>CM066732.1:140415686-141670686 GCA_033961575.1 Aselliscus stoliczkanus | reverse complement strand
AGATAATATACAATTATGACCAATGCAAAATCCGTTTCCCCTCAATTAAACAAGATGACTATGCCTTTACTGCCCATATACAATATTAGGAATATGACAATGCTGTAATGATATCTAGCTCTTCTGACATTGCTACAGAATGAATGAAATGTTGCAGCTAAGGGCCAGCCAAGTGGCGCGGTGGTTAAGCGCTGGCTTAGGAAGCCAGCGGCCCCGGTTCAGGTCCCACATATGAGGGCCAGTGACACTGCCCTCAAAAAAAAAACAAAAAAAAAAACAAAAGAAATATTGCAGCTAAGTGACTGTTACAGGTAACTGAGAATTATCTATATAACATTGTTCTTTATGTTGGAGGGGATGAAAATTAGTAAATTAAGATGTCAAGTACTTATTGAACATTTATATGAAGGGCATGGGGCTTGAGGTTATGTCTAAAGTGAATTACATCATTTCATATTGAAAATGATTTAACCTTGGTAATATATGGCTGCGTAGTTATGCTTGTATGACTCTGTAATGCAACCAACACCCCCAGGGTCTCTCAAGTTAGAAAGGGTTTGTTGTTCCTATAATACATGTTTCTCCATGGGGGCAAAGATCACAGCAAAATTTGGCTTTAACAGTTTATGTCAACAGAAATTCTGGTGGAAACTGCAGGGTTAGGAAAAGAAGAGAATTCAGTATTAACTGAAAAATGGTAATGGGTCAGGGAGAGAAGCAAGAATGGAGGGGATAAGCAGACTCCACAAGAGAAAACTAAGCCAATGAAAGGTTCCAGAATCTTTGACTTCCTCCCTGGTCTGCTTTAGCCCCCAAAGGAACAGAGCAGCACAACAGGCCTTCTCCTCACATTTGAAGTAAAATGAAGGGGATTTGCTCCACAAGTTAATTACTTGAGATAAGGTGCCAACTTGATGTTTATGCTGATAAGGGTGAGAGCCTGCTTTTCCCCAGCTCTAAGAACAGGGAAGAGTCAGGCTCAGCAGCCACACCGTCAGGACAGACAGATTCCCCCTAAATACCCTCCAGAATATTCAGAGTAAATACAAAACTGAGGTAAAGGAAAAAATTCATGCTAAACATTGGTTAAAGTGATAAAGCTGTGTGCCTGGGGTTTGGTGCCCATATTCCTTTCATTCTTGTGCTAAATTAAATTATGTTTCTTCACAAATATTAAAGATAATAATTTGTGTTTACCAAGTAACTCATGCTGAAATTTTAATAAGACACTATTTATGAAGGATGTATAATCGGCTAGCTCCTGCACTATTGCCTGTCTTTTCCATTATCCCTTTGAAGAATAGTCTAGGTGCTTAGCTTTATTTCCTGCACACAGACACACCTCTTTCTCTCAAAAGAATCTACCAAATTGCCTTTGAGTTAATATTCAGCCTTTGATTTTACAAAAATCAAACTTAATATGTGCTAAAAGAGCAGGCTTTTGCTGGCTGAAAGTATATAGATATCATGTATTCATATATATTTTTCATAGCCCTACTGAAATGGGCAAACAGCTGTAACTTAGGGGAAAGAGAACATAGTAAAAAGAAAACCCCACCTACTGATGTTAACACCCCGCTGAGTCAATAGACTCTGAACATTTCCTCTACAGAACTTCCCAAACTTGAATAAAGCACAAGCCCTTGTTAAAAGAAAAAAAAAAAAAAAAAAAAAAAACACTCTTGGGGATGCCCACTGATCATTCCAGCTCTTTTTATTTTAGCATTACATAAATATATGCAAACATAAAAGTAGCTACAGTCTGCTTATGCTTGTAACCCTTCCTCACCCAAAACAGATTTACAAATTAAATACAAATAAATGTATAAAAGTGGTAAATTTTCAATTAACAGTATTTACCATGACAGCTGATGTTGCTTCGTTTAAATAAAATTACCAGTCCCCCAGTAAACATAATATCCCTGATTTCATGGGCCCTGGTTTTGCTGACCTCGCTCTTCTCATGCTAAGCAAAGCTGACTGGGGTTCTCTTTTCCCTCCATTTTTCTCCGCTTGAAACACTGTGAAACCTTTGTTTCTTAAAGGACAGTCTGACATCATTTCATCTTTTGCATGGCACAAATACATCGGCCCTCAGATGTGGGAGCGAACAGGGGCCGCTGGCTTCCCAAGCCAGCGCTTAACCACTGTGCCGCTCGGCCGGCCCCATCTTTTATATTCTTAACCTGCCTCTGTTATTTTCTCAGTAGCCCTCAACAATGAAAGGAGGGCTGGTGTGGTCCTCTGTGGTCCTGAATACAACTCAACACAGGCATTAAAATCTTGTGAAAGCACCTGGTGACTAAGTGGTTGTGACTAGATCGTTCAGAATAGGCTTGTATTATCAATTTTTTGGAGTGTCATCAGCCACTTGCAGAGAACCCTCAGACCCGTGAAAAGGCATCCTTAGAAAAATTCCTTCTCTGTATGAACAGCTCGTGGCTGTGAGCTGTCTACATAAGCATGCTTAACAACTCTGAAGTCCAGATAAAGTGTGGTGGGTGATAGGGGGCTGGCAAGGGTGGTGGTCACGACTACTTCTTACTATATTTAGCACTTAATTAAGATCCTCAGCTGAAATTGTCACTTTGGTCTTTTTGAGAGTAGATTCACAATACTTTTGAAACTCCAGCTTGGTCATTAGATAAATCAAATTCTACTGAATATGCATGGCAACTTTAGATGGTGCCAATTGCCATTATAGGTCCTAGTGCCAGCTATTTGAGGAGTGGTGTCTGAGACCCAAACCACTTTCATTTCCTCAAGATCCTCCTTTATTATTAACCCTCTTAAAAGTTAGTACACCCATAAGGTAGACACCAACACACTTCAAACCACTAAGCAAAGAAAAACAGAACCTAGGAACATCATTTTTGTAAAGATCCTTGACAGATGTTAAATTATACAACGTATAAATACATTTACACATGCAGCTTTACATTTTTTTTTTTTGAGGGCAGTGTCACTGGTCCTCATATGTGGGACCCGAACTGGGCTTTACATATTATTAACAACCATAACCTTTGGTCACAGCTCCTCTGTTACTTTGTTGCCTGACCCACCTGCCCATAATTCACCTCTTTCCTCTCAGATGGACCCTGTTATTCCATAAGGATAGAGACCCACGTAGCAGCCAGGCCTATCCTAGCTGCTGCGTGGACTCATCGGGGCAGCCATTTGGGCTCCCTACCCAGATAAGTCAATAAGGCTCAGCTATTTCCATGAGGGATGTCTGCTGGGTCCCAGGCAGAATCATTTGAGGCCATTTTCTCTCACTGATAGAGGAGAGGCATCCACTTAGAGAGAAATGCAGTCAGCTTGCACCACTGAATCCAATTACCCAGCCTGCCACTGGCCATGCAGAGCCCTGCGGTCAGAATCAGCAGAACAGGATAAAAGATTTATCTTGCTTTCTCCTTTCCATTTTTTAAAGAAAAAGTGTCATTAATTGAACTTGTTAGACTTCATATTCCTTGAGGGACACTCCTCTCTGATCAGATGGGTGTTTATGTAATGAAACAATTTTGACAGAATATACTGTCATGGGAACATTCCTACAGTTAATGAGTCAAAAATGAAGGTTAATCTCTATCAATTCTATGGTCACATTCTCAGAGTTTGGACCAGGATTTTCAGGAAGTTAAACATGCTCTTACACAGAATCTTTATCACTCCCATGTGCCCCTTGAGACTGATACCCAAAAAAGATCTTGCTCCCTATGCCACAGTGGGGTATCCTTCATGAAGTGAGTTCCCACATGGACATCAGGGAACACGTGAAAGGTCAGAATCCACTGGGAAAAGCCTGAGTCAAATCTTAATTTTGATACATGGCACATGGTAACTTTTGTTTTCTCCAGCCCTCTGTTTCCTACTCATAAAATGGGAATCATATACTAGATCCTCATTATGACACGATCCACTATAGATAACAACTAGTGTTAAAGACAGCCTGGAATTTACTTTCAAAGAAGTTCTTATATTTTCATGTAAGAACGGAAAGGGCTTTGCAATGAGCTAGGCTTCCCTGACTCTGTTGAAGATCCTAATTTCTCCTCAAGTTTACAGTGAGTAGAGCTTATTAGAGCAGGTTAAACATTTTTCTTACGCTCAGGGTCTTCCATATTATGAATGACTATGGATCAAAGTTTCTGCCATGCTAAATGAAAAACCGGCATCCTTAACTGATGAACTGAGAACAAACTCATTATGATTGCCAATCAAAACACCTTGTAGAAAAAAAAGATCACCCATCAATAAATGTTATCTTTTTATTTACACTTTCTTAGATTTGTAGATTCTTAGAAATACAGGACAGGGGTACATTTTTTAACTGACTCTAACACAAACTACAGCTTTCCTAAACTCTAATTTCTAAGCTGAAGGGATGGAAATGTTAAATCAAGTCCAAAATGGTATGACATTTACATGGAAATCAGTGGGACTTCAAAGTATCTTTATCACTGGCTGTTGGACAGGAACTATTGGGGGGGATAGAGGGGCTGGCAAAGGGACAACAGTTTGGCAGGGCTATCTGATGCCATCGTTTGTGTTGATACACTGGCTGATCTGTATACCAGACAGTATCTTTCTATACGACGCAACAAACCGGTAGTTTTTACACTGCCAACTGCCATTGAGATCAATGGGCCAAGTATCCCCTTCATTTCAATTATAAAGGCAACACTGCTTGACATGACAGGCTGAAAGCAATAGAGTGACCACAAGGGAAGACATTATTCATACATTTAAGTGACAAATTGTATTCAAGTGCATCCCACTTCAAAGGTAGGGCCTATAATGTGTACTATCGTCGCATCGGATCTGATTATTAGAGTACAATAGGGCTAAGGACACCTGGGTTTTATGCCCAGCTCTCATATGGTATATGACTCCAAGCAAGTCATTTCAGTTCCCTACACTTTAAACTGTCCTTGTGAAATGCGCCTATGGCCACCTGCTTAGCAGAGGAAAATCTTACGAAAAATTTGACACTTATACGATGATTGCATATGTTTCAGACCAATTTCACTTGAAAGTCCAATTGATAATGACTGATGTAGACTATTTTTGGAAAATAGGTAAATACCATGAACTGTCATTTTGCTTTTCTGAAAGGTTGAAGATAAATAATGCACATGAATGTTATAGGGGATATCACATAGGAAAAAAAATCATTAGACATTGTCTGAGATTGTGAGTAATTAGTATAAATAAAAGTTACATGGGTATTTGGTTCTGCTTTTCAAGGCTCCTTAATCAGAAGCTAGGTTAGCTATTTTCTTCTTGAAGACAGATTCCAGTTAGAATGAAAATGCCCCTCACTAAATCTAATTATGTGGATTTATCATTCTCAAGCGACTAGCCCTACCTTAGGATAAAAACATGAAGAAATGCTACTAGACAAGTAAATAATAGATGTCAGCAGTTGATGAAATTGGCCCAATTATGGCGATAGAGACATCTGCCAGAAAAATAACAGTAATATGTATAAGGAGGAATTCCATCATATTTGAATCAAATTACAGAGTCTTTCAATTTGAGTGAGGAAAAAAATAAAATAAAATAAAGCATATACCTTTCTCCTCAGCTCTAAGAATGAGGAAACATTAGTAAACTTGCAGAAATGGTTGATTTGTACAACTGCCAACAGATATTATTAAATGTGTCTTATTTTTTGCTGTATTCCTACAACATTATCGCGTGATGTAGTCAACATCACAATATGGCTTTGCTGTCTATTCCCAGAAAAGTCAGATCCATATGTTCGCTTGTTTTCTCTCTCTCTCTCTCTCTCTCTCTCTCTCTCTCTCTCTCTGACATCTCTTTCTCTCATATTCTTTTTCTTTTTGGTTTTATACAACAGCATTGCTAGTTTTATTGAACAACTACAGAAAGACAATTTGGCGGTGCTCATCTATTGCACATCCAGGTCAACCTGCTTCTTCCTCTCCTCTCTCCCCAACGAGTAGCAGTTAATAAAAGCTCAACAGCTCTAAAAGCAATCGATTCAGAAACAGTGTGGTGCAATTACCAGCTTGGATGGCAACAAGGGCTTCCAGTAAAATAAAGGAAAGACAAATACAGTCCCTGCAATAGGACTGGCCTCTGGTGTACAAGCAGCTGTGTGGTCATAAAGAGGTACCATGTGGTGCCTAGAAAAATGGAGGAGGTGAGAGGCTGGACAGCAAGGGGCAGGGGAGGAGACGGTACTCCTGAGAGCCTAGTGGACTGGGGACAGGCAGGTTGTTTCAAGGTGATAGCCCCCCAGCATATTCTATATTGGACTTGTGACCTGTTAATATATTTTTATGTAGCTTTTCATACAAGATATCCTGCTGCACATTACCTACTTTGTTATATTCTACTGTAAGCACACTGCTTCTACCCATCCCCATGAAGTGAAATTAATGAAGCTGAATCATTAGAGTATCCATTCACCCAGGGCTTCCAAGCCCTGAGTGACCTTAGTCATGTGTTCACTAGGCCGTGCATTTTTTATAACATTTGAAAAGTAAGACATCTTACCTGCAGTAGGTGAAGACTCCATTCACCTTTATCCTCTAACCTCCCTTCTATCATAAGTCCCCTCATGTACGGTAATGATGAAGTGGCAGTCGACATACCTGGGCTCTAACTAATGGGAAGTCGAGTTGGGATACATTTAGTTCTTTGGTGGGATATCTTTTTGTAGCTCACAATCACATCCCTGAAGAATTAAGCTATTTGCTCACTGCCCAGGTGTGGAAAAGGCCGCTACCATCTCCAAAGCTACATGACCCAGTACTCTGCTCTGGTCATCCAGGACCAGGGTTCAAATCTTAGAGGTTTGCCCAATGCTGAAACAATCCTTAAAAATTCATCTGACTGTATCAATATACTCATTTTAACCATTAATAATAATAATAAAATACAATGTTCAGGGCCGTCCAAGTGGCACGGTGGTTAAGCGCTGGCTTGGGAAGCCAGCGGCCCCGGTTCGGTCCCACACATGAGGGACAGTGACACTGCCCTCAAAAAAAAAAAAAAACATACAATGTTTGATCAACCAGACTAGAGGAAAGATTGAATTGCCTTTCTATTTTATCTATGGAAAATGATATTGCAAAATTGTCACATGAAAAGGCATTCAAAGAGAACATAAATAATATTGCAGGAAAAAGGTGTCATAGAAGTACGTCAAACAGTTAATTTAAAAATACTATGCTATTGTGTGCATGGTTAGGATATTGATCAGCTTTTTAAATTTTGTAAATTTTCATCATTTATTTTATCATTCTAAATTAAATTTTATATTCCATTTTGAATTCTTTTTCTTAAAGACATCACACACACAGTATAATCTCCAGGTCTCACAAATTGGGGACCTTCCCCAGGGTCTCTTTGCTCCTTAGTCCCATCATCAGGGAAATCCTTGCTAACCCTGAGGCATGATTCCCCTCTCTCCTTCCTCTCCCCTTCGGAAATGCCAACTGGCCTGGAACCTCCAGCATGAACACTTCAATCTGGTATACACACTAGCTCACCAAACAGGAAGAGTTTAAAGTAAAAGTCCATCCAGCTAATGCCCTCTACAAAGCTTTACACACTATTCGCAATATGAATACTGACTTGAAAGGTAGCATTTCCCAAAGTGTGTTCAAGTTTGCTAATAATGTGGAATGTTGATGCGTTTTCATATATAATGAGTTCTGTGAACCAGGGGGTTTGAGACCCACTAGGTTTTTAGGTTGGAGGGGACGAGGAGGGGGTTCTTTCCTGCAGGAATTTTCAGTCTTTCATATGTTAATTGGCACCATGGATATCCAAGAGAAAGTATATAGTCATCAGTATGTCCAAGATTTATTTGATTATAATTTTTTATTTTGAATGAAAAGGGGATTTTTCCTGTTGAAAAGAGAACAGGCAGAGACCTGGAAAACCAGGTTTGCCAAGTTTATAGCAAAATGATATTAGTTTTACTACCAATCATAAGAGGTAGATACATTAGTATAGCACTTAAACACATAATAATAAAGTTACATGAATTGATCTCCTTTAGATCATGAGTCCATCCCAGGCAAGGGCCATGAGTTCACTCCACTTTCTCTTTGTTTTGTTATACCAGCTATTAGGGACATAAAGATGACCTCAATCTGTTACAGTCAGGTGAAGAACATAATAAGTAGAAGAGCATGTGGGATAGAATTCTTTAAAAACCAATATGGTAGAGTGATTGTTGTGTCTGTAGAGAGAGGGAAAGGGAAGTTAAGCCAAGCCACAGGAGAGGAGGTGACAGTTGGGCTGGGCCTTAAAGATGAAACCCAGATAAGTTGAGTTAGTCGAAGACGAGCGCGGGGTAAAGGGATCTCAGGGAAAATGAAGACTGTGAACAGAAGCATGGAATAGCATGTGTTTTATTTACATACACACACCATGCCCCTGACATAATGGCTAAAACATAATACACGCTCAACCACGTTGGCTACAATGAAGTAATTTCATCTTTCTATTATTCATCCATGCAGTAAGCATGTGTTTTACTCAGCTTCCCCTTTTACAAAATGGTGATTATGCTCATCCATGCATGCCTCACAGAGAATAATACATAGAAGATGCCACTTAGAAAATGAATGTACTAAAGGGATGGAAGATCCTGGTCATGCTCATAGACACTGACTGTAACCATAGGTGTTACACAATGGCCCACTCTCCTAATGATGTTCTGTAAAAGCCAAGCGTTTTTCTCTCCTCCTCACCACTGTGGATTAAAACAGTGCCTGTGGGAGACAGATAGATAATGTGATAATGTTCCCAGCCCACCTACACACGGCTGCGGAAGAAAAGGGCCTGCGTTCAGTTCTGTGTAATCTGTGTTTCTCTTTCCAGTCTCCACTGAAGTTGGCCGTAAGTTAAGGACACAGCCAGTGGCGGCAGCAGCAGAAGACAGAGATGATACACTTCCAGCATCATTTTAGTGGGGGAATTTGGTAAAACCACTGTAGAGAAAAGCCGAGAAATTATGGTCGGAGAACAAAGCAAGTTGGCAAGGAGAACATACGTGAGGTAGGATGCAAATGTGCATTGTCTCTGGCTTCAATGAAAGAGGCTTTTGTGGGTTTTTTTTAGCCAAAATAAAGAGAAACATAATTTAGGGCTCCACTGTGCCTGTCAGCATGCTGCTCTCCTACCTTAATGCCTCCTCCATCTTTGCAACCTGGCAAATGCCTAGACACCCTCGATTACCTACTTCAGACCTTGCTATCTCTGCAAAGCCTGTCTTGCATCCAGCAGGCAGAACAGGTGGTTCTTTCCTGAATGCCCCCTTGATAAGGTGCACATATTCCTATTATTCTAGAACAAACCCATGTTGTAACTTTATCTATGATTTAGATTCTAAGGACTTCAGGTCAAACACCAGACCTCAGCTTTCTCTAGATCCCCAGTACCATGTACACTGACTACCACCAATGTAAACTCAGTAAATGGCACCCTTTATTATAATTACTTTGTAGGGTAATATGTAAAGTATCTGAGGGGCCAGCTGAGTTTCTGACATTGTGTCTATTCAATAAATCCGACTTACCACGGCCTTACCCTTCCAAAAAGCCATTTCATCTAGGTAATTTGGTTTCCCTTATTTATTTTATTTTATTTTTTTTTTTATTTTAACACATCACGTTTTTTAATAGTATGCCCTCTCCTCTTTTGTACCCATTTAAATATCAGCAATGGTCAAATCCCAGGCCAGAAATCAGTTCCTCTGAGGCAATGTATGGAACGGGAGAAAATATTTACAAACCATATATCTATCTGATAAGGGATTCATGTCCAAAATACATAAAGAATACAACTCAATTGAAGAAAAAAAAAAGCCAAGGGACTGAATAGACACTTTTCTAAAGAAGGCATACAAATGGCCAACAAGTATATGAAAAGTTGCTCAATACCACTAATTATTAGAGAAAAGCAATTCAAAACTACAATGATGTCGCCTCCCACCTGTTAGAATGGCTGTCATCAAGAAGACAAGTGATAACAAGGGTTGGTGAAACCATCTGAGAAAAGGGAAACTTGGGCACTGTTGGTGGGGATGTAAATTGGTGCATCCACTATAGGAAATGGTATGGAGGTTCCTCAAGAAATCAAAAACAGAACTACTATAGGATCCCAAGATCCCACTTTTGGGTACGTGGCCAGAGGAAATCAAAACAGGATGTTGAAGAGATACCCGCACTCCCATATTTATTCACAATAGTCAAGATATTAAAACAACCTAAGTGCCACCAAAGGATAAATAGATAAAGAAGATGTGATATATGGAATATTATTCAGCTATGAGAAAGAAGGAAATCTTGGCACTTGTGACAGCATGGAGGAATCTTGAGGGGATTATACTACGTGGAAGAAATCAGAGAAAGACAAATAGTGCATCATTTCAATTATATATGGACTCTAAAAAAACCAAACCAAACTGGTACAGAGAGTAGCTTGCAAGTAGGAGAAATGGGGAGATATTGGTCAAAGAGTACAAATTTCCAATTAGAAGATGAAAATGTTCTAGGGATCTAACGCACAGCATTGTGATTAAATGCATTAAATACTTGAAAGTTAAGAGAGTAGACATTAAATGTTCTGACAACAACAACAAAAAAAAACAAATGGCAATTATTTGTCAGAATGAAGGTATTAGCTAACCCCACAGTAGTAATCATTTTGCAATATATATATATATGTAGTAAGTCAATACACTGTATACATGGTACACCATAAACCTACAGGATGCTATATGTTAATTATATCTCAATAAAACTAGGGGGGAAATCACCATATGTACCAGACCTTGATAAGGCTTTTCTCCACTAGACTCATGAAATATTATGACATGATTCATCTGTTATAACTGTCAATAGGACATGAATTTTTCACACTGGGCACCCAAATATTTTACAGCACATAGTTTACACTTAGTTGATGAGACTACTGTTACTCTATGCCCACATGACTCAGACAGACCACCCAAACTACTTGAAGAAGGAAAAAATGCTGGGAACGTCACTGTATTGCTCATTAAAAAAAATAACTGCTTAAAAGTGGGTATAACTACAAAGACTGGGAGACTCTGATTCTATTCTACTTGCCTTGTTACCAGTGAAGTCTGAATAAAAATGCTGCAAACTTCTTCTCTACAATACCTCAGGCCTATCCTACCCTCTACTTCTCCTAAGAGGCAATCCTAGGCGGGGGTGGGCACCAAGGGGCCCCGTGTGCCTCCCACAGAAGAGACTGCTGCTCCTAGCGTCCTCCTACCTTCTCATTAGGATGGCTACAGTTTGACAGTCCTGGTGTCGCTCCTGTCCATGTGGCATACTTACAAGCGTTTACTGCTGGCTAATTTCCCAGGTGACTTTTAACCCGTCTCTACAGTAAGGACCAAAGTAAAGCAATAAAAGTAGAAACCATACTTTTTTTTTTTTTCCCCACAGTATTTCAGGATTGCTGAAGGAAACGCCTCACTGTTCTGACAAGTAGGAAAGAAGTTTGAGTAGCTGGATTGTGCCACATTCAACAAGGAACTAAAAAGCACTGTGAATTGTTTGGCAGAACATTAAGGGCAGATACTGTGTTCCCGAAACCCTGGGTTCCATTTTGCATGAATCTTCTGTGTCTGGTCCAGCAACTTCGCCCCAGCCTGTTTCCTGCTTTCCCTTCCCCTCCCCCAAGATTTCATGTACCATCTGCAGCCCTTCAGGTATCCTCGGCTGTCCTTCGGCTCACTGAGCCGCCCTCTTTGCTGTTTTTTGGGAGTTTCCATTCTCGATTATTTTCCCAACTTCCAACTTTTGAGATCAAACTTTCTTAAATCAACAACAAAGAAAACCCCACAGTAATATCCATCAAAATGTAGGTAATTTGCATGGAAACGGACCTTTCCTGGTTTCCTATCCTCAAAGCATTGCTTCCAGCTATGATACAGATGATCCCATCAGAATAGACTAACTCAGTCAGAACTCCCTAAATAATGTGTTTACACCTCCATGGAGAGGTTCCTGCACATTCCTTCATAGGTATCTTCCATATATTATGCTGTGTGTCAGTAAAAACAGGTACAGTGGGACTGAAATCACCTTTCACAGTTCTGGCCCAGTAGTTAGCCAAAGGAGAAGGTGGGGACTCAATGAAAGCACACTCAATTTAGCCTCCAGTGGTGTGTCCCCTGTCTGCCCTGAGCCTTTGGTGGCCGGCTATCTTCTGAAGTCCAGCAGAAGATCCAGAGTGTCCAGCGCCCCTCTCCTGCACCTGTGAGGATAACACCTGTGCTAACTCTCCATCTCAGATGTCATTAAAATAGATCTCCTGGGAGCCTGCTCATAGGACAGCTGTGTGCATACAGTGATCACTGGGTGGGAGAAGGCACGGGGTGGGGTAGGTGAGGTGGAATGGGGTGAACTAAATAACTACTTTAGTGAACAGTAGTTTAGAGTCTGAAATCAGACAGATCTGGGTGTGAGTTTAGACTGAACCTCCTACTAGCTGAGTCTGTAGCAAAATTAAATGGTTCCATTCCCTGGATCTAAGTTTTTTCTTTTTTTTTTTCTATAAGAGGTTCTCTCAATACTGACCAACTCATATAGGTCAAGTAAAGGTTTTAATCCTTTATATTACAATCATATTCAATCTTCGTGACAACTCTACTAGCCATTATTGTTAAATTCATTATACAGAGAATAATGAAGCTCATTGGTGTCAGTGATTGCCTGGCATCACACAGCTGGTAAGTGGCAACCCTACCCTCTTTCCAGAACACTGGGCTGCTTAGCACTGGAACATGCAGTAATCAAACTTGCACACCTTACTAGTTTGCATTGAGAATGGCACCAAATATAATATACAAGTTAGCTATATCAGTGCCTGCTTCATAACAGGCACCCAACAGATGCTAGTTGCTTTCCCTTCCTTTTGTCTTCAGTACATTGTGCTATTTTGATTCAACGGAGAAACACATTTTGAAACAACAACATCTATTTGAAAATAAAGGCACTGAAGCATTCTTCGGCACAAAGTGGAAAGAAAAATACAGCTAGCCAGGCTCTGTCATTTCAAATGCATCTCTGGAAGGAAGAAATGTCACACTCTGTACACAAGGACCCACAAGGCTCCCTGTCCGAATAAGTGGGAACATCCGGATGGATGAAACACTAGCAGTGGAAACCAGTTGTGTCACCTGGGTGCTGCAGGAAAGCAGACAGTTGTTGGTTTTTGGTACTGCAGTTTCTTTAGCAATCAAATGCCAACAACGCTCTGGTACGTTTGTCAGGAGCTGTATGCACTCAGCCAGGCCCAGGGACACTAGAAGTCTCCCCAGGAGTATATGAGTAAACAAGTACCCCCTTCTTGCACCGCCCAGGGTTTAGTAGTCCTCGCCCCCTTTGAATGCTTCAGTTTCTCTGAGAACAGCTTTTGTCCAAAAGCCAGTCCCTCCCTAAGTCCCCAGGGCATGAGCTCAAGGCTGTCCCCCAGGCCTGTCTGAATGAGGATGGAAAGTTCACATGGCTCAAGCTGCACAATCCCTGTGCATGAGAAATCACCCTCCAGATTCTTTTAAGAGAGAAGGAATGAGGGAAAAGCATTTGGAGACATGGTGATAGAGCAATCGTAGCCAATGTTCCATTAAAGCTGCATTTTCCACCCAATACCATTAACAAAAAATACTGCTACCTCTCTTGGTCGTAGCTGCAGACCACACCCCTCAGATCAGATTATTTGGATTTGCTTTTCTTATAATTTCCATGCTCTTTGAAAACAAACACTACTGAATGGGAGAAGATATTTGCCAATGATATATCTGATAAGGGGTTAATATCCAAAATTTATAAAACATTCATGAAATTCAACACCAAAAAAACAAACAGCCCAATTAAAAAATGGGCAGTGGATATGAAGAGGCATTTCTCTAAAGAGGACATACAGATGGCCAACACGCATATGAAAAAATGTTCAACCTCACTAATCATCAGAGAAATGCAAATAAAAACCACAATGAGATACCAGCTCACTCCGGTCAGAATGGCTATCATCAATAAATCAACAAACAAGTGCTGGCGAGGGTGTGGAGAAAAGAGAACCCTGGTGCACTGTTGGTGGGACTGCAGATTGGTGCAACCACTATGGAAATCAGTATAGAAGTATCTCAAAAAACTGGAAATGGAACTGCCGTATGACCCAACGATTCCACTCTTGGGTATCTACCCAGAAGAATCCAAGATGCTAATTCGAAAAAATATATGCACCCCTATGTTTATTGCAGCGCTATTTACAATAGCCAAGACTTGGAAACAACCGAAATGCCCATTGGTGGATGACTGGATTAAGAAACTGTGGTACATTTATACAATGGAGTATTACTCCGCTATAAAGAGGAATGAAATCGTACCATTTGCAACGATATGGATGGACCTAGAGACTATTATGTTAAGTGAAATAAGTCAGTCGGAGAAAGACAAACACCATATGATCTCACTTATATGTGGAATCTGAAAAACTGAATGAACGAGCAGAGTTAACAGAAACAGACTCATAGATATAGAGGAAAAACTGAGGGTTGCTAGTTGGGAGCGGGGTGGGGATGAGAGAAGGGATTAGACAGCATAAATAAGTAACTACAATATTGCCACAGGGATATGAAAGACAATTCGGGGAATATAATAATGTTGTAAATATTTTGTGGGGTGTCAGATGGTCACATGTCTTATTAGAGAGACCACTTCATGGATGGAGTAGAGGCTTAATTACTGCACTGTATACCTGAAATTGATGTTGTATAATATTGTATGCCAACTGTAATTGAATATATAGATAGTCACAGGATGTGGAGTATACTGTGGACGGGAGTCAAAGGAATTGTAATAGATATGTATGATATGGGGGGAGGAGTGGGGTGGTAAACTGGGGGTTGTCACTTTGAGGGGTAAAAAGTATAACTATTGCACTCTGTTGTACACCTGAAACTAATTTTTAAAAAAATGTTTATTTCACAATAAAAGAATTTTAAAAAACAAAACAAAACAAAACAAACAAACAAAAAACTGTTTCTAAACAATCTAACTCTCCCTCTTCCTTTCCCTCCCTCTGAGATGGACCAGGAAGTGTATGTGTAAGTGCATGTGCACGTGTGAGTGTGTGTGTGTGAGTGTGTGTGTGTGAGTCTGTGTGTGTGTGTAGGGGAAGGTGACAGCTGGGCTAATGTTTACTAAGCACCTGTTAAGGCACCACTGCAATTTTTGAGAGGCTTGAAGCAAACCTTATTTGACCAGCCCTGGGAGGTAGCTATCATTTTAGCCCATTTTACAGTCATGGAAAGCAAGAGTCAGTATGCACATAACTTCTTCAAGGTCACACAGCTCCTAAGTGCTTGAGCTGGGGCCCTACTCCATGCCTGACTAACATAGTTTGAAGTTCAGAGATTCCTCCTACTCTTGGCTGTGGGCAAGGGGAGTAGAAAGAATGTGCTAGCGCACAGCTATATGACTGCCGATTAGGGAAGATGAAAGAGGGAAAACATTCAATCCAGCTAGATCTCCCCATTGCTCCCCTGAAAAAAAGTCACTTCATATGTGCCAGTTACTCTGTGTTGTTGATTACATTGGTGGCCACTCTTAGGACAGGGTTAGGTAATAAAGTCAGTCTAGGAAATCCCTGAGTCAAAACTGTCTTTGCAAATCTGCTAACTGGCCCGTTGAAAGCAGTGCTGTGCCATCACTCCATAAGCATAAAGTTGGCATTTTGCCTTTGGCAGACATTCCTGTTTCTTTGGTTGGGCACTAGATGAAGGACATTGTTTGTGTTTAGGGACCATGTCACATGAAAAGTATCTACTGTATCTTTAAAGATGAGAATTATATGTTCCTCAAGGAGGAGAGATGCAAAGCCTTGAGAGGCCAGTGGGAATGTAGACACTGAGGGCTGGACAGAGTTAAGCCTCTCAATCCCTCTGACTCGCAGGCGTCAGCTCGCTGAAGGAAAGTGTGGTTAAAAATTCCACACGAGTCAATTATTCTTAGGTGTTCTCTCACTCGTGCTAAATCTCCCTGCCTTCCCATCCTTCCTCCCCTGCACTGCTGAGGTTGCCTGAGTCAAAAACATGCAAGCTGCAATTCCACTGTGTGCACGTGGAAAGAGGAGTCACAGGCAATGCAGATCCAGCATAGCAAGTCACCGAAGACTCTTTCCAATTAGCTCTGGAAGGCATGTGTTTTGTCTATAATCTCTATTTGGATAGAGGTGCTTGTGGTGCTTGGGGAATAGTTAAGCCTGCCAACAAATCGGGGAACTCACTCAGTAATTGCCAAAATGCCATCCAGCTTTTCACCCTCACCTCCTTACTGATTCCCTCCTCACTGTCTTCCACTCTATGAACCTTATCACCTCTGAGCACGAGCATCCTGGAAGAACGGCCCCTGTTTATGCTTGCTTGTTCCCAAATTCCCTAGAGGGAAGGGACCTCAGGAAGGGACAAGAGTTTCAAGTGTTTTTCAGCTTAAGAGGCACCTCATGTAACCAACAAGGGAACGAATAATGTCAATATAATTTGAAGCAAGATTTGGCTCGCCGCTAATTAACTGAATTTGTATTTTTCCATATTTATTCAGTTTCCCGTATGTTTAGTGTGTGTGGCATTACTAGCCCTGCCCCTATTTGAGAATAAGTTTCCGGAGACCATGCATAATGTACTCATTTCATTTTGTATAGTGTTAAAAGATCGAGGCAGTATTACAGTACTGTCCACAGTGATGCCTTCAGAGAAAAGGTGACTGCAGGATTTTACACCACGGGATGTAATCGTAAGCGTGGATGTGTCTATAAGGGCACCCCATCTTCGGAAACAACGGGTCTAATTTCTCATGGTTCCAGACTGAATGTGTGCATGCCGGGGGTGGGAGTGGGCAGTGGCACAAAGTTTTCTACAGCCTTGGACTACAGGAAGGGCTTAGCCAATGTTCGTTGAATGAATTAAATGGGAATCGGATCATTAAATAGGAAGTCAGTAAATTAGGGGATTAGTTGATCAATATTTGATTTCCAGCCACACCTTGAACTTTTCCTGGTTGTTTTACACCTCTGTATTATTCACTTGACGGCACGGAATGACCATTTCCTCCAGTGCTCTCATTCGTCTCCCTGTCTGAGCCCGCTTTTCTCCCTACCACAGAAGCAAATGAGCTCCAGCCTTTTAAAAGTGAATAATAAACACCCAGCCTGTCGGGCTTCAGCTGGGGTTATTGATGGAAAATAGCTTGATGAAGAATCCTTGCTTCAGTGATAAACTTGTATATCAGAGAGTAAATCTAGTGGAAAAGAAAATCTATCCGCCACTTGCGTTAGCAGTTGGGAGACTTATATTGACAGGAAGGATTCATTTTCTTTTAATTCTGAGTAACTCAGAGTCTTCTTTCTTTATACCCAATCTTTTTATTCTTCACATAACCCCTGCCCCCAAAGGTGGTATCACATGTTTGCTGCTGACAGTCACACCATTTTGCACTTACAAATCACTTTTTCATCTTGGAAGCTCAAACATCTTACATATATTAACACCCAAGTCAGACAAATACCCCAGAGAAATCTTTTTCATTAAGGGTAATTCATTAAATCAAAAGACAGGTTTTTTTTGGTTTGTTTTGTTTTTGCTTTTGGTTTGTTTTCTTTTGTTTTTTAAACTGGTTTTACACAGCAGTACAAATGAAAGTCAAGATTTCAGGAAATAAGAATACCACTAATTATATTTCTATTATGATTCTGGCACATTAGTCTATTTAATTTAAATAAAACAATAATATGAAGAGAGTATTTTCTCCATGTCAGAAGAAAGGAATCTATGACTCAAAGTTTTGTAACTTTGCCAGAAGTCATTACAGCTAGTAAGTGCCAGAATAGGAACTTGAACTTGGGATTGTATGATTACAGAGCCCAGGTGTTTTCACTGAATATTACACTGCCTGTCCAGGCCATACAGCAGTAGTTTATTGGTGTGCAGGAAGAAGTCATATATTGCATTTGCATATATTTTTATCAAATTACCAGGCTCTATTTCTTGATGTGATGTGGAAAAAAAAAATTACACAATCTGTCCAAACAGATATATGGGAATTGTGGTGGGCAGAATAATGGTTGCCCCAAAGATGTCCCTAAAACCTGTGAAAAAGTTACCCTCCATGGTACAGGGGAATTAAGGTTGCAATCAGCTGACCTGAAGATAGGGAGAATATAGTGGATTACAGAAGTGGGACCAATGTGATTGCAGAGTCCTGGTCTCTCTACTTTGGACCACTATTACCAAGGGATGCTGTTAGGAAGGACACTTTCATCCTCCTTTCTGAGTGCCCTCCCCACACTTGCTCATCTCTCATCTTGGCATTTTTTCTAACTATTCTATGCATGTGAATATAATGCTCTCAATGAATTCACAAATTTCTCAAAGCCAAGGAGCTTGTGCTCTGTCTGCTTCATGTAACTAATATTATGCTCTTCATCTAGTGCTTGTTTAGTGACACTGCCCGGCCCTGAAACGCCATCACTAACTGTTTAGTTATAGGAGCAGAAGCTCAGCTGTGTCCCTTAACTCAACCACCCTAGCTCCATGGGGACACTGCGACTTTTGAGAAGTATTTTCTTTTTCTTGTCTGTCTTTTCCATTTGTTTTCACTTCTTGGGATGAGATTAGTGATGTCCTAAAATGTGAGCCCTGTATAGGTGTTGGGAAGCAAAGCGCAAGGTTACAAAATGGCAGCCTCCAAGGCAAGTTTTTTGGTCTGGCTTACCAAAGGCTGCAATTAGATGACAAAATTTAAAAGCCTGGAGATGTATTAATGATACATCCACCAGACACTTGCCTTCTCTTGGAAAGGTGGCGACTCTAGACCTATATCCCTGAATGACCATAATAAGTGGGAGCTGAATGGCCACTGTCCCCTTCAGTTGGAGCCTGTACTCTCCAGTTTGCCATCTATTAATAGCTATTTTTCATTCAGTCACATTACCTGTCTGGCTCCTATGAAAATCTGAGTTTGCAACCTGTGCTTTCGATGTATTTTTACACCTCTGCATCAGCTCCAAGTTTTCAAGGTCTAAGCTGGCCTGTGCCAACCATGGCATACTAACTACAACTAACCCTTTGGCAAATGCCTTCAGTCATGGCCAAGGTGAACTCCATCACCCTGATACCTGAGGAGCACACATAGCCCACTGGCATTTCCACAAGGGAAACCACAGGCCCCAGAACCTGCTAAAACATCCATGTCTCAGTCAGGGAATTCCAAGGATAAACAAGCTTGGGGGATGTTGGGAAGCCTCACTGACCACCTATACCCTTGGCTTTGATTCCCCAACACAACGTCAGAAAGAAAACAGGCTTTGGATCCCGGTGTTAGGACTCAACGTATGTATTTAAACTTCTGATCAATTGAACAGGATGTTAGCCTATGTTATCAAAGGTGCCAGGTCCCCATGTAGCAACTAATACGTGGTATTCCGGATGAAGACAGAAGACTAATTTCTCCCTGACCTGAACTGGCAGTCAGCTGATGCCTCAGAAGATGACAACTGCCTTGTGCTTCTATAATGGATATCCCAGCATTTCATATATGAATGACATCTGCCAAACTCACTTGATCCGTAATTTGCCTTGATCAGCGTCTTCAGAAGATAGTATTGCAGGCTAATTTCAAGTTAGAGGAGAAAAATATTTCCTTTCAACTGAATGTCTCTGTCTTTAATTTAGAGAGCCCTTTTCTCCTTGAGAGTGTGAAGGGAAAGCCTCTCCTTTGTCATTTGTCACTTCCAGGAGCTATATCATATTCTACTCCTTTTCTTGCGAGCCTAACAAAAGCACTTGCCATTTTCATCTTCCCTCACAGAGGAGCCTGCAGCACAGGTCTGTTGGTTATTCCTGCCCTTCTATGGCCCTATCCTATTTCTGCCTTTTTTTTTAGAAAGATAAATCTCTAACAGCGAGGGCTGTCTGTTCTGAAGGGACCTTTGCCAAGAGAGTGTCTGGGGCTCTTTCTTTGTTTGTGTTTTACTTAAGGAGGACATTGGACTCAGTTCTCATATTTAAATAGACGGAGGACCCAGGGAAAAGTAGGGAGGGGGCCTGGAAAGGGGGATAGCAGGGTCTTACTTCATGGGATGGGGTTGCCTTAGGCCCCAGAGGGACATGGAAGGAAATGCTGTTACAACTGTTAGGTAAAAGAGCACACCAGTCAAGGAGCCTCCTGTTGGCTCCTTGTCTTCAAAATAGATGCCTTCCAACTGGTGGCTCAGAAGGGAATTCGGTCTGAAGGATGCGCCCATAAGCAAAGGCAGGCTGCTCTTTTCAGAAAATGTTGTGATGTTTGTTATGGCTTTTAAGAAATGGGTGGAATTTTTTGGCCAATGTACTTCATTACAACTGCTGGAATTTTAGGCATGGCTGTTTTTATAGTTTGGTATTAAAAAAAAAAAAAAAGAGCAGCCCCTGATGTCTGGAACATGACCTGGCACTCACAGCGAGACCGTGCTATTCTCCCATTGGACATGGGCGACGTCCCAGAACACCAGTCTCAGACAGGATCACTGAGACCATCACAGAGTGAGACAAAACAAGGCCACATCTTAATTGTGTTTGTGCACAGACAATCCGATTACCACACCTTTCCTTGTGTTTCTGTAAGAGCGTGTGTGCTTTCCTGTTATTTTAATAGGACCACACTATAATCCTGATTTACCTGTGTGTCTACAGCCTACCTGTTAGGCTGTGGTACCTTTAGGATAAGGACAATGCCATTTAGCTCTTTACAATTTATAAGCAGTGCCTCGTCCATAATAAATCTGAGCTGAATGGATGCACAATTTCTTTGGTTCAGAGCATTTCTTTTTAAATATCTTTTAGCCACTTAAGGGTATGTGGACTATACTAGGAAAACATAAAATACTGCCAGACGCCTGGAAAGACTGCTTATATTCATTAGAATAGTAACTATCATAAAAGTAAAACACATCATCCTCTCAGAAAACACCCTTCAGCACAAGCTAGTTGGGCTTCTGCTCATTTGGAAAGCTCAAAGGTCACCATGGGATGTGGGTGACAGCACTGCACGTATCTCATTCCACGTGTAATCCCACTGGGCTCTTAATAGCAGACCACCATGCAACCGAATACGTAATACCCATTCTAGGTGCACACGACATACCTCTGATGGCCCCATGATACTGGTGCCCCTAACTCAGCACAGTAGGCCTGCCTTAGACATCTCTGGGGTGTCCTGGAGGAATGAGAAGCTTCTAAGTCAGATAGACCTGGGTGTCATCACTTAGTAGCTATTCAATGAACTTCAGTCTTCTCAAGTGGTACCGGTACTTTTCACCACAGGATGAAAGATGATAAAATACAGAAAGTGCCCAGTGACAGCTAATAACACAATTTGTTTCAAACAGGTATAATATCCACTACTGGAAATCTGAAATAAAAGTTTCTAAAATCGATTTGAAAGAGGAGAGAAAAGAAACTCTAAATAGGGGAAGAAAAAGCTTCTTCCCATCCTCAAAGCACAGAACCCCAGCCAGCCTTGTACTCTGGAGATTCCCATAATGAATTTCTGTTTTAATTGACGCTACAACCGATGCATGCTTTGTGCACCGACACGCTCCCTCTCTCCGTGACGCTGTGCAGAAAGGAGCTTTTAAGCCAGCCAGGAGGCATAATGAACTCCAAGTTTCCTTCGACAAGGGCAAAATTACAAACGCGTTTTTCACTTCCAGACAATTAATTAATTTGTTTACATGGTTTTTTGCTTTGTTTTATTTCCTAATTCCTTCCTCTCCACTTGCCTAATCTCAAGGGCTTATTATTAACTTTTTTCAGGTGTTCCTCCAGGGTACTGCAGAGCATAATTTAAGGGACATTCTCCACTTTAATGAATTCCAGATCGAGAGATGAAGGAATAAAATAAGACCTCATAAATAGCTCCAGGAGATAGTTTTGACCGTTTTCATAACTATACATCTTATTCTTTCTTTAAATGGAAGATTACCTATAATATCCTCTAGAAAGGGAGTGTGTCTGGCACAGGAAGACTCGTGTATGGTGCAAACTCAGCAACTGTGAACATGCTCTACAGGACTCCAGATTTTTCATCTTTCTGATGTTCTGGGACATTTCCTAATTCATTCTCATGCAAATGGTGTTTTTGCCCAAATGATCATGGCCACATTTCCATTACACTCTCATATCTCAGTGTTTTCAACTGCTAATAAGCTACTCTTGGCAGACAGGGTCGTTTCATGCTTTTCTCTTTTCTTGTTTTTTTTTTTAAACAGTGCCATGTTTTTGATTGATTTGGGGCTCTCCCATAAATCTGTGTTTTTAAACTCTGAATAGAATTCACACAGGTTCCCCTAGGAGAGTTTCATTTTACAGAGAACATAAAAAGGCATGCAAAGTTCTGAGCTCTGTGTCATTCAAAGAGTTCAGACAGAGTTTAGAGGGGCTGGATTGGTATGAACACTCATTTAGTTCCTCTATAGATATAGTGTCTGGCATAGAGGAGGCACTATATCTATAGAACAAATAAATGAAATGTCAGGCACTTTAGGTACAAAGCATCTTTTAACTTATTAATTTTTTTTTTTTTTTAAGCTGAGCACCTGTTGGCAGCTCAGTGGCAGCTCAGCTCGGGCTGGGCATCAAACTGCTGTTGCTCAGAGCTCAGCTCGCACTCTTGAGCGAGCTCTTAACTAACTGAGCTGTTCGGCCAGCACTTACCTTATTAATTTGACATGATTATTAATATTAGAGCCCTTGCACCCAAAGCCCCCTTATAATGAAGTAACCAGAGGTAGTTATTGACACAAAAGCATCATATTCTCTCCCACATCATGTCCCCACCCTGGCCACAAACTGGGCAGACGACCTAAGTATGTCAATCGACATACATGCCAATGGCCTGAAAAGTGACTTGACTAAGTCACTGGACCTCTTTAAGCCTCAAATGTTTTATCTGTGGTATGATGCCAGTATACCAGAATGACCTCTCAGCTTAACATGACATATTGTAAGATTCTTTTTCTCAGTAGGCGATAGAAAAGGATAAGGGGAGGAAGAACACAAGAGTACCCAATGCTACACTTTTCCCTTAGGCGGGGGGAAAAAAGTATTCAAAATAAAAAGCACCTTTACACATTCAATAGATGTATTAGATTTTAATTACTACAAGTTGTTATCAATTACTATTAATTATATACTATGAAGCATTAAGTAAGCTGAGGATTTTTTCTTAACTGATTTCCCTGGCTCCTGGCTAATTAGAACAGACTGATTATCTAGCCATTCTTTTGCTACTTCTAACATGTGTGGTCATTATCAGTTATCATAGAATTGACACATTATTCAACTATTATGAATTGCAATTATTATTGGTGTGCAACAAACTGATGGGGGTGTGTGTGAGGAAATTTACATATTTTTGAAACTTCCCAAAGATACTGATATGGTAAAAATTCTTGGATAGCACACTAGATTTGTAGAGAGCGTTTTTATGTCTTTCAGATGCCAAAATACTCTTACATGAACATGGAATCACTTGCCAAACTGAAAAGGTGGTGACAGAGTAGATTATCTATTTTAGTGGAAAGCATAGCAGAACTTGTACTATCAAGCAGGAGATCTGAGCTGAACTAACATGAGCTATTAAAATTCAAAATCACACCTCTTCTAAATAATTGTTGGTAGTCACAAAGCTGTTTCCTTTTGAAGTGATTTTAGGCAGTAGGGTAGAAGATGACAGTTTGCACTGAATGAAACAAAAATATCAGGCTGGGAACTTCACCATCAGTCTCTTAAGAGGAGGCAGCATAGCATACAGTTCAGGAGCCTGGAGTTGGACTAGTTGCTTTTAATATGCTAATTTTAATTCCTAGCTATGAATCATGCAAGCTCCTTATGCACTCCATCAGTTTTTTGACCTGAAAATGGGGATAAAAACCCCTGTTAGAATGGCCATCATCAAAAAGATAAGATAAAACAAGTGCTGGTATAGATATGGAGAAAAAAAGGCAACCCTTGTTTGCTGTTGGTGAAGTTGTAAATTGGTGTAGCCACGATGAAAAACAGCATGGAGGTTCCTCAAAAAATTAAAAAAGATAGAACTACTATCCAGCAAGTCCACTCGTGGGAATATATCCAAAGGAATAAAAAAACTAACTCAAAAAGTTATCTGCATCCCCATGCTCATAGCAACATTATGAAGCATCCATCAATGGATGAATAAAGAAATACACACACACACACACACACACACACACACACACACACACGTTATGGAATATTATTCAGCCATACAAAATGAGAAAAATCCTATCATTTGGGACATCATGAATGGACCTTGATGTCATTATGCTAAATTAAATAAATCAGACAGAGAAAGACAAATACTACGTGATCTCAATTATATGGGAAATCTAATTTAAAAATAATAAGAAGAGATCATAGAAGAAGAGATCCTATTTGTGGTTACCAGAGGCTGGGGGGTTAGGAGGGAGGGGAATTGGAGGAAGGTGGTCAAAAGGCACAAAGTTCCAGTTGTAAGATAAATAAGTACCAGGGATGTAATGTACAGCATGGCAACTACAGTTAATGCTGCTGTGTGATATACAGGACAGTTGTTAAGAGAGTAGATACAGAGTCCTCCTCACAAGGATATATTTCTTGTCTTTTTTTTTTTTTATTGCATCAATATGAGATGATGGATATTAACTAAACCTATTGTGGTAATCATTACACAATATTTGTAAACCAAACCATCATGCTATACAACTTAAACTTATACAGTGATATATGTCAATTGCTTCTCAATAAAACTGGAAAACAATTAATGGGGGTAATAATATCAACTTCATAGGGGTTTTGTGAGAAATAAATTAATATCTGTAAAACACATGGCATCATGCACAGCATTTGGTAAACACTTGATAAATATAAGAAATTATTGTTATCTAGTTTCTTGTGATACACAGGTAAAGACTGGGCTAACCTAATTGAGACACTGCATGCTTCAGTACAGTTCAGTTGCAGGTGCTTTTTTTTTTAAGACAAAAATTCAAGAATAAAATGAGTGGTTCCTAACTGGGAAGATTTTGAGGGTTGCTAGAAAAATCCCTCCCTACTAACAGATACAGTCCCCCCAAAGCAGGCATACTGAGGTATGCAGATGTGTCTGAAATTTGTTGAATTTACTAATTCGACAAATATTTGTTAAGAGTTCCAATTATTTCACACACACACACACACGCGCACACACTTAATTACACACACATGCTTATTTCTTGCTCATGTAAATGCTAAAGTGGGTTGGTGCCTACATCTTATGCAAGACTCTGTATAACACAAGATCTCTAAATCTCAGAGAAGGGTTGGCAGGGAAAGAGTGATATGGAGGAAAACATGGAACTGACTTTTTTTTTTTTGAGGGCAGTGTCACTGGCCCTCATATGTGGGATCCGAACCAGGGCTGCTGGCGTCCCAAGCCAGCTCTTAACCACTGTGCCACTTGGCCAGCTCAGAACTGACTTTAAACTGCAGTCTAGGAATGACACATTTCACTTCTGACTGCCATCCACTGATCAGAATTTCCTCCAAATTCAACACCAATGGAAGCTAGGGAATATAGAGGAACATATAGAAAATTGAGTCCAGTTTCTGCCCCACTTAATCAAAGTACTCTCAAGTTTTAGATCATATATTACTTTCTGATATTTTAGTAACTCCTATTGCTTTTCTCTTTGTAAATCATATCCCAAGCCAACAGAGACTCAACAGAGGTCAACAAGTACAAAATATTATAGGATACATACATATATCTAGTTACTTATACTCAAAAAAGGTATTAGACTAGATATTATGGTCTGAACCCACCTCACAGTTAGAATGAGACAGCTTTAGTGATTTTATTGAAAATATTAAGATCATGCCCTAGATAGATATATTTAGATATATCTATATTTAGATATAGATATAACACTATCATTTTCTTAATTCAGCATCCATATCGCTTTTCTTCTGACCCTATCGGTGTTTGTTAAACCTCAGTGTAGCATTTTCTGTATGTTATCACTGTTTTCCCTTTCCCATAAGCATGTTTTATAAAATGTGAAAAGTTGACATAAGTAGAGCCATTTTAAAATAAAGCCAGAGCAACTATTCCAGAGGAACCGTCTTACATGTCTTGTTCCTTGATACTTTTGACTCTTTGATCTGGCCCAGACCTTTAAACTGGGCCAAACCAATATTATCTTCCAAACAACTGTTTGTAAACCTAACAGGAAAGCAGACACCCTGACCACAAGGGCTGATGTTTATGTACTCTCTATCTGAAGACAGAATCAGTAACCAATCACGCATAACTAAAGAGTAACTCATCTTTATAGCACCACTAGAAATTTCTTTGTTCTGCTCATTAACTATGCCTTTCTTTTCTCATTAAAAAAACCTTGCCCTCATCCTGTAATTAGGGCACTATTTGGGTTTCTGCCCAAATCTGTGTTCCTCAAATTGCAATTCTTTGATCCCAAATAAAGACTTGTTGCCTCTCATTTTGGCTTTTTAATTTCAGGTTAACAAAAGTTATCATACAATAAAAACCTCACAGTACCTCCCCTACTCACCCTTTCCTTTACTGGATGGTATGACATGTGATTTTGTTCTGTTATTAATAAGTATATCTCAAGCTTGATCCTTCCTTCCTTAAACTGACTTAAATTGATTATGCAAAGTGAATTTGGTGAAAGATGATCGAAAGCTTTAGTTGAAGCATAAATCCAAAGCAACACACTCCATGTCCTCCATTGAAAAAAAAATGTTCTTTTGAATCAAGTCTTTGGACTCAGAGATTATATAGGACAGTTGTGCCCTTGGTTTCTGCACAGCTCAAAAATTAGGCTATGGGCATAAAATTAGCTGAACTGATGCAATGGGACTTTACCACTTCAAAGAGGATTGGGAAGGAGGCTGAGTACAGCTAATTAAGCTGTGTATTTAAATACAATTGCAATAAATGGGACTGGAGGGTTGAATTCTTATCTATCTATGTTCTCAATGCAAATGTTAGGACAGTAAGACATTTCTACTAGGAGATAAAGGAAATGGGTTCCAGAGAGAGAAAATTTTAATGAAGATAGTTCTTCATGTTTCTGTGAGATAAACAGACCATATCTAAAAGCCATTCATTTTAGAGGGCAACAGCTTTGGTTTATGTTGGTTCTGTATTTCCCATCAATTCAAAGAAAAAAAGGAGGACCATAGATCATTTAATAGTGCTATACCTATAAGATCCATTTTCCCTTCTAAAGACTCTCAGCACGGAATTATTTTGTTCGCTGGTAGAATATTGCTGACTGTAGAAGAAGTGGCAATTCTATTTCCCCTTCCTTGGTTTCATACCAGTTTTGCTTGCCTTATTTCTTTTCTTCCATTACAGCCAAAATTTTGATAGTCCATTCAGAAAAATGAAAGGAAGGAAGGCAGAAAGGAAGGGAGATGGGGGGGAGGGAGGGTAAGAGAGAAAGAGAAAGAAAAAAAGGCACTTCTTGTTTTCATATCTTAAGATAGAGAGCCAGGAAAACAAAGCAGGGATGGGGTTGCTGCTGCATTGCCCATATGGAGAAGGTATGGAGAGAATGTTTCCTTCCCAGCCTTTGTCCAAGAAGCATCAGAAGGGAAGAATGAAACATCCTTTCATAAGTTCCTATATATTCACTTACACATATACACCCATCCACATGTGAACACATGTACACACCCCAGGATATACAAAGACAATTTTTGAAATTGTGACTTAGAATAATACCATCTAATTTTTCATACAAGTTTCTTTTATTTTGTTTTTTGATCTAAAGCCTCAATTTAACTTTGATTATGGGAATGCTGCTGCTTCTTCCACATACCAGCCTCACAGTAACTGGACTAAATCTCTCTGGGCTAGGATTACAGGAGGCAGAGGAACTCTGGGCAAATGTCAGTTTGGGGATATGCAACTATTTCTGTTTACAGTTAGAGATGCTAATGACACTAACTGAGGGACCTTTTAAATATGCTCCTTTTTAAGGTATATTTAAGTTATTGGTATTTTAAGGTATTTCCTTCCCCTACCCCTACCCTGGATTCAATGAAACAAACCATGAAAATACAATTTCTAAGCCAAATAAAATACTATCGGTTGAATATAAGTCATTTGAAAACAAACAAATAATTAGTTGGAGTCCTGTTTGCTCACGCCAGGATAATAAGCATGGGTTGGCAGCTCTGAACTCTGTTTGGCATGATTCTGCAAACTGACAAATTAGCTTCATTTTGATTTGATTTGACTAAAGAATCAGAGGGATGAAAATACACACACACACACACACACACACACACACACACACACACACACAATTCCCTGTCAAAATTCTCTCCCTGCCTCATTCTGCTTTGCATGCTTTTCCACGAATATTTGGCAATAAATTTTTAAGAAGAACACTCTTTTTTTTTTTAGTAAACTTTAAGTGAATTCATATTTTTTAGAGTTTTTTGAACTGTAAAATTTATTTTTACTGCCTTCTCACTCTTGAAAATTACTATTTCTGGTAGCACGGGTGTTTTAATATTTCATCAATTACATGACAACCGTACTTTCTTCTTTCTCATTTCCATAGGGGATAACTTCTGATGTAGGTGCTATGCTTGCCACTTAACAGATATGGCCCCATTCTCAGCTTTCCGAAGAAAAGACTGAGGCTTACATATATTAAACATGATATTTAAGTGCATGTTGTGTATTTATAATCCCAGAAAGTTTCATTTTATCCATCTATACTTGGCAATAATAACCACTATCAAGTCAACGAGGAGGGACGTCTGTGCTACCCACTTCTATTCAAATAAGAATGTTCGTGAGAAACTGTAATCAAGCTGGGACCTAAAACTCTGCCTACTTTCATGAGTCTTTCTATTGAGTCAATGCACCAAAGTGGAATTGTTGGTGAAATTCTGAAATAGTTTAAAAGCTTTCAATAGGGCTTTCCAAATTTCCTTTCAGGGAAACAGTAGCAATTTCTAACCCAAACCAGCAACATCTGGAAATGTGTTTTCCTGGACTGTTGCCAGCAATGGGTTTCATCTTTTAATACTGCTAACTGCTACCATTTAACATTCTTTTTAATATGATAGGCAAACCCAAAACAAATACCCAAATCTCCTTTTAACCTGCTTTAATAATGATATCATTTACTTTCTCTATATAATTCTTCACAACAGATTAACATCTTTAAGATTTCCTGCCCTCGATTTTTCCCACTTCATTCTTTTTCCTTGAAAGACCCCTTTCCATTCGCAGTCTCCATCTTTTTGAGAGCTTCCTGAAAGCCTCTCTAACCACCAGCACCAGCCAGAAGCATGTTTCCTCCCTCGAATCCTAAAGCACTTATTCTTACTACTTCTTTGATAATTAACTGTGTACGTCCTTGTGGCATCTCCAGGTTTTGTTTGGTTGTTTTAAACCTTTGCTCAATTTTGAGTTGTTTGACTTTCCCTCGTGTAGGCTTTTCTTTTGTATTTTGTGACCCATACACCCAGTGGATGTAGGAGAGTGCCTGCATTTAGAATTCTATCAGCATCTATCTTGCTTGTTTCTTTTCTAGCATTCTTAACTATACATTATTATATACATGTATTATCTTATTTATTATCTGTTTTCTCCATTAGATTCTAAACTCTAGAACAGCGGGATCTATTTCTGTGAAAATCAAGTGCTGAGCTCTGTCTCGGGCACACGGTAGGCTCCTAATAATTATTTGATGTTGGTTGAATGAAAGGAATAAGTAAATTTACCATGGAAATAATATCCCCTTCCTTGATTCTAATGAATACAAACTTAATAATAAGCAAACTTATTAGGGCTAGATGAGATCAGTGCTAATAGCACCGAAAAATGTACAGCTGGATGAATTCAGTGTTTTCTCATCATGAACTGGACTAATAGATCTCATGGACCAATAGGGCTGATGTGTGTTTTTTCAGTCAAGACCCTTTGGCTTTTTTGTATGGAGTGAAAATAACTTGCAATTTCAGAGGTATGAACCAAACTTAGGCCAAAGAAACTTCAATCTATTTCCATTGGCATCATTTCCTTTCTCACAGTAGCCAGACTCTCTGCCCTTCCCCAGTCTGCTTATAAAGTGTTTCATTTAACTCCTTTTCTGATTTTGTACCATCCAGAACTTCCTTTTGAGCAACCTGCTCAATCAGAAAGGTAGACCACTTCTAATAAGCCTGCATTATTCCGTGCCCAAGATGATAATAATAAACCACATTCAGGCTGTCAACGCAGCACCTTTTCCCAGCATTACGTTGACTGAAAACTTTTATAATGTGCATAAAAGAGAGATTTAAGGTAATAAAACTTAATGTTAATAATGGGAATCTAGCAGTCAACACCACTCTTTCTCCACACTTCACAAATCAAGAGCAATGCTAAAAGGAAAATGAACATGATGCACTGTAACCAGAACACTTAAAAGCCGATCTGGAAGAGCCTATTGCAGAACGGAAAGGCTATATTTTGGCGTGAGCTGACTGATTCATTTGTGGGGGATGGTTGTGGCCTCATTTATTTTATGGCTGTCAACATTAATAAGTTTGCAGCTAAGGGGGAAAAAATAAGTTTCTGGATTGTTCAGTTTCAGGAAGAATGATGTGGAACTCATGAAACAACATGTTCATCCTAGGAATCTCTGATCATGGTTGGAGATTTGGACAACTCCCCTCCCACGGTCCCCCAATATCCCAATGCTGGTATGGAATAAGAAGTGGATCCTCTTAAGTGTTACACTAGAACTAGCACTGATAATTGAATTCATATATAAAAAAAGGAGCATTTGTTAAATGACCTTTAAAAACATTGCCTGGAAATCCTCAAGACGATTGCCAAGATGCTTGTTTGCAGTGGGATTCACTTTTGATAATATTCTCATCAGAAATATTTAGTGTTGGTTAAAAATCATCAGTGTGATCTTTGATTCCTTTATTATCAATCAACATATTCTTTGTCCAAAACTGTTTTAGGCACTAGAGAAATGTATGATACAAGAGTAAAATGGACTTTTTATGCTTCAAGGGGTTTACCCCCTATTTAGAGAAATAAGGTGCACTCACAAAGTTTTCCACTCTGATCTCTGGTTATTAGCACAAGAGTTCACTGGAGGCAGGCTATGTAGTGCTAGAATAAGGCCTTAGGCTTTACTGCTTCCCTCAGAAATGTAGAGGAAAAGACAATCAAGAATGAGGTTGGGGCCGGCTGAGTGGCACGGTGGTTAAGCACTGGCTTGGGAAGCCAGCGGCCCTAGTTCAGTCCCACATGTGAAGACCAGTGACACTGCCCTCAAAAAAAAAAAAAAACAAATAAGGGCTGGCCGAGTGGCACAGTGGTTAAGCGCTGGCTTGGGAAGCCAGCGGCCCCAGTTAGGGGTCCACATATGAGGGCCAGTGACACTGCCCTCAAAAATAAATAAATAAATAAATAAATAAATAAATAAATAAATAAATAAAAAAGAATGAGGTTGACTCCCTGCCCACCCCTCCACCCCCCAATTTCTATCTTCACTGCAAACACAAAGTGTATCTGCTGACCAGTTTCACTGGAAACATTATGCCCTGTTATTCTTCTTAGATCTTTCTCTTTGTTTGCTGAGGGTCTTCTGCAACACAGGCAAGCCCTGAACTCTCACCTGTAAGACAGTTTTGTCAAAGACTATCTCATTACCAATTATGTAGATGGGCAGCTAATCCGTGGAGGCTGCTAGCCAGTCTCACTATCTACTGTGCCAGAAGAAACAGAAGAAGCTCCCATAGCAACTGGCCCCCTTGAAACTTGAGGGCACACAGATGCTACTGCAGCATTTGTGTTCAAAGAGCATCACCATATAGTAAAAGGGTCTACCGCTTTACAAAAAGATGAAATAAAGTCATGGTGATATTCTGGAGCCTGAGAAATAACATTGTAATTTGGCTATTAACTTAGTCTGGGTCTAAAATAGATTCCTGTGATTTGCTAATTTACCTAAATTCCAACACTGCCACTCCCCATTTATTACGTAAATTAGATTAAAATAATTTACTAAATTTGAGGGCTTTGAATTCTGATAGTTCTATAACACCTCTCTCTCTCTCTCCCTCTCTCTCTCTCCCTCTCTCCCTCTCTCTCTCATTTTGACAACAATAAAGCAATTCCTAAAATGCCAACTGATGGTAGAACTGTACTTGAGTACCATCAGCTGTTAATCCCAGAAGTCTTGAGCAGTGAGTGCCATTTTTCCTTTAATAGAGGTGGAAGGGAAGCATGTTACTTACACAGTAACTAGAACAGATTTTTCTTTTTTCTCATCACTACATTTTCAGGGAATTGCCTCGTTAGACAGTATGCTGGACAAAGTCAATTAACATCTTCCAAAACAAAGCCTGCCTTATATCTATTTTGTATGAAACATGGAAAGAGTTAAGCAGAGACCCTATTAAATCCTTACTCCTTTAGGTAACAGCTCTCAACATGAGAATGAAGAAATTCTTGACTATTCGTTTACAATCTATTTTTATTTTTTACTCACTGAGAATAGCTGTATTGAGGGGATTAAGAACCACAGCTATCTGAAATTTGCATTAAGGAGATGAAAGAGATCAGCAAAGAAACATTCCTTAACCGCAGAGTTTAACCAATGTGGATCCAGAAAGTTCCCACACAATGGATAAGGTTTTGGCTTCCCAGTGGAAATCCCACCATCTAGTTTTCTTTAGAAGTGTCCCAAAGTGTTATTCAGCCAGGAAGGAAAGCAAGAAAGCAACAAAAAAGAAATGAGAATCCAGTTGGTTGTCTGGTAGTCACTGTTTCTATGGTACAATGTAAATTTGCCTATAAGAACAACACATTTTGCATATAGTTTACTGAAGATAAAAGAGCAACAAGTGGACTTTGACAAGGTAGTTTTATAATAATGTTTGATAAAGGACATTATATGCTGTAGCTGAAACCAGCTAACTCTGGCAGCTTTAGTACAAGTGAAGTGCAGTTGGTCTCCAAGAAGTAGCTTGAAATGAGTGAGAGAGCAGAAAGTTCCCCATGGAGCATCTGGGGAAGGAACTGTTTTAGAACTATAGTGACTATCAGGAAGATTTGTGAAAGTTTCCATGGCAGCCTTGAAAGAAAGAACATTCATAGATTACAGAGATGCAGGAACATATCTATCCAGAGGAACACCCTTTTTTTTTTCTTCTTTTTTAAAAGAGCCACTATTATTTTATCTTTAAAAATGATGACTAAGATATCTTTAATTCTTGCTGTTTCCTGTGACACAGGAAGGTAGTTACAGGCCTGGCATGAAAGGAACTTCATTATTACTATATAAATTTCTTTACTCTCCTATATAAAAATCACCAGACCTCTACTGAGGTTGGCAGGAGCCATGAGAGAAGACGGCAATAGGACTGGTTTGTGAAAGATGGAATTTCTGGGTCTGCACTGTGAGAGCACAGATTAGAACTCACGGGCTGCACAGAAGGGAAAGCTCATAGATTCCTTTACATCCTTCCCTTGAAATGAACAATTCTAATCATATGGTTCTCTCCTGCTTCACAACATTCAGTAGTTTTAGTTTGTCTTTCTGGAAGAAGTCCAGATCCCCTAGTATACCAAATCTTTGTGATCTACCCTCTCCTCCTCTCCCATGTCAACTTAGACAGGTCTACCTCTTTCTCCTTACATTGTAGTTACCCTGACTCACTACATCTTCCAGGAAGCATCATACTTTTTCACCTCCATTGCTTCTGTCTGGGACCATTTCCTCGGTCTATGTTTTCCTGATAAGCATCTATTAAAGACTAAACACAGACATTGCCTTTTTAAGAAAGGCTTTTTGGGTCACCAGGACTGTATTAGTCAATGTCCACAAAGCTTTTCACAATGAAAAGGAAAGTATGACTCAACAGTTTATACCCAGCTAAACTATGCTCAAGTTAAACACCTATAGACAAACTGTATTTAATATACAAGCATACTGGGGGTATTGAGGAAACTACTAGACCAATTTAAGTCAACCAACACGATTGGAGAAACTATCACAAAGAGATTGGAGGTTAGCACAGACTATAGTCCATGAAGAAGGACTATTTCTAATCTAATGGGGATATGTGACAGACAAGAATGAAAATGAAATATGCCCTGATAATACAGAAATGATAAAACAAAAAATCTGGGAGAGAAAAGAGAGTAGTGGATACCTGAAACCACAGAATTGTACCGACCCCTACATATACTATGTTTTTTTTCCTCCCTATACATACATACCTATGATAAAATTAATTTATAAATTAGGTACAGTAAGAGATTAACAACAATAGCTCATAATAAAATAGAACAATTATAACAATATATTGCAATAAAGGTTATGTGAATGTGGCATTATTAAGTAAAATAAGGGTTACTTGAACACAAGCGCTGCATAGCATGAGAGTTAATCTGATAACTTAGGTGACTAGTAAGTGGCTAATGGGTGGGTAGTGTACACGGCATGGATACACAAGACAAAATGATGTTTCATACCTCAGATAGGACAAAATAGAATGGCATGAGATTTCATCACACTACTTAGGATGGCGTGCAATTTAAAATTTATGAATTGTTTATTTCTGAAAATTTTCATTTAATATTTTTGGACCATGGTTGACTGGTTGACCATGGGTACCTGAATCTGTAGAAAATGAAACAGCAGATAAGGAGATGGGTACAAAGAAGAAAAACTTTTAGGAATACAGCTAACAACAAAAAGTGAGATGTATATAAAGGGTATAAAATAAGATTTAAGCAGAAGAAAAGGCATGTCATGTCCTTAATAGAAAGACTCATAGAGGCTTAAAGTTTACAATTCTCTTTAATTTATAAATTAACATTACCTCAATTAAAAAAGCATATATATTTTTTGTTTTGTATGTTTTATATGTTTTCATATGGTATAATATATTCATACATACTTTTTGTAAAACTAGGGACATTGCCTCTAAAATTTATATACTAAAAAGAAAAAAACAGAAAAGTAAGGAAAATTCTGTAAGGAAGAGGGAGAACCACCTCTCCTAGCTTTTGAAATCTATTATACAGTTTCAACAACTGAGAAAAGCACATGAACAGACTACCCAACATAGCAGAGTAAAAGTCCAAAAACAGACCACGCAATATTTGGGAAGGTAGAATATCATAACAAATGGCTTAAATGGGAAATAATGGCCTAAATAAGCATTGCTATTGCTATTGGGATAGTTGGGTAGCCATCTGGAAAAACAAACAAACAAAAAAACGTATATATATATATATATATATATATATATATATATATAAATAAATTCACATTAACACTTCATACTCTACACAGGGATAAATTCCCCATACATTTAAAAAATAATATAAAAAATAAAAACATATTAGTGCCAACAGAAAATGTGGGAAGATTACTGTGAAAAACCCCTTTTCCAACTAATCCTCAAAATATAGACACCATAAACTAAAAGTTTGATAATTGCATCTTATGAAAACCAAAAGCTGAGGGGCAAAGCTATAACCAAAATCAAAAGGCAAACAAAAAACTGGGGGAGAGAGGGAAGAGTGGTGACACATATCACAGAGAAAGAGTATTTCCAGTAGAAATCAACTAAAAACAAAGTCATCAAACTAATACAAAAAAAGTGGGCAAACTTCACACTTTTCACAGGAAAGATTTGAAAGGACACTTAAACAAAAAGATGCACAACCTCACTCATAATAAGAAAAAGAAAATTAAAACTGCATCGAAATGCCATTTTTCAGACCAGATTGGTAAATTAAAAAAAAAAAAAAAATCTGACAATGCACTCTGTTATTCAGGTGTGGTGACCCACTTGTATTCATTGAGGATGGGCTGTGAATTTGTATAAGGTTGTATAAAGGGTAAGTCGCCAATATCTACTTAAGTTACAAATGCATATACTCCCTAACCTTGTAATTATACTTTGCAGAATGTCTCCCACAGATATACCCAAACATGCATAAAAATGAGGCATGCATAAGGATAATTGCAATATTATTTGTGATGGCAAACAGCAGAGGAATGGCTAAATAAATATGGTATGTTCATACAATGAAGTAAGATGAAGCTATAAACAAAGAATGAAGAAGTTCTCAATGTACTGGCATGGAAAGACATCTGAGCTACATTAACTGAGAAAAACAAGATGCAGAGTTACAACTGTGTAACAGGAGAGGTAGTGAGAACATATGCTCGTATTTGCTTGTATATGTGTGAGCAAACTGGAAGCGTGTAGAACCAGTAACTTGTTGCTGTCTCCAGCAGGTAAGGGAGGGAGCATTCATTGGTTTTATTTTTCTTGTTTGCTTTGCAACCATATTATTATTTATTCAAAATGTTAAGGAACAGATTGAATTAAAAACTGCAAATCTCCCATCATAATACCTACGGGAGAGAATTGTAAGACTCCAACATTCCCCAAGATGAGAACACATCTGTCTCTCCAGTCTCTCACACTTGCAGCTCTCTAAGTGCTCCATGAGTTGGGTACGCAGTGGCAATTGGATTTTAAAGTCATATTTACAAGCTCTTGTGTGACTGGAGCACCTGAGTCCAGTATTCTCTTTCGATCTGCCCAAGGCAGTGATTGAGGTTACCTGGAAAATAGACAGCATTAACTGGACTACAAGCTGGAGGCCCTCTGACCTCAGAGGCTTACGGCCATTTGCTCCAACTCTAGGGCTCTGGTTGCCTTTGTGCCATTTGGAACGGGCCAGCTGGCTCAGGATTCCCCTGGAAATCAACCTTCATTAGATGGGGCACTAATGACTTAATTGATCTGCAAAGACAGAAGCTTTGTAGTGCCCTAGAGGAAAACAGCCAGCGGCCTGGCTCCTTGGAATCCTGAGATATCTGCACATTCAAATACGTCTCTACTTCTCTGGGGGACATTTAGCTTGAAAGGTCAGTATCTCACAAGGCACTTTCCCCATTGGCCCACCTTTTACTCTTAGCCAAGCATTCCTTTGTCCAAAGGTGTGTTTTGAGTTTATTGCCCTTGATTTAAACATATAAACTCCCAGAAGAGAAGAAAGAAGCCTCTTTAGATAGCATATGTATTTTATGACAAGCTAAACAATGCTACCCACATCCTGTCATAGGTTTCCCCAGGGATTCAATGCAAAATTGCTCACTTTTCTGTCAAAGTGCTACATCCATGAAGGGAAAAGGGCCCTTTTTTTTTCATACTTGGAACACCTCAAGGCACTCCATAAGGGAATAAGTTATATTCTTGCTATATAGAGGTTTAATTCTGAAATGAGAACAGACACAAGAAGAGGAAGAGGAAGGAGAAGGAAGGAGGGGGAAGAGAAGGAGGAGGGGAAGGGAAGGAAACGGGATGGACAGGCTAACCAATAAGCGTATATAGGAAACCAGCCCTTATTATGGGGACTGTGTTGGCACCCTGACATACCATCTTCCTTCAGTGAAAGCCTTCCTTCAGATGGCCTGTAGCTGTCAGTCTCTTCAGGGTTACCCTCAGCTGCAGTGACCCTTCTTGCCCACAGTCACCCCACTTCCTGGAACAGCCCATATCCAGTTACTGATCACTGCAGGAGCACAAAGGTCTGGCATTCTCAGCCCAACCTGGGACGATTCCAAAGGTCTCTTCTAGTTTCAGAGCTTCTTGTGAGGTTGGCTGAGGCTGGGTGGCACCTGTGGCAGTTCACCTTCTCCCGCCACTGCATCCCGCTTCTGTCCTCTCTCATCCACAGGCATGGCTCTCAAGGACACTCCTCAACAAACATCCTGCTTGCTAAACTCAGAGTCTGCTTCCCAGGGAGCCCAGCCTGTGACAGGCAGAGGTCTCTCATCTATCTCCCTCAACCTTCCGAGTGCCCTGCCTTAGGTGTTACCTTCTTTCTCTCTTTGTGAATGAGGAAACAAAGACTGAGGGAGTTCAATAATTCTCCCTAAAGTCCACAACAGGTCAGCTGCCACACTCAGATTTAAGCCGGAGAATGTGTGACTGAAGAGCACCTGCTCTTTGCATTCAGTACACTGCCCCCTAGACAGAATCAAGGAGAGAAAAGCCATCATTCTGACTTCCCGGAAACAGTCATTTGACGTCCCCACAAAAAAACAAGACCTATCTTCCGTTCTTCAGCAGGGAGCAGCCCGACCCAGATTATCTGAAGCTTCCTTTAGGCTGAGTCTCCTACAATTACCTTGTCAGGTAAACCATGGTTCTAGCTTCAGCTCCTCAGACAAAACTACTCCACTTGAAAGTTGGGTGCAGGTAACAATTTCTAATTGCTTACAATTGGAATTGACCAAAATGGGTATACCAGCAGAATGGTCCATGAGTCTCCAAGATAGTCGATCTGTCTCTACCTAAGAAATGAGTTTAGGTTTCAAAGGTTGTGGCTGCTGAAGAAATTGATGGAGGTGCCCCGAGTGTTTCTTCTCCTGAGGGACAACTGCTGTGGCTCATGACCAGATAACAATGGGAGGAGGGAGCAGAGAACATCTGTGTATCCTAAGAAAACAACTCTCATTCATGAACTGATAGGACAATGAAGTTCTAGAATCTTTTAGAGAGAGACTGAAATTTTAAGCCATTACTCTCCATTCTAAACTGCTGCTTGGTGTCTCCACTTACCCCAGCGTGGAACTGGATGAAATTGTTGGAGAAGAAAACAAACAAACAAACAAACTCACACATACACACACAGAGGGTCTCTCTCTCTCTCTCTCTCTCTCTCTTTCTCTCTCTCTCTCTCTCTTTCTCTCTCTTTCTCTTTCTCTCCACATTTTATATATATATACACACATTTTACAAAAGGAAAAAAAAACTGTATTAAAATGGTAATACTCAATATATACTGATAACAAAAGATGAATACAAGTCACGTTTGAGTTTGGCAATTACAAGAGGTGCTCAATGTGGTTACCATCAGCATAACTTTAATACAATTTTTTCCTTTCTTAAGATGTGTATACATTTTTTGGGCACCCTCTCTCTCTCTATTTTTTTTCTTTCCATCAATCCCTCATTTAATCTTTCATGATTCAGTTCCAAGAAGTAAACAGTTGTTTGGAAACAGGTTTCGTGATGTGATATATTGTATATTTGTGTTGTATTTTTATATATTAGTTTGTACTATTTAATCACTTTATGATTGTGTACAGTCCCTTGAAATGTAAATATTAATTTATTGGCATAATGTATTTTATATTACTGAACATGTAAAATTTAGAAATGTCCGTAGGTGCTGCCAGCAGGACAGATTTCTTGTAATCAGTGACTAGATGGGAGGTCAAATTATTTTGTTGAATTTGCACCCATGGTCCTATGATTTGGTAGCAAGAACGTTATCAGCAGAGCCATTAGTGCCACAGTAACCTCTGTCTTCGCACATTTGCAAATTACAGATTCACATCCTTGCTCTGATTAGTTCCTGAAGTGCTGAACAAGAACTTATAATTATGCACTGCAGTCCACTCTCCTGACAGAGTGACATTACAATTTGTATCCAAGCCCATATACCTACAGAATGTAAAAGTACTATTGAATGAAATTAGTTCATTTGGATACACTTGTATTAATGGAATGTGTCATTTATATTGCAGAACTGGTTTGTCTTTTATTCACTGCTGTTCTCAGCCTCCAGTGGGAAGGGCAGGTTATTCTCTCAGTGTACCAGGCTGAACAATTGCTGTCCCTGGTGGCAACGGGTGGTTTAGTGAGTGGTGAGATGTTTTAGAGTCAGAAAACTTGTTTTCCTGTCATGAAACCACCACCTTCACTTTTGATAATATAAGACAGGTCTGTCTTACCTAGATGCATGACATAAACAAACAAAATGTCTGAAGGATCCACTCCATCGTCCATCATTGCAAGAACCAAGTCACACATCACATCCCAGGGAAAGAGTGAGGATGCAAAAAGTAACTTTCCAATGTTTCAAATGCCTCAGGAAAAATATGTAGTATAGGAATTACTAATAATTCATGGAATTTGCTTCCACATACACCATTTTTAGGGGGTTATATCTCTGGTTACCCAGCAAGTCCAGGCCTACCATTTCATTAATTTTACTTTTTCTCTTGTGCTAATTTGGTTTCATCCCATGTTAATAGTTTATCTGCAAATTCTTATGTGTTACCATTCCTTTTGCTAAGACTTTAAATGTTCCATGAGGTTTCATGAGATCACAGATTTACATAAGTCAACATATATTCGCCCATCATTTTTGGAAAATACGTAGGTGCCATGACATACAGAATAAATTACACAGATGTAATTACCAATTACTAATCTGTGGGAGCTTCCATTGTAAAGAAACTGATGGACAAAGATGTGGAACAAATGCAGGGGTAATGGTGGGGAAGAATGGAAGAATTGGGGAGAATATATATATGAGCTCCAGAGTAAATACCAAACATACCATTCAACGTGGCATTCCATTATAGCCTCTGCTGCAATCCCACTAATGTGGACTAGACTTGTTTGGCTAATTCACCAATCTTGAAATAAATAAACTTCACCATGAATAGCATTGTTTACATCTGTGATAACTGCCCATTGTAAGAATTATAAAGAGAAATTTTATTGGTGTTTGAATTGAGTTAAAACATCAGCCTGTCATTTAAACTATTATAGTCCATTACCATACTTATATAACGATACTGATAGTTGATATTTTGAAGAGGGCTTATTCTATGCCGGGCACAGTACTGTGAGTTCTATATGTATCATCCCCTCATTATAAAATCAAACAGGAGCTTAGACATCCTGGGAAAATTGCCCTAAGGTGGGATAATTACCTCAAGTGCATGGACTCTAGAGCCCACACGCTTATCAACTATTGGTTATAGTGTTTGGGTTTTTGTTTGTTTGTTTGTTTGTTTGTTTGTTTGTTTGTTTGAGGGCAGTGTCACTGGCCCTCATATGTGGGACCGAACCGGGGCCGCTGGCTTCCCAGGCCAGCGCTTAACCACCGCGCCACTCGGCCGGCCCTATAGTGTTTTTAAGTTATAGTTGATAAAACTATTACAGAACTCTTCTTTAGGTGTCATTTTCAAATATAAAGTGAAAATACTGGATTAACATTTCTTTAAAAGTTATTTTTCTCTGAGCTTGGAAAGGTTGAGGAAAGAGTCTGCAGGAGGGACAGTAGGATTAGGAGCAGGGCACAAACCACAGACATTAAGTATAAGTCAATTCATTATTGGGTTGATGGAGTAGCTTGAACTACTAAACAGGGAAGAGTTTGCAAAGTTTAAGGGAACTCAGTGTTCAGATTGAGAGAGATAGGAGGTACTGTTTGGAATTAATTAGTAATACTGTTACCCAAGAGCAAGCAAATCTAGACTAACCAGTTTCAAGTCAGCACTACACTTAACAGCAAATACAGTCAGCCTTCTGTATCTGTGGTTCTGCACCCCCGGAGTCAATTAACCATAGATCAAAAATATTCCAAAAAATGTTACTTTGTTGCTGCTGTGCACTATGTAGTTAGGCCTACAATGACTGTGTCTATTCTGAATACAGACTTTTTCTTTGTCCTCATTCCCTAAACAATACAGTACAACTATTTACATAGCTTTTACATTGTATTAGGTATTGTAGGCAATCGAAAGATGATTTAAAGTATACGGGAGGATGTGTGTAGGTTATATGCAAACATCACACCATTTTACATGAGGGACTTGAGCATCTGTGGATTTTGGTATGTACAGGGGGTCCCGGAACCAATCCCCCGAGGATCCTGAGGGGCAAGGAGAGTCTGCTTCTGGTAACCCGAGATGGCTAGTGGAAAGGAACTCACTGGGAGAGTTAGTGCTTTTGCACCTTTAAATCACACAGAGTGTGAGGAGAAGCAACCCGGAGACTTCAGTGGGCCTGGGAACTAATCTCACTCTCAGGTCCTTTCCTCACTCCCCCATGTGCACTGGTATGAGTGCCAGATCCCAACCTTTGTAGCGGGAGAGCTCCTGGGCTTCTATTTATGTCTCCAGCAGCAGTTCCAGTAATATTTCCTCTGGAGATATGCCGGGGAGCTAAAGCTTCAATACAAATTTCACATCTCGTGTCTGGAGACTTTGTTTCACTTGCTGTGTTTCAAATGGAGCAGATCAGATTGCCAAGGAACTGTACACCTGAAGCTGATGTTGTATAATATTGTATGTCAAGTATAATTGAATAAATATATATATAGTAACGGGATGTGGAGTATAGTATGGGAGTGGAGTTAATGGAGTTGTAATAGATATGTATGATATGGGGGTGAGAGTGGGGAGGGGGACCGTGGGAGGGGTGTTGTCATTTTGAGGGGTAAATAGTATAACTATTGCACTTTGTATACCTGTAACTAATTAAAAATAAATAAAAATAAATAAAAATTTTAAAAAAGAGAACACAATCAGATGACCCTTTCTGTGGTAGCACTGGGTTGGACTTTTCTCTTTGCCTCTCTGTGTTTTGTTCTTTTCTCCCTTCTTCCTTTCCTAACAGGTTAATGAAGAATCCTTCCAGAACCTAGAACTAAATACTTTTAAGGTGTTATCATTCTATTGTGATCAACTCAGGACTGAGAAGGCCAGACGTCACAGTGCATCTCCTGCTGAACAGCTGGGGTCTCACTATGGAACAGACCATGTGACAGGAACACAGATGAGGCAGGGAGCGGAGGGTGTGCTCCCTGCTTGAGCTGAGAGTTGGTTTTAATTACTCTCAGCCTCCTCCCCATGCCAGGCAGCCTTGAGACACAGCTAAACAAGAATAGCTCTTATTTCCCAAAAGGCCTCAGGGATATATATTGGCAGGAAACTGTTTAGAGATGCCCCCCCGAGACTAATGGGAGAATGCTGAAAGCAGTGTCAGTGCATCTAAGAGTCAGACTTCTGGGTGTTTTCAATATGGAACTGTGTCTTTCAATCCTGCCTTCCTACTTAGTTCTAGTTAGAAGTGGTCAAAACATTCATTTTGTTTATTTCTCAGTCCTAATGCTGGCTTCTTCTGGCCAGGTCTGCTTTCTTCTCTGGCCTTCAATTTTTCAGTGTGAAGAGCACACATGTTCCTTCCTATCAGGCAGGAGTGCTGCAATGAACATATTGGGAATGGGTGAGGTATTTCCTTCTTATGACCTTTGCGGGTTAATCTTTCCTAGCTGTATTTGATTCCTTATGATATCCTCTACATATATGCTTTTCAAGAGCCCATCAACTTGCTATTCTTGCTATCAGCTACACTGAAATCCTAAATGCGTATATGCCTTCCTCACCTCTCCCCTAAGGGCCCATTTCCAACAACAGACAGCATATCTCCACTTGATTTTTTCAGCCATTGCCTCAACTCCAAGTAATCCCAACTCTCCCAAACTAAAACCCCCTTTCTCAAGGGACCATTTTAACAATGGTATCATTTACCTTTGATTCCCTTCGGGTGAACCCTCTGAGACCATCTTTGGCAAATGGGAAAGAAACTCTTGGATTACCCTCACACATTTTCTATTGGCATGTGTGTTTGGGTTTGGTCAGGGCAACTGGACTTGCAGTTTCCTGAGGACCATGTTGTGGAGAGGTGTCCCCCACCACTCTGAGCTCTGCACACTCAGCAGCAGGTGAGGTCTGATTGAGATCTATAGAAGGACCTCAAGCTGATGGCATGGAAGGGCTACAGTCAATTTCTCCTTTTACTTTTGTGGAGGGTGTCATTCTCTGTTTTGTTTTTGAAAACTTTCAGTTCATTTATTGGAGAAGCAGAAAGATCCAGTCTTTGTCTTGATTTTCCTGTGGGGCCACCTCTTCAGAGAAAGAATTCAGTTCTCTGAAAATCTAATCAAGCAAATAGTGTATCTAATGGTCAGAACACTGAGCTGGGAATAAACCTTTTTGTTCCATCGTTTTTGACTAGAATGACAAATAGTATGTTTCATGAAAAATGGGTTATTAATTTATAAAGAAATTGATGGGATTCGGCTCTACAAAGATATCCTCAAATGGCCTTAGGGCTATAGTCACCTGAAATCATAGGATATGAGAAAGTATTAGGACAACTATGACTGACAATAGCTTTCATTTACTGAAGGCACACTAGGTGCTAAGCTCGTGTTAAATATTTCACATACATTACTTCACTCGCTCCCATTGGTATCCCTATGAATTAGGTATTATTGGTCCTATTTAACAGATTAATTAAACTGAAGAGAAATTCAGTGGTTTGCTCAAGGTCATGCAGTTCATAAGTGACAGAGTCCAAGACAGAACCCAAGTCCAGATGAATTCAAAACCAGGGCTCTTAGCTACTCCTTCACACATGCTGATGATAAAGTATCTACTGACTCCAATACTGTGATAAAGAATATAAGAAGTCTCTGAATCACAATCAAGGTAAATGTGCACAGGGGCCCAGGCACGCCAACAGAACATCAACATCACAAACCTTGCCAGAGATGGAAGGGTGGTTAGTTTTCTACTTTATATAGTTCTATCGTCACTCAGTCCTGCCTTGTTCTCTAGGGAATAGAGACAGGGGTATCTGTAATGGCCACACTGGGAGCAGGTTTTTACCCCCAAACAAAGATGTAATTTACAAACCCAATGATGCAAAGTACGCCTGGGCTTGTTTTGGTCTTTAGCTAAGGCAGGGTGCATTAAGATAATTGAAAAATGACAGGCATGTTGTAGTTAGATATCCCACAGTAAGGCCCCCATAGCAGTTGGAAATCTCGATTTCTCTATTTCTTCCCCCTCCTTCTTCTTCTCTTCCCTTCCTGTTATTTCATTAAACACCGGGATTTGCATTCAGAGAAACAGTTTGTCTCCATTTACAAGACTGTTGTTAGGTGAACTGCTTTCCAAATCACTAATTTCTTTTGTGTTTATTTTTCCTTTTATTTTAAAATAATTTTAGACAAAATACTACAGAGATTTTTTGTGTACCTTTCACCAACTCCTTAGTTTTAAGTCATGCCAAACAGATAAGGATCCTATGAAACTTAAAACCAGGTGGGCTAATTTGGGAATGAGCACCTTGGAAAGAAAAGAGACTGAGTCTACTGATGTCTGTTCTATATTTCTCTCTCTTGTAACTCAGTGTCATTTCCCCTTCTAGGTTAGCTTTGGTATTAAAAGTTCAGGGCTGTGGGAATGATCACTCTTATATTTTTAGCTATTCATAGAACCAGAAAATATCTTCAGAATTTGGTTTTCCCTTTTAGAAATGTGACTCTCTCTATTAGAGGCTTTGTATCTTTCAGTTTGATGCCCTGAGCCTTGGTATCTGTGGGACTGTTTGGTAGATGTCCTGGAAGAATTAAGCACAGAAAGTCATGATTGGAGTTTCAAAGAGTGGGTGGGAGTAGTCAGGAAAGAAGCTTTATCCATAACTGGCATATAAATAAACAGCCCAGATTCTCTCAGATGTTCTCCTGTGAGGAACCCTTGCTGGCAGGACAAGTTTGAAAATGGAGATATGAACGAAGCCCTCTCCAAAGCAAATTAAACATGTAGACTGAAGTTTCATATTAGAGTTTCCCTCAGACTGTCCCCCAGAAGAAATGCTATTTGGTACCTTAAAGGATAACTGGAACCAGAATGGAAAATGTTAAACAAGAAGACTAAGAGGAGAAAAAAAAATCAATAGAAAATAAGTTTGCTGGCAGAATAGAGAAAAAAGGTGGCCAAAAAAGACCAAAAAGAAAAAACAAAATCAGAATGATTGCAAGATTTCAAAATGCCATCTAATGAGGGTCTTGGGGTATTAAGGGAACGAGGCTTGTTTGTAACAGGTTCAAGGTAGTCTCATCTTATTCTGGGGCCAGTTCTGTAGAGGACCACGTGAATCAAGGTTGATATTTGTGAAGCTTAGCAAATATAGTTTCTTAGAACTTGTTTTGACAGCATCATTACTAGCTCTTGGCCCATGAGGGCCACTCTCCTCTTGAGATCTTTAATAACTCTCTCCAGTTTTGTGTGAAGAGGTAAGTTCAGATAAAGAGGTGGTTCACTGTCTAGGGAAGAAAAACAAATGTTTTTATAGTCACTTCCTGAGGTGGAAAAGCCCTGATGATTCCCATGGGGGGCAGGCTTGCTGGTATCACTTCCTTTTATAATTTTATCTCCTTGGGCCTGTAATTTGCTTATAAAAAATTGTTGCAAAGGTGTTAGGGTATCATTCCTGTGATTATTTTATATTGCATAAGACTCTATCCTGCTAGGAATCTATCACTGTCTTTGAAGAACCAGGCTTCCAAGAGTTCTTGGTTCTTTGAAGAAATAAGCTGCCACAGGATATGAAATCTGCCAACAACCTAAGTGATTCCAGGGACAGACCCTTCCCGAGTGAAGCGTCTACATGAAAAGCCAGCCCTGGCTGACATCTTGACTGCAGCCTTGCAGATGACCAAGGTACAGCATGTTCAGACTCCTAACCCATGGAAACTGTGAGATAATAAACATGCATTGTTTTAAAGCTTTAAATGTGTGGTCATTTGTTACATAGCAATAGAAGATTAATACACATGTCAAGTACTTAATCTGCGCTGACCTCTTTCTTATATGCTGTGGGGTATAACAAAGTAATATGAAACATCTTCTCAGAGAGCCTTCATAGCTTATTAGGAGAGACAAAATACCAACCAGAAGTGCCTTTGAAAACTATGTCAAGTAATATGTAAAGGCAGTTAGCTCTTCATATAGTCATTTCTTCTTCTTCCTGGGCATACCCTATAACACATTTCCCAGCTTCCAATGAAGTTAGCATTGGCCATGTGGCTGAGCTATCTACTGGAATATGAGTGGAAATATTGCGGACTACTGTCGGGTCTGGTTCATAAAATCCCCACATTTGAAGGTATTCATGCTCTCTTCCCTCCCAACAGCTGGATTTTGACACCAAGGAGCCCTTGGAAGATGTGCTGAATTGAATAGCATTTCTGTTGGCCGGGTCCCAGGATGACAGTGTAGAGTAATCCCCTTCCCACTCCCCACCTTTACCTCTTGGAACTACATTGGACTTTATATATGAGTGAGATAAATTTGTTTTATGTTTGAGCAATGAACACTTCGGGGACCTATTTGTTACAGCCCAAATAGTCATCCCTATTTGTCACACCTTCCTTTTAATGTGACTTGATATTTCAAAATGAGTTGAATATTATTAACACAAACAAATTAAAGTGATGATAATTTTACTTTATGCTTTTTAAACTCCAAAGATACAGACATACCCTATAGGGAAAGAGGGAGAAAAAAAATGGGTTATATACCCTTGAGGATTCCTGATTTATAAACCTAATAAACCATCATTTTCAATTTGAAACACTTTATATTTCATCAAGAAACATCCTAAATGGGTCAAGGAGTATGGAAAGAGAGGAGGCCAGAGGGTTGAATTTGCTTCAAGAAGCCATGCAGATTCTATTTATGTTGTGCCGATGAGGTTTTAGGATTTGTTTCCAAATGGTGTTATCAATTAATTCACAGGCAAACTGGAATCTATTATCTTTGGAAACTCATATCTCTACAATATACACACAGAAACAAGATACTTAAAACAAAAGTCAATTAAGGGGAAAATGCTAAACTGGATGTAAGAAAACACACAGAGAAAATCAGGAAGAGATAAGTAACTATTAAATATTACAGAAGAAATTTATGTACTGTCAAGTGATAACTTAATCACTTAAACTGAAGAGCTATGGCTACAAATAAGCTTCAGCCACAACAACCCTCAAATATAATTCATGTCACTTGGCTGGGCAGGTTATTTTATCATTGATGATGGTCAAAAAGGAAGGAAGTGGCTTCATTCAGCTTACTTAGCTGCTCTTACCTGATTCATTTCTTTATGTCACAAGCCAGCCAGTCTAAAATCTGGTGACACATGAGGAATGAGTGTGCAAGAGCATGCTGTGAAGGGAGCTGAGTGAGAAAAAGTGAGAAAGATGGTAGGGGTGTGCAGAGATTTGAAAACCAAGACGGTTCTCTTAATGGGATAGAAAAACAAAGATTTAGTCTCTTTTTGAATAAAATGATGGAGATCAAAATTAAGAGAACGTAAGTAGACACACACTCAGGTCTCTTCTACCTGAGCCTTGACCAAAATAGAAAGGAGCTCTGGCCAACTATACAGAACATAGAGAAAACCCAGATTACTGTTAGATGTTGATGATTTCAAAAAGAGAGACAGATGGACACTTCTCCCAGTTTCTCTTGTGTTTACTTACTTAAGGACTAAGGGTCACTCTCTTAGAGTTTTCACTCTTTTCCGAACTCTGAAGAGAAGTGTCATAGTTTCCCTAAGTGCAGAATAGACTCAAATAATAATAAAAAAAAAAGGTACTTCACTCTGAGGCCCTGCCCTCTGCACCTGTTAGGAAAGCAGAGGACAGCATGCATGATTCCGCTGCCTAAGCAGTGGTGTCACCTTTCCATTTTAGGAGAAAATAGTGGACATTTCAGCTTGGCTTTCAAAGAGGATGTAAAAAGGTAGTCTGCCTCGAAATAACTCCTTTTCCTGTTCTCTCACTTTCAAAGTGTCAGTTCCCTGAGCTGATCGAGCCACCCTTGGGGTTGGTCAGTGAGGATCATTCACCAAATACACAAGAATTAGGCCCTTTGGGGAGTGACAAAGAAAGGCAGCATTTCTGCTTTCACAGGGCTCTTTTCTCAGAATCCCTAAATATTAGAGTCAGATATGTATTTGAAAATCACCATCTAGTCTGTGCTTTTACAACTTTTTCTTTCTATCTTTCTTTTTTCTTCTTTTTTTGTATCAGAATTGCTTTTCCAAACACATTCTTTATGTAATGTCAATATGTCAACCAGGTGAAAGTAGAATGAGGGGAAATGTGAGCCCCAACTTCTGGTCTGGCCTCCCTCTTCCACTGCTACTTTCATCACTGCTGGCCTCCCTGGCACTTCTACTGAAACCAGGATCTCAGCAAACACAGTTTTAGAATCACTGATCTAGTCTAATATGCTTTTTCCTAAAGAGGAAACTGAGGCTCAGCAAGGAGGCTGATTGGATATAGGAATCAGGCAATGACGTTATATAGAATATTCAGCCTGGAATCAGGAGATTTAGACTAAAATTCCCCTTCTTGTTAACAATTTGACTTTGGCAAGTCCCACAGTGGCCTCTGTTTCTTTATTTTTATCGCTATCAGGTTGTAATAGATGACCTCCAATGGCCCTTCCATTTGTAATATTTTAGAAGCCTGTTGTGCTTTCTAACCCTTAGCTTCCATGGAAGTGGAATTCACAACATGAAACATTCAAATACTTTAGAAGTATGGTTGACTGAGCTTAGTTGGTGAGCTTAGCAGCTTTGTTGACAAATGTCACTAGGTCAATGGACGTTGTCATAACATTGACAGAAAGGAGATGCACTGGTGGCCTCATTTATTCAGCTTAATAATAAAAACAGAAAGAGTTCTTCACCACAGGACACCCCACCTGGAGCACACTGCCTCAGTACAGGCAGTTGGCATTGGGAAAACTCAATGTGAGAGATACCGAGCATCTTAATCTAAGTTTAATCAAAGAAAGAGATCCAGGGGGCCGGCAGAGTGGCTCATTGGTTAAGAGTTGGCTTGGGACACCAGCTCTGAGCAGCAGGGCTGCCAGTTCAGATCCCACATGAGGGCCAGTGACGCTGCGCCCTCTACAGCTAAGATGATGAACAACAGCTCGACCTGGAGCTGGGCTGCTGTGAGTTGCCGGCGATGGTGTAGGCAGCAGTGTAGCTGCAGTGGGCTGCCGTAAAATACCGTGAGTGGCCGGCAGCCAGTGTGAGTGGCTGAGAGCCGCCATGAGCTGCCATGAGTGGCCGTCCAGTAGCCAGCGAACAACTGCCTCACCTGGGAAGAGCGCAATGACAATACTAACATGGGCCAGTGAAGTGACATCCTCCGCAACTAGACTGAAGAGCAAAAGGACAGCAACTTGTCTGTTCCCCTTCCCTGATTCCCAAATGCTGTCCCCTCCCCTAATTCCCCAATAAAATCTTTGAGATAGAGAGAGAGAGAGAGAGAGAGAGAGAGAGAGAGAGAGAGAGAGAGAGAGATCCAGATAGTATGTCAATCAGGAAAGCATTGGACAGACATAGAAACAACCCACTGAAGATTTGAAGATTATTGGTACCAGGTTTCCCAGACTTTGCCTGATATTCGGATCACCTAGAGTGCTGGTTAAATACGTAAGTCCGTAGACCTGTTGAAACCTTTGATTCAATTGGTTTAGGGCATATTTTTGTCAAGTGCTACAGTTGACTCTGGTGATTAGGTAAGTATAGAAAACACTGTGTTAATAGAAACTCTCTCTGACTCTTACTACTTATGAATAATAATAATAATAATAATAATAATAATAATAATAATAAAAGACTCATATAAATTATGTACCCATCATGCTGCTAATCAAAGCTACAGTGATTGCTAGAAGGTGCTAGAAAACCACCAATGATTTGATCAAAGGTATATTATGAGAAGCTCCCTTTGTAATTGAAGCTCACATGTGGTATATATTTAGTTCTAGGATATATGTATTTTTAATCTCTTCTCTGCCATTTGACTGCATATGATTGACCTCCCTGCAACCTACAAAGGAGGAAGACTTAGAAGCAAACCAGTATGACAGGGAAATGGCCCAATTATGCTGAGCCTTGATGATCTCTTAGCAAAGCCGATACAGGCAGCATGCTAAGACACAAAGGGAAGTGGGAGGCACTGGGAGAATGTTGTTAGACGAGAAAGATGAAAGGACAGCAATTATTTTAATCATTTACGGAGAGGGTGCAGTAATGCTTCCTATAATTGCTGAGCGATGCATGAAGTCAGTAATTTTAACTGGCCTTTAAAAATAAAATCTTTTTTGGAATGGAAACTAATTTTGCTTTTCATCCCTCGGGCTAGGAGAAAGTATTAATCACTTCCCCATGAGACAGTAGCCAGCCCAGTCAGTTTCAGTATCCCTTACACAAGATGAAGAACAGAGATTACTCTATGCCCATGTCTAGTTTCAAATGGTATCTGTTTTATTTGGATGAGTGGTCATTAGCATTTGTATTAATTTGGTGGTTTTCCCTCCTTTTTCTCCAGATTCAATGTCTGTTAAAACTCAGGTTTAATGAAAGCAGCCATAAGAGAAGTTCATCTCTGAAAACTTGAAGATAAATGCTTGTAAATTATGTGGTAAGCAGAAACAAGAACACCTTTCTTTGCATTCTCAAAACAATGTGCACGTAAGCCTAGATACATAAAGCTTTTTAAAAAACACTTTTTGCATTGCATTAGTTGTTTACTTGATTCTCCCTCCAAACACACACACACACACACACACACACACACACAAAGAGATACAGCGAAGATAACTAGCAGAATACCAAAAACAGGAGGCCTGTAGAGCACGTCAAAAAAAAATCATGATTTCAACACTCAGATATAACCATTTTAACATTTTGGCACATTTAACATTTCTGTCTTTTTAACTCACTAAATCAAAAAAATACATATCAAACCCCTACATGTCAGGCACGATTCTAGGCATTGGAATTTAGTGATAAACAATATATAGAAAGTCAATGACCTCTTGGAACCTATATCCTAGTGTGGGCAGGCAAATAGCAAGCAAACAAAAAATATCAGCTAAATATGTAGTATATCAGATTATGTTAAAATTTATGGATGAAAGTAAGGTGAAGAGGTAGAGACTATAGCAAGGTGAGATGGCGACAAAGGGCTGCTGTAACTGTATGGGTGAGGGAAATCTTCGTTAATAACGTAACTTTGGGGCAGGAGAATGGCAGAGACCCATGTGGTCTCTGGAATAGAGCAAACATGGGAGTTAGGACACTATTATTATGATCTGGTTTCATGACCTCTGGTAAAATGGGCAAACATGGTTAATTATACTTCTTCTTGGCCCGGAACATTCCATGCAAAGTTAACCATATTTATATTGAAACCTGCTCTGTAATACTAAGAATGGACTTATAGGCTCAAGTTCTGGAATCAGGCTACTTGAGTTTAATCCCTGCTCTGCCACTTACCACATATGTGACTTGGGATCAATTAATATACTTAACTCCCCTGCACCTTCTTTCTCACCAATAGACAGTCCTTCCTTCATGGGGTCACGATGGTTAAGTCAGTAAATGAATTAATACTGGTAGAGTGTTCAGAAATATCTGGTACCTAGCATGTGCTCAATTAATATCAGCTGCTATTATTATTACCATTTTATTATTATTGCCTTATTATTATTATTATTATTATTATTATTAAAATTCCCTCTCCTTCACTGGGCTGTAACTCCTTCAGGGTTTTGTCACCTTTGGGATCCCCAGGACTTAGCCCAGGGGCTGATATTGATTTGGTACTTAAGAAATATTAAGTTGAACTAATCTGAATTCTACTTGGAGTCACAGTCAGTCCGGTAAATACATTTACTAACACAGTTTTAGCCCTAATTCTAACTCATTCCAAAATCAACATTTGGAACAAGGAACCCTACTCATTAGGCCCATCAATCTCAGCAGAGTATAATTATAGCAGAGGCTGTTTTAGCCAGTGTTCTGTAATTGGACTTTCCTATTCACTAGCACTTTCCCAAATCCCCACAATGATCACTGACGTTCATGATGACAGGCCCGAGGCCATGAAGAATCCTTCTGAATAACCAAAAACCGTCACACTGTGTTCTGTGCAGCTGAGGGCATTTCACTGTTTTCCTGGTGTTTGAAAATATGTAATCCCTGGTTCTTAACCATGGGGAATCAGATTTCTGAGATTTCCATGTTTTGATCAGATCAGATAACTGTTTACTATAATAAAAACTGGACAACTGAGCTCACCCATGTTCACTTCAGTGTGATACATAATTAGGTCATGATCTGGCCTTTAAGGGAATAATGGTTTAATTTTTTTCTTTCCTTTTTCAGTAGAAAATTCTATAAATTAGTCTGAAAAAAAAAACACTCCTCCCCCAGATCATTGGACCATGGAGATTGCTTCAAGGTAACAGAACCCAGCAGCACGGGTCAAGGCTTTTCCTCAAGCATTTTAAATTTCAGTTTATAGTTAATCCTTTTCATTTTAGTATTTGACTAATTGATGAAGACAACACGTTTTAAAAGTAAAATAGCTGTTTATGGCTTTGGGTTTTTTTTGTACATACCAATTTAATCTGGGGTAGGGATGGAATAGCACTATCATTGCAAAGATCTTTATAAATTATCTTAATTATCAAAAATACTGTTACTCTGAATAGAAAAGCTTTAGGAAGAGAACTCAATTACTTGCTGTGCAACTGTGGACAATTTTCTTATCTACTAGGTGCTTTAGTTTTCTCATATGTAGAATGGCATTAATAATCAAACTTACTTCACAGGGCTGTAAGGATTAAATGTAAAATGTTTAGAATAGTGCCCAGTATATAATAAGCACGCAATAAATTCTAGCTACTATTCATATAATTTGCCTCCTAATTTGTATACTTTACAGGAATGCTGGGTCTTTTGAGGGTTGCTTATGTTTACAATATAAGTATTGGGTTGTCAGACAAGTCATGACGCATTTTCGCAACGAAAAAGTACGTCATGACTTTTCTGACAACCCCATATAATTCTGGACTGCTAGAAAAGGTGGGGTTTTCTAAAAAAAAAAAAAAAAAAAAAAAAAAAAAAGGAGAAAAGAAAGCATTCCTAGCTGCAGTCTCCCCATCTGCCTGTTCCTGCACCGAGGTCCTTACCTCAGACCTCTGACTCAGCATGCCATCCTTGTTCACCAGGGGTAAGTGAAGTTAAGTGTCCCTTTCAAAATATTTCTCTTTGAAGTGGAGGTGGTGCGTCTTTTTCTTTAGTGGGAGAAATCTCAGTTGCTTGGTAACAAAGCAGAAAATCAATGTAAAGCCCAGCCTTGGCAACCCCCGTACCCTCCACATCCTTAGACAGGAAGCAAGGCACAGCTTTCTTCTAAAAGTTCTTTGTGGTAAGGACTACAATAAACAATGCCAGTGTGGAAATGAGGAGTTCAGAGTCACAGCTAACTCACCAGCCCCCAAGCCCACCTCTTCGCCTAATCTCTATCCCCTGTGTGAACAGAAAGGCCCCGACCACTTTCCAGTCAGCCTCTAAGGGGTGACACCTGTATTATTCCATTTTCCAGGTAGCTTTGTCTGCCATATCCACACTATTTGGTTAGGCAGAGAGCCATATATGCATGAGCCATCCAGCACTTAGGACCAACATAAACCACTGCCATACACCTATGGCTACCTGCAGGACCTGGGCTGCAGGCTGAGGCTCCTTAGCCCTCCCTCTTCTAGCCCCCCACAAACCACATCGCTGTCATTGCTCAGGTCCACATTTTACATTTTACAAAGCCTTTTCTCATGCCTGATTTCATCTGATGCGTAAAGTAACTCCTTGGAAAACATACAGCAGGTGTCATTATCTCTGTATCACAGAATACAAAAGAAGCCAGTCTATCAGATATGGAGTCAAGGTATTAACTTAAAAATTCTGATGCAGGATCTAGGAATTATTCTACTGCCCTACACTGATTGCCTTCATTCATTTTTTATGGTCAATGATAACTATAATAAGAGCTTATGTATACCACCTGCCACAAGCCAATGAACTGCTCTGAGTGCTTTTCAAACATTCATTTATTTTAATCGTCCATGACCCCCATTTTACACACTCAGGAACCATGGTACAGAGAAATTAAGTGACTTGCCTCATGTCATACAACCAGAGCAAGGATTCAGATCCAGGCAGTCGGTCTCCGGGGCCTGTGTTCTCAACTGCCTTTCTCTGCCGTGTCCTGATGATGAATGACAGGGCAGCTTGGTGAAGCCAGAGGGGCGCTTCTGTATACTCTATGGATCTGAGTGTGATGCATATCCCCGGCGTGTGACCACATCTGCACACTTACAACAACGTGCCATGCGAAATATTCAATGCATAAATCAGAGTTAATAGCCGTGGAAGTGACTGATGTCCACGTTCAGTAGAAAAAGGAAAGGTAGGAGGATGGAAATGATATGACAAATATACTTTCAGATGATTTTTTCAGTTAAAAAGCATTTGTGGACTGTCACAGTTTTGGGGAGAGTAAAGGGTCATGAAGACTACATGAAATGTGGTATCTTGGATTGGATTCTGGTACATAAAAAGAAGATTAATTGAAAATCTCAGGAAAAACTAAGTAGAGTCTACAGTTAATAGTATTGTGCAGCTGTTAATTTTTTGGTGTCAGTAAATGTACCATGATTTTGTAATATGTCGATATTAGGAGAGGCTGGGCGAAGGGCATAAAGGAACTCTCTATACAATTTTTGCAATTTCTGTAAATCTAAAGTTGTTTCAAAATAAAAAGTGTTAAGAAATTATTTGTTGGAAAAGGGTATTTCCAACTCTGTGAACCGTTACTTCCCAAAGTGATGGCTTCAATCATTTTTTTGTAAGTATTTGACTTTTTTCTATCTATATCTTTCAGAGATTACCCTTTGCGGTCCCTTGCATAAAAGATCCATTTAATGATGTTCTCTTACCTTCCTTCATGAAAGGCCTCTAAGAAAGACGACTCTGGAGGGTGGTCATGTTGAAACAAACTCCCTTCTCCCTTCTATTGCTCTCTGTATACAACCAGTTTTCAAACTTCTGGGAGATTATTTGAAATGTTGACAGAATAGAAACAGTATCCCCAGTGGGGAGGTGAGAAGAATAAATAGTGTGTCCCGAGTTTCTGACCCCTAAATCTAGCCATTTCTCAGGTGCCAGGTATCAGCTTTACATTTAATACATACTTGCTAAGTTTGCAGTTAAATTACACTTTTGGACCGTTCATTCAAAAAATATTTATTAAGTACCTACTGTGTGTATACGGATGGACAGGTTTGGGACCCTATCCTTAAGAAGCTTGTTAGTCTGGCAAAAGAAATGTAGAAGAAAGCAAATTGTGACACTTAGACATGGTTCCTAGTGTGGCTAGTTTTTGTTATTCAATATGACCAGAGATTTTTTTTTTAATTACTATAGATCTTGTGAAAAATTTTGTTGAACACAATGCTAACATGTACCTTATAATGTAAAGCTTAGTAATAATACACTCTGACTAACCAAATTCCACTGGAGATCTCAAGGAAGGAAGAGGTCTGAGTTTCCATCCGAAGTTATCTTGCAATGTAGTATTGATAGATACAATGTCTGCTTTTTATAGTCCAGGAAAGCATGACAGTTGGAGTAAAATCCACACTCACTCATCACATGGTGGAGTGTATTTCAGACTTCATTTTATAAACTAGCTTCAGGACAACTTCAATCCCTGTTTTGTTTTGTTTTCTAAATGTTTGCATCTTTTCTATCTACACAGCTATGCTGGAAGGCATACCTCGTTTACACAAAATGTTTTTGGATGCTTGCCCCATAGCAGATTTCAGCACGTATCTCTCAAGGAGACAGTGTCACCACCATAGCTTTGTCCACCTCTGTAGGCACTATTCTGGGCTCAAGTCCTTCCGCACATCTCTAAATCCATTATGAATGTACAGCTTTCAAGTTTTCAGATTCTATTCTCTTGCCTTGAATTGGCCGTTGTACTCGTTAATTACCTTTTTGTGGAAGGAGACAAAAAAAAAAAATCTATCTCAATTTCCCTAAAGCCCTATTCTCAGGATTCACCAAGAAAAGCAATTATCTTTTTGTGAAGCATTGATCTGTCTGGACATTGCCTCCCAGTGGATCATCCATTTAATTCTGGAATTTTAAAATCTTCACAATGCCAACCTCTGTGTCACCACCTGAATTAATGCCACTCCTCGTCTACTGGCACCTAGCAATGGTCAAGTTCACCATCACACTGAGCTGTCATACACCAGCACTTCACTCATGAAGGAAAATACTTTGGGGTCCATGTGGTACATGTTTTTTGGCATTTCTTCACTTAGTATCATTTAAGACCTTAAGCGCTAATTAGCCAACACATCTGCAAAATTGGAAGTATGCTCTTTGGGAGGAAATACATGATATTATTCAGTGAAGCTGAATAAAATTACTATATCACAGTACTTTCCACATATGACTGATAAAAATGTTGGAAGAGTATCTAGCCATAGAAACCCAGAAATAATCTCCTGAGACTTTACGTAACTCACTGTACCAATAAGATTCTTTGAAAGTTTCATTGGTAAATATATCCTAGAAAATGATACGTTGGTATTAAAACAGAAATCACTTTGAAAGGAGAGCCCACACTGGAGAAGAGGGACCTATTGGCAAATTCAAGTGTTTTTGTTTTTGTTTTCGGCTTACTGATGCATCAAATTACATTTAGAGTGATTTTTCTAGCTGATCTATTTTTCTCGGTATTAATATGAACTCAACATTAACATTCATCTGCAATTTTAATCAAATCTTTTGGAGCTTGGGTACACAGGGACTCAAGAGCTAAGAATTCTAGATATTCTTTCTGAGTTGGGCGAGCCAATTTAACAACAGCCAAAAAGTGGTATCTTCCTGATGTGAGTTCCCTAGTTCAGTAGGTGTATTAACAAGTTCGAGGGATTCATCTATCAGAAGGCAGGGAGGTGGTCACTTATTATTGTTCTGGGTCACAGTTATCATGATCTATAATTGCCAGTTGGTTATGTCTACCAGATAATTGTCTCCTGAAATAGAGACATCGATAATCTTAAAATGCTATAAAAATGATAAAATTTGGGCAGAAGAAATATTTAAACAGAACAAGAGTCTTCTTATGGTTCAAGGATAGTCCCTCACTGATTTTATGATTGACTTAGGAGAAAATAGATTACCCTGCCCAAATGACCTATTGTGTGGAAAATGTTGCCACTTTGTGTGTCAGGCTAATTGGCATGTGGATATAGATTCATACCCCTCCTTAATTTTTAAGGTGAGAAAAGCCATGTCTTCCCTGAGCATATCAATGCCTCCTTGGGAAAATGTTGAGAATTCTGCTAGCAGTATGTAATTCTCAAGATTTATCCTGAGGAAGCACCAAAGGTTTCCTTAAAGCCCTGTGACTGGCTTTCTCTCTTGTTAGTAAGGAGAAGAACCATTCAGGTGCATGAGTGGAAAGCTGAAAAAAACCATCTCTTGGTTTCATCTTACCACCTTCCACTCTAGTGACCAGTATGACGTCAGCGTGCCATAGGCTGGAAGCCCGCAGGGGCGGAGTGCTTCAAGGAGCAGACTGTGTAGGCACTAGGAAGTCTGCAGAAGGAGAAAGAATCTGAATTTTGGCTCTAGGCACACCTGGATTTAAATCTTGTCTCAGATGTTGGCAAGTGGCAGGAACCTTGGCAAGTCGCTTAACCTCTGAATTATGGCTTCTGCACTGGAAAATGCAGACAATAGTTTCAACCTTTGAGACCACTGAGGGGATTACAGGGAAAAACAAAACAAAAGTGGACACAAGCACTCATATATACACACCCCTGCACTCAGTTAATGCTTTATAAATGACAGGCCTTTTGAAAAGGAAATAGCCACTCCATTTGAAGGATATTTTTATTCTTATGAAGTATTTGAATTGGGTTTGTACCTCACTTGGGACTTTCTCATGAAAGGGAAATTATTAGATATTTGAAGAGATGTCTAATTATTTCTTGAAAAAGAGCTTCTTCCCTCCCAGGTCAATTTCCACCTACACTTCAATTGGAGCGAATGTGCACATTTATGATGAGCTACATTAATCATGTGAAATGTATTAAAACCCTAAAAGGGCTTTAGAGAAAGGGGAACTCTAAAAGAATGTCCTTTGTATTTATTCTTGAGCTCTCCTTTGAGTAAAAGGAGTCACGTATCTATGGTAAGTGATTCAATACCAATGCAGATGCTAAATTACTTGGCCTACTTGGGCAAACTCTACAAATCATTTTTCCTTCTCAGCCAGGAGAGAGGTGTGGCTTGAGACTTACCTGATTGGATTGATGTGCCATTGGCACCAATCCAGGAGCACAGAAAACACATCACAGAGTGCTCATACAGAGACCCATTCCTCTATCCATTTCATAATATAAGGCCACGAGCAGTTCGAAAAGAAGAAGAGAAATAGGCATAAACATTACTCAAGCTGAAGACAAGCCTCTGAAAGGAAGGTGTGTACACCTCTATAAAGAATATAATTTAATCCTGCTACAAACAGGCCAACACAACCCAACTTCTAAATTTGACATTCTTATTTAGCAGGCACTCCTTCTCTATTAAATACCAATGGTCAAGCAATGCCCACAGTGTCGATTTGAGATGGCCTTTCAGGTAAGGTTACCACAACAAGTTCCACTTTTCTTTTGTCTCTGGAGCATGGAGCCTGCCTCATACATGGAAAAGAGCTGCGAGGCCCAGGCGCTGGTGCCCTGCTTATGATAAGTGACGTATCTCTAATTATCACATCGCCCAGACATCATATTCTGTCCTCCTAGGTATGAAGGCCCATTAATAACCCTCTGGGGAAGGAAGACAGCATCCCGGATGCAGTCCTGTCACCTGATCTGCTTGCTGATATGGGGCTCCCATAATCAGTAGCAGCATGCCCTCTAATGTGTCACAACACTCATTGTTTCCCATCTTCTCACAACATATAACCAGGATGCAAGCCCCTTATTTAATAACACTGAACGCTGGAGAAAATGGAAACACTCCAAGGGGGTGGAGAAAGCTAGTTATGTGAGGCGGCTATTAAGGTGGTAACACAGGCTCTCACGCAGCTGAGAGTTCAGACAGATGAACAGATATCCCTTTAACCCTACTGCTGCGGCCATTCTCAGGCTGGATGGACTTTAGGCAGGATAGAGCCCCCATGCCCAAAGCAGATGCTTCAGGTGAACAAGAACGAAAACTATGGAGTCTGTTCTAAACAGGGCTTTGAGTCGTTGTTTTCATCCTGAAAGGAAACGCAGTTCCATGTTGCACACCTGGTTGGGAGCCTGTTCTGGGCTTCAGGATTGACTTGGGCCTTCAGCATACACATGAGCCTCAGTAACATGTCTGTAAAGCAGGAAGGGAAACACTTTTGTCTGCTTAGAGTGAGACCATACTACAAAATGGTAAGCAATGACATGGGGTAAGGCGCTTTAAGCTTTCAGGAGGAATTATTCATAAATGCTAACAATAATAACAGGAACATTTAAAGGACCATAAGGATGGGGTTAGGCAGTGTGCTGAAGGCTTGATAAGTATCATCTCGTTCAATGCGCACATCAACCCGAAAGAAACTTTATTAGCCTCAGTTTCAACAGATGAGGAAACTGAGGCATAGAGAAATTATGTCACTTGCCTAAAGTCACAGAGCTATTACGTGACACTGCTAAGTAATAGAGACAGGTTTTGAACTCAGGAACTCTGGCTCCAGTGCCTCTGCTCTTGTTAAAGAGGGCTGATATTAAATTGGAAGCTTTGAATCTGAAGTTGGAGAAAGAGAACTGTTACAGAAGGGAGCTTGAAAGAGCAGAAATCACTTAAGCGAAAAATACTTTACCATTAAGAAAACCCAGTGACTCACCCTCTCCTCTATCAACCAGGGGCTCAATCTCCACTTTCCTCAAACTCCAGCAAAAACAGAACAACTGGTCTTTTCATGACCCATCACAACGTAAAAATTATGAGGCTTACGTTTTACCCCCAGCTTTCTCATTAACCAAATCTGTGACCCAGGGTAGGTAAGTCCCTGGGCCTTCCTATCTTCAGCTATAAAATGGGTGTTAGAAGGACATCGTTCCCCAGGTGCTCTCCAGCATTTAACTGCCCATCCTGGACTTTCTCCTGAGAACGGGGGCTCACCTTGGCCACACGGTGATCCCAAAGAGCAGTGGTCTCCACAGTGGGATAGGCATCCCCAGGGGTTGCCAAGGCTGATTCGCAGGGATTATGGGGGAAAATACTGAAACATCTAATCTTTAAACAATTTGGATGTTTCTGTATGTTTTATAATGGAAACAACATATTGGGATGTGTATACTCCACTGTATTTATTTATTTACTTGTGCTGCATAGTTCATTTTTTTTTTCTTTCTCTAGTATTTGTAGACATTCAAAAACGTTTGGAGACCATGGTAGCAGAGAGCTAACCTGTGCTTTTGCTCTTTGCAGTGCCCCTCAGAGGCCACCCCCAATTTGCCACAATGATAAAATGTTACTCACGCCATCAGACACGGACTGGAACTCAAAGCTGGTACCAAGGTGGTTCATGTTGCAACTTGATTTTTTCCTCCTAAAATTAAGTGCCTAATGATGATTCTTAATTTTAAACCACAGAGGCAGAGAGAATGTTCCTAATGATTATATCAACAGTGGTTTAAAAGCTAGTGTACTGTAAGAAAAAGCCCTTCTTATTACACAGCCATATTTGAATACTGAAGGGCCCTTGCAGAGCAATGGTGGCGACTCTGACTCCATATGAATGTTGAATTTTTAAAGAAAAACCTTACTCTAAAGGATAGGGGCAAGTATATAACAAAACCAAGATGTTCTCTCTCAGAAAAATCATTGTTTCCCCTTAAGTTTTCAGGAATATTCTAACACTATGTTAAGACATGGAAACATGTTGACAGTGCCCTGTGAACATTCTTAACCATTTTGTCTATTTTTCTGAGAACAGAATAGATTAAGGTCTATTTTGAAGTAATCTTCTCCCTTGATTTCTCTCTCTCAAATCAGATACAGTAAAACCTGGGATATGAGTTGTTATTCTGACCTTTCTAGTTTGAGAAGAATATTGAAATATCAAGAGAAGCTATAAGGGCTAGAAGATATTATAGGCTCCAAAGAAAAAAGAGTGCTACAAAGGCTAGGAGATAAAAATATGAGGAGAGGCGGTGAGAGCTAAATTTATAAGTTTGGCAAAGCAGTGACTCCAGGGGACTAGATCACAGCCTATAAATACCTTCAAGGTAACTATAATTGAAGGTAAAGAATTATTCATAGCCTCAGAAGATGATATGACTGGAAGCAATGGCCTGAAGCAATAGAGGAAAAATTGTTGGGGGCGCGGAATTCTTGGCTGTCTGAGGAATGGAATAGGCAAAGCAATCCCCAGAGGAAGCATCTGAACCATTTTGGTACAGGCAGTCTAATGCCCTTGAGTAAGAAACAGGGGTTGACAATTGTATTCTTCAATCATATGTCATCTTCCACTCTTGTCAGAATTAAGAGCTCTCAGAAACACCCCTGAAAGGCAATCCCCTTAAGAGAAGGCCATGTAATCAGAGATTGGTGTGAAGCAGACTCTTAATGTTGGAGGAATAGTCAAGAAAATGCTGACACACCAATACTGTAAAATTATGAATTAACATATAGGACAAATGTGTTATTTTAAGCATATTATATGTATTGCCATGCTTTAGGACTAATACCCAACTTTTCCCAGAAAAAAAAAATACAATCTTCATCTATATGCTACCATTCTGTGTTTGATACAGAGGTTCTTAGAAGAGAACAAAATAAGTCAACTATTGAGTTAATATCATTAAATGTGTTAACACTACAAAACAAATTGTATATATGAAATATATGAATATGTGAGCCCCAAATACTTCTGAATGGGTAAATATGTACCCTTAAGGTAGTAATGTGAAATCAACTGCTAAGCTCTTCTAAATTAAGTGTTAAAAAACAGCTGAGTCTAATGAAAATGTTTGAGAGCATCTTTTATACACAGGGTGCCAAAAAAATGTAGAAACAGTTGAAGAAATGAAAACTGCATTAAAATTGCAAAATTCAATATATACCAATAACAAATGATGAATACAAGTCACATTTGGCTTCTGCAATTACAAGAGGTGCTCCAAGTGGTGACCGTCAGCATCCTAACACTCCTGATTAAGGTGAACTACTGCTTGAGCAACGTTGACCAAAGTGTCTACTTGTATGCATTGTTTTGGCACCCCTGTATATAATATGTGAAGGTATGATCCAAAATTGTTAACACAACTGTGTGAAAGAAATCACAAAATCAGATGTCTCAGGACTGGGGCCGGCAAAGAGGTGAGTGGAGAAGCTGGGTGACATGTGTGACAGAGAGTGGAGACTGGGGTGGCTAGAGAGGATATGTCCATAAAAAAGGCAAATGCTGATCAACTGGTCTCCAGCTGTGTCTCAAGTGTCACATAGGGACACTGGCCCAGTGTGGCTGAATCTTCCAAATTCTTAAGAGAAGCTGGAACTCTCCATTCGTAGATGGAATATCTGGATTTTAAAATACATCTCTGCTTTGGGACAGTGCCAGGGGCACTGGCTGAGCACATCTTCTCTAAACCCCTCACACTGACTGTGGAAGACAAGGAATGTCCTGTCCCTGAGAGTAGGAAACAGGAAGGGCATGACTGAACCACGTGGGAAAAATGGGCGTGTTTGCACAGGATTGCCAAACATTAGGGAGACAGAAGGAAGAAGAGACTTCATTCTTGCTCTTTTGTCCAATGAATCCAGGAAGGATGGAGGGGCTGGGACAACTGGAATGGTTCCATTTTGGATGCCCCTGCGGAGCTGCCCTGCATACTCAGGAATCTACTGTAAGTGTGCTGATCTGGTTCATGACCAGTGAGGAGGGCACAGCTGGCTCTCGCCTCCCTGGCAGTTATCAGCGACAACAGAAAGTCCCCCCTAAGAGAAAATCAAATCATCAAATACCCTAAAGACAGAAGCAAGCGGAACTGTGACTTCTTATGGATATCCATGGCTCCTTAAATGGGAGTTGGTGTCCACGTGGTGCTATGTGAAAAGCAATGGTTTAGGTTTCCAAAATCTAGCAGTTCTAGGCCAGTTTACAAGGTGGCTTTTGGTGGCTAGCAGCAGAATTTGAGTTCACAGAGTAGTGTTGTTCTGCTTTGAAAAACACAGACACACACAGACACATACAGACACACACACAGTGTTCCTGCTGTGTGAAACAAACTAGTCTGTGTCAATCCTGTCACCTTGGCCTCCGCAGCACACAAATGTCCCTGTGTACCCAAAACCTTCTGACCAGCTCATGTCACGTACAACCAAGTACACAGAACCTGGCATGAAGTCTCACTATTTTTCAACATAAGTTGTTCTCATGGAAGGGACATGAGAGCTCAATTTGCATCCTTGAAAGATAAATCTGATATTCCTGCTTGGGTTGGGGTTCATATCATAGGAGACTCCTTTGTTAATATACGATTTATACCAAATGTTCACTTTTAACAACGAAGCAATTTGTGGAACCACAGGGAAAAACCTTTATATCATCTATGTTCTTTCACACTGAATATACAAAGTGGTGTTTTTTTGTTGTCTCTATCAAACATTGATAGTAATTTACAAAGAAAGTGCTAATGATGAGTTCCCAGCTCCCAAAGGGGATCTGTTACGATATGGTGAATACCCAATTTTGGATGAAACACATCTAACTGCTCTTTAGAGAGTCATTGTAAAATCATGTTCTTTGAATCTCTGTAAAGACCTAGCTCAAATAAAAGATTGAGATTTAGAGAACTGAAAAAGACTTCTGTGGTTTTCCCTAGAGCTGACTTACTGTGTCTGCATTTCAGTCCAATGTTTGCATGTGTTTAACACACACACACAGCTTGAAGGAGGAAGCATACACTCTGTTTTGCAGTGTTTGGGTGTGAACCAAAGGGAAACATGTGGTTCCATTCTGTCTCCTGTAGCATTCAGTTAAATGAAGGGGAAACCTAATTTGTCCTGATATTGTCACTACAGGGGGCGATCTTGTAAATGATTGGGGTTGGAGAGGGGAAACTCTAGGGCAATAGGTAGACATGAAAGTTTAGGTAGGAGGCTTGGGAAGTACACTGGAAATGGCATGGCTTCTCTCCCAGGGAGGGTGGGTTTTCATCTGGTTGATTTTAGGTTCTTTGTCTTTTTTGACTCTGTTAGTGCCATGTGGATGCCTCTAGCAATTTTCTGTCTGTGATATACAGATGGATGTTCTAAAGGAATCTTGCACAATTATAAAATGAAATGATAGTCATTTGGCCACAGTCATTTCAAAGAAAAAGGAACAGAAATTGAGGGTGAAGATGTTATTCTTTTTTGTTTCCTCTAGCACTGAAAACAAACTACAGTGGCCAAGACAGTGGTTGCAGTAGGATGCCCAGCTAGTGAGAAGGCTCCTTGCTCTTTCTTTGATTATAGGGGTAAGAGAGATTCTTATAGAGATTTGAGAAGTAGACAAAGGTACAAAGATGGAAATAAAAGCTTGGTGGGAATCTGCCAGTTGGTTAACAAGTGAATTAATGAAGTATACATGACCTCGTGTTTTCACAGAGCTCTGCAGGACTCAGGTTCTGACTACTGGTGCCTCAGGAGGACTCGCCTAATAGAATGTAAGCTCCACAGGCCTGGGAGTTTGTCTATCTCGTGCACTCTGTATCTCCAGCCTTTAGAATGGAACTGACATGCATTAGGAACTGGTCGAAAAAATAAACGAATAAACTGTTTTTCACTAAAGTAGGTTACTGATCTTTGCCTGGCGAATTTCAACTTGAGATTTCTATTGCTCCTGCATGTCTCTCTCCTAAAGCTAAGTTTGTCATGTTATACTCCTTTCATGTTATACTCCTTTGCTATGTGCCCCTGTATAGGATTCCCAACCAACCTCAGGGACAGTTTTGTCTTTTTTAACAAGGTAGCTGTGTTTTGTGAATAGTCAAAGATCCTCACACCCCATGCATTGTGCTCTAGGAAACATCTCACGCCAAACTAATTTTCCTCTTCACTCTTCAGTATTGAATTTAATACTTTTCTGTTTAGCCATGCAACAAAACCAACTCCAGTATTGCTAATCTAAGTAGCAAACAGGAAAACCTGTGAACCTTAGGCATCAGACATCAAATCAGGGGCGCCTTGAACGGAAGCAGAGATGTGATTTCCAGTGTAAAGGTCTACGTTCTAAGTTTTTATTAAACTCTGCCATTAGACATTAAAAGCTAACATACCAAGGGATGACAGTCTAGGGTTGCTGAGAAGACACCCATATTTGGTTTTAAATTAGAAATGAAAGAATTTAAACACTAACTGTAGAGAGACTAATATGTTTCTGTATTACTTGAGATAAGTTAGGGTTTCCAAGCATGGATATTTGAAGATTTCTAATAAGGCATGTATCACACACTGAAATATGAGAATAGATTTACCCAATACTTTCTGCTCAGATATACTGCATTTGAAAGAAGTTTTGTTGAACTTCTGGAACAAAAGTTACCTTGGAACCTATTAGCCCACCAGATGGCATTTAAAACCTAAAGTTTAGTTTCCAAGCCCATTTTACATAAAGGTGTTTAAGAAAGCAGTTTGGGCAAAATTGGGTGCCTTAATGCTGCTGAGACACAAACAAATACTGGAAAGCAATGAAATGTAAAATAAAACATTTATTTGAATCCAAAAAGAAAGTGACTCGGTTCCAATTATGTGTTCTACCTTAGTCAAAATGCCATCCCTCTATTTGTGTGAATGATTCTTAACTGTGGATTTTAAAAAATATCACAGGTCCTGCTAAAATCACCACATTCAGCCTCAATATTGAACAGGTAATTATTGAAAGCAGTACATATAACATTAGAATCAAATATACCAATATTTTAGCCCTCTTTCCTGCCCTTAACCCTGTGAACATGTGGTTACTTAATCCCCTGAGTTTTAGTTTCTTAATCTCTAAAATAGGGGTAATCCTACCAATTTGACAGTGTCAGTGTTGTGCAAACCAAATAAGTTGATATATACAAAATGGCTACCACACTGCCTGGACAATGGATAAAACAGCAAATACAGAAGTGATGATAAAAGTATAATGAGGTAAGAATATGAGTTTGTACCATAAAAAGTCAACCAATAGAGTTTGTTTCCAAAAGGATTTAGTAACCTAAGTACTGTAATTTGTACTTAGAAAAGGGCTGGATAACTCTACGACCATTAGTAACATTTGGAAGGATCCAAGCTACGATCATGATAAAGGTAATCAGATTTCATGCCTCCTTGCACATGGTCTCTGGGATCAGAGGATTTATTCTTTGGGGAACTGTAACATGACCTTAAATCCAAACTGTCGCTCCCACAGCAACACTCCAAGGGGTGACGTGATAGGTCTGAAGATGTATATCAGATCAAAGCATCATTTGAGGACCACAGGGAAGTTGGGCCATCCACATTTTGGCTCTGATTTGTCATTTGCCTTGTTGCTAACTCTTCTGTTGACAATCACAACCACTTTAGCATCCCTTAGGTTCTCATTTCCATGTCTCCAACCACAACTTCTTAGACACCAAGAGCTTTGCTGGGTGGTTGGCATACCAATATGATTAGGAAAACAATCTTATTAACGATGTCAGTCTTTCCATGGCAACAAGACACATTCACATACCTTCTCTCATTTAATCTCCCCCATAATACTAGGAGGTTGGCAGAACACTATGGATATCTCCACAGTTTACATAAGATAGGTGAAAGCTGATGGCAGAGCGAGGACTGGACCCCGAGTCTTCCGGCTGTGAGTCAGTGATGCCCATGACAACCACCAAGGGAAGAGATGCAGAACGGCTAACAAGAAGACTGGGATGACAAAGATTATATTCCATGATGAATAACGGTAAATACAAAGAAGACATCCCCACAAACTCATTTCCAGTGCACGAGGTATAACTAAAAGGTAGGGGGAAAAAAATAACTCTGGAGCTATTTGGGTTTGAAAACCTTTCTCAATCCTTCTGATTCTGTAAAAAACTTCACTATGTAGGTTTTCTCTGACCCTTCAGACTTTTCTTTTTTTCTTTTTAACTTCCTTCCTTTTCCTTTTCCTCCTTCATCTTATAAAACTATATATATATATATATATATATATATATATATATATATATATATATATATATGTATATATCCTAAATTCCTACTCATTTATCTTCCTGGAGATCTTAGCTATCCTCAGAGCTTCTATTGTCATTGACAGGCTGAAAAATTTTAAGTTCCTATTCTGTATATCTCATCTGAGTTCATCACACATTTCCAATTAGAAATCCCTACAGATTGACTCTTGGATGCCTTGCGTTTTGCATCGTGAAATTCAAACTCTGACTTTATCCCAAAGTATGTTTTCTTTAAAAATTGTTGTTCTTAATGCAATCATAACCTTCCCATTCTAGACATTCCTTACTCCTCTCTTCATCCATCTAACCACTGGCAACATCTGATGATTCTGTCCCTGAAATGTCCTTTTGTTTCATCCTCATTAACTTCCTATTATCGTCATCATTGAATAAGTCCTTTAAAATGTTTTTCCTGGACCACTTAAACAATGACCTGCCATCTATTTTCCTTGAACCTAATGAAAAATATTCTTTCACAGAGCCAAAAGAATCTTCTAAAAATTAAGCTTTGGTCATTTCATCTCCTGCTCAAAAACTTTCCATGTCTTATTGCTTTCAGAAGCAATCTATCAGTATGGCATTTAGGTCATCCTCACTGCACGCCTAAAGTATCTGGAAAGAAAAAAATAAACAAACCTAAAGTCATAACTATCATTAGTTTTACATCTACTGTGAATCAAATACTCATTAAGCATTTTCACATATATTATTATAACCCTTCGCACAGATTTGCAAGATGTGTGGCATTATTATCATTATGTCCATTTACAGAGAAGTCAAATAATTCATCCAGGGTCATAGAGCTGGTTGGAAGCAGAGCTAGATCTTGTATCACAGACCACTGGCCTCTAAAACATGTGCTCTTTTTACTACCCCATACTGTCTGCCTTTTCCCTCAAGACATTTATTCTGGTCAAACTGAACACCTCACTACTTTGAGAATACAGCCTGTATTTCTGTTTTTTGAGGTTATACTCATACTTGTATCTTCATCTGGCATATTCCTTCAACATCTAACCTACCCTGTATATGAACATTCCTTTAATATCTACAAACAACAATATGCTCGTCTTCCTTGGTAGATAGCCAAATGCTGCCCTAAAACTTAGTCCTATGTACAAATTTTGTGTCCCTCCTTTATGTTAAACTTCTTTACATCTCCAACAACACCAAGTAAATTGCTGTTCCATAAACATGTGTTGAATTCCAATTATCATCACACTACATTTTCTGCTCTGAGACCTTCATTAGGAGTATACTAGTAATTAAGAGTCAGAACTGGATTTGAAGGTCTGCTCTGTCATTTATTAGCAGTGCTGTCTCAGGAAAATTCTTTAGCTTCATTAAACATGTTTCCTCATTTACAAAGTGAGGATATTAATAGCGACTACTTCACTGAGTTGTTGTGAGCTCATAATAAGGTACCGTAAACAAAGTTCTTACACAGTGTCTTGTACCTGGTACTTTGTCAATCAATATTAGTGGTAAGTGATAGTAGTAACAGCAGTAATGTAAAATGATCTCTTAAGATATAGTCCTAAGTAAAACAGGAAAAAAATCATCTATGCCATTATATTACCTGCCATTTTAAAATGGAGTGGCAAAATGAACTGAATTAAAAGAGGTTAACTGAGGGATCAAGAATAGAACATGAGACTTAATTGCCAATCATCTCCAGCTATCCTGAATATGAACTTGTTTTAGGATGAAGGTTAGCTTGGTCAATCAACAGGGCTTATCTAAGTGTCTTTAAGTGATTCTTGGCTCCAAAGATGACATCTCAGGCTGGGAAGTGACAGCTCTGGCTGTCAGACCCATTTTTGAGGCTAATACAGTCATACAGTTCCCTCTGCCATCTATCAGGGAAATACTAACAAGTTAAAACAGCAGCAGTGACAACATCAGGATCTAAGCATATGATGCTATGAAGTAGGTGGCTAATGAATTCTCTTGTCAATACAGTGAGCTTCCATGACTTTTGAATGCAGTCGGGGATCGAAAATCCATCATCTGTAGCTTCAGGGGGTCAATGAGTTATTTCTTGCCCTGTTTCACTGAACAATACCCCAGAAGTAATGACTAGTAACAGTGTAAATGGTGGGTCAATGAGATAACTTGTCCGCCTGACGGTGCTAAGGTAGGCTTGCCATTAAGTCATATGAACCACAGAGTTGATTTGATGGTGCCTGAAGTTTACTTTGTTTGCTGCACGTTAGGTTCATATGTCTAAGAAGACTCTGCTATTCAGAACCTGTTCAGCTGTTTGATAACTGCCGTCATCTAAGATGCACGAGGCTGGCTTTTAAATCAGTCGCATCCTGGCTCCTCCTGAGAATTTTACATTACTTAAGTTGCAGTCTCAGAGGTCTTGATTTAGGTTTGTTCATTATTTAGGAAAATACATTGTTTTCTCTAGCTTAAAAAAATGTTAACTGAAGAACAAATACCGATGATGTTAAAAACTATCCATATTGAAAGCTCACTATATGCCAGGAGTTAGATAAGAGTTTTATATACATCATCTCATAATGTGTAAAAAACCTGATTTCTCACATTTTCATTACTGTGGTCTTTCCAGTCTGTTAGTGCCAAGGTTGATCACAGCATCCTCAAAACGTGTCACTCTGTCCTGCACATCAAAACCCCTCAACTGATGTATAACGAATGACACTTATATGCTAATTTCTCTTAATTCCAATTTTCTAAATTCATATTATGCATGCATTGAGGATTCTGAAGCAGTGACTGTCATCAGTGAATAGTCAAAGGGTCACCAGCGTAAGTGATAAATGAGAAGGATATAGCCATTTGGCCTCTGCGTCTTATAATTGTCTCCCAGCCATCAAATATTTTCTGCACACAGTCAAACCCATTTATATGATGGTCTTAGTGTACATTTTGCTGGCATTCAATCTGGCTGTCCCCACATTAAGACCTTGTTTCTAGCAATGATTCTTTGGGGCTCTATTAATCCCCAAGTATAGGGCCAAACTCTTTATGTCTTTGTTGGATGCCTACAGTGGGTCTCAAACTACTTTCATCTATGCCTGCCTGCAGAGGTTCTGCTGTCCTGATGCTGCTGCTTGTTGTCACCCTTTGGTTCTTCTCCTCTTCCTCCCCCTTTCCTTCTTTTTTTGGAAAGATGGGATGTTTTCATTTTTCGTGGTTCATAAAATTAAACAGACAACTTCAGGGCAGGGTGGATTACACATTCACTGATGAGTGTAGAGCCCTTTGGAACATTACACTGAAGGGCAACAGAGGCACGATGCATCCCTGTGTCACACTGTGTACAGAAACAGTGTCCTGCAGTGAGAAACCAGGAAGCTGCCAAAGTCCACTCATCCTTTTGACCTAACCAGGCCCCTCTCAGATGGAACTGGGTTCTTCTCTGTGTATTAACAGAAGACTCCGAAAGTCTCAACTGTGGATCTAATTCACTCATACAATTTGCTTTTGATCAAATATATAAGATTTTTTTTTTCAGAAACAGTCCCAGAATACTTCTAAAAATACTTAAAATGAGGTTCTACTTTTAATTTTAAAACATATTCTTGCTTTCACTAATTTTTTTTTCTCTCTCTCTAATGAAATTATCACCTTCTGGATATGGCATCAAGCAAACTACCTTTCTACATTTGTACAGTCCTTTGCGGATCACAACTTCTACATACTTTCTTCCTTTTGAACCTCAGGAGAACCCTGTAACTTAAGAATTTTTTGTGCCCATTTAGAAGAAGAGGAGGGGGATCTTGGTCAAAGCCAAATAGCTAATTGGATATTGACACAAATGAGACTCAAACCCAGATCCTTCCATTTCAAATTAAGTACATTTTCCCACTATGGCATGCTGCCTCACAAAACCAAGTGTGGAATCAAAGTAAACAGATTTAGACAGAAGTACCTTGGGAATAATAGAGATCTGAGAGAACACACATCAACTCCCATACAGGCAGCTGCCTCTGGTCCAGCTTACATAAGCAGTCACTTCATCAAATCCCCACTTCCACTGGCTGCTCCCACCTTCTTCTCCAACTCTGCCGGATGGAACGGCTAAGCTGGAAGCTGCATAGACGATCCCCAGCAGGCCCTCTCCACAGAAGTGGCTAATGATCTGGAAAAGCTCCTAAGCCCAGAAAACCCAAAGAGGCCTTTTTCACTAAGAACAAATAGCACCGAAAGGAAATACAGAGCCAACCTGCAGTGCACAGCACTCTGCGGGAAATGAAATTGCTTCTGCTGGGCACCTTTGTTGTTTTCTGGTTCCTTCCCTCTTTACTTGCATTACCAGTCTCACACACGCCAACATTCCTCTGTACAGCTCTGCGGATTCCCCCAAATCCAGGGCCTGAACCCAGTCTAGTTCTGCCACTGGCCAAACCCAGAGCTGAATTGTAGCTCACAGCCGCCTCACCTCACGGAAAACTAACCCAGCAAATAAATGGTGATGGTTTGCTGTAAATATCCCACACTTGGCTGGCCCAGCGAAGCACCCAGGCCAGCCACTTACAGATGCTACAGAGATGACCAACAGGCCACTTATCATTTTCAGCTTTGCTCCCACTTATTCTCCAGGAGACTCTTCAAATGCTATAAATTACAGAAAAAACAATACTATGCAAACCGAACTTAATAAATATCCAACTTCCTTAAAGAGGACACTGAGAGAATACTCCCAGTCTTTTTTTTGGTGGGGGGGCATTTTGGAAGGGGACCATTTTGCACCTTATGAGAAGGCGATCAGTCTGGACGGCAGTCCCTCGTTTTTTCCTACTTTGTTTTATGTAAGTTATCTACAATGTAAGTCAGGAGGGAAACCACTGGGGAAGGTTATAGATTCTTATCAAACAAAACAGATGCCTGGACACATAAATTTTCACTGTTCCTGAAAGGCTCATAATTAAAAAAATGAATCCAAAAGGATTTATTGCAAATTACACACAGGGAAGGAGAAATTAATAAGAAGTCTTTTTTACACTCTGCAGTAGCTACATAAAGAAAAGCTAATTGCTAACCAATTCTCCCTGACCTTCTATGTTGTAGGTGGTAAAAGGAGGTTGTCAAGAGTTTCATAACAGCAATAATAGCAAGCCCTTCATGGTAATCCCTTCTCTGGTCCTATTCAGCTTTTTTCCCTATTGTATAAATGAAGGGGCACATAACGTGGCACAGATCCATAGAGACTTAATGTAGGGTCAATAGGCAGGTGTCACTTGCAAGGAATAGAAGTTTCTCTCCAAATGGTGAGTTGATTAATTTCTCAACAATAGATTTCAATGGCGGGAACATTTTTGAAGTATTAACTTTTAAAAACCCTTTGGCCGTAAGGTACCCACCTTCCACAGAATTTCATTCCATGCACACATACATCAACAAAGATCTTTTTGCCTTTGTCAAACACATTTCATGCGTGCTTTCATTTGTATCATTAACAATTGACACAGAATATAGATCATCAGGAAGTGTGAACCCCCAATGAAGAAATGTAAGCTAATTTGAAGCAAACAGTTGCTACATTTTTCAGTCTCTAGGCCTTCTCTGATCTTTTTTTAATGGTCTAAATCTTGTCAAAGCCTATTTAACCATCCTGAGACCCAGATGAGTATGAAAACTTAAGGTTTAAAAGAAACCAGCAAAAAGAAAACAGAGCCTCTGCTCCTTTGGCCAGAGCAACAGGTAACCTGAGCAACCTGAAATGGGGCAAACTGTGTGTACAGTACCTGCCCAACTCTTTCTGGGGCCCCCCCTTTCTTTGCATCGATTCTTTAACCTTATGGCACCAAGGCTTTCATTCTGCTTAAGCTCTCTCCATGTATTCCCGCCATCACCCCAGATGTTGGCTATTCCCCAAATTAGTCAGGCTCATTTCTCCTTTTTCCCCAACTCTACAAACAAAACTAAAAATCTGTTAGAGCAGCAGACCTTGGCCTGGTGTGAGATGGATCACAATAAGATGGACTACTTTAAACCCATCAGTTAATGATTCAAGGGCCTCCAGTGGATTATGAGCTGAAGCAGATACCTAATTTCCAAGGGTCGCCAATGTGTGGGGATTTTGAGATGACAAAAGAAAAGAAGCGGGAAAGTTTAAGTGTGTGAGTAGTGTGTAGCCCAGAGCCAGTGTCGTAAACATTCAGCATGTATCTGTCCATGGAGTCCCATTTGTACACAGGAGCAGACATGGCTAACGGAAGCCACAACTCCCGCCTGCTGGATTCGCCTGCTGCACTCACAAATCTTTCCAATGAGAAGTGAGAGAGAGGCGATGAGCTGCAGGCAAGATGAAGCCTGTTTGCCATTCCTGCTCTGGGGACTCCACTGCACACGGGGCTCTTCTAGAATGTGTGTTCAGCTCAGGATCACACTCCCTGGTGTTCTTGGAAGGGCGCTTTCTCTTCCTTCAAATAAGCTAACTTGGGGGTAAAAAGGGCTTATTCCGATGACAGTGTTACTGCTGCTCAAAACACTTAAAGCATTCCTAGAAATTGCCTCCCACACCAGTTTATAGAACACAAACTCTATTCTCTCTCCCTCCCCCCCCCACACACACACCTGCTAATTTCAGAGCTTATATTTTGTTTATGAGCAATTTACTGCCTTGACAACCAGTCAGAAGTAGCACCAAAATACTCTTGGTTCTTTCCACCACTAACACCCATGCTGGAAGAATGAAGCTTTGCCCACATGGGGCACTCGCTGAGCACATCTGCAGAATCTGCCCTGTCTCCCCCAGGTAGACCTCTTTCGTCGCCCCACCCCCACCCCACCCCGCCCTGGAATTTATCCTGCTTTGATCTCCTCTCCATCCATGTCTGCCATAACTTTTCCTTTTTGTTTCCCCAGTGGGCTTCTCTTCTCTTAGGTGAACTGTAAGGGGAAATGAAATCTTTCACCTCCTGCCCAGCCCTTTCGACTTGCATTCACAGTCCTTACTACATTCTTTTCTCTTTGAATAATTTTCTTCAGCGCAAAGAAACAAATAGCATTTGATATGTTTTACAGATTGTGAAAGTTATATAAAAGTATCAAAGTAGGTATGTACGGCTTCATTCTCCTGATATGTCTGTGTTAATATCTGAAACAAGAAGCTGGTTTATAATCAAGCCTATTGATATTCCACTGGGATTCCTTTGTTTCCAAGTGTGGGAAGGAACCCGCCCTGCGTCTCACCCACTCTGGTCTCAGGTGTTAATCATGTGTTGTTCTTTACATCTTTATGAGGAAGTTTGCAGTCTAAGGCAGAAGCCACCGAAGTACAGCCTGCCGCCTGTTTGTATAAAAGATTTTTTATGGAAATACAGTTACACACAGTTTTTATCTCTGGTAGACACCAGATAGAATCCACTAGGCCAAGGGGTCGGCAAACTTTTGAGACGGAAGAGCCAATCCTGTACCTCACAACAATTTAAAAATTATTCGAGAGCCATAAAACAAATGAAATCACCATTATGTGAATAATATATCCTTTAAAAATTATATAAATGAAACTATGATAGTTTTATTCTCATTTTCAATTTTACTTCAGAGTCACGTGTACATACCCAAAGAGCCGCATGTGGCTCGTGAGCCTCAGTTTGCCGACCCCTGCACTAGGGAATAAACAATGGTTTGGAATTCTTAGACCAATGAAATGGCCCCATGCTCAAGATGGCCACAAATACTTGGTGTTCACTCCAGAATGATTTGGTTTCTCCACATCATAGGGTCTCTCTTCCTTTTCCTAAAAAGATCAGATGACATTCTTTTCTAATCTAAGTTCTGAAAGTAAATCTATTGGGGTTTTCTAGAATGTTTAAACAATGGCCACCTCCCTGGAATAAGTCCATAATACCCAAGGCGGGTTCTTCACATTTTGAAGTAAAATTTCTTATGTTTCCTGCTTTTAGAAAGTTAAAATGGAATGTTATGTATGGTTCCTCCTAGAAGTTCCCAGGATCCTTACATCCATTTTATAAAAACAGTGCCAACTTGAAGTAAACTGTCACAAAATAAGAAGACATTTCTCTCAAAAGTGGAGATGCTCCACGAAACACGAATGGGAGAAATGGACAAACTGGTGGAACATCCTCTGACTCAAAAAAGATTTGCGCCAAATCATATTTTTCTTAGTAAGTCACACTGAACAAGAAAAGGAGATAAATCACCAGGAAAATGCAAGTGAGCTGGTAATAATCGCCTAGTTATAGATGCCATGAAATAGTCATTAAGTGATACGCAGCATAAATCTCACAGAGTTGTGTAAATTATGGTGGTTCTTAAAGGCCAAATCAAGATAAACTGTACTAACTATGGCTGCCTTTCTCCATGCTCCTTGGTATGGCTTGTTAAAATGCTTACGCACAGGCTCCTAGTACCATATGGTCCCCGACGCATCTGAGAAAGCATTAAAGGTTCACAACTCTATTCAAGACCCCTCTTTCACATTTCGAAGGTGATCATTTCTAACCAGTCCTTCCCTGCACTCCTAAGCAGAGTCTTGCCCTATTCCAGCTCTGCCTGAGACCAGACAGGCTTCCCGCTCAAGCCTTCTTCTCTAAGCTGCTCCAGTTTCCAAGGCAAATTGGAAGAGCAGGTGCCCGAGATGGGCACTGCTGTAAGGGCAGAGCGTGCTGCTTTGTGGTGTCAGCCAGGCAGCCACCTCCACTCCGGAGACCAGCAATGAAATCAGCTTCCCTCCTCAGACCAGCACATCAGCGAAACTCGGACTGAAAGATCCCCAGTAAATGTCCCTTTTCCTCCTTTTTGGAGGTTGGTGGTAATCCCCAGTTGATCTTTCCTCTAAAACTGCTTTTTCGCCCTGCTCCTTAAACCGAATTCTTATTGCTCCAAATTAAATCCATTCTTTCTAGCCTTGTCATTGTTGACTAATGAGAACAATTCCTCTTTTTGCTCTTGGTGGCTGCACTTTGGGTACTTATGGATGAGAATCATATCCTTCTTTAGCCTACTTTCTTAACTGCAGACTGCACAGGCAATAAAATGGGCTAATTGTTGCTATAAAAATATTTCCTATTCTCATAACAAAGTAATTTTTTTCCTCCAAATCATTTTAATTTCTTAGAATTGCACTGTGTTTTTAATGATCTGCAGGAACGAAGGGTGCAGTGCTTTTGGGCTTATATACATAAGCAAAGTGTTCAATATGCATTACACAAGAGTCCACCAACTTTTGTTCATTTTGCCATTTTTTTCTGCCCCGCCCACCCTGGCCTCAATTTTTATCATGTGCTCTTTACATTTCTGCAAGGAAGTGTGTGGCTTAGAGCAGAGTCACCAAAGGGCAGCCTGCAGCCTGTTTTTAATACATGCATTTTTTATTGGAATACAGTCATATATTTTTTTAAAAAAAAAAATCTATGGCCTTTAGCTGCTTTCATGTTACAATGGCAGCACTGAGAACTCTGACAGAAACTGTAAGACCTGCAAAGACCAAAATATTTACAATCTGGCCCTTTACCGAACAACTTTGTTGACCTCCAGCCTAGGAGAGCATTAACATTCAAGCAGTTTAAGGTGAGCCCCACCAGGTAAATCTCTTATTTACACCTAAGCAGTCTGCTAAACGTTTGTGACAGGCCAAATCACACAGGGTGGCAGTCTGGGTAGGAGGAGTTTCTAATTTTGTATTCCTGAGACATCCTATGGGCATCAGAGTTCACATCTGATGAGGAGAATGCGGCTTAACTGCACAGAGGTAACCATACCCCCTTAGATATGGCTCCAGCACACATAGGGGAGTTTTACAAGCCTGTGCCCCTTTCTTTGCCTTGTCTTAGGCAGTTCTACTGTATTTATCAGGTTCACCAACTCAGACCACCAGGAAGGTAAGAGAATCCAGGCTGAGGCCTGGTACTCACTATGTGAAGCTGGAGGAAGTCGCCAAGGCCTGGGGCACTGTCAATGCGAACCAAGATGCCGTCCTTCACAGTGGTGCTGAAGCCCACCGCCAGCCGGTCGGAGCGTGTGCTGGGCCTGTCGTTGGCCGGCCAGGTGTAGAGGATGAGGCCTCCACTCTTCCCAAAGATGTATGTAGCGCCAGCTGTGAAAGCAAGGAGAGAGGAAGCCATCAGGGCACTGTACTGCATCCTACCAGCTGCACACACACCATGGAGACTCTGCACAGACAGTGGTGGGGAGGAAACGGCCCCCACATGATGGTTTTTGGTTACTGAGAGGGATGGCATCCAAAGCCTTTGAAGGTGGCTGTCACTCCAAATTAAAGATGCAGGCCAAATAAATTAAAAAAAGAAAAGCAGAGGTGGGCCGGCTGAGAGGCGCAGTGGTTAAGCGCTGGTCTGGGAAGCCAGTGGCCCCGGTTCGAGTCCCACATATGAGGGCCAGTGACCCTGCCCTCAAAACAAAAAAACACAACACAAAGCAGAGGTTAGCAAGAGACATTCCTAACGTCTTCAGTTCTTGCTGCCTGATAGCAGAGGGCAAATGACACGCTGTGTCTAAGAGACTTGGTACATGTGACAAACAGCTTTTCCGTCGTCCTTAACAGCGGGACTTATTTCCCATCTAGGCCTCGATCAGCAAGAGATAGAAAATGAGTCCCCCCATCTCTTAGCTATGAAAATATTGGGATCAGTGGAGCCAAGAAAGTTCCAGAACAGTTCCAGAGGTAACCTCACAAAACTGGATGTGGAAATCCAAAGTACACCTCCACAGACAAGAAAGCTGTAGCCTGAGAAAACCAGCTTATGTGATTCAAAGCATTTGACTATGTCTCTACTATGTTGCTATATATATAAAAAAGTGATACAAAGTAATTCCAGAGGTCTTTTAAAATTTAACTTCATTTTTTCCCCTGGCAGTCATGTTTATCTGGTATTATATACCAGCTTCCACCTCCTTTTCCAAACTTAATTACAAAAAGAAGACACAGGAGGCAGGGGGGGAAAAAAATCTCAGTATAATAAATTTTGAACATGACAAGTGGTATTTTCAATTATGACTAGTGGGTTGATCAGTATTTTTGCTATTATTTACTAGTATTATTTGTGTTTTTACTATTAGATATAAACCCAGGGGTTAGTAAAAATATATTAATTTTAAGATACTTATAAAACAAGCAGGAAGAAATCTAAAGAAACCATTTACATGTCATAAATTTAAAAAGTCTACTAAGAAAACAAACTAACAATTTTTTACATCTGAATTTGGGGAAAAACATTTAGAGTTGGTAGCCAGAATAGCTACACCACTGCAGCTTCTATGACTGTATGTATGTTACCCATAGTGAGTCCCTCCATATGTCACTCATCTCAAGTCCAGAGAACATTTGGCACCAGATTGCCTTGTGTGTTTCCCACTGAATATGGTCAAATCCTTGGAAGTATTATAAAGCAACATGAAACAAGCATTCAATTATCTTGAGCATTTACTAAAAATCTCAAGCACTGGTCCACATTTAGTTTCCAGAGAATACCGGGTTGAATTATATTGTCTGAAGAAGAAATGAGTTATGCAACTTGTTTAGAAATAATAAAGTAAACTGCTATAAGGCTAGAAATAGAAGAATATGTCATATGTCATCCGTTTTCTAAGCACTCAGCCACATTATATTCTGTGGCATATAAATCTAATTTGTCCTTTTTGAAAGGTCACTATCCTAGTTGCTCCAGTTTGTTCAGTTTGTATAGTACATGTAGCACACATTATTTGCCTTTTATGAATTTCTTAATCCTTAAGGGATGGTGTCTGAAAAGCCCACCCCAGTCATCTGGAGAATTTAGGATTGTGGTATAGAAAGTTTATGGTTAATTCTATATGCAAAATAATGTTTGCTTCTCACTATCCATAAACACACTCCAAGCTTCTTAAAATTAGAAATGTGAATATAATGATTTACCCTTGATATCTCCCCATCTGTGAAGAATTTCAATAATTCCCTTTCTGTAGATGATTACAAATGTCATCACCACTCCTTTTATTCTTTATTTGGAAAACTGAAGGTTACTCAGTGATTAATGTATAGAATCACCAAAAATGCAAATCAGTCTGTGACATTTTGTGGCAATTTATAAAATCTTACCCTATTCTATCTTAAATATATAGTTGATTCTGCTAGAGGAATAAATCCACGCTCTATCAGGAATTAATTTTGTAAACTATGAAAAGAACAATTCAAAAGTTGATAACAGTGACACAGATGCATGATGTTTCACAGCTTGCAAAACCTTTTCAAATTCATTAGCTCGATCTTCCCAATAGTGCTGCGGGCTATCTCATTTGTTAACACTGTCTGGAAACAGAGACCCAAATACTTGACTTAAGTAATTGGCACCTTCTTTAAGTCTCCAGCTTAACCTTCCTGCCTCCAAAATCCTATCTTCACCATATGCCAATCATAGCTTAATATAATTATACAATAAACTACACCAACTATGCAAAGTTGACTGCATTTCATCCTTTTTACATCTTCTCATGAGACCAAAGTAGAATGAAAACAAAACCGTAGCCCCCAAACCTGGCATACTTTACAAACCTTCTACTCTGCCTATATTACTCAAACCTTCTACTCTTCCTATATTACTCATCCACTGTTCTCTTCGGTAATTCTCAATATAAAGAATATAAAGAGGAAGAGCATTTTAAAAAATAAATATACAAATACATAGTGGTTAGGAGATCACCGTGGTTTTAATTTTTAAATAAACAAAGACCGAAACCTCACCACGACAATATTAGGGTAAGTAGATATAAAATCTGATTTAAACATTATTTTTTATTGCTTGTTATTCTGAATTTAGGATGTCACTATATTAGATAATTCTAAATTTGTAGGTGAAAAAGGCATAAAAGATACAAAGTCCTTGGCCTATGACTTATTCTGCTATGTAGAAATAAATATTAAAATATGGATTCTTGACACTAGTAAGGGTGACTAAAGACCCTGGATGCACTCATAGTCCAATGTTGGCTTTAGAGGAAGTTAATTAATAGTTACAGCTTTCTATTCTGATAACCTGTTATATTTTTTTCGCCTTTGTTAGCTTTGCTATCTTGCATGGTTTTAAAAGATAAATACAAGCTTTCATTAAATTTTATATAAAATGCCTAGATTCCCAAGGGGAATATAGAATTATTTTGGTTTACATCCTCAAATTAAAAAGTTAATTTTGTTATTTTAAAATGTGAAAAATGTGCACTACAAATCAACTTTTTGGGACTATCCTAGGAACTATAAGAACCCTCCTTAATCTGGTAAATATTTTCATTTTGAAGCTATGCAATATCCCATCACGTGCCTTCTCCCCGAGCTTAGTAGTTCTGATTGCTGGTTTCTCACTGTGCTTAGTATGCTGGTGCTAAAATCATATTACATTTATTAATAACCAGAACCATGTAAATTTCCTGCTTGCTAGTAAAAAGTGATCAATTCAACTGAAGAAAAATATTACGTGGTGGCATTTTGGCCATTTAACATTGCAGGGTTTTGAAGTTTGCAAGCAGCTGAGGTTGTTTTGCTGAGTTCCAAGCAACGCAGTATTTCAGGAATGAAATTTCCCCACTGTCACCACTAACCAAGATGAAGCGGATACACTCCATCCTCAAAAAGTCAATAAGTATGACATGTTATTTCACACAGAGCTTTTTTTTTTTTTGTCTCAAAAGCACACACACACACACCCCAAAAATGGGTTTGGCTTATTGTTTTTATAGTTGGCTAGCTATTTACTGGGATGGAGCTGATGGTGACTTGGGCAGAGCTGGATGTGAGAGTGTGGATATTTATGCTTTGCTGTGAATTCTGTGTGTGGGGTTGATGGGGAAGAAAACGATAGAACAGCCTCCACTGAAATCATGAAGGATTCCTGGGAAGCAGTTTAATGCAGTTACACAATAGGCTGATTAAGTAGATGATCTATGATTTCTCAAGGAAAATGAAGGACAAATTTTTTTCTAGTCCACGTGTTTCTCCAATAAATAGTTCTTAAATGTGTGGTGAATAATACTGATTATTTTCCTAGAATATAATTTAATTGTTGATGGCAACTCAACTTTTTCTTGTTTAGGACCATTTGGATAATTATTGTTATTGTTTTTTTTGACTTACAAATCTCATGGCCCTGCCATCATGACATTGTTTCTATTTCAGTTCTCATATCCAAATAGCATATTACTTATTTGGGAGATTACCTACAGCAATAGAATCATGACCCTGTTTAAGATTCATAGTAGACACAAAAATAATATATGCATACATATGTGTATACATGTACACATGCACACATGTGTGTGTATAAAATAAGGAAAGTTTAGTAATAAAATACAATAGACTACATGAAATTAATGTATTATTTTCCCCATCAAATAGTTAAAGATAAAAGTGTTCCAGAAAAGCATTTAAATGTAATATTGGCTGTATATTTGTGATTTTAAAAAAAAGAAAACAAAAAGCAAATCACCTTTCCCTGAAAGAATTTTCAGTTAGTGTTAAAATGGAACAAGTTTGAAAGCATCTCCTAGGGAAAACCTGAGAGAGTTAAATTCAAAGAGAACTAGATAATTTACTCATGGACAAGTGTCACAGGTAGAATAATAAATTAAGTAATAAAATGAGTATGAGTCTTAATGTGCAAACCACCTGATAGGTAAGCTAAGCTAAGAAACCATATGTCAAACTCCTACTCAAGTGCTCCGTGAACATGGTCTAAGAACTTAATATAAATAGTTCATGGAGTTAAAATATGTACCTGCCTTCCTCTATTGGTTCAGCTTCCTTGTCCTTATTTCTATTTTATTACTCTTTTATCAACCTTATCCACATTTGTGTTCTTTACTATAGATGGATAAATCCTTTTGAAAAATAAGTGGATTATCAATGACATAAACTATATAGCATGCCAGTAGATGTAGTTATTGCTATTAAAACTATTTTGTATTCATATCGATTACTACATAGCTAATAAAACAAAAATGGGAAGACTTTGAAACTGACAATGATCTCTCCTAGCAAATGAAGGCATCAAACTCAAGGATCTTATAATGACCGATGGCCTGAAGAATACAGTTTCTAGATTTAGTTTGTTACATGGTCCCCCTCCACACCCGTGGTTGTTTTGGGCTGTTCATAATAGTAGGGCCTTACATTGCCATAGCACTGAATGATTTTCAAAGTGCTTCCTTTGGGAGTATCTCATTTGATACTTCTTTCCCCAAAGCACACTGAAGTGTTAATGGCAAATACGGTTTCTACTGTTTCGGTGAAAAAGAAAATGAAGGCTCAAAGAGATTAAACAACTTGATCTGGTGTTAAATGGTGGAACTAAGAGTAGAAACATGCCTTATTTTGTTGTTTGTTTCAATCTAGTTGTGGAGGGCACAGCTCACAGTGGCCCATTGAACCGGCAACCTTGGTGTTATGAGCACTGCGCTCTAACCACCTGAGCTAACCGGCCACTCCAACTGATTCCTTTATTTTTTCTTTTTTTGAGGACAGTGTCACTGGCCCTCACATGCGGGACATGAACCGGGGCCGCCGGCTTCTCAAGCCAGCGATTAACCACCGCGTCACTGGGCCGGCCCAATTCCTTTCTTGACCTTGCCCTCTTCTCCCCTCAGAAGGCTGTTCTGCTGACCCAGGAGAGGAAGCTTCCCTCAGGAATCCCTGGAGACCAAGAGCTCCACAGGGAGGAGAGGAGGGTGGATGCCAGATGGAAAATCCACCAACAAAACCTCTGCATTCCAGAGAGAGCCACTAGGGAGTACAAGGGAAGTGATAAGTGATACAGATTTTACAAACAGCCTTGCAATGGATTTATGGAATGGATGGTTTATTGTGATCTGTTTTGCCTATTCTGAATTTTTTTAAATAAACATCCAAACTGGTGATAAAGTACCTTTAAATAAAGCAAAACTGAATGGACTGAACATTAAGAAAGAAATTTCATCAATTTCAAAAAAAATCCTTTATCTTTAGCAAAGAAATGATCAAATTTACTGCTCAGCTAACTGAAAAAATGACACCATTGTCTAAGACTTAACTAGGGAGAACCAAACCCATTTCTTAAGGCAAGGTGAGGACTCCCTCCATATGGGGCAATTCCTTCCTGTGTCTTGAAGAAAGAATGATTTTAAAAAGGTGGGGGAGGGGTGAAAGATTTATGCAATCTGAAGAGAAACCAGAGTAGGAACACACAATGTGATGTCTATATGATGTATTACAGAATTGTACACTTGAAACCTATGTAATTTTACTAACCACTGTCATTCCAATAAATTTTAATTAAAGAAAAGAAAGAAAGAGAAAGACAGAAAGAAAGATAGCATTCAGCCAGAAAACAATAGGCAACATTTCAGAGCATGTCCCAGGATTCTGAAAGAAAGATGTGAACTCACAGACTTCCAGGAGAACCGATATTGGTTCAGTTTGGTATAAAATCTGCTTGGTAACATTGGAATTGAAACTTGTGAAGAGTGAAGTCCTTACATACTGTATTCAATGCTAAAACTTCCATAGGAGCTGGTGGGAAAAGATAGAAAGCCAGTATATAAAACCAATAATATTCTACCTATTAGCCAATTTTTTACATGAGTAAAATAAAGTTCATCGTTATTTAATTCTGGTGGTAAATATCACTAAAAAGAGCCATTTTTCTTGTATAATTATATGTCATGTGCAAACCCTGTTCTTTCAGATATGCTTTTAATGGGAGTGTTATCATGGATTTTACAGGAAGTCTGAAAAGGAGCTAAATAAGTGTGCTATTTCCAATCTGATACCGAATACTAAGATGGCTCTTTGCTGTGATTCTTTATATACACCTATACGACCCCAAAGTTTGAGCAAAATAAAATCACGCATGGATTCTGGGCACATTCAGGAGTACTTACAAACACATCATGACTCTTTCTGAGTCTTAGAGGCAATGACATTTTCAGAGACACACTGCATCAGAAAACATTTTGAAAAGTTATTCTGATTCACCCTTGGGATTCTTCCACAGGAAAAAGAAGTTGATTAGTGACAAAGAATACGATGCTTCTTCCACATTGAAATTGATCCAAAAATAAAGCTTTCAGGGACATACTTAAATTCCTTCCCCCTTGCTTAAAAGAACTATTGTATATCGTAAGGTCACTGTTTCTTCTTTGGAGTTAATATTTGTTTCCCAAACCTTTGGTAGTGCTTAACAATCCTAATTGTAAAATTAATATTAACATTAATATTACTACTCATACTAGCTATATGTGTGAATAATGTATTATAGATTATAGATTATAGTACAATATTTCAAATTCCTATATCTTTTACTTTAGATATTGTTGCTTTATTAGTTTGTGGGGCTGCCATATACTGAAGTCTGGGTGGCTTAACAACAGAAATGTATTTCCTCACAATGAGGGAGGCTAGAATTCTGAGATCAAAGTGTCAGCAGGTGTGGCTTCTTCTAAGTCCTTTCTCCTTGGCTTGTAAATGGCTGTCTTCTTCCTGCGTCTTCACATGGCCTACTCTCTTTACCCATCTGTGTCCTAATTTTCTTTTTTATAAGGACACCAGTCATATTGGAGTAGAGCCCACTATAATGACTTCATTTTAACTTCATTACCTCTGGAAACCCTGTCTCCAAAAGCAGTTACATTCTGAGGGGCTGGGGCAATGACTACAACATATGAATTTTGGGCTGCACAATTCAGCCTGTAGCAGTCACTCTTACAGTTTTAAAGATGAGGGAAGTTATAGAATGTGGTAAAGTAACTTTCCCAAGGTCTAGTGGAATCAGGAATTTAATCCAGATTTGTCTAACTTAACCATCTACTTTCTTTTCATTATGTCAAACTGTATCCCTACTATGCTTACCTTTTACCTTTCTTTACCTGTGTACCTGTGTTGGGATAGGGATGATGATGGAGAAAAGGACAGTGGCTTTATAACATACTGAAAAACAAATAAACAAACAAACAAACAAACAGCAAACAAGATGAAAACTCAGTTCCCTCACAATGGAAATGGCAATATAGGGCTGATCATTCTATCTTATTTAAATCACAGCGGTTTAATATGAGGTTTTCCTCTGTGAAGCGTATAAAGCGAGGTCAGACAACAGGCAGCTCCTGATTTATGACACCGTACCCATAAAAGTCTCATTTCTAAAAAGTAGACTCTATAATGAGGTTTATTTCAGAGATTACCTCTTAGCCAACTTAATTTAACTTTTATAATCAAGCTAGTTTTTGTATAGCAAAACAAAATGAGTCCTAGGAAATTGAACAGTATTCAGGTTAAAGAAAATAATAAATATTAAGTTTTATTGTTCAACAAAATGAAATCCAGGACCCTTCTGTACCATGAGGCCAGGACAGGCCTATTTAATTTACCTCTATCAACACTGTGAATGCTCAGGAAATAAATGCTGTTGAATTAATCAATAAAACTTGGCCTATACTTTCACATATTCTCACTGTCATTCAGACATCTGCCCATTAATCCATCTCAGCTTTTTTCATTTCATCTCAGTGTGGAAATATTTTAGGGTTCACAACATCCCCTATGATGAGGTAGAACACAGCTTCCAATTTATAAAAGAAATCTAACCATGAAGACATTTGAATAATTTTATTTAGGTGAATTTCGGCAGGCTCAGATAATAAAATCACACCCATCATTAGTCCAATTGTTTTATGGGTAACCTCAGTCCCTAAATCACATTGCAAACTGCCTTTAGTTATCTGTATCTATATTTATATCTACATCTATGTTTCTTAGATCTAACCTAACAAGAATAGATAGCAGAAAAGTAATGTGACATATTTAAGAATAGCAACATTATTCTATTTTACAGAGCACTAACTAAGTGCAAAGACCATATATACATTTGTCCTTGGGCAAAATAGAAATGAATGAAAAGAAAAAGAAAAATGACAATTTTATAATTACTCAGCAGCCTTTTCTGTGGCTTTTTTTTTTTTTTGACACTCATTCCTCCTGATAACGTCTCATGGGGCATGGTTAGAATAAAGGGGAGGTCTAGAGCACATTCACCTGACTCCTTTTCCTCCTTTTATTCCACAGATTTGAAATACTTTCTCTAATAAGAGCAATTGAGGGATTTCTACTGCATATTCTCTGAAAAAGAAATACAGATGAAAAGTTGTTGGTTATTTCCATGCTTTGATTTAAATCCTTGATATATAGAGACTTCACACTTCTAAGGGCCAGGGGCTATAAAACAGATGACTTTGGTAGATTTGTGACTCTAATTCATAAAACATGACTTTCCTGGGAAAGTTGGCTAATATTTTTAAGGGTAATGACTCTTGCTTTTATGACATGCATATCTCTTTATCATAAAACACATGTCAGAATTAGGCAAAAGGAAGAAACTTGATCATGGCCCATTCTCCTGTTCTATAACACTCATTTATCTTCACTGTGCCTCAGTTTCCCCATTATTTAGAAGGTTATAGTTCCTCTCTTACCTACTCATTTCAAAGAGTTCGAGTAAATATCACAAAAAATAGCTACCCTGTATACCATATAGAACTCTAGAAATAGTTTAGTATTTCCCTTGTATGGTGGACACTCAAACATGAAGGGACCCCCCCCAACGTTTTTCACCTGCAGGAGACTCCCATTATTCTATGTGCCCAGTACATCCTCCCTCTTTATCTTGAAAAATTAATCACCTCCCCATGAAAATGACCATTTTCTCCCATACCAGTCATGTGCTTTGATTAGAAATTGTCAACTCCTTAACAGATTGCTTCCCCTATACATACACATATAGTTGATTGGCTATGATTGGAAATTAACCCAGGTTGAACCAATCATAACACTTAACTGAATTTTCTGTAACTGGACCCAGAGAAACACTTCATCAGTTTCTCTCTGATGATAAAGTTATGCACACAGCTGCACACATTTCCTACTGTGGGGAAGAAGTGTGAGAAAAATAAACCCTGACTCAGTGAAGTCAAACTGTTGAGTCAAGAGTAGAACACAGACAATCTTATCCATTTCTGAGTACTTGGTTTTAATGGTCCATGTTGTGAAGCTACACCTTTGTCTTTCTTATATAAAATTCTCAATAGCTAACTTGTTTAGTCTAAACTAGTTCAAATTTTGTTCTTTCACAACAAGAAGTGTCCTGGATAGTAAAGAACCCCTGGAAACTATCACAGTGCCGGGAACGTATAGGGACACAGTAAGTGCTTGTCAAATGGACTGACAAAAAATGACCAACATGATCGAGTGATAAGTTACCCAAGAATTTCACCTAAGAAGCACATTCAGTAATTCATACACGTATCATACACGGAGCACTTGTAAAACTGATCATGTTCTTGTTGACAAAGAAATCCTTAATGATTTCCATAATTAGGTTATTTAAAACACTACATATATGTATATGTATATGTATATATATATCACTATATATTATATGTAATATATTATATAATACATAATATAATATATAATTATATATTATATAATATAACATCATTATAAAATATAATATATAGATATATACACTAGGAGTGCAAAACATGTATACACATAACTTGTATTCAGCTTTTGTTATCAGTGTATATTGAGTATTACAATTTTTTTTTTTTTTTTTGAGGGCAGTGTCACTGGCCCTCATATGTGGGATCCGAATTGGGACCGCTGGCGTCCCAAGCCAGCTCTTAACCACCGTGCCACTCGGCCGGCCCAAGTATTGCAATTTTAATACAGTTCTTTCCTTTCTTAAAATGCATATACTTTTTTTGGCATGATATATATGGTTATATATATACATGTATGTATATATATATGTGTGTGTGTGTACACACACACAGACACACGGGTAATTACCAGATTGAAATGAAAGGAAGAAATCCCAATCACAAAGTCTATAAAATATCTTGAAATAATTAAAAAAGAAAGCTATATAAAGAAAAGTTATATAAAGGAAACTATAATTTTTGGAGGACATAAAACATGTCCAGATACATGGAGGTAGATACAATGTTACTGGACAAGGAAAATATGAATATTTCAAACAAGCATGTTAATCTTTAAGGCACTTCTAAATAAAATCTCAATTTCCTAAAGAAAAGTAAGAGTGTAAGATCTGCTGAGAAAAGTTTGAAAGGAAGAATAAAGGAAGCAAACTTGCTTTAGTAGACATTAAACTTCAATAAAAAGTGATTATAGCCAAAATAATCTATTCTAGTAGAAAAATAGATCACTCAATTAGTAAAAACTAAATGCAGTGATATGTATAATAAATGCCAGAAAATGTTGAGGACCCTCTATGTACTAAGCAGAACACTGTATGTACAATACAATATAATAAATGTGATATAATAGTAGAGATATGTTCAAAACGAAATGGGAACCCCCAGGAGAGGGTGACCAGCTTTAACAAAAACTTGTACTACATGATGATTATATACACATATATATAAATGATTACCACAATAAGTTTAGTCAACATTCATCACCTTGCATAGTTATATATTTGTTTTCTTATGATGAGAAGTTTTAAGATTTACTCTCTTAGCAACTTTCAAATATACAATGCAGTACTGCTAACTATAGTTACCATGCTGTACATTACATCCCAAGAACTTATTTATTATATCTTATGACTGGAAGTCTGAACCTTTTGATTGCCTTTATTCATTTCCACCCCCCATGTCCCATTCCCTGCCTCTGACAACCATCAATCTTCCCGTTCCTATGAGTTGGGTATGTTTATAGTCTGCATATTAGTGATATCATTATGTATTACACCTTAAAATATTATGTTATATGTCAATTAGATCTCAATAAAACCAGAAAAATACTAACCTTGTGAAAAATAAAGTATGTCAGAAAATAAAAATGACTTGTACTGAGTCTTGGGTTAAAGGAATAGTTATTTACCTGATTTTATTTTATTTTTTGAGGGCAGTGTCACTGGCCCTCATATGTGGGACCAAACCGGGGCTGCTGGCTTCCCAAGCCAGCGCTTAGCCACCGTGCCACTCGGCCTGCCCTATTTACCTGATTTTAAAGGAGAGGAAAGACATTCTACTTAGAGACCATAGAGAAAGATAAGAGGGAACCCAAAATGCTTTGGGAAGACAAACATCATCATTTCTTTTGGGTGGTGTGTAGATTGAAGAGCTAAGTGCAGACAGGTCTGAAAAACAGGCTAGTAAGAGCTGTGCAGAGTATTAACTGCCATATTAAGTTGTTTGAAGATGAGTAGACAAACTAGTATCTTAGTGGACAAACCAGTGTTTTCCTTATAGTTTTTTTTTTTTTGTAACAGAAATATTTCAAAGATTACATCTAAAATAAATAAATTTTTCTACCAAATAACTTTAACTTCTGAAACATGCAAGCTTTATTTAATATAGCATAGTCACTCCAATATAAATTTTTTGAAGAATGATTTTACTATTTAAAAAGTTTGAAAATGACTACTTAGGTCAGTAGAAAAGCATGATTTTATCTATGTTTGATGAACATAACTCTGACTGAGGTGTGGAAGATGGAAGGAAACAAAGGTGTGTCCATATGGATCAATGGAGGCCATTGCTATAATCTGGGCATGAAAGATATGAGCTAAGACTGAGTCAATGAGAGTGAGAAATGAGAGAAAGGAGTGGATACTAAAGATGTGAAGAGTGAAATTACTTGGTGACTCATTTGATACTTGGGGAAGAAAAAAAGGCAGGAATTCACTTGATTCAGAGTTTTCAAGTGTGGGCAAACAGAATTGTAGATAAAAAGGAAATACAGCTTAGGGCACGCAAGTGATAAGTTTAATTTTGGAGTTATTGAGTGTTGTGTGTCTATACAATAATGGCCCACGGGTTCAGTGAGAACTCCAGGACTAGAAAGGATCAGTGCCCTAGCATTGAGCCCTAAGTGAGACTGTGCTATTACATCCTCACAGAACGCACCCAGATCCTGCTCAGCTATTTCCAAATGCATATTATCTGGCATTTGGAGGACAGGCAAGATTATGCAAATTGATTTGTTAAAAATAATAGCCATTGAATATATATAGCTATTTGTCTTTCTCTCTGATCTCCATTTATAGAAAAACATAGTTTGCATGTTATTGTAATCATAATGTTTATATAATTTTGCATCCTTTTCCTATTATGGCATTTGAACCTCTCTTTATATTATTAGATTTGTCATTTTACATGGTCGCATATTATTCCACGAGTTGATGGGCTCTAGCATTTCTCTCCTGTTGAGCCATTCGGTTGTTTGTTTTGTCTGTGGGTATAACTTGTTGTGAGGGGGTGCCATTTGATTTAAGAGGAAAATAGGATATGTGGCTGAATAAAAAAACTTTCAATTTCCTTCACTTAGTAGATGGACAAGTATCACATCATTTTAAAAAAACAAACAAATTCCACATGAGAAAACAGCTTCCAATCCAAGTGCACATACATGGGCAGTGTCTGAATCTTATCACATGACTGATTTAATAAAAAGGCCTAATATAGAACAACATAGTTTATCTGCTCAATATACATAACACTTCCATTCTTTTGAATACAATAAATTTCCAGGCATATGAGGCCAAATTGCATTCCTCTTCTTAAAACAAAAAAGATAGTCTATAGTCAGGAGTCACGTAAGAGGCCCAAATGGATCAAAGTCAGCTTCTGGTGTTCAAAGCCATACTCATTCAACAAAACTTTATCTCTCACCTCTTATCAATGGACAGACATATCATTGAGTTATTATGCAATATTTTGATAATTCGTTTACAGTTTATTTTTTAAAGCTGATTTCCTCTGAATACATAAGCACCTAATTTTTTTCATATTTTATCCTCTTCAAAGGCTCAGCTTATAGTTTCTATTTTTCTTCCTTTAATATGTTTAACAAGACAATTGCCCTTTACTAATGTTTGGTGATTCTCATCCCAGCTCCCTAATTAAATATATTTCAAATACCTCCTCCATCTCAGCCTCTCTCTCTCCCCTCAGTACCCCCCACCCCTTGAAAGTGTGCCATCCTGACGATAAAGACAATTTCTTCTTCACCCTGAACCTTGTGGGGGGCTGACTGCATTATCCCTGCTTTAAGAAACAAACTACCCTCTGATCATCAGGGGCTGGAGTGAGGCGCTTTCTACACCTGGCCTCACACTTTTATTCATGAAGCCATCCTGCAAGTCTATAAAAACTCATTTCCCAGGCTCTCTTCTTAGTTCTAATATGATAGCTTTAGCATTGATTCAACAGTACAGATATGACATTCTGCAAATAAACAGCAGTCACTTCCATCAAAACTTGAAGACTTGTTATGATGGATATATTCAGACATACCAGTCTCTTTTTAGAAAATGCAATTTTATGAAAAAATACAAGATAATTGGTCTTTAGCTCTTGCAATAAACTTAGATAGCACCTGCCATATTTAAATTAATACAGTGCTTCTCCCTGTTAGATTACGCCTTCTGATTAAGTCAATCATGGGAGAAAACTCAGACATTGCCCATATGCATCCAGATTAGAAGCTGGGTTTTGATGTGGATATTTTTTTTAATGATGTGATACTTGTCCATCCACTCCGTAGAGGAAATTGAAAGTTCTTTATTCAGCCACATATCCTGTCTGTCCTTATCGCTCAGCCTCAGCTTTTGCCTCACATTGTATCACATAGATGGTAGGTTTATTGGGCGCTGGAAGAGTCTCCAAAGCAGTGACCTAATATTTGAAGCCTCCATGTGAACACTGGGTCTGCTTGCCGGAGATCAGAGACACGTCACTCTCGAGGATTTATCCCTTTTCCCATTGTTCCCATTTCCTCTGACTCTGGCTGCCACGATGCAGATCAGGAAACACAGAGAACAGCTTTGCTCCTTTTAATCTCTTAAACTAGCAGCAAGAACGAATCAGACTCACAGGGCTAGAGCAGCAAAATGGAAAGTGCCATGGCTGGCATTTCAATCAGCCCTCCCACTTCCAGAGAATGCCTGGATAACAGTCAGCGAAGAGGATCCTTCCCAGGTACAAATTAGGCTCAAAGGGTCTACCTGCATTGAAGCAACTGCATTGAAGCCTCATGGCAGGGCTGGTAGGACTTTTTCAATAAAAGGGGAACACCTGTTCTCCGAAGGGGGTCCTCTCACTGGGCATGACCATTACAGATCCAATTTCCCTAATTTACCCATTGAACTCAATCCCTAACATGTGTCCAAAGTTTTACTTTAAAGTGAACATTCTTCCTAGCATCGTATATTTGGGGGAGAAGCCCACAAACAACAGGGGCACGAAGACATCTTGTGTTTCCTGTGTGGAAACCACAGTCACAGATCATGCCATTATTTTAAAAAGTATCCCTGTTTCACAGTCACAGATGACAATCTGGTCTGCCCAGCACCTGTGTGCTGGGAACTGTTGCTCAGCTGTGTTTAAGGTTTGCACGGACATGATTAGACTATGAGTTCCTTGCAGGCGATGGTGATATTGTGGGCCTCTTTGTGTCCCCATGATGGCCAAGTCCCATCATTGACACCCTCTGTGGCATAAAAACTGAACAGAGATTGAGGGGCACTATTTGATTTTCTTCATTTATAGATACAAATACTGCGGCCCAAAGAGGATACAGAATTTGTCTAGGGTCATAGTTCATGAGTAGCAGAGCCAAATTAGAACTTTCCTCTTGACTCCAGTCCAGTGCTATTTCTTTCTGCTGCTTTTAAAGCAGGTACTTAAGAAAAACTTGCTTATTGATTAATTTTAATTCATCTGTTTACACCCCTTCATTTCAGGATACTGTTAATCATTATGGAGCAAGTTTAAGATGTGTGCACATGATGGGAAGGGAGGAGGGGACAGAAGTCAGGTCACATATCTTACACTCTGTTACATCAGGATTTATTCTGTACATACCTGCTATTGGGTAAATAATGATCTGAAGTCTTATATTTACATACATAAAATAAAAAATCATATACAAAGGAGTCCTCTTCTCCTTCATTATTCTTAGTCCACAAGGAAGTGAAGGTAAGGAGATGTGAAAATATCTGCAAAAGCTACTGCTCAATCATTACAGAATCTAAGCTAAAGCTGGAATTTATTTCCTGGAAAAGGATCTACTTTGAGTTTTATGGAGCCTTTTTCAAACCTTAAGGTCTCTGATAGAGGAATAAGCAACCTGAAGTGCTAGTCCACAGATCTGTCCAGTCCCAACAAGTGGATCCGATGCTAGACACCTCAGGAGGCAAGCAATGAACGGAGGCTGGAAGGGCATGCTGCAATCTGAAGGGGATCTCTTTAAAGCACTATGCAGCAGGGAAGACAAGTATAATGGCTATTTAATCATCTTCACTATGAAGTGCCAATTCTTTAGACTCTTATGACACTCATGAATGATGCAGGAGGCAGACATGATGAATGCAGAACAATTCCCTGAGACACATACTTTCAGGGAATTTATGCTCCCCTCCCCCCAGAACAAAAGGGCTCCTGGGCTCAGTTATCATTTGTTCTGGGAGAGAATTTACAGTCTTGCCAGCAACTCCTTTTACCCTACTCAATAAAGCGCTTATTTTGATATACTGACTGTGATTGTTCAAGAACAACTGTATCCTTGGAAGTTTATGTGCAGAGAGCAGTCTTGCTGGCTTACTTTCCTTTACATTATGCACTTTTGTCATTTTCCAGCTTCTATAATCTAGAAGGCTTGGACATATAGATCTCCAAACCACATGTCCACCTATTTGGTCTCTCTCTCTCTCTCTCTCTCTCTCTCTCTCTCTCTCTCTCTCTCTCACGCACACACACACACACACACACACACACACACACACACACATTATTCTTTAACATCTGAAAGCCCAGATGTTTTTTGGGTTTACTGTAAGTCAGATAATTCTTTAGTGTATGGCTCTATGCACTGTTAAATATCCAATGAAAGTGTTATTCTGTATTCTCTGTCCACTGTTAACCTGTGTGTGGATAGCAAATTAGTTGATACATTCACAAATATTTGTTACACTCCACCTCTATGCTAGGTACTTTTCTGGGTGCTGGAAAGACAGCAGTGAGCATGGCAAAGTCCTTGCCTTAATACAGGTGATACTCTCATAATGATTGCAGACAATATACAAACATTTATAATATAACGTCTGAGTGTTTTAAGTGTGTGATAAGGGGATATTTGTGTAAGAAGGGGCCGATGTTAAATGAGATGGGGAGGACAATTTCCTCTGAGGTGATGGCAAGTGTGACCTGACAACAAGAGAAAGGACACCATGTAACATCTAAGGAAAGGGAGCACAGAGTGTGTGTGAGGGTGGGGAGAGGGAGGCAGGAGTGGGGACAAGGACAAAGGATTGAAATAAAAAATCTACTTGGCTAGCTTGAGATAGAGCAATGAAACCAGCATTGCTGAAGAGGAGGACACAAGGAAGGGGGTGGGAGAAAAAGTGATTGGAGAAATAAAGAGACACCAGATCACATAGGGTCGCATAAGCAGTATCTCATGTGAGGGACATCCTTGTCTGATTCTACTTTTAGATGAGCTTTCTACATAGCTCTGTTCATATATTTAAGAAGGCCATTCAAAATCAGCCTTAAGAGGAAGGTAAGGAGAATAGAGAGAGGCCTCAAAGTGCTGTCATATGAAGAACAACTGAATGAACTCAAGATATTTAACCAGAAGCCATTGGGAATTGGGCAGGGCAGCCATCTTCAAATACATAGAATGGCACATAGAAGAGGGGCTATGCTGCTTCAGCAAGCAGAACCAATAACGATGGGTGATAAAAATTTCATCACCAGATACATTCCAGCAGAGGCTGAACAGTCACTTTTCAGGGATGTCTGCAGGTTTTTTCTAGATGGTTCAAAAGAATTTATCTTTCTAATGAAGGAAGGCTATATGAAACAGAAATGTTGGACTCTGGTAGAACACTCATCTAAATCAATCATCTAATTTTTTCTTGATTAAAAAGAGTCCTTTTCCTTTTCAGTAAATTGCTGCTATTTCTTTGTTGAGAAAATCAGTAGCCATTTTGGGAAAGATGAAAATTCTACAAAGCCATATTTTCCCTACAAATATTTTAACACAGTTGGCAGAAACATCCTTGAGGGTTATATCCTCAAGGATATTTTGGTCTAGAGTCCGTCTTCTAGGAAAATCCTAATAACATCATCCATTTAAAAATATTTCTTTGATCACTGAAATAGCAGCCAAATACAGCTCCTTTCTTCTTATCATGAAAATCCCAGAAGTAGTGGGAAGGCAGCAGGCTAAAAATGGTCCTTCCAAATCCTTGTGGACAGGCAAAACCATTTCCTCCTATTAATTTTCAACAGTGTCTAAGATTTTTTTTCTTAATAAAACTTAATCCAAAGGTGGCAATAATAATGAGGGTTAGAAGTCACAGGTAGAGGAAGCCATGGCTAAGAAATGTTTCTGTAAAGGATCTTCAAAAAGGGCTTTTTTAAATTGCTTCATTGCTTCTTAACAGGAAAAGAAATACTTACACATAAAAGTTCATTATGGAAAAACTACCTTTAAAGTATTTTAAAGCAGAGAAAGTATTTACCTAGTATGCTGGGATAAGGAAAGAAGGAAGGAAGGGAGGGAGGGAGGGAGAGAGGAAGGAAAGAAGGAAAGGGAAAGAAGAGTAAGACAGAGAAAGAGAAAAAAAGGAAAAGATTAGAGCCCCTTATAAAAAAAATCACAAAACAATTCTTCTGCTATATTCAGTGTAAAATATACCTGGGTTAATACTTTTTCCCTCCAGGATGTTTCTGCACTTTTATGTGACTAAAGAGAGCAGCAAAAATAATGAAAGGGATGAAAAATAGAACACACATGGAACCGTTTTTTAAAATTATAATCTCTAGAAAGGAAACCAAAAGAGTAAATTAATTACTGTTTGAGGAGATAAAGTGTTTTCTGGAGATAAGGAAAAAGGCTGTGTATTACATATGGGGATAAAAGAATAAAAAGCAACAGACAGAAATGAAAGCAGGCAAAACAAGGAAGACTTCCTTCACCATCGAGTTAAAAACATAAATCACAACAACAACAAAATATAAAACTGAAGTAAGTTATTTACTGAAGGAGCCCTAGAGGTCTTCAACCCAGCAAAATTTCCACCATCACTCTTCATCACATAAACCTTTGGTATTTTATTCATGGTACTTATTAATTTTTGTCTGTCTTTGCCCTGATAGAGTATAAGCTCAATAAAAGCAGACACTCATCTTGCTAAAATCCTAGAACATTGCAAGGCACATAGTAAATTTTCTTTATTAATGTTGAATCAATGAACAGGTCTTTAAGAAGGTTTCTCCCTAAAAAGAGGAGCACAGGTTGGTTTATCTACTATCATACATTGGGCTATCAGTCTCACTACTACTCTCTTGTTTACAATTCTCAAATGAATTCCAATTGTCTTAGAATAAAATCAAACTTCTTAAAATGATCCCAAAGGCCCTTTATGATTTGATTCTTGTCATCCTCTCCTGCTTTACCTGGAACCATGTTCCACTTGGCTCACTATACTCCAGACACTGGGGTTGCTTCTCTTCTTCATCAGGTAAATGCCATAGTGACTCTTGAGGGTTTTGTGTGTGTTCTTTCCTCTTCACTCAGATATTCACATGGGTGACTCCTCTTAGCAATCAAGTCTTACGTAAAGGGTAACCTTGAGAAGCTTTTGTTGGCTATCGAACCAAAGGTAAAACCTGGCAGCCATCCTCTGCACCATAACTACTAATATCTTCTCTACAGTAGTTACCACACCTTGGTTTTTCTCCTCTGACTAGCATGGAAGTCCATGAGAATACTGTCTCTCTGTCATGCTCGCTATTGTAAACTTCATGGTCCAAACAATAACTGGCCTAGAGTAAACAATCATATTTCAGAGACAAATGAACACGTCTTTAAGAAAATCTATTCTTAAAAATAAGACTTCCAATTTCCCAAAGTCCTTGTAAGCTATCACTTTAGCTATCACTGCCATACATATTCATGCTATTTTAATTCCTGTTACACCTAGAACACACATAAAACAACGGTTATTTTCACAATTCCCGTTTTATGTAAGTCTTTACTCAATTCATCTTTAAAATGGAAAGAATGATAGTGCCTTCTCTCTACTTTGCATGTGATTAGGGGACAAAATCATTTGCAACATGTCCAAGCAGGCAGACACCATGGATCCAAAGCACTGCTGTCACCATTATTCATTTGTGGCTCCTATAACAGGAGTTTTTATCATTATTTTCTCTACCTAACAGAGTGCCAAAAGAGGGTCACTTAAAGATTCTTTGGGCATGATTTTGGGGGATGACACTCTCTCCAAGGGGGTGGCAGTGAAAGAGTCAATTCAATGGAATCAACACTCTCAGCCCCGTGTTCACACAGGTATTTTTCAGAGGGGCTGGATAAATAAACTCTGAAAATCTTTTTCTTTCTTTTTCTCTGCTGTAAATGCAATCTATTGATTCAGGTCCCACTATTTCATGACATTCACATGCTTCAGTAATACAGAGGATTTATTTTTATCCCTTCTTCTCAAGGGGCGGAGGCTGCTCTTAACCCCCATCATGAACAATTCCTTTCTTCCTTCTGTAGCCAGTACCCTGACAGTCAGATAGGAAGTGAACAAAATGACTAGAACATAAAACGCTCTATTTCCATTTATGTTAACCTTTTTCACTTCTCTAAGGCCAAGGGGGACAAATTCTAAGGAATAAATTTGCTGGCAGTAGACAGGATGAGCTAGGGTGAGTGGTGGGTAGTTAATCCAATTGTTTTCCTCATAACGAGAAGTAGTTGGTGTTAAGAATGAAAAATAGCTAAGAGGTTTTTTTTTGTTGTTTTTTTTTAAGAATAATAGATAGTTTAGAATTGTTGTTGCACCAACAGACTCCTCATTTAGTATACCATGAGGAAATTCTACTTTATGAAGCAATTTGAAATGCTTTAGAGCATTTCCTTTTGGAAAGGGGGCCTATCGGTTCATATAAAAAGACTTCTAGGCTAGACAAGGATTTTGGTTCTTCCTTTGCCGTTGGCTGGCCTATAACACTGGTTAATTGCCCTGATATCTTTGGGCTACTCATTTGCCAACTCCCACTCTTTTCACAAAATGCACTATAGGATCATCTTCTCTGTGAAGCTTTTTCATCCATTCAATCCTCCATTCAGCTAATATTTACTAAGCACCTATTATTCATTTAACAAATTATTTATTTAGATCTAGCATAGATCAGACTTAAAATAGGTGTTGGGGACACATCAAAAAGAAAAAGAAAAAAAGTTAGCTTTTCCAACTCACCAACCCCAAATGATTTTGTGCCTTTTTATTCTTCTGGCAGATAAGAAATGCTCAATAAATATTGCAGTGAAGAAGCTGAACACATGAATTGCCTACTTTCCTTCTTCGCACCATAAAATAAATGAAAGTGCACAAACTCGGAGGGTCTCTACTGCTCTGACGTCATAAAATTGTAAATGAGTTTTAATCAACTGTAATTGTACCAAAGATAACTTGGACTGGTTGACAAGCCCAGGCTGCAGCAAACTATCACCAAGCTGTGTCTGAACTCTTTGAAGTGGAAATTATGCACACAACGCCAGCGGATCCTAGCAAGTCACAGATGCTGCTTTTGGCCTCACCTGCTCATTTCTCTCCCCACCGGGAACATTGCCATAAGCACTAAACTTCACTGGAAAGTGCAGTGCAGGAATTCAGACCTTTTTGGGCAAATGTGCAGACACAAATCAGATCGTAGGAAACAGCTGAAGGTCGAGGGCATCCCTGCTCATTTGGAAAAATAGACCGAAGGAAAAATAATAAAGCAGAAAGGCCACTCCATGTTTACATTATTAAAATAACCGGAAAAATGAGTAAAGCAAAAAATCTGCCCATTGGGCTGTGTGTGCAGAACCAATATTAGTGTCTTTTCTTTCACTTGAAGTTGGATGCAAAATCTCAGATGTCTGCTATTTCTGAATCAAATGAAAAAAAATTCAGGGCTTATCTCCATTTCTTCTGGTATTTACATTTGCCAAGTACACTCCCCAGTTTGCCAACCATGTCCTGTGCCTGCTGTGTAGCAGCAAGCTTATTTTATCTGAATAATCGAGGTTACAGCAAAACTGTATGGTTTCCCCCCATAAACCTAGTGGCAACAGAAGTCCCTAATAGCCGGGGTCACGGGGTTTATTATTATGATCCCTGGTGGAGGCACTTCTTTCTGATAAATTATATTCACCAACTCCTTACAAACATTACTTAGAGAACCTTAGCTTAGTTTGTGTCTCCAAATTAAAGCAAACTTTCTGCATTTTCCCAAGACCCTGCTTGTCCTGTCCAGTGTACAAGGCTATTAAGAAGACTAGAGGAAATAATCTAAGCAAACAGCACAATGATTAGATCCTCACGAATGATCTGTGTTGGTTATTTTTACGAGCATTAGCACCATTGTTGCTAGCTTTCCCTCGCTGTTAATTGTTTCACAAGGAATCTTTACATTAGGGGATATCTACAATTTTTTGTCTTTCTCATCACAATGCCTTTCCCCACATGCCTTCTATGGCCTAGCCCAGGCACTGGTTACATTCACCTAGACGGAGGGGCAGAGGAAATGAGGAAAGCATGGGGGAGAAAATGAGAGAGAATAACAACAAACAGATTAATAAAACAGGGGCTGGCAAAATGTGTATCGCAGGTTTTGAGGAGGTAGAGGTCGGTTTTTTGCAAGCATTGCAGCCATCTTAAGTACGTACCCTTAACAGGTCATGTGAAGCTTTGCTTTGGCTAAAGATTTCTGTATTCCCTTCTTTAATAGTCATTGTCTCCATCCATAGGATTTGCTTTGCTGCCCTTCTAAGATGTCCTGTTAGTCCAGGGTTATCATTTCAGCATTGTATTTGGACAGCTGTTAATTTCCCTCAGGATTTGGGGAAGTGGAAATGGAAACCCAGGCAAGACCCTTGATATCCACTGCTGTTTGCTAGCTTCTCAAGTGTGGGGTTTCTATAAAAGAGTTTTGCTGTTTGTTCAAAACTCCACAAGGTTACTTCAAAGGTGATTTTGCTAACAAGAGAAATGTTGAGGCCTATAACCCTTAACAACATTAACTCAGTGCTGATCATATTGTTGATTATTTTTGGAACAGAACTGTCCTTGCCATATTGGTCAATTATCACATTTGTTGCGTTAGCCTAAGCATTTCTTCCACTTCAGTTCATTTTTTATGCTACTTGATCCTGTAGCAAGGTCACCATACACCAAATATGTCTCCTGAATAGCATATGGATCCAGCAACCTATTATCCCAGAGCCCCAAATACCTATTAATAAAAAAAAAAAAACTAGAGCCATCTAAGCTGGCACACTATGTGGTACCTAATTTACCCAATAAATGTATTACTATAAATACTCATAATTAGTACTCCTACTAATCATGCTGGGGGAAAAAAAAGCTTTGAAAGCAGACATTTTTTAAATCCTTGTTTTGGACCGTATTTCTTTTTGTTACAATTAAAATTACAATGAATACTTATTAAGAATCTTTTATGTATTGGTCATTGGGTTAAATTCTAGGGTTATATAAATTTATAAAATCTGGATGACACGTCTCTAAAAACATGTAGGAGGCTACTCAACTCATCAGGGAGACTATTATAATCATACAAATTACAAATGTGGTATGGTAAGTGTAAGTATGGTAGAAAGAGATTAACTATTTCATTTATATCAGTAACATTAATAAAAAAAAAAAACTACCAATGAAGGAGCATACATTATTTGCTAGGCATGCCTTTCATACATCTTATCACCAATCTTTACAAAAATGGTAATAAATCTATTAGTAGATATTAGTATCTCTATTTTAAAGATTGGGAAACTAGGCATAGAGGGTAAGTGGATTTCACAAAGTCATGTAACTAAAAGGGGCCCAACTATTGTAGAACTCAAATTTCGGCCTAAATCTAATCTCCAGGCTCTTAGTTATTACATCAAACTGCTTCCTCGTGCTAATTTTAGCTTGCCATCTGACTGAAAGCTTCACAGAGGGCAAAGGCTAAAATTGTCCACTTCCTTCCCAATGACCTCTATCCCTCTGCTAGGCTGGTGCCCAAATAATACTTCTTGAAAGGTTTGTTTTAATCAGTAAATGCACAGCTCCTTTCTCTAAGGAGTGGTGAACTTCCCCGTGCTCAATATTTGCTTTGTACAATGTACACTGCTCTACTTTCCCTCCTTATAAAAGTGGTACATATAACTCCTGAACCAACATGAAGACTCACAAAGAACTGAATGGACTTGCAAAGCTAACCTTTTGGTGTTTGTGCATTGATTATTGATAATTATTATCAAAGATATATCTTATTACTAAGTTATATCTGTTTGCACATATGTTGTCAAGTGGCTTATATTTAAACCCATTTTAAGAGAATTAAGGCAAACTAGGAAAAACATACAAATGAAATAACTTTACTTTAAAATTTTGACATGAGTGGACAAAATAAGAAATAATTCCCCAGGGTATAAGGTTGAGTTAGAAAGAGACTTTTAACTTTCCTATTGAATTTTTTTTCTTTAAATAAAACGTACCAATGATACCTGGCTGGTAGGATCTCCAGAGACTATAAGCTAGGAAGCTAAACATAGTTTTTGATTTTGATTTTCTGAAAATAATAACTAGTTCAAAGCAAACAAATAAAGAGTTTCATCTCTGGTCCTCAAGCAATGTCACATCAGATATGTACCTGCATGACACTGCAGTTGGTCATTGAAGCAAATGACTCTATTTTCCATATTTAATACCCAGGGCAATTAAGTATGTGTGTGTGTGTGTGTGTGTGTGTGTGTATGTATATATATAAAACTGATTAAATTGTAGATATTTAATTTCTACTTAAACCCTATAATTTAATGATTTGTGAATGGAGTGGACATATAATTGGTGATAAGTGTAGTTTATATTGTAAGTACAATGTCAACTGAACTGTTCCATCACATGGACAAACACACACACCTACATGCTTTCTATGTACAATAAACAGAATAAAAACTCTCTTTTGTGGGTGGCATAAAGGTGCTGCACTTCTCAGCAGCTTGTAGAATCAAATCTGAGGATTTATAAAAGGAACCAGAATTAAGCTTGCAGAGAAAATAGTGTGAAAGTGAGTGGGAAATACCATTCTATTTATTTCAATACCTTTTTTCAACGTATTGTACGCGACCCATGCCACACATCAGGGTAGAGACCATGTGGATAAGGCTTAGTCTACAATAGATATCAAATTGCAACAAACTGCACTTCCAGGGTGATCAGCTGAGCATTAGTAAAGTATACCATCAGGCTTCCACTTTGAGGCTCAATTATACTCATCTTCATTATCTTATACATTTTGGTTATCTCTACACATATGCAGATGGCACAAGCAAAGTGTTTTCAAGGAATGCTCTTTCAGATACCCTTGGCTCAAATTCCAGGTTTCATTCCACATTCCATTGAGATTTAATTTATATTTATTTATTTATTTCTCTCTATATTAATTGATATATATATATATATATATATATATATATACATATATATATCAATTTATATATAGCTTTTCAGGTATAAACTAGAAGATGTTGGTAAAACCTCATAGCTCTCCTTTGTTACTTCTCTACCCAGTTTATGAAACTCTTTGAAACTAAAGGAGTTATAAAATGCTTACTTGAAAAATCTAGTCCAAACTAATCATAGGGAGACAAACATTAGTGACAGAAAATCCATATATTAATAAAGAGAGCATTTTAGTACTTATTTCTTTAACCAGGACTACTTTGGAAGACATATTTATCAAGCATTTCATCAAGCACAGTTCAGTAGGTAAAGCGCACTCTCCCTCCCTTCACCCTAACCAGAATAGCTCTCACAAACCCAAACCAAATGTTTATTAATGGACTCAAAAAGGATAGATAGAAAGATTATAGATAGATAGATAGATAGATAGATAGATAGATAGATAGATAGATACCTTAGGTTGAATCCAAAGAATAAGGAGACCCTGAGACAATGATTCCTGTGCAAATGATTTACTAAGGACTCAATATTCCAGGGGAACCAGTAAGGCTGGAGGGGAGGCAGAACAGGGAAAGAGGAAAGCAAACAAGGGTGACATCTTAGATGAACTTCCACAGAGGTAGCCACAGCCTGATCCTGCAAAAGAAATCTGGAGTGTATATTGCACCTGAGAGCTTTCCAAGCAGGGGTAAGAGAGCAGTAGACTGAGGACAATTTTTCTAAAAAGAAAAAAGGATATTGGCTATTGCTAGAGAAAACATGTTGCAGCTGGGGATGCATAATAACCATAAAAGGGATCCAAAGGGATTGGGGCAAAGCACCAACATGATCTGATACAGATAGATATTTAATCAAAACATGGGAAAGAAAGTTTAGAACATTTAAATCCAAAAAGTTCATTTTGCATATGAGGACAGCAAGATTCAAAGAGGTCCAATGACTTCTCTGGGATTCCATAGCTTATATTGATGTCACGGGTCTAGGTAGGGACCCAATTCTCCAAACTTCCAGGTCAGGGGACTTCCTGTTTCTCTTGGCTGATGGGAAAGCTACACATGCTCATATCACTCCTAGAATCAACAGAGATTCCTGACATCAGGGTTATCTGTGTGGTGTAGCAGTCACACCAAATTCAGGAGCATAGTTTTGTCCTCTGAAGTAAGTGTGTCATCACGCTTCCTTTAATAATGGCACCTTTTTTGTTGTCCCAGAGATTGGTGAGGTCATAACAACATGACATGGCATCAATCTGCTATGACTGTATTGGTTACCTGAGAAGACACTGCAGGGAAGACAATGCAAATTCCATTTTTGAGACTCTGGATATTTCAGCTAGATGTGTAATGGGTTCTCACATAAAGCTCTGTTTTAGAAACCACACTTCAGAATTAACCCAGGAATCCCCAATACTTCTAAAAATAGCCTGGGGAAACACTGTGCGAGCAAGTCATGCTATTCATCAGAATGAAAACTTAGTTTCTGAAGTCAGGAGAAAGACATTTCTTGAAGTGTAATTGTTCCAGACAGTGGGAACCCCATGCACCAAAGCACTGAGGCATAAACCAGGGTGAATGAAATGAACACACAAGCTACTCAGAATTTTTGAAGCAAGAAAGGCACAGAGCCTGAAGTGGAGATGTAAGTGGGGGTAGGCTGGAGAGGCAAGAGTGAAGACTAACCTAGGTAGGCTGGAGCCAGATTTTGAAGGGCTTTCTATATTTTACTAACAACAGGGATTGTTTTTTAACGGAATGAGAAACACCAGAAGATCGCACACAGTGGGGGAAGCAAATGGGGGCTGCAATTTACAAAGTTGAATTTGGTGACTGGATGTAGGGTGGACAAAAGGGGCTCAGGGGAAAGGCATAGGGGGTAGTTAGTAGGTAAGCAAGAAAGCCTGGCAGGCAGATAACACAGATCAGGCTGACACAGTTTCTGAATGAAAAGCAGAGAATAATTTCTAAAAGTAGGTAATTGGTAGAACAGAGAGAACTAATCTAATTAGTAATTAACAGCAATGGTTATAGGGGTAAGGGTGGTGAAAAACAGTGCTAACCAAACTACAGTCTTTCAATTCTCCTTTTGTTTAAGATGGTGCTTGTCCCACAAAACAGAGTTTATGTGCCCGTTTACTAGGAGATTAAGATCGCTTTTACACATACAATGTACTTGGACAGATCTTGGCCACTCAAGATGTAAGGGTTTGTGAGACAGAGGTGGGGAGTGGGTGGGGGGCGATGGTGGTGGACGGGGGGTGGGGGAAGAAGGGAGAGGAAGAGAAAGAAGAGATCATTCCTGAAATAAAAGCTCTTGGCATGCAGCTAGGTGAAGAGTTTGACATAGTTATAAACAGCTCAGGAGTGATTATAATTGGAAAATATATCCTTGGACCTCCACGTACTAATGCTTGGATCTCCATGTAAAAATTTCATTGCACTTTTCAGTATATCTTTGTGGACTGCTAACTTGAGACTGAGATGCATTCAAAGACCAGAAAGGAAAAGTGTCTTTTATTTTTTTTAAAAAAGAGAACTATCAAAGAAAACAGAGAAAGAAAGAAGTATATATATTTTTTATCAGTGTTGAATCCAGGCACAGAAATAGTCTTTTATTATTAAAGCCTTTTCACTCCATATGTGGTTATAATCTCAATAGCTTGACCTGGATACAGGCACCTTTTGGAGCAGCGGCCCCCAGTGGAAAGGCAGCACCTGGGACAGCAGCTTTAGAGCACAGAGGCAGGGGTCAGAGGTCATTCTGGGCAGAGCACACTGCACTGGGCAGGAAAATCCATGGCCTGTGGCTTCCATCAAGGACAACCTCTCTTCCTTTGCTAGGATAATTAAGTATGTTTATCTCATGGCATCCTACACACTTGGCAATCAATAAATAGAAAAGAAAGAAGTATTTACTGCTAGGGCCATTATAAGGAGCAGGGATCCTTCATTTGAAGGTTAAAAGTTTATTTGAAACAAACTTTGATTCCTGACTTGATTTTCCAAGTGAGGTTCTGTGCCACAACACCCCTTGTGAGGTTCCAGTCTGCCAGCCACAGAAAAAAAAATTTATTCTTTCTTAGCAAACTTTGGATGCTGCAAACTTTCTCCAAGTATCTCCTCACAAGGCTCAATTAAAGCAATTGCTTTTTTTTTGGAGAAAATTTCCTCCTCTCTTCCTTCTACCCAACTTTGATTCACCTGTCGATTGACATTCTTGCTTCATTACTTGCTGACCATTCAAAATGCAAACCTGGTCCCTCAGCAAATTGCTTCTAATCATTTCCCTCCTTAACATTGTCACTTCAGTGGACTGTCAGGGGCATTCAGTAGACTGCGGAAGATCAGAAGCCTGTAGTGGCCGAGCTCCATCATTTCTGGCCTTGAATCAGACAAAGTTACAGTAGATGTGCTTTCTGGATTCCCCCTTCAAGGCCGGGTTCTCTATCCCCCAGGTGCTGGGAGGGCCGGCTGCAGACTGCTGCTTGCAGCAGTTCCTCTCCGGAGCTGGCCTCAGTCAAAGGGGGCTGCCTAATTCAATGACTGGATGGTTAGAAGCGGATGGTGGCTACAGAGACTCAGCTCCCTTTGCTCAATTTGGGACATCTCGAAGTTCTTACCTAACTCCAGAATTAGCGGTGGGATTGGCTGAGGCTTCAATTGCACTTGCATTTCTGTCCAATTTCTCCCTTGACTCAAGCCTGCATCCCTCACTCCCGTTCAGGGACCGTTTCCCAGTGCACTCCCCATCTAACCTCCTCCACACAATCTCCATCTCAGAGTCTATTTCCAGGAAACTCGGCCTACGGCAGGCAGCGGTGAAAAGTCCTGCCTCTTCTTCTCTGTGATTCATCTGCATAGTGTTTCGTTGGAAGAGATTACAGATTTTACCTGAATTACGGACACAAGTTTTTATTTATTAGATGGATTGTTCATTTAGAAATGCCCACCAGGGTCTCTGGCCATGAGCCTTGTGCTAGCCTGACTCACTTTCAGAGGTCTGGTCATTATTCACCAGATGACAGGTGGTCATTAAGATAGAAAACAAGAGGCCCCTTGCAAAGGGATTTACATTTTTATTACACTTCTTTGATTTTAGCTTGATTTTTTTGAGAGAACCGGTCTCATTTTTCCAAATTGTGCACCTGGGCTCATGGCTGCCAGTGGGCTGAATCCCATTCTTTATTTTCTAATCTAGAGCTAAGTGGGGCACATGTGGAAAGTGGGTAACCAGTGCCAGAGATTTCATGGGACCATATGCCACTTGTTTTGTTTCAGAAAATGTTATTGCTTCTAGGCCTTGTTGTCTGGCCAGGGATTGAGCCATGTTTGACGAGTGCGACATGCATGGTACAGGTTAACCTGCATTGACCCCTGACCTCTAGGATGCATACATTTTAATTGGAGAAATAAAATGCAGATTCCAGGTAACATCCCTCAGGGATCCTATTTCAGCAGGTCTGGGGTGAGGACAAGACATCGGAAATTTCCTCATGGGCTCTCCAGGTCCTCCTGGTGACCTCAGCATCTACAGTCTGAAAAATGGGACTTTGCTTCGTCTACAAAAGAACAGTCCCACATGTGATAACTGTACTTCCGGTTAGTCTGAGGGCTCCCACATAAGTGGAATCTAGGCACCATTGAACAAGTTTCAGCTAGACCCTTGCAGACCAGATGTAATTAATAAAAAATGCTCAGCATGCAAGTGGGCCAGTGTCATCCTGTATGAAATGTTGCCATGTATTAAAAAGCTTTCACCAGTGATTTGATATCCCTCCCTCATTTCACTGTACCATAATTTAGCATATATTAAATACTGTAAACTTAGGAAATGGACACTTCAAAATGATCATTTTTTTGTTTGTTTGTTTGTTTTTGTTTTTTAAATCTGGAGGATAAGTAAAAAAGAATTTGTGTTCCATTGCTACTTATCTCTGCATTTTGTGATTCTGGAATCATTACAAAGACCTCCCCATACACTCAGGGAAAGAGAATGATAGCCGCCAAAGGAATAAAAGAGACAAAACCTTTCACAGCAAATTCTCTGAAGAGCTACTTATGCTTCTAATTTCAAATGCTGTGATCTGAGAGAAGGAGAATTGTCCTTGTGATTACAACCCAATCTCTAAACAACCAGGCTGTCCCAACAGTCCCGCTTTTTCCTTTTAGGATAACCCAACTCTGTAATGGTCAATTCCTTTACAAAAAGAACAAAAAGCTGAATTCTCCTTAGGAAGAACATGGGAAATTCTTCCAAATGTTTCGATTACTGAACATTTGGCATTCAAAAGAACACTGACATTTCTTCCCTTTGACTTCCTTCCCTCTGAATTACGAGGGACGATGGATTCAACCTCTTTCATTTACTGCACTATAAATTTGGAACATAGCACTGCATTGTGGAGAGTGCATTACTAGGTGCCAGGGGAAAACCAAAAGGTAACGAGAAATATGTGACTCTAAATTAAGATGAAAGTGAACAGCTAAAGAAGAATTATTTGGGCATCTAGGAAACACATCTTCCGACAGTCCTCTCAACTTCAGCCCATACATTTTTTTCAGTACACTGTACTTTGAAAACCCTGTCACCAAGATTTCATGTCTTTGCATCTCAATAAAATGTGCCAATCACAAAGGACTGAGTAACCTACTGGACAAAGCAAACTGACATTCAAAACCATGACAAAAAGACCTCATGATCTTTACATTTGTATCCTTGAGGTCAAGGTTCATAGTCTAGAACTTTCAATCTTATCACAGAAACCTTGCTTCTGAAAATAGAAAAGCAAATCTTTCAATGCACTTTAGAACATTAAAAATATTAATTAAAATTATTAAATAATGTGTGTGTTTGGAAAGAGGGATGGGAAAGGTGAAATATCCTTCTATATTATTATCCTTTCAGATTGGGGATCTTCTCAGGTATTTTAACACAGTTTATAAAATATATTCAGTAACAGAAGATGAAAACAAGCACAGAATTTTCTAATAAATTGAGAATAGAATAATAGCGCCTTACTTTCTGTGACAGAGGGATAAGGGCAGCACAAAGGGAGACATTGGTTTTACCTAGAGTTGGGGCTGAGGGCTATTAGGAAGTCATCACAGAAGACATTTGAATCACATGGATTGAAAGTGAAATGGGGAAAATTAAAAAAAAAAAATGACTGAGGTCCTGGGAAAAAGTCTGGAAATAGAAAAATACAATGCAATGTCAGGATACTGTGGTCTAAATTGGTTAAGATGAGTTTAAAGACATATCTTCAGAAATACCAGGTACTCTCTGAAAAAATAAGGCGAAGTTGATCAAGATTAGAAATGATACTGAAGGGTCTCATTCCTCAGGAAATAATCAATCTTGTAATTATTGAGAACCGTTGGTGGTTTACTTACTTGGGAATGATATGACCAAATCCAATTGACCAATTATACCATTAGCTGCATGCAAAGGATAAAGTAGGATAGGGAGAAAAGATGCAAGGAAACCATTAAGAAGCCACTGCTAGGTAAAAATTGATGAAGTCTGAAGAGAAACTAAGTGGTAGAATAAGATAGACACATTTTGGATGAAAAGTCAACATAATTTAATAATTGATTAGAAGTCTAATAGCAGAACCCAAGGCTACATAGTTTTATTTATTTTTCTTTAGTATAGTTGGTTCATTTTAAGCATATGAACAATTAAAACTTCCAGGTATTGTTTTTATAAAGTCCTGTCAAGCCAGACACCTTTATCCAGTACTTGCAAAATTGATTTATCTGACTATTATATAGGTTTTTACATGTATTTCTTTTTAAAGTTTACTTTGATGGATTTTTTTATCTCTTTACCCAGGTTGTCAATATCAGTTTTAATTTTTTTTTTTTTTTTTTTTTTTTAGCTGAGCCATCCTGCCACCTGTTGGCAGCTCAGCAGCAGCTCAGCTTGGGGTGGGCATCAAACTGCTGTTGCTCAGAGCTCAGCTCGCACTCTTGAGCGAGCTCTTAACTAACTGAGCCACTCGGCCAGCCCTTCAGTTTTAATCTTGATCTATTGTCATTTATAAATTCTGTAAGTGAAAATTTTAATTTTTATTTATTTTTATTTGACATTGGTTAAATGTAGCACAGTTATATTCACACAGAAATAATCTTATAAAAGGCTTCATTGTGAGTCAATATAGAGCCAGCAATCAACATGCTCTCTATAGTATTTTATATATGTGTGTGTGTGTGTGTGTGTGTGTGTGTGTGTGTGTGTGTGTTTTAAACAAACACCAACTGTAGAATCATAAGAAAAAATTATAGAAATCGTATAGGCCAGTCTCTGCTGAAGAATGGTTCTCTATATAACCAAAGCTCAGACAAAAAAGCTATACAAATTTGCAAATTAATGGAGGAGGACTAGAATCAGAAATTCTGTTCTCAGACTGCTACTCTTAAGTAGGTACTTACCATCTGGTACCTCCATTCTTTCATTTGCAAGATAGGAAGGTTTAAAAAAGAAAAAAGGACTCTACTTTAGCTTATCGGTTGTGAATAAAGACTAAAGTCATCTGTTCAATCTATGTATTCAGCCCTGGTTCTGAGAAAGGGGGTGACAGCCGGAGAGCTTGATCTGTAATAATTCTGAACACCACAGTGGGTCAGTGACTTTTGAGCTGCCCAGAACTTATGGGGGATGGGTTGTGAAGCATTTTAGCCATCATTAGAAGAGGGTCAGATGTGTTTGCAAATTAACATTAGTCTCAAAACTAATAGCAGCAGAATCCTATGGAATTAATTACTCTGTACACGTAAAAAAACATACTTGTGCAACTAGAGTTTTTACAAACAAACTTGATCATTTTTCAGGCAAGTGACTTCCTCCTGAAGGAGTGGGAAGTGAGCCGGGACACTAGGAACACGTCACTTCTGCTCCCCCGCCCCTCCCCCCCATCACATCTGAGAAGCCTCAGCAGAGACTCCAGGACAGTAACATTCTCACCTGCAAGATGAGCCCTGTCTGCCGCACAGACAGAGGTGCCACACATGCATCTGAAACGTAACCTCAGGAATGTGGATTTTTAATTCTCCTGCACTGTGTATAGTACTGAGGTCAATTTCACAGAAATCCAGACTAGGGTTTTTTGCTTAGCACTTAGGTGAAAAAGTTTGAAAATACATTTTTGGTACATACTGGTGGATTTTTTTTTTTAGAGCCAGTTAAATGATAGAAGCTCTACAACAACAATAAAAAAGGTCCATATCCGGGGTGGCAAAATCTTAATACTTCAGTGTAGTACTGCTGTTTCTGACTAGAGGATACTGATGCAGAAATGAAGAACCTGGAGCCAACCCAAATGCAGATAGCCTTAATTTCTAATATCAAGATTCTTAAAACTATTTTCACAAGGATAGTGTGTAAAAGACACTTTTTCTTATGTGGCATTGACGTCCCTTTGATTAAGAACTAACTGTCCTTCTAAGGAAAAACACTCAACCCTTTCACTTATAAATAGGCTAAGTGCTTTTTGGTTGTTTCTTCAAGAAGGAATGATGGATTTGCACTGGTCAACGTGCAAGTCAATGACTGGAAGTCCCTAGGAAGAGGTCCACACGTCTGCAAATGGCTCAGGGCGTTAGTCTGTGGCTCTTACACTTTGGCCGTCAAAATGGCAACATCCAGCTCAGGACTTTCTAGGGCAATATCTATTAAAATATTCAGTTTGGTAATAATAGTTAAGATTTACGAAGGTGTGTTACGTGCCAGACACTGTGCTGGGTGGTTTCTATTTTGTCGTTATGTATTTTCTATGAAGAACTTCTGTTACTCATATTTTATAGATGAGGAAATCAACGCTTACACAGGTTAAGTAATTTGGCCAAGATCAATGAGCAAAGCATTCAAACAAACACAACAAACAAAAAAAAATCTCACTCTAGAGGGAGAACTCTGAATCACGACTTCATACTGTCACTTTGTCAGGTACTATGAGACAGACAAAGGAGCCCTATTGTTAAATAGGAAACGAAGGACCCCTTATCTATAGAGGCATCAAACTCATTTTGCAGGACCTGCATGCTCCTCAAAACAAAATCTCATACAACAGCTTCTGGCATCCTAGATATACCAAAAGAGTGCATTACTATTTGCCTAACTTTGAAGGAAAAAAATATCAATACTGTGATTTCATGTCACCTCTAACTAGGTTGCATCTGGTATTAAAGACACTTGCCAGAGGGAGTCCAACTGATGGGGTCTCCGCAATGCACAGTCCTAATTTAATTTAATATGAGACACATCTTCCTAGAGATCACTAAAACCCACTTTTCTCATTAGATTTGTTTAATAGTCTAACCATCTATAAAAAGTAAAATTAATTGACAAAAGATAATGATCTGCATTTAGAGCGTTCTCTTCAAGATCACATCTGCCCACTCCCATTCCCCTGTCCTTGTTAATTCCCACTGAATATCTTTTAATACTGGGTTTTATAAATCGGTTGCAAATTCAGAACTAAGGAGATTTCCAGGTATTGAAGTCACACTAAGGAAACCCACCTTGGGATTCTCATCCTCACAGTCTTGCTTACTTCTCATTTCCCACATTTTACACCACTTAGAGAAAAGGAAGGGCACATTTCGAATTCTAGTGCCCCAGTTGATTTTACATGCACATTGAAAAAGAAGAAATATTTGAAATCCTCAAATAAGTTTTAGAAGTAGCATTCCCCAAAATGCGTGACAATTTTACATTTTCTGTCAGGCTCCTGAAGGAACAGAATCAAATATTCAAAAAAGCGGCAGGTTATTTGAAATCAGACTTTAATCAAGGTTAAATGTGGACATGAGAAAGACTAGTGAGAAGGATATATATTCCCATCTCCAGATATTAAAGCAATGCTCCTCTAAGCAGAATCAAGCACCCCAATACATTTTTAGAGGACATTTACAATAATGCTACTAAACTGTTAAGTATTTGAATAGACCTCCACCCCACCAACATAAACACACACACACACACACACACACACACACACACACACACACACACACACATTATGGAACCCTTCAGTACAGAGCCTTGTCTTTTCTTTCTAGCTTTAGGACCCAGCAACAGTGGCTGTCCCTTTAGTGGGGCTCAGTAATCTCTTGAATAGATGAATGTCTGCTTTGAGATGTTAACGGTTTTATTGTTGTTGTTTGTTTGTTTGTTTGTTTTAAAATAACCATTGGTATATATTTCAAGAATAACAGGTTTTCCCTGCTGCTAAGGAGACAGAGACAGAATGGGTAGAGTAAAACTTAAAATGGAAATTGCCTGTGTTCGCCTAATAAAAAGACAAACCTTCTGAGGAAAGTTAAAAATAAAACAAAAAACTCCCAGTGAATTATCCTGATGTTTCCATTTATTTTTTTTTTTTTTTTTTTTTTTTTTTTTTTTTTTTTTTTTTTGAGGGCAGTGTCACTGGCCCTCATATGTGGGACCGAACCGGGGCCGCTGGTTTCCCAGGCCAGCGCTTAACCACCGCGCCACTCGGCCGGCCCTCTGATGTTTCCATTTAAAACATTCAGCTGGCTGACTGAAGTTTCTGCTTTTCATCTAGTATCCTGGAGACCCAGACAGAATTTTCCAGTTTCCTGAGACTGTTTACAGCTCTCCCAGTAGCTTGATTTGTAAAAAATGTTTGCAGCTCCCTTACAGTCAGTTGAAAGGCATCTCATAGAAAGCAGGTCAGTGGGATTGCCAGTGTCTGCCTCTATCTGACATGCAACCTAATTCTAATTCTAGCCATTTCTGTCACATCGCTTATGGAAGGGGGAAAAATAATCAAATGATAGTAGAAAACTCCAAACTTCAAAAGTCAAAATAAATGCTCTCAGTGTCACCTTAAAATATTTTGGGCAAATCCAAAAAAACAAATAAAAACAAAGGGAGGCAAAAGTATTAAACATTCAGGGGAGAATTCTTACGATCAGCTGAAGAGTTTAAAAAACAACACTAATATAATATAGAGTAAGGATTTTTTTATAGTACTCCTCAGGGTGGAGAAGTTATTCCAATATCTCATTGATAATTTTGTCTTTTTTTTCTTTTTTGAAGATTTTATTGGGGAATTGGGGGAGGGGAACAGACAAGTTGCTGTCTTTTTGTTCTTTAGTCTAGTTGTGGAGGATGTTGCTTCACTGGCCCATGTTGGTATCATCATTGCGCTCTTCCCGGATGAGGCAGATCGGTTGCCAACCTCTGGATGGTCGCTCGCCGTGGCTATTGGCAGCTCACACTGGCTGCCGGCCACTCATTGTAGCCTATGGCAGCCCACTGCAGCAGGGGCTGCAGCCTACACCGTCACCGGGGCTCGCAGCCCAGCTCCACGTGGAACTGTTGTTCACCATCTTAGCTGTAGATGGCAGTGTCACTGGCCCTCATATGTGGGATCCGGATCGGGGCCACTGGCATCCCAAAACCAGCTCTTAACCAAAGCGCCACTCAGCCGGCCCAGATAATTTTGTCTTTTATCTTTTGCCTCCACCAACTCCAAACCCCAGCAAACCCCCACTCTTATCCCCAATAGCCATCCTATCTTTAACCCTACACAGTAGTCACTCGGATTCCTTTGAAAATATATGAACAATGACATTTGGAAAACACAAAGCCATTTCTATTTAATTAAATAAGCACACCATGTTAACCTTCAGTAAAAGAAGTAAACGTTCATTTTTATAGGTGGCTGTAAACAGACTTTGAGCTTCACAAAGCCAAGATCAATAGAGCGTTGGCAAACAATAATAATCTCATGCACACTCTATCGACAGCTGCTCAGAAAATATAGTTTGATTCTGATGCGCCTGATGAGTGGGCCCTTGGCCAGCTTTTTGCCTTTCTCTGAGCAAATGTCAAAATGTCAAGACAATGCCTCTACAAGGTATGATTAAACAATATGGTGAATGCTTAAATAAACTTTTAAAAATTATTACGGTAAAAGATACATTGCTATTAGTCCCCCTCAAAATACTCCCCCTCACTTCGATCCTTATCCCATCTCTCTTGCCACTTTCTGAAACAGTTCCGAAAGTCTTCTTTCAGGAGTGTCTTTAGTTGTGCTGTCATGGCTGCTTTGATGTCCTGAATTGATTCAAAACATTAACCTTTCATGGTCATTTTAACTTTGGGGAACAACCAGAAGTCACATGGTGCCAGATCTGGTGAATAAGGTGGATGAGGACACACCGTAATGTTTTTATTTGACAGAAATTGCCCTACTAGAAGCAATGTGTGACACAGAACCTTTCCATTGTGATTACAAAATATGGTGAATGCTGCTGCCAAGTGCCATTCAACAGAAAGGCAGGGATCTTCAGTGTGGGAAGAGGTGCATCAAACCTTAGTTACAGTGTGTGGCAAATTTCAACTTGTTCAGTGCAGTCAGTAAGGTGTGAGCTACGGTTGAGAGAAGGTGTGTTTTAAAGTGTGCCATAAATTATCCTCTATCATGACAATGCTTCCATGTCACACATCGCCTCTGGTAAATGGCAATTTCTGTCAAATAAAAATGTCACAGTGTATCTTCATTCACCTTATTCACCAATCTGATACCATATGACTTCTGGCTCTTCCCCCAAATCAAAATGATTCAGGACTCTGAGGCAGCCACGACAGCACAACTAAAGACTCTCACAAAAGAGGACAGTCTGGACTGGTTCAGAAAGTGGCAAGAATAATGTGATAAGTGTGTTCAAAGCAAGGGGGAGTATTTTGAATAGGATTAATGGAAATATGTGTTTTCTGTACAAATTTTTTTTTAGTTTAAACATTCACCGTATTTTCTGATCACACTTCGTATATGAGTGAATTTTACTGAAGAGTCTCCTGAGTCAAATTTTGACATCCAGCAATGCAGACCAGTGTAGGGGAAGCCAAATTGAGTGAGAGTTGGAGGTGGTGATGGTGGAGTTATATGGCTGTGCGCATGTCACAGGGAGGTTGTCATCGCTACTGTCAACTACATCTGATGAAATCACTTTGGACATACGAGTGATGGAATGGGAGCAGGGATAAATATATCCCTGCTAGGTAGGGTGTCTTTCTGGTTATTCCTGCCTCTCCTGACAGGTAGAGATTAGTTCCAAAAGTGGAAAGCCCTGATATTCAATAAAGATCATACCTTGATCTAACCTTCCTACCTGAGTTTGTTCTTTTCTCTCCCTGCCCCATACTCTCTTTTCCTCTTACTCCTGCTTCACCTTCTACAGAGTATACAAATTACTACAAAGACACAAATAACTTAGGGATGACAAAATAGCTCCAGACTTGCAATAGAGGCTTGGGGTCTCGTGTCAGCTTTATCTCCAACTTGCTGTGTGACCCTAGATAAATCATGTGGCTATCTTAAAGCCTCAATATTCTCATCTGTAAAATGAATTGAGGCATGATATATATGGCCTCAATGTCTTCTTTCTATATTAAAATTAAACTGGTGTGTTAATACACAAGGCCTAATTCGTGTCAAAGTTCATCTGTTTAGTAGCTGATTAGCTTCCTATTTACTTTTATAATTTCTAGTTTCCTCACTCACTATTTCATAGGATTAGTAAGACAATTAAAGGAGGTAATGTAAAAGCACTAAAGCTCTAGAAAGTATAGTTGATTACAAATCTGAGATTAATAAAAAAATAAGCATGGGAGAAATTATCAACATAGATTCATCCCAAGCAGTTTTTGCAAGGCTCTGACAGAGAGACTGCAGGGTTTCCAATAATCTAACCTCTCCTAATAGTTTAAAAGGTATATAGAAAACTTTTTGTCACTTTTATAAAATAAAATATTAAAAACGAGATTTATTAAATATTTACCACATACCAGGCATTGAACTAGCACTTTGTATAACTTAGCTCTTTGAATGTGCGCAATGATCCTGAGAAATACATACTACTATCGGTCTCACTTTACAGAAATCAGTCATAAAGGAGTTAAAAATGTCACAAAGGGCCAGCAACATGGACTTGAACCCAAGTTAGTGTGACTTAAATGTCTGTAAGCTTAACCCTAAGCTATGCTGGCTCCATTATTTACACAGTCTCATGTAAGACTTACGATGTTTTAAAAACCATTCTGCATTTTCCCATGAAATCCATATCCTTATAAATAAACAACAGTAAGTCACTTGCTGGCAATCAATCATTCAGCTCCTGAAGCTTAATTATTCACATGATTATGCTCATCAAGGAAAAAATGAAAGAAAAAAAATTCTAAAGCCAGGGACCGTGCCTCTGTCAACTGCCTATATTTCTCTCTTTTCAGAAACAAACTATCACTTGAGTAATCCCCAAAATATTGGGGAAGGCGTTTATTTTCATATACTTGTTTGTAGAGGAAGATTCTGCTAGAATAGTGTAAACCCTGAATTCAACGGTGTTACCTCAGATAAAAGACAGAATGCTGTAACAACTTATCAATTAAAATCTTGGCTCAGAAATTAGAGAAACCCCGGGTTCGATTCCCAATTTTCCTTTTAATAGTTTTGGACCTTATGCAAGTTATATAAATATCTCTGAGGGATAAAATAATAGAATGTAATTCAGACAGTTAATATGAGTTTTATTTTATTTTATTTTGTTTTATTTTTAGCTGACCCATCCTGCCACCTGTCGGCAGCTTAGCAGCAGCTCAACTCGGGCTGGGCATCGAACTGCTGTTGCTCAGAGCTCAGCTTGCACTCTTGAGCAAGCTCTTAAACAACTAAGCCACTCGGCCGGCCCTAATATGAATTTTAAATGACTTAATATATGCACAATGCTTAGCTTGCTTAGCACAATATCTGACACACAATAGATGCTCAGTAAATGTTATCCATTATTATTAATGTCTTTATACATTCTTCAACTTCCTTTCCTTGTTTCTCTAATCCCTTGTAAATATTAGGAAGAAAGTCTTAAAGTTGTATATACTTACATATAGCCGTTTAGCCACAACTTTGAGGAATTAATGTTTGTTTTTAGCATTTGTTTTAATTTGAATATAAATTAATGTGCATTAATTAGTTATCTTCCATAACCCTATGTGACAGTCTCTGTGTGTGTATGTGTTTTAAATAAGTTTATGTCTTAAAAATAATTCCATTTTCTGAAAGGGAAATAGGCATTTATTTTAATACCTGGATAATTCCAACTGAGTTTTTACACAATCACTTTGATTCTAATGAGTTTTTACACAATCATTTTGATTCTAATGAGTTCGTCTTCTGTGCATGGAGATCTTATAGCAACTTTGAGAGGAGACTAATTGATTTCAGTACTAGTGAAATCAATCATTAAAACAAATTGCTTCCTACAGCCTTCCTACCAGAAGCCACGTGATGAAGAGATTTTTTAGATAAAGCTTTAGTTAGTTTCATTTCAACTTCATATTTAACTATGCTCAAAGAAAATGTTTCAGGGCCAGCAGAAAGACAATTTGTTTGTGTCTCTGCTGAGCAAGTGTTCTATCTATGTCTAATATCAGTCTGTCCACACCATATTTACCACCAAACCTAGCCACCTCCCATGAATGCAATTTATTGTGAGATGGAGTCTACCAGGAAAGCAGTTATGCCCAGCTGGCATGACTGAAAGGCAATGAGAGCAACAGGCACACCTGCCCGCTATTCACTAGACAAGTGCTCAGGAAGGAAAAGTGGACAGTTTCCTAATGCAATCCACACCAAGGATCTAAAGCACATTTAACATTCACAGATAGTAACTTAAACATTGTAGGACTGGCTCTAGGCATCACTAGTTTTCCAATTATTTAAAATTTTCCTTTCTGGGGATGTAATTTCATTAAGGAATTGTCCAATAGTCCCAAGTATCATGATGTTAGCAAAGCAATGTTCACAGATACTGTCAATAGATTGAGATAAGGATGGAGATTGGAAAAGAAAATGAAAACGAGGTATATAATCAGAGAAGGCATCAAAAAGAAAAAATGAAAGACTATTTCTATTTCTATGGCAAATTCCTTGCACACTCTTTCCCCTAATAACCCTTAGCATAGTCGTCATGTTTGCTACACATGGGAGAGCATCAAATCGGATAAAGGCCATTTTACCCTTGGCCATAACCAAGAATTTGCAACACAAGTTTTAGGACAACCAAAACATCTTAAGTGTTCATTCAGAGTTAGAATTCACTGATAGAAGGAACTCATGTGAAAGTCCTTCTCCATGCCATTCTGCTTGAAAAAGAAAAGCTAAAATAATCCTTAAGATTAAGAATGTGTAACAGAAGTATTATAAGTTTGTCTTGGTTTATTTTAGCTGCTATAACAACAATACCGTAGACTGGGTGGCTTAAGCAAAACACACTTATTTCTCACTGTTCTGGTAAGTCCAAGATCAAGACAGTAGCAGATTTGGTGTTCCTGGTTCACAGGTAGACATTTTCTAGCTGTGCCCTCATATGGCAGGAGGCAGTGAAAAGATCTCTGGGGCCCCCTGTATAAGGGCCCTAATCCCATTCACGAGGGTTTATGACCTAATCACCTCTCCAAGGCCTCAACTCCTAATACGATCACCTTGGAGGATAGGTTTCAAGATGTGGATTTTAGAGGGGGACACACACATTCAGTTCACAGAGAAAACTTTACCCTCAAATATATAGTCATCCTTTTGGCTTTCTTTCTCAGGTATGGATAGCTTTTTTGCTTTTTCAAGTTTGATCTTTAGAATCAAAATCTACTCTGTGACTTCCTTAATCTATCCCCACCATAGACCACGACCTTATTGGGTTCTATAGCATTAATATGAGTGGGGAGTTGCCCTCAGTCCTCTTTAAATTATCTTTAGCTTTCTAATTGCTAAAAGAAGATTCTTGAAGAAGGCCGAGGAAACTAAAAGCAAGTCAAAGTGCCACTACTCACTAATCAACTCCAGAGCAGCAGATGGACTGGCTTTGTTAAAACACCATGAAACCTATGGCCTCACTGCAGATTCCTATGTGACTGACACAATAGCATCAAGACTAACAGAGAGAGAGAGGTGAGGTCCATGATAAAGTCTGATGACAAAGCAGTGGTGCCCAGGAAACTTATTATTAGAGCAGGTCTGTTCTACAAAGCTTACTGACTACAATGACTACCTTTCTCATTCATGCAAGCCATCCACACATACAGAGAGAATAAACCATATTCATAGCAACAGGACAAGAGATAACATTTTCTCTTTAATACTTTAAAGGTTGAGAGAAATTAAAGGTGAAGAAGGGCCAATTAAGCCTTATATGCTGCACTGCCCTTCCTTAATCTCGGGATCATGAAGTGCTACTGGAAGTGCAAAAAAGCCTCAGTGGGTTTTGTGAGGCAACTGTAAAATCTAATATTAAAAGCTAGGAGATGTCTCCTAATATTGAGCCATGCTCACATTTTACAGCCAACAGAAATAGAACTAGAACCTAGAGGCTTCTGTTTAGCACCTTATACCTTAGGATTCACCGGCGCCCCATTTTCCCAGGATCAATTTAGGTCCTACACACACTGCCAGGGCATTTTGCCATCTGGCATCTACATAATGAAACTAAGCATAATTATCAAAATAAAAGAAATATAAAATGTTCGAGCCTAAGGGCAACAAAGAAAGTTTAGTCAAACCCCCACATTTTATAGATGTGAAAACTGCGATCCATAGAACTTTGTTATGAATTACAGCAGTAGCAAAACTCCATATTTCTAGGCCGGAGTTTTCTCCACTTTGGTATATTAAAATAATTTAATGCAGTAAGACCTACATCCATCTTTACTGGGCAGGGAGCCGGTCTGAGATGAATGAAAGTGTACCCTTTCAACACCCAAACTGCAGGTAATCGTATCCAGTTCATATAAAAATGTTTTAAAAAATATCATTTATACCACCTTTCCAAAACCAGATATAATTTATTATTTCCTTAAAGACTTGAGAAAAACAAAAATGCCACTACATACTAAAGTCCAGGAAAAGCCTAAAGGCATCTGGAGTCTAAATGGGTGGAAACTCAGTGAATGTTGAGTTTTTATTTTCTTCAACGTCAACATTATGATCCCAGCACAAAGTAGGTGCTTAGTTAATATTTGTTGAATGAATTAGTATCTCCTTTCTCTGCTACAGAGGTTCACCAGTCTCCTTTGGCTGCTGTTAGTTCTACTACCAATCCGTAATGTAAATGGATATCCTGCTGTTCTGCCTGGGACAAGACAACGATATGCCCTTTTTTTTTAATTGAGTATAAAGTGGAAGCAAATAGGCTTTAGAAGAACATCTTAGGATTTTTTAATGTCGAGAAAACCCTATGACAATTTGTGCCTATAATTCATATCAACTTTTGCCACTATGTTTTTGTTGCTTGCCTTTCAGTCTTTATAATACCGAAGACATTTAAAGGAAAGCGCTGTATGGGCCGGCCGAGTGGTGCAGTAGTTAAGCCCTGGCTTGGGAAGCCAGCGGCCCTGGTTCTGGTCCCGCATATGAGGGCCAGAGACATTGCCCTCAAAAAAAAAAAATATATAGGACAGCGTTGTAGAGATCGTCCAGTCAAACCCCGACATCTGGGCAGGAATCCCCTATCTAGCCTTCCTGACCTGGGTCCCTCAGGGTCACCCTGTGTACTCTGAGTGGTACTACCTGTAGTGGTGAAGAGAATGGACTCAAGAGCCAGGAAGACGGGGCTCTCATGCCAGCTCTGTCACTTCTAACTTATATGCTGTTTGAAGTGTGCTGAATCTCTGTGTTTCAGTCTCCTCATCTGTAAAATGGGAGTAGTAATAACTGTACCTCCTTCACATGGATATTGTGCAAATGAAGTAAGAATCCAGATTCCTTAGAACAAAAACTGGAACACCCTAATACCTATTAGGGTATTTGCTGCTGCTGCTGCTACTTCCTCCAGTGATAGAGAGCTCACTACCTCTTAAGAAATTTATTCTGATGATTAAAACACCTCCGAATGGAAAATGATTCCTGTTATGGAGTCCAAATAGATCTTCCCCAAACTTCTCTTCACTGGTCTTAGTTCTGCCTTCTATAGTTAGACTGATTAAGGAGAATCTCTTTTCTACATAACAGTCATTCAGATAGTTGATGGCAATTGTCATATCCCTCCCTAAGCTTTTCTTACACAGGCAAAATATTTCAAACTTCTTCAACTCTTCACCTTATGACTGCCAACCTTCTCATCATTCTTTGCTATGGATAATAACAGCTCCCAGGTATGAGCCCAGAGCTGGGCTGAACCCCTTAGTTGCAATAGGTAATGTAATCTTTAGCTCAAACCAGAATGGGGCTTCCCTATTGATTTGTAAATGAGTTAAATGACTTGTTCAAGAATGACTAGTGAGAGAGATGGGCTTTGATAACCAGCACACTATGCTACATTGGACATGCCTAGTTTCATCAATGTTTTCTCAAAAGCGGGAGCACAAGGCACACAGGACTTGCACATATGCAACTTAAAATAAAAAAATAAAAAAAAAATGCCCATAATTTTACCACGTAAGTATCTATTTAAATGAGGTCTTTTCTACCCAAAATTAGGGCAATGACTTGTTTTTTGTTTGTTTAATCTAAGGGTGGGGGGTTCATATAACCCTAATACAACTTATCCATTTCATTTGAGATCCTTCTCTCTTCCTGTTGAGATTCTTTTAAATCTTAAATCTGTCATTTACCATTTGAGCTATTGCACCAGGTCTTTACCTTGATCGTAGATCTTCAAGAGAATTGTAAACTGAGACATACAAAGAACCAGGACAGGCAACTAGAGGCCTTTTTCCAAAGTATTAATAAGGATTTCTAAATGTCTGGAACTGTGCTGGTACTTCATATACATTCATTTAATCCCCACAAATTACTCTTATATCTGCTTTACAAATAACAACATAGCCCTGGAAGGTAAATAGTTTGCCCACAAAGTACACTGAAATTTTAATCTAAGTCCATTTACCTTCACAGTTAAGAACTTCCCACAATGCCACTCTATGCCACATTTTACAGAGAAATCGGGTCCCTGCCATGCCCACCCTGCTGGTGACAACCTTCTGAATTACCTTGTGCATGTTTGTCCCCCATTAATACCTTTGAAACTAGAGTTCCACATGCCCAGAAGCAGTGTACATAGGCCAGAGATGAGCCTTCAGTCACTGACCTCATTGCGGCAGCTTCGGGGTCTTGCCTGGGTGCCTCAGTTTGTCATTACACATCGTTTACTCTCTTATTTCAGACTCTGCATTTGCAATGCCTTGCAGCTTAGTCTGGAGCATAGTTGGCCATTTGCTGCTACTGCCACCACAACACGTTTGTGATGGCGAATGACCTACTGTTTTAAGAGCACAGGCTTCCAGTTGTTTGCAGGACAGCTGGCGTGTGTTCCCTCCTGCTCATTGGCCTCCAAACTCAAGGGCAGAGGTGCTTCTCAACCACCTAAATCTTTCAGTGAGATCAAATCTTCGTTGGTGTGACTTTTTACCAGGCTAATGTTCCTATCAGTTCCAGCTGTAGTCTGCTTTCTAAGAAGGTACTTCCTTCCCTGAGTGTGGATGGTTATTTATTGCCCCTGGTTTTAACCCCACAAAGTTATTTAACCTTTCACTAAAATGAAACCACCTCTTACAGTTAACAGCTGGCTCTCATACAATGAGCCAACTTGTCAGGTCAAACGCAGTTTCTGCTGTTGCACGTCTAATCTGAAATTATAAAGGACACTTAAAGAACACCAAAGGTAATTCTAGCCCTATAATAAGGTGCAAGCAATAAGGTCAGCAGCACCTCTGCACTGCAAGACAGAACCAGACTGTCTAACGACTATGAGCAGTCAGGATGCTCGCCATGCATCCCAATGTATGATTGGATTTCCTTCATGCTTTATGCATATCTCAAAGGTATACAAATGCAAAGCAAATGAAAATTTTTAGGGCTTTTTCAGTCTTGGTTTAACTCATGAGCTGCCTTTTCCCTCTTCTTTTTAGTAAAACAGTTATAACCCTGTTTTGTTTTCTTCCTTCCTTCTTTCCCTCCCTCCCTTCCTCCCTTCCTTTGCTTTTCTTTCCTTTCCATCCTCCCTCCTTTTCCTCCTTCCATTTCTTCCTTCCTTCCTTTCCTTCCTTTATCTTCCTTCCTTCCTTCTTTCCTTCCTTCTTTCCTTCCTTCCTTCCTTTCCTTCCTTTATCTTCCTTCCTTCCTTCCTTCCTTCCTTCCTTCCTTCCTTCCTTCCTTCTCCTTCCTTCCTTCCTTCCTTCCTTCCTTCCTTCCTTCCTTCCTTCTTTCCTTTCTTCCTTCTCCTCCCTTCCTTCCTTCCTTCCTTCCTTCCTTCCTTCCTTCCTTCCTTCCTTCCTTCCTTCCTTCTGCCCCTTCCTCCCTCCCTCCCTTCCTTTTGCATTTATTCTCTATGCCTCTAAAGGGTGCCCTGAACCTACTTCTGTTAATGAAGTCTTACACTGAGGCTAGAAATAAGCAAATAACAACAAGGCTTCTAATCAAAAGCCCTGCCTGATATCTCAGGGGACCAGAAGTGTGCATTTTAAAGTGTGGGGATTCAACTATGCATAAACATAGGAAGATGCTGATAGCAAAATGAAATACTATACTTCTCTATGTTTTGAGCTTTTTCACCTTCAATAAATCTATTACAGGCTTCATTAGCAAAAATTAAAAACACAAGGGACAATTAATGAAAGTAGTATTATCTTAGTAGTCTGGCCCCAGGACACGACAATCATGGGGGCTCCCTCACCAGATTGGCTGCATTGGAACATAAATGCAGTAGTCTAAGCAGCATCTAGAAGCTGTAGTCACAGCAGTAATTCAGGAGGCAGCTACAGCAAGAACAGTAGAAAGAGGAGCAAGAAGCAACAGCAGTGCTTTGCATCAGGTGCCAAGTACACTAAGTGTGTTGATGGAAGTTTTCACCCCTGCCACAGTTTATTAAAATAAAAGGTCAGTAGAGAAAAGAGAAGAAAAAAAAAATCTTAAGAATACAATGAAGCCAAAATAAAAATAATGAAATAAAGGAATATGTGGCAGATTTAATTAATAAAAATATAACATCCAGATCTATCATGAAAATAGCAATAAAAATGTTATTATATTAATTAAGGTAACTATTGATCATTGAGTGCCTATGATGTGCTAAGATGGGCTAAGGGTTTTCCTTGAATATCCTACCTATTCATTCCTTGCCTTATGAGGTAGGTAGCAATCATCTCCACTATATACATAAGGAAACGAAGATACAGAGAAACTAAAAAACTCACCCTAGGGGATGCATCTAGTAAATGGAGCTGCTAAAAATAGATCCTAGGCCTTTCGCACTCCAAGGTCATGTTAGTAACTCCCACTCTCTACTGCCTCCCACTGCATACTGAGCTGGAAATATCGAGGAAATATGCTTCAATGTCCAAAGTTGCCTTTATTTTTTTTCTAATTTATGGTTTGTTTGTTTGTTTTTGTTTTGTTTTTTTGTGAAGGCAGTGTCACTGGCGCTCATATGTGGGACCCGAACCAGGGCCGTTGGCTTCCCAAGCCAGCGCTTAACCACCGCGCCACTTGGCCGGCCCTGTGGTTTTCTTCTAATAAATGATTAAGCACATCCTGGGGGATCACTCCAGCTGAGTATTGTGACACAACTGCCTATCAAGGACTGTCACACAATGCTACTATCCCTTAACGTTCTGCCTGCAACCACACTGAAAAGAAAAACTACTGTTTTAATTGACAAAATCTACATGGAAGAGAGGTGGACTGAATATAGACATTCACTGGATGTATTTGTGGAAACAGAAGACCAAATGGCACTCTGAGCGGTAGATGTGCCCAACTCCTAAGAACCTATACCACAAAAATCATGTTGTATTCATATTGCAAGCAGAGATTTTATACTCAGGAAAATGTCATCTGCCACGTTAAATTAATGTGCTTAATTTCAATTATATTGTTTGCATATCATTTGTAAATTTGCAATGATTTTTCTGGTCATATAAGAGCTATGAGCCTACAGCATTTGTACCTCGTTTTCTGTTCATGCATATTAGGAAACATTGTGATAAACATTTTGAGTCAGTTGTAAGGATGCATGAGAATAGTTACCCTCAGAAAGGGACCTTGTTTTACTTGCATTTGAGACAAACTGCCACAAGAATTAACAGGATGGTGAAAAGCTGATCAACCACGTTAGATAATTTTTGTTGGCTGAATCCTCTTGTAACATACACCCTTCTCTTATATTGTATACATCAGAATTGCCTCTGGAATCATTTTTTAAAATACAGATACTTGAAAATTACTTTGGATTTAATCTTGGAGTTTATGATCCAGGCATACTTTTTTCCTAAGCTTCACAGTGATTCTGCTATCTTCCTCACTCCACCCAATTAATCATATTAAGCTAATGAACTAAGACATTTTCTAGAACTGTATTCTCAAACTTTAATATGCATAGGAGTCGCTAGATCTGTTAAATGCAGATTCTGATTCAATGTGTCTAGGATGAGATCTCTGGTTCTGCATTTCTAACAAGCCCCAAGATGATCCAGGGACAGATTTCAAGAAGCAAGGTTTCAAGAAATAAGGTGGTGGCCACATCAAAGCAGATAGAGATTGGACAATCCAGTTAAAACATGACCCCAAAGTTGTGTACCTTCAATGTCATGATGTTACATGAATGTACACTTGTGACAATATATCATAGAATGACATGCACAGGTGTGTACACATGCACTCATACACACATGAATACATAAGAAAATCGTCTCAAAGTAGTCATTGCTGCAGATTACCTTAGTTTCTTTTTTTTTTCTAAAATATGGACCTCTAGTACTTTTTTTACAAAATATTTTTATTGGGGAATTGGCAAAGGGGAACAGCATTGGGGAACCGGGGAAGGGGAACAGACAAGTTGCTGTCCTTTTGTTCTTCAGTCTAGTTGCGGACGACGTTGCTTCACTGGCCCATGTTGGTATTATCATTGCGCTCTTCCCGGGAGAGGCAGATCGGTCACCGGCCTCTGGATGATCGCTCACAGCGGCTCTTGGCAGCTCACTCTGGCTGCCGGCTCACACTGGCTGCCAGCCACTCACTGTAGCTTATGGCAGCCCACTCCAGCACCGTCACTGGGGCTCACCGCAGCCCAGCTCCAGGTGGAGCTGTTGTTTGTCATCTTAGCTGTAGAGGGCAGTGTCACTGGCCCTCATATGTGGGATCTGAACCGGGGCCACTGGCATCCCAAGCCAGCTCTTAACCAAAGCGCCACTCAGCCAGTCTACCTTAGTTTCTTTACTGGGTGAGAAAGAAAAGTTGGACTTTTATATAAAGATTCTGAATTTGTTATTCAATGTATCTCACAGTTGGGGTTATAAGACATAATTTCTAAAAGAAAACAGAAAAAGGAAAAGTAAGAAAACCCAAAGGAGTGGGGGAGCTCGCCTTTGACCTGAGTTAAACTTTAAGAAATTCTAAGTCAAAGAAGAGGCTTTCTGAAGGAAAACTTTGAGCTTAACAGCATCGGGACCCAGATGGCATAATGATGCTACAATGATTAAGCCATCTAGCTGTAGGCAGCTGACCTGCTATCCCCTCTACTACACTGGCTAACATATGGTCCTACTCTGCCTTCCTTCCTCAAACATCAATTCTCTAACCTCCAAGGACAGCATGGTTCAGAAAAGAAACAAGCAGGACCAATGTCCCCCACCCCCACAGCATGGTGAGCATAAAACTTTCTAGCACAGGCTATTTCAAATATGGTATCTTTTTCCCTAAATAAACATTTAGTGTGTCACACCTACGTCAGTACAGCATGCGTATGCCATCCTCAAGGAAAGCGGGTAGCGAACTTTTTCTGTAAAAGACCTATTCATAATACCTTAGGCTTTGCAGGCCATAAGGTGACTGCTCAACTCGGCCATTGTCACAAAAAATAAGTCATAGCTAGTCTGTAAATGAATGCATATGGCTGTATTCCAAAACAACTTTATTTACAAAACAGTGAGTTTGTCAACCACAGCTCCAGGAGGTCTCAAATATCCCCCTTGAAGAAGCATGAACATTTGTTATCAGATTGTGTATTTCGATTGTTGGTTTGGAAAATCCAAATGGCATCCCTAAAAGCATAGGCATGGTTGAGACAGAAATGGGAGAGACCTTCCAGCAGGAGAGATCAAAGGCATCTCTTGAGAATGACATCTCACCGTTGTCCTCACATCCCTCCTGAAATATGTTGTGAATTTTGTAAGGATGGAGGAAGCAGAGGCAGTATCAGCAGGACTAGGCACTATCAGGTAATATGGTGCTTTTACTTGAGAGCTGCATGGCTACTGGGTCAGCCTGCACATTTAATGACAGGATGTGAGTCTAAGACCAGAAACCCCAAGTGGTGGCATAATCACCCCTATAAATCCCCGAAAGGCCATGTAGCTTACCCTTAGAACTCACTGGCACCCCTTTATTGATAAGATATAGGTGGAAGGGAAGTTGTGAGTAGATTTTTTTGAATTCAATTGGACCAGGATCTGCTGTACCTCCTATATGGACACATTTCTATCCTTGGGGAAGGAGAACTAGGCTGTAACTCAGCAGGCAAGTCTTAGCAGTAGTATATAGCCTGGCCTTGAATCTTGTTTTCAGGGGGTTCTGGAGCCAGCAGCCTTGAGTCTCCCTTTGGAACTCTTACCTGCACACTTATTTATGGCACAACACTGGTGTTAGGCAGCAGAGGATCTAAATCTGTGTGATGGCAGCCAACTGTGCAGGGAAAATAATCATGTCTTCCCAGATCCAATAAAGAGTTCAAGCAAATAGCCTGAAAAGGAGGGAGGAGGGTGCTTCTAAGACAACATATGTTTCTTAGGTTATGCATCCATCATCCAACAGGGAAATCATCTCCCAAATTTCCAAGGAGTTGAATTCCAGAAATTCCCAAGGAGGTGCAATGATTTTATAGTGAGGACCATATTGGAAAACAAACCAAAGAGACTTGTGAAAAGTAATTTTGGTGGAAGTGATGTGATAAAAAAAAAAAATTATACCTAGATAGATGAATGAATGAATAAATAAATAAATGCAGCAAGACACATTATAATGATTACTTTGCTAAATTCAAGGAACTGGAGTTCGGTCAAGTGTCCATCGGAGCATTAGGAGAAAGGCAAGGACAGTGCAGTCAGTTTTATGACTCACAAAGTGACCAGAGTATTTTTAGAATCTCCCAAAACTTAATTTGCTAGACCTTATGACCATTTAAAGACATACCTTCAACTGGAGGCATTTTGGTTTGAATCGTCAGCTTGGTAAGTATTCTATTGTATTAACTTCTTATAACTTCAATTTGCATTAACCAACAGCAATCCTAGCTTTTCTATTCACTTTCACTCTCAAAATTCCCCTTAAATCCCAGAACCTTTCTACCTCTTCATCTGGTTCCTATGGCAGACATCACTGCTCTGATCCCTGCTCTCTTTACTATTAAGCACAGACATGGACTCAAATCTTTCACAGCTCAGGGAAGGTCCCCACAAATCCATAAGGATTTGCGAGTGAAACCTGCCTATTTTCTGAGATCTGATATCTCCCTTTCTTGCCCCATTATTTTCTCATGAAATTTAGGCATATAGAAACTTGATGGGTTTTCTAAGGTTAAGCAGCTAGAGGGTGACAGAGCCAGGGCCGGCTGAGTGGCACGTTGGTTAAGAGTTGGCTTGGGATGCCAGCTCTGAGCAGCAGGATGCCGGTTTGGATCCCACATGAGGGCCAGTGACGCTGCGCCCTCTACAGTAAGATGGTGAACAACAGCTCGACCTGGAGCTGGGCTATTGTGAGTCACCAGCGACAGTGTAGGCTGCAGTGGGACTGGCTGGCAACTGGCGGGCGCTTTTGTGAGTGGCCGTCCAATGGCCAGAGAGCAACTGCCTCACCCGGGAAAGAGTGCAATGATGATACCAACATGGGCCAGTGAAGCAACATCCTCCACAACTAGACTGAAGAACAAAAGGACAGCAACTTGTCTGTTCCCCTTCCCAGATTTCCCAGTGCTGTTCCCCTCCACCAATTCTCCAATAAAATCTTTTAAAAAAAAATAAAAGGTGACAGAGCCAGGATTAAACAATCGATGCCCTGATTTCCAGTCCAGTCCTTGAAGTGCTCCTCAAGGACTCATAAGTTAAACAACATCACCACAGAGAAACTGGGTAGGGCTCCATGTGAATCATGCCACTCCTCATAATGGCAGAGATATGCCTCAGCCACAGACAAAACCAATCACATGCTTTTTGATATTAACAAGGGACCCTTCACATACCTTTTACATACACATCACAAAGCACTCCAACAATCTGTTTACCTGTTGTCCCTAAATAGACCTTGCGCTCCTTAAGGCTTGGGACCACAGCTTATTCACAATTGCATCTCCAGCCTCTAGTACAGGGTTTGAAATATATTTGGCACATCCCCAAAAGTATCCATTTATCGAATGAACATGGGAATAAATGAGCCAATGAATGAATGGCAGTAGAAAAATCTAGAGAAGAGCAGTAGACTTATAACCAACTGTCCTGGAATTTAATTGTATCTCTACTACATACCAGTTGACTGATTTGAGGCAAATTAACATAAAATCAAGATAGTAGTAGAGCACAGGGTTGTTTTTAAAGTTCTCTGTATACTGTAAAGTGTGTGTAGAATCATTACTATTACTCCCTTATCCAAATCATGATCAGTGCTACCATATCTGTAGCTTAAAACAGAATTCAAAAACCCAAAAGCCAGATGGGCTAAGCAGTAGTGTGACAGAGCATAAGATACATAAAAACAAAGACTTTTTTTTTTAAGATCTATAGAAACATTTCATGTACAGTGGTGAGGAGGACTATAAAGAATAAGCATATGCCTTAACCAAAGAGGTTAAGCTGGTCATTACCTGGTATGATTACAAACCCTGTGATGCCAGGTCTTCAATTTTTCAAGAGATGCTAGGAAACTAGATTGTGGTAAGAAATATCCCCATTGTTAAATATTGGACACCATGACACAGGCTATTCTTGGAGTATAGGCCATGTGCGTGCAACTTCTGACATACATGCTGGCAATATGTTTACTCATAGAAACTGTAAAGCAGGACCCACACAATAACCACCTAGAGAAAAATCATTCTGTGCAAAACCTTGAGAGGGAGTGAAAGAACATGGGCTCTGGATCAGAGGACCAGGTCATACTGGGCAGCCACAGGGAGATTCACTTCTTATGTTTGAGGAGACATATCCTCCCCACCCCACATCTCTGCAAAATGTATCTTGAAGGCTCAGATTAGATAATAGTTGAAAGAATGTGTTAAACCTGTGGTGAGCTTTAAAACATAAGAATATCACCATTGCCTAGGTGGCTTAAACTTAGCAGAGTTGATAAATGGGTGAGTAAATAAATGAAGGAATAAGTGAATGACAATTTGAATAACATGTCCATCCTAATGGGTATAGAATCCAGCTTTGGTCTCTTATCTGGGATATAAGGGCTATTTACCCTCCATTTTACAAAGGACAAAGGTGAACATCAGAGAGGTTAGGCACTTTACCCAACGTGGTTAGCAAGGGGTGCCAGAATCCAAACCAGGAGCCTAGATTTTAAGCACTGCTAGATACTGTCTCTCTGAGCACTTCATAATCCTTGGAATAAACCAAGCTTTAAGATGTCTAGCACCTCTGGAAAAAAGAAAAAGATCAGATCTTTTGGGAATGGTTTATCTAATAGATTAATCATCTGGCTACATTTTAAACAAACACACTAAAAAAGCCCCTACAAATAATACAAAAGTGATTGGGTATTTCATGCAGTTTGGGAAGTTTTGGTGCTAGAAAGAACTTAACAAATTAGTGTTAAAAAGGAAAGCAACATTACGAGTCTGGAGGGTCTAATTAATGAGAAGATAAAGTAAATGAATATATGTGGTTCATTTAGGCCGCACGTGTGTGTGCGCACGTGTGCATGCAGCTCATATAAGCATTACATTTTGTGGTAATGAGAAACACTTATGAAAATTATGTTAGACATTCAATATTGAAGGCACTCTTACTTTAACCAGTCTGATTGTAACAGTGAAACATGGAGCCAATGGAAACCTAAAAAATAAATCTAAAGAAAGGATGAACGTGGTCATTTTGTAGTTAAAATTTATAATCAATATATAAGTAATCTATCCCTCTTCACTCCAAGACAAAACAATAAGTGATAGGAGGAGAAAAGCCCTGTGTTTGGAATTAATTTTTTAAAAATGATAGAAAATGTCTATGCTTAATAGGAGACCCTTCTGATTCCAACATGTCAAAAGCTAATAATGCAGCCAATGGGCCATGATACTAAGTGGGTGTGAGGAGCTGGAGCTGGCGAACTCATGATAAGAAGCCAGGGAACAGAACAGGGGAGGGGAGGGCAGAGGGTTGGGATGATTACGTCCACCTCAAAGCATTAGTTTTGTCATATGTCTTTACATAATGTAGAGGTTTCATTTTTTTACTTCAAATTTACTTTTTTTTTTTATGATCATGGACTCTCAGTTATTACTGCTCCTCAATATTTTGCACATATATATCTGTTGCCCTGAGCTCCTGTTGATACGTTAATGGAAAATGTGTTACCTTTGCTTAGCAAGTATTTACATATTAATTAACTTTGAGAAGACTGCAAATAGTTTACTCTGTTGAAGGTGTTAGCAGTCTATACTCCTACTCAGATTCAGATGAGGAGATATAATAATATAATCTAATTACTTGGTTGGAAAGTTCTGCAGAATTTGCTATGGAGAGATAGGAAATTCCTGGTAATTAATCTAATGGGGGATAAGAGTGCTTTTTAACAAAAGGAGGAAATGTGGATATACTTAACATAATGATGCTCTGAGGCAGACACACACAGGACCACAGTAAGTTCCTGTCATGAGTGTAGCTAATGAGAAAGACAAGAAGTCCCAGGAAAAGGACAAATGATGAAAAAAGGAAGTGGGGGAGGAGTACTGTCAGGAAGGACCAAGGAATAAGAAGAGGAAGAAAGATATGCTCTTGGGAGGAAAGGAGGTTGAAGGCTGGGGAGATGGAGGAGGACGTCAAAAAAAAACTGGAGGGATGGGGTGAGAAGTAAAATTTTTGTTCTGTCTGAATTTAGAACAACTTTAATGCAAAAATGTTCACATGCCCTGGATGAACCTACTCGTAAAAACTCTTTTTAGAAAGTATGTAATTGGATGACTGGAAGTGCTTTCCGTGAGAACAAGCACAGGATAATAATCAGGAATTTGAAACTATAAATTCACAGATCAGTGAGAATATTAAATAAAGTGCAAGCAGAAATCATTCAAAGCATGCTATTATGAAAACCAACCATAGTGGTGTTAGTCTTCAAGTTATATAAGCATTCAGTTAGTTAAAACTTGGGTTGGACTCTGAAGCATCCAACACTATGGAATAAGGGTTATGATGCTAACATTGGTGGAGTTTGGTCCTGAGGAGCAAGGGAGACCTTAGCACGACCCTTTGAATACGGTAACTTGTGTGGTATACAAAGAGAAACAGTGTTCAGCGCAGTTGAGCAAATGTTTGTGGATGCTCCTTATGTGCTGGGCACATGTTCCTCACTGGACACACTGTCTTACAGCTCCAGACCAGGAGCACCCCCACTGGATTTCCAGAAGGATGCCAATAAAGAGACATGAGTTCAATACTGTGATATGTGCTGGTGCACCAAAGGGCCTGAGGCACAGCTTTATTTCAGTCTATTAGCTGCAAATCCCAAATTCTATTTCTGGTTCAGGTAAACAAAGCAAGATACGAACTCTAAAAATGATTTCCCTCCAATCCACGATGGGAGTGGATTATATCTGCACCCCTGTAATAATAATAACTAACATGTAACATTCCATTCACTATGGGTGGGGCACTGTTCTGAGTGAGGTAAACAAACACACTTCCAGCTACTGTGTTCCAAAGAGCAGTTGAATAACCTGCCCAAGACACAGCTAGAAAGTGGCTGCATGAGGATTTGAATTCCCATTTCGTTCTGTGATTTGATTTTGATTTTTTTAATAGTTACTCTTTATTGCCACCATTGTTACTATGCCTAGGCATAGGAAGCACAACGAAGGGTGATCTTTTGAAAAGGGAAGAGGGTAGAGGGAATAAATAACACACAATAATAATATCTATTGATACCTAATACTGAGCAATCATTTGTATATTCCTATTAGAAGAAAGAAGCTGACATGAAAGTAAAGGAAATGTGAAGCATGGGAGACAGAGAGTCAACTAACTAAATGTAGGGACACAAAGAAAATTTAAACACCCTCTTTTGTGCCTGGATTGAAGAATCTCCCTATAAATTTGTTTGGTGCCTCCTGAGAGGAAACAATGGATTGCAGGGAGAAATTATGAAATCCCATGGAGAGTCATTATCAGCACGAAGACAGCTGTGATGTAGCATCCCTGATCATCTACACTCAAGGCTCAACCTCAGGGGGAATATACAGGTCCCTTTGTTAGAATAAAGCAATCATTTCCACCTTCATTAAAGGAAATATCACGGCAGTATTAATTTACAGCAAAAGTCCCATTTGCTGTTAGCAATACTAGTGAATCTTGCTTTGGGGAGCTGTTATCAATAGCAAATACTTATAAATAAAGCATAAATAATGCTGTAATCATATATAGCTTAACCACATTCCCTACACATGTCCACTTTGTTACAGGAAAACCTTGCATTACCTGTCACAACTGCTAGGCATCTTCAATAGTAATTCTTTCCTAAACTGCAACGTTAGGACAGAGAAGTGAATAATGTGAAAATACAGAGGAATGGACATTTATTTAGAGATCTTCTAAATGCCCTCAGGCTCCGTATTTAAAACAGGAAAAAGAAAAAGAAACAAGAGCTGCCTGTTAATGATCTTGAGTATAACACTGATGTAGCTGTGGGAATGTGGGGTTCAACAAGCTTATGAACCTGGAAGGATGCCAGGAAGGGTGACTTTGGCAACCACGGTTAGAGGCAAATAAATATAGATGGGCTCAAATGAAGAATTACAACTTTCAAAACACTCTGTACTTTCTTTTGTATATTTGATGTATTTATTCATTATCTGTGTCTGTTTAATGTCTGTCTTCCCCCAATGGGCAAAGGCTACACTGATCATATTCATGGGTATCTCCCCAGCATTTATTAAAATGTAGAAGGTATTCAATAACTACTTGTTCAATGACTAAGTGGATAATTGATGAAGAATTAACCACTGTAGAACAATGGTTTTTGCCTTCCCCCTGACTGGGCTCCCGATGAAGAATGAAGGTTCTGCACAAGAAACTGAGAGATGAGGAGCTTTCCATAAGAATTGCTAAGTAGGCAAAGGATTCCTCATGAAATAAGAATTGTGAGGAAATTTCAGATTTCAAAAACAACAGTTTAGGGGCAGGCTGATAAATAAGACCTGAATGAAAGGTTGAGACTGTGGCACATTAAGAAATTATTCTCTTGGGCCGACTGAGTGGCACGGTGGTTAAGCGCTGGCTTGGGAAGACACCCACAGTTCGGTTCCCACATATGAGGGCCAGTGACACTGCCCTCAAAAAAAAAGAAAAATTATTCTCCCATCTGTGTATCGTAAGATATTTTTTTTAAAAAAAAGAATTTTCTGGTCAAGCAAAACACATCTGAGAGTTGAATTTGGCCAATGTTTCTTGGAATTTCCCCACTGGTGCTCTTTAGGTCTGGGCAACATCTCATCTATTCTTACTTGCCCTTGACTGTTGTCCTCAATTCCTATGTAGATCCCCTTAGAAGCTTAGAGACAATGTTCTTGAGCTTCATCTGTTGAAAAGCACCCAGAATGGGGTGGTCCTTCCCATGTCTCTGGGACCTGCTTTGCATCATATTTTACCCAAAGATGCATCTGGATTCTTCTAAACTTTTGTTTATGGATTTTCCTTGCCTATTTCTAAAGGGTGCGGTGCATGATAGCCACTTGTCTATTGAATGATGCCTTTGAGCCTTGACCTTGTTTCTCTGTATCTTTACATCTGCCACTTACCAAAGTGGAATCTGTCTAGATTTTCTTCTGTCTACAATAAGTAGAAACATCTGGCCAATCGGGCATACCTTGTGTACATATAAGATTTTGTTTTATTTTCTTTCAATTAGAAATTTAGACTATGCAATGTTTTTAGGAAGCCAGTCTAATATCCCTAAATTAACTTGATTAACTCTATCATAGATTTTAAGACACCTGAGTTATTGTTTGGGGTCAGAAAATCCAAGATCCTTTTTTCTCAATAATAAACCTCATGGATCAGTCCTCTTATTCTCTTTCCTCTTTCTGATAGATTCCAAAGGGATTGAATATGGTATCGCTATCCTGGCCTTTAGACCTGAAAGTGATGGCTTATTGACAAGTAGATGGATCTGGGAATCTTCTGGAAATCTCCAATGTGATCAGAGACACACAGTATCTAAAGAAATCTTATGTTACCAAGAATGAGGTTGAAGAGATTCAACTGACCAGGATTTTTGCTTCAATCCCTCCCTTATCTCACCCTCCCTCTCACTCTCCAAATACATACACAATTAGTCTTAAGGACAATAAACTTTATAACAAAGCATTGATAGCACATCCCCATTTATGCTAACAGCCTTACTATGCGCTCTACCCCCCAAGTATGCTGTTTTAATTAGGAAGATGGATTTGGGAGTTTATATGTTCTGTTGTGCTATAATTCCTGCCTTTACAGTAATTTTCTCCTGCTTTTCACACTATAATGTGCCATAAATCCTAGTTAGACTGTTTCACTGGCCTGTTGCTAGTCAAAGTCAATATTTCAGGCCTTTCGTTGCTATGGAAACCTTCTGCCGTACTCTTGTTCACTGGAATATGATACAGTCTCCTGGGGAAATTGCTATGAACTTGACCATCACATGGATTTTAGCTCCCTGATGCACCGATTCTGTTCCATCTCTCTCCGCCACCCACTCACTTCTCTTAGTTCCCACTGTATGTGTATGTGTGTGTTTGCACGCATACACACACACACGCACACACACACACACGTGCCAGGACAGGTGCATGAGAGAAGAAAGCAAACAAACTAATGGAAGCAGCATCCTTTCTTTCATCCCTCTTGAAAGGGTAGGCTTAAAAAGTCAGTAAACTTCGACAGTTTTAAAGCCTAAACACACCGGCACATATCTCGTGGCATTGTTCTATTTCCATCCTTTGTTCTTGCCTCATATTTTCTTTCTAGCCCTTCGTTCCTATAGTCCTTCATACATTTTAATCTCAGTGTTTCAAAATTTAATCACAGTGTGTGCTCCTAGTTTAAATCTACTGCCCCCTAACTTTAATTAGAGAAACACAAAACCTTAGCTGTCCTTCCTTTCCAGAAATCTTCTGGATTTATCTTTACCTTTAACCACCTCCTAGTCTCACAGCTTTCTTTTAGTGTGCAGTACTGGGGTGGGGGGTAAGAGGGGGAACAGACAAGTAGTGACTGGTAGCTCTGGGTAAGTCATGGAGCCTCTCTGTGACTCATTTTCCTAGTCTATAAAATAGAAATAATATCACCCGTTCCAAAGTGTCTTTGTAGAGCTGAACTCAAATAAAAACAATAGCGATAAAGGACTGCTGAAAGGTAGAGCCTCTTAAACATTAAAATTTTGATTTTAAATAAACCTAGAAAGTCATACTCTTCAGCTGCATCCTTTCAACAAAAGTTTTAAGAGTTCAGTATGCAATACAGTTCTCTTGAGTTAAGATTTGAAGAAAACTGAGAGGGTGACAGCAAAGGAAGAGGTTTTTTTTTTCCCTTTGTTTTTCCATTCCATTTTCTACCTGACCACTCTTTCCTCCAGCCACACTGTGTCAAGTTTACATTTGGTCTCACCTTCGGGGCATAGCAAGGTCTCTCTAGCATGTGGTACTCACAGTGAATTTCACACATGTTGCACCTGAGACAATTCTCAGAGCTAGCGCTCACCATCACTCTCATGCAGGGGTCAAAGTGATAGCAAAACAGGGACAAGCTTCTAAAGCACCAAGTTCTGCCCCACAGTCTCAGATTGTCATACACCAACAGCAAGATGCCTGCCCAAGTAGACCTTTACTTAAGTTTTCCATGCAGAAATGAGAACATGGGCCATGGTATGCTTTGAATGCATGCATCCCAGGTAGAGCACCTGCTTTTGAAATAGTCAGAAACAGCAAACCATCTGAGTGATTAAGAGGGAGTGACAGGGTGACACAGCTCACAGGTTCTTATTCCACTGGGTCCCCTACTCTCTCTCACTCCTCTTTACTCCTCCCACCCACTGAGCTGACTCATTTCACTGTCCCCAAGCCTTGCGCCCGCCTCACTCACTCTGTGGTGATGTCCTTTCCCATGTGGCAATTTCACTTGTCTCTAGGAGAGGCGTGTCTCCATCCATGACCTGGAAGTAAGGAGCCCTGAGCTTGTGCACACTCGCATTTACCATGACTGCTGCTTTCGGTAACTCATGCCACGTTTTATAGGCCACAATGTCATCATTTCTAAACTAGGGAAAAGTAGATAGATACTATAGCTTCTCATGTCTCTTCTGACTCCCACCCTGGATGACGTTGTAACTAATTCCCATATCATGGCGCATGACCTATATTTCCCAAACAAATCAAATGAAGCATCTCACATCATTTATCTCTTTTTTGATATCTCAGTCTTCCTGTAATGCCCCAAATAGACAAGGTACTCAAATTATTGGCTCTAAGTATACACGGTGTTTTTCTTTCACAGTACAAATATATATTTTACACTTATATGATTAAATATTAATTATTAAATTTATCCAATGGCTGTCTTTCTGCACAGAAAGCTTTATGAGGCTCTGAGTCTGTTTTGTTCATAACCACATCAATAGCACCTAGCAAAGTATTCAATATATAACGCATCGTGGGCATTGAATGGATCATTTTTTTTGAATGAATGACTGAATGAAAAGGCTGTTTAAGCCCATCCTGATAGTCCCTTTCGTTTGACCTCTTAGTTTTAAATAACAGCAAATGGCCAATATGTCTTTGAGAAACTGAGTGTGGTATTTCTGCCAAATGTTTTCATCCGACCAATTAAAGAAGGTGAGGGGGATTCCTTTCTGGGCCTGGCATAATATTGCATTTACATTTAAGATCTAAAATATGATTAACTTTACTCATGCTGATTCATACCATTAAATATCACCCCACTCAAAGTCCGTACATTCTGGCAGACAAAATGCAGTCTCTGGACCCAATTATGTGATTTTTACAGTTGTAAAATAAGTTGCTGTTTATCTCTTAGGACTTAGAAAGATAGGTTTTTATCATGAACATGCATGTGCTTTGAGCATTTTAAAGTTTAAAATTACCTAGCACAGGGCCAGCCGAGTGGCACTGTGGTTGGGAGCTGGCTTGGGATGCCGGCGGCCCTGGTTCAGGTCCCATATGTGAGGGCCAGTGACACTGTCCTCAAAAAAAAAAAAAAAAAAAAAAAAAGAAAAATTTACCTAGCACAGTGCTTGTTTTAGAGCTGGCATTTTTAACTGTTGAATGAGTAGGACAATAAATACATCAAAAAAAATTTAAATGATGTGATTATCACACGATTTGCAATATTTATAGTTTCTCCCCTCTTCAACCAGAAAAATGAAAATTATTTTACTTATCCTTATTCATCAATCTACAAAACAATCCATTGTTAAGCAGGGGAGTGTTTTGAATAAAGGACCTGGGTTTGAGATCCAGAGCACTGGCAGATCCTCCTTGAATAAGCCACTGCACATTTCTCAGTAGAACCAAAAGGGCAACACTTCCTTCAAATCGTTGCTGTAAGGGTCACATGAGAAAACACAGTGTGACAAGGCACCTTTGTAGGCTGTGGGGCGTGACAGAAACGCACGTCATTAAAAAGGGAACAGATGCTATTCTTTTCCAAGAAAGGAAGAGTTTCTGTGAGAAACCTGAAGTTATCGCTAAATTAATGGTTCTCAAAGTACAGTGCGCAACAGAATGATCTGGAAGGTGTGCTAACACTGATTGCTGGTCCCCCACCAGAATCTCCTAGTCATTAAATCTGGAGGATGAGAGAATTTGCATTTCTAACAAGTTCCACGGTGATGCTGATGCTACCTGACCAGGAACCATAATCTGATTATTACTGTTCTAAGTTAAGGATGGCAAACAGGGCTGCTTCCGGTGGCTACAGAGCTAACGTGAATATGTAGCTCAGGCCAAGGGTACATCAGGAGTGAGGCCTGTGAGAATTCAGAGGGTATACACCCTCCTTAACGTCAGTCAATATCAAAATTTACTTAAAAACACTTTACCATACAAAACAGGTCCGTGGGTAGAATTTGGCCTGTGAGAGACCATCCTTGAATGATGCAGTAAGCTTGTGAAGGGACTCGACTGGGCACTAGCCCTCTGGATATCTCCTTACTCTGTCTGTGAGTTCCTGCACCTATGGAATGCCTGAAAATTGCTAGCAGGACGTCACAAATGTTTCAGTCTGCAAAATCCCATGACTGGAGGGTTTCATGTTTCCCCTGCCATGTGGTCAGTGGCCATCTCTGTCCTTCTCATAAACTAGAGACATGAGGGTAGACAAGGAGAATATAGGAGCTTGACTACATAAATATGAACAAGTTCAAAACAGCCACTTCGATCTTAGAGGGTTCAAAGGTTTAATGGAGGTAATAAACCTGATATTTCTGTGGTTTCCTTCTCTCTGACAGATGCCAAGAGAAGGAATTGATCTGGAAAACTGAGATGCAGTATACACACCTGGGATGACCAGTCCATCCTAGCCTCAAATATGAAAAGGACAAATGATTTCACTGAGGTCTAACCAGAAGGTGACTGAGATGCAAGTTGTGCTTTCTCCACCGGAAAGATTTAAGTTCAGCCTGAAGAACACACTGTGTGGATGTTCTGGTTTGAATCCTAGCTCCTAACGTATCTCGCATAAGTTACTTAAACTCTCTGAGTTAGTTTTCTATTCTATAAAAGGGGAAGAATAATATTTGCTGCAAAAGTTGTTGTGAGGATGAGATTAAATTAAGTAACTGAGAGCCTAGGTGGATACTTGGCTCACAGTAGGGCTCAGTCTAAAATGTACTTTTGGATACCATAGATCTAAGAAAATATAGCGACAGTCAGATCTGCACCCAAGTAGCCTTTCCAGAGTCTGTATAAGAACACTCACCCTCCTTCTCCGAACAGCCATAGCACACCATGTATAAATCTCATCAAGTAAGCCCCCAAAAGACAAGGCCTTTTCAAGGGGTGCACTGGGTTAAATAGTATCCCCCTAAAAATTCATGCCTACCGTGAAACCTCAGAATGTGACCTTATTTGCAAATAAGGTCTTTACAAATGTAATCGGTCAAGATGAAGTCATATTTTTGAATTAGGGTGGACCCTAAATGCCATGACCGGTACCCCTATAAGGCCATGTAAACACACACACACACACACACACACGCACAGTGACAGAGACAGAGACAGAGATTGGAGTGATGCAGATGCAAGGCCAAGGAAGGGAAAGAAATTCTGGTAGCAACTAGAAGCTAGGAAGAGGCAAGGAAGGAATCTCCCTTACAGATTTCAAAGACATCATGGCCCTGACAACTCCTTGATTTTGGACATCTAGTCTCCAGGGATGTGAGAAAATAAACATCCATTGTTTTAAGCCACCGTCTGTCTTTATTTATTACACTAGCCCTGGCAAACAAACACGGGTAGTCATACTATTAATATGAACATATTTGTATTCCCCATAGCACTGAGTACAATATATTTCAGAGAATGGGTACTCAATAAATATTTGTTTTGTTACTCATTGCATTTCTTTAGTTCTTAAGTTCATACTAATTTACCTTATTCTCATCATCTACTAGGTTGGGCCCTTGTTCCCCGACATGCCCTTGTAGAGACTTCCATTATTCTCCTGGGTGGAGAACAGGAAAAGGGTGCCTACCTTGAGGCAGGGCTCATGTGTGATGAGCCTCTCTCTGAGGAAGTGGAGAAACCAATGCCAGTAATGAAACTGTATTGAGGTATTTTTTCAGCAACAAAATAAGTTGGCTTTGGGAGATGTGTCGGGGACTGGGGAACTCAGAATTCCATGAGAATGAATATTGTGACATGCTGGTATCTAAACTCAGAGTCAAGGGTTTTTTCTTAAGCTTAAGGAAGAAGAGTTAATGAGATCAACGCTGGGAGCTGTAAAGACCCTGCATGCGGTCAGCACATTTGAACATGGAGAAATTACCAAAATATGAGACAGGTGAAGGCATATCTGCATCTATTGATTTGGAAGAGCCATATACATTCTGGAGTTCTGAGAAGGATGGACTCCTTTGGGGCCATGACCTATGGAGCCTTCTCAGAGCTACCTGCCTTCTTAGAGAATCGCTGAACCCCCGGCTTTGATGTCTAAAAATTGTACCAGCTTGAATTCTCCTATCACATGTTTCTCTTTTACCTTAATAGCATAATTTCATTATTTAAATGGGCAGAGATTGGGAACAGGCATAAAAACAAGGGTTTTGCTAGAAATAAAATTGCCAACCCTCTAAGAGATCTTAAAGGATGTTTACACTTCCTCCTTGTTTCTGCTTTTCCATTGTTACAAGTGAGTAAGTATCTTCCATCTGCTTACTTCCCTGAGATATGTAGAGAATAGATGAGTTAGTTTGTCTGGGGCCCAGTGATTATTAGACGAAAAGCATAACTCAAATTCAAAGTATTTCGTTTTTGAAACCATTTTCATTCAGATCCTTCTCAACAGATTCAGTTAAAATATCTTAAAACAACTTCCTGACAGGGTATTCTAAGAGGATCCTAGGTCTCCATGAGTAATTTGAAAAAAGAAGAGGGGGCTGGCGAGTTTGTAGCCTGGCCTTGGAGACACCACCACAGTTGTACAGGAGGCACCTACCCATAGCATTGCTCGAGGCATGGCTTCTTCTGTGGCTTCTTCTCAGGAAACTACACTCATATCCCTTCATGTAAAACTGGGATGGGGAGGGGATGGCATGAATCTAGTTCACAGAGTGTTCCGAAGATGGAGCTGCTGGTCAATTTATCATCACTGCGTGGATCCATGATGGAAGCTGATTGATGCAGTTAGTGCAAAGAAAGAAAGGGAAGTGTCATATATGAGCTCAGGGTCCTTATTCCAGATCACATCTAGAAACTGAAGTCTGACTGGTAAATCAAACTGCTGACCTGCTAGCCAGGTACAGAAACTCATTAAGCAAAAGATGTTTCAGATGTTGTCTTAACACTTCATTGGGATTCAACGTAAATTCACAATTTCACTGGCAAGCTGTCAGCCGGAAGCTCTACCTAAGGATTTTCTGCCTATTGTCAATGTGTCTTCCTAAAAGACATGAGAGTCCAGGCCTTAATCACTCATAGATTACAAACGTCACATATTCTCTTCCCGTATCCGCGTCTGTGCCCTACCCCAATTCCATGTTGGGAAGAAACACTAATATCTAAGCCAAATTAATGGATTCTGGCTTTGATGACTTATTCTCTCCTTCCCTCCCCAAACTAAAGAAAGCCATTGTTTTGTGATTATACCCAGGTACTAAACACACCTTAAGATTTTTCATCTTTAACTTGGAGGTTGTTATTCAACCTTACCCTAGATCACCTATGAGGTAGATAATGAATTGTGCAGCTCAGGAAAAACAGAGAGGAAAAGCCTCATTAACAAAGAAAGGTGCAGATCTCAAGGGGTTACTTCTCACCTTATAGACCATTTGTTCATCCAAGTGTTCATTCAGTCTTCCAACAAACATTTATTGAGCACCAAGAAAAATGATTCAGATATGGGTCTTTTTACCAATGATATCACAATTTCAAAACAGACATACTGGCAAATGATTATATGCAAGATAGGGGTAAACAGAAGTCTGGACAAGGGTGTCAAGGAGGAAATGATCCATTCAGGTGCTGGGATGAGTTTGGGGAGGGGCCACACAGAGCTTTCTATTTAATCACAAGGTATCGCTTTGCTGAAGAACTATGTATGCTTCAGAAAAAAAAACACAGTTAAAGGGAAGGAAAAATCCTTCTCTTCGCCTATTTCAAATTGTGCTCCATCCCTATAGCACCACCCTGCTACATTCCTGAGACAGCTGCCGCTGGCCTTCCTAACATCTCTCTCCCAAAGAGATCAGCTGTCATTCCCTGAAGGTAGGATTTTCTCTCTTCAGCAGAAATGAGGTTTAATAAATAGTGCATTGGCCAATGGACAGTGGTGTGGAAGGGGCTATTTTCTCTCCAAGATTTCCTCTATTAGGTCAGATATGGAGTCGTTGGAAAATAAGCAGAGTTTTAAAGAAATAATACCTTTCCTCTGGCATTAATTATTACTATTGACATCTTGTTTGTGTAAAATCAAGTAAAAGGATAAACATAGCACGGTCTCAACATTAATGAGCACATACACTGCCCGCCTCCTAGGTGGAGCTTTCCTGGCCTCGTATTCCTTTACTTACTAAAATGTCTATTGTCTAGCATCCTTCCGTCCTCATCTCTCTACCTGTGCACAGGCTACAGGGATGGTTCTCAAGCAAAGCAGCATAATTATCCACAGTTTTCTAAAAACACAGAGGCCAGGGCCACTGTGGACCTACCAAATCAGAACTGGGCTGGTAGGACTCAGGTTTTTAAAAAGCTCTGTTGTAGGGCCCACCAAGTGGCACAGTGGTTAAGCGCTGGCTTGGGAAGCCAGCGGCCCTGGATCAGGTCCCACATATGAGGGCCAGTGACACTGCCCTCAACAAAAAATAAAATAAATAAAAAGCTCTGTTCTGCCCAAAATTCAGAGTCCATACGGCACATGTTTGTAAATATACAGACATCTCCTATCGGTAATATGTGTACACACTGTTTAGATAAATTTGCAATTTTGTATGCAAATATATCAGAAAATACATGTTTGTGAAATTATAATCATGTAAATATCATCCATATTATGTCCTTTATAGAAACAAATGCAACATTATAGGCCTTTTACTCATTTAAGTTTATATCAATATGAAAATTATTAATATATTTTAAAATAATAGAGTATACTGGAGGAATTGCTACGGAATAATGAAGTCAATTTTCTGCAAATATGCAAGTATGTATATGTACATGCATATGGTACATATATAATGTGCATGTTTGGTAATATGCATGTAGCATATAGGTATATATATATATATATATGTGTGTGTGTGGATTTATTTGCAATTTTTGTGTGTGTGTCTGTGTGTATGCAAATGAATTCAATTCTTCAAAGTTATTCTATCAGTCACTTTTCTCAATAATGTTTTGTTGCTAGGAACAAGAAAATTCTTGTTCAGATCTAGTTTCTGAGCCACTAATGAAATTTGTTCTATTGTTTTAAATTCATGTACTGCATTTTATTAAACACACACGCACTCACACACACAACACAGACATATACAATAGCCTTCCCCAAACTTAGCTGTAAATGTTTTCTGACAGCTTTCAAACTCAAAAACACCATGAAAAGGTATTGCTTTGGCCATTGCTTCTGGGATCATACCCTCTGTATACCAAGCAAGGCAGCACGTCTTCAGTTTTTTGGCTCGTGGTCCTCTGCTATAGTCTGATGGCAGGTAAAGATACTTCCCAAATGATTTATGGGCTTTTATGGGCCACCCAGAAGTAAGGTCATGGAGCCAAGGTTTTGAATGGTTGCAGAAAGGTGGAGATTGCTGAAGAGGGAACATTTGCATATCTGTTCCTCTGCTTTCGCATAGCAATTAGTACAGGAGCTGTTCAAAAGACACTGTTCACTGGCTCCTTTTGTGCATCTTCAATACTGAATATAATCAGATGAGACTGAGGCTGAAGAGAAATTCTACAATGAGCATCAAATCACAGGAACAAGGAATTTATTGCCCCAGTTAAAATGGCTAGACACTGAGGCATCAGGAAGAAGGGAGGCTCTTGAGCCAGACAGCACGGCATTTATATCCCAGCTCAGTCATTTACCAGGTAAGTGACCTTGATGGAGCAAGTCAGTTACCGCCATTGATTCTCAGTCCTCATAAATAAAGTAGGAACACTGCAATACAAATGTATAGATTTTGCACTGAATATTAAATGCACAGTGATCCAAAAGCCTGACTGCATGTTAAAATCTCCTGGGAAGCTTTTAAAACCACTGATATTTATATTATATTTATATATACCAATGTTTATATTTAAGAAACACTGGTGCCAAGTCCTGTCTCCTATCCCCAGAGGTTCTGATTTAATTAGCCTGGTGTGGGTCCTGGGTATCAGGGTTTTAAAAGGCTTCCCTGGGTGAGTTTGATATGCACCTCGAGTTAAGAACCACTGAGATAACTAATGTATGTAAATTCCATCTCAATGCCTGATTATTAATAGGCCTTCAACAAATATTATCTTGAGACCGCCTGGTAAAAAACCCTATTCTCCTGTTTACTAGCTTATGATCTGGAGCAAGTTATTTCAGCTATCAGAATTTCAATATCCATATCTGAAAAACCAAAGTCATAAGTGCCTAACTAATATGTTGTGAGAAATAAGACATTCCACTTAAACCACTAACCACAGTGCAGATGAAATATATGAAATGAATATTAACTATTATTATTATTATTATTATTATCATCTCCACCTCTCTGTGACCCCAGAACTAGGCTCAGTGTTGTGTGTGCTCTTTAGACATCTTACTTAAATAATACATTAACATAAGTGATAATGCCTTTCAACACAATTTGAAACAGTATTACAGTATCTTTTTTTTTAGATTTCTCTACATACCTCAAAATGCAAATTTTGCCTAATATTGCCATTTGTTGTTACAAAATATTCATATCCAAACTCTAGGATGACAATTTACAGGAACTATCCCCATCGACTGATTCTTTAAAGTCAGAATGTCTCCTATCTGTCCTAGTCATACTTATTATACAAAAATAGCAAAATTCAGTCAATGTGTATGGTAACAAATTCCAATAATATTCTTGTATCTAGGTCAGCTTTGTTTGCTGACTTGCATACAATAAATATTCCAAATTTTATCTTTTGTTTTAATCAATACGTGCTTTTTAATGTTCTTTTCTTCTTATTAGTCTATTAAATATGTTCTTCTTTGTAACAGAATTTAAAAAGCAGTCAATCTCATTGAATCCATTACACACATGATACCCTTTCTTTGGACGGGAGTATATTTCATCTCTCCCATCTCTTTATCCTCTACTTCTATGTAAGACTTTTCATTTCTGCTGGCCTTGTTTCTTCTGTAAACAGCCACTGGAATGCTCGGCTTTGATTTCTTGCCCTTCTCTTCATTTCTGCAGCACAGCCTTCCTTATCTGTGTTTCTTTCTCTGTTGTTCTCTCTCACAGTATGGTAATTTGCTTTGCTGTAATTATGTCTATCTGGACACGCCAGCATAGCATTGTGTAAGTGAGCCTCTATTCTTACATTACCTGGAATAACAATTATCAGTCAGGTTCCTTATTACCTACACCACAAAAAGATTACTTGCTGAGCACTCAAGAAATCCCCCTTCTCCAGGAGAGAATATAGGACACAGATTTTTAAAACCTCTTCTCTGAAAAACAAAACCAAAAAAAGCCAGCACTTACCTTTTCCTAAAACTGGAAGGTTAAGGTAGAAGAATGTATTATGACTGTTCCATTGAAAAGGGGAGCTGGCCTATATAGTCACTTTGTAGAAACCAATGCAATTTCATGGCAAGTTATTAGATGTGACCAATGGGGTAATGAAGAAGATTGCAATCTGTGTAATTCTCATTAATTCTTGCTGGAGCCAGGGCCCAGTGTCCTCCTATCGAAAAAATAACCCCAGACACTACCCAATTTTTGTATTTGGACATTCTATTATAGATAGCCCCTCATCCCATTCTCTCCCAAGCTGTGACACAGCACCCATTGTGGGTTTATGATATCTGTGATATCCCTTAAAGATGTTACCTATACATTTCTTTATTTTGGTAGAAAATATTTGCAGGATGCTTTATGGGTTTCTGGGTACATTCACAAACATTATTTTATTTCAGCCTCACATCTATGCCAATTTGAAGCAGGATGAAAATCTTTAACTTTATTTTAAAGATAAGGATAATGGAGCCCCAAAAGGTCTAAATGACTTGTCCAGAGTCCCCCAGTCATAAACAGCAGAGCTGGGACTAGAACTCAACTAATGTGCCTTGAGTATAGAATTCTTCTACTTTAGAGGAAGGATTCCTCTTAAAATGAATCCTATTGAATCCACAGAATTCATCAGGTAGAAAATCTCCAATATCCAAAAAGTTCTAGAGTTCACTATGGACTAGCATACTAAAATCCCCTAATTCATTTTTTAATGCAGGCCACCCTGGTCCATTATCATACTTACTCAGGTAAATATAGTGTGATGTAAAAATGCACTTCTGCACACATATTGATTTAATAAATGTTATATTATGTCCCAAGGAATTGTCATTGTCTCGGAAATCATCACAATCCTGACTTAGAGCTTAATTTAGTGGCATTCCAGTATTTGGATGAAAGAACAGTCACTTATAAGACTGGGGAGGAGGCACAATTTGAAAGAATTTGGGAGAATCTCCCAGTCTTCAGAAAAACTTAAAGCAATGTCACTGAAACAGCATGAGTTGCCTTATTTCTGACTTTCATTTACATATTTTGGAAAATATAATTTGATTTATACTGTGGCAAGAGAAAGGTGTGGGCAGAGGAGCGCCTAGAGTTGGAAGATGGGAATGGTAAAGAAGAGATGAAGGATGATGAACAGGTCACAAGCACACTATTTCATGTAGATTTTTTTCTTTTTAAATTACCCATGTCTACAACAATAATTCCAAACTGCTTTCAGCATCATGGGCTGATTACCTCCTGGCCTTTTACAGTTAACAAATGCAAATAAAATCCAACTGAGACACACCTTTCTTTTTTTCTATTCCTGTCTTGCATTTTGCTTCCACTCTTCACAAAATTGGTCAAACTTGACTTTTACTGGTTCCTTTTAGAGTTTTTGGTTATTCAGAGAGAGACCATTCATTAACCCAGCATCCTTCAGGGGTCCCTCAAGGATAAAACCCTAGATGTTGAACCCGTTCATCTTTGACTCTTGAACAAAAGCAAAAGGCTTGTATAACTAAAAGGACAATGCAGTCACTCCCAATCACTGAGTCCTTACCATGTCTGAGGCATTGGATTCCTACAGCACCTCCACAAGGTAACTGCTACCATTCCCCCAGTTAACAGATGAGCAGAGAAAGGCTTGGGTGACTTGCCAAGGAAGACACAGATGAGAAGCAGCCAGACAAGATGCACACCCAGGCTTGCCCTTGTTCACACAGCCCCTGTGACTGTCTCTGGGGCTGACCTGAGTGACTTCATTCGCATCAGTGCTTCACGGTGGGAGAAATAATGGAAAGGAACTCCATCTTTCACTTGGTGATTCTGGTAATCACATACCACATTGTTCAACGCGAAATATCCAAAAGAAGAATAAATTACTTCTCCCTCCAGTCTGTAGACATGGCAAGGAGAGAGGTCCGATGGGGATGGGCATGATGAATTGATGGCCCTGAATGGGGAATGAACCTGGGTCCAGCTCTGAGCTTAAGGGTGTAAGCCTCTCTGTCATGATCTGTCACTGTGCAGCACGGAATTCCATGGGGAGCTGGAACAATGAAATCACCTGACAAAGGAAACTGTCTTGGTTTCCTAAGGAAAACAAGAAGGCCACACCCAGGAGGAGTTTCACACAGGCTCGATCCCTCTAAGGCAGAATAGGGCAAGGCACACCTACAAATCATCTGCAAACCGTAGCAGCAAAACATAAAATGTATTTTAAAAAACAGAGCTCCTCACCCAAAAACAAACACAAAATAAGCAGAGGTTGCTGATTCAGGCAGACGCTATTTAAAAATTATCTTCTAAGTATTACAACCAAAGTCTTAATAAGCTTCCTAACAGAGAAATGGAGGTAGAGAACTTCCTAGAACAAAGTGAGAAAGCCAAGCCAAGTAATGACAACAATAACCATAGCAGAGGCGAATGATTGCGGATTTGTCATTTGCCAGATACTGTGCCAAGAACTTCACATATACTATTTTAATCATCTGAACAATGCTACGAAGTTGCACTAGTATTAGCCTTATTTTCTCAATGAGGAAATGGATTCAGAAAGATTAAATAATTTGTTCACAATTACATTGTATTTAAGTGAGAATTTAAACCCAAGGGTGTCAGACTCTGACATCTGTCATTAAAAAGCTCTCAGATCTTTTTACAAAGCTGGGAGGAAAATAAATGCCTATGGTCTAAAAGAGCTAGCCCCTCATTAAGAAGCAAGGCCGAAACTCCAGGCTAACATACTAATAACTCACGAATGTCTTTTCATCTCTGCTGGGGAATGATGGCTGACTTGGTAGGGTAGTTCTTCATTCTTAAACCAAATTGAGCTTGTTTTTCTTTCCCTTTTTCTCATTCAAAAAGACAGTGATAAATCTGTGATCCGAAGGCAAATTTAGAACAAATGGCACTTCAGTTTATAGATTATTAAGAAAAAAACTCATTCTCAAGTCTAAGCAAATGTTGAGAGGCTCCTTCTCTGATGATCCCACTACTCTTTAGACATAACTCAGCATAGCAAAAAAACACGGGCAGTGTGATTTTCATTTGCACAGCTGTCTCCTCTTTCCTCTCGGCCTCTCCCCCACTCCAACCCCCACACCGTGGACTGAAAGCTCCTGAAGGACAAACCATTTAACTTTTCCTATTTTACATTCCCTTCAACAACCACTTAATAAAAATATGTTAAATGGTTACATAAAACCAAACCAAATGGAAAAAGAGGGCTGGGGGAGGGGACCTGTCTGGCAATTCCTGGTTTGCCAGAACCTCTAAGAAACATTTGCCAGAAGCATTGCTTCAGGTAAAACACCTCAAGCTTGATTTTGCAGCTAAAAGTACTTCCAGAATAATGAAATAAAAACACTGACCTAATTTGAACAGCAATGATGTACATTCACCAAATGTAGATTTAGTAGAGCTGTTACATTATAAAGAGAAGGGAGGGGCATACCTCCTATTCAAGTATCATAATATTAATGAAAAGTCTGGGGAAGATATGTATACTAAGAGGAAGCAAATCTATAAGAAGTTAAATTTATCTAAATGGGTTACATTGGGTAAGAAAATGAGGTATGCATTTGAAGCAGCTTCCTTCTGCGATGATAAAGCATGGAGCTCATTCAGGCAGTAGCTAAGGGGTGACTGGTTGAAGCACTCCTCCTCCTCTGTAATTTATTACTCAGATGGCCCCTGCACAAACTTTTAGAAATCAAGTTGTAGCCAGGACCATGGAGCTGTGAGTATTGTTGATATGCACTGATGAACAATACAGACCCCTTTATGTTTTTTGGCTACAGAGCAAATAAAAAGAAAAGACACGGAGTTTCTTGGAATTTACAAGCTGTGAAAAAAAAAAAAAGTTGCCAATTTTTTTTCTTACATGAAAAGACATGAAGGAAAGGCTTTTAAGAGACAAATATTGAGCTGCCTCCTTGGGACACATGATGGATTAATGGTATAATCACTTCTTTTTCCCAAAAGAGAGAAGAGGTTAAGTAGGTTTTGAAAACTTGCATGTCCATTTTATGGGAAAAAAAAAAGAGGACAGATTAAAAATGGGAGGCTTAATGTTCAAAGAAAAAGAAAGGCCTGACAGGGTTGGATGCCAAGCAACTATACGAGGTTCAACAATGAAGTTTACTAACTCATCCTAGAAAAAGTGCTACATACCTCATTGATGAATAGCACTACAGTCACCTTCGAAGTACTCCCGTTGGGAAGCTATGCACCAATGCCAGAGCCTAGTCCACCCTTCAAAGCAATTTTGGAACTCTTTCTTTGGAAGATCATCAGATCTGTCATCATATTACCCTTGATGTCCAGAACGTCATCAAAATGTCTTCCTTTCAATATTTCCTTTATCTTTGGGTAAAGAAAGAAGTCATTGGGGGCCAGATCAGGTGAGTAGGGAGGGTGTTCCAATACAGTTATTTGTTTACTGGCTAAAAACACCCTCACAGACAGTGCCGTGTGAGCTGGTGCATTGTCGTGATGCAAGAGCCATGAATTGTTGGTGGAAAATTCAGGTAGGTCATCTAACTTTTTGATGCAGCCTTTTCAGCACTTCTAAATAGTAAGTTTGGTTAACTATACAGTTGATACAAATTCATCATGAATAATCCATCTGATATCAAAAAAAGTTAGCAACATTGTTGTAACAAGTTCACAAATTTAATTGTCAGACCTTGTATGCTAATTTCCATGGTGCACATTTATTATATGTCCCTGTGCCCCTGTGCCCCTGTGCAGGTTCACCTCAGCATGTCCACACTGTGCAGTCTCCTGAGGTCCAACTTATTAGTAAAGGATTTGGAATGAGTGTTTACTTATAGTAGAATGAAAAAAAATAAAGACCAGTGCCAAGATCTATAGAATTTAGGGAAAGAGTTCAATATTATCAAATTTTTTCAGAAATATCTAATACCACCACCACCCATCTGTCCTGACCCACACATAAACACGTCTCTCAACTTTTTCCTTCTCTCTAAAAGTGACATACTAAAAAGAGCACCTGGTTCTAATCCTGACTTTACTATCTTCTTTTTTTTTTTTTTTTTTTGAGGACAGTGTCACTGGCCCTCATATGTGGGACCCGAACCGGGGCCGCTGGCTTCCCAAGCCAGCACTTAACAACTGCGCCATTCAGCCGGCCGTTTACTAACTTCTTATATAGTATATATGGAATAGGAAAAGTTAATTATAATGCTAGAACATCAATGCCTCAATTGTAAAGTGGAGCTATTGATGCTTATTTTATTTTGATTTTTTTGATGAAGTGAAATGCATATACAATTTTTAATTTTCAACAGTATAAAACCGTATGCAGGGAAAAGTTAGTCTATCCCCATCTCTGTCTCCCAGTTCCCAAATTCCTTTGTACCTTTTTACACAAGCAATAATTGCTACCTTTACCTTATACGTCTTTTCTGAGATACTCTACATATGATAATGCCAATAGGTAACATTTAATAAGGGCTTACTATGTACCAGGGATGTTCCATATGCTTTCCCTTTATTCGCTCATTTAATTCTCGTAACTCAATGCGAAGAATTTTGTTGAAGAGGAAACTGAGGCACAGAGAAGTCACACCACACAATGCAGTGAAGCCAAGATAACCCACCAATGTTGTTCAAATACTGTAGAATAAATAGGAGAGGTTGAGTAAATGCTACTTCAGAGTACAAAGTCTTATTATTATAATATCTATTTATATGATAATTCAGAGGGATTCTGTGTGACTCTAAGTTGTATTATACCTGGAAGTGAAATGGGAACCCAAAATAATCATGGACAAACAACTTACAAGTTGCTGATTCTCTATCTAACGCCTTTACAATTTTCCTAACGATTCATATAATGGTACACCACTAATTAATTCCAGTCAATGGCATAAAAACGCTGGGAGATTATTTTATGCCTGCCATGTTGCAATTACTTGTTAATCTGGATGTTATGAAATTGCTTTACAGAAACTAACAGGACAAGAACTGTGGGGCACTTATACAAGAAATTTCCTTTTGATGAAGGATGGTGAATTATACATAGACTCCAGATAACAAAAAGGGGAAAAAATGATTTCCCATTTTTCAGGGATACTGAGAGGACAAACAGGCTCCATCTCTTTGAAAGAAAATGAAGCATAAAGACAATGTCAGAAGGCAGCAGAGTCAACACTCGACAGAGGAAAAACATGGGCTTGGAAGTGCCAGCTACTCTGATGACAACAGAATTCAAGAACTTTCAGAGATCATATAGTTCAACGATGCATAAAGTCTTTCAAGAAGCACTGGGATACAACTAGAGATATTATATCCCAAAGGTATTTTATGTTCAAATGTGTGTGCAATACTATATACTTCCCACACCCCCGCTTTTGGAAATGCACAGAGCACGTTATCCTATTGAGAATTCTCAAGGGTCCTATTGTAAAAAACAAACAAAAATCATTTAACTTCGTTTACCTAGAACTTCTCCAAACTGATTCCAATAGAAAACTTTTTTTTCTTTGCAAAACCTGTTAACACCTAACAGAACCTTGGAACAGTCTTTGGAAATATTGATATAGTTCACAATCCAGTGAACTAGCCTATACTATACTGGCACCACCCACTCACCGTGATGCTGTGTCCAACATGGTGTAGCTTCTCCTCACCAGCCTCCTCGCCTCAAACAGCAAACAGCAGCCTAAAGAATCTGTCGTGACTGATAGCACATGATCCCATATTATGCTGAAACTAATATTCAGGTCTCCTGACTCCTATCCAGTGTGATGGAGCTTCCCATCAGGATGCTCCTGAGATGAGCTCAGCCTTCTCTTTGTTGGAAAAAAGACAAAAAACAGAATCTGTGGAACAGATTCTGAAGTGCTTAGGAGATCTTACATCAGGGTACAATCAGAAACCCTGATGGGAATCTTGTTTTTCTTTCTAATTCTGCAGGATTCCCACCTATACACCTGCCTGATACCCAGAGAACGCTCTTTGTAAATATCATATCTCCACTCATCCAGCAGGAAATACAGTTGAATGTAGAAAAGAAGGGGAGACCAGTACAAAAAGTTAAAATTTTATTGGCAGAAACTGGAAAGTATGTTTTACGAAAAAAAAAAAAATCTCCAAAAACAGAATGAAACGGGTGGGAAGTGACCAGAGAACCAATTAAACTCTTCCCAGTTTGCCCCATCCTGAGAGTCTCGTGTGTCCATGAGTTCTGAATCTAATCCATTTGACAATGGGATAAAAACGGTTACAGTCAGAACTGACATCAGTGGCATTTTAAAGAATAACAGCCCTCTACCATGGAGCTATCATCCTGCCGTCACAATTTTGAAATGCTGTCAGAAGCATTCCAGCACCACGGGAGAGACCTTTTAGATACTTGCAGAAAGTAGGCAGAACCTGTGCCACGCACCTGCCACATTATTGAGGAAGCAGCTGTGGTGCAAACATGGGCAGAACCCCAGGAGCCCAGACTTCACGGAAGCATTCAACCTCAATACCCACCCGCCACAAAAACGTTGTGGAATGCACCTGAAACCTGAGGCTTACACTCCTGCACATCCCAGCAAGAGTCCCCATTCTACCACTTTCGTCACGTAACAGAAAACACCATCACACGGTCATCACCTTCTGCCCAAGGACTCACCAGCATCGTACTATTATAGATTCGAGAGCGCACTCGGCTCACAAAAGGTTTGAAGAAAAGACACGGCTCTCATATAGGTTAAGATTTGTGTCTTTTAGGGAGACCACTTCATGGACGGTGTAGTGGCCTGACCACTGCACTGCACATCTGAAGCTGCCGCTGAACAGCATTATATGTCAACTATAATTTAACACATATATAGTCATGGGATGTGGAATACAGTGTAAGGATGGAGTCAATGGAATTGTGATAGATATGTATGATATCAGGAGGGGGGCAGAGGAGGGAGAGGGGGCAGTCACTTTGTAAGGGATGAAAAAAATAACTATTGCATTGTTTTGTACATCTGTAACTAATAATAATAATAATAACAATAATAAAATTTTTAAAAAAGATTTGTGTTTTGAAAAAACTTTTAGCTTTTAGGAAAATTTTGAAAGAAGGAGGCCTGCAGCTGAATAGCCAGTAGATGAAATAGAGTAAGTGGGGAGAAAAAGAGCATCTATAGTGTACAAAGAACTAAGCAGGAAAAAAAAAAAAGAACTAAGCGGAAAAAGCGATACACTGTGTGAAGTACTTTTTTTGGTCCTTGAAATCAAGTATAAAACAAAGGCCCACATAGAGTGACGTTGACGCCTAAAAAGTGATTTAAGTTTGCCTTAAGTGGTTTTTTTCTCTATCCATTTAATTATTCTTTCATTCAGCTTGTATTTCATGATGTCAATGGGCTCATAATAAGTTAGCCTCCAACAATCAAGATATGCAAACTTTAATTTTAACCATCCTTCATTCATTCAACAAAATGAAGGAGTGATAATTGTGAAATGCTTATGACATACATTAACTTGTGCTAGGTACTGAAAATAAAGATGAGGTAGACATGGCCCCTGTTTTGCTGAATTCTACAGTGTGAAGGGGAAGCTGACATGCACAGTAAAACCTTGGATTGTGAGTAACTTGATTTGTGAGCATTTCACAAGATGAGCAAACATTTCTAACACATTTAACATGGTAAATGAGCGATGTCTTACAATATGAGTAGTTTGTTTCCAGAACACATTATGCTCGCAAACCAAGGTATTACTGTAAACATATAATGATGATGCAGCATAATAGAGTTCCATAGAAAGTGCCATTGCAGGGCCAGCCGAGTGGTGCAGTGGTTAAGCGCTGGCTTCGGAAGCCAGCGGCCCCGGTTTGGGTCCCACATGAGGGCCAGTGACACTGCCCTCAAAATAAATAAATAAATAAATAAATAAATAAATAAATAAATAAATAAATAAATAAAGGGCCATTGGAACACTCCTCTGTCCTTCTGTCTACCCTATTTATTTTCTCAATTCACATTTTCTTCTGTGTGTTTTCAGTGATGATGCTCTGACATCTGAACAAGAAAGCCGATGACAGATGCGCCCGTCTCTTTGCTGACACTCAGTTCTAATCAGACACCCAGCAGGAGGGATCAGATGGTGGTTATCCCTGATAATTGGTTGTGGCTGTGGTCAGACCCCACAGTTTCTCTCCCTGTATCTTAGCCAGCATCAGGGTGAACGTGAGGAGATGGTAAATAGCATGCGTACCGTGTTCCAGAGTTGTGAACATTTTCTCAGAAGAACCTTTGTCCCGCCACTTGCTCTTTGGGGTGAGCCAAGATAAAAGACCTTTGCATGTGAAATGAAAGAAATCGATAATGAAGACAGTGAGGATGCCTTAAGTAGGCACATCATGGGGTATCTGCTTTGGTCTGAGAACAAGAAAAGTGGAATAGCATATTAGAAGAGGTCATTAGCCCAAATCCGTGCCTAAAAAAGTTCATCTTTTTTGAGTGACACTGGGCTTTACATATAAAAGTACCCCAAACAATTTCTCCTACCACTCACTCAATCAAGGACAACTTTTGAGAGCATAACTCTCATTGTACCAATGACACATTTCAAATTTTGTAACTGATATCTGACATGAAACCTGCTCTTTAGAACACCCACTTCCTTGTGACTCATCTTGGCTTCATCGAATCTGTTCTCTCATTTGTTCATTAATTTACTAGATCCTTGTTGGATGCCAATAGGAGACACAGAGAAGCTGCTGAGACATATTCCTCTTGACATATAACACGGAACAATGGATATCTCAAAAACAAAGCTACTCCATACCACGTGCCAGCCACATCAGTCCCTCTCACTGGAAAGACAAAATCGTCACGGCACGGATACTGGCATTTCAGGAGTTTCAGAGACTCCAATAATTACCAGGATTGCATTTATTCCCAGATTTCTTTCTCATGCAATTGTTTGCACAGTGAAAAGCTAAACTGAATGCAGTCCATGAAAAACTTATGGATGGGAAACCCCAATATAAGAGTACGTGGGGACCGGCCGAATGGCGCCGTGGTTAAGTGTTGGCTTGGGTAATCCAGCGGTCCCGGTTTGAGTCCCACATATGAGGGCCAGTGACACTGCCCTCAAAAAAAAAAAAAAAAAAAAGAGTACATAGGAAGCTGCGAGTCTCAAGGTATTACATAAAGCTTAATTTTTCATGTGTTCTTATCATTCCTCAAATAAACAGCATGTTTCTGGGAGCCAGAGATGCTTTGTTAAGCTTCCACACTATTTCTGATAATGTTTATCATTGTGTTGGGTGCAGAGTAAGTGCCTAATAAACACTTGTCAGTCAACTGATGGAACATTCAAATATCTTCCACTTAGCATTTTTATATCATAAAAGGAAACTTGATAGCTCACTATAGAGATTTAAAGTAACTAGAAGTAAAAGGTGGAGTCTGAGTAGCTCTAATCTACAAAAGCAATATCCTAGATTAATAGGATTTTATGGTATCAACATCTTTGCTTCTTGGCTATAAATTTGGACTGGCAGCAGTGCGCTCAGAATGCAACACTTCAGATACATCATCCATGTTCTCAACATTCATATAGATAGCAAATATGAAACATACCACACCTTTGCAAGGTCTCAGTGCTAAAGGAAAGATGCATTTTAATTAATGCATAGACCATAATAACTGGATTCTTCAAAATAGGTTCTGAAAATTTAAGCTCAATAGCTTTAAAAATGCAAGTAAAAAGGAATTCACCCTTGTACCAAAGTTCCTAAACGTGCAGCCTTATCAGTGACATCATCAATCTCAGAGACAACTTTCCATTCAAAGAGAGTTGTTTGAATTCATCTAATATACTGAGAGGAGCTAGTTTCCTGTTTTTATCTCCCGTGATCTTTTTTTTTAATTACATGTATTGGGGTGACATTGGTTACTAAATTATATAGGTTTCAAGTGTACATTTCTATAATACATCATTTATATATCACATTGTGTGTTCACCACCCACAATCAAATCTCCTTCTGTCATCTTTACCCTTTGTTCCCTCCCCTTTTGATCCCCTTTACCCTTTGTTCCCTCCCCTCTCACCCTCTGGTGACCACTGAAATGTCAGTGTCTATGAGGTTTTGTTTGTAAGTCTTATCCATTTGTTGCTTTCAGTTTTATATCCCACATCCGAGTGAAGTCATATGGTTCTCAACTTGTTCTGCCTGACTTATTTTGCTTAGCATGGTTCTCAGAGAATCACAGAGGCAGTCAGCTTTACAGCCAATTGGTTGGAAGTTGAGGATTTGAAGGGAGGAGTAAACTCCATATAGCTCAATGTGAATGAATCCAGTTGTACCAACAAAACACTCTTTGTTTGATATTTACATGATATTGACTGGGGAGATAATGGGCCAAGGAAGTAACAAATAATTTTTGGAGGAATTCTTTTAGGAGTCATGTTTATATATGCTTCATTATATATAGTTAAGATCCTTTCAGCTGTACTTCTACATTTTGAATATTATTCATGAATAATATATAATATATATATACTATATTGAACATATAATATATATTATCATATTAATAGTAGCAATGACTTGATTGAACACTTCTAAGAATGTCCTTTTCTCATCAGTTCACATTTCATATCTTTACCAAATGTATGGATTTTTAAAATTCCTTTCAGTCTTTACATATTGATGAGAAATAATGGCATACAAACCATTTATTAAACTGAATTGTATGCCTGGGGAAGACTGGGAAGTAGATTGCTGAGGGATTTGAATTTAGTGGTAAAATGGGGCAGTGTGAAAACTAATCTAATCTTAATATTTAGGCAGTGTTTCTCTCCAGGGCAAGCTATTCATCTGAAGAACACAGCCACCCTAACGAGAAAGATGAGCTGGGAGGCACCAATTCCACGCCCACTCATGTGTTACTAGTGCATGTTCTACTGCAGAAACAGACACATATTCCTCCAGGAAGCACTCTTCTTTTCAACTCTTAGGTCTCAAACAACAAAGCCAGGGCATTTGTGAGGACAGCCCCAGACAGGTGCCAGAATGTCCAGAGAGCTCAGTCACTCTTCTTTTCTATGACATTTCACAGAAGAATCAAAACAGCGGATTCTTTTAAAGGTGACTTAACCCGAGCGTTTTTTCTATGAAACACGAGAGTGGGAGGGCTTGTGTGTTGAAAAAGGGGAAATAAACTCGGAAGTACTGGCTAATTGTAAGAATACTGAATGGTAATGCAATGGAAGAAGTAGATTGGAACCCCCTTTTCTCTTGACTAGCTGAGGGAGCACCGGCAGATGCGTTAATGCCTGAAGTCTCTGGAACCTGCGAGGCGCATAACAGGCACTCAATAAATAGTTTAAAAATGAATAATTGTCACCCCAATAAACTTTGATTAAAAAAATGAATAATTTGGATCTTTTGAATGCTGCTAATATTTCTATAAAATGCTTTGAGTACTATGAATGTGGTGTTCTGAAACCAATTTTGGTATATTTCAAACAAGAAACGTCACCTTCCTTTCATAGTGCATGACATTGCTTTAGACTGCCATTGAACTTATTGAAATGCCTCTCATAGTAAGCTGGCCCACAAATCTGGGAGTTGCTAAGTTAGTCTGCTCTGGATAGGTAGAATGATAGCTCAAATGATAAATACACCATGAGGGACAGTTTCCTCTTATTGGGGTTTCAATGATACCTGATGCGTTTACTTCAGACTCCCAGAACCCCCTTCCCCCAGCAGGCTCAGAGAGATCAATTAACTTGAAGAAACCTTAAACAGTAAGCTCATGGGACCAGTCCATTTATGCATTTATTGCTTTTATTTTGCTAGAACCCACTACCACCAAAAATAAATCTTAGAGAATAAAATACTACTTTTCAAGTGTATCCTAGCAAGAGCAATATAAAAATAATTTAAGACTAACCGTGTAATTATGTGCATTTATTCCAACCTTCCATTACTAGAGATAACAAGATGAATAGTAATATGTGAACTTTAACAATCCTGTAATTATAGCCACTGAACCATACATTATTGAAAGAATTGTGCAAAATCCAGATGCAAAAGAATCAACTGGGTATGTAAATAGAAATGAAACGGTAAAATAATCAAGTGATGGAGAAGTTATGTAGAAAGCTAAATTGCTTTCCAACATCTTTTACTGGCATGTTTTCATTTCTATAACAAATACTCAGTTTATTTTTATTTTTTTGCCGCTTTTTACATTTACATATTGTTCAGTAGCTATAACCAACTTGGTCAAATATTCTGGGATTGCTTTTCATTCAGTTTTTTTCATTTTTATTTTATTTTATTTTTCCTAGAAAATAATTGGAATTGATAGACTGATTTCCATGAGCATTTTGTGTAATGAAGGAAATAATATATTTTTCACTGGTATTACTTGAACTATAAGAATTTATGCCTTTGTTTAGAAGGTGAAACAACTACATTTAGGAGAGTCTAGGTATTTCTCTGGATGGCAATGAGCATGCAAGTAAGAATTCAACAGGAGCATCTCATTCATCAGTAGATGGTTTGGGGTTTGCTGAGAGCAATTTGGGGTATTGATGAGATGTGTCAGATTCATAGAATTAAGGGAGGAAGTCAGTTTCCTCGTTCGAACCAAAGGAAACTCAAAGTCTCTTTTGATATTTCTCAGGGACAGTATCTTAATGGATACTATGAAAAGATAATTATTTTCCAGAATTAGGTAATAATTAATACTCAGTTTTATCGGCTAATAAGGAGCACTAATATACATGACAAAAAAAACAATGAATGGTGATAAGCAGTCTATGTTTTGTTTAAAATGAATGATAATGTGGCATTTCTTTGAGGTGGGGAGTGAAGGAAGAAAATGGAGATTTCAGAATATTTATCTTCCTAATAATATTTCCTCTAAGTTAATATTAAAATCATTCACACATCCAAATGCGGCTTAACTAACAAAAAGCATAGAAGATAGCATAGAATTAAAAATATCACATTGTGTGATCAATAAAATGTATAATCAGGAGACAAGTATATTCTCTTGTTTTACAAAAAGCCAGTAGTAGAAAATGGTTTAGAGCATATTTAAGCATCATCTCCGTGTGGTTTTAATTTGCTTCAGTTTTCCTATGAGAGATTATTATGAGATATAATAAATTAAGAAGATGCATGCATCTCCTTGGGGGAAAGCTCTTGCAAGAAAGAATCTGACCTTGGAAATTATTTTTATTCTATCACAGAGAAAAGAAGGAATGACAAAGGAATGTATTATAGAAAAGGATACACTAATGAGGGGGAAATTGTAAGAACAGAGACAATGCATACCAAAATTTATGATTCTAATTGATCTCTGAGAATTCTTTAAAGGGCTTTCAAAATCTTTTCAAAATATAAAAACTCATACTTCAATATGCTGTGTTTTAGTCTCAAACCATACATTTTTTTTTGCCTTTAAAATTATGATGAGCTGGCGCTGTCTCTCTCTCTCTCTCTCTCTCTCTCTCTCTCTCTCTCTCTCTCTCTCTCTTTCTTTCTCTGTCATGGATACATAGATTTGATTAAATGTACATGTGTAGATATAAATGTAATTACGTAAACACTGCTAAAATAGTCTTCTATATTAACATATTAATTGCTCTACAAAAGAATAAAGCAAAAAGTCCACTTAAAAGCTATTTAGTAGGCTGAGTCTAAAGGTTCAATCATTTTAGTGTGCCTTGACTTTATTCTAAAGAGCTTCACTTATAAGCATTCCATGTAAAGTTCAACTAATACTATGTCTTCACCATTTTAAGTGGAATCAAACATATATCTATGATAAAGGTAAGACTGGTTGTGTGTGTGTGTGTGTGTGTGTGTTCCTCAAAATGAATGGCAATATCATTAGTATGATAGCACAAAATACTTTTCCCCACTTCCACTGGTATCCAATGTTCCTTGATAATCATTGATAGATCTTTTGCCATCCAGAGAGAATTCACAGTGCCTGTGATGTGAGAATGCCTAATTTACTACTTTGATCTATTAAATATCAAACCTGATAGAACCATGTGAGTGTGTTTCCCTCCAGATCAGACACCACTGAAATCTAGGAAGGCCTTAGATGCCATTCTTTCACTAGCTCTCAAAAAAGATAACATTTATTTGGGTTAGACAGATGAGATATAAAACTGATTTGATGGTCACTTCAATTAGTGATAGTCAAGCATGTTAGTAGGACTCTTTCAGGATGTAAAAAAGTGTTTTTATCGAATATCTATTCCTAGAGCTCTATCTAAAAGAAATAGTTTACTGTCTGCCAGAAGGCAGGAGGGTGAATCATATGATCTATCAACCTCACTTTATATGAGCTTTTATTCTATATGTATTTTTGAATGGAGAGTTGTATTTAAATAATTTATTCCTTACAAACATCTGCCTAAAGAATAGTGAAAAAAACATGGACAATGTTAGCTCCATGAGTGGATGAATTATGTAGGCACCAGCTGCGTGTTTTCAGAACTGATACTAAAGCCCACCTGAAACGCAATATTCTTTCCCTACTGTTTGATGATAATCTGGAAACAGCTAGAAAAACATTTATTTAATGTTGATATTTTTCTCACATTATGTGATAGAAATAACAACTAAGTTTCATTAGCTGAAACAATTTCTACCTCTCTGTATGACTTTGGGGAAGTTATTGAAGTTCTCAGAATCTTGGGGTTTTGTTGTATAAAATAAAGCAATACCTAGCTTTCTGGTTTGTTATAAGGATTAAACATTATGCACATAAATAAAGTAACTGACATAGGGCAAACAACTTATTAGACTCTTAATTAAAGTTAGCTGTTCTTATTATAAGCTAACCGTGAACTTAAGTCATTTTCTGGGAACACATGTTTGATTGAAAGAGAGAAAAAGTTCTGTGAGGAAAGGCTTCACTTGAGATTCTAATGGAAGTTAAGAGGTAGCCCCAAGCTGGCAGTCAGTGAGGGTGGTGCAAACCATGGGATTTCAAATAAAAAATTCCAGCAAATCTTTCTGGACAAGTTATTTAACCTAAGCCTCAGTTTCTTCTTCTGTAAAACAGAGATTGTAATAGTCATCTCATTGTAATAAGGATTAAACGCAATAATGTGTATACAAGGTCTGGCAATTGAGTTCATGTACTTGTTGCAACAATGTTGCTAACCTTATTTTGATATCAGAGGGATTGTTCATTATGAATTTGTACCAACTAGACAAACAGTCAATATTTGGAAGTGCTGAAAAGGCTACGTGAAAAAGTTAGATGACCTGAACTATTTACAAACAATTCATGGCTCTTGCATCACGACAATGTACCAGCTCACACAGCACTGTCTTTGAGGGAGTTTTTAGCCAGTCAACATATAACTGGGGCCGGCTGGGTGGCTCAGTTGGTTAAGAGCTCACTCAAGAGTGCGAGCTGAGCTCTGAGCAACAGCAGTTCGATGCCCAGACCGAGCTGAGCAGCTGCTGAGCTGCCAACAGGTGGCAGGATGGCTCAGCTAAAAAAAATAAAAACAAACAAACAAAAAAAAAAAACATATAACTGTATTGGAACACCCTCTGTACACACCGGATCTGGCCCCCAATGACATCTTTCTTTCCCCAAAGACAAAGGAAATATTGAAAGGAAGACATTTTGATGACAATTCAGGACATCAAGGGTAATACAACAACAGGTCTGATAGCCATTCCAGAAAGAGTTCCAAAATTGCTTTGAAGGGTGGACTAGGCGCTGGCGTCGGTGCATAGCTTTTCAAGAGGAGTACATCCAAGGTGACCCTAGTGATATTCAGCAATGAGGTATGTACCACTTTTTCTAGGATGAGCTTGCAAACTTAATTGTCTGACCTTGTAAGGCACTTACACAGTGTCTGACCCATAGTAAATAAAAAAATTGAACCTATTCTTCCTCATGAAATAGTGAGGACAAATTTAAGGGAGGCCAGCAAAGACAGACCTTTCTACTCCATGTTTGTCTTGTTTGTCTGATTAGTACCGAGTTATGTAAATTAATCAAACAGTGTGTGAACGTCAGTAGGATCAAGGAAATTTCTAAATGTAAACCAACACATAAACTCAGTGCATGGGAAGTGTACTGACATCTAAATGAGGATGGGGTTGGGCAGAGTGAGCCATTAGCTGATGGTGAGTCAGCAATGAAGTATCATTATTTCTTAACTGACAATCACTGGCATACATTATCAGCCATTCTCTCTGTCTTCAAGATTAGTCATGTTCTTGCTGAAATGCTTTGGTCTGGCTCAAGCTTGCACAGTTTTCAAAAGCCTGGAGAAATTAAACTGAACACAGAGACTATGAAGCAAATTTATTAAACTGAGAAGGTCACAAATAACTGGAAAAAAGAAAATTGTGGGGTGACATCTGTCTATGATTTATAATGAGCTTTTATTAAAGGGACCCGGGGACAACTGCTGATGTTACCAAGATAAGATCATCAAAATAACAATAATAATAATAATAATAATAATAATAAATGAGCCCAAACTGCTACATAATTTAAGTGGGTTATTAGGAAAATACTTGTATAATCAAAACTTTGAATCTTGTGTCAATTTAGAATAGAGGTAGAAGGCAATGACCTCCTCCAGTTCTACCATTCTATATGAAATTCTTTTAATCCAACCTTGTGAATCTTTATGCTATAATACATCATATTAATCTTGATCATTGAAGTAAAAAATCTAAAGGCACCCATAAGTTCAGTGAACTGACAAAGGCAAATAATGAGTCATTCATTTCATGGCTAAGCCAGAAATGGAACTTTCCTATCATTAGCTCAGAAATCTCTTCCTCCACAGGCTTTCCCTTGATGATCTGCAAGAAGAATCCTGTTCTCACTCCAATTATGCGTTCTTAAAGATTTTTATTCACTTTCTTACTGGTTCTATTTCTCCGTGTCTCAGTCTCATTGCACCCACTAGGACATGAAACCTTTGACTTTCATGACTGTGTTTCAAGAGCCTTCTTTTTCAAGTACATAATTCCAGGTAGCACTCATAATAAGAGATTTGTTATACACCACGGACATTTTACGGACATTTTCAACTTCTTCATAATATTGAAATCATTTCTAATCATCTTTTCTATAAAACTGCAATGAATAACTGTCATACTCCTTGACATAGAAGCCAAAATATAATAGGCTAAAGGATCTATCAAATACTCTACTTCTAGAGTCCCTACTATTTTTCTCTATAAACTAACCTCTTTATAATTGGTCTGTCCTTTCCTCCAGATTTGTTCTATGGTACCGACCTTTGCTTATTCCCTCTACCTATTTCTGAAACTTCCTACAGTATCGCACTAGCTCATCATCACTACATATCTTTTGAAATACCATTTTCAAAACAACTCTTCTTCCCTTTGCTTGTACATCTTTTTGTTTCTTTACCTCACTATTATCTGTTATTTCAGCTCCATAGATGTATTATCCAACGCTGTAAGGTATTTTTCATATAATTCAGTCTGAGGATAACTGTACAAAAGAATTTCCTGGCAGAAATTTTGGCTGATTTGGGTGGCTTTTTGATAGTTATTTATCTTTCATTCTAGAAAATGGAATCTACAAAAATTTAATCTGAGCAAATTCACTAATGGAAGACGGGGATCAAATGAAATGAATGGTTAGGATCTTCACATAATGTCATTTTGTTTTAAATCAAGGTTATCTGCTGCCAATACAAACTCTTGTGGGGACTGATGCCTAGGAAGAAAATTATAAGGATTTGTTTTTTACTGCTTTTATTTTCATGTATAGCTCCTGATAGAGATGCAAATATACTAGGAATGGTCAAATACACAGCTCAGAAGACAGCACAGGTGGAGAGTCCACAAATTAACTCATTACTCATTGATTAATCAATCAAGAATTGCAATGATGCTGTACAGGGTTTTGACTCAGTATAAGTCAAGAACCACTAAACTCAAAGCAGCATGCTTGGTCCGAATCATAGTACTTACAGAAAGAGATTAAAGTCTCTTAAAGCAAAAATTAGGATGACAAGTTTTCCCTTGAATATATTGTGCTTATTAAAGTGTAATTTATATGCACTTAGAGCCTCAACACCTACCACCAACTCTGGGAAAGAGGTGCTCAATAAATGATTGTGAAATTATCGTAAATTCAATTCAAGGATTAAGGAGCAGCAAACCTAGAAAATAGTCTTCCTCAATCCTCTTAATTTCTTACAACCATTCCTAATATGCAATCATTAAATTCATAAACTGGGATTTTTTTTTTTAAATGGGATATGTCTCTTTATTCTGCCCCCCACAGAAACCCTGCTCCTAACATGTCCTTCATTGCCAAGGTCTGTATCTTGCAAAGCCCCGTAAGAGTTAAGGTAATACTGTTCCACACAATGATGGGAATTTAAGGAGCCCTGATTTTTTTTCACTATAGTATATCCAACAGGTGTATCAGGACCTCCGAAGTCAACAGAGCCTTGCTCCACATCAGCGGAGATCAGCGGTCGGCAAACCTTTGAGACAGAAGTGCCACCAGGGGTCAGCAAACTATGGCTCGCGAGCCGCAGGCTCTGAAGTAAACTAGAAAATGAAAATAAAACTATCATAGTTTCACTTATAAAATTTGTAAAGGATATTATTCACATAATGGTGGTTATGTAAAAATATATTTATGGCTCTCGAATAATTTTTTATTTTTTATTTTTTTTAAAGATTTTATTGGGGAATTGGGGGCGGGGAACAGACAATTTGCTTTCCTTTTGTTCTTCAGTCTAGTTGTGGAGGATCGCTTCACTGGCCCATGTTGGTATTATCATTGCGCTCTTCCCGGCCTCTCGTCAGCTGCTCATGGCAGCTCTTCAGCTCACACCAGCTGCCAGCCACTCACTGTAGCTTAGGCAGCCCACTGCATCCCCACTGCAGCCTACACCATCGCTGGTGACACCTTAGCTGTAGAGGGCGCAGTGTCACTGGCCCTAATATGGAATCTGAACCAGAGCTCTGCTGCTCAGAGCTGGCGTCCCAAGCCAACTTCTTACCAAGACGCCACTCGGCTGGCCCTCAAATAATTTTTAAATTGTTGTGAGGGGCAGGACTGGTTCTTCCAGGGGTCGGCAAACTTTTGAGACCGAATGTGCCCAAAGAGCTGAGAGCCGTAATTTGCCTACCCCCGCTCCAGAACATAGATTTGCAAACATTAGAAGAAGCAGAAACATATAAGTTCCCATCTTGGATTCCCTTCCTACAGTGGGGTTTAAACCATGAAGTCTAGCGTCAGTCCAAGGTTTCTGAAATCTTAGGCCTACCACTAATTCAATAATCTTGGTCATGTTATTACATTTATCCTATTACCAGTTTCCTCATCCATAAAAATGAGGAATGTAGAATATATGCTAGGTTATGTATAAGGAAAAAATAAAAGTAATACCAGTGAAGCTCTTGGCATTGTGCCTGATGTGAATTAAGCACACAGCCAGTGTCAGCTCTCATTGTTTTCTCCTTCCCCACCTTTTCCTTCCCCCAGTGAGACAGTACAGAGTAGGGCACTGAATCAGGACTTGGGACATTTCTGTTCTTGATCTGGGTCCTAGGCAAGCTTTCTATCCTACTTCCTTCCTTTCCAAACAGAGAAACAAACAAAATTTTAAAAAATTAGGACTTAATTAAAAGTGAAGGTCATGAATGTGCTATGTAGGTGTATGCCTGCAGTACATTCTAGCTCTCCAACTATCCAATTCAGTGGTCATTCATTAGCCACATAGGGCTACTGAACACACAAAATGTGGCACCTAAGACTGAGGAACTGAATTTCCAGTCTTGTTTCATTTTAGTTCATGGGAATTCAGATGTATAAAACTGATCATAGATTCAGTTATCAAAAGCTATTTCTTTTAATGTTTCTAATGTTGCTAGTTACAATTTTTAAATTACACACTTGGCTCGCATGAAATCTCTGTTGGAGAGTGCATACAAGATGCATGTCCTCATTCCTGATGTTTTCCTTCTACTGTGCACATGCTTTCTCTGGGAACGGAGAATAATGATGTTACAAGCTATATTGTTCTTTGGGTTTCTTGGTGGAATTATACATTGTAATAAACAATGAATGGGGAGAATGAAAATGTGAATTAAAAGAGCTGCCCAAAATTAGTGATCTAGGAAGGAAAGAAGATAGAGAAAGAGGTGTCTAAATCAAAAGTAAGTATACAACAAGGAATTTGCTGGTGTTCTGATTCTCAACCCAAGAATCCCAGGATTAAACGCTATTGGCATCAATCAAGGTGCTCTGTGTCTTTTTACACTTAGGCTGAAGGGTCTGTACAGATGGAATTTTCTCTGACTTATGCTGAACGATTTTCACAAGACCCTAGTGCAGTACCTGTCACATAATAGCTGTTTCATAATTATTTGTTGAACTAAACTCAATTTTATCTATAATCAGAAAGTAGCCTGGTCTTAACCTCTCTCATGAAAATATCTTATGAATTTTAATATAAATTATATGTATAAAAATTTGGAGGCACCTTAAAAAAAACCCACTAGATAAATTCAAGTCATTCATTGCTATTTGTGCCAAAACAATATCTATTCAAGATGTTTTAGTAGATAAAACTCCTCTGTGGCAAGATAGCAAATACAGATAAACAAAACTTGTTCTCTTTAATGACTCAGCAGATAAATATGTTTGGGGTAAGGAATAAAAAATGAAACATCAGCATCTTTCAAAGGCAAGCTCTTTGCGTTGGGCACTTTCCCATTAGCTGGACCAAGCAGAAATGCTGTGCTTTTCCTTATTCCCTGTTCTGTGCTCTTAGTCTGCAGTGGTGTCGCTGCCAGAAATGAAGACGCCAAAGAAAGCACCAAAAAAAATCAATCCTCTTGTTCTAGAACTCATCATCCCCGCTACCTGATTCAACCACAGGGATGGGAGAGAACCCACAAACAACCCTACCAAGGAAAATGAGAGATTCAGATCTTTGCCTTTCATAATGTAATGGTTTAGCTTATGATTTAGGAGGAGAGACCAAAAGAGTATCTGCAGAATATAGCCTGTTTGGGACTTTACTTCAATAAAATGTCTAGTATTGAGGGTCAAGTGAAAAATGCAATCTCTTCCCAAGAACCATAAGAATCCTGGGGTTTGGGATATCTGAACGGCAGGGAGAGGTACTCATATTCGGCTGTGAAGGAAAAGGGTCTTTACTAATTTACCTTAGCAGGTTGTATTTTCAATAGCTAAAGAAACCTCATTTAGTACACGCAGATCTATGGCATCTTGGAAGGAGAAATAACTTTAAAATACCATCATTCTAATGAAATGTTCAACTTATAAATATATGGAAAGGGATACATTTTTTTTTTTTTGAGGATTCCCTTTGCACTTATTTTCTCTAAATATTTCAATTTTACCTAATGGAGTTATTGAACATTGAATAGTATTATGTATTTTTCCTCTGATTTAATATAAACATTACAATTTATTTCCTAATTTTTTATTGATTTCAGACTCCTGTACCTTTGCATTATAGACTTGTGCCTTATAAAGAACAAAACATGGAATTATTTGCCTTTAAGTTATGAATGAATGAACTAATTTCCAGGCACACAGGGAAACACCCTAGACCTGGAATTGGATGAAGAAAAAATAAACTTTGAGAAATGCTCATGAGTAATCACAGTTTTCTATCACCCTCTTGAAGGGTGAACATAAGGTTTCCACTTCTGTCTTGTCTCAAGGCCTAATCAGTTAGCGCCCAATGTCCAATGGCATCATTAGAACTACTAAAAATGATCCAAGAATGAAAGGAGGATGTTTTAGGACACTTCATAATTTTATGCAGAATTACGGCAGACAGCAACAAGAGCCAGAGATGGAGAGAAATAAAGTGAATCAAAGCAACAAATGACAGATTGTGGAAGGAAAATGAAAAGAAATGAGAAGAGGAAGAAAGAATGATAGCCATAGATATATGGTCACAGCACAAACACAGAGACACTCACCCCACCACTCGGTCCCTGTGTACTGGTTGCTGATATTGTTCTGCAGTGTTGCACCCCAAGCACCCATTACTCTCTTCATCTGCTAAAGAGTAGGTGTCAAAATGATAGATGCTAGCTCACTGTATCAACATTTCCCTATAGCCTCGAGGCCCATTATCAACAGAGATAAACCTGTACCAGGATAAATCTCTTATCAGAATATGGGCTAGGAAGAGTTCAAAATGGTGTTAGATTTAACAGAATTTTATTGTCACAGGCTCCCTAAAGCAATTGAAAAGCACTAAGATATTCAATGCAGGGATTGGAATCAAAATATCATTTTCCCAATCTGTTTGGATTGGTGTTTTAGCAAGTATCCCATTGAAATAAGATAAAATGATGATTTTAAAGGGATAATTTTTCTTCAGAGTTTTCTCTCCTGTTGGATGTTTTTTTTTTAAAGAAAGTAAGAGGAGGAAATGTTAAGGACCACTTAAGACAGTAGCAAATGAGCAGATCTTTTCACTGTTTCGAGCTGTTGCAGAGAGTATGGCTATTATTTCCGTTGGTCTTCTGCCCCTACATGGGAGCATAAGAATACTAATTATAACTACCAAGCTGGAAGGGAGAAAATGAGGGAGGATATGTAGAGTCATTTTAATGTTGGGATCAGCTGAACTGGGACATAGCTCCTGACAGATATTTCATCTAAATGAGTCAGACTGCTCTAGGAAATACTAAAAAGGAATATTCGAAATGGTCCCTCATCATTTCCATCTCTCATATACATCTGAGAATACCCCCTCTGAGATTTTTATCTATTACCCTAATCTAAACCCTGTTCTACAAAGACTCTTTAAATGGAAACGCCATTCTACATCTTTCTGAAATGAAAGCAGATGACTTGATTATGATAAAGGCAACATGGCTGACAGACCTGTGTAAAGTTACTTTGCATAAAGTTCAGATTTAGAGCAGCAATGGGACTGATGAACTCCACACTATTTTTATCTTTGTGTATGGCGCCTAGGCTTCATTTCTTAGCAGCTGTCTCACATAGTTTTCTCTTTCTTTCACAATTATGTAAACATAATCCCATCCTTTTTAGACCATCTTTAAGGTATGTTTAACTATGGAATATATTGGATTGTCAGAAAAGTCATGACGTATTTTTTTTCTGTTTTTCATTGCAAAAATGTGTCATGACTTTTCCGACAACCCAATAGGTTCCATTTTTTTTGTTTGGGAACAAGTTATTTAGCAAACCTTTGTTTATACCACCTATGTCTAATCAATTTTTTTCCTCCAGGTTTCAGTATATAGGTTAGATATATTCATTTCCCCCCAACAATTGACCAATATCTTTGTAAGTCATTATTAGCATGGTTGGTGATCAAATAAAATTGGTAGTCTATTTGGTTATTGAGATCAACCTGTACTGTTGCAAATAGGCTAAATTGGAGGAAAAATTAATAACCCCCAAACAGGAATAGATAGCCAAAATAATAGATTTTTTTTGTTTCATTGAATTTCTTTTAAAGGAGAATTAATAGTATACAAGGTACGCTCTTTGCTTTGAGTGTCTTAATGGTTGTGAAATTAAGGAAAGTTTAAAAAATTAAACCAGTACAAAAATGAAAGCCTTAAATTTCAGTCATACTGTGTAGTGTCTTCACTTCTATTATTCCATTCTCCTGGATCCTTGGAATCTTGATATTTACAATCCAGGTGAAAACATATTGTTCCCTTGTATTTGGCCATTGCTCTCAAAATCATCAATCAATGCCTGACTTTGTATTGTGTTAAACATTTCATGTTGGGTGATACTTCTTTGTCATCCAATTTAGCTTATTTGGAACGGTACTGGCTAGACTTCTTTTTTTATCAGCTTTATGGTAGGGGTCAGGGAAAGGGAGGAAGCATTCTATTTATAGCAAGTAAGGCAGTCAACTGGACTCAACTAAGTCTTACAGATTTGGGGGACTGGAAATGAAAAGCTCGGAGAAAAGAAAAATGGGTTGAGGAGAGCTTGCTGATGTCCCAGTAAACCAGCATCAGCTATCAAAGTTGATTAAATACTTGTGTGGATGATGTTTTATTTTAAAGGTGAAGAGAGAGTAAATGGCTCCTTTCGCAGAGCCTTGTTAACACATGCAGTTCACTGGTGATTTCATTTAGCATATCACCTCTTCAGAGTAATATCCCTGCAATCAAATTAACCTCCAGAGAAAAACCAGGCATTCTTCACAGTACGATCCACAGCTATCAGCTTTAATCACACATATACAGATGATCCCTCTTCCTCAATCATATTTGAAGTACTAGAGTTTGCATGATAATCTTTTTCTACATCCTCCCATACTCTACATACCTATAATAATCACTACATTTATTGAGCAACCACTATGGCTCAGATTTTTCACAAATTATCTTCATCTTCACAACAGCCTCATAAGGGAGGTTCTGCACCTATTTTATAGATAAGGACACTAAGATTTAAAGAGATTAGATACATTTGCCAAGGTCACATCACTTGGTAAGAGTCTAGCCTAAGGAATGGTTCTCCCATCCATTTCATTCCATGGCTCCTATGTTTACTTAGAAAAAATAATTCTGCATGTGCAGTGGCAGATTGTTTATCTGAAATGTAAGTGATCATTTTAAAAGAAGAATTAAAAACTCCATAAAACATTTTTCCTCCAAAGTTTGGTCAACCATTTCTTAAAGTACATGAGTTGCTTATCAGGCATCCACTTTTTAGCATAACCCTCAAAATCAAAAGCCTGTTTGAGAGCCCAGTTTACCTCTGGAACATGGGCACATAATAGATGCTTAATAAATAGGTAATGAATGAAGGAATACTGGAAGAATCTTCTGTGACAAGAAAAAGGCAATGCTCCATGAATGTTAGAGACATTTATTCTGATAAAAGAATAACTCTTTTGCTCAAATCCACAAATTATACAGGCAATCAATCTATAAGGAAAACATAAGAAAATCTACATTATATGTAAATATCTAGACCTCACTAGTCAGCTCACCACATATTGTATTCTGATGCTAATTATTAGAGCAAAATGACTACTCTAAAATGCATTGCATTTACTTTCCCACAATCTCTACCCAGGGAGGAAACTACATACAAAATAACTCTGTAGGGAGTCATACTTGCATACCAGTTACTTAAAAATCGACAAAAACAGTCAACCCTACCCTTCCTCTGAAGGCGACTTCCACAAAGCAGAAAAATGGAAAGATAATTTCTTTAAAAAGCAACTGGAATTAAAGCGAACAGATATATATTAGAAGGGTTGTGTCTTTGCTACCTAAAACCAAAACAGTTGGTAAATGAAAATAGGCATTTGGCATTTTCAATTATGGAGTATAATACAAATGTTTTCCCATTGAGGCTAATACTATTATGAAAAGAATTACACTCTAAATATATGTAGTTATTTAACTTGAGGGGATACAAATCAAGGTGGAATATTAAATATACATTAGTGTATTATGGGACTCATACCCATGGCCTCCTCCTATCTCCCATTAACTTCAGTATCAAAATGACTCTTTTCCCTTTTGCCCTATTTGAGGAAAATAACAATATAATTTTTTCTTCTTGAGGATGTGAGGATAAGGAAGAGAGGATTATAATGGTTGGTCTTTCCACAGACTCGGCAGGAGATGATGGTCATACAAGTTCAGAAATGATGGGGGGATTTGGGGAAGGGGCTCATTAAAATAATCTTAGCAAAAAACAGAATAAACATTTATGTGACATCAGGATGCCCAAAAGATACCGCCACTTCCTTTAGTACAATTTCTTCTAACAGTCTTCAGCTCTTTGTTCCCAGCCCAATTAGAGTGTTCAGGGACAACATTTCCCATTATTTTTGTTTAATTTAAAGAAAATGCCAAGGCTTGGCTTGTAGAAGATGAAAGTAGTAGGGTTCACCTCCCAGGAGCCTTTGCTCATTTTAAGAATAACTGATGTGCTATGTGTAGTCGATGCCACAATAACTATCACACATCACCCTGGATATCTGAGGCCCGAGCAAACACTTCAAAACAAGAAACAAACTCACTTCAAAACCCACAGCTCCATGTCACTAACCTCCAGCCCCTCTTAGTGTAGCAGAAATGTTCCCATGGAAACTGAGCAAGGGAAAGGGAGCAAGGAACAGAGCCAAAGAAATAAAATTCCACTAACAGAACAGACAAAAATAGGTAAATCCTAACACAGATGATGCAAAGTTAAAAATATGATATGTCAATTATATGGGTGACGTTCACATCGGTGGTGACCCAGGGCGTTAAAACAGCCATTTTAACTCTCAGGTATCTTTTTTTTTTTTTTTTTGAGGGCAGTGTCACTGGCCCTCATATGTGGGATCTGAACCAGGGCCGCTGGCCTCCCAAGCCAGCTCTTAACCACTGCACCACCTGGCCGGCCCTCAGGTATCTTTTTAAAGACTCATTTTTAGGGAAATAAATTTCCAGTGTTTTCTCTTTCTTAAAAATGAGGGAAGTGGAATTCTCAGGAATATCAAGCTGATCAAATTGAATCTGATCTATCGGCCTTAGGGAATAAGGCTCTTGAGTGAGAAACATCAGGAAGCCTAGAGGAACTCCATCGTCTTATTAAGTGGCCTTGCTGAAGAAGTCCTAGGAGTCAACAGTAAATGCTCCAATGAAAGGAACAGTGGATTAAATACGTATTGGAAACACCATAAAGAGACGGGGGGGGGGGGAGGGCTAGTCTAACAGCTTTCCTCCCTCCTCCCCAAGAGCCATGTGCTTGCCCAAGGCAAACCAGCTTCTCAAGGACCAGCTGCATAGTATACATGTTTATAAAAGTTAGCATTAGGTTAAAAGGAAACATGCATATCTTTCTCATCATTGCTTCTATATTACATCTAACTGCCAATCACATTTGGGATGACCAACCCTCCCATTTTTCCCAGGAGTGAGGGTTTCCCCAGGCCATGGGACTTTTGGTGCCAAAATGGGGACATTCCCAGGAGAATAGAGATGATCGGTCATTCTAAGATGGACCAAACTGGACTCAGTTCACATGGCATTAGTTGATGTCTGTGTTTGTTTGCTTTCGTTTTTAAGGAGTGGAAGTTAATATTTTCCTTACACACTTTTAAAGGAACTTTACAACAAATTATGAATATCCTGAAATAGAAAGAAACCCATATATTTTAGTTACCGCTTTCACTCGCTCATTTGTTATACAGGAATGAAGATGAGAGGGAGCATAGATTACAAGAGTTTTTTGTAAGAGTTATTTGATAGAAATATTCATCATATTTCATCCACAGTGTTCCAGAAAAGTCAATGTTATTAACATTCACTCTTTACCCTTTCAGGCTTTCCACAAAGCTCAGGTCCACAGCTCTTTCAGAATCGGCCACATGAACCATCACAGCCATGTGCAATTAAGGGTCAACACCTTTTATAATATCTTTCAACACATTCCTTGGTCAAATTGAACAGATCACCAGGAGCTTCAGCTGAATGCGGAGGTGAGGGATAAAAATCACCACACACAGATTCTAACTCAACAACAGGAAACTGCTTTATGCACAAGATAAATAATAACAGAGATGTTAATGGTTCTTTTCCCTATCAATGCTGTTTTACCTCCTGCAATCATTTTTAAGTGAGATGAGATTAGAAATGGACTTTAAACACAAACACTCTTTTGAACATAATTTCAAAGGCACCAGGTTGCAGATTTCAAGGCAGGACACTGAGGCTAAACCAGGGAACTGGGGGAAACCTGTGCATTCCAGGGAAAGCAGGAGCTTTAGGACAACACAGCTGGCAGCGGTTAAAAAAAACAAAAAAACAAAAAAACAAAACAAAAACCAATGACAAGTAGGTTTTCATAGTTCCCATAATTAAGGACTATATCTGCGTGCATAATACACCCCCACACATACTCCAAACAAAAGACAGCAAGAGAAACTAAGTGCTAAAGCAACCTTTTTCTTGAAATGGTAGGAGGTAGCAAAAAAGGCTGGTTTTAATCAGGCTATCTGGTTTTAGATTAAGATAATTTAATATAAGAGATGGATTTCACCAACTTAGTCTTCTAAAAGACATTCTATTTTGAAACTATGCTATGTGGAAAAAGTGTAAGGCTATTTTTGACTAACATGAAAGAAAATATTACCAGAACATGTCACAAATAATAAACTAATCATACGTGAGAGGATTATTTTCCCTGTCCTCACTGAGACTTCATATTATGTAACACATAGAATATAAATTACATCACATGTAAAGGAAAAAACTTTCATTTAAATTACAGTCTTTGACTTTGCTTCCTTTACAGCTACATGAATAATCAGAATAATAGTTGATAATTATTGAGTTCCAGAATGACCAACTGTCTCACTTTGCCTGAGACTGAAAGTTTTTCAGACTATAGAACATTCAGTATTAAAACCTGGACAGTCTCCTTGGGTGACTGTGAGGATAAAATGGGGTAATACGCACAAATAGCTTAGCACTGTGTCTGGCACATAGGGAGCACTCATTTGTCCCAATTAGCCTGAGCTGATCTCCCAGAGCTGAGGAATGTGAATTTCCATGTGCATTAACTCATCTAATGTTCTCAGTAGCCCTGGGAGGTAGAAACATGCACTGATATTACCCTATAGTACAGATGGCACAAAAGAGGCCTAGATCTTTTAAGTGACTGCTCATGGTGTCATGATGTTGCCTCCCAGCTAAGCCTAGGAGCACATGTTAGTGTCAAGAGAAAGGACCAGAGACACCTGGCTAGCATACAGGTGTCTGTGTTACTGCTAGAGGATGGAATGCTATCAGCAGACAGTATCGGTCAATCCTAAGGAGCTCAGTGTGAAATCTGAAGGTGCCTGAGCTTGCTGGGGACATCAGTGCCAGTAGAAGTCCAGGGCCAATTTTGAGCTTTCATACGCCCTCCTTCTGGGTTTATCTTCTGTTTATTTTGACTAGGGCCATAACTAGTGTTACAACTAGGTAGAGGGTAATGCGGCTTGCACTGGGAAAGAAGTCATTTGATGGGTTTGGAAAGTGTAAGGGAAGGAAGGAAGGAAGGAAGGGAAGGAGGAAGAAAGGAAGGAAGGAAGGAAGGAAGGAAGGAAGGAAGGAAGGAAGGAAGGAAGGAAGGAAGAAAGGTAGATCCCAGGAATGGGAGGATTAGCTGTTCTATCTACAAATAAGTCGTAGCAGATTGATTTCTTATAATTAACTATTGATAACATTTAAAATCACTACCAAAATCCAGCCACTCTAGATTAGCATTTTTCTTTTACCCAGTAACCAAAACTTGTGATTCCCCTTCGGCAAATAACCTGATTTAAATATCTAAGGCGAGAGTGGTGTATTGGTTAAGAGCTGGCTTGGGATGCCAGTGGCCCAGGTTCGGATTCCACATATGAGGGCCAGTGACACTGCCCTCTACAGCTAACAACAGCTCCACCTGGAGCTGGGCTGTGCGAGCCCCGGCGACGGTGTAGGCTGCAGCCCCTGCTGCAGTGGGCTGCCATAGGCTACAGTGAGTGGCCGGCAGCCAGCGTGAGCTGCTAATAGCCGCGGTGAGCGACATCCAGAGGCCGGTGACAGATCTGCCTCATCCGGGAAGAGCACAATGACGATACCAACATGGGCCAGTGAAGCAACATCCTCCACAACTAGACTGAAGAACAAAAAGAAGACAGCAACTTGTCTGTTCCCCTTCCCTGATTCCCCAATAAAATCTTAAATATATATATATATATATATATATATATATATATATATATATATATATATATAAAGAGTCATAAAAACCATCTATAAAAATATGTGTCTGTGCCAATTGACCTGACTCTGTAAATTTAATCATTACAAACCAAAAACAATCATCTATATTTTGGGCAAGGTCTGTACTTGGGAAGCAGAAGCCAAGTAGCACCATCTGTCTTTCGTATACCCCAGGGGTCAGCACTTACTACAATCTCATATAATACGAAGAAACTTGGGAAAATGTTTTTCTGGAGACACAACTCAATTTTGTGTTGTTACAGGATTTCTAAACCAATAAATGAGGACACTTTAGGGTGATTGGCAAAATAAAATGAGATGGGATAAACAGTTTAGAGCTTTCCCTGCGGTATTTTAACAGCCCAAGTTTGCTCTTTCCCTCTATCATTTGCATGTAAATAATAATAAGAATAATATAATCAGCGAGGATCGCTACCATTTCTTGAGTGCCCTCCATTTACCAAGCACAGGGAGAAACAGTGGCTGCTGTGTGTCTGTCTGTCTGTGTGCCTGTGTGCCCGTGTCCATGCATGCAGAGAAGGGAAGACCATCACACAAAAGGCTGTAGAAAGGATAAGAAAGAATCCCTTCTTTGCTGTGGTCTAATAACTTCTCAGATTTTATTGACTGAGAATTTTTGAAAATATCACTTTTTTAAAAAAATTGGGGGTTTTTTTTGGAATGCATTTCTAGTGTTTTAGAAAAAATAACACTAATATGAATACTAATTATCTAATCACTTCTATTTACTGAATGTTTAATCTTATTGATGTTATATATTTAAAGAACAGTGTTTACACCTGTGGATTTTAAATTTCTAAAATGCTCTGTTTTATACTTTATTTCCTTGACGAAACCTCATGACAAGTCATTTCATGGCAAGAAACCTCTATTATTTATGTTGCATTCTCATTAAGATTTTGCTTCTGTCTTCTAAATTTCCTCCTGATTTTAAACATTTGACTTTTATGAGGGCACTAAAAGAACAAGAATGCGTCATTTTCATTTTGGATCTGAAAATATCATAATCTTGCGATTTAATCAAGCTGAGTGTTGACAAAAGCTGTTTTAGCTGTTATAGAAACCAGCCCAACACAAAGTCAGCACACTCTGTAAAGTCTCTTTAAAACGTGTCAGCTTTGCCCACTGGCCTATCAAAGCAGATGACCAAATTCACTCCCTAATTATAAACTCGTGCTCCTCACAACATGAGGAATGGACACTTCTGAGAAGCAAATCAATCAAGTAAAGGTCACTCTGAACAGAAGTAATGAAAATGACTAAAGACTCTAGATCATAAGATAAAATGATGAGTGAAAAGAGTTGCCCACTGATATTCAAGCGTCAATCACAAGAAGTTGTAGCAATTAAATTAGAAAATATATGCAAAGCATATAACAATATATCTGGCCTATTGTATGTACCAAATAAATGATAGCTTTCATCATTATATTTACTAATAGCAATATTTCATGTTTTGTTATATAAAACACTAGGCCTCAATTCCTAAGATGGATTAAAATATTGCTTCTCATTTTTATTATGAGACATGATGCAACTTATTTAAAAGCCTTGATTCATAAACTACACACACACAAATAAATGTCATCTTACAGGATTACTGTAGATATAAAATTGTTAAGATAGGAAAAACAGGGATTGGGAACAAAAGGAGGAAGAGAGAGGGCCCAGAACATTCTTTCCCATTAATACATACTCAATAAATGTTTGCGGTACCAGCAAGTGAAGGAAACAAACAGAAACTCCCATTTTCAGAACATGTTTTTCTATTAAAATAAAGCAGAAAAAAATATAATAATTTGAGGGCTTTCAATTACCCCCAAGTAATAGCCTAGATCAAGAATTGAACAAAAGTGCTTAACCTTCCAGGAACACTCTTCCAAATAATATTCTCTTGGATGGATTCTCAGGAGGTGAGATTTTTTTTAGGAGTTAATATTCAAAATAAATCTGTATGGAGATATTTGTTTGATCACAAATATTGTACAACCTAGTCAGTAAAAATAGCTACCTTTTAATCAGTACTTACTATAAACCAACGTCGTTAAGCACTTCACATGTGTTCTCTCAATCTTCATAATAACCTTTTTAAGGTAGGTAATGCTATCCCCATTTCACTTACAAAGCAAGTAAGTGATACTGCTGGAAGTTGAGTAAATACTTTAGTTTGAGAGGTAGTAGAGAGAGTATGTTATAGGTTAGGGATATAGACTCTAGAATCAGAGTGTCTGAGTTCAAATCTTGACCTGATTTCACAGGATTCTTTTTAGGTTTAAATCCATGTAAAGTATTTAAAAGAATTCATGGCCCAGAGTTGACACTTGATATATCTTACTGTTATTATGTCTTGTTTTGAAATCTGGGTTTCTAAAAACTATCTTTATTCCTTTCCAGGGGGTACACATTTTTTTGGACATTGTATGGCTAAGGAAGGGACCAAAGTTCTTTTAACTACATGAGCTTCTAGAATCTATAAAATGCTTCCACACACACTTTATCTCAATTGATTCTAATTCTGCCCAAGGCTGTGCAAGTATAGTAAGAGGAAGAGTTAGGGCTTAGCCCTGGGACCTCAGACTCAAGACATTATGATCTCTCTCCTAATAGAAGAAAGATTTCTGGGCTTTATTGTTTGGCTCTGTCTAGTAACACAACACCAAATGACTGAATGAAAGAATGTAACATCCAGATGTTTCAGCTAGCGCGAGGCCAAACATCTGGCTGATTAACTGGATACTGCATTTTTACTCTGACATTGGGCAACGTGTCAAATATGATTGATGTGAAACAGAAGAAAGGAAAGCATACAGAAGGAGCTGTTAAGACAAATGCTTTGCTAAATAAAAGATGGCATGGACTTTGCTATCTTCACCTGCACCAGCAATTTATTTGTAACCAACATCAATAGCCCTACTGGGGAATACAATCTCGCTTAACTTGTTCTACCATTTTGACACTTCTAACACAGCAATGTAATTTAAAATAAAGATTCATGGAGCTAATATCCTTCTTGTTTCAGACTGTTAAAGTGTCTATTGTTCTCACGGCTCGGAGGGGGGTGAAAGTCTGCATGCATAAATGAGCACACAGAGGAAATACAGTTTGATATAAACACTGCCCAGCTTTTAGTGAGATACCAACGCCTGTAGAATACAAAGTTAAAACACACACTCTGCATAAAATGCCTTATGATTGAAAACAAAAGTAGACGTGATGGGTGCTTTTTCTATAATCCTAGACATACTGTGATTTCCCAGAGGAGATAATAATAGAACTCATCACACCAGCGTTTATCATGTTATTATAGCTACAGCTAGTGAGCTCTTGCCCTGTTCCAGACGTTTTGCTAGGCATGTGCAATATCAGCCTAGGAGGGGAGGACTCTTCATATTCTCACTTTGTGTATGAGTGGACTGAAACTAAGAGCTGGTAAGTGACTTGCCCATTGCCTCATATTTATTATGACTTTGTATTTCCAATTGCCATCTTATGAAAAGGTTCAATCAAGGGCCAAGTGTACATATAGGTTGAAAAGAAGTTGCACTTAATGTGAAAGAATCTTCCAATTTGAAGCCTTGAGGGGATCTTTAGACAGCAGTTAATTCAACCCTGACATTTATAGAGGATAAAACCAATGCTCGTGAGGTCATGACTTGACCAAGATTACACAATTTGCCAGACTGGGAATGAGAAAGCCCAACCATGAGTGTCGTTTCTCTCTGTTAACACATTATTTCGTAATCATCCAGTTCAATGCAAATGTCCTTTCTAGAAGTGAAGTGATCCATTATAACTCATTGTTACATTATGAGGGATCAGTTGGTCAGACAGACGAGGCAGGATTTGAAGAAGAAACATGATCCCTGGGGAGTTTTTAGAGGAGGCATCAGGGACCATTGCTTAGGAATATCAGCTCCTTACTCAGTACTGGGGTAAAGTCCTGACTCCAGCATGTTTTCTTATGTGACACTGGGCAAGCCATTTAACCTCTTTAAGCTTCAGTTCTTCTTCTGTAAACTGAAGATAATAATAGCATTGTCAAAGAGTTGATGTCAGCATAACATTTATAATGAATTGTGTGGAGCATACTGATGTCTTTTCAGTGCCCAATTAACACTAACCCTCATTACTGCTCCTGGGGAGGAAGGCACAGAGGAAGTCGGAGGACTTCCTGAAAGATCTGAGATGATGGGAGATTTATGGAGCCAGAGAAGGGTGCCTCTGACCTCTCACCATGCAGCTCCGGGCTGGCCCTGATTCTAAACTTGAGGACCTTACTCCTTATCAATAGCTGCTCAATTCAATATTCAGAGGAACCAAGGAAATGGGTTTCAGATTGTCATTACTAAAAAGCCAACTAAAACAAAACATATACCCTTTCAATACATGCAACAGAGACTGATGTGTGCTATGACATACATGCACACAAACTGGGCTACGCAGAATCGGGAGTTTATGGACTTCGCTATAAAAAGGCAAGCCTGATCAATCACCTTTGGTCTAGATACAAGCTAGTTCTGGACAAATCTCCATGATGGATTCACTTTGCCATTTTATAACTCAAACGCCAGAGTCCCACAGCACAACAGATATTATTTAACTAAATTCCCCATAAATTATACTTCCTCACCCCTTGCTTACTTAACATTCAGAATCAGGCTTAACAACTTTGTGCCTCATTCTTATCACTACAATGAAAGGAGGTTCCTCTTTAAAAATATATATGGAAATCAATTCCCCCAATCAATGTGCACTTGAATCTTTGATTATAAAAAGCTTTGATAAAACTCTGCTTCGATCCTATATTTCTTTGGATTCTATATTGCAAAGTTAAAAGAAAACAGTTAATGGGAATTCCTGTAGATTTTAGTATCCTGGGAAGTTTCCATATAGTTTGTTTAGTATGAGATATTAGTAAAAATGTATAGGTTGTATTAATTTGTTAGGGCTGCTATAACAAAGTAACATGAATTCAGTGGCTTAAATAACAGAATTGTATTGCTAGCAGCAGAGGCCAGAAGTCCAAAATCAAGGTGTTGACAGGGTTGGTTCCTTCTTAGGACGATAAGGGAAAATACGTGTTCCAAGCATCTCTCCTTGTCTTGTAAGATGGCTGTCTTCTTTCTCTGTCTCTGCAGCATCTTCTCTCTATGGATGTCCATATCCACATTTCTTCTTATAAGGACACCAGTCCCCTTGAGCTCAGTCCCACCCTAATTAGGCCTCAATTTTACTTGATTACCTCTGTAAAAGCCCTATCTCCAAGTAAGGTCACATTTTTTTGGAGGGTGGGGTGGGGTGGGAATGGGGGATTACAATTTAACCCATAACATGGGTCTTCAGAATAAGAGACTGAGAGGCATTTGTATTTTTTTCTTTTTATTTCAACTTTCCCTTCATTTTCTCTATATAATCCTGTCTGTTCTCTGAAAACAAGTCCATTTCTTCCTAAGTACCCCACTGGTGTTTCCCTACATGATATTCACTGAAATTCTGTCTATAATAATGTGGATTTTTTTTTTTTTTTTATGATTCCAGAGCCCTCACTCTTGTATTTTCTAAAATTTGATTCTTTCATCATGTCCTGTCTGAAAAATAGATAACTCTAGATTGCTGGAGAAATTGCAGACTAGAAATTGAAACCTAGTATAAGGTAACTGCTAAAAAGTATGTGTGTTAAGAAAAGTTATCTGTATACCATGCTCTCAGAAATCCATAAAGCAATTGACTCCCTTCACTTTTCATGGAAAACTATGCTAATTTAGATAATGATAACTAATGGTTTGCCACATAAATGATGGAAATAAATCTATAAAAATTGACCTTACTGATCAACCACTTTCAGTTAAATTAAAGGCAGCATTAATCAACTCCACCAGTGATACACGGTTGTTTGATAAGGGGGTAGAGAAATCACCTTTTGAAATGTGATGCAATACATAATGCACTTTGGCACAAAAACTATAGTAATTAATAACACAGATGTTTAGGCAACTCAATCTACTTCCTTGTCACAGACCTAAATCTTACAATCACTTCCCAGTGATACAATAATCCTGGCTCAATTCCATATTGTGGTAATTGCCCTAGTCTAAGTGATACATTAAGAAGATAAATTATAGAACTAACTACCAAAAACGCATCTAATTTAGTAAATTCCAGGACTCTGTTATCTACCGTTTATGCAAATGAAAATAAAATACCTGTTTGTGCTTTAACTGGCAAATAAACACTAAAGGGGAAATTTGTACTTCCATCAGTGTTAAATAAGAATCAACTAATAATTACAGATACTAGACAGCATTTTCTCATGGATGGGGAATTCCAACATACTAGAATGATCTTGTGGCTCTGTTGACAATGATGGAAATACTACCAGGAGTTCCCTCTCAGTGGGGTGCTGGCATTTGAAGAAGGAATGAAATGAGGAGGTACAAAGGTTAGGGAAAGCTTAAAAAGGCCATGAAAGGAGAAAATCTAATTAGAAAATTATATATAAAGGTTTTATTCAAATGATATGCTTAGAGACGGGCTAAGAGTTGAGTGAGAAAAATTTCAATGTCACTTCGCTTTCAAAAGCTATTTGTGAATGGTCCTAACGGGGAAAAAAATGTTCAAAAATGCCTTCGACATATTTCTAAACCTTCTTGAGGTGGATGCAATATTTTTAGTATGTATGATTCAAGGTTTGCAGCCCTTTGTTCCTCACCTTTTCCTATCAGCATTTCTGTGTCAACATCAAGGAGGTTTCAAGTGCCACCGAAAAGGGAAACGTTGACTCATTCTAAAAAATGGTTCCAGATAATTGCTGAAAACCCAATGAAAGTGACACTGAATAATCACTTTATCACACAGCTTAATGAGGTCTTTTCTGAAACTCCATCAAATTAATACTTTGTTAAGACATTAAGTACTAGTTCTTATTACTTTTTATTTGATTTTTAAAACTTCCTTAAATTAAAAAAAAAAATTCTCTCAAAAACTTTAAAAATAATTGCAAGCAGTTTGGATTTTTTTTTAATCCCAAAGAAATTTATCCTGCATATATTTTTTATCAGAGTAGAGATATAGGCAGTGTGTGTTGGGGTTTGGGCGGGGAGAGAAATCATGGATATACTCCCCTTCCCTCTTAGAATCCATTAAAATACTGTTTAACCTCAAGATTCTTATTCCAATTGATACAACTTCTCAAAATATTTACCAAATACTTTTACATTTGTCTAAAATCCTGTAGCATTTCCAGTACACACATTTAGTGCATTTAGTGTCTACTATAAAATGAGGTGTTATTTTAAGAGGTTGGGTATAGAGTGATGAACAAGACAGAGAGAAACACAGACCTCATGGACTTTTCCATTGAAATTGGGGAAGATAGGTGATATCCACAGAAATAAGACAACAAATAGGATATTTTTTGCTTGACAGGGTGATCAAGCAAAATCTCTTCACAGAGGTGATATGTAAGTGAAGCATGAATGATGAGAAGGAGCCATCTACCTAAACATGTAGGAAAAGTATATTTCACACAGAAACAATGGAAAGCTCCTATGCCTTCAAAGAGTAGGAAGGTTCATGTGGCCAGAGGGTAGTAACCCCAAGAGATCTGACACTTTAGCAAAGCTAAGATCATGTAGACTTCAGGCAGTAGAAAGGAGTTTTGAATTTTAGTTTATGTGCAATGGGACGTCATTGGGACTTCCCATTTGTCAGGATAAGTTCTGTGATGTGGTTTACATTTTAAGTGCTAATTCTGGCTGTGTTCCCATATGAAGAATAAATTAGTGTGAGGCAAGGACTGGAAGCAGGGGGATCAGTTAGTGGGTAACAGTCATAGTTTAAGGGAGAAATAATGTTGATATAGATGAGTTTAAGAGAGGCAGAATTAGTGAGTAGCAGTCAAATTTGAGATTTATTTTGGAGGTACCACAGACAAGTCTTGCTAATGGATAACATAAAAAAAAATCTAATTCATATTAGTCTGTCTTTTCTCCAAACCTTATTGTAATCCCCCTGAGGACAGGAGCTATGTCACAAGTTTCCTATGACCTCATATTACATAGCCTGGTGCAGAGGACAGAGTCAGTTATGAAACATATATCAATATATTTTCCCTTACTCTCCAAAGGCAAGTAATTTAAGCAGTGTCTGCTCTCTTACTGTCAAAGTGGAGATATGTCTCCTTATCTACCTTTCAAATCTCAGTATTTTCTAGAATTATTTGAAACATAAAAGGGTATTCATTCTTGACCAGGCAAGCCACACAAATTTGCTTTTGACATTTAGTCTTTCTTGTCCTTTCTCTAGCTGCAGAGACCAACAGGCAAAGGTTTTCACCAATAACCCCCTGGGTAGTTGGAATGTGCAAATACTCATCCAATAGAGTAATTTAACAAAAACAGCAAAAATACAGTTAAATTGGAAATGCTTTCTTGTCTTCTTTGGGAGTAGAGAACACATATATGATTTTTTAATTATGAAAGCATATTGGATGAAGCTCATGAGAATCTACTGCAAAGAGATTATATTCAGGAAAAGGTATAATCAAATGATTTACTTCCTTTATAAAATATAAGTCTCCATGATATTTGCCTCTGGGCTATAAAAATCTTTGCTAGCTCAGGTTAAATTCTGGAACTAAGGTGACTTTACGTGTTCTGGAAGAGCTTCTTTCAACTGTTTTGTCAAAGATTTTCCTGATACACTTTGTGTTACAAAAAGTTTTATTGTCAACCTTTTATTAAGGGGGATATGTCAGTTTCAAAGAAGAAATTTTGCAGAGTTAATTTAATGAAAAAATCATTTCTGAATCGTAGCTTGTTTTTCCAATTTGAAACTGTTCCTTATTTTTACCACATCTAAAGAACTTGATAAATTTAGCAACAGGAAAATCAATGAATAATCATTTTAATTGGTTTCAAATCCATGTTCATGGCCTAGAGTTTAATGTAAGAATCAAATAACTGTAAGAGAAAAAAATGTTTTAATCTATTATTTTACTTCTTTCATATAAACAGTACATGGCAACATTTTCTTCTTCCTCTTCTTCTTTTTTTTTTAATTTAGGGAATTGAATGGTTTTAGGAAAGGTTCTACTTTTCCCGTATAATAATAGACAAACATGGTTTAGAAAAACGAGGCATTGAGCATGGAAATGCACGGCTCATTCTGACGGCACAGAGGGCAGAACCTTACTGACGGAGAATGCTTCTGGCTCTTTTCCTACTTATCCGTCCCCTACCCCCCAGAAGAATACCCTCTTCATAAACCTGAACTTCTGCATGATAAACTGACAGTGCCACACTCCCAGATGTTTCATTTGTAGAACAGAATTCACAATACCTACCTACCTTGACCTGAGGCCTTGAAAGCAGTGTGAGTAAAGCACCAAATGGAAATCGGGCTGCAGGATGTTTTTTACTTCCTGCCTCAGAATGTAATAATTCCCATCATTTCTATTTGGAGATCCATGAAGTTTTGGGGAAGCTGGCACAGCTCCGGAGACAGAGCACATGCTCTAACTGAATCAGCTATCTCACTGGCAAAGGTGATGTTTTCAGGATGTGACCTACATCAGTCCCATCTCAATGGATGCCAAACTCTTTTTCTGATATCGATGGGACAAAGGTTCTCTTTTTCTCCAACTCGAAATGAATGAGAAAGCAGGTAGCCCTCAAGTCACTGGCCACCACCTGAGAATCAGATGAATACCCAGCCTTGGCATAAAGTCAGTACCAGAAAAGGCAGAGGAGAAAAAGAGAAAGAAATAACACCTTGGGTGACATCTTTGAATCCTAGACCAAGTCTCACCTGACGTGAGCCTGACAGCCTTTTCAGTCACACAAGTCAGTGACTTGGTTTTGTTGACTGAGTCCATTTGAGTCAGATTTTCTGTTCTTTGCACTCCAAGGAATCCTAACCAACCCAGTTAGAGAAATCTGAGGGATAACACAGCTCAGGAGGACAGAGTTCCAAAATGTCCCCCTGGAAAATGAGTAAAAACCTTCCAATCCATTGGATCTTGAACTTTTCTTAGATTCTAGATGCCTTGATAATTTGATAGGTCCTTATGATTTCAAAGAGCTCACAGTGTGTCTCCAGCCCTTTGGAACAAATGCATTTATCATAAAGCAGTATAATGTGTTTGGTTCAGAAGAGTGGCCAGATTCTAACATGGAGAGCAGGCCTGTGGAGAGTCTGTATTGCTGGCTGGTGAGGGAACACGTGCGTCTGTGTGTATCTTAGAGACTGACTATTGCAACCCCATATTGAACAGGCCTGCCCTTGCTCTTACATTGCTGCCGCCAATGTCTTTGCACCATAGAATGGACAAGTCTGGTCAACCAATTACTTTTAAAAACTGCTGAAAAATGTGCCCAGGGGATGAAACTATGTGTCACCCATAACCCCCACCCCTAGATATGCCACTGACTTAGTTGCTGGGACAGAGGCAAAGTTTTTCCTTTAGCTTAGTCAGAATATGCACTCGCTTCAGACAAAATCCTTTGCATTTTAGCTTCTAAACCTAGGCTGCAAATAGTGGGGAGTCTCATTATTTGTGGCATCAGATTCCCATTATCATTATATTAAAAAACCTCATCTCTTAGTTTTGAGCTTAGCTCTGCCTTCCAATTTGTTATGACTTTGTTTTTTCTGGTTTGTTTTATTTTAACCTTTGGGGTCTACTTGGATCTGCTATACAGGTCGATGAAGCTTAATCGGACTTCCTTAGATGAGGCTAACTGAAAAGCATATTCTTCACAGTAATCGGGTAGGTAATTGACCTCACACCTATGAGTTTCTTTACCTGCAACTATTAGAGTGCTTATAACCAATTACAAAACTCTCTGTCCTGGTACCAACTAATTGGATGCTCCACATTTGAACTTCAAATGGTTTTAGATGCTTGTCCAGTTCAACTTCCCTCAATAAGAAGAACTGCTGCTCAAAGCAGCTCCTCCAACTTGAACATGCCTATGAATTCCCTGGAGAGCTTGTTCAGCGCAATCTAACTCAGTGGGTTGTGGAGCCCAAGATTCTGCATTTCTAAGAAGCTCCCAGGTGACATTGCTGTTGTTAGTCCTGCAGATCACACACTGCATAGCAAGAGCTTAAAGGATTTGCTGCTTAAAGTCTTACAGTTTGCCTTCCCCACACACCTACCCTCCTTACAAGGGACCAGCAGGAGACGCTCATTAAGAACTTTGGTGACTTGCCTTCCTGTTGGAGTTTACCCTGGCTGCTAACTTAGCAATGGTGAGCTCCACTGCCCTCCCTGTAAATGCTAAAAATCGAGTTACAATGCAAGGTGTACATCTATAAAGACCAGTCCTAAGGTGCCTATTTGTATAAGAGCCAACAATTTCTGAAAAAAATCCCCCCTCACCTGAGCAACACCCAGGGTCCAAACACCCCTCATTCGCCTGTACAGAGATCTACATTATAACCCAAAAGACAATGTTCCCATGAACCCTTTTCAGTTGCATTAGCATGTTCTTATTTTAACCTATTTTCTCTGCAGCCATCATAGTTCATTTTTACCTAGTGCAGCATTGAAATTTCTGAGCTTTGAGAATACAAAATACTAAAAGCAACAGGCTTATTTCCCAATTGATGAGGTCATTGAGAGGGCTAAGGTATCTTCAATGTGCCAAAAAAAAAAAAATAGAATTGCAGTTGATTAGAGAGAATAAAGAAAATATCGCTGAGGGCTATACTTCTAAAAATTAAATAATGTCAAACACCCAATTGTATAGAACACCCTTCACTGTTCTCAAAACACTTTATTAACTGACCTAACCTTCCTTTTCATAACACCTCGGTGAGGTTAGAACCTACTAACAAATGTTGTCAAATAGCAAATCAAATTTTATCTTTAAAAAATACACAGCATACTCTATCATTATGGAGGAAAGGAGACATCCTAGGTTTTCCCAAACATACCACCTGCAAAACACTGTCTGTCTGTCTGTCTGTCTCTCTCTTTCACATACATACACACACACACCCTCAGATCCAGAGGTCAAACCAGGAGACTGGGCTTTAGCAAACTTGATCCATTCTGTATCGCCACAGCAATGATTCAGACAAAATAACACAGTGAGGACAACCTAATTTCGCACTGTGAAAATAGCTTCTCTTAAAACAGGACGTATGAAAACACATCAGAGAGAATTTCAAACACCTCCTTCAAACAGCTGTTTTTAATGGTTTCACAGGACAGATTACACATAAAAAGGAATGAACATCATTTAAGAACACGACTAATTATATGCACTTTATATATATTATCACATTTAGTTTTCACAACAACTTTGTAAGTATGAGCATCCCAATTTTTCCAATGAAACTAGGGATTAAAACAATAAATGACAACTTCCTCCAAAATCACAGGACTAGAGAATGGCCGTCCTGAGACTTGACCCCAGGTCTGAATGATTCAGATTCTGAATTCTCCAAAGCCCTTGCCTGTAACCACTAGGTCAGTGTGTTTCTCAAACTGGAATGTGCAAACAAGCCACCCAGGAAGCTCGTCAAGGCGCAGCTTCTGATTCAGCAGGTCTAGTGTGGGGCCTGAGGTGCTCATTTCTAACAGACTTCCAGGAGACGTTGATGCTGGTGGCCCAGAGACGATATTTTAAACAGCAAGGCACTTTGACAGTATTTCTGCAAGTATCGTCCTGGGCAGGCAGCACCGGCATCACCTGGGATCTGGTTAGAAATGCAAATTCTCAGGCTCCACCTGAGGACTTATATTGATAGGGTCCCAGCAGTCTGTGACCGAACAAGATCTGGAGATGCTGATGCTGACAATCGATGGTTAATGTCCAACATTTCCACTGACCATCTAACTCTATACAACCTGGAATGATTTTTAGCTGAGTAGATGTAATTTCCTCTTGTTTTCCTCGGTCATACTATTGAATTTAGCTGAAAATTTTCACCATATCTTTGGTTAAAAATGGCCTGGCCACAAAAATAAAAAAATATATATTAAAAAAAAAAAGCTGAGACTGTGAAGGCAACCTTGTTCTATTAGATCGTGGTGACACACTTCAACACAGACTGTAGTGTGTGATCCCAGAAACAGGCTGTCGGGGTATATTGTGGAAAGGTGGGGGAGGGGTGGCTGACACTCAACTCATTAATTCCACCCCTCCAAAATGGGTAGGAATTGATCTTTCCCAAAGGAATCTTCCTGACAGTGTGCTCAAACCATTTTTCTTCCCTATTCTACTGTGCTCTGCAAAATAAATACTTAGTTTCACATTTCTGTTCTAAATACTGACTAGGAAATAAGTGTTTTTCCTTAATTTGAGAAGAAACATGTCAAATAATTAACATTCACAAAGAAGATAGTTATCTTACATCTCCAGTTGGGATGAACAGTCAGACTCAGAGGAAAATTATAGTGCTTGGAAGATTCAGATACATAAAAATGAAAGATTTTAACTGGATTTATTTAAGTAAAAAAACAATCTGCAACCGTCACATTTCTAATAACAAATGATAAAATAATTGAGCACTGTACTATGTGCTTTACATGAATTATCTCATTGAATCCTTACAGCCATACTATAAAGTACTACTTTATCCCCATTTTAAAGATTATATAATGGGCTTAAAGAGGACATGTAAATTGTCCAAGTTTATACAGCTTGTAAGAATCAGAGCAAATATTTTAATCCAGGTCTTTTTCCTTCCCTATGATGGCTGTTGTTCTGTCCTAGCACTCACTCCCCCTTCACGCACACATACACCAGCTGCCTGCGCCCATGTGAGAACTTGGTAATTCCACCCTACTTATTCTTCAAAGTCTCCTCTGTAGGGGTTACTGACATGTGAAGATCACTTATGGGCTGATTGATCTCACAGCCAATCATTGTTAATGCTCCCCGCAGCCAGGTGAAAGAACTCTGTTGGAGAATCAAGGAAGGAATGGAAGAAGAAAGTTCCTTTGATCTTCTGTACTTAGAAGGTCAGTGCTATAACCTCCAACATTGAAAGGACAGAGCAGAGCTCTGGGAGTCCTATAAATAAGAACAAAGCCACATGCTATTCTGTGAGACACTGAAAAAGCAAGAGAAATTTAAGAGGAAGTACCTTGAATATCTGGGAGTTTACAAAATTTATTTAAAGACAGAGAAGAAACCAGTACGATTTTGGAAAACTTGACCTCAAGAGTCCACATCTCTCCAATTGGGTTTTACATTCTTTAGGGCCTTACTCAGTCCTCTAGCGATTCCTGTGTATCCCAAAATGCAGAATTAACACAAGTCTTGTGAAGATTTAGCAGAACAGAGATTTCCATATTGTACCAGACTCTGAAGAGACTGGCCATGTAAAGATCTGAGGGGAAAAAAAATCCACTCCTCTTTTACAATTTTCAAGCACACACATCAGTCCATGTTAACAGATGCCATCTCTCATAACAATGGGACTCGGTCTTCTTTTTTTCTCCTATAATCACAATAAAAAACCAATCGAAACAGATTGTACTGCACAGAACAAAGCAACATATCTGCATTCCTTTCCTGAAGTCATCACTAGAGATATGAGCTCCTGCATCTGTGACGGACTTCCATTTGTACTTGGTTAGTTATGTATGAGTCTACATTCACTTCAAGCCATCTGATTGGTCGGAATAACTTTAATGTTTCTAACGAAGATGAAGATATTAAACATAGAGCTCATTATTAGTAAGAAATCTGCCATGTTCCCTGTTGTATAATTAACTCTTTTCATTCAGCACATTTAAAATAGCATCAATGAAGGGTATTTAATTACCTCCCTCCAGAGCAAGGTCCCGACTCAGATTCAGTAGCCAGTTTCACAATGAGGTCCAATTTAAATTGTTCTTAAAATAATGTTTCTGCTAAGTAGAGAGGCAACTTAAGTCCAGGCAATTTAAATCTAGGGAATAGGAACGATATGACAGAATGGGAAGGAAAACATCTTTAGCCTGTCGTTTTTTTAACAAAATGGGTGAAGTATTTTTAATGGCAGCATATTTTCCCAAGGAATTTAAAAGATGTGGTCAAGGTTGCAAGGAAAAAAACAGAACTGTAGTGATAGGAAAAAGTGCTGTATGAATATTTGTGATCACGATGTATGGTATCAATAATGATATACGGTAAGATACTGGTTTCTGCACGAGTCTTGGAATTCGTTCATATTCCAGCTGCCATAAAGTGAAAATATGAGGACAAAATCACAAAAGTGACAACTAAGACAATGCTTCAATTACACCAGCAGTGCTGAAAGGGACATAGCACAGGTGATTCGATTAGGTGTCCTTGTTTCTAGCTCATGCAATCTCATTCAATGAATACAGCACCTGTTTTATATAGCAAATGCTGTTTATTACTATGGCCTTTGGGGAAGCATTGCTGAAACCTAAACATCTACAAGAAAGGGTGTCCAGCCTAATATTAACTTAAGATGTTGACAGGCCACACTGTTTGTCTGCCATCTGACTGCAAGGACACTTTGTGATCATTTCCTCAGAAAAAGCAGGATTATTTATAACTCTGCCTCCACCTTCTCATCATCATCACCATCACCGTCACCATTACCACCACCAGACCAGTAGAGGGATCTAACTATGGACATCAAAGTATGCTTGATTGTAGTGGACAGTTGTTTAGAGTCACCTAGTACCCTGGTTTTCTTTGGGATAATTACATCTCCTTCACATTCTTCATGGAATCGTAAAACTGTGGAAATGGTGATGTGACTTTTTTCTTCTTCCCTAACGATCAGTACATGACCTGACGACACCTTTGAGACTTCAGCAGACTATTTCAAGAATGTGTGTGTGTGTGGGGGTGGGGGGTGGGGATTGGATTCCAGGATTCCAGGTATTCTAGCAGTAGTGGCCTGAACAAGTTACGAATTATTTCTTGTTACCTAGACCTCCCAAGATTGGCTGATTCTTTCTGAAAGCCTTTCCTCTAGTCTTCAGTTTGATTCTGGAAGCTACTCAAAAAGTCTTTTAATAAACTCCTAACCTACTTAAGGTAGTCTAAGCCAGGTTCTGTTGATTGCAACCGAAGAGCCTGAACTGATGCAGAGGTAGCGCATATGAGAAGGCACACATTATGGTCTTTTCCCTGAAGAAGCTTATGATACAATTGGCTCGAAAGGATACATGCACAGAAAAAATAAACAGCATTATGAGGTATCCAATGCCAAGTGATAGATAAATGGGACCAGTTTGGGAATGGAAGGTAGTAACTGCAGGTGGCATAGAAGGGGGTCCCAGGTATGGTAGATCATCTTAACTAAATGCAGAAAAGCAGCTATGGAAGTTATATAACCAGTTTGTGTGTGTGTGTGTGTGTGTGTGGGGTAATATATATATATATATATATATATATATATATATATATATATATATATATATATATATATATATCCTTAACTCCTTTTCATACCTAACCTCACTCACTCACAAGTTTAATAATTCGTATTTCCTTTAAGCTTCAGAGGGACAATCATATATATTTTCTTCCTCTCTTCTAGGACACCTCTCTCTTAATAAAAGGAGTAAAAGGGCTAAAAACGATGGCATAAACTTTCTCTCAAGATGCCTGTTTAAAGACAGACATGATCGCACAAAAATAAAATAGGGAGAAAACATAGGTCGAACCTCACTGCAGCATTTTCGGCTTCACCTACTCTGAACAAGAAAAAATCAGGTAGTGCCCAGACTGGCATGCCATTTTCCTGCAAAATGACTGCCTTTAATGGGAGGAGGGAAAAGTGAAGAAAAACAAATAGCTGCCCAGTGCCAGTGTGTCCACATGCACACACACAGAGACGCACCCATCCCAGGATGCCAACAGACCCCTTTTCTTGAAAATAAGATTAACACAAGAGCACGTCCCCTGTAGCTATAGTGAACATTTTGATGGAGAGTCAGTACAGTTCTTTATATCAATTAGAAGAATGGCCATCTTCCCCTGCTTACTTTTTTGCCACCCAGCTAGGGATGGGTAGGGAAGGGTGGCCCCTGGTGACACAGAGGTTGGGTAACCTGAATCCTTAATCACAGTGTTGTAGGCTGTGCTGGTAGCGTTCATTTGGCTCCAGGGCCACATCGCATTCTCACCATTTGATTGTCTAATAAATAGATGTAAAGTAGGACCAACGTTCCTTTCATATTTTATATCAATTTACAAAAAATTAAGTCTATTATTTCATATAGCGATTTCAAAATCAATACTGATTCATTATTAGGTCCAAGTTGTAGCTTCAAACTCTGCTACTTTATGCAGCAAATACTTGTGAAAGCAGAGAATGCCAATGGAACACTGTAATATATTTGTCATTCTCACCCTAAAACGTTAACTTTTGCCTGAATTTCTGCGATAGCTTCCTCAACTTGTCATGTCTTCCACTTTGCTTCTTTATATTAGTAGTAGAATTGGCACTCAGAGGAGAGCATAATTCCTTTAAAATATAAATAAGATTACATTAAATCCTAAACCCTTTTGTGTGCTTACAAGGCCATATACAATATGGCCTTAGGCGTCTCTTGGGCCTCCTTTTTCCTCCTGTCCTTTCGTCTCACTGTGTCCTGGCCACGAATCTCCTGCTGTTTCTCCAATAAGCCAAGTACATTTCTGTTTCGGGGTGATTACAGCTTCTATTCCCTCAATCTGGAATGGTCTTCCCAGATAGTCTTATAAGCTCATCGTCTCTCTTCATTCGGACACCTGCTTCAATGTCACTTCCCAAGAGAAGACTTCTCTCACCATTCCATCCAAAATAGCATCCCCAGCACCCTGTCCATTCCCTCACCTCACTTTATGTTTCTTCATAGCACTCACCACCGCTTGACAGTATATGAATTGTCGATGGGTTTATTGTCAGTATCTCTGAATAGAAGGCCATTTCTGTGAAGGCAAGGACTTTGTACTGTTTCCTGCCCCATCCCCTGGTCCTCGCATGGTGCCTGGGACACAGTAGGCACTCAATTCAACAAATATCTATGAATGAATGAATAAACTACTTTAAAATAGCATGTTGCTTTCAAGTTCACATAATTATTTATTTATTTATTTATTTATTTATTTATTTATACCTAAAACAATTCTAGAACCATAGCCTTCAGGGCTCAAGAGGGACATACAGCATTATTCATATTTGGTTAAAAAAAAAAAGATAGAGATACAGCAAGTTAAAGAGATTAATTCAAATCTTCACGGCTCTTAATTTCCCCTGCCAGAATTTGAACTCCAGTATAAGACTCTTACTGTAGAAGGATACCTGAAAGCATCAAGATATTAGTTCCAACTGAAATTAGGACTTCTCCCAGATTTCAGCATCAGGAATGGACACAGGAGAAAGTTGAGAAAGATCAGAAGGCCTCATGTGTAAGAAGAAAACAAATGGGCACATCTCTTCCACCCCTTTCTTGGTTCTGTTCCTTAATTCCTACCCAAGGATTCATTATCCCAACCTGCTGAGGCCTCTCTCTCCAATGGGGGAAGAAGGACTCCACCCACTACATCATCTCAATCAGTAACTTAGAAAACAGTGTCACAAAAAACAACAGCAGATCTGAAAAAGCACCGTAATTGCAAGAGGGCTGCTAACTACCCATTCAGCTCTACTTCTGCAGAATTAAGAAAGTGGTTTATGACAGGCATTTGCAGCATTTAAAACATTAAAAGGAAAAGTGGCAGAACGTGCCACACCAGGAGCCCTCCAGTTGCTGAATGAAGAGGATGTGGAGAGGCTAAACCCAAAGAAAACAGTCTCTTTTCTGGTTAGAGTCTCTTTCTTCCCCCCAGTGTTTTTCTCTTTCTTTCCCTTACAGCAAAAACTGAGGAGTAGCTGAGGGAATAATTTAGCAACCAGCCTTTTGCAAAGGTAGCTGCTGTGTGCTTAAATTACCAGAGAAATGCTTTCAATTGTTCCCCTTTAGAATGAAAACACTGTATGGTATTTTCCTGGAATTGGAGCTTTGCACACAGCAGGAGGGTGCAGGGGAATGCTGGGAAAGCAGAATGGCGATGAGTGAAGGATGGCTGGTAAGGAAAAAACTCTGGTTTATCTACTTAGGGATGCAATTTTAGAGAACAGAGAAAAGGTTGGCTATTATATATGCAAGAAAGATACCCTACTTGGGACCTCCCAAGAAGATCTTCTGGCAAACAAATCATTCTTCTAGTCAATAAACATTTAGTGGGCTCCTACTATTTGCCAGGCACTAGGCTAGATGCTGTGAACATGGACATAAATAAGAAATTGGAGCTGGCCAGGTGGCGCAGTTGGTTAGAGCATGAGTTCTGAACAACACAGTTGCTGGTTCGATTCCCACATGAGCCAGTGAGCTGCGCCCAAACTGAGCTGCCACTGAGCTGCCAATGAGCGCCTGGGTGGCTCTGCTGGCGAGAGCATGTGCTCTTAGCAACAAGGTTGCTGGTTCGACTCCCACATGGGATGGTAGGCTGCACCCCCTGCAACTAGGTTGAAAATGGTGACTGGACCTGGAGGTGAGCTGTACCCTCCACAACTAAGATTGAAGGACAGCAACTTTACTAGGAGCTGATGGGTCCTGTAAAAACACAATGTTCCCTTCCCCAATTCCCCAATTAAAAAAAAAACACAAAACCTTAAGTAAATAAGTAAATAAATAAGAAGAAATCAACTCTGCACTCCTATAGGAGGACCTTGCAGTCCATTAAGGGAAGCAGTTCAAATAATTAGAACCCAGTGAGGATTAGTGAGAAAACTGGGTTTAAGTGGTGAGAAAACCTGGAGGACGGAATACTTAAGTCTGTTTAGAGAAAGTTTCCCAGAACATATGATGTCTCTGAAATGAGACAATCAATAAAACAATAGATCAATCAACTCATTTATAATGGAGGTACCATTGGAGTCTGGTCTTGAAGGAGGAGTAGAAGTTCACCGGACACTCTCAGCAGAGGCAGCACACAATCATACAAAGGAGTACAAGCCTGATAGGGAAAGGCTTGCTGAGGGGCTGGGAAGGACTGGGTGTGGGCTGCAGCCACTTGTACACACTGGTGAGTGACAGGGAATAAGGCCGGTAAATTAAAGACCATGCCGATTTGAAGCAGGAATTTGGTATGGCCAAGACTACAAAGAAAACTAAGATCACAGGCAAGCTAACGAGTGAGAACCCTTTCATTACAGAAGGGATAAGGAAGGATCAGCACTGAAATTAAGGTCACTTAGCAAAGCAATTCTGAGATCTGATGACTCTTGTGTCCTTAACACAGGCCTACTCACGTGGAGTAACCATAGTTAAATGCAAATAGGTAACAAAACTAAAACCATGTGTCACAATAAAATACACACAAGCCTGCCCATCTAACCAGCTTATTTCCTTATCTGGGAACATAAAGTACGAGTATCTGCCGGGATCAAAAATAGTCGAAATGAAAAAAAAAAAAAAATAGTAGAAATGTCTCAACAATGACAATAACAAAATAATTATACTGTGTAGCACTACTTTCTCTCTCTCTCTCTCTCTCTCTCTCTCTCTCACACACACACACACACACACACACACACAGCAAAAGCCTTAAAAATAGGAGAAAACATTCTTGGTGATGTTTTTACACCTTGGGCAAGGGGACGCGTTCTTTGATATGCTTTAATAGAGAACCAGATAGGAAAAGATATAAAGACTGGTGCTTTGACAGTGCGGAAATCATTCTTGCAAAAAGCACTTAAATCACAGGTTTAGCACCTCCTAAATCTTAAGGGTGATAGGAAATTAAAGGTGACTGTCCTGAAAATTGCCCTGGGTTTTCCAGATTCAGGATTGCCTATAAAGGACATTTCTATTCTATTTTTCAAGTTGAAATTTGAGAGTATTGGTTGTAATAGGAACATAGTAAGTTTGAGGTACATCTTCCTAAATTGGCTGGTTCAATTTGCTATAGGTTTTTTCAGTCTAAAAGTAGCCAAACTAGGGCCTCTATGGAGAGGTGAGGAATCAAAACAGCATATAGACCCTGTGCAGAAACATAGAGCCATGGCTCAGTGCATTCTGAATGCATATTTACAGGTAAGAATGATAAAAATTTTAAAAATTAAAAAAAAAATCTAATTTACACTTCCCTACGTAGAAAATATATTTGTAAATATATAATTTAATACATAACATTCTAAGCTATTACAGGAAACACATTATAAAGACTTTCAATATCTATGACATTCCCAACATCTATGATATTCCATATCTGTGACACTGCCCTTATCATCCCTAAAACACATCTTTAAAGAGAACGGTCAATCAACAGCTACACCAGGTGGGTTAAAACTGAGGGTGTGTTTTAGGGAAAAGAGGATACCGCACTTGTTTAGCCAAAGTAAACCTTAATTCTCTAAATGAATTATTACTTTAACCACCAAATTGCTTTGGCGCCTGACTTATCTGAAGATGGAGGGACAGTCACACTACAAACATGATTTACTTCACATCATATTTATTTTCCTTCACTGAAACTTACTGACCAAATATGGGTTTCTTCCTGTCCAGAAAAGATTAAACAGGAAGATGAAATAGCAACATAATTTGAAAAAGAGAGAGGGCTGCATCAAGGTTATATATGTTGTTCGGATATTAGAACCGCCTTCCCTTTTTTCTCTTCTTTATGCTTCCTGTATTGGAAGCTACCATCACTGTAGAAAGGGGGTTCAACTCCCCTTTCTTTCATCCATGCCAGCGTCACACTCCTAATGCCCTACTGGCATCAAGGAAACTCAAAAACCCAATACCAATTCAAACAGCCCAAAGGTGGGTAACCCCTAAAACAAGCAGCCTACGAATTATCTCTGTTTCTGGCTATTTTAGCAAATCAGATATATAAATATAAATATAAACATACACACACACACACACACACACACACACACTATGGGTCCAAGGAATGAATGAAGCGTCCATCCTGCAATCTTCCAGGCACAAAAGCTTGGTGCCGTCTTTCCTTCCTGCCTCCTCTCATCTCCCACATCAAATCCTACAACCCGTCTTGGTGACTTCCATTTAAAATTCTTCTCAGATCAAATTCTTCCACCATTGTAGTTCCTTTCTTATTACTCCAAGTTCATATCATCTAATGCCTAGACTCTCACAATAGCTTCCTGGCTAGGCTGCCCGATTCACCCTCTCTCTCTCCCTAACACAGCACCTTCATAGTAACTTACTGAAAATCTCCTTTGATCATCTTAATTCAATGTTTAAAACCATCAATCACTTTTCATGACCCAGAGGACAACATTCAAACAATTTGACCTGGCCCCTCAGAATTAGGCTTCCTCTAACCTTCCCAGACTTACCTCTCACTGGGTAAGCAGTCCTCAAACAGATCACATACTCTATCACCACCATGTTCTTACCTAACTAGGGAACAGCAAACCACGGGCAATAGCCAGGTCCTGGCCACCGACTGTTTTGGTAAATAAAAGTTTTATTGGAACACAGCCACACCAATTTGTTAACATACTGTTTTTTGTTTTTGAGGGCAGTGTCACTGGCCCTCATATGTATCCAAACCAGGTCCACTGGCAACCCAAGCCAGCACTCAACCACTGCGCCACTCTGCTGGCTCTGTTAACATATTGTTTATGGCTACTTCGTGTTACAACAGTTGAGTGGTTGAGGCAGAAGGCCATATGGCTTGCGAAGTCCAGAGGCAGCCTCATGGTTTGTCGACTTGTAGTGTCACACAGCACCCCACTTAACCTGCACTTGTTTTAATATTCTCCTGACCTCTCTAGAAATTCTTAAAAATAATTTTATCTTTGAAATTGTATTTGAATGCAACATCTAATGAGACAATTAGCATGTGCAAGAGCAAAAGAGATGCACGCAATATGCATGGTTATCATTTCTTGCCACCCCTTTCCCACAGGGCATTTGCTTTGCCTCAGAAGTGCAGGATTCTGGTAGGTAGACCTGCGATGCACATTCAATGAGACTCAAAGTGAGCGCAAAGTAAATGTGTCGCATCTACTACTGAGTACAGCAGGACACTGACAGCTCACAGAGGCCATGTTTTCAATTGGAACCAAAGCTTGCTTCAAAGAAAACAACAGCATTCTAAGAAGCATGGATGACCAACAAACCCTATCATATCTGTTCTTACTCATATAACTTCCATAAACTGACCAACCACCTAAGATAAAAATTACGACAAAGAGGGAAGGGGAAAGATAGGCAACCCAAAGTTTCTTTCCTTTTCTGTCCTTTCTTACTTATTGGTTAAGTCAAAGGTAGAGGGTGTTCATAGAATGTGTTTGATTCTAGCAGTGAAATAAAAACAGTTGAGTTGATCTAAGCAATGTTCCCACTTTTCTGGTGAGAACAAAATAAATACGCACTGCATGAGCTATGAAATAGGAATTATTTCCTACTTCAATAATTTTGCCTTATGGTTAAAGTGTTCATGCTTGCATTTAAAAGTGGCATCACACAATATAAGATGAATGGCAAAATTCACATGAATAATTTAACATTTTAATTTTTCTCTACTTAGAATGACTTTAAATAGTGAATATTAAGCACTATGACAAGTGGAAAGAGCATGGCCACAGAAGAAATAGAAAGCTTTTTATTTTAGTAAAGTGGCACTTTACTGCAAGAGGAGCTTTTTGTACAAGGGACCCACATTTTCATTTTGCACTGTGTCTGCAAATTAAATAACCAGCTCTGAAAAAGCCAAAAATATTTGTTTCCCCTCTGAACATGTTTTGATATTCACCACTGGTGCTGAAGTAATTCCTCTTACAAGTTTCAGCTGTGTGTTTCACTTAAGAATAAAGCATGTACATCTTTGTAATGTCTACTGTTGCTTCTAAATGTAATAAAACACTTTCAATTATTTATCTTTTCTGATTATTTCTGCCGATAATTTATAAGCCATTTGAGGAAAGGAACCATAAATAGAGGAAAAATATAAAGAGAAAACAAATTGTGCCATGGCTCTTAGAACAAAATTAAAGGCATTGTATATAAAAGCTTTGCTTATCCATATTCCCATGAACTTATCATTTGGGGAATCTGGTGCTATCTAGAGTCTGAGGCGTTCACCTAAATTAATCAGAGAAAGCCCCTGCCCTTGCAACGTACATAATCTAATAAGGATCACAAACATGTTCACACAATATAAATAATACAAGGTAAATGGGATTACTGTGAGAGGTACAAGATAAAGGGCTATGGGGATCAAAGTATTTTAACTGGGACAAAGGGAAGAAAATTTCATGGGATAGAAACGGCATCTGAACTGAGCTGAGGAGGGTGGGATTTGGGTCTCAGATGTGGGAAGAATAGTATAGGTGGAGGAAACCAGACAAGCCAAAGCTTGGGGGTCTGGATATGTGTGTTTGTGTGAGAATGTTTTCATTCCAGTACGCCTCTCCCTTGCTCTCACCAGCCTAGGCTGTGGGGTGTCTTCAACATGAGAAGATCCAGATGGCCATGGATACAGTGCCCTGTGGTGTCAGTAAGAGGAACAAGGTTCAAGGAAGGCTTGAATTCTCATCTCTTTATTTCTGATGCTTGGATCTATATGGTGTTATAAGGAAAAGATGAGACTCTACTCATGAGTCTATGCCAGAGCTTCAAGCAGAGTAATAGGCTATTCCAAACCACAGCACTGCTGGGAGAGTTGCAGAAGTGGTGATATATCCTTGGAACATAAGGAGTCCTTCGAGAAACGTCAAGGAAAAGGTTATTCAGCCCATAACGCTGGCTTCCCCTGAGCTCCCACTCTGGAAAACATGGTGTGGGAAGAAAGAGGAAGGAAGGAAGGAAGGAAGGAAGGAAGGAAGGAAGGAAGGAAGGAAGGAAGGAAGGAGGGAAGGAAAAGACAAAGTCGCTTTTAATGCTCCATCTCAAGATTAGAGACTGAACACTTTTTTGCTATCTTTTAAAAAAGAGATCTCAGATTGTCATGATGGAAGATGGTGGGGCCTCAGGGGTGGGAGTGGGGGTGAGGGGCTCAGAAGGTACAGGCTGAAAGAGGACCTGGCTGGAAATGATGTAAAAAGTGTTATACCTGTGTAGGGCATTGAAAACAATTACTTTCTCTTCCCTTCTTTTAAAAATCTCTGCCCATGGGAAAAACTAGGAAGGCACACATTCAGGTAAATAAGTGCCATTTGGCAGAGTTCTATAATCTGGCTTCCAATATCATCATATAGCTTTATCTCAAGGCAAACATGGCTGGTTCATACTCATTTCAATGACGAGATTCTGAGCACCTCAAGTCAGGATGGAAATGAAAGAGAAATGGACCGTGGTCAGAGTCCCCTAATATCAATATCTTTCTTTATAGCAAATAGTTATTTCCTGAGAAAGTAAGGTTTTCTCTTTCTTAAATTTGTAAGAACAAGTGGGCTATAAGATGGGGATACTGTGACATAGCATTAGGGTCAATTCCTTGGAGTCAAATGCCTGTGAATTCAGACTTGCACAAGTTAATAATTTTTCTAGCCCTCAGTTCCCTTACCATAGACTGGGGATAATAATACTTACACTCATAATGTTGTTGTGGGGGATAAACAATAATACAGAGTCATCCTCTAGCCTAGTGCCAGACACATTATTGGCACCCAATAAGCGGACCGTTAATGTGATTTAGGGATATGGACTAGGGACTCATTTAAGCACTGGGGTCTTTGAGGAGAAAAGGGATAAGATAAAGCACCCTGTGGCCTCTGCTACCCATCTGAAATACATTATCATCACTTCTACGTCTTAAATTATGTAAAACACATCCCTGTGGTGCAAATACCAAGCAAATGGTAATGATGTCACTTTGGCAAAGAATTGTAAACATCAATGCAAATGGACAGCACTTGGAAAGCGGGCTGCTTTTATCTCCTCCACTGCAGCAATCCTCTCAGGGAGATTTCCTCTCAGGGTGATTCAGACAGCAAAACCACAATGGCTGAAGGCACACTGGGACCCTCTGCCATTGCAGCAAGGATAGCTCTTTCTGGTTTAGGGGGAGCGGAACTACTAGGCATCTCAAAATAGCCCTGTCCTCTCCCAGACAAGCTAGCACTGTGCATACAGGTAAGTCAGCAGGTGAATGTAGCACATACACAAGGTGCCACCTCTAAGGGGCAGGAAGCTCACAGGCCTGCATGTCAATGCTTGGCAATACTTTGGGGGGATGGTTGACAGCTGCAGTCATGACAAGAAGAGAAGGAGACCTTCTTAAACATGTGTGGGCGCGCACACACAAGCACACACACATTTACCTGGGCAAGAATTCTTAAGATTGTCTGCTAACTGAGCGCTGCACAAAGCAAGACAAACTGGAAATAGTCATTAGGGCACTGAATGACAGAAAGGATCAGCAAGTGATTTCAATACCTGGGCCTTCACTTTCCTGTTTAAACACAATTATAGACACTTGTCCACCACTGTTATCTATGATTTTTAGAATCTATCATGATTATTCCCAGACCCCAAAGCAAGACGCAACAGAGTCACTCTTCGAGCAAAAGTAAACTGGGATGTAGAATTGGGAGGTGCCAACAGATGAGGCAAGTGCAAGCTCTCTGTCACCTTGTCACTGCCAACATGACACGATGCTTGTTCTTAGCTTCCTAGCCCCTGAGCATCAGGTCAACACCTCTTACTTCCTTTGGAATCAGAACTCCAGGGCCAGGAAATTACTACTCTGCAAGAAGTTAAGCAAATGCCACATGTTAAAGGAAAGAAGAAAGCAATAAAGCAGCTTATTCTAGTGTTTCTTTTCCAAAGCAGAAAAAATAAACAATAAAGAGAGAGAGAAAGAGAAGAAAAAGAAGGCAGCAAAACTGGGCCAGGGATTGGGACAGAGATGATAGATATAAACCCAGAGATAAATGTATACAGACAAACACAGGCCTTATGTTTCCATGAATAATTCAGGACTCACACTGCACTGACTCGTTTAGACAAGGAGAATGACTGGAGCTTTTCAAGGATAGGGACCTCTGACAACTAGGAGATTCTTCAGGGACGTTTTCTTTTTGCATCATATACACATACACATCCCACAAATGCACATATACATATAATATACACATACATATAACATGCATATACATACTGATACAAGAAAACTTACATGTTCCAAGGATTCAAAAAAGCTATTAGATATGAGCAATTCTACTCAGAAATCCACAGATGTTTCTTTTTTCAGAGAAGATGACTTTGCAGTTTTCTGACTTTATTCCCTCTAACCCATCCCAAACCCAGTGGCTCACCACTCCCAATATGTCTGACCAAGCCTACCTGCCTACCATCTCCAGTTGTTTTCGTCACCCAACATTCTGACACAACCTCATTACTAATCTCCAAAGCTGGTGTACCTCCTAGAATTTTCTCTTCTCCCACTCATGAGAAGTCAAGTAACACCAACCAAAATCACGAACCTTTTTATTTGATCTACAAATTTATGGCATATTACTGTTATACCTGGAGCCTCTGTACCAACACTATTTATCTAACAGACCTGATTATTTCCTTCTCCTGCAAACCTGTTTCTTTTCCTGATTAAGTGGAATTTGGAGTTCTTTAGGTGGGAGCTCTTGATTTCCTGAGATTGAATATAAAATCTGTGTGTGCATATACAAGGTCAGACAATTACGTTCACGAACTCACCCTAGAAAATGTGCTACATATCTCATTGCTGAATATCACTATAGTCACCTTCAAAATACTCCACTTGGAAAGCTATGCACCAATGCCAGCAGTTCCTAGTCCACCCTTCAAAGCAATTTTGGAACTCTTTTTCTGGAAGGGCCATCAGAGCTGTTGTCGTATTACCCTTGATGTACTGATTGTCATCAAAATGTCTTTCTTTCAATATTTCCTTTATCTTAGGGTAAAGAAAGAAGTCATTGGGGGCCAGATCAGATGAGTAGGGAGGGTGTTCCATACAGTTATTTGTTTACTGGCTAAACACTCCCTCACAGACAGTGCCATGTGAGCTGGTGCACTGTCTTGATACAAGAGCCATGAATTGTTGACGAAAAGTTCAGGTCGTCTAACTTTTTCATGCAGACTTTTCAGCACTTCCAAATGGTAAACTTGGTTAACTGTTTGTCCAGTTGGTACGAATTCATAATGAATAATCCCTCTGATAGCAAAAAAAGGTTAGCAACATTGTTGCTACAAGTTCATGAACTTAATTGTCAGACCTCATATGTATGTATTTAATTCAATATCTTCTATCTGAAAACCTTCCATCTCAATTACCAAATCTAGAACTTTGGCAGCATTGTCCCCTTTTCTAGCCTGTTCTTCCTATGGGCCTGATTCTATCTGTGTTTATTAGCAACAATAGCTACAACATTCTCGGCCAAGTTTTTTTTTTGGAAAAAACAAAGGGCAAATGAGGCAAGGACTTCACACCTGAACTTAGATTGGTCACTTGGTTTGTTTTGAGAAATCCTTATTTCCACAGGCATCTGGTGGAACTCCACATTCTTGTTGCTTAACAAATATTTTTGGCATCAACCAGCAATATATAAATAATGTAGATGCTTCATTATTATTCTATACCCATCCTGGGGAAACAAACACCTCCATATGCAAGTACATCTGAAGGGAGTGGGGCATCTTATTATTCGAATTATTGTATATAAAATATTAATAATAATGTAACCTTCTAAGAATAGTGCCACATAGGTCTAGACTAATTTCCCATGCCTCATTAGCTCTGTCTTAGTTCACAAATTGTTATAAAGAGCTGCTTTACAATGAATAATAATTGGCATTTCTATTTTTAAGCATGGATTCCATTTCTCCCCATTAAAGTTATACTGACCACAAGTAATTCCTCCTTCAACATTATCATTTAGCATATGTATTGTAACAGAGGTTTTAGCCCTTATCCATCCCCTGTCATCACTTCAGTCACACGACATCTGAGCCTTGTGAAGTCCTCTAACTGTCATCTCTGTGATATAGGTTCAAGACCCACACCTTCAGGTTTTCTTCTTCAGGATGCTTTCTAATCAGTGAGGTGTATAAATATAATACCCTTTATGTGGTCTGACCAACAGTAACGTACAATAGAATTACTTCTGTGTAGGCTTCTTGTAGCAGCCAATGGTCTACAATGAATTTTCCGGTAAGTTAAAATTCCAGGGCCTGCTTTACAAGAATTTCTGTCAAAACAGGTCTCCCCTACACTATTGTGTCTGTTCATTAGTAAGAAGAAGGATACTACCATCAGAAGTAACTAAACTCTATTGCAGGCAAAATATTTTTAAGCCATAAGACCTTGAGAATTAATTTATTTCATTTTCAGTTTTCCCATATGGAAAAAAATGAATAATTTTCGTATCGAAAGTTTTCTCAAGGATACAAAATATGAAATGCCAGGCATAGAGTAGGTGTTCAACAAATGTTGGTTTCCTGTTCATTTCACTTCATGGTTCCATATTGTCAAATAACATTCTTGATTTAGTATCAGTGCCATCTATAAATTTATTTGGTTAAACGTGTTCATTTAGTACTTTCCTATAAGCTGTGTACATCAAGAGAGAACAGGCCAGGACAAAGGACAGTGTACAAAGGCTTCTAATCAAAATGCTGCCAAAACTAGCAGAGGGTTTTAAGAATCCACAAACAAAATATTGATTTGTTTACCTCCTTGTGAGTTTACTTATTACTGAACTATACAGATAAAGTTACCTAGAATGTGGGAAAGGTGATGTCACATAATATTGCTTAAAATCATGTATTATATGAGTTACCATTAAATCATGATGCACTGAAGAAAAATCATTCTACAAACATTCCCTCAAATTACCTTACACATATATATGGTAAACATGCACGTGCATGCATATATAAAACCTTTGAGATATTCCAGGGTACCTCCCAAATACCCAACAAAATAAATTGAACTCAAGTATATAAATGGAAAGAAAACTTTTGTCCCAGGATTCTTAATACCATAGTGAAGATTAGAGTGTCTTTACTTTAAGAAATCTGCTCAGTGAAATCCAAATTGTTCAGAAATACCACATTTCATTAAGCCATAAATTGTACCACACAATGTGAATTACAACATTTGGCAGGGAAAACCATTTTCAGTTAGGACTGATTTTGAAACCTAACAACTCATTTTTTTACTTCCCTGTAAAAAAAAAAAAAAAAAAGAGTATAAAATGGTATCTTCCTGAACCTTACCTATATAAAAACAATGCTAAGGACAGTAATTTGGAGGACTACAAAACTCAAAAAAAGGGAAAAATTTTTGATATAATAAGAAATAAAACAGATGTGAACATATGGAAAATTACACTGACATAAGAAACATCATCAATCTGGATGAAACCACAAAATCACTCGGATATCACAGTTGGGTACAAAAGTAGAACCCATGCATTCATTCAACAAATATTTACTGAATACCAACCAAACACCAAGATGTATGATAGGTATTAGAGTTCAAAAGTCAATAAAGATATCATTCCTGACATTAAGCAGTCAGCATAGTGAATGCTCTGTAAAAAAAAAAAATCTCTGGTGGTTTCAATGTTGTGATTTATCTACATATCACACATTATGCTATCTTCCCAGACATAGCCTGCAAACTGTAAAACATAGGCACTTTTTACATGTTGATTATGCTTTTGTTTGGACAGAAAGACTTCAAAGGTTTGCAATGGTTACAGTGTCTTACAGATATCATTTTATCTCTCTTGAACTTGGCTTATTTATTAACAATGCAGACTGCTTCAGCAACTCACCAGGCGCTGTCCAGCTCTAACATTTTAAGATAAAACTATAGAAACAAGTGGATATTCAGTGTAGGATGTCCACTGTTTATTTAGGCTACTGATAGCCTTTCTTATAAGAGTGCATTGTGTATTTACTTCTGGGTATTTTCATGTTTAATAACCAGTGATTTATGGTTCCATAAATAGCATTGCACAGACTTATTAAACATGAGAAATTAGAGAGTTGTGGTAATTAATTAGACACCTTGGACAAAATTTTATACGTATTTGCCAAAGGCCTGAATTTCAAGGTTTAATTTGAATTGTTTGTTAATGTCTTTTCTTTTAAACAAAATACAAAAAAAGCATATACAATGCAAGCTAAAGGTATACTTCACACTTGAACATTTTGGGGCATATTCTAATGAAACAGATTCCTGTCAGGTCAGTAAGTATGTCAGTTTTATAAATAAGGACACCCATTCACAAAGTAGTTCAAGAGAGACTAGGATTCATGAAAGGATGATGGTACTGCAACACTCAATTTCAATGAGGTCTACAAAAATTCATAACTGATTTGAGCCACAACTATAACCCTAGGCCTACCTAAAAGCAACACACACAAAATTATAATATTGATAATTGCTCAAAAAAATTAAGGTCTGTTTTAGGAAAGGTTATAGATCACAAGTGGAATGGATTAGAACACTACATCTCACACCTTTACACTGTCCTACTCATTGAAACACAGTGTCTCCAATCCATCCCATTACTCCAAATACCCCAAGTCTTATCAAACACCAGGTATGCTTTCACTCAGCAGTTTTTACTGCTGTTAAAATGCTACATGTTAATTTACTTCTCTTTCCAAAAGCTCTCCCAGAGCCTGAGCTTTTTCTTCATTGAATCAGCTTGTCCAGGGGATCTGGCTAAACCTGCCTTTGATCAGTGTTTAACCCTTCTAGATGCTCAGGGGTGTGTGGTTTAGTATCTATGAGAAAGTAATTAGAAAGGATGGAGAAAGAGACTATTACAGCTCCTGCCAGCAAGAGATGACCAATCAGATTTCTCTGCCCCCTCTTCTGTCTTCACAAACAAGGGATCATGCTAAGGAATGTAACTCGGAAGTCTCGTGATAGTTTTAATTAAATAAAAGGGTGTGGATTGTAGGTTCAATAGAGTTTATTCTGTTATAATAGAGGATTTTTTATAAACAGAATGGTAATACGGATGGATATATGTTTATATCTGTATCTATATATCTATATTTATATCGGTATAGATATAGATGATATAAATGATATAGATATAGACTCTTCAGTCACTAAGCAGTCCCACATAAGCTTGTTCCAGCATATACCCCTCAGTAACTATAAGAAAATATTTCTTGAGAGCCAAATTACTATATAACTTGGTCAAAGATACAGTGAACAGAGAGAAAGAAATAAAATCTTAATATTTAATGATTAGGGGAGGACAGGGAAGGTAATGCTTAGAGGCTGATGCTACTATAAGGAGGAATAATGAGGCAAGAAATTAAGAAAAAAATGAATATAGATATTAGAAAATGTCCCTGGTGGACAATCACAGGGATATGCAAAACTAGTGATATAAATCTAATAATGCACAATGATTATTCAAAATTGACCTCAAAAATACTCCACAGAAATAAATGAAGAGAGGCACCCAAGCTCATCTGTAGTTTAATTTCCTGGATTTAACCTAACGAGCTGTTCCTAATACATACGGTATTACTCAACAACACTGCAACACGGCAACAGCTTATGAATGGCTCAAGGTGACCACTGTCATTGCTTAGTTCTAGAAACTTGGTGATGATGCTAAATGAGAAAGAAATATTTCAATGGCATTCCAATAGTAGTACCTTCTAACTCCCCTGGCAATGGACAAAGTCAGACAGAAGAAAAAGCCAGTCATACCCCCACTCTGTGTTGTTTCTGAGAGAGGACCGGCACCCACAATGCCCTTTTCTTGTCTAGATGATTTTGTGCACCTGTTCATCTCCAGAGCCTACCTTCTCTTTCTTTGCATTGAGGGGTCCTGCACTTGTGATCTGGTGCTTTCACTTCTGACTTGAAAGGAGACATTTTCAAACTGTGGGTGAATTTGGTACTCTAATTTCTTTTTTTTTGCATTGGCAATCTCATTGCTAGTCCAGTTTAACTTGAATTGGATCTGTTAAAATTCTCCACAGAGATTTTCTCTGAAACTATATATCATTAAGGTCTTGTACTATTACACTGTCTTGAAAACCTTTTCATCATGTTGTCCCAACCACCATCAGTAAAAGTTTCTGAGCTTGTGCCCCTCAATATATGTACATTTATAACATGTGGAGATGTACTACTATACTGATGCATGAAATATATTATTAAACACACTATAATAGAAAGGTAAAAAAAAAATAGAATAAAAGTAAATACACAAAAAAGTTTTAAAGCTTTCACTGTACACCCCCCAATATATGCACCCCGCTTTGGAGTAACTACTGTACACATTGAATTCTCATCAGCCTTGCAGAATGACACAATTTTGCTGCCAGGGAGTTTCCTTCCTGTAATGAATTAAATTGTTTCACCCCAAAAAGATATGTCAAAGTCCTAACCCTCAGTACCTCAGAATGTGACCTTATTTGGAAATAGAGTCATTGCAGATGTCACTATAAGATGAGTTCACCATATTTGAGTAGGGTGGGTCCTTAACCCAGTATAACTGATGTCTTCATAAGAAAAGGACACCCAAAGGTACCCAGGGACACAAAGAGCAAATGTCATGTGATAACGGAGGCAGAGATTGAAGTATTGCAACTGTAAGCCAAGGATTGCTAGCAAAATACCAGAAGCTAACAAGAGACAAGAAGCCTCCTCTAGAGTCTTCAGATGGGAACACAGACCTGCTGACACTTTGATTGTCGACTTTTGGCCTCTAGAGTTATGACATAATTTCTGTTGTTTTAAAACACCTAGTTTGTGGTACCTTGTTGTGGCAGCCCTAGGAAATGAATACACTTCCTAATACAGAAAAACTGCCTTCTTCCATTCGAACAATGGACAGTGAAGAAAAAATATCAACCAAGATTGAAACTTCCCAACTCCATAATTCAATAAGTGGAGAGAGATAGAGGTAGAGAGACAGAGGGGAAGAGATGGAGAGATTACAGAAGATATGAGTCCAGTACAATACAACAGTGTTCCTTATAGAGTTCCTGCTGAAGTCTGCACCTTAAAATTATCAACATACAAAGCCAATGTCAATTGATGTGCACCATATAGCTATATCAATTATTAGCATGTTGAAATACTTTCAGAAGTAGATGGTAAAAAGTCACTGCTTCATCTAGTAACCATCAATTGTTCTCTGTTATCTATGAGTCTGTTGTTATATTTGTTCATTTATTTTATTCTTTAGATTACACATATAAGTCAAATCATCTGGCATTTGTCTTTCTCAGTCTGACTTATTTCACTCAGCATAATACCCTTCATGTCCATCCATGTTGTCACAAATGGTAAAATTTTATTCTTTCTTATGGCTAATATTCCATTGTATATACATACCATATATTCTTTATCCAGTCACCTACTCATGAGCATTTCAGTTGCATCTATACCTTGGCTATTGTAAATAAAGCTGCAGTGAACATAGGGGTGCATATATCTTTTTGAAGTGGGGTTAGAGGCTGGGTAAAAGGGTGAAGGGATTAAGAAGTACAAATTGGTAGATACAAAATACTCACAGGAAAAAAAAAAGAAAAAAAAAAATAATAATAATAATTTTGGGCCGGCCGAGTGGCACGGTGGTTAAGCGCTGGCTTAGGAAGCCAGCGGCCCCGGTTCGGTCCCACATATGAGGGCCAGTGACATTGCCCTCAAAAAAAAAAAAAAAAATACTCACAGGGATGTAAAGTACAGCATAGGGAATGTAATCAATGATATTGTAATAACTATGTAAAGTGCCAGGTGGGAATTAGACTTATTGGGGTGAGGTGGGGGTCATTTCATAAATTATATAAATATCTAACCACTATGCTGTACACCTGAAACTAATATACAGTAATATTGCATGTCAACTACAGTTGAAAAAACGAAATTATTTCTTCAAATGATTCCCCCGTCACACAGTGATTATTCTGGCCCTTTTGCCTCTTCCCATAACTCAGCAACTAAAATGTCAATGTCTGTCTCAGCAGGGGACCCAAGCCAGAGTCAATTATGACTGACTGCTTGTCCTATTGGTTGTTCAATACTTATAATATCACCTAGACCAACATGCCTAACAGAGATTGGGTTTCTTGTTAGCTAAAAAAAATCTCCACAGCTAACACCCATCAGGGGAGTAATAATGAAATCCCTCTTCAAGGCACATTGTTTTTCTCAGCATCAGCACCAAGTGCCCGTTTTGAGTCAAGGGTGAGATGCATTTGCAGAGTGTTGGAGGCCAGGGAATGATTGCATGGTACCCTTGTAGTGTAGATTCATTAAGTGTTTTCCAGGGTTCTCAGTTCTGTTTCTGCCTTAGAACACTGAGGATGGAAGATAAATACAGGAACCACATTTCCCACCTTGTTTGTGCTGCTCCAAAATTCATGATGACATTTAATGCCCAATGTGATAGTATTTGGAGGCGGAGCAATTGGGAAGTGCTGGAGCCATGAGAGTGAAGCCCTCACGAATGGGGTTAGTGCTCTCATAGAAGAGCTCCTTCAGCTCTTCCATCATGTGAAGACACAGCAAGAAGATGCCATCTATGAACCAGAAAGCAGGCACTTAGCAAACACTGAGTCTGCAGGCACTGTGACCCCGGACTTCCCAGCCTCCAGGACTGTGAGACATAAATTTCTGGGGTTTATAAGCTACCAGTCTGTGGTACTTTCTTACAGCAGCCTGAGCAGACTGAGACACGCCTGACGCAAGTCACTCTTCTCAGCACTGTAGTAAAAATAGAGATTTATACCTAACAAAGCAATGGATTCAGCCTAATTAATTTTGATGTCTTGTGATTTCAGAGTGCTATTTGCATGTGATATCATCTGGAAATGTATTTCTTATTTAACCATCTCCCCAAAGAGCCATACTTGCTCTGCTTCCTTTCTAGTAACAAATAACAGCCCATATTAAGGAATAAAGCTTTGTGTAGCATTGAAATGTACTAAATAAATTGTTTTCTAAGGCATAACTCCCTGAATTGCAGCTTGTTCTGGATGGGCTAACACAATGGATGGAGCTAAAAAGAACACATTTAGGTTTGATTTCATATATTCTGTTTTTGCATTAAAGGATGCTACAACTGGGAATATGATTAACCTGGTTAGTCATGAAAACTAAGTAACTTTTACCTGGTTTAGAGAAAAGTCTGGTGTTATTTCTTGTAATACTACTCTCTATTTTGTACTTCGGCATTTAATTGCTGTCCAATGATCAGGATACTTTTTTTTATGTTCAATTTTATTTTGATTTATTTCCCACTTTACTTCTGGCAACCTATGGAAGGGGTGGTGGTTTCCCTTTCTTCACCACCAATTCACATTTCAGGAAAGACCCTTTATCTTTTAAGTACTTTCTCCACAGAAACCTCTTTTCTTTCTTCTAATAGAAGGGAATGTTGCTCCTGCATTTTCAATAATATATAGTATATTTCACACACTTCATGTCTGGAAAAGAATTATTACCAAATACCTATCAAAGTTTGCTTGAGGGAAAGTCTAATAACCACATTGCTATAAGGAGCTGTAAGTTTTTGCTATTTTTAATAGGCATATTTTAAGTCTTAATGGACTGAATGGTCCTACTACAATAATTCTGGCTATTTTCCATCATTGGTAGACAACTGGAATCAACAGCACATTACAGGATAAGAGAAGTACAATGAGGGAAATTAGATGCATCAAGATCACCTGGGAATTCCAACATAACTCATGGGCTTCCAGGTTTCAAAGGAAAATTGGGCTGTGGTGTAGTCACAGAGGATTTGAACAGCGTACAGGCATGTAATGAGCAGGCATCCTGGCAAAAGATTAGAGAGCTTCCCTTGGGGGAATGAGGAACAAACACTGGCAACTGCACACATTCAGTGTATAATCTTAATAATTTTTTTCTCTACCACCTTCTTAGTGATAAGAGCTTCTGTCAGGTAAGATAAAGGAGACAATTTTGATTCCATTCTCTTTTTTTTTTTTTTTTTTTTTGAGGGCAGTGTCACTGGCCCTCATATGTGGGACCGAACCAAGCCAGCGCTTAACCACCGCGCCACTGGGCAGGCCCTTGATTCCATTCTTTATCTAGCTTCTATCTGGTCTTCAGACCATCCCGCAAGCCATCAAATCTTTTGGAACATCTGTAGGGCATTCAAGAAAAGGGATAAGAAAGATGCAGAGACCCTGCCCTCAAAATTATTAAAAACTGCTCTTCTTAGCACTCAGTGTATGCTCAAAAAGTAGTTTATACAAACCTGTATGACAATAGCCATAGCTCCTTTAGAAGAATACCATCCATGAGTGAACACATTTCTAGAGAATTCATTAGAAGACCTAAGGACCAGTCTCACTTGCAAAGATGTTTAAGGTACAGCATCCCAAGTCTTTCTAGTATAATGGAAAGCCAGAAAGGCAAGTGACTAACTGTTAAGACTGGTTACACAATAACCTTGAGGATCTGAGGTAAAGAGAGGTTAAGGACAGAGAAATGAAACCTGAGTTATAGGTCAGAAAATGTAAAACAATTCCCAAGATAGGCAAAGGTCAAAGATAGCATTATGGACTTAAGACTGTCCTCCGCAAATTTTTATATTGAAGTCCTAACCACCAGTACCTTGGTATATAACTATATTTGGAGACAGGGTTTTTAAAGAGGTAATTAACTTAAAATGAGGTCAATATGGTGGGTCTTAATCAGATATGACTGATGTCCTTATAAGAAGAAGAGTTCAGGACATTAAAACACACACAAAGATCATGTGAAGAATCAGGGAGAAGAAGGTTATCTGTTAGACAAGGACAGAGGCCTCAGAAGAAATCAATCCTCTTGACACCTTGATCTCAGACTTTCAATCCCCACATTGTGAGAAAATAAATTTCTGTTGTTTAAGCCACTCAGTCTGTGCTACTTTGGTATAGCAGCCCAAGCAAACTAATATAGATGGCTGAGCCTAAAAAGATGACTAGAAAATAAGAGAGAGGGAGAGAGAGAGAATGCTGAGCTTGTTGGAAGACTAAACTGATCTTTGGGTAAAATCAAATTTGGGTCAGACATTGCTAGAAGGTGCTGAGGATCTAAGGCTTCCTATCAACCACCAGCACTAATTTGCTAAGCATATGCGTAAACTTTGGAAATAGATCTTCAAGCCTTTGGATGACTGCAACCCCAGCCAGTATCTTGACTATAGCATCATGAGAGACCATTAGTCAGAACCACCAACCTAAGCCTTTCCTGGATTCCTGACCCACAGAAACATTATAAGTTAATAAATGTGCAATTTCGTTTTGTTTTGTTTTGTTTTGTTTTTTGCTTTTGTTTTTTGAGGGCAGTGTCACTGGCCCTCATATGTGGGACCCGAACCACGGCCGCTGGCTTTGCAATGTTTTAACGTGCTAAGTTTTATGAAGTAAGTTGTTATGAAGCAATAAGTTACTAATATACCTGATAAAATCAGAATGAACTCAAGGATTTTAAAGGCCAATAGTCAAGAGGTAATCCTAAAATGTAATTAAGTAGCTAAAAGAAGTGTGGAACTGGTAGAGTATGGTGGTTAAAATCTCAAGCTCTAAAGCCAGATTTATTAGTTTCAATTCCCAGCTCTGTCCCTTTATTGATGTAAGACCTAGATCAACTTATCTAATTTTTTTGAGACTCAGTTTCTTTAGAAGAAAATGGGGATAATAATACCCATGCATAGGAGAAATAAATGAGATCATGCCTAGGTCCTGGTGAATTGTAAGCATTTGATAAATAGTGTCTATTATAATCAGGGAGGTAAAAGAACTCTAAAAGTTGAACCAAGGTTGTTTACCAAAACCAACTGCTTTCTGGAAGCAGAAAGAGTGCACCCACCTGCCCCTTCCCAAATGACCCTTCTTAAGGAGACAGATCTTAATAAGCGTCAGTAAAAAAAGGTTCACCCTACCTGGAGACAAAAAACTTGGTCAAGTTTAATGAAGTCAATATTGGGGAAAACCAAAATCTGTTCATCAACCACAATCATTACTGTGGTAAGACTGGCTCTTCCCAAAGCCCTAGTCCTGAAGTGTGAGTGGGAGGCACAGAGAAGAATCAAGCAAGATGCTATCTTGCAGACCTGATGAGACTGCAATTTGCAGACAACTGGGGCTTATCTCTGATGATGGACTGGGTGTCAAGGCTGAGAGGAAAGCCAGAAAGCAGCTGCATGGATACCCTGGAAAGTTGGTAGCAGGGGATGTGAACAATACATTCCAACTTCTGTGCAGATTAAATGAATTTTCCAGATAAGATTATGGTGTTAATGAGTAGCCATTAAAAACAGCCAAGCAAACAAATAGACTTGTATTAAAATATCTATCTATCTATCTATCTATCTATCTACCTATCTATCTATCATCTACCTGAATCTCTGCCAAAGCATCCAGCATCACCTTTAAAGTCAAAGGCTCTTTATAGGTTAGTATATTAATCAGGGAGCAGGAGAAAGAGGGGACTGTATTAAAATGGCATTTGCCTTTAAAACAGAGTGCTGTTGACTGCTGTGAAGCAAGTGCCCCATGTCAAGAGTGAAGGGCATGGAAGTGGCATGACAATGAAGAATAAGAAGGAAGAGTTCTTGAAATGGGGAGACTTCAGGAAGGTTCTCAGAGGGAATATAGAGCCTAGTGTGGCTATAATGCCTTCTTTTAGATTGCCTACTTCTGGGCCAAATACAATAGAATCAATGGATACCAATCACTCTGGGAAGGATTTCAGCTGACAAAGCAACCCAGCTCTTAGAGGAGCTCTGGGGCAACACTGAAATCTCTAGAGAACAAAGAACTTAGGGTCGTCAGACACAGATAATTTCAATCATGGAATCATATCACACGTTTTTGTCCAGGCTGGTGGCTATTTCACATCAGAACACAACAATTGTTTCAGGGATACATATATATATATATATATATATATATATATATATATATATATATACTGAAAAAATATATATATATTTTTTTTTTCAATTACAGTTGATATTCAATATTATTTTGCATTAATTTCAGGTATACAGCATAGTGCTTAGACATTTATATAATTTAAAAAAGTGATTCCCTACCGATTAGTCTAGTAGCTGCCTGAAGATATTGGTTTAGAACTTTCCATAGATTCAGAGTAATATCCCAATCCCCCTGACATCAAGATTTCATTAAAATTCCACTCTGACCCCATCTCATTCTTTCTGATGGTATCTTATTTGAACTGAGAGCCACCTTAGAGATCCTTAAAAAGCTCTCCATCACAGGAGATAGATGAGGAAGCTGAGGGCATGTAAGGTGAAGCCACTGGGCTTCATGGGATTACATGGCTAGGTTATTCATGTATCTTCTGTAGTCAGTGAGATCCTTATAAGAATCATGTAAATATAAGGAATTAGGTGAAAAGGAATAACTTAGAAATTGATGTGGGAGAATGTTTAAGTTCCAAGGAAAAAAATCTAACTGCAAATTTCTAGCCTTCATTCTGCCCCACATATATTTGGTTTGACAAAGTCATTTAGTTTCCATGAATCTCAGTTCCTTATCTCCAAATGTGTCTCTGGCCTAGATAACCTCTAAGATTCCTTCCATAAATGCTGCTCACCTTATTTAACTCTGTGTTTGTAAACAAGTTTCAAAAGATGTATTGGCTATGGAATCACTAGGTCCTGGAAAAACATCCAGCATATGGAGTCCACAGTGAAAAAAGTAAGGTTTGCATGATATGATATATTGTATGGTAGTTTGGGCAGTTACTCTTCACCAGCAATTACAACAGCAACAATTACAATAATAATGGTTGATATTTATTTGGGCACTTAGTAAGGCAGCATACAAGCACTTTACTTGTATTAGCTCTTAAATCCTCACCATACATAGTTTACAAAAAAATTATTCCCATTTGATAGATGAAAAGCATAACAAAGAGACTAGAATAAAGAACTTACCCCAAGTTATGCAGCTAACAGGTGGCAGAACCAGATGTCAGTTCCAGCCATCTGCCCCCAGAACCCAATAAGCACGGCTGTGCTTCTGGCAGGCTGCAGAGGGGATGACCAGGGTCTTTGACATGTCCCTGTTGGTGTTTATTTGTGGAGCTAAAGATGCTTTAGGGCAGGAGTCTCAAGTACCTGTTAGCACCAAGCAAGTCCTCTATGTGTTAAATAAATGTTTGTTGAATGAATGGTGATAACAGTCACTTTTCATAGCTACACACTAACATACTGAGATCCAAAAAGGTAGTGGACAGAGATAAAGAGCTCTCCTCAGACCACACTGCCTCATTTTTCTCGACAGGTTAAATGCAAATTTTCTATGGGGTAACGGGACTAACCAGCAAGCAGGTGTTTGGGGACCTCTGACACTCACCACCACTGAATGAACTGTCCCCTAACAGTGCCAGGAGGCATACCACCTTTCTTTCTAAGCATCTGTATCCTATCCCACACCTTCATTTCTATCTCATTCTGCTCTCTTTGTACCACACTCCTCAGCTGGTGAGTCCCCCTATCTTACGGAGTTTTTGAGCAGGCACGAAAAAGGATTATGAGAGATGATAATTGTGAAAGTATTTCATAAACCTTAGAGCATGAAGCAATGTAAAGAGGTGGCATGGTTGATCTGATGTTGCTACTGCTATTATGACTACCATCGCCGACGCTACTGCTCTATTACTACTACATGTATTATTATTCCTGGAGGATAAATCCCAAAGTGTGGAGATGGACATTTCCCCAAGGAAGCTACACCAATAATGGCTTAAGGCAGGGTGAGCAAGCCAGACCCAACCCTCCTTGTGTTTTCATAAATACAGTTGGATGGAATGCAGCCATGCCCATTCACTTTCATATGGTCTGTGGTTGCTTTCCTGCTATAAGGACACAATTGAGTCATTGTAACAGAGACCTTTTAGGTCTGAAAGCCAAAAATATTTACTATCTAACCATTTACAGAAAAGATTTGCCAGCCCCTGGCCTAAGTTGATCACAGTGAGTAGCTTTTACCTTGAAATAACACCTAATAAAAAAATAAATTATTCCATAAGAGATGTGCAGTGTTATAGAGGAGAAAGGGCAAAAAGCAGGGAGAAGGCCTTCCCATTCTGCCTCTAACGCCAGCACTGTGGTTGTGCTTGTTGACCTATCCAGACCTCATTTTCTGCACAATGTAGCAACAGTGGCCAGAGAAGATGTGAGATCAGAATCACTAGATAATCTAGCAACTGCCCTCTGATTCCAAAGTCTTCACTGCCCATGATCTTCACTGCATTTCCAATATCACTATTTGATCAGATAGCTGGTGTTTTGATCTTACGTAAGCTGAGAAGACTTTCCAAAGAAGATCTAGACAATAACTGCATTAAAAAGTCCTTCACAAATCTTCACGCCACTCATATAGGGTATTCCTTATAGCCCCAGCCTTGAAGAGACATGGTGATAATGGCCTTTGGTGGTTTGAATCCCTGCACTGCCCCTTTACAAGCTGTGTATTCTTAAGTAAGTTGCTTAAGCTCTCGGAGCCTTAATTTCCTAGAGATAAAACTATCTTCAAGGATTCTTCTTATAGCTCATAGCCACAGTAATATGTAAAGTATGTGGTATGTGCTAGGGGTTCAATAAATGGTAACTGCTACCATTATTATAACAACCCATGTGGTGTGAGGTATTGAACTGATATACAAAGGAATCGTAATAATGGAAAGAAATGTCCATGGCAGGCTGCCATTTGAAATGCTTAATTTTGAGAAGACAAGGATACATTTTCTGCCTCCCTTCAGCAAACATTGCTAGAGGGAACGGACCCAGAGCCAGAAATCCAGGGGACTGAATATTATTAGCCCACTCACTTCAAGTTTCCTCTAATCAGGGCTGGATCCTCTCTCCTAGTTCCTTCGTCATACTACATCTCAGATCCCCTATTCCAACTTCCTGTCCACAAATGTGCCTCTTACACGCACACATAGCCAAGTCTGAGACTTCAAATGAGGAGTCTGTGCATGTTCACATGGATATCAACCTTATATTGTCTTCTGGAAGCCTGAATAATTTGCTCAAACCCTGCCTTGGAGAATCAGGTGCTGTCACCGTCAAGGAATGATGTGTAAGGGTTTGATTTGCAGCTAATAAAAAGATCTATTTCTTTCAGTTTCACTTCTGTCACACAATGACTGTTGTGTTCCCTACAGGAGATTCGCTCTCTTTCTGCACTAGCCACTGAGATGACAGCTCTCAAGCAGCAGTATGAGCTGCTGAGTTGAGTGGCGCCTATTAGTTTTACAACTGCTGGTTCACAATGGCCTTGCAGTGTCCATAGCCCACCTTAATGAAGATGGGTAAGACAGCTGCCGATGAAATCAAATCTCTCCTGGAAGAGATTCCTTCCTTTCCATCTTAAAGTCCATCAAACTCTCATCTTCCCAACAAAACAGCTGCTGGGGCCAACACTCAGCCACAGTCAATCACTGAAACTAGGTCCACGTGACTGTCTTTGGAAAGTGAGCTGGGAATCTGCTTTGCTGAGAAGGTGACTCCAAATGACAGAGGGAAGGAGAGGTAGATTTGCCCTCTTCCTCTGAGTTAAAAAATGCAACAAAACTATATGCCATATTTAATGTGATACAATCAAAGTGAAAAATCCTCTGAAAACTGAGAAGTATCATATATAGGGAAACCACTCTTGTAATTATGACCCTACATAGAGCAATAGCAATTCCTTTGTTAGAGCAAAGGCAAGAGGGAATTCCCTAGATAATATAATACAAGCGTGTGGCCCCACTCTCAGATAAGAGCTAATGGTGTTCTTTATAATTCCTGCTCTGGCAAAGTCAACACTTTCCAAATCTTTATATTCTGTTAAGACCCAACTCCCCACTCAGTTACCACCTTCTGGTAGACTGTTTGCAAACACAGCAAGAATTCCTCTCATCCCTGCAAGCCCTCCTTTTGCAATGTGACTTTGCTGCTCCTCCCACTAAGAGGTGAAATTTGTGCCTCCATCCATTTAATCTGGCCAGGCCCTGAGAATTGCTGTAACCCACAGAATGCAGAGAAAGAGCTATTGTGTGACTTCCAAGCTCTCCAAAGTTCTTGCTGCTTTTGTTATCACTCTCTTAGAATGCAGCCCAGAGACCACCATGTGAAAAAGCCTGGGTTAGCCAAGTACAGGGTGAGAGGTCATGTAGAACAGAGATAACCATACCTCCTAAGATCCCCAGAATAATAGCCAGACATGTGAGTGAGACCGTCTTAGACCATCAGCCCCAGTCCATTTGTCAGATGACTACAGCCACAGGAGTAACCCCTTCTGACACCTTCAGAGTTACCTGGCTGGGTCCACCATAAATTGTTGATCCACAGAATCACATGCAAATAGCATGACTATTTTGAACACAAAGTTTTAGAGCACAGGCATACCTTATTTTATTGTACTTTGCAGGTATTGTGTTTTTCACAAACAAGTTTGTGGAAACCCTACATCAAGTAAGTCCATTTACACCATTTTTTCAACAGGCTCAGATAATGGCTAGCATCTTTCAGCAATCAAGTTTTGTTTTTTTTAATTTAAGTACATTCCTTTTTCAGACAAAATGCTATTGAATACTCAATAGTATAGTATAAATATGACTTTTATATGCACTGGGAAACAAAAAAAAAATGTGTGACTTGCTTTATTGCAATATTCTCTTTATTGTGGTGGTCTGGAACCAAACCCTCAATACCTCCCAGGTAAGCCTGTGGTTTGTTATGTAGCAATAGCTAGATTAACCACACTTCAACCATAAGGTAACTCTTGGTTTTAAGCAATTTTACTTAGCTTTTGAGCCAGTGTGTCTGAGGATATGAAGCTGAAAATGAAACTACTGACTGGTTCATGTGAGATAACACACATAAGCACCTAAGCATAGGACTTGGAACTCAGGAGACACTCACTCTTTTGTTACTTGTCACTTCCCACCTCATTATAGTTATTTGGATAAATAAATGCTGTTAGATCTTTAAGGGCAAGAACTTAATTGATCTTTGCATCACTTGCAATATATAGCACAGTGTCTTACACATGGTTGATATTCAATGCATGCACGCTGAATCAATCCTGAAATATCCAGCTTGCTTCATGCTGCCATATTTACTGGGAATATTCAAAGTGGTGATATGAACAGAATTGTGGGGAAACAGACTGCAGTCACCTTAGTTAAGTCCCTATACCTCTTGGATCTTTCACTTAGGCATCTTTTAAAAGGAGAAAATTGCCTATAGTCATTGAGATTCCTTGCAGCCCTAAAAATCATTTATTATAATCATGATACTGGTTAGCATTTGCTGAACACTTATTTATGTGTCAGATTCTGTGCTAAGTTCTTTGTGTATAGAGAAATTTTTAAGCACAACAAAAGGTTTTATTACCGCCATTTTCAGATCAGGAAGCTTGAGTCTAGGGCAGGAGTCAGTAAACCCAGCCTGCCTGTTTTTGTAAATAGAATTTTACTGTGGCACGGCCATATGCATCCATTTACAAGTTGTCTGTGGTTGCTTTCACACTACTACTGAGTAGTCATGGTGGAAGCAGGGACCGTATATCCTGCAAAGGTGAACATGTTTACTGCCTGGCTGGCCTCTTACAGGAAAGGTTTGCTTACTTCTGGGCTAGAGTAATCTGCTGAGACAGTGATCAGTCATCACACTCAGGGGTGTGGAGTTAGAAAGCCTACGTTCCTTCCATTAGGCTCTTCTGTCTTTTTATCGTTTCATTCACTTAATCACTTACTCATCATACTTGATCTTTCAAATAGCCACTCACAGGCAAGTATGTGCTCAAGATCTCCATAAGAACAGCTGAGGAAATGTCAACTGTGGTCTCTGCTCACACACCTAGTTAAGAATACAATCATCTGGCCTCCTGTAGCTAGAGGCCATGCAGCTACACTTAGCACTAATTGAAAAATAAGGAATGAAAAGACGTGCTTTTGACACAAACTTGAATGACTGGAATTACATCTTTATTATCTGAAGTGGGAACTTGTGACCTGTCAACCTCCACCTGTTCTGGCATCAGGAAGAAATATCACAGAAATTAGCCTCTGGCTGGTCATCTCATTATAGGCCAGTTATAGCCCATTTTTCAAAAACCTGATGGATAAAAAATATCAACCTGTTAATCAAATGCATCTGAGGTTTGTTATGCACAATACTAAACTATCTGGTGTTTCAGAAATACAAGATTCAGCTCTGAGAAATATGGAGCATAAGTAAAAGGAATTGATTAAAAATGAACAGAACTGAAGAAAATCATCTCCAGGCTGATAAACTACATTGATTGGAAACTTTAATTGCATTTACAAAGAAAAGTGATCATTAAATGGCCATCTATTCAGAAACAAGGCTCTCTCCCAAAGGCACATGAGGTAGCACACAGAACAGAAAGGTTTGAAGCACTGTTTAAATGAGAGAGATTATATTTATCATTACCTTTATCACTGTTTGTGATCCTGATTACTAGGAGTTTGAAGTGATCCTTTCCCCTGCACGTCAAGGTTTGCTTTGCTCCATAGTCACACCTGTATGAATTCTGATCCCTACTTGGAATATTCCTCTTAATGTCTCCGTCTTTCTAGCCTCAAATCCTCCATACTAATTGGGACCTTATTACTTTTACCTTCAATGATTACAAGAGTTTGCTAAGCAGCCCTTCCAAATTCAGTTTCTTATTATACCAATTCACCCTACACAGCACTGCCACAATATTTTTTTTTAACTCATTTCATTTCTTCATCAAATGTTGAGTGACTACCCACTTTTTAATGCCCCCAGCTATTGTGCTAGGGGCAAAAACACAGGTAGTTTCTGACTAAGGTTGCCATATAAAATATAGGATACCCAGTTAAATTTGAATTTCAGAAAAATAAAGTATTTTAATAGAAATATGCCATACATATTGCATGGGATGTAGTCATAATAAAAAAAGAAAAAAGGAAGGAAGGAAGGAAGGAAGGAAGGAAGGAAGGAAGGAAGGAAGGAAGGAAGGAAAGAAAGAAGGAAGGAAGGAAGAAATGCCAAAGATGTCAACTGTTATAAATATTTTGCAATGTTCTCCATCAAAGAGCCCCAGTCTCCTATGAAAACACTTCTCTCAACATTCTTTTACATGCCCATTGCCCAGCAAACAGGGTCACTGATCTCTGAAAATCTCTCAAATTTTTCTCCTAAATATATTCCACCCTTTCCCCTGCATGCCTGTAGAAACATAATGGAAAGTTTACCCCTCTCACCAAGCGCAGTTTAATGTCTGTCTGCCTATCTCAAGATGTCTGTCATACCATTACGTGCATTAAAATCCTTTACGCTCTTCCTTCTCAACCCACTCACTAGATTCTTCCATTGATGATCACCAAGCACCATTTCTAAAATAAGAACTATGTTATTCATCCAAAATAACTCATTCTTTACCCCTCAAGAAGAGTCTAGTTAGAAAACCATCACCATCAATAAATAATAGTAACTCAATATTGCATATTTAATAAAATGAGAGTAAGTTCTTCTACCAAGGTATAAACCTCCTACAGAATCCAAATTATACTCACATTTAAGTAACTGGTACCCAGGATAGTGCCTAGAACATACTGGGAGCCTTAATATCTGTTCAATGGTTTTAATTATCCAATGAGGAAAGTGCTCTGGAGAAAAGCACAGAAGGCTGAGAAATTCACTGTACCGCTGGACGGAAGGAAGACATGGCAGAACAGATACTAGGGAGTGAGCTGTAATGTAAAAAAAGAGTAGAAATCTACCAAATAAAAGATTCCCAAATCAAGGAAACAGTATATCCTAAAGCATGGAGTTTTGAAAATATTGAGTATTGAGATAAAATGCTGGGTGGGAGCTACACTTGAGCGGAATATATGTCAATTATTCATGTATCAATTCACTCAGCAGATGTTTCTGGAAACTCGCTCCTTGCTAGTCACTATCTTAGGCATTGGAGATACGACCGTGAACAAGGTGGACGAGGTCTCTGCTCTCAGAGATTACAACGTAGTGGGTTGTAGGAAGCAATAACACACAACATGAACTTTCATGGAGGTATTTGTGCTACAATGAAAACAAACAAACAAACAAGGTATTATGCTGAAGAGGTAAAAGAATGCCTTTTAGACTGGGTCATTACGCAAGGGCCCTTGAGGAAATGACATTGATGTTGAAGCCTGGTGTAATAAAAAGAAGGAGTGCCCATGTGGCAATCTGGATGAAAATAAAAATATTTCAAAGAGAAGGAACTGATGATGTAAAGGCGTGCCCTATGGTGGGAACAAGATTGGCATGTCCAAGGTACCAATAAATAGATAAACACATAAATACATACACACACACACACACACACACACACACACACACACACTCCAAGGTGGTGGTCAATGATCATGTTAGGAAATGAAGTATAAAGTCAGAGATAAGCAGAGACTAGATCAGGAAGGTAAGGAGTCAGCTTTTGTTCTAGGTACACAGGCAGTGTCATGATCTGATCAGACTTCACATAATATGCCAGAAAAAGCCCATGGGGGAGTGGCATGGTCAGACTGGAACACCAGATGGATGGCTCCAGTGGTGGGTGGCGCATGGAGAGCAGGGGCCATTGAAGGCTTAGGAAGGTCTGTCTGTTAATGAGGCTGTTGCAACTGTCCAGGTGACATGGTACAGGCTGCTATGAGGATGAAAAGGAGAGATGTAAGCATAATTTTAAAGAATTTGTAACCACATTGTAAGCCTTTGCGTATTGGATCCATATTTCAATCATCTGCTGTAGAGCACACCCCAGGACCTTGCTTTGCTCATTGTAAGTTAAGTGTGCAGTACAATGAGGGAGTAGCACATCTTCTCTGCCCTAACCATTTTTCTTAAATTCTCCTCCCTGCTGCTCTCTTTCCCCTTCTTAGACTGGAAAGCCTGGAAATTCTATACAAGACACTAAGTCATGCAAATTGCAATGGTGGACAGAAGCTGGGTGTCAGTTTCTGCTCTGTCACTTAATACTTGAATGAGTTTGGTCAAGTCATTTACGCTTCTTTAGTTTTGATTACATCAGCTAAAAAAATGGGATGAATAACAATCATACCGCTTGTCCTCCTGTTGCAGAGAGCTGTGGCAAGGATCAAAACAGATCATGAATTTTTCTCTGTAACACTGTGAAACTTGCTTCTGTGAATACCAAGAAATTTTAGAGGAGTATTCTAAACCTATGTCGTGCGTAATGGGGAACTGGCCAAACTTTTGAATACTGATTTCAGGTGTAGTGTTTAATAATCACTGAACTGAAAACAGATTATGTTTCCTTACATAACATGTAATTACCCTAGTTACACACTGCAAATTTACTATATCATTGACTTAAAACTTGAGCACATAACCTGTGCAAGAAAATGTGCTAACCATCTAGGGGAATTAAAGATGCAATAGTCACAGAAAAACAAGCCATCCTGCCCCTCAGTATCATCCTCCTAAACCGAAGCTCAAGCTTCAGATCCTTCCTTTTTTGAACCAATCGTGCCCTTTTCTTTTCATGACAAGCCATCTTCAGTCAAGAGCTCCTTGGGTAGTTAATGGTGTCTTATGATGATCCTTAAAACTCTCCTCTCATTTTACTTTTGATTAAAAAGAAAGACAGCACTGCATCTAAGCCTTTGACTGATTTACACTTCAATTTAATTTCTCCCTTTCTTATTCCTTTCACTGGGTGAAAACTTCCACGTAATTAGGCTCAAAACCTCTCGTCAAATGGTTTGATTGAAAAGCAGCACGCTGAATTTCCCTTCCAGGCTGCTGGAGCAGAGAGAAACCAGGACCCTGTGAGGAAATGGCATCCTGTGATGGCAATTAAGGGAAATGGTGTGAGTGTTTGAAGCAACTCCGCTGTCACTCTTTCTGCTCCTTCCTGCTGATTTATTACTCCAGTTGGTCCAGAGACTATCTCAGTGTCCTTGTCCACAGAAAAACGGGTGGCAACTGGCAAGCTTGAGTCCTAACACTGGTGTAGCAGAGAGAGGGCTAAACAAAGAACCTGGAAACTTGGTCCTCACTTGAAACGTATGATTTGGGAACAATTTACAAACTCCCAGGCTGTTAGTTTCATTGCATGAAAAATGATTTGATTGGAAAAGTCCCCTAAAGACTTCCTCCGAGCCCAGCATTTCATAATTCTACAAGTACAAAGCAGCTTATGAGTCCAATGAAGGTTCTTTATCAGAACAGTCTTTTAAGGAGGGGCTTCACCCCAGAGCCTGAGGATGGAGGTAGCAGTCCATACACATAAAATGGCCCACTGGCATGGAAAAGGCAAGAAATGTGAAACATCTAAAAGAGGAATTGGCCCTAGAGGCCCGGGCTCCAGGTTTACCTTCCCATCTCATATTAAAGCTGTCCCTCTCTTAGGTTATAATTGACATGTTAACATGGGCCCCCATGATGCAATGCATTGATAAATAACATCAGAGCGGTTAGAAGCAGGTACTGAAACATCTCTACATCTGTAACGCACAGCAGGCTTAGTCTTCATGTCTCATCTTTACATTCCAGGTCAGGAGCTAATTAGGTTGCTATCAAGACGCTTATGCTAATTATTTTATACTGGCCCGCACATTCACCCACATACTTGCCCAGATTGAAAATCATTGCCAATCCTGAAATATTGGTCTCCTTGGTTCTATGCTCATAATTAATGAGCATTGCCGTATGTATGAATGGTCAAGAATAAGAGTAGATCCTGGCTTGGGAAGCCAGCGGCCCCGGTTCGGTCCCACATATGAGGGCCAGTGACACTGTCCTCAAACAAAAAAAGAATAAGAGTAGATCCAAAAGTGGTCTTGTAGGAGAGAAGAGGTATTTTAGAAAGCATTAGAATTTTGCGTATCGATGCTGATAGAAAGATGACTACCAAAATTGCAAAGACAAAGCTGACAGGCCACTTCAAAATCATTAATTACAATTCTCTCATTGTGCAGTTAACAGAATTGGTTTTCCTGGAATTATAATTTGATGAGAAAGCCTGTAGTAACTGTTGGAAGCTAAATTTCCTGACAAATGAGTTTCTTATTAGTGAATCAAAAATGAGGTGGGTGAGTCATGAACACTAATGGGCTCCCTCATTGACAAAGGGGTCCCTCACTCTTGAATCCTTAGTTGAACATGTAACCATTTTCTACCAGCTGACTCTGGAAGTTATATGAATGTCCATCTCAGAAAGCACAAACAATTTCCTATAATATAACAGGACTTGTGAATATAGGGAAGTGTTCTGATCAGTTTTTCTCAGTGCTAGGAACAGATTTCACATTTGCACAGATTACCTTACCTAAAAGTTCAATAGATACAAGGGGGCAATGGCTTAGTAGGAGGAAGAACTTGAGTAAACTGCTTAACTTGCTGAGGCTCACTTCCTTTTTCTATAAATTCATGAGAACAATACTATCTTATTTGAAGGATGGTTGGTAAAGATACAATGAGGTAAACTAAAACGTTTGGTTCAGTACCTGACGCAAAGTAAGAGTGTATTGTTAAGCTTAGAAAATATCCATGGTCTCCATAATTAATCTTGGCTCTGGGGAGAACACAAAAGGCCCTCAAAAAGAGCCAGATATTGCATTTGAGAATATTGCTTTGAGAATTTTTTTCCCACTGTCCCAGGTAATATTGCATAAATATTTAAATATTAAGGGCACAGGTCTGGGTTCAAATTGCATACTCAACCTGGTTCTGCCATGTATTACCTGTATGACCTGAGGCAAGTGACTCCAACATTCTTGCCTCAGTGTCTGCATCTGTAAAATGGGAAAACAACTGCACCTACCCCATAGGAGAATTAAGTGAGCTAAGACCTTTAAAGAGTATCAGGCACACTGAAAGAACTAGAAAAAAATAAAGTAACATATTATTATTATTATTATTATTAGTAGTAGTAGTAGTAGTAGTAGTAGTAGTAGTAGTTAGTAGTAGTAGCAGCAGCAGTGGTAAAGAAGATATTATTGCCATTCTTGTAAAGCATAAAGATCTCCTTTCTTGAGTTTATTTTATCTAAGAAGAGTGGATTAACATAAGTGAACACTCAGAGATATATACTAATAATTGGTTCAAAGAAAAAGATATACACTAAAACCTTGACTAACCAAAACTTAGGACCTCCCCTCCACCAAATTATTCAGGGAGCCAAATTTTCCCAATAGCTGAGATTTAACCCTTTAATCACCCTTTCACACTTTTAAATAATCAAAATGCTGCTGAAATTGACCCCAAGAATCCAAGAGGATCTTGCTTTGCTTTACCTGTGATTTAGTTTTTCATAATGGCCTTCAGGCTTTTATGGAAACCAGAGGTCCAAGACACCTAGAATGATTTCATTAGTTATCACTTATAAAGATGTGATAGTTATCACTTAAAAACTTTGTAAGTTATCACTTACAAAGCCTTTGTTCTCCATCGCTTCTTGCTGATGATAAGTCTGGGATCTCAGGCCAGGAATTAAATGGACTGACTGTGGAAGCACATTTAACATTTTCAGCCAGAGTGGGGGCCTTTTGTCTAGAGCCACTGGGGCAAGCCAGCTCTTCTTTGCTAGCAGTTGCCTTTATTCTGAAGCCAAATGTCTGCCGGAGCTCATGTCCCTGAACTTGTCAGCCACGGCCACACACAGCTATATGTCTTGAATGCTCTTCATAAAAAGAGTTTCTCTGTGTGGTAATTTCAAATTTTAGAAAGTGCTCACTTCACTTGGGCGTTTGGGCCAATTATTTCTCCCTCCTTGTTTGAGTCTCTGCAGACAACCAGACCCTGCCTATCTCCTCCTCCTTCTCCTCTCTGACAACATCAAATGACAAAGGCACAAAGCAAATAAATGTTAAGGAAAACATCGACACTGGTTCTGTTTAATGCTGTGCTCTGTCAACCCACTCCACTGCCTAGCAACCGGGGTGGCTCACCCTGAGTTCATTTTCATTTTAATGTGCCACACAGAAAAGCAGCCTAAATATATACCCCCAGTTCTGAAGCATATAATCTGCAAACTACAGGAGCAGGCGGATCATTTCTGTTAGTTTCCTCTGTAGCAAAAACCACAATTTGCACCCAAAGCATGTAATTATATTCAAATTCTGAAAGACTGCCTTGGCAATAGTTGAAATTCATAGTTTGGGAGAAAGTCACTTAGGAGTATTACATGTTTTAATGTTGGGGGGTGGTGCTGACAGGAATATTTCAAAACAGCAAAAAAAAAAAAAAAAAAAAAAGGAAGGAAGGGTGAGAACAGTGACTCAGAAAATGTGGCTTACTGGTTTCTAGGGGTTTTACGTTCATGTTCATATAGCCACTCAAAAGCTGGTAGCAAAGGGTGGGGACTAGGGCAGGGCATATAGCTTTGAACAATAACTTGGCTGTGGCTTCCAGATGAGAACTAGAGCTGGGGGACTACTACACTGGCCATTTCCCCCCTTCTTTCTGGCAGGTGAGACCCAACCAGGATCAGCAATATCTCCCTGCACAGGAGCTGGAAGCTGAGCACTTTCTCATACTGGGGTCTCCCATATAGAGGAAGCCTTCAGAACGCCCCAAGAAATCCTACCACTTAGCACAAAATCAGGCACCTATAAGAAGAACACTTACAAAAAATTAAATTTTACAGGCCAGAAAAGGCCACCATTGGCAGTGTCCATTCCTATAGGACCTATCTCATTGAGGGGAGAACAATCTACAGAAAGAGAGGTAGGAGGTAAGGTTGCAATTTGAGAAAGGATCGTGGAAGAATAAGAAGCTGGCCTTTCTGCAGCCGAGTAAAACAAGGTGGATGAACTTGGAGTCACACTGACCAGGCTCCATCTGATTCTGACATTGACGAGGTGCCCATGGCCAAGTCTCCACTTTGCCCATCTGGAATATCAGGGACTCAGATAATCCCTAAGCTCTCTTTTAGCCCTAAAGTCCTAGAAACCTGTTGGTGTACTTTTGGGGGCACATGGCATTCTCTATCCTTTGTCTCATCTATAAATTACCACCCCTACTCTCCTAGTAAATGAGAATCAATTAGGTGGCATGTCATTCAATCACTTATTCATTCATTCAAAAGACACATATCAGGTGTGAATGTCTGATGTCTCTGTTCCTTTTCATTAGTGTGTCCTTGGGTTAGAATGGGTTAGAATAGTTATTATGAATGGGACAGTCTCATAGGCTCCTTGGAAAGATGTGTTAAGCACATGAATCAGAATGCTTCATTTATCTGCACTCTGCTCCTGACAAAAGACCTTGCTGTCTTTGCTTTCTGTTTCTTGAGATAATGAGCTGGTAGTATAGCAAAAAGGACAAGAGCTTTGTGGTTAGAACTGAATTTGAATCCTGGCTCTACCGCCATATTACTTTGGTCAAGCCACTTAAGTTCTCTGAATCTCACTGTTTTTATTTATGAAATGGCGGTAACTTTATTAATATCAAAGGATTAGTGGATTAAATGAAATCATACATGTGAAGCCCTGGAAAAGTGCCTGGTACACAGTAGGTGTGCATCACATGTTGGCTTATGATCCAAGAAAGTCTCTAAAAACTCCAACTGTATGTAGAAATAAAACACTTAGTCTTTATAAACTCGGTTGCTGTTCTGCCCTCTGCTTCAGTATGGCTAAACACAGCAGAGCATTTGAAACACAACGCAGCGCTCCTTTCTAGTATTAATAACGTGTGTTCAAATGAAAGCAGCATTCTCACCGTCTCGGCGTGACTCTGAGATGAAGTTGGATTGTGAGCTTTATAACATCACAGTGTGCCATTCTTGTACAATACACTGCTCCTGTCAGAGAGGGGAAGAGAAAACCTGGCTTGTGGCTTTGGTATAAGTTATTATGATCGTCAGGAAAAGAGACGTATAAAATACAGGAAGACCTGTGGAACTCAGACAGGTTTAAGATACACAGTGGTGTCTTTAAAGACATACCGGCTGGAGAATCATGCAGACCTCGCGCTGAGAACCATTTGGAGAGATCATCTCACTCAACTCTCTCATTGTAGAAATGAGGAAAAAATAAAACAGACAATTTTCCCCAGGTATAGTATTAAGGCACATTAAAATATCCAGATATCCCATTCCATGTCTGCATGTTAAAAGACTGATTAAAAAACATAATGCCATATCCAAAGTCACGGAGTTGGTCAGGGAGAAAGCTAGGAAAGCACAATGCCCTTTCCATAAGCATTCTGGTTTTAAATTTGGGCTCCGCAAAGTTGACTCTAAGAGTTCTCGCATAATAATGTGCTCCCATCTCCTCTATAAATTTTGAGTCCTGATAAGTAAAAGTATCAAAACGTCATTAAAAGAAGCTCCCCATTTCCAGATCTGAAAATTGTGGTCCTGCAAAGACCTGTCTTTTCCTAGTAGAAACTAGATTTAAATGTTTTCATTTTTAATGGACACTAAGCATCATACAGGAATGTTTAAATCCTATACAAATTTTCTAGACATGGGATCCAATTCTGAACTTCCAAGATGGTCTCAGAGTATTTCTTGGAGGCCTTCCCCCTTTTACTTCACTAGATCTCTGAGCTTCTAAATCGTTTGTTATTCTAGGCTAAAATTTGCCTGGCATGGATTCTTGCATGTTATCACAAAGCAAAAGCTGACCACATATGCTATTTTCTCTTAGTGTCATAAACAGGAAACTACGTGTGAAGCTTCCCTCCTCCACATTTCCCTAAAGAAGGAGTAAATGAAGTAACCACTTGGAGGCAAAAGTGTTGCTACAGATAGGGAAATGAGAACTAGTCGATGCATATTCTTTAAACTACCAACCAGCAAACATTTAACAGGGAAGCTCAATTTTGTACAAGGAACTGAAAGAGCATTATCATTAAAAAATTTCTCAGGGCCGGCCGAGTGGCGCGGTGGTTAAGCGCTGGCTTGGGAAGCCAGCGGCCCCGGTTCGGTCCAACATATGAGGGCCAGTGACACTGCCCTCAAAAAAAAAAAAAAAAATTTTCTCATAAAATATTTAACCTGTACACAGTGGTTTACAATGTACAAAGCATGACTTATTCACTTTCCCAAACAATTCTGTGACATATGTATGATAAGTATTATTATCGCCATTCTCAGTTTAAAGATAAAGGAATTGAGTCTTAGTCAAGTCTTGTGACTTATGCAGGTTCACAGAGTTCCTAAGTGACAGGAAAAGACTGAGACTTTCCTCCAACTTTTGTGATGGAGTGTTCCCAACCCCCCTAACACCACACTGCCCATTAGAATTCATTATCACAATGAATATCTTCATCAGCAAATATTCTCAAAATCATTTTTTTCAGAAGTATACAAAAACAAACAAATGAAATCACTCCCTTTTCCTCAAGAGTTAAACACCCTCCTTTGGATTTATAACAGCGAGAGCTTTACACATTACAACACATTTTCTCAAACATTTTGCCCAAACCTCATGACCATAACATGAAGTACACAAGTTACGTCATATTTATATTTTAAGATGAACCTTCAACACATAAAATCCAACAGAAACAAATAAAATTGATACTTTTTTTTTAAATATGTTTTTCAGCTGCCCAAAACGTAGTTATAATATTTATACTTTTTTCTGAATCGAAGGGTGAGATGCGGAAGGAGCTGGTGGGGTGCGTTTCAGGACAGGAAAAGAAGGAGCTACTGCAGTTACGGAGGAAGTCCCTGTGAAGGCAGGAAGGTGTGGCCTGATTGGCAGAAAGCCTAAGCGGAAGGAGCCTTCCAGTGGACACTGGGGTCTGCCTGCATTGCACGTGGCTGCAACCAGACAGAATTAGTCCACAAGCACATCATGGCATAGACTCCATCACACAAGATAAACTGAGAAGAAAGCAAACAAGTTTTCACTAAACCTACTGGTGGTGTTTTCTCCCTATATATAAATGTTTCCTCTTGAGGCGCCTTCTTATCAATTTTGTAAATTGCTACCATTGTCACTGAAGGTTTTATTTTTCTACAGAGAGTTCAACAGATTCACTGAATGGTACATTCTTACTTCTTTCCCAATGCCTGGATTTGGGCCGGGAAGGCAGAAGTGGAGCATTATGGGCTAAATTGTGTCCCCCACCCTAAATTCATATGTTGATGCCCTAATCCCCAGTGCTTCAGATTGTGACTGTATTTGGAGATAGTGTCTTTAAAGAGGCGGGTAAGTTAAAATGAGACAGCTAATCTGGCCTCTTATAAGAAGAGGAAATTTAGATACACAAAGAAACATCAGGGTTGCATGAACACAGAGGAAAACCATGTGAGGACACAATGAGAAGTTATCAATCTACAAGCTAAGGAGAGAGATCTCAGAAGAAACCAAATGTGCCCACACCATGATCTTGGACTGCTAGCCTTCAGAGATGTGAGAAAATAAATTTCTGTGCTTTTAGCCACCCAGTCTGTGATTTTAAACCTAATACAGGTAGGGAAATATGAATAAATTCGAGGTTTATCTTCAGAAATTTGCTTCCCTCCTGGATCACCCAGGGTCTAGCAAAGAAAGCTTTCTGAGATCTGGTAAATCTATTCACTAAAATGGAATATGTTACCTCTTCCAGATTCAAAATCAGCAATAAAGGAATAAAATTCTTACTATGGAATTAGCCATCAGTCATTTTGTTGAAGGATTATTATTTTTTTTCCCTGGAAAGAATTGTTTTCATTATCTCGTCTTCTCCCTGTGGTATGACAGCCTTCACCTCTACCCCACCCAATGATCCATGTTGAAAGTCCTGAAGACATTTATATTATATTATAATCTTCCCAACATGGTCTTTTAAGAAAAAAATTCCTGTCCTACCACTTGTCAGCATTTTAGAGAAGAAAAACAATACATCTAGAGGAGAGAGAAAAGGAGAAACCAATTTAATTAATTCATCACCAAGGCCAAAGACATATAAATCTTATCATTTTATCTGTCAACCAGCACTATGAATTATTCAGCAAACCAAATCCCAAGGAGGAAGGGAGAGAGAAAGTGGTTAGAAAGCAGCTGGCTGAGCAGAAGAAAGTGCTCAATAGATCAGAGTAAAACAAGCCCCATGGCTAGAAAAACTTAAGAGGCAGTTGTCTGTGACAATGAATATGAGCATAATTCCTTACAAGGACTCCTGGTTCATGTGCCATTAGTGAGATCACCAACACTTCTGTTAGGATGATTCAAACAGACATATGCTTCCCCTACACACACACACACACACACACACACACACACACACACACACACACCCTGGTTTCTGAGCAAGATACTTTTCTCTAAATATATTGTGGTGCATTCTTTCTTAAAGTTAAATTCTATGTTTTCAACTAGTTCCCCAAAATGGCTAAAGTCAGGAATGTCTGCTGTTTTATGGGGGATAAAATATAAGACACACACTAGATCTAGGATCCTTAGAGAAAACTATTTCCTAAATCGTAAGTATTAAAACATTTTTTAGGCAGGTATGCACTGGATTTCTTAAAGACGGGCAAGAGGGATTACACAAAACTCCCTTATGAAACTAAAGGTTGGTAAACAAATATATTTTAATATTTATATGTCCCATACCACTAAACTTCCCCGGAGCTATGATAAGCATGATATTTAAGTATGGCACTAAAGTCAAGAATGAAAAATACCTGTAGGAATATTCTGAATAACAAAAAAAAATGTAAATCTGAATTTTATAAAGGACATTTAGATATATTAATTTGGTTTGGTATTTGGATCCCCACCCTGCCCCCTCTACTTTTTAAAATTATAGAAGCACTTATCTTAGATCATTAAAATACATCTGAAATTATCCATAACTGAACAGCACAATGTCTTATTTAGTTTTCTATCCTTAGCAAATAGCACACAGCCTGGAACATAGTAAATGCTCAATAAATGCTGACTGAATGGCTACTGAATAGAGAGCACACACAAAAACTGGAGGACCTCAGCAAAGGAACTGACCAATGGGGAAAAACTTATGAGTCTCCAGTTTAGAGGAGAGTTAATTCTCTCCTGAGACACAACCTTAGCCTGAGACTATTTTGGGTACCCCAGCCAGGAGTGGCTTTGTTTCCCCAAATCATAAAGGAGCTCAGCCTTCTGTAGGCTTCCCTGGGATAGGCTGTAGGCAGATCTACACATGAGTCTCCAAAGATCTAAACCAAGCCCGGGTAAAAGGTGTTCTGAGGATTTCAGGTCCTTCTACCTGTCTTAGTGTGAATCCCACTATTGGGCAGAATGTTGTTTTTTTTGTTTTGTTTTGTTTTTGGGGGGGGCGTAATAGTGGAGACCACTGATTACCATGGCAGCTCTGCAGACTTCTGGCTTCTCAGGAAATGGGCAAGGGGAACAAGGGCAGAAAAAAACAGACAAACAAAAACCTCTTTTGAGTCCATTGAAAGTTCTTGGATTCAAGCCTCTAGTGTTCATTTGATACCAGAATGAAGGGCACTGACTTCTTCATAGGCAATCGAGACTGCGGCATTAAACTCTGGAATAAGGCTGGCAGAAAACTACTAGCAACAACCCTCGGTCTCATGGTGCTATGACTCCTGCCACCTCCATGCAAACGATTTTTTAAAACAGTTGCTGTTAGCTAAACCTTTGTCTGAGACTAGGGAAAAAGCAAGTATACTTCAAGTAAGAATGAGAGGCACATTAGGAAAATGCTGAGGGGTCCCCTGGTCCTTCCAGGACTCAAAGGGTAACAGTTTGGAAGTGGAATTGGAGCCAAAGGTTGGGGCATCTTGTTGATGGCTGCTTCTCTTGGTTCAAGCTCGAAAACATTAATTAAATATTCAAGGAGCCTACTTAATATAGATGCATTCATTCTCCAAGCCCCAAATCAATGGGATGGGACTTCAGGGTTGATAGAGGATATTGAAGAGTTGAATTCATGAGCTTTCTTATCTCAGCCAGGCAGACCCTGGAGTTCACTGCCTCCTCTAACTCAGATGGATCTGAGGGCCTTTTCTGGGGTCTCCAGTCATTTACTTGCTTTGTTCTCCTTTTCCATCATACTGAATCTTATCAGATACAGGTTAATGAGAAACCAGTCAAATGGGAGCCAGTCAAAACTGATCCTTGAAGAAATGAAGTTAATAAAGAAGAGTTGTGTTTAACATGTGTGAAGTTCAACACCTTTACCCCTTTATGAGAGAGGGAGGGAAGAAGGAAGGGAGGGAGGGAGGGAGGGAGGCTGAAAGAGACTGACAGATTTAGGAACCCCTGGGAAGTACTGCTCTGCAAATTCCATCACTTAACTAGTAGCCGCTTTTAACTGTTTACATTCCCAACAGAAAACATTGAGACCCTGCTAGCCTATATAACCTCTATCTAATACATAATCTTCATCTCCCTGCTGATCATTTACACTAATTAGCAAAATTTAGCTAATTATCGCCGAGCGTTTCCGTGTTTAATTATGGCTATTAGTAATTGTCTGTCTGGCTTCCTCCATCCCCACACCCCTTTTTTCTTTCCCACTCTTTATAATCCCACCCTCACTCTCAGCCCCTGAGGGACTAACAGTTTCCATTTCAATGAAATTGCTTTTGCTTCTTTGGTGGTTGTGGTTCTTTGCTCTCATAGGTTTTTCATTTTGGTTTCTCTACCTTTCTGTGCAAGCCAGCCTAGACCAGATTCAGCAGGAGTCACACAGGAAACAGCAACCAGATCAAGATCAAGCATTCTCCCCTTCCAAACACCCCCCTCCGCCAACCTTACAAGCTCTAAGCTGCTTGACAACTCCGTCAAATGAAATTTAAAGAGAGAGCCAGAAAGAGTCAGAGTAGTGCTGGCATTTTCTCAATGTGCTTCCACTTAACACTACAGACAGCACAGAGCAGAAGCCCATGGCTCAGAGGCAGTAGGGAGAACTGATGTTTCCAATGGGCTCTGCATGTTATATATAGGTCTTCAAAATACAAGCTCGGGCAGGGGACCTCTGCTGTACTTCACTCATGCCGCTCCCTGGAGGGCTGCTCCGGCAGTGGGGCTCTGTGATTCCTACTCTCCTCACCGTTGGAGTGGAGTGCATAGTAAACAAATAATGAAGCTCTCTTCTTTAGAACAGTTTACTACGGCAAGCTCCTACCTTGGAGGCAGACGTCACCCTTTCTGAGGCAGCATGCACAGAGCTGAATATATTTTTAAAAGCCATAGATCTCTTCCTTCAATAGCTAATGCAAGGAGGGCTTGGAGCAAAACACATCAGACTTGGATTGTGTGAACAAACCCACCCATGCTACCTCGAATTGAAATAACATTCGCATAAATGGTGGAATCAAAGTTACTACAATTTACACTTGGGTAAATTATAAATGGACTTTGCCTTATCTATAGTGGGTAATATTAGATGTAGTTTTTATGACAGCTGTCCTTTCTGTCAGACATGTGGACACACGTAAAGCTGCCCAAATGAATGATAATGACCGCTGGTTATTAATTATATTTCCTGCCTTCTTACACTCAGTTACTCTCCCCCCTGACCTTTGCTGCACAGGTCACTTTCCAGCAGTTCAAACTACTTCGGGCTGAAAACTAAAGATTCCAGCTATTTGTTATTTCCCTGACAATGACTAGCTCCCAAAGGAGATCAGAGAGGAGGATGAAAGCAAGGTAAATGAATGAATTCTCAAAGTGCAGCACCGGGAGACTTAGCTGATAAGTTGCCTGTCATCATGGGTGGGGGGTGGGGGGTGAAAGAGGTGGAAGGTTGCAAAGGGGAGAATGTGGTGTTGGTGCAGCTATGGATAAGGAAGCTAAAGAGAGGAGAGACCATTAGAGAAAATGGGGTGGGGGACGCTGGGGCAGAACCCATTAGCATTAGCCTTTAAGGAGAAACTGGGCATTTCCTTCCCTCATGCACATGCGATCCTTTGCATCATTTTCAATTCCATTTTTTTTTCTCTCCCCACCTTTTGATATTACCTGAAAGGCGAGTGGGTTAAGGAATTGCTATACCCCATTAAAAGGATAAAGAGCAGAGACCCACCGTGCCCTCCTCGCAGGGAAACAGGGGAGCGATAGATAGAAATAGGCACTGAGTGATGCTTGCTGCCATGGAAATGGTGCTCGTGCTGAGAGTGAGACCCCGGCGAGGAAGAGGAGGAGGAGGAAGCTACATTAGAGGAACTCCACACAGAGCTGATGATACATCCCCAGAAGAGGGACCAGATTCCAAGCGTCCAGGCCGGCTGGCGAGGAGGGCTCCGTCTCGCATGGATTCTCAGGTGCATGGTCAACGCACTGGACCACTACAGATGGGCAGTTTGAAATCCAGCCAGTGAGGAATAAAGAAGTTCATGGTGCCCAGGGGCCCATCATAGCAGGAGGAAGACTTGCCGGAATTTTGGAAAGAGGGAAGAAATAAGCGCTTTGAAGACAGGTGGTGAATCAGTTAAAAACAAACAAAAAAAAACAACTATTACTTTAAAAAATATATTAGATAGAAGGCAAATGCCCCTCTTCCCCGGGGCTTAAATTTAGGGTGCCAAAGTCCACCTAGGGATAGCAACCCTCCGAGGGTGCCCCGGAATGCTACACATGTCAGGGGAGGCCCACTGAGGCTCTCCCCTGATCTCTAGGCACCTCAGGTCTGATGACTTAACTCACACTCCGGGAAGCCACACAGGAAAGGTGGAAATGAAGGAAGAGGATGAGGCAGCAGGAGACCCAAGTAGGCTCAGGTTAGTTTATCCCAACATCCAAGCAGTTTGAACATTTTTTTAATCTTTATCCGCTTCCATGCGATGCAATGCAGAACTGCCAAGCAAAAAGGGGCTGCAGGTGGGAGAGTTCTTGGAGTGTTTCTCGGAGTCTCGGAGGAAGGGCGCAGAGGAAACTGTTAACCCTGCACGTTCTGGATAGCGCCACGGAGCCGCCGCCGGCGACCTGGGTTTCCCAACTGGACGAAAAGCAGTAGCAGCAGCAGCCGGAGGAAGAGAACAAGGACCGGAGGGAAAGAGGAGAGGAGGAAGAGGAACCCAGCGCGGAGCAGCTACCCAAACCAACGGTGGCACAGGGCAAAGAGAGGTGGGTGGGTGAGCCGGGAGAGCGCGAGAGGAGGTGCCCGCAGGCGGCAGAGGTGGCCGAGAGGCGGGAGGGCGCCTGCAAAGTGCTCGGAACTGGGAGGCACAGGTGAAGTGAAGCGAGGAGTTGGGGAACCAAATTCACAAATGGGCAAGTCATATGCAAATAGCACACTCCTGAGAGCAAATCAGTGCAGCCCGAGCGCTCTGCCGAGGGACTGGCTGGCTCAGGAGGAAGGAGGGGCCGGAGCAACCGGAATCCCGGCCCTCCCCATTCAAGTGCACGCTCCTGCTCCCTCGTCTACACCCTGGCCGGCCTCACAGCTCACGCTGCCCCCCACCCCCTGCTGCGCTCAGTTCCTTCAGTTCCCTCACAGCTGAATGAGCACGGGGCAGACGAGAGAGAGAGAGAGAGAGAGAGAGAGAGAGAGAGAGAGAGAGAGAGAGAGAGAGAGACAGAGACAGAGAGACAGAGAGACAGAGAGACAGAGAGACAGAGAGACAGAGAGACAGGGACACTGACACTGCACCTTTTTATCACCCTTTCCTTCTTTCCTAGGCGCATTAAGCCAACCTCGCACGAGTAAAGTACCTTTTACAATTTGGGAGGAAAAATGCAGGCTGTGGCTAAGGCTGAAGTAGCCCTAAATAGAAATAAAAATAAACCCCTTGAGTCAGCAGGGCTGTTGGAGCTTCACACAGTGGTGCCTGCCACCCGCACGCTCCTCCGGGCTACGCGGTCAGCACCACGGTCAGCACCACGCAGCCACTCACTGGGCTGAGGGAGCCTCTATGGGGGTTAAGGTGCCCAAGGCCCCACCGGAGAGGCGAGTGGCGGGAACCTGAGTCCTAGCTCTCCAAACTGAATGCGGAGAGGTGGTCCCAGGACTCCAGATGGTGAGGGGTTTCGTGGCTGGAGAACCTTGGAGAAGGTAGCTTCCACTTTTATGCACAGGACGCTCTTTAAATTCAGACCCTGAGGTTTGTGCCCTTGCTGCAGGCTGTCCTGGTCAAAGAACTTCAGAGGGAGTGAAGGCTGCATCTGCTGGCAGAAGAGGAGTGGCGACCTGTCCAAGACTGGCCTCAGAAACATACCCCACGTGGGTAAAGCCCCTGGGCCTGCAAGGCGCTGGGCACCAAAGAGAGCACAGCTTTTACATCCAGGCTGAACCTGCAGGGGAGAGCAGGAGGGGCAGAGAGAGGCTCAGTGCACCTGGTGTGGCCATCTGTGGCTCCAGGAGGAAGCTGACCAGGGTTCTGCCAGGGAATGGTGACATTCTGGACAGGTGGCCTCCCCCTTTCCTCCCACTCCACACGATGAGCTGGAGGTACAAACCTAACAGGCTCTTGCTAGCATTGACTCCCTTCTTCACACTCACCTTGGTTAAAAATCACATTATATTTTTTTTGGAAGGGGCAGGGTGTGTGTGCAAAAGGAATGATACTTGCTGGTTAAATCATATCATATATACTATATGGCCCTTGCTGGGAGTAAATTATAGGTATTAAGATAGTCCTATTTAGTCCTATTCATCCTTGGGACATCCCAAAGAGATACTGAGGAAGTTTGCATCATATGCTTTTCTAACAAATAAAGATACCAAACCTAGGGGGTATTTGTCTTCAAAATCAAATGCCAAGTCCCTTTCAGAATTTATGGTGGTGACTTGGTATTCTGGTTCTGAAATTGGTGTTCTCCTAAAGGGTCCACGCTGTCTATGGCAAATGATGCACAATCATCCCAACTGCTCTGGCTCTCAGCTATAAGAGGATCCAGAGAGGACAGGGTCCAAGGGGACCCAATGGCGATCCACAGCCTTTGAGAGAATGGCCCTCATTCAACGTATTTCATGCCCTTAGTTGGCAACCCACAAACACGAAGTCTTAAACTATCAACATGTACCCAGGAACACCACAGCAAGCAAGAGGAGTAGTTTATGGAGACTCAATGTAACCTTGTTTCTTGCTCTGTAAAATATGGATAATGCCTTCCCTCATGAGGTTCTTGGGAGTTCTAAATGAGATAACAGATACACAGCATCTGGCATAGCACCTGACAAAGACTCAGCACTCGTTAATCAATATAAAAATAAGCTAAAACTCCAAGAAGGTTACGTAGATGTTTAGAGTCTTATGTTAGTTATTGTTAGTAGAAAAGTCAAGGGAAAAAAATCTTATCCTAAGCATTCTCCATGAAGGTAGACAATTTCTGCTCAATCCAACTGCTCCTTTGGTCCTCCAGATGGACTTACTCTAACTCTGTATCATGGCCTTAGAGAGACTCAGATAACCTGGCTTATACCTAATTCTCCAACTCCATCTTCTGCCAGATGACCGCTTATTACCCTCCAGTCCCCCAGACCCTCTTCCTGATTTTTGAATGGGTCAAGTTCTTTCCTAACTGCAAATCTTTATACTTGCTGGCCCCTCTTGCTCAAAAGACTTTTCTCTAAGATTTTCATGTAATTGACTTATTTCAGATTTCACCTCCTCAGAGGCTCTCTCTGGCCTTCATCTAAAGTTAGCTATCACACTCCTGAAGAGCACTTTACCCCACTACCTTGTTCTATTTCTTTCACAGCACTCTCCACTTTCTGAAATCATTTTATCTGTAGGTGTTCATAGTCTATCTCCTTTAAAAGACTGTAAGCTCTCTGAAAGCCAAGCCGTTGTTTCATCCCCTACCTCCGTATCTTCTGTGTGTGTGGAAGAGAGGGTAGCACATAGTAGAAGCTCAGGAAATATTTGCTGAATGAATGAATATGATGACTCAATCGCCAATCTCATATTCACATGTTCTTATACCATTAGTTTCACTGATGCATTCATCTGGCTTTAGTGACATTGATTCCTAGAATCAGGCATTCCCAGAGTTGATGAGTTGACCACCTATCTACATAATATTGTTCTTCTTTTCTAAATTGGCACTGAATGGTGGAGAGTCTTGTTTTTGACTTTGTCCCGAGGAAGCGTGGGACGCTTTGATGAACCTTCCAATTAATCTCTTCTAGACAACAAAGTGAAAATAAATCCTTAATGCAGTAGAAAATCTGGAAATGCTGCTGGTGCATCACAGCTGGAGCTATTCATTTTATTTGTCATACTTATAATTTATTTATTTACTTTTCGCAAAATGTCAAAAGAAGTAGCTGTGAATTCTGGAAAGGCTGACTCCATTTGGGGACCCAGTCGAATACTGAGAAGACTTACCAGAGGACAAATGTAAGACGGGCTTATTTTTATTTTCCCAATCCAAAGAGATAACCCCCAGTTATCCTGATAAAAGTCATGTCCTTCTCCAGTGTAACACATTATTGATTTCTTTTGTATTTGTTTTCTCATCCCTCCTGTCTCTTCCTCTAGTCAACACATTCCTACTTAGATTTCTTCTCTAATTCCCATTCTTCTCAGGTCTATTAGAGTTTATTTTAGGCTGCATTTATTAAATATATCTTTCTTTAGATGTTTAGCTCAATACCTTCTGAACACTGCCTGAAGCTAGGGTTCTGGCTGAACGACTCATCATCACCTGCTCTACCACCACAAGCTCCCCTCTTTCCCTGAGCTGCCTCCCCTACTGGGCCCCTAGAGTGAGAACACTTGGAGTGAAGGGTACAGCTACACCATGAAGATGCGGGTCCACTTTGAAGATAGAAGAGAAGAGAAATGGATTCAGGAACATTACGCTCACCACAGATTTAAAGTTGAAAAGTATAAATAATTTTACACGTGTAACTCTACTTGGAAAAAAACCACAAACACCTAACCATACTCTGGAACCTTAAATTTCTGAATGGAATGCAGTTTTTAACAAACCCTGTTACTAGGTCTGCCTGGTTAATAGCTGGGTTTCTCTACTAGCTCAGACTTCAGAATTTGGCATTATAGATTTCTTTCCCCTTTTTTATTAAATCTCTGTCTTTCGTCCCATCTCTCAGGAGATTCTCCCAAGGTGATCTAGGAGAATTCATACCCATCTGACCCTCTGTCTTGCTTTGGTCTGTGCCTCAGCTACAACGTAGTCTGGGGAACCTTTTGGCTTCTACAATAAGCCTCATGGTGGTACTTAATCATGTAGGTACCAGGAACCTAATGCGAAGTTGCTCTGTGGGTCTCTCAGTATACATTTTGTCTCTGCATGTGCCTCTTCTCACGTGTATAGACTCTGACTTTCTACTTCACTGCCAGCAGGAGACACCTGTCAAGTTGTTTGTCACAGGCACATCGGATATGACCACATAGACACATAGAGCACCAGAGCAGGCTGCTTCTGTATAAACCCGAAGCTCTTAGATAAGGGCCCTCTTTTTCCAAATACGAAGTATGGAAATTCTTTCTCTCTCTCTCTCTCTCTCTCTCTCTCTCTCTCTCTCTCTCTCTCTCTCTGCAGCATTCCAAAGGTAAGTTTAGGAGGAGAAAAGAGAAAAGAAAAAAAAAAAGAATGAAAACAAAAAACTAAACTCTCATAATGTGAAATGAAATAAAAGTCCTGAAAAAATACAGGTGACTGTTAACATGACTATAAATATATCCAACGGTTCCAGTGACACCATAAAACAGTCAAACTTTGCTTTATTATATGTCAGTAGATTTATTTATAGCTACATAATTCATTCGTCTGCTTATTTATTTAAGAAAGCCATCCTGCAAAAAACAGATTTTGATTATGTTTTCCATGGAGGACTATAAAAGAGAAGCTTTACTCTTTTAAGCATCACTTCTACATGTATTTTATTTTTTAAAAACAACCCCATCCTCATATAATTTTACAGCTTAGAGAATGTATATATTGTTTCTGTCCCTTTAACTTCACCTTCTTTTAAGCATCTATACTTATTCTTTTGTCCTCCTTGTGGCTGAAATGGGGATATCAGGAGTTTGGATGCAAAAAATCTCCCTAGGAAATTTTCCAAATGTCTGGAGTTTGATTAATGGGGCAGGAGACATGCTTCCTTAGAATTTCACACATTTCTTCAAGGATAAGAAAAATATGAAATCTTTCTGTGTAAACCTTAACCAGCTTCCTTAAAAGTCTAAGTAAAATTATTTTATTATGGAAGCAAATTTTCCTTTTATTCAAGGACAGGATTCAGTCAGTTCTTGTGGAGAAACTGGGGCATTTTAACCCCTGTTAGTCTTCACTAAGCTGACATTGGATATCAGGCATCTAAACTTCCCACCCTCAGAATCATATAAATCTTTATCCAGTTTTAAGGACTCAAACCAAATGAATGATTGTCACACAATAACAAAAGGAATAGTAGCATTTGTATGTTTATAGGATAATTATCAAATCAAAGATTTAGAGGACACACAGATTTATATTTGGGGCTCTAGTGCTCGGCTGCATAGGATCAAATCCTGATTCTCCTTGTTAGCTACTGTGAAAATGTTAACAAGCTTCATAGTGCCTTTATATTTCAGCTTCTCCATTTATAAAATGAGAATACTCGTACTATTGTATCTATCTAGTAAATTTGTTGTGAGGCATTTAGAAAGTTAATATATGTAAAATGTGTATAAACAGTGCCTGGAACACAGTAAATGATCAATAATTATTATTCATCACATTTTTTATCATTTACCATGTGCCAGTGATGGCTATTTTATTATTAATATTATTATTAATATTATTATTATTACTATTAATTTTTATCCTTGGGGGCTGCTTGAAAGATGACTGACTCCTTGAAAGTCGCCCCTGCAGGTAGTGTTCCCTTCTTGTTGATACAAATCTCAGGGTGAGTGAGTAGAGAAAGCTCCCCCTGCAATTCCAAAACATAGAATGGAAAGTCATTCCATGTGCTACCTGACTCATTGGATTCTCTTTGCCCATATTTTGGAAAAAGAGCAGCAGCATCTTCACATCCTTCCCACAAACATCTTTCAAGCCAACTCTAAAACAGGAAAGTTCATTGTGGTCCCAGAACCAGCTAACATGGGCTGCCAACCCCCAGCAGTGCTGCACAGTGATTATTTCCAGCGCAGGGTGGAATGCTTGCCATTCAGTCTGCTTGGGATATGGAAGGGCCACTTCGCCCCCTCTCTATTTCCTCACTTCCGTCTCACAAATAAACAATAAATGCTAATCATTTAGACTTTCCCTTAAAGTCTTTTAATCATTTCCATTGGCTTTATATAGTATTTCTTTTTTATTCATGATTTCTTTAAGTTATTGTGAATGTACATCTGAATTAGGTTCTACTCAGTATAGAAAGAAACCATGACTTTGGTGCCTCAATTTATCTACTTATGAAATTTATGCTAACTATGAGCAAGGCACCAGGGGAAGTGTAGTGGATTCAGGAATGAAAAAGAGAAGATTTAAGGCCTTAAAAAGTATATAGTGGGCTGGCCGAGTGGCAGGGTGGCACGATGGTTGAGCGCTGGCTTGGGAGGCCAGCGGCCCCTGTTCGGGTCCCGCATGTGAGGGCCAGTGACACTGCCCTCAAAAAAAAAAAAAAAAGTATATAGTAAAGCAGAAAAGAAAAAAGAAAAAACCACCAAAAACAAAACAAACCTACACTCCATCCACATATACAGCTTCCCAAATACAATGTGATAACTGCTAGGTAAAAGTATAAACAAAGTATACAAAATAGTAGAGGGTGAAATGAATCCACTGTAGGGAGAGGAGGGACTATCAGGAGGGATTCATAGACAAGGTGACATGTGCACTGAGTGTCAAAGGACTAGAGTTCAAATCCTGGTCCTCTATTTCTTGTCCATATGACCTTGAGCAAGTTACTTTAAACTCCCTGAGCCTATTTCCTCAACAGTATTGTTATGAATACTGCCTACCTCATAAGAGTGTTCCAATGGTTAAATGAGAAGATGTATTTGAAAAGAATATTGTAGATGTTCAGGTTCATTGTTATCATGAACCTGGCCTTGAATGTTATCCATAGATAGAGAAACAGAAATGTAAAGTAAGGGGATTACGAATGCAGGGTGGAATCATCCACAGAGAGCTTCCTAAAAGAGGCAAATGTCAAGCATAGCTGGCACTTGTGAGGTTGTTAAAGGCTAAGAATCTCAGAAAGGGGTCAACTTTTTCTTCCAACTCAAAAACAAGTTTTTTTCATGGAATAAAGAAAGGCAACAAACGTAAAGGGAAGGAAAAGAACAAAAAAGCAATGGAAAAAAAGAAGGGGGAATGGGAAGAGAGGTGAGAGGGGAAGTGTGGAGAGAGGAAGGGGGGAGAAGAGAGAAAACTCACTTGGGAAGCAACATTCTTAATCTCTAATGACAGGATTGCCATATTCAGAGATGTCAAATAAATAGCATGTAAATCCTAAAAAGTTTAATTGTGGCATCACCAGGATCTTTCCTCTGTTTAATATCTTCCATGTAATTACTTTTCAGATACTAAAATATACATTGGATCCAATTCATAAGACTATCATTTAATTCTAGGAATACTATAGTTCAAGCATTCATTTTATTCAAGTGTCTATCTCACAATTCCATGAAGAGTACATCTGTAAGGTATAAGTGACAGAGAACTAAAATAGCTCATCACTCTCCCCTTAATACTATGTAGTCTTATGTTCACTTAGCAGAGAAATCTTGGAGGGGAATGAGATGAATGTTCCCCAAACAGAAGGTACAAAGTGTTATCTAACTAGCTTCAAAAATCTTTCCAAGATGGGTAATAAGGGCATTTCTCAGAGTTATTGAGGACTGAGCACTTTCCAAACTGATGATGAGGTCAGGGGATTACAAAAATGTAAGTTAATTCATAGTAGGAGGAATAGGATTTTCTTAAAATAGATGAAACATTAAAAATAACAATATTTTGGCATTCATGATATCTATGTGTTCAAAATCAACTATTCGTTATCTGGATGGGCAGAATTAGTTGTTCTTTCCTACCTTATGTTAACACTTGTCACACCCTATTATCATTTGGGTTTATAGCTGGGTGGTGTACATGACTTACAAAGGACTCATGTAAGGGAAACAGGGCTTGGTTCTAGGGCCAGAAAGCTTCAGTTCAAATCCCTGCTCCATTATTTACTAGCCGTGTGACCGAGGTCAAGTTGCTTAGCCTCTGAAAACCAATGTTTCCTCATCAGTAAAATGGAAATCAATACTCACTATTTCAAACTTAGCACAGTACCAGGCCAATATGACAATATGAGACATTGAATGGATGTCTGTAGAACAGTATTTGAAAACATTTAATTACTATAGGAGAGAATGTTTCATACATACACACACACACACACACACACACACACACGACACTTTGGTTAACATTGCTCAAGCAGTAGTTCGCTATAATCAGATCTGGATGCTGATGGTATCCACTTTGAGCTTCTCTAGTAATTGCAGAAGTCAAATGTGACTTGTATGCATCTTTTGTTATCAGTCTATATTGAGTATTACAATTTTAATAGTTTTCTCTTTCTTAAAATGTGTATACCTCTCTCTCTCTCTCTCTCTCTCCATACACACACACACACAAACACACATGTCATGCCAAAAAATGTATACACATTTTAAGAAAGAAAAACTGTATTAAAATTGCAATACTCAATATAGACTTATAACAAAAGATGAATACAGTCATGTGTATACATTTTTTGGGGACCTCTGGTATATATCAAAAAATTTGCAAAATATGTAAGCATCGTATTATAAGAAGGAACTTTTCAACATTTGAAGCCTTTATCAAATTGGAAGGGATGCCTCAGAAGGTAGTGAGCTCTCCGTAACAGGGAATATTCAAGCAGTAGATGCCTTTTAGAGACCCTGCAGTGAAAAGAGGGAATATATAACCTCTAAGTTCCTTTTCAAATTTATATGTGACACTGATTGAATTTTCTTTTTAAATTTTCCTTTGTCTTTTATTTCTGCATTTACTTAAACGTCATCTCTTGGCCTTATCTTGAGGCTCAAACTCAATTCCTATATGCTGTAAAAATTATAGTACAGCCCTGTTTATTAAAAAATCATACATGGAGTTGAGAAATATTAGACTTCTATAAAATGAATCCATCATCATTACACCAGAACTACATTTTTTATTATTGCATGCAGTACAAGTTGTCTCTAGATATGTTAACAATTTTATGTTTCTGTTTTAAATACCGAAGTATTTTTTGTTTTGTTTTGTTTTGTTTTTTTCATTAGCAACACCTACACAGCTGCTGTTCCTGTGATCTAAGAGGGCATTTTTCATTGGTGAAGAGCTTACTGCTATGGGAAGAGTGTGCTGACTGGCTTGCCCTATTGTCCTTTACCTCCCAGCAGGGAATCCTAGTGAACTGAACATAAATAAACCTGAATCCCCTTAAGTAAAGATTGTATCTTGAAAATCTTGGGACAGAAAGCAGAACTATTCTGCTCCATCTAACAAAGACAAGGCCATTCCTCCTTGGGAGTTATTATGGATGAGAGAAAGAGAGTTGGATATTCAGAAGACACATAACAGTGTTAGAGAAATTAAGATACAGAGACAGAGAACGACTTGTTTACTATCAAGTAGAATATCAATGTAAGAATAAGCTGGACTGTTCCTTTAGAATATTATTTTAGAGTGAGACATGCATAGTTCCTGTGGCAACATCAATATAAAATAAGAGTATAAGAAAAATAATAATCCAGTAAGAAGATAATCTATCATGAGAGACAGTTAATAGACTCAACAATGGGATAATCAGGAACACAAGGATGTGAGATAATAGAACAACCTGAAAGAAATTGCCAAAACAAATATGGTTCAAATGATTACATAAATAAATTATAGAAACCAGAGAGAGGAAAAAAATGTATTGTGATAATAAGCAGACTTAAGAAAGAACAAAATGCTTGGGAAATGTAAAACAGACAATGAAATATTGTTTTAAAAAGTTAGTGGATGGATTATGTAGATATAGCTGAAGAAAGAGCTAACTAATTGGAAGACAGAATTGAGGAACGTTCCTAAAATATAGCACAGAGAAAAAAAGGTTTAGAAAGAATAAAGTACAGTAAAAGTCATGAATGATAAATGAAAAGTCCAACAACTATTAGAAATTTTAATCAGAAGAAAACAGAGAAAACAGGGGGAAGAGCAATATTAAAAAAGATAATGGCTGGGAATTTTTCAGATTTACATAATACAAATTCTTACATTAAATTATAAGTGACAAAAACAAATATTCACACCTTGGTTCATCATATCAAAACCGCAAATCACCAAAACTGAAATAAAAATCTTAAAATCAACAAATTACTTTTAGTTAGAGCCCACAAAGCAATGAATGTGATAGCTTTGTGTTGGGGAGGGAGGTTGGAGGGAGGGGGTGGGGGGAGGAACTAACTACCAGTCTAGATTTATTTATCTAGGCAAATTATTTAAGAGTGGAGGCAAGCCTAAGCATTTTCAGATAAAGAAAGTTTGAGAAAGCTTACCACTCATAGACTATCACTGGCATACAAAACTGAAGAAGGTATTTCAGAATGAAAAAAATAAGCCAGGAAAAAGGAGCAGGGTTCAAGAGGGAATGGTGAGTAAAAGGAACAGGTAGGGCATGGATAAATCTAAGTAAGCATATTGTCACTACTACTACTGCCACCACCCCTACCAACTTGTCTGTGGTGGCTTTAAAACAAGAATAATAACCAACATTTTCTTAACGCTTATAAGCTAGGTGTTATTGTCTCTATTTCACAACTGGGGAAAAGGAGGCACAAATTGTGACTTGTCCATACTCACAGAAAGACAGGATTTTAAATCACTTTACATTCTGTTGCTAAATGTTATGCATGTGAAGGGTGTAATTTCCAAGTCACACCTTAAGAGGGGGGTGCTTGTCTTTTTCCTGCTTGCTTTCTACTTCCTCCTTTTCCCTTTTCTGAAATGTTTATGTAGACATGAGCCAACTCCAGCCATGAGAAGGAGGACATCAGCATATTTGCTGCCATTGTTGAGTTGTTTTGTTCTATTTTTTTAACTGAAGCCGTGTAACTATTTTTAACAAGACAGAAGTTTCCTTTCCTTCATATAGAAAAGCCTGAACTGGTTGGTGGCCCAATGAAGTATGGCTGGACAATAAGAGAAAAGCAACCTGGTGCTGTGGATGACCTAGAGTAGTATGGCTACCATATACTCAAATCAGTATTCTAACTAATATCACTGGAAAATGTTAACCAAAAGTAAACAGGCATGGAAATATTACTATCAGACAAAATAGACTTTATCGCCAAAAACATCATTACATCCTAAGAAAAACAATTCACGTGGGAGATACAACAGTCACAAATCAGTATGTGTCTAAAAACATAGCCACAGAATATCTAAAGTTCATACTGATAGACTGAAAAAAATGACGAATCCATGATCAAATAACCCACTAAAACGTATGTAGGTGACTTGTTGAAATCACTATATCCTTCTTAAAACTGATCGGATAAGCTGGAAAAACGTAGCATGGCTATAGTTAGTTTAAAAAGCTAAATTAACAGATTAGAAATAATGGACATATTCGAAACCTGGATTAGAACAATCAGTGAATTAATCCTTAAGAATATGTGAAACATAATGCAAAAACCGAACATGTATTAGAATCATAAACAAATACTGAAGCATCAATAGCTGCATTCCATATCTTCTGTGCACAATGTAATAACAACTGAAATCAACTACCAAGAAACCCCACTAAAATGAACTCTAATTATATCAATCACATGAGATGCTATCTTTCTCCTAAATACAAATTCATATGCATGCTTAGAAATTAACTCTATACCCTTAATTATAATTTTCTGTATATGACTATAATGGAATACTACAGTGATACTTTCAGAAAGAGACCTGTGATCAAATTCTTCTAATTCTCTTTTTTAAAACAACAATGTTCATCACAAGTTACCCAAGATACATGTCAAAATGCTTGCTCTGTAATGAAATAAAGCAAATGACATTCAAATGATTGTTTCAGAGTGTGGGCTACTGGGTGACAATTTATACATCTCTTGTGCTATCTTGCACAATATTTAAAGCCCAAAAGTCTAAGTTTTCATATAAACAACTTTCAATTATATGTCTTAGAATTGAACAATGTCCAAAGCATTTGCTTCAGATATTGATATCTATTACACAGTGCATAGGCAATTTACACTTCAGAGATTAAACATAGTTTGTGTTCATTATCTGAAAATGGGAAAGGCAACCTAGGGTTACATTAAAGCAGTAGATAATCCACAATACATTCCATGTTCAGATAACTCGCAGCTGTTTGTAAAGTTGTTGGTCTCAGGAAATATGGAAAAAAAAAAAAAAAAAGGTCCATTGCCTGTGTTCCTGTCACAAAACACAACCAAACTCTCTTTATCTCAGGAATTGCTCCCTTCCCTTTGTAGGTCAGAGTGAGTTCCCAGAACATGTATGCCATTCTTGTCACTATTTTCTGAATGGAGAAAATATTAATTTCCTGAGAGAGCTGGTCTTTACTGCAAAACCAGGATCCTGACAAAATCAATAATAATTTTAAGAAGGACTGCTTAACCTGGAAATTAAATGCCAGGAAAATGCTCTCTGACTCGTGATGCCCTCAGTGAAAATCCTGTAGACAATATTCCAAGAGAGATCTTATGCCATCAGTAACAACCAAGAGCGTAGAGCTTGTTTTTAAGCTATAGAAAAAGAGAAAAAGACTAATAATAATGTATATATTATTGGAGCCAAAGAAAATCAAAAGGTTTTTGAAAATTTATACCATAAGAAAGACTATAGTTTTGTCCCTTTAAACCAAGTTTTAAACTAATGGAGAAGGGAACCTATTACGTATGATTGCCAGTCATTTAATATGGTGTGGCTGATAGATGTATTGCCATCCAGTATTAGAAATGAAAACGTCTGGACTTTAACTCTTAGCTCTAACATTAATCGCAAGACATTAGGCAACTCACTTAACCATAGACTTATCTCATACAGAGTCTGAGGAGGATTTTTTTTTTTTAGTTTAATTTTTTATAATAGAAACTACAGCTAACAAGCTGTACAACTTGGGAATAATAGTACCTGCTGGCATGCTTGGACCCACTACTTATTTCCCCTGCTGTATCTCTCTCTCCTCCCTGCTTGGCTAACCACCCACCTGGAAATTTCAAGCAAATGCCTGTTGAGAATAAGGTATTTACTGTGGATTCCCTGGGAACCAAGAAAAGAATTCACAAGGGAAGGGTAGTGGAAGAGGGTTGGAAGGCGGAAGTCTTCAGTGGCATATATCTTAGCCCAATTCAGGCTGAGGGTGAGCCACTGCATCCAGGGAGGTGTGTCTGTGTGGGAGTAAAGCATCACGGAGGGAGTCATCATGCTTGTAATTTCCTAAAATGTATACCTTGTTGGTGTTCAGAAGAACAGTGAAAGATCAGTGCATCGAAAGAGAAAAGGACGAAAGGAGAGTGCGTGGTTAGGTGGTGCTGCGTATTCTTGGTGGGGCTGTAATCCCACAAACCAATAGGAGTGCCTCATGATTTGGTGAATTAAATCACCATAAAGGCATGGAGAAGCTTCAGGAATAATGACACTTTTTTTTTTAAACTCTCTTCTCCTTGACCATCTCTCTCATTTAGCTCCTGCTGGGATTAGAGGCTTTTAGGGGTGGGTGTAGCATGGTTGTTGCTTGGGGAGTTACTCAGCAAATGGTGGTTACTAAATATGGTACTGGGAGAGCCATAATAAATTTAAACAACCACAAGAAACTCTTGGCCTTTTCTCCACAGCCCCCGCTCTCCCACTATAGTCAAAGGAAAATTGGGAAGAGCAGAAATAGCAACCCTTAACTGCCCCCACCCCACCCCCACTTGCCAGATGTGGAAAAGGCTTTGGGTAGCCTGAATTACGTCATATGAAGATGATTACATGCATGGCCCAAAGGAAAACAAATACTGAAAGTATGTATAGGTTTTTATAATTTCTTTTCTGTTAATACATTCCCTCCCCCAGTATGTACAACACTTGACCAGCGATTTATTTATTTTTTATAATATCAAGTTTTGTTTTGTTTTCTTTTACTACTAAATAAACCTGTATGAAAGTGTTTCCTTTGATAAGAACAGCAGCAGATAGATTTCGGTTATCAAATATAAATGCCCATGTTTAAAAACAGCATATTTTATTCTGATTTTTGATAGGCTTATTTGTGTTTTGTTTTGTTGTGTTTTACATTGAGCAGATGTGAGATGTCTTGATTCATCTAGTTGTTAACTTTACTCTTTGCAATGGTTTATCAGTTTGGGTTTATTATGGACTCAACTGTGTTCTCCCAGTATTTATATTTTGAAGTGCTAACCCCCAATGTGACTGTGTTGGAGATAGGACCCTTAAAGAGAGAGTTAACATTAAATGAGGTCATAAAAGTGGGGTCCCAATCATAGAACTGAGGTCCTTATAAGAAGAGGAAGAAACACTAGGAGTGTGTGTGCACAGAAAAAGGCCATTTGAGGACACAGAGAGAAAGTGACCCTCTGCCAACTAAAGAGAAAGGCCTGAGGCCTCAGGAGAAAACTAACCTCCTGGCACTTGGCCTTCTAGCTCACAAACTGTGAGAAAATCAATTTATCTGTGTAAGCCACACAGTCCATCATATTTTGTTACGCACCTGAGCTGACTCATATAGGGTTGTTGATAATAACCATGGCATTGGTGGAATTAGAGGCATTCAGATTGAACAGAACCTTAGAGCTCATTTGGCCAGAGTTCTTACTTAGTCTGTCTTTCAAGGAACTGCCATGAAGAGGACCACCTCTTTGCATACCTCCAAAGGCATGTCCTTTATGTCACAGTCTATGTGAATTATGCCCCTTTGGAATTGTATCAATCTACACGACATAACTATGCAGTGCACAATTTCTATGACTCTGTATGATAGCCATGAAAGCCCTAAAAATGGCCTGTGGAATTCCTTCCTGAAACTACATTCAATTTAGTCTGGGTGTACATTTTTTTCTGGAAAAAAGATTCAAATATTTCTTCAGATTTTTAAAGAAGTTCATGATCCCCAAATGTTGAAGAACCACTGATTACTTCAAATCCCTCATTTCACAGATAAACTAAATCCCAGAAAGAGAAAGTACTTAAAGCTCCATAAAAACACTAGTAAAAATAAGATCCAAATCTCCTGCCTCCTGATTTGATTGTTAACATGTTCCTACTTGTCTCTGGTTAGTAGTAAATAAGACAGACAGACAGACAGACACACACACGTGTTACAAAGATACCAAAACATGCTTTCATAGGACTTGAGCATTTCACCTGAACTCAGAGCAAAGAAATATCTTTCAGCTTTCCAAATTGTATCGATGCATAGACAACACTCAAATTTTAGCATGTACATTTACGTGGTAGTGTTGGTAATTTTTTTTTAAATTATGCCCATACTCACAAAGTATGTTACACAGATGTGATATTCTACAACTGACAACACAGATTTCTATGCATATAGCTAATAAGATAATTTCATTAAAGAATGTTGTTTAAGGTTCAACATTATTGCTTCCAAGTTGCTATGAATCTTAAATACAAACTCTTTGTGTCCTCCCACTCGCAAATGGTCAAGAGAGAGTGAGTGACTGGAATTCCACTTCCCTAGTAGTTCAACACGAAGGCTGGGGTCAAGCATACAAGCCAGAGAGAGTGTGCGAGCACACGTGCATACATGCATGCGCGCGCGCGCACACACACACACACACAAAGTGTGTAAATCTCCTCAGGTTTGGCTGCAGAGATCTCACAGATGGACTCCCAACGGTAGTCATACAGGCAGGCTCTAAAAGCCCACAGAGGCAATGGAGGTTGAGAGTTCTTTTTTCACTTGGTGCCTGTCTGTGCTGATATTGACCCAGGAGCTTCTCTCCTTTCTCCCAGTCTTTGTGAATGTCATTGCCCATTTCCCTTCTCGGAAATGCAGAGCTCTCTCTGCTTTGAGCGGCCTCTTATGTTGCAGCACTTGCAGTCAGTGTGACTGCCTCTGTCTCCATTTGTCATCCCTCCTAATTCCTGAAACAGAAATGGCCATTTAAACTTTTTCAACAAGAAGACTTATGCCTTTCATTCATATTTGAAAGATTCTTCTTCTTTTCCTTTTTTTCCCCCCAGGTCTCAGAATTCAATGATCAGAGAGCACCTCTGACCTTGGCATCCATGCTGCAAGGGTTTATGTCCTGTAGGGAGAAATTTGAGAACTGGGCACTTCACTTGTCCTATTAGAGGAAGTTGTGGACAGGCGGGGCCTGAGAGAAGAGGGACTTGTGATTATTTCATGAAATACAGACCCAGGCTTCCTTACAATCAATTTCACAGACTGCACGAACCAGCATTCTAGGCTCCGCCCATTTCTTCTAAAGATTCCCTTCCTTTTTTCCTGCTGCTGATGTTTGGGATATCCTAAGACATAATCTGAGTTCCAAAACCTAGCTTCTCTCCTTACTCCCACCCGATACACATCTGAAAGTCACACGATGGGCTGGGTGGCATTTGGGCAAGAGAAGAGGCAAGATGAAGACAAAAAACTTCTTGACCTCTAGCCCCCAGTGGCCAGATTCTCAAAGATCCAGATCTTCTCCTCAGTACCCTTTCCCATACTCACTCTTTCTACCCCACCACAGGGGCTGGGGTCTCTTTGGAGGATAAGGAGAACATTTGGTGCTGAAAAAGAAAATCCATTCCAGAAGGTAAAATCATGGCTTCCAGTCCTTCTAATCCTCTATTCTGTAGGCATGTTTTCATTCTCTGCCACTTTCCCTGCCCCTCCTCACCTCTGGACTCTCATTCTGGACTCTGCTTATCCTTCTATCCCCTACTTATCTTGGGCCATGAAAATCCCCAGACCTATCCCAAATACTGGTTTTTCCGTGAAATGGCTCCTAATCCTCAAATCAGAATAAATCTGCCCTTCCTGTGTCCTTACTGAATTTCCAATCTGGGGCTGGACAGATCCTCTCCGTGGATGCTAACCTGCATATACAAATGTGTCCTCCACTTACAGAAGGTCTTGACTGTGAAGACTACATCTCACTCAGCTTTGCTCACTTTTCGGGCACATATAGGATCGGGTGCCCAACACAAACAGTTGAATTGAACTGAATTATGTTCTGCTTCTCTTCTTTGTTAACCACCAAAGCCCCACTCCTTCAACTTGGACCCCTTCTCCCCTCATTTCCTCATCCCCAGTGCTGCTATTATTCCTCTCAGATATGCCCAACTCTCCTTTTCATGCCATCCCACAGCACCCAGTTCAGTACCTCATCACGTCTTCTCCAGCTGGAGCCCTTTCTTGCCTTTGACCCCCACCTTGACCCAGATACAAGAACTACCTTGACTAGCCTCGCTGGGGACAGAAGGTGTGCATTTGGGTAGCCCAGATCTTGTTATACAATCTGCAGGGCTAAGAAACGCATTGCTAACGTCCTAAACCAGAATTCCAAATTGCATCCCTTGAGAAAACCTTTCCTACATGACCAGGTAATTGGCTACAGTAGCTCTAAACTAGGTTATTGGGAATGTTCTGGGTTAGTAGGCATTTGACTTCTGGAAATAGAATGCATTCTATCTCTCGGAGAATATAATCTGACCGCTTAGAATTAAAAAAAGTAACCTTTGGGATACAACCCTTTTGAAAACTGGGCCTGCCTGCTCTTCTGTTAGGCTGTGGGCGTCAAGTGGGGTGGTGGTATGACTATGATATCTGGCTTTCTATTTTTGTAATGTGGCAAGGATGCTGAGGAATTCAGCCCCCAAACTGAGAAATGAAGAATCGCACCAGATACTAAATCATGCAGAAACAATATACACCTATGTTGTGGGTGGCTATGGGGGTGGGGGTTGAGGGACTTGTCAAAAGTACTCCCCAACACAGGTCTCTCTGTCTTCTGGCTTGGCCTAGTTCTGTGGGCCTTAAAAGGAGGAGAGTTTCCTTATTCATTTTAATTTTTTTATTAATCATTTTATTTTTCCTGCTCTATTAAGATATGCCATCCTTATTACTTGTTGAGACCCCAAGACTTGTCTATCTTTTGTTTCTCATTCTTACAATGTTACTCAATTTTGGCTAGACCCTTACAAAATAGAATATATAGATATGAATCATCTTTAAATTCAGTGTGTGTGTGTGTGTGTGTGTGTGTGTGTGTGTGTCTGTGTGTGTGTGTGTGCATTTATGAGAAACATGACCAGCATCTTTTGAAGGTAATAATAGGGTAGATATATATTTTTACATATAATATTATAACAGTGTGAAATTTAAAATATATTTGTAAGGCTTGAGGAAATTTCAGGGCAAGCCACAAGTGTCATTCCACAGTTCAAGTTCATCAGCAATTGACCTCTGCTAAAGTTGAGTGAATGGCATTCTGCACACCATGGAAAGTAAAGAAAAAGTTGGGGAGAAGAAATAGAAGTAAAATGGGCTTTCTTTCCACATTTTAACTTCCCCATGTAGTATACTAAAGATATCTCAGCACTCCATCCAGAAGAACCCATCATATCAATCTTGGACTCGGTTTTCATTCAGTATTATGACTCCAAGTTGAAGAAGAAAAACTGGGTATAAATATATGGGGAAAACTTAAGCATTACTCTGTTGATGCTAGAACCACAGTGATGTTCCCTGCAGAAAGGGACTTAGGTAAACACTAGAGAAGCTATAATTGCTGACAATAGAACTAGTTCTTCATTTGAAAGACAGACATTTTCTGCCTGAGACAATGTGAATAAGAAGGTAGGAAAAAAGGTTGGAAGCTCTGTTTCCAGCCAACAAGTCCTCCCCTGGAGCTGTACAAAGCAGATAAGGAAGTCCACTCTTTTTGACACACAGTGTTCCTTATTTAACATCATAAACAAAAGCTCCCAGTTTCTCCTGCCCCACCAAGGGACTAACTAAAGATAGGATACGGGGCCATTTTACAAGTAGTCACACAGTGACTACGCGGGTTGTGATTTTTCTCTTTCAGTTGCCTCTTATCTCTTTCTGCAAATGTGTCAAGTTGGGATGTCTGCAGAAGAATTCAGAAAGTAAAAGGCAAAGAAAATTCTCTCTCTCTCTCTCTCTCTCTCTCTCTCTCTCTCTCTCTCTCTCTCTTTCTCTCTCTCCACAGTGTCTCTCAAAGTAAATCTGTTTGAAGGACATTGATCCCACTGTGTTTGACATAACCAAAAACACCCCCATTTTTCTCTAATCCTCAAAGGGGGCAGATGGGGGATTGAAGGAAAAAACAAATTGTCTTTTCTAGAAATGCTCCCTTCACTTAACCATCCTTCTTTTCTCAGCCTATCTGACTTCTCCTTCAAGTGGGTGTTTTTATCTGGGTGTCTGATTCCTATAAGGCAGTAGGATGAGCTGAGCCCAATATCATCTGCAACCAGAAAGGAAGGATTAGTTAAGTCTCACCAGCAATGAGCCAAGAGCTAAAAGCTAGCTCATTTAGTTTCCACACAAAAACCTGAATAACCCTCAGAGACATGATAAAGTGACACCTTTTGGAGCTCCTCTAGTTATTAAGTAATAATAGGGCTGAAATTTGAATGAAAGGAAGGCATCAAGTCTGAATTTGTAGAAAGTGAAAGAGAACAGATTAAAAAAAAAAAGTATGGCCTTCTGCAGAGAGTTTTAAGCATGAATGTGAAAAGAAAACATTAAATGATCTGGTGAAAGGGGGCAGAAATTCACTACAATAAAGATGAAGATAACAATGCTATAAATTCTGAAAACTAGAAGCAGAACTGACCCTGGCTTTTCTTTTTGTTTTTTTTTTTTTGTCCCAGTCATGACTATCTTAAACAGGTTATTTACTTTTTCCTGTCAGAAGTCCTTAACTGCTGGGATTCAAAATATAGAAAAGACAATAGTCACAGTGTGTGTGTGTGTGTGTGTGTGTGTGTGTGTGTGTGTGTGTGTGTGTTTCAGTCTGTTTTAGGTAAAACAATTGAGAAAAGTTTAAAATTGAATGTGAAGAGTCATTCGTCTCATTGTACAATTTCTTGGCCTACAGGCCAATTTCTCTAGGACAACATGGTCATTTTACAGGGGTGCAGGCTCTTGACTTTCCTCTTGCTTATACAGTTAAAAATCAGATGTTACTTGCACTGAGTTGGATGGGCTGATCTTCCTGAGTCATTAAGTCATATCTTCTCTGGTCTGATTTTTCTTACTTTCCAAGTGTGCAAACACATGCCCACATGCATTTGCTGTCGATAAAAGTTTCTCAGAGGGAGATATCCATCTCCAACGCCACGCCACCACCATTGTCATTACAGGGAGAAGGCAGTGGCCGTCCACAGAACCTGGAGCACATGCCTCTTTAAATAGCTGACATCTGGAGGAACTATCTGATACTTGTTACTTACACTCCACTCAGCATGAACGGAGGTTGGCAGGGAATTTAGCAGCATGTCTTATTTTTAAAATATCTCATACCTCCTCCTCACCCTCCCTGCCTTCAGAGAGAAGTTTAAGCGATACACTACACTCTTCTCTTCTGCTGCTTGGGCCGACCACATTCTTCCCAGACAAGCATAGCTTTAAAAAGATGACCCACATCTTTGATCTCATGCCAAAGTGGGCCCCCCAAATTCAATACAAATAAGGCAGTAGCCAGAATCTCTTCAGGGATAAACTAAGCACTTGAACTTTATAAACCTGAAGTCAGTCTGATCGTCTCTACTATGCCCCCTGCCACACCTTTCTCTCACACACACACAACCTCTAAAATTCTACCCCCTCCTATACTGCAATTCTTCCAAGGAAGTCATCAGCAGGTTAAGAGAATTCAATTGACTCAACAAAATTAATGGGACTTTTTAAATTGAACTGGGACCTGAGAGAAAGTCACCTTTTTTGCTTCCAGCCGATTAGGCTGTCCAAAAGCTCTCCTGTCCTATTCCAGCTGCTGGGAAGTCAAATGAACAGATATCAGGAGATTAATGCTGGGAGCTTAACTTCTTGGAGAGCCTAGATCCCTAAAGGCTATCACTGGTCTGTATAGTTAGGTATTCTTTGGGGCCTCAAATAGCAAATTAAACTGAGAGGTGTGTGGAGGTGCTAGGGGGCGCTCTGCTACAGGAAATGGCATTGGTGAGTTAGCTTGGAGCTTGCAGAACTGGGGAGTTCTGTGTAACTGCTAACAGTTCGATAAGTGTTATCACAGAAAGTGGTGATACCCAAAGTTTACTAATGACAACAGTAATTATTATTAGGAATAGTGCTAATAAAAACAACACCGTGAGTTTAAGAATTTTACCTTTCCTTGGAACAGCTCACAGTAATTTATGCAATCAAATTCTATAATTACTCGGGCTAGCCTAGTGGCACGGTGGTTAAGAGCTGGCTTGGGAAGCCAGCGGCCCTGGTTCAGGTCCCACATGTGAGGACCAGTAACACTGCCAAAAAAAAAAAAAGTGTGACGTTGTGGTCATTTCTGTGCAATAGATTAGGAGGACTGAAGAAGAGTTCCATTTCAAAATAGGGCCAGGGAATCCAGGAAAGCTTCCAGACAGAAGAAATCATTGAGTTGCATCTTTCAATGGTCTGTTATGAAAGGAGGAATGCCATTCCTTTTCAATGACATAGGCCTTAACCCAGATCCTTTGGGGTGGGAGGTGGGTTATAGAAGTGGAGGCAAAACTGCCCAGCAAAAGCAGGTGAATAAAGTGAAAGAAAAGGTAAAATCAAAAAGACATTGATTAAGTGAACAACAAAACAAGAAATGTGCCTCTGAAAGCACTAGAACTTTTTTTCCACTGGGTTTCCTGCATTGAAGCCTGTAATGCAAGAGAATAGTTCCTCACATAATTCTTTTCCTGTCAGCCAATTGCACCTACAGTGGTCTGGGGTCAGCATGGTAATGAACTCTGCCTAGGAGACAGGAGTACTGGATCCAATGGGAAGGCAGCTTCCTCCCTGGCCTGCCTGTGTGCTCATCACCTATTTAGCATCACTTCAACATAATTGATCAAAGTGTCCTATGAAGGAAACAAAAACGCACACTTAATGTCTCTTCTTCCTTCTTTTTGAGTTCCCAGGGCAGAGTTAGGAGGTGAAATATTCTTTCTCAAAGTCTAATGTTGTCTCGGAAAAGTCACCAAGGAGCCTCATTAAGTAAGTCTTTGCAAATGAGCTGATTTTCTCCATTGCTTGAGACGAATTGCTCTTTTTTTTTTTCCTTTTCTCTTTAACAGACAACAGATTGCTGAAAGTGAGTTTCTGCTACACAGTCCTTAGAATCAACAAGGATTAACAAACTATTCTTGGGCATCACTACATGTCAAGCATTCTTGCTGCTGTTATAGCAGCCTGAACCATTCTGATGATCTCCGAGAAGGGCCAAGAATGCTATGGGAAGAGAGTCCTCAGGTGGCACTCAGGATGTCATGGAGACATATGGTTCTCAAATCTTTCCCCCCTCCCCTTCCTGCCTACAGGAAGAAGGGTGGCCAAGAGAAAAAATTTCGACCATGGAATAGCAATGATGAGGAATGGATCCGTTTGGGTTATAATTCTTCTTATTATATTTTAATGATCTCATCCTGACCAAATAAGACAAAATCCAAGAGCTAAAACCATGAAGTTACCACCGTGCCCTGCTTTAGAGGAACTCTACAATGTATTCCAATGCTTTGGGCACCCACCTGCTTGATTAGCAAGAAGTCTAACCTTGCCCAGGGATTTCCCTCCCTATTTTCCATAAAAATTCCAGAGTGGGAGAAGAGCTTCGTGCATCTACAGGATTTCCAGGCCCATGCTCTAGAGGTCACATGTGTCATTGAAAGCTTTTACTGTGTCTCTCACGGAGCTGGCAGCCACCTCTATACCATTGCCTTCTCAGGCCCTTGTCCGTCTACAGCCAGCAGTAAAACACCTTCCTCTTGTCACCGTGCAGTACCTTCAGGAGCCTCAGCCACAGAAGTACAGGAAGGCCCCAAAGGACACTGCACTTTCCTCTGCAAGTAATCGCTTTCTCAAAATCGACAGGGAAAGAAGATGCATGAATGTTTAGAACCAGCCTCAAACCTGACCTGGAACCATCTCCTTTCTTCAACATCCAAGTCATACTGTTTAGTAGCCTGTGGGCCGGGTTGTATCTCCATGGTGAGTCTCTTAGGAACCCCATTTTCTTGCCTTCTTTGGGGGCTCAGCTCTTCACACAGATCCCTATGTCACTGAACCTCATGGGTTCCACAGAAATTGATGGATGTGGCGGGACAACTCCTGCAGTGCACTCTGGACATCCTCATGACAAAGTCCTCCAAATGCTGTCTGACAAGGAGGCTCATCTTTCCAAAGCACAGAGGGAACATGTGTTCTGGCTCCACGACCTGGTTGAACAGTCTTGTGTCTGACTTCAGCAGCCCCTATCTATTGTGTTTGTCATTGGTTTGGAGGTCTCACTCACTTCTTTCAGTGCAATTCTGGCATCATCTTACTTTTCTAATTCCCTCTGAAATCTTGTCAACTCTGTCTTACATATGAGACAGCCCCATCCTGTTTCTATTCACCTCTCACTCTCGTAGCATCTCACCTCTTTCAAACTAATGTTCAGGGAAATCAGACATTCTAAAAGGAGATTCTACTGCAGCTTAAGTAATTGGCATGATGGGAGGAAACAGGACATCAACCATAAGATCTCACAAAAATAAGAAGAGGGAGCCCTGTTTTCCCATATAAATATCGCCCATGATTAAAAAGGAAAATGACAGAAATAGACAGGGTGAAAAACAAATAGAAAGTAAATAGATTTCATTTCTCAGCCTGATAAGTCAGAAAGTTTTCCTCCTGAGGAGGGTTGTCTATTAAGATTTTGGAAGGTAAACCAAATTTCTGGTTATTATGCATTAGTGTTATGCCAATCACCTTGACACTCAGATGCATCTTATTTGAAAAGGTGGGAGTCGGAGGCCTCTGATTTCCCTGTCCTAATGAGCAAGACCTTTGAATAATACTATACATACCTGCAGACTAAAAAGACAGTCCTTGTTTTGGTGGAAGGGATTGGTTAGCCCATGTTATAAGTTCTAGATAAGGGTGTTGTCAGGTAGAGAAAAATGGGAGTTATGATGCAATGAACCTGACAATTTCTTTTTCTTTTTTTTTCTTTTTTTTTTAAAAGATTTTATTGGGGAATTGGGGGAGGGAAACAGCGTTGGGGAATCGGGGAAGGGGAACAGACAAGCCGCTGTCTTTTTGTTCCTCAGTCTAGTTGCGGAGGACGTTGCTTCACTGGCCCATGTTTGTATCGTCACTGTGCTCTTCCCAGATGAGGCAGATCGAACCTGACAATTTCTTAATCTCAAAATGTAGTTTGTTTTACATCAACTATCACTTAAAAATGTTCCCCCCAAGTTTCTATCCTCAATGATATTGTCCCATATTCTCTCCCTTGATGAGCTCATGTCATTCATCCCATGGATTCGGCTACTGCCTCTGAGTAGAGAGCCCCAGACCTCTACTTAGAGGTCCAATAATCTGAGCTATAGGCACCTACAGGAGCTCTTTCTATAGATGAGTCACTCACTGTTTGCATTACTACTTTCCACACCCCAGTCTTACCCCAAACTTATTGTGTGTTCTATATCTTAGCTGATGACATAGCAATTTTTTCATTTACTCAGCTCAAAACTGTGGTCATTTCATGCTAGGCCCCCTTCCCTCTTCTTATCTAAACTGAAGAATTGTCTATCTCAACAGTATCATAGTATCATTCATCTCTGATCCTGCCTTCCCACTCCCAGAGACCTGTTCAGTCTCTCAATACCGCCTTGCCTGAACAATCACAAAAGCATATTGATAAAGTTCTTAGCTGCCAACTCTTTATTTGAGCATGACCTGCTACATGGTTTCCCCAGAGAAATTTCCCTAATGCACGGCTCACATAATTTTCACTTGTTTGCATAACATCTTTCAGTAGCTACTCATTGCATATATATAGGGACAGTTCCAACTCAGCATTATGGTATTCAAAACCCTCTGGGTTAGATGGTATGGCTGGAATCTGGATAGAAGATTGAAACAGATGCTGCTAGAAAGGGAGAAAGACAACAGACCATGATGAGCCTTGTGAGTGACAAAGCATTTCTATTTTGCCCTGAGGTCATCCGATAGTCACCCAGAGGGCTTAATGTAGGGCCAGAAATTGATCATATGTGGATGTTAGAAAGTTCTCTTTGGGCTGGCCTATTTCATAAGCATTTAAAAACATCACAGGCTATGAGGGAATGGGGTGAGTGATAAGTGGTGAAATGTGAATTGAGAGTGTTTTTCATAAAAGTCAATACACACACACACACACACACACACACACACACACACCCCTTAAAGCATTGTAATGCAGAATAAAAAGGTAGAAAAATTCCCAAGGTTTTCAAGAGTTAAGGACCTAAGGCCTGAAGAACAATATAAATGCACGTTAAAATGTAAAAGCTTATTTACGTAACTAAAACTTCGAAGAAAAACATATACATAACATGAAAAACGAGTGAGGGATGGATTCAATGAAAATAAAAACCAATAAGGCAACTTACTAACTAGCTTTGGGATATTTCCATTTTAAAACGAGACTTGGAAAGCCAGAAAAAAAAATATTATTGAAATGGAAAGAAAATAAGGTGAGAATTTTCTGCCAGGGAGACTATGTGTGGACAAACTTGTTGGTCTTTCTTCACAGAAAAGACTTGCTGTGGAAAGTTTCCCATATGGAAGTGTTTGATTAGTTGGGGGGCAGTGGACTTGTGAAGTGAGAACATGAGCAGATTGATCTATTTCTACCGTTTAGCATGGCAATAGATATTTCACTAATTTTTTCTTAACCTCTTCTTGATTTAGTGACATTTATTGCCAGAATTGAGAAATAAGACTGCACAATTTAGAAGCAAAATTTTTCCTGTGGGCCATAAACTGTAAGGCTTTGATAATTCAACTTCCATTGGGAGAAATGATACTAGGTAGTGGGAAAAGGGGTTATAAGTGGAAAGTGTGGAAGGGAAGAAAAAGAGATATAATGAAATAATATTACATGACAGATTTAGCTTGGTATTTAATTCCTTCCTTTATAGCCATGTGTTGCACAATTAAATAAGCTCTGGAGAGAGTTCAAGCAGGTAATGCAAAATTCATGAAGTAGGCGGGATTTAAGAATTCTCGTGTTTGAGCATTTTCATATTTAGTTGTTGTAACTAGAACTGGCCATTGGTTTTGGTGTTGCTGGCATGATAGGAAATGGCGGGGACTGCAGCCACCCAAGGAATGTTTCAAACCACCACCACTCTGCCCGGGGAAATTTTTGCCACATGGAAATGCAGGCCCAATTTTACAGTGTCTTCTCCTTTGCCAAGAACAGCTAATGATTTTCATTTTCATGTGAAATATCCCAATTTTTTTTTAATTTTTTTTTTTTTTTTTTTTGAGGGCAGTGTCACTGGCCTTCATATGTGGGATCCGAACTGGGGCCGCTGGCATCTCAAGTCAGCTCTTAACCACTGCGCCACTCGGCTGACCCAAAATATCCCATTTTTTAAAAAATATCTCAACACTATTGTTCAACATTGTTGCAGAAAAAACAAAACTCCTGTGAAGCCCCATCGAGCTCTGCTTTATACTAATTGCTGCCACTAAACTTTAAAACAGGGTTAACCTGTATCTTTCACTTTCTGAGACCTCTGTTTCCTTTCAAAACTCCTGACCTTTAAAAAAGGCCAGGATATCAGAAGAGACAGAAATGTGTGTCAAAAAAGGCTATTCATATACTTGAGGATGACACAAGGGTGAGATCTGTACTGGGTAAAGACAAGGCTGTATTTGACTAGGTGGAGGGGATGGGCAGGTATCCCGGCACAGAGAAGGTAAGAATGGCCTTGGACAGAGTGGATGCTCCCATTATTTGTACCAAACTCTTATTTTATTGGGATCTTTGAAACTATTTGATACATGAGAGAAGAAGGCATGTGGAAAATTCTAAAACCAGAAACAGGCCAGTTAGGCTGGATTTGAAATCTGAGCTTCCTAGGCCAAAATCATCTTTGGCTAGGCCAAATTGTTTCAGCCTAACAAGAAATGGAAGTAATTCAACTCCCTCTGCCATGTTGGCTATTTGATTCAGCCATGGGAATATGCTACTTTGTGAAAAGTCTCTGCTAACATATCAATTCCTCCTATAGGAAGAAAGGCATGGTGGAAAAACAAACAAACAAAAAAAACATTAAAATTTACACACTATAATATGCAAACAAATTTGTTTTTTTCTTTTTGGTTTGTTTTGTTCTTCTGGTTTTTGTGAAATGCTTTCAGAGACAGAGCTATCACTTTCCAATAGGAATGGCACTTTATAACGAAAAGCCTCACTAGAAGCTAAGTTAACCTGCTACCATTGCCTGGGCTGCTTTACCACACTGTGTGGCTCCTGACACTACTAAGCATATAATTGCACTCCTCCCTTCTTTTCCTTCCCTCACTCCCTTTTCTTTGTTTGCTTGTTTCCTGTCAAGAACAATTTATGAGTATTTCTGTGTGATAGATACTATTCAGAGGGAAAAAAAAACAGGGATTCCAGCTTCCTCACAGACTAGTAGAGAAGACAGAAATCTAAATGAACAATGAGACATGGAAGGATGGAACCTAGAACATCACATGGTAACAAAAATGAAACATCATCCGAAACAATATTAGATTCTGTTTATTCGGAGTCTATTATGTGCAAGGTACTGTAGGAAGCATGTAATATAAATCACCCCATTTAGTCATCAAAATCAAATTAAGATGTGCGTTATTATTTACTGTTTTACTGAAAAGGAAACTGAAGTTCAGAAAGGATGTATATTTTAACATAACTCATTTATTCTCTATCTCTATCTCTGTCTCTGTCTCTGTCTCTATCTCTTTTTTTCTCCCCTCCTCTCTCTCTCTCTTCTACTGTCTTTCTCCCTATGTTTGGATTCTGAGCAAGTGAATGGCATAAAGCATGCAAAGCATATTGCATTATGGGTAGTAACATCATAACTTCTCAATAAATGGTGGCTGTTATTTCTTGGGTACTTGAGGGAAGGCTTTTCAGGGAAGGTAGTGCTTGAGCTATTATAAAAATTGAAAGATGCTCAGGTCAAGTAACTGTGACATTTTTCATTTCATTTAATATTTATTAGAAACCCCATGAGATGAGTATCATTAACCTCACCTTTCAAACAAGGAAACCAAAGCTCAGCAAGTTTAAATAACTGGCCCAGGGCCAAAGAGCTAGCAAGCTGGAAGCTTGAGACTAGCACCCATGTATCTGAATTCAAAGGCTCACCTCTTTCCACTGTTACATCTCTGCCCTGATTGCTTTTAGACCCAATGGTTGAAATTCCTAATTCTTTAGTAAAAGCAGAGTGAAAAGCAGAACAGATCCCAACTTCTTGTTTGTTAATCCTTATTCCCTGGAGTATAAGCTTTCCCTTGGAGAGGTAAGAGATACGTACAAATGAGTAAAAATCATTTCCTATTCCATAATGCTTACAATATGTGCGCGTATCTTTTCAAGTAACTGAAATAATTGTATATGAAAGAAAGGACAGGGAAAGAAACCTAGTGAAAAGAGTGTGTGTGCAGGAAGGTCTCCTTAATGAGCCCTCTGCTCAGTACATTCTGTTGTCTGCAAAGGAAAGGTGTGAACGTAGCCAGTACGGACCTGCTAAGAATTAGCCCAACTTGCTCCCATCAATTACACTGAATTTTCTGACAAACTTCTACTGCTCATGAGAAATATCCTGACAGGGTGCTAATAAATCTACCTAACCTTGTCACCCTCCCCCCAATATGCCAAATTCAAATTCGTAGCATTCAAGATAAATAACATTTATGCATTGTGAAGCTGAACCTGACTCCTCAGAATTTCCATAAGGCTCTAGCAGGATAATGAGAGAAAATGTTTCGTTTTGTTTTTGTCTCCGGAATATAAAAGAAAATGCTTGTCTTGAAAAAAGCAACAAATTGGCAGGCAACGTGTTTGCTGCTGGGCCCATTTGAGATGCCAGGGAGCATGAGATTGACGGGGATCAGGCTGTGGTCATGTGTTATCTGCACAATACATGTTGAAGTGTGCAGTGAATAATATAGAGCACTAGACAGCTACTCTTAAAGAAACGCAACTGCTTAGATCTTGGGACTGACCTGCCAATATCACAGCTGATCTCTGCAGCTTTACTTTCTACCCAAATCATTAACTTCCAGTTTCAGAAAGCAAATTCATCAAAAGCTAGACCGAAGCTCATTGCTCATGGGCAAGAGTGATTAATGGGTCCAAGAAGAACAAGCACCTTTGCTTGGTGATGCTCCTACATGATACACCAAGTTAATAACAGTGTGGCCCCTTTGTTAAGAGCTAAACTCTAAGGCTAGAGAAGATGGGTGCAAATCTCTGTTCTGCTCTGGCAAAGTTTCTAAAATGGTGGTAATAGTTGGACAATTAAGTTCTTGAACTTTCCACCATGCATTTACATGGCAGAAAGTTGAATGACTTAATTGTCTGACCTCCACACATCCACTGGGTCCTTTCAAGGATATCTTAAATTAGTTGGGACAAAGCATGTGGAGCACTTACACTGAGTCCACCTCATAGCAAACCCTCCAAAGAAGATTATTTACTTTTATACAGATTGTATTCTTAATGTGTACTCTGCTGAGATGTCACATTCTACAGGAGTACCCCATGTCCCCAATCCAGCTGAGCCAAGTTTATTTGCCCTACTCTCATGATATTCTGTGTACACCTCTATCACCGCACTTAACAAATTATATTACAGGTTATGTTATTTGCTTCCTCCAGTAGATTATGGAACCCTTAAGCGTAAAGAATCTGAATTTGTATATTGTATTCCACTGTATTTATCTCCCAGATCTATACAGCACCTAGTATATAGAAGGTCATCAAAACAGTGGGCTGAATTAATGCATGCATATAGTCTTATTTTGCTCATTTGAAACATAAAAAAAGGCTAATGTCTCAAGTTACAGGTTGGAAGGGTGGCTGAATAAATTGTTAATTGTGTCATATTAATGTCAACTAAGATTCTTCTGGGATTCTGTTCCCTTAATAAAATTATAGGAGGGAAAAATTCCTAAGTTCCTGTACATTAATGGCATAAATCCCAATGGTGGAAGTAAGGATATTATGATCCACCGTGAAATAGCATCCACTGTTATTGTCTCAACAGAGAAAGTATGTAAAAAATGAACTACAAGTTCCTTCTTAAAAAATTCCTTTCAGGCAAATGCTGCAAAAGGACACTTAGTTTGTGCAAGGCTCTGCTGGATCTGCCTGATGAAACTGAAGGAGACTTTGCCCTCAGATTTTCTGCCTCACACTTCCTAGTAATCTCATCAGAGGGAAAATGCCAAAGGAAGAGGAAACTCCATCAAAACCCTTAAGCATAACTGCAGCTCTTCAAAGTAATAACTGTCAACAGCCAAAAATAATTCTCCCCAAAATCCACCAAAAGAACAGCTTATTTAGGAAAAAAAAAAAAAAAGAAACGGGGTCATCCCCAAGAGTGTGTGAAGGCACACTCGCCAGCAGATGTTCCAACCAGCCGCCCACGTGCAAAAAGCCCCAATTCTAAGATGGCTTCTCAATTTATTAGCATCCCTCCCCCAGAAGTTACCACAAAGTTTAACAGGAAGTCAGGACTAGAGAATTAACAAGGGGCCCAGCTCCAACCATGGTCCTCCCAGCTCTATGGTTAAGCATCTTAAGATGCCAATTCACTTTTCTTTTTTTTTTTTTTTTTTTTAGCTGAGCCATCCTGTCACCTGTTGGCAGCTTAACAGCAGCTCAGCTCAGGCTGGGCATCGAACTGCTGTTGCTCAGAGCTCAGCTCGCACTCTTGAGCGAGCTCTTAACCAACTGAGCCACTCGGCCGGCCCAGATACCAGTTCACTTTTATCACGACCTTCTCTCCAGCTTTACGTCCAAAGTAAGTAAACTCCGCCAGTGAATCCAGAGGGCAAACAATTAAAACACCCCCACAGAGTCACAACTATTTGTTTTAAAGATCTTGAATATTCAACAGTAATAGGTGGACACAAGACAGGAATTCTAAGCTCAGAAACATGCCACATTGCACCAGTTTCCCTGTTTACCAGCCTGGCACATTTTTCTAGCTGCTTTCCTAGGATCTGGATTTTCCCTCTCCATAAGGATATAAAATTCAGATCAGTTAAAAGACTAACCTTTGTAGTCAGTCTGTAGATTGAATCACTGGAAGTGTTGCCTTAAACAAGTTATATGACTTTTATGAGCCTTCTTTTTCCCATCTGGTAAATAGGCAACAATTGTTATCTACTTCAAAGGTTGTTATGAGGATTTAACTTTAAACGTGAATGCAAAACATATGAAAGTTTCTATTATAGCTTAAGAAATCCTCAAGCAGTGTTACTTTTCTGTTGTTGTTGCTTGTTTTCATGGCATGTATTAGTATTAACTCATTCCAGAGGACTAATTGGCCCTCTGATGTTGGTCTTTCTTGAGTTCTACTAGGCCATTTTTTGTTTCCTCCTATCTGAGGAAAGTCCTCCAAATCTGCCCATGCAACACTGCCAACCATAAGAAGACCGGTCTGATAAAAGGCAACAGTTTTGGGGGCTGGCCAAGTGGCGCATTGGTTAAGAGCTGGTTTTGGGATGCCAGCAGCCCTGGTTCGGATCCCACATAATGAGGGCCAGTGACACTGCCCTCTACAGCTAACAACAGCTCCACCTGGAGCCCCCGCAATGGTGTGGGCTGCAGCCCCTGAGTGGCCGGCAGCCAGCGTGAGTGGCTGGCAGCCAGCATGAGCTGCCAATAGCTGCGGTGAGTGACACCCAGAGGCCGGCGACCGATCTGCCTCATCCGGGAAGAGTGCAATGACGATACCAACATGGGCCAGTGAAGCAATGTCCTCCACAACTAGACTGAAGAACAAAAGGACAGCAACTTGTCTGTTCCCCTTCCCCGATTCCCCAACACTGTTCCCCTCCCGCAATTCCCCACTAAAATCTTAAAAAAAAAAAAAAGGCAACGGTTTTTAATATAGGTTCTCTGGGATTTGTGTCATTTCCCCAACTAAATTCAAATGTGATCTAAACAAAAGGCTATGGATTTTGTAAAGCTATATACATATACATATACATATACATATACATATACATATATATATATATATATATATATATATATATATATAGAGAGAGAGAGAGAGAGAGAGAGAGAAGGGCAAACACACACATACACGTGCGCTCGGGCACACACACACAAACTTAAATTTTATTACACGGACCCCATTGGGGGAAACAAGATTTTACTTTTAGATTCTCTACCTGCATAGTATGGGTGTAATGAAAATGTCTGCCAGGGAAAGTAATGTGTTTAATATTGCACCAGTCTTAAACATCAGCAGAGATTTCTGCGCATTGCAAATAATTCCATCACTTGCTCATATTAGATTGCTCTGTGTTTTATCTGTGGTAGGATGATATCAATATGTCAAGCATGAGGAAAAGGGTGTCTTCTGAGATTGATGTAGGAAAGCACAATGATGAGCACATTAAAAGGGCACACAAAGATGCCACAAAGTTGTCCGGGGAAAAGTTTCTTCTTTTCTCAGCAAGGGTCCAGAGACTGTCAAGGCTGCCTATGGCCTCATGGATTTTAAAGAAGATAAAACAACACTGATTTAAAAAAAAAAAAGGAAGCCTTTGGGTGCCTGGGATGTGAAGGCTGTTAGGGAGCCTATGGGGAAAAAACATCAGATTGTTTCAAGGTGAACTAGCAAGTGATTCCCCGAAGAGTCTGATTTTGCAAGATACTGTGGAGGGGACCTTCTTGGGGACCTACAGCATAATTGGAAGAAGAATGGTGGATTTCTCTATAGAGAAGGAATTTGTACAGAAAGAAAAAAAAAAGGTGATCTTCATTCTAGATACGTACTATTCTTATGAAAGCAAAATTAGAAAAGAGGGTGTAGAGATCATTTTCCTAATTCTTACTCTTAGTGCCTCATTTTTGGCTAACAAAGCCAAAATTCCCCTAACAGCCTCTAAGTGATCTCCCTACTTTTCACTTTTTCCTTCTTTATTTCACTCTGCATAACCAATGGTTCCCTAATGCCTTTTCAAAAAGTCTCAGCTTTGCTAGCCAACATTCAAGACCCAACACTATCTTCTCATTGATATTATTTAGTACTCCTTTTTACATACTGTGGATTTAAAATAGAATTAATTGCTTCATATTCCCAGGGCTTACCCAATACCTTCTCATCTGTCTGCTTTCCCATTTTATTTCTGTTACTTGGAATACCTACCTAGTGTGTTTTCACCTATATAAATACTTCTTATTATCCAAGGGACAGATCAAATAGAATTTAGTCCAAGAAGCCTTCCCTGATTACTTAAGATTTAAAAATTTCTTCCCTCTGAAATTCCATGACATTTGACTGATTTCCCATTGATTTTTTTTAAATTATAGTCATTTACATATAGGTACTAGAATGCAAGCTCCCTGAGGGTAGGGCCTAAAACCCTAGTCATGGGTCAAAAAAATGAGACTGGCACACAGTGTCCTTTGTAAATATTTGCTGGCGGAATCTGGTGTATATCTGTATCTACTATAGTGTCTTATACAGGCATATAGTAGGTGCTAAATAAATATTATTAATGGACTGGATAGATGAAGTTAGGGGTGTCCTGGGAATGCTGAGAATATAGGTATATATATATATATATATATATATATATATATACAAGGAAGGATGGAAAAGGAGAGGAAGAGGAGGAGGAGAAAAAAGGAATTTCTAATTGGCACAACAAAATACTCTAACTTCCAAGAGTTTCCTTTCAAGAAATGTGGGTTGGAATAAAAAATTCTGAATGACCAGTGGGTATTCTTCTGAACAGATATGCTATTATATTTCTAACTCTCTTTTCATTCAAGATCTCTGATACAGGGTAGGTAGGTGGTAGGCTGCATTTCCAGCTGCTGTTTTCAAAATGTACTTGCCCATAATTTGGTTAGCTGCATTTGTGAACCATCTCACACAAGCTGTGGCTTGGCACCCAAAAGGGATAGGATTGGATACATTGCATTGCTTGGTGAAGCAAATATGTTACCGTGATTTTGAAAAGGGGTCCAAATAACAGAGAGAAATGCTACTAGTTACAATATTCTTTCCCTGGGGCTGCTGCTGAGGGCTACTAGAAAAAAAGTCACCTAATTCTCCCAATTATACGTAAATATTAAGAAACATAACGTGAGCAATCAGTGTCAGGAAAGCAGGTCTAGAAACTACCTGCCTCAGAAGTTCTTGGGTGCTTTAAAAAAATATAGGTCCCTGGCTTCATTCCAGACCTACTAATTATTGGGTTGTTGGAAAAGTCATGACATATTTTTTCTATGTTTTTCGTTGCAAAAATGCATCATAACTTTTCCGACAACCCAATATTAATATTGCAATACTTTTGTAAGGAAGAAAACTAGCTATATTACTAGTATATATAATTTACTAGTTATATATATATATATATATATATTTATATTTATATATTCATTCATTCTTGGCCTTGGAACTATTAATATCTATTATATTTAACAATTTTTTTCAGGTTCACTTTTTTTCCTAGGCCACGGACTCATACATACAACTTCTATTCCTTACATGCCTCAGATCCTCCGTGAAAGAATATGTCAATATGCTTATGAATGAATAGATGGGTAGTGGTCAGATGGATACATAAATAACTTGGTGATTAGTGTACTTGGTATGCAACTAATCTAAGTATTTATACACTCAGTATGTCTACAACTCAGACTGGTGACATAATTCGTAAGACTTCATAAAATGAAAATAACACAAAATGAAAATGTGAGGCCACCTGTTTAAAAATGAAGACTTTCAAGATATTGACAGTATAGCATTAAACTTCTAAGTTCAAGGCCCTGTGCAAGTGCACAGGTTGTATATCCATGAATCTGACCTCGTCCATAACATATACAGTGTGCTTCCCTTACTTATCACCCTTACATCTATTTCTCTGATTCCCTGTACCCTAACTCTACCATCAAACTTGAATTAATCAAAATATTCTATAATTAAAACCAGATCTTTTTAGCACCTTGATTATTTTCAAAGGGCATTCCCATATAAAGTCACAGGGAATCATCACAGAGCCCCTTTGAGGCTCGCATCCTCACTATCTTCATTTTACAGATAACTGATACCCAGAGGTGGAGGGACCTGCACCAGACCACAAAGCCAATGAAGACAGAATAAGATTTTAATTCACCCTCCTGAATATAAAACCCTCCTCCCCTTAAAACAAAACTCACACTCTTTCCTTCATACCACATTTGACTCTTTGTCCTAAACTCTTTGTCCTAAACTCTTCTAGGGTATGGGAGATGAGTTTATCTCTTTGCTTCCCCCATCTCTTAACAAGTGGTCCAAAATAGATACTCAATGTGAAGAAAGGTGCTTCTCTGTGGAATAAACAAATGGGGGAAGGCCCAGGGTCTCTTCTGATCTCCAAGTAAAGAGAGCCGGAAGAGCCAACACCTTTCTTCTCACTAGGTGCCACCCAGCCTTGGAGCCACACTCCATGCTCTCCTAAGCACATCAACAATGGGATATCTGCTTCTCAGATATCCCCCTGCTTCTCAGATATCCCCCATTCCCCTGTGGCCATCTTCATTTGCAATTTCCAGGTAGGTTGAATTTAGATAGCTCTCTTTTTGTTTCTAATGCTGTTTCCCAGTTAATCTCACTACAGTTAGATCTTAAGCTCTTACAATACTCTAAATAGAATATGGACAAGCCCTGATCCTTTTGTAAAACCAGTGGCTTCCTTTTATCTAATCAATTCATTGCTATTCTCCTTTCCCTCTTTTGTATTCCTCTACTGCAATAAAATGTTGAGACACAAGTTCATTTTAATCACTTTTTCAAGCTTCCTTCCCAATTTAACAAAACATTACAAGTAAAGAAAAAAAAATAACAGCACCCTTCTGACACCACACAGCATAATTAGTATGTAGTGAATTTTATATATATATACATGTTGGCAAGTCATGAATATTTTTTATCAGAAATAAATAAGAGAGGAAAAATCTCAGTTCATGTCATTTTATGATATACAAATCTAACACACTTTAATAAGAAGCAACCTCCAGGCAAAGAGGTAAGTAGATTTCTTCACCCTGGGGAATGGTTAATATACAGTTTAATGATGCTCTCACAAATGCTGATGGAAAGAAGAGACGTTTTATATATTTAAATTTTTTTCTTCTGAGCTAGAACATTGAGAGTTTGTATATTAAGGGAAAAAGTAACGTTACAGGGGTTAACACCAGCAAATTATAAATCATACATACATGCACACATATACATACATACATACATAATACACTATATAGATATTTATATATCAAATGCCTAGAAATAAATCATGGAGTGTTTTCTTGTATGAGTTTGTGGGAAAGTGAAGGTAAAAGCAAGAGTATGGATGTGGTATCTGTATTTAAAACTAATTTGGAAAGTCGACATCTCAGGTTTATAAATACATCTCATTTTTCACAGCTTCAGCCACATTTTCTTTCCCACTTTTACTCATGGCATTGTGAGAGGATATCAATAAAGTGTAATTATTCTCTTGCTGGGCCATATGTGCAGTAAATTTTCAGATAACCAAATTCTATAACTGTTGGAAATTTCAGAAGGAACATTATTTTAGAAGAGCTGGCGTTTGGGGTTCTCAAATAGTAATTAGATATGATAATTCTCTACAGAGTGAAAAAGAATGAAGAATCTGACATTTTCTGAATAGAGCTGGGTGAATAAACTCCAAAGGCTCTTAGGTCATTCTTTGTCTTATCAAAGGGTATTTTGCTTGTCAGGGGAAATCTAGTGATTATGATTATAACCTTTCCTCACAGTCATTCATTACAGTTTTACACTTCCATACCTAATTACTTTGCCTCATGGTTATTTTTCAGTAAGGCATGAGTAAATCAACTCTGGACTCAAGATTCACTATGTGTCCTGACTTGTCTTTTGATCTATGCTCATTCCCACCACACACACACACACACACACACACACACACACACACACACATAAATTATTTTTCTCCAAATGGGCCTTTTCACTGAAACACAAGTAGTACTGACAATTCCTAACTACAGAGTGGAAAGATGTGAATAGATGACAGGGAGCAGATATAAGAATGACATAATACAATTAGAACCGGTTAGTGAGTGGTGTTGTGAACATGTATAAAAGTATTAGACATGAGGACACCTTCATCTAAATCAGCAGGAGGGATTTACTCAAATGTCAGAACTCTGGTTTTGATTATTCCCCACGTCATTCATTCTCAGATGCTGGGAAGTAATAGTCATTTTGATTATACAATAAGAATCAGGGAGGTTACTTTTTAGTCCAAATCTCACAGCAAGCCAAGGGAAAATAAAGGTGTCCTGATACTTTTAATTCAGTTATTTTCCTCTTATTGTCATCCTCCACTGTCACACAGTTTTTAGTGGCTGCTCAGAAGTAGGTTTTTTCCCCTCTTCTTACACAAATATAGGTATGCTATCTTTCACGTTGCATAAGAACTGTCCTAAAAATAAGAATATAAATTGAGCTCTCATAAATCAAATACTGAAGAGAAAAAAATGCTAGAACGGAGACGGGTAGAAATGAAAGTACAGCTTGAATTTTAAAAAACATGTTTATTATGTTTTCAAAAATAATTAATGCTTTTCAAAATCACTTAAAACACTATTTTAATGGAAGTGAGAAACTCACATTAAAAGCAACTCTGAATAAAATAAAGTAAAAATAACTTACTAAAAATAAGTAAGCACACCATTCCTTAGCTGGATTCTTCCATATTAGTTTATATATTTTTTTCTATCATACTATTTCCCAATTTGCATTCCCAACAGATAATATGAGTCAGTATTATATCAATGAATGTTATATAAATGCATGGTCAAGTGAATGTAAGAAGCCTATAGTTAAATAAAATTTAAAAGGTGTATGTACTATAAAACTTCACAGAACCTTTAATTTACTAATGTGCACTGCAAATATCTAAGGACAGGAACAGTACTAAAAAGTTTCCCAATATAGATTTACCATTTAATATCTTTTTTTTTTTTTTTTTTTATTGCAAGGGCCATATCATAGGACTGGTTTTTAAGGGAATATATTTTGGGAAATGGCCATTTAATGGCATTTTTCTTTAAGTGAAGCTACCAAACATCAGGTGCTATCATTACGTAGCGTACCCAGAGATGGGCTGAAGGTGTGGTGTGGGCACATCGGCCTTGGTTTTGTGTATTTTTTCTTATCACAGTGAACATCCATTAGGTGCCTAACCAAGAAGACCCTATTCCTTTCCAGAGGTGAAAGTGCTAACCTCTTTGTAACCAAAACAATATCACTCAAAAGACATGCTTAAACACCCCACAAATCTTTTCCCTCAGAATTGTTTAGACCCTTCCTTCAGGTCAAATGGCAGCAAGGTTAGACACTATCATGGTTTGATTGAAAAGAACATTAAGAAAAAAAAGATAAAATGAAACCAAACAAATAAAACTTAAACGTGAATATCCAGTTGAAAAGGGCCTCCTCTGTTGTTCTAGGATCAAGATGGGATTCCTCTCTAGAATGTATGTGAAAAATCTTGTCAAATTTAAATCTAATCATCTTTTATAAAGAATTTTGTGTGTGCGCGCACACACACACACACACACACACACACACACACACACACACTCTAGTTATGCTAGAGTAGGGATCTCTGGACCACTCCAGTTTGTGCAAGAACCAGTGTTATTCTAAGGGGGTTTTACGGTAGAACATGAACAACTCTCTCAAAATTTCAACTGGACTAACTGAAATCTTTTAGAGTCTCTTAGGACAAAATCATGAATCAGACTAAGTTTCCATATGTCAAAGCCAAGGTGACCTGATGACCTGCACAGTGAGAAGAGGACAGTAGATGAAGAGGGATCTAGCTAATATATTTAGAAGAATGTCCAACTCTCTCCCGCTGTACCCCGAGCCCTGTTTATCTTTTTCATATTCAGAACTTTGCACGTTGTTGACTCTCACCACGTGTTTGTTGGAGGGACACATGAAGAGAGTAAGCTAGGGATGAAAAAAAAAATCTACAATAGTCATCTCAGAAGTCAAATCTCTAATGAGATTTCACAGCAATAAAGACTGTTGGGCTGCTATCAGTACTTAATAGTTAGTAAGATTGACAGACCTGTTTTTTTCAGAGAAATCTAACAAATTTATGTGACAGAACATTCATTGATGAGTTCATTTGGGGAAGGTACTTTGAGATCCCTGAAAGAAACATGAAAAGATGTTAAGCAGTTTATGTTGAATGAATCACTATTCCAGTTATCTAAATAAGACTCTGTCGCAACTGTTACAGCATGTATTTTGTTGCCCATTAAATATGTATCCATATGACAATGATCATACACAGCACATAACGTCATGGGTTCAGATTTTATACTCTGTACATAATGAAGTTCTATAAGAAAGCTTTGGGTTAGTTGAATCCTGCTCTTGCTTGGGTGTCTGCAGGATGCTAATGGGGAAAATTTCTTCCTGACCCTCATAGGTAATCAGTTTATTCCCTGAAGCATGAGATCTGATTACCTTTATCTGGACTTCACACACATGCAGTTTATTGGATCTGTCGTCCTAACTGAAAGAAATTTTGAAGTGGTGCCATGATTTAAAGAATTCCTCTAACTAGAAAGTAGGTCTCACTGAAAGTGAGTGACCTATAAAGCAAGTGTAGGAAGAGATGTACTCTAAGTTAATACTGAGAAGTTCACAGCCAAAGAATATGAAGTATTTTTCTATAGCATTTAAATGAGAAAAGACAATGCATTTGGGGCTGTGAAATTGACATGGATTTTTGAACTTTTAAGAATGAGGTCCTCTTTTTAATACAATTTCACAATAGGAGATACCAAGATATCAACTCACTCATCCAACACTGCGTGCCTTTATGATCATAACATATTTTTAAAAGAAAGATTGGATTAAAGAAGTGGGGATGGACAAAGAGGATGGAAAAATGTTGAGAAACGTAGGGATTCCAGGTTCCATAGGACACAAAGGCTAACCAATTCATCTTTCAGGGCTATAGTCAGATGGACACAGTCTCAAATCCAGATTCTACCAACAGGTTGTCCTGCCATGTGACATGAGCCAAATTACTTAAGCTTTTTGAGCCTCAGTTTTCACCTCACAGCACAGGAGGTCAGACAATTAAGTTTAAGAACTTGTTGCAACGATGTTGCTAAACTTTTTTCTATATCTGAGAGATTATTCATTATGAATTTTGTACCACCTGGACAAACAGTTAATCAAGTTTACTATTTGGAAGTGCTGAAAAGGCTACATGAAAAAAGTTAGACAACCTGAATTTTTCACCAACAGTTCATGGCTCTTGCATCACAACAATGCACCAGCTCACACAGCACTGTCTGTGAGGGATTTTTTAGCCAGTAAAAAAATAACTGTATCAGAACAACCCCCCGCTACTCACCTGATCTGGCCTCCAATGACTTCCTTCTTTCCCAGATGAGAAAAGAAATATTGAAAGGAAGACATTTCAATGACAGTCAGGACATCCATAGTAATACGAGAACAGCTCTGATGGTCATTCCAGAAAAAGAGTTCCAAAATTGCTTTGAAGGGTGGATTAGGCACTGGCGTCAGTGCATAGCTTCCCAAGGAGAGGACTTCGAAGGTGACCATAGTGATATTCAGCAATGAAGTATGGAGCACTTTTTCTAGGATGAGTTCGAGAACTTAATTGTCCGTCCTCGTATAAAATACTTTTAATGTTTCTTCCATTTCCAGTTACCTCCCTAGGTGTTCATGTTCTTCTCTGAGACCAATAAAGAAGTAGCTTATTCCTTTTTAATGACAATTCAATTCTTTTTCATGTAGCTGCTGATTTCTTAACTTTCCTCTCCTATCACCTCTCCAATCCCCTCCCTACCACAACCAGTTTAGCACTTCTTTCCCCCAGTGGAATGGCAATTTTAGTTGCCCTCATTTTAGGGCAGTATCATTTCATAAAACAAAAGCCTATTAGTTTATGCTTTAAATGTGATTTATCTGTTCAAATCAAGATATGATTCTAAGACAAGCTAACCTGCTGCTAATGAGTGACAACATTGAGAAGATATTCTTTTTGGTAAATTAGCAGAGAAGTCAGAACATAGTGACTGTTTAATCATTGAATGCCTCTGACTCTGATCTCTCAGATCTGAGCTGTATGGTAGTTTTAGTCCTTAGTCTGAGGGAAGCATGCATAGAGAAACAAATTAATGTTGCCACCCTCCATCTAGTGGACAGATGAGTGCCACACTATCCTATAGAAAGAGTGGGACACTTTCACACCAAATTTACTACAAAATGGGGGTGGGATGAGGGATAGAGAGGATATTTGGTTTTCCTCAATTATCAGCTTAAGTGTCTATGCCACCCATCATTATGACACTAACAAGCACCCACGTTGGCTTTGATGGAAATCTATGAGGAACAAATGCTATTTCAGCCTTTTACAGTTTGGTAACTAATCAGATTAAGGGAATAAGTGTCAACTGGTCTATTTATATTTCTAATGTCATTTTAAAGAGCTGCCTTTAGCCTCAGGATGAAACTTTACCTAGTTCTCTTCCCAGTGAAATAAGAATGGGGAAAGCAAAGTCACAGAGAGTCAAAAGAGCTCAACAGCATGCATGCCTGAGCATGCAACTACTCGCGTGCCTGAGGAATGAAAAAGGTCTTAGGTATCATTAGTTAGAAATCATAATTCAAGAACATTTTAAATCAGATGCCTTGAATAAACACAACTTGCCCTACAATGGCTCATGACAGTTTGTAAAGCACTCTCAATATTTCTTGTATGCTAAAGAAAGGATTAAAGGCAGGGCAACTATTACTCTCCCCCATTTTATAGCTGGGTAAAATGAGGCTCAGAAATACGGAACAATGGCAGGCCACATGATTAAGCAAGTGTCATGGCCTCTTTGCAAACCTAATCTGTTTCAGAGGTGATAATCTTCTCTGGATTTCAGCACCTTGCCTGTGCTATTGTGGAGAAAGCGGGCAGCAGAGAAAAGAATCCCAAAGATGCTTGCTCCACAAATTGAATTAATTAGAATAAAAATTCACAAAATAAGAAATCCTCCTTCATGGATCTCCAAGGCCAGTGAGCTTGCAAGGAAATGTGCTTCTGGGCTGTAGCTGCTGCCTTGGAGGATTTAAAGTAGTATAAACAAGACCAGATGGCAATGACCTAGGCTGGTGATTTCAACCTGTTGCCTTTGCTTTTTGTGGCTATTTCACCAAGGTAGAAGGTAAATTCATGTCCCACTTACTCTTGTAGGGAATATAATGACCATTGCTTCAAACATCCTCCCCAATTGTCAGTCAATGGTGCTGAGATGCCATGATAGAATCCTTGGCCAGACAACCCTTGTGGATTTAAAGAGACAGGCAGGGTCCATTGGGGCACTCAGGCCCCACCATGGCAGGAAAGTGTCTATGGTTTGGTTATATGAAGAGCCAACACCCACACCAAGCTTCCTTCCTACGCCAGGCTTCTTTCTTCAAAACTCTTACCCAGGAAATCTGCCCTAAATTCCCTCTTGGAAAAAAAGGATGAAATATTTCGAGTCTATTGTGCAGTTTTCCCCAGAGCTCTTTCCTTTTTCAGATGCCAGTTTGAAATGCTCAGGCTCATGTCCAGATATAAAGCACAGCAGATTGCTTCATTTAGCTACTCCGAGCCTCATTATGGCTCACCTCTGGGTATGTAATCGGCCTTTTATTCACCTAACAGGATCATTCTCTAATAAGGTGCTCATTTAACGAGTTTCCCCCACAGGGTATGTCTCTCTGAGAACTTCTGAGAATGTGAATAGGAAGAGTGTGCATGCTGAATATTCACTCTCTGCAAACAAGTTTCCCCTCCCTTCTGGGTCTTAGCTATTCTGAAGGCTCCGTGACTGCGTTAGATCCACAGAGCACAGGCTGGTCACTGGCAGTGCAAAGGAGGGAAAAGACAGACACACCAGGACGACGAGACGGACAGCTGGCAAATTATATCCAAGTGGGCTGCTGTCCACTGGGATGGCAGCCCTAGTGGACAGCAGCCCTGCCTTCCTCGGGTAATCCATCTTCCTGACATATTCCCTTCCCGGGAGTTAGTTTTCTCCAACATACTTTCTACGCCTGACAAACAGGACAGATCTGTCTTTACTCCTCCCTTCTACTGAAGCTGAAAGACTCACCTCTAGCATGCTTTCAGCACTGTCTACTCTCATGACTTGACTATTTATCCACCACCCAATGTATTGATAATTATCAGAGACCTCAAGGAGTGTGCTGATTAGATAAAAGTGTTTGGCTACAGTTAGATGCCACTTTATATTGAAGTTTCCCTGGGCCATTTGCCCCCTGCAACCTCACTTTAAATCAAACTAATGGGAAATGTCTAAGCTAAGTATCAAAACAAAATCAAAGTTTCAACCTGGAGGAGTATCACCATTATGTTAACTTTTATTGTAATTAAACTGATTTTTAAGGGCACAGAAATCCTATAAAACATGCTTCACAGAGGTTAGAGAATATGCTATCTGAGATGACCTCTTGATGAAAAAGAAGACATATTCTACATTTAAGATGTTTATTCACACAACTATAATGTCAATGGAGTGATGGGAAAACATAAATACTATACCGGAAGTGAGATTAACGTGGCTCCGAGACCTGGCCAAGCTGCTCAATATTTGAGATTTTTAAATCTCTTCTTTAACCTCTCAGGGGCTCACTTTGCTAATCTACAAGAAGGAGGTTATAATAGATGATCATTTCAGAGCTAAAACTCCGTCTGGAAATCTCATCTCAAAAGTGATGCACACAAAGAGTGTAATATGCATGCAAGGACCACCTGCTTCTAAAAAAAATTAAAAGGTGAACTTCAGCAAATGTGTAATCCAGGAAGAAATATGGTATATTTACATTTCCAAATGTCTATCTAATTTTTGATAGGGAGAGCTCTCAAAGCTTCTCAGGCACAAAACCTAATTGTAAATTGCCTCTCTTTAGAGACCGCAGGCAGGCACCAGGTGCAAATCAGTCAGCTATGGCTAATGTATTTTGCTAATGAGCCCAGGCATGAATATACTCTTTTTCTCTCCATATACATATATGGAGAGAGGACCAAGCTATGTGGGATGTCTCTTTATCTTAAATCTTTTTACCTACCAACCGCCTCTTCTAAGGCTGGCATAATTTAGTGTCCTCTGATACTGGGTAAGAAACAATCTCAGATGAAACAGTTAGGCATTAAACATTAGCCTTAGTCAAGTACAAGATTGACATCAAGTATTTTGTTGCTTAGTGATATCTAAATTTAATGCAAATTTTTACATTTAACCAAGTTATTCAAAATGATTATTTTTAATAAATTATTTTGGGGGCATTTTAAACAACCAACTATTTAATACTCCAAAAAAGTCTTCCAAATATCCATTCCTCCCCTCCTCACCACCAAGAATTCAAGTAGAGGAAGCTTTATCAGTAAGACTTACACAACTGAGCCCCTAAACGGATATGCTACGCTGTTAACACTTCGGGGAAGGCTTTCGCGCTATCTCTTGAGAAGTGTATTAAGGTCTCAGAGTTCACCAATATCAGTTCCATTGAGCAGATCGTCACCTACCAGGCAAATTAATTTGAAAAATGGAATGTCAGGCAGGCAAAGGTATCTAAATCCATAGGTCTTTCTGAAATACGCAGTTTCTTCTTCCTTTAAAGCGAGTATCTTGTTTGCTTCGACCTACTTAAATCAGTATTTGAAAAATGGCCGTTCTACTGCTTTGGGGAGGGATGCATTGGCATGTGCTTTACTGTCACATTTGAGATCAGGGCTGGTCTCACCACTTGGGAGATTAAGTGAAGGGCTTAAAATGGAGAAATTGAAGAGACACCAGGAACTGGTCCTAATATATATATATAATATATATAATATATTATATATATATATAATATATTATATATATAATATATATAATATATTATATATATAATATATTATATTATATATATATATATAATGTCTTTAGCAGCCCGAGTAGGAAGACTACAATTCCACCAATAGAAAGTCCATTCATTTGGGCTAAAATAAAACCCGTTGACAAATAGCAAATGCATACAGAGCTATCACAATTAACCCTTTGGTGGTATTTTCTTAATCAGAGTTTGGATATGGAATTTGAATACAATGAAATGTGTAAAAAAGATGTATAGATTCCAAGGTAAGAAGATAAAAACCTAAGTAGGCAAGGGTTGCCATAAAGATACTAGGGTAAGAGAAGACTCAGTAAAACAAGTCTGTGGTAAGGCCATTCCCCCAGCAGGGACAGTGAGCACTAAAATCACTCGCATATTTCCAGAGCCTAGAGCAATGCCTCATGCATAACTGTGCTCAATAATAATGGTTACACGAATGAATAAACTCTCTTCTAAGAAGCTTTTAAATATATGTTTGTATCGTTTAATTTTATACAGATGTGAGAAGATCAGGAGAGTCAAAATATGCCTGAAACCTGTGTTGGAAAACTAGAAAAAGTATGTGTCCACATTTGGCGGTAAGCTCACAAAACAGAGCTGAAACCAAAATGGGAGTCAGTGTTTATCAGTAATGTGCCTCTTCGGATATTTTAAAGAGGCAGAAAGACAGAAGTTGATATACAGAGGGTGCCAAAAAAAAATGTTTACACATTTTAAGACAGGAAAAAACTGTATTAAAATTATAATATAATGAATGACACTAGCTTTTATTTGATTAACACCATCTTTTGAGCAAACGTCATTCTACACATTGCTACCATAATTCAATTCAACTTCCAAAAGCAAAACATAGATAACATCTTTTAAAATGTGTACATTTTTTCACACCCCCAGTTTAAATGATATAACAAATTGATGGCATAAAAATCATTCTAAAGGTAACTGGATGGAATTAAGCAAGGAAAATTTTAGTGAGAAAAATAAGGTTCCCTTTATTGGGATATATTGAGTTTGGATAAACAATCAGAAGAGAAACAAGAGGAACTTACACTGATTGTGCTCAAACTTAAAGCCAAAAAGGAACCCTGAACACAGCACACCAACGATTCTACATATTTCCTTCTTGCACTATCTACAAAGCAATTTCTTGCCTGTTAAGAAACCAATGCTATTGGAAATATGTCTGATGTTCCTAACAGTCAGATCTTTTCCATTACGTAGATTTCATTTTTAATTTTCAAGTCAGCAAGTTAACAAAAGGATAGACTTTAAAAAATACCGCACATATCCTATGCAGTTTGGCTTTCTTTTTGCGCTCACATTAACATTTGCCATATTTGCATGACGTTCTATTTCCCTCTCACAGTTTAGCTTTTCCTTCTACTCAGTCCTTGGGAAGTCATGTTGGTCTGCTGCAGATAACCAGTGTTAGTCTGAATAACGTTGCCCCCAAGATGTCCGCATCCTAATTCCCAGAGCCTGTGGACACGTAGGTTACCTGGCAAGAGGAATGAAGGTAGCAGATGGAATTGAGGTTGCTAATCAGTTGACCTGAGAAACGAGAGATTATTCTGAGTTATCTGATAGGTTCAATCTAATCACATGAGCCTTTAAAAATAGACAGGGGAACACGCCAGAAAGATTTTAGGGGAGAACTTGACCAGCTGTTGCTGGCTTTGAAGAGCCAAAGAATGCAGTAGCCTCCAGAAGCTGACAATGGCCTTCAGTTCACAGATGGGGAAAAACTGGGGATCTCTATCCTACAACTGCAAGACACTGAATTCTGTCAACAACAGAAGGAGCAAGAAAAAAATTTGTCCTTAGAGCCTCCTGAAAGGAATACAGCATGTTGACACCTGGATTTTAGTCCAGTGCAACCCATACTAGACTTCTCACCTAGAGAACTGTAAGATAAAAGCTTTGTGTCATTTTAAGCCATGAAAGTTGTGGTGATTTGTTACAGCAGCAATAGGAACCTAAAACATAACCCAACCATTTCTGGGATAATTCCTGGGAATACTGACCTCTCGTGATTATACCAAGAAAAATGGAACAGGAAGAAATGGCTGGAATAAAGCAGTGTTGAGTGTACATGACGTTATCTATGAACAAGGAAGGAAACTATGCGGTCAGGGCCACATGTATCCTTTTTTCAATGTAAAGCAAGATACCTGGGGTTTTGGTTTGACTTTACTTCATGTTTAAGGGTTTATTGAAACCAGAAGCTGTCCATCCCCTCTCAATCCATTGCAGTGATTTGGGCAGTGAGCAGATAAAAAGTGGCAGAAACACTGACATCTGGAACGGGTGATTGCCAAGAACTCTTTTAATGACCATTTGTCATCAGTCCTTCTGGCTCTTGGAACCCAGCCTCCATATCTGGCTTCCAAGATCTAAGTATGGCCACTCCATTTTGGTGGCCTCTGCAGAAGTACCTCCGTGTCTGACTGAGCTCAGTAGCCTCCTGACTCCTGTGTTAGTTTAGTAGGGCTGCTATAACAAAATGCCACCACACACTGGGTATTTTAACACAAGAGAGGTTAATTCTCGCACAGTTCTGGAGGCTAGCAGTGTGAAATCAAGCCATTAGCAGGGCCACACGCTCTCTCCCAGCTTCTGGTGCTCATCAGCAATCCTTGCTGTTCCTTGGCTTGGCCCCTGCCGCTTCCTAATCTCTGTCTTCCTTCATCGTCCCATGGTTGTCTTCTCTCTGTGTGTCTACCTTCACATGATATTCTCCTGTTTGTGTGCAAGTGTGTTGGTCTCTGCATCTCTTCATCTTATAATAATGACAACAGTTATATTAGATTAAAAGCTCGCCCTACTCCAACTTAGAAATGTCTAGCAGGACCTTACTTCAGCAATCTCACCGAGATCATTGAAACCTTCATGTGGAAGGGAAGAAACCTGTAATACAGATTCAGCAAGGTGATGAACAATATCCCTGGCTCCAAGGGATAATTCAAATAAACTCTTTATACATTTGGTGTTTGCCTCACCCTCTCTGTAGGTAGAGAATTGGGATGTTAGTCTCCTGGCTCTAAGTTTTGGTGAATTTGCTAAGACTTCCCAGTCCCTTTCATTTTATTTCAATGTAATTATTATGAAAGAAGAAATCAATGTAGGTCAGTTTCCCATCTCAAATGAAACCAGGAAAATATAAACAATGCATGCTCTACATAAGATTACTAAGCTTTGTTTTTTCTCTGTCTAATTTTACAAGTAAAAATGTGATGGAACTTTCATGAGAATGAGAAGACCAGCCACAGACCAGAGAAAATATCTACAAAAGGCATATCTGACAAAGGACTGTTATCCAAAATATACAAAGGACTCAGAACTCAACAATAAGAAGTGAACAACCCAATGAGACAATGGACAAAAGATGAGAATAGACACCTCACCAAATAAAATATACAGATGGCATATAAGCATATAAAAAGATGCTCACCATCATATGTCATTAGGATACTGAAACAAAAACAACAATGAGATGCCACTATACATCTATTAGAATGGCCAAAATCCAGAACACTGACAATATCACATGCTAATGAGGTTATGGAACCACAGGAACTCTCATTCATTGCTGGTGGGATTGCAAAATACTGCAGCCACTTTGGAGGACAGTTTGGCAGTGTCTCACAAAACTAAATAAACTACAGTAGTACAACCCAACAACTGCATTTCTTGACATTTACCCAAATCAGTTGAAAACTCATGTCCACACAAAAACCTGCACATAAATGTTGAGAGTGGCTGTATTCATCATTTCCAAAATGTGGAAGCAACGGAGATGTCCTTCAGTAGGCTAACGGATATGTAAAGTGAGGTACATCCAGAAAATGGATTATTATTCAGCACTAAAAAGAAATGAGCTCAAATCATCAAAAGACACAGGGAAACCTTCAAATGCATATTATTAAGTGAAAGAAGCCAATCTAAAAAGGCTACCTACCATATGATTCGGATTATACAACATCCTGGAAAAGGCAAAACTACAGACACAATAATAACATGAGTGGTTGCCAAGGGAAGGGGGGGTGACTAAGAGGAAAACAGGATTTTAAGAGCAGTGAAATTGCTTTGCATGATGGTGGCTACAAGCCATTATGCAATTGTCAAAACCCAACGAATGCACACTATGAGTGAACCCTAATGTGAATCACAGACCTTGGGTGATAATGATGTGTCAATATAGGTTCACCAATTGTAAGAAAGATACCACTCTGGTGGGGGTGTGACAGTGGGGGAGGCTGCATGTGTGTGAGAACAAGGTATATGGGAAACCTGTACTGTCTGTTCAATTTTGCTGTGAACCTAAAACTGCTTTTAAAAGTAAAGTCTATTTAAAGGGAAAAAAAACCCATTAGACAAAATATTATCACCTTTACCTAGGAAGCCTCTCTTTTTTTATCCCAAGTCTTCCAGGTGCAAAAGGATGATTTCGCTGATGCAGGCAGCATCTTTTAAACTGGAAAGCATATCTCAATATCAGTTTATAGGTGTGAAACTAAGAAAAAAAGATGGCAAGCGGTTTTCCAATAGACAATGAAAGCGACATATTTAGTTTGAGAATTGTAGCCTACATTTCAGTGCAGACTCATTGCCTTCATTATAAACCAGCCTTCTCTTATACTCACTCATATGACCTGTAAAACAGCTTGTTACAAGTATCTTGATAAAGCAAGACAGTGAGGATTTGCATGGGTCTTAAAACCAATTCAGCTCAAATTTAACATTCTGAAAGATAATATGCATCCTGCTTTTGCATACTTGTCCCCATTTTGATGGGAAAACCATTCTGTCTGTGTAGGATCCTGAAACTAATTTGGGTTGAAGTGGTACATAATGTAACCACACCAATGATATAACTGCGTTGGGATGCTGAAATATATTTCTTTACTATCAGATGTGGAAATGGAAATAACCATCCATTAAGAGTTTTGACTCTTTCACTGACCATTAAGAGACCACATTACTAAATTAAGTAGCCTTCTTCTATAGAGACCTTAAGCTAACCAGGCCCTCTAAGCATCATGGCGTACTTTGAGGGAAAGCCTTTAAAGAAAATAAATAACAATTTGGAAAAACCCCTCTACTTTTCTTATTAAATCTTTCCACAAAAGCAATGCTAATGACAGAACAAGATCATGCCTCCAGGTTTTACTAATACTAATGATAACATAACAAGCCTAATAGCTAGCACTTATTGAGTGCACTGTTTTACTTACAGTTATGTACATTTAAAAAAAAAATAGTTTCCATTTTAGAGCAATTTTAGATTCATGGCAAAGCTGAGTGTCCTTTTTTATTTCATTTCTACCAGGACCACCCTAAAACAAGACATCATAATCTCTCACTGGGACAATTAAAATAGCCTCCTAACAGACTTCGCATTTGAATAAATAAAATTAGATAACTTACTCCTTTGCTTAAATCTAGAACTGCACACCATCTGACTTACAATGAATCCAGACTCCTCCCCCTGGCTTACATAACCAGGCCCCTGCCTACCTGTCCGGTCTTACTCTCCACAGTCTCCCCAATGCCAATTCCATTCAAGCTCTCTGCATCTTTTTCAGTTCTCAAACAAGTCAAGCCTATTTTTACCATAAGGCTCTTATTAACAGTTCCCCTGGCTTAGATGTGCTTTTCTGGCCCTTGGAGAGCTCCCTTTTATCACTCAGGTCTTGAGCTTTTCCTATTCACACAACCTAAGGCATCTCCCAATCAAATGCTTTCGCTTCATTCTGTTTTATCCCAGTTTCTATTAGAAACTGACATTCTCGTCTTCCTTTTAACTTACTTGTTACCTCTCTCCCTCAAGGGAATATACACGGTGGCTATCCTGCTCAAAGAATACCCTCCCTGCACGAAACACAGTCTAGGAATAACCATGTGCTCAGTAAAGGTTTGCTGAATGAAAGGATGAAAGAGTTTAATTCTGATAGCCATATTGGGAAACGAGTACTCTATTTTCCCCCAATTTATGAATGCACAGGGAGATGGAAAGATTGTGGAAGGCCACTAAGTTATTTCACTGTGGCAGAGGCAGGATTTAAACCCAGAACTGTCTAATTTCCTGGTGGCTCTGTGTAGCAGATTGTTCAAGCAATTAAGAAAATGTGCTTATATACAGGAATAGTTTAAATGATTTTGGTTGCAAGTTATAGAGTATCCCAAGATCAGGGTGCAAGAAAAAAAAAAAAAAAAGGAAATTTATCGTCCACATAAAAACAGGGCAACTATAGGGTTGACATTTCGGTGTCTCAATGATATCATTAAGGAAACAAGTTCTTTTCAGAGTTTTGCTTTCGATATTGGCATGTGGGCTTTGTCCACATGTTCACATGTCAGATATGAAACCGATCGTGTCTGCTGTGAAATAATCTGTTGAAGAGCAAAGAGGCGAATGAATGTCTGTTTAGATTAGTGTCTTATTGATAAGAATTCACTAAGGTAACTAAGCATTACAATTAAAGATTTTTTCATTTATGTACTTTACAAAGGATTTAGAACAATGGCTCTCAAGATTGGTTATGCATTAGAATCACCTCGGGAGCTTTTAAATTTTGATGCCTGGTTCACAACCTCAGACCAATCAAATCAGTGTTTCTGGAGGAGGAGTCTGGGCACCAGAGTTTTTTGGGGTGTTTTGTTTTTTTAATTCTGTAACGATTCTTTTGAGAGATAAGAGTTGAGAATCACTAGAGCTTCATTTGTGCATGCTACCCTGTCCTAAGTATTTCTTTCTTGTTTTTTTTTTTTTTTTTGAGGGCAGTGTCACTGGCCCTCACATGTAGGACCGAACCGGGGCCGCTGGCTTCCCAAGCCAGTGCTTAACCGCCGCGCCACTCGGCCGGCCCCCTAAGTATTTCTATTTGTTAATTATTCATTTGTATGTTCCTATTTGTTTCTTGCTTTCCATTCTATGATTTTTTTCCCCTATCTGTTAAATAATGGTTATTGTTAAATGAGCTATAGAAATAAAGTAATGTTGATTAGTTCCCATATATTAGCGCATTCTTAGAGAGATGGAGAAAAGCCGCATTTCAAATGCACAGCACTTAAAAGTGATCTAACTTCTAACAGAGTGATGACGTGCCTGATATACTTCTCAATCAAATATTATAAAAATACAATCACCTCACTCTTTTTCAAAATGACCAAACAATGCCTGTGGAGAATCGTATTTTTCAGATAGCCATAACACATCTCTGATCCAGCCAGCTCTTTGGCAATGTGACTTGGCCTCTCCCTCATCAAGAAGTGTAGTCTAATCTTTTCTCCTCTTGAATCTGCGTTGGACTGAGTGATGCCCTAGAACCAGTGCAATGTGGTTGGGAGGGTCACTGTGATTCTGAGGCTAGGTCAGAATAGGCAGTGCAGTTTCCACCTAGTTTCTTGGAACATTCCCTCTCCAGAAGCTCCCTCTTAGAACATTCCCTCTTAGAAGACCAAACACTATGAATGAGAAACACAAGCTACATGGAAAGCCCATGAGTACATTTCTAGCTCAGTTGGGCCTTCAAGTCATCCCAGTCCAAGCTCCAGACACATGAGTAAAGACACCTCCAGATTATTCCAGGTCCAAGTCATGCAAGTTACTACCTGATCTGCAAGTCTTCTCAGTTGAGACCCCCGATATCAGGGACCAGAGACAAGCCAACTTCTTGTCCGCATTCCTGCCCCTCAGAATTCATGGCATCATAAGTGCTTGTTACTTGTAAGCCATTGAATTTGGGGGTTGTCTGTTAACACAGCAATAGTAACCAGAACAATCTCAGGAGAATCACACCAGGAAAAGCACTAGAGAAAACTTCTGTCTCTTGAAGTTTCATTCTTTTATTGTTTCTGTTTTCCAACTTCACAACTCCATTTCCCATTTCTATTTCTGAGAGTTGTTTGAATTTATTTAACCATTTAACTAATATTGAGTGTATAACCATTTTATATATATATATATATATATATAAAATCACTCACAATAATATGACAAAGTCCTTCCCTCAAATAGAGCTGGGATGAAGCATCAATGTTGTGGAGATCTATTTCTCTCTAGGAACACTGGAGATATAATAACCGCAAAATGGAGATTTTTTTGGGGGGAATGTAAGATACTACTTGATGCCCCCTCTTAGGTAATCAGTAGTAGTACCTGTGCTAGCCTCAGTTCTCTCCAGTAGCACCAGTCTCAGGAAGAAATGAAACCGCATCCACAGCTCACAAATGATGACTTTCCCTAACTTTACTGAAACTTTTACTGAAATATGTATCCCGAGAACTCTTTCCATTGCTATCCTCCTCCTTTCTCTTGATTTAGAGAAAGTGTGGAAGAGGGAAAATCAAAGGAAGTGGAATATAAGTAAGAGAATGCATGTCACTGAAAGTCAAAAAGGAAAAAAAAATTATAAAAACAAATTAAAAATGTGCAGCTGAAAAATGTCACCATGCTGTCAAAAATAAAGCACTGACCAAGATAAGGAAAAGCATAGTCAGCCAACACGGAGGAAATCAAGGATAGCCTATTGCCAGAACTAGGAGGGAATTATATTCAGATGGGTCCAGGTCCAGATTAAGGGAAACCCATGGAAGCTTTGACTCGTAGCATGTTCCCCAGATCCTGCTTTCTGGAACAAAGACCACTTTGGAATAGCCAGGAAGACAATTTGACCACCCTCCACATCTGGCTTCAACTGGGCTGTTTACCATCCAGAAAATGGGACACCCTTATCTCCTGTGCCAATGGCAGCCTTTCCAGGTGCCCACAGAACTGTCTTCACAGCTACCTTCTCTCTGCACGTGTTATGACAGAGCTACACTAAGAACACAGCAGGGCAAAGGGTTCACTTCTTTCACAATCAGAAAGGTTTATTTGTTTTGTTTTGTCATTTTAATTTAACTGAAAGCCTCATGAAGAATGGGTATTAGGACTGAACCCAACACAGAATATGTGTGGTTATGGCTATACCAAGTTTAACAATTAAGTTTTTTTTTTTTTAATCTCAGCATGTGTTTTAATGAAATTAATTGACTTGGAAGGGAATAAAAATATGTTCTCTTGATTGATCCCTTAAAACTAAAGAACATAATTTTCCCAGAATGGAAATGCTATGTAGTCCTGTAAGTGCTTTACATTATGGCAGCCACAAGGGCCAGTGTCTCCTGGAATCAGCTCTGATACACCAAGAGAACGACCTGGGTCAGGAGTGGAGACTCCGGTCAAGGAAGCTCCTGACCTCTCACATGGATTCTAAAACGTGCCATCTACCACAGTTCGAATCTCCTTTCAAATGCTTCTTTTTTGCTTTTGCTTATTTAAAATAATTTTTGATATGGTGTATTAAGAATCCTATATAAAATATGCATTGTATTTTTACTATGTTATGGCTGACTCTATAAATTTATGTTGATTCTGTGAACATGACAAATTGACATTGCTAACAGAAAAGGGAAAAAAACACCTTAAAATGTAAACAAAGAGAAATCCAGGATATGTTTATTTTATATACAAATATACCATATTTCCTGAGGTATCTAATTAACAAAGCCCACCCACAAATCACTTGCACACAATGTAATTAACACACCAATCCACCTACAGAGACATGTACCTCTACCATTTAGTTTTCTTCTTTTTAGGTATATTCATGGCTTTATAAACACAGGGGGAAAAAATGGAGGGAGTGGGAGGAAAACAGGGTAGCCACTGAGATAAATGCTCTTGTAGAATATTTTTAGAACCACCACTTCTGGTAGTTCTATAAAAATACACACGCAACCTGAAAAATTATGCATAAAAAAAATTTCACTTCAACTAACAAGCCATTTCACCACAGCAACAAGATAAGTTTGTAAACTAAATTACAAAACTGTAATGAAAATAATCTAGTCCAGTGCTCTCCAAAGTGTGTTCAGGAGAACATGAGTCCCTAAGCTGCTCCTATGAAAAAGAATTCCAAGGTCAAATAAGGTTGGAAAACATTGCGTACTACGTGTCCCTCCTAGAGACTGACTCATAACATGGGTGATTTTCTTAAGGCTCTGAGAAGGTCTTCAGTAAAAAGAGTTTTGTTTCACCCAGCATTTCCCACACTGATTTGAACACAAAGCCATGTGTGTGTGTGTGTGTTCTTTTGAGGGGAATATGGGAAGACAGATTAAGTATCCATTATATCCATAAAGTGAGAAAGAACTGGTCTCATTTATAATAACAGGTACAAAGCATAGCTATTCACAGACCCAGTTTCCAATAAAGGACTTCCCAGGTGCAGGTGGGACCAGGGAGTAAGAGGCCGTGGTTGGGTTTTGTGGGATCCTTCTCCTCTAGGTTTTTGTAACACCTTCATCCATCTTCCCTGTCCCTTTTCTCCCAGGCAAGTTAATGGATTAACCTCAGAACATAGAGTATCAGAGGCCCAAACTCTGCACCTGAGAATACATGTAGCTTCTCATGTACGGAGGAATAAATCATTTCACACTCTTTCTCCAATGAAGCCCAGAAAAGGAGAAAAAAGAATCCCAGACAGGGATCTGTCCTTTGGACAGTTCTTACCCACAGCAGCTGGCAGAAATGCCAATGATGAAAATGGCACTTTGGCAACCAAAGCTGCGGCCCTAATACAATGATGTTCCCAGAGGGTCCGCCTGTTTTCCTGGATGCTGAGATGCAATATTAACATCCAAATAGTGGCAGACAAATTACGATGCTTGTTTCCCTTGCCACAGATTCCTGCACATGCACAGGAAGTTCTCCTATAAGCCAAGACTGGAGAAAGAAAGAGCAGAACGAAGGAAAAAGAAAAACACCAGAAATAACAGCGACTCAAACACAACAAACAAATTGTGTCTCAACACATCCAGCCTCAAGCGCTTTAATTCCTCAATGCTCAGAGAACCCCAGAGAAAATTACACTGTTAGCAGAATAACAGGGGGAAAGGCATTTTCGCTGCAGGTCTTTAAAAAGTTGTTCATCTAGTTTTTGGATTATACACATAGAGTTTATAAAAATCTCATGATTTCAGGATTTGGATTGGCTTTGAAAGTGACCAAGGCAAGGAATTTGAAGGATTCCTCTAAAAAATGGCCATTGGAATTTAGCTTTAATAAAATACTATGAGTCACTGAAAGAAGACCATAGATGAGACAGGGCATAATGGTTAATAGAACAGGCTTTGAAATCAGATGGGACGAGGTTCATATCTAAACTCCCCCACTTAAGAGCTAGTTAATCTTGAGCAAAGTACTCAGTCATTGGGACCTCCAGTTTCCTCATTGCTAACATGGAATTATAGTAATACCTGCTTGGATGTGTTATTAGATTTAAATCACGTTAAGGCAGACAACGCATCCAATGCAGTGCCTGGTCATGATGGACATGTCATAAATGGTAACTGCAATCGGAATTGTTATTTTGGAGTTGGAATGTGTTAGTGGTTGTTTTCCTAAATTCCAGAGAAATAAGGATGTGTGTTCCTTCCCAATAAAAACAATTTGACATGGAAAACTTGTGATATGCTAGTCATTCTTATAAGCTGATTTAATGTGTTAACTAATAACATACAATGGTCATATGGGGAAGGTACTCTTAATAGCCCTCTTTTGAAGATGAGGAAACTGAGGCACAAGGAGGAGAAGTATAATAGCTTGCCCAAGTTCAATAATAGTAAGTAGTGGAGCCAGGACACACATCTAGGCTATTTGGATCTGAAATCTGGACCCTTTCGCAGTAGATATGGGGAAATGAACTGACTTGTCCAAAGCATTGAAAATATGGTCCATGTAAGAAAGGAGACTAGAGACCATACTGTCTGCTTATTTTACGATAGGAGTATTAGGGATGGGTAAGAGGCAATAGGTCCAGGTGGCAAAGATAACCAATTGATGAAATTTAAAACAAATCAGAGAAAATGACACTGTAAAGAGTGCTATGTTTCACCAAACTTGATAGAACTTACAAGCTTACCAAGGACCACCATAATATCACCAAACAAATGGTACTAAGGGTTCCCACAGCATCAAGCTGACTCTATTGTCTTATAACTGGCTAACCAAGTAATCCAAACAAATGCACTGAGAAGTGATAAAAAGGAGTGACTTTGACCCAGTCATCCTTCTGGGGAAATAGCAAATATGCAGAAGTCAGGAATGTTTATTATAACCTAAGAGCTCTACATGAAATCTAGATTGAACTCTCAGGAGACCGGGGCTTCCAAGAGAATCAGCGAAGGTAGTAAGTATTCTTCCCAAAGAGATAAATAACATCTCATAAATTCAAGCCAGTTAAATCCCTACTGAAGCAATTTCTACTGCCCACACTCAGCAGTTCAACTTAGACAGAAGTAAGAGAGAGTGAGTCACATAGATTCTTAATGCTCAAAGGAGTTACCCAGGATACTTAATAGATCCCAGTTGAGTTTTTTGATACGGAGGACAGACACTGAATATCTTGTTCACTTATTCAGCACTTATTGGAACGCTTCCTATGCACCAGTCACTGTGTAAGTGCTGCGGATTCCATGGGGAAAACACGCAGATCCCATACCTGTTGGAGGGAAGCAAGCATATTCTCCTAGTTAAGGTGCAAGGGAAATTGTTAAGATACTTGCTCTCAAAATAGAATCTCTCAAAACACCCATTACTGGACAACATAGTTTTAAAAGAAGTTGACATTAGGATCTTTAATAGCTCTCCTAAAACTTTATCCATGGAAGACAGGAACTGAGAAAAATCATATAAGATGGCTGCCCAAAGGGCACAGTCCTTAAGGGAGGAAAGAGAAAAAAGTACAGCCAAAGTCATCTACAACAACAGCCCAACACCATTAAATGGCAACTCATAGGATAAATTCAAGGGGAAATTAATTCACATGTGTAACCAAAGGGACAATGCTATTGATGCTTTAATAATTAGTCCTTTCTTGCTTATCTTCACCTACAAGGTTAAGTATCTTACACCGGGTCACAAAGGATACTTTGCCCATGTGCATATATTGTCCCTTTACAGTGTTATATGCAGACTAACACATGTGCATGAATGGTGAAATTAGGGATTCAATAGGACCAGCATTCATTCATTCATTCATTCACTCACTCATCCATCATATACGATGTCTTCCATATTTCAAACATGATTTTAGACCCCAGGGATAAAATGACTAGAATAGGAAAGGTCTCTTGACTCCTAGAAGCTTATGATGTTATGTGAAGAGAGGCAATAAACAAATAGAATAGTGGTATGTGCTATAAAAACAATAATACAGAGTAATGGGATAGAGTAATGAGTAAGTTGGAGAAACTATTTTAGATAGGTAGTAGGAAAAGATTCCCTCTAAATGTGACATTTGAACCAAGACCTGAATGATCAAAATGATGACTGGGAATGAGAATTTCTCAGGTGCTAGGAGTTTTACTTATGGCTCAGGGAATTGATAACACTTTACTCCAAGTGACTTTTAGAGATGTTTCCTTAATACTGACATGGCAGTGTATTACAGACAGACTGAAACGTAACCTTGATTCCATCTTCTGAGGAAACAAGTAATTGGACATCCTGATTCTTGATAGAGACTGCTAAACATCTTTAAAGGAATTTGGAAATTGTTCATATGCAATTCATTTCTTTTAAACCTCTTATCAAAACCTTCCTATGTTGTTGTTGGAGAAACAAATTGGTGTAACATTCCTAGCAGGAAATCCAGAAAAATGTGCTAAGAACTTAAAACTATGCACACTCTAAACACTGGCAATTCTACTTCTAAAAATTTATTCTAAGGGTACAATTACAAACATTTTACATAGTTTAGCTACAGATATGATTGCTGCTACGTTGTTTATAATGGCTAAAATTGGAAAATAACCATAACATTCAATAAAATTGGGTTAATCAAAGTAAATTATGCTATTTTATATAATGGAATAGGGTAAAATACTTGAAATAGTGACCACACAGAGTACGAGCTCATTAAATGCCAATTATTATGAATATTATTGTTATTAAGTCATAGAAAATAAAATTTTAGCTGAACATTAATTGATTCAAAAAATGTTTTGGGAACATTGAGATGAAAAAATGTGTTCTTGGATCAAAAAAGATCCTTGGTAAAGATTTCAGTGTTCTCAGCGTCAGATCTTGGATTGAGCTCTTTGAGTCAAGAAGAAATAAAAATTAGGGCACTGATATTCTTGGCTCAGATTTAGAAAAAAAAAAAAAAGAACCTTGGTGATAGAGAGCCTAATGGATGAATACTGATTCTTGCATGTACCTTATATGCTGCTTCCCATAAATCCAGGATCTGTCCAAGGTAACCCCATCCAATTTATCATCATAAGAATCAACCCCCTCAACCCCCCACCATGAAAGTTACTTTTGCTGCCAAACTGTTTAAATTCTGTTTGAGCTGTGGGTTCCAATTCTTGCAGAATTTATTCAGTCAGATTACTTCAAATAGATTCATTTGAGTTGGACTTAGAATTTTTACAAAAATGATGATCTGTTTCCTCCACAGTATGGAGCCATATCCTTGCAACCTCCTCTTTTTGCCCTTTGGGAAAGTTATCAAACTCCCCAGTTTCCTTGTCTGTAATATTGGAATATCATTATATATCTGACAAAGTGGCTAAGAAGATTAACTGTGTTAATATTTTGAAAGCTCCTAGAGCAATGCTTTGTAAGTGTTCGTTAAATAAAATTTAAAATACATGTCCTATAAATAACTTTTCAGTTATTGATTGTCAATTATCTCTACTGAGCTAATGCTCAACTGAATTAGGAGGAATTCCTTGTTTTTCTTGCTGGTTAAGACCCCTCTCCTCATCTTTGCTCCTTCTCTTTAAACAATGTCAATATACATATATCCCAACAAACCCAGAGGCTTCCAAATGCAATCAACAAAACCGGCCCTTTATACACACAGCCTCCTGGGACCTCGGTCCATTCTAAGAAGGATCTTTAGTGGCATGTTGGGGCAGGGAGAGTGGGCCACAGAAATAAAGGGAAAAGGTCAAAAGGGTAAACTCGTACAGTGATTTCACTTTAGGCACGTGCTCATTTTCAGAGTGGTCTCCTTGTGAGCACTCTCAGCTTCAACTCTATCTCCTCACTGCCCTGATTCTGAACCCTGCTGCAAAACCCTACATTTACACCAACTGTCAAAATAAAATCCTCAAGAGAGGCAGTCTCATTTTCTTTTGAAATGTTTGCTATTCTTATTTCAGTCTCTTTTATTCTACTATGCTCCAAATTTTCATTCATATGCACTTTTGTTTTTCTCTATAATCTAAGTTAGTGTTTGTCAAAAAGAAGTCTGCGAACGGGCTACATAAGAGCCAACTTGGGGGAGGAAGGCAGTGATGGGGGGCTCAGATTGCCAAGCTACCTCCCTGGCTTACTGAATCCCAGTGTAGTGCTCAGAAATTTGCTGTTATAGAAGAACCCAGATGAAGCTAATGCACATCATATACAGAGAAGCATCATTCAAGGAACCAACAGGCCACAATGGACACAGCACAGGGACTGGTAAGCCGTGTCCTATTGATACTGGCAGTTGTAAATACCTTCAAAACTCAAAGGGACTTATGGGCCTGCCTCAGAGGCTAGAGGTCCAGAAAGCTGCTAGTAAGTGATAGTGTGCTGGGAGATATTCCTACTGGAAGTGAAAAAGGCTACCCATAGCCAAGGTTATTCAATTTGGTAGAAAAAAGAGGTCTTAACGGTTTTTTTTAAATTTCATATTAAATAAGTGAGTGACTTGCACATTAATCTAGTCACATGTATTGTATTCTGCCTTTCTAATTAGGTCATAAAGTTATTAATTATGCCTAAAGTTGTATGTTTGCCTATTAAAATTAATTGAAAACCAGATGGTTTCCAATGATAATAAAAAAAGATGAATTCCCTACTAGCTAAAGATACAAACAGTCCAGAGAGCAGCAGTGGGATGTGAATGACAATATTTAATAGAAAAAGGGCTGGAAAGGCAGAGTTGTCACAACAGAGGACGGTAACAGTTAAGATTTCTAGGGCATGGGTGACTTTTCAGGCTAGCCTTTAAACGCTTGCATATTTCACTTCATGTAGTCCTTACCGCTACCCTGGGAGGTTGGTATTAGTCCTATCCACATTTGTCATTTACAGCCAGGGAGAGAGATGGACCCTGGACATTGTCACAAAGCCAGTAAGTGGCAGGGGCAGACACGGAACCCACAGGGTCTAGTTCCAGAGCCCAGTTTCTTACAATAATTCTGTGAGTTAGTCATCAGCCTCCTTCAGATGAAACTTCTTGTCTCAAACATGGGAATACCCACAGCTAGACTGAGGAACAAAGAGACAGCAACTTCTCTGCTCCCCTTCCCTGCTTCCCCAATGCTGTTCCCCTCCCCCAACTCCCCAATAAAATCTTTAAAACAAAACAAAACAAAACAAACCATGGGAATAGGATGTTGCCTGCCTTAAAAGGATTGTAAGGATTAACAGGCAAATCCTTTAGAAAAGTGGCTGACAGTAAATACCATATCTGCATTTGTTATCATTCATTATTATTAATATTATTAATTATTAATGACCAATGTAATATCATAATTTATATAATAGAAATTGCAATGATTATTTATTGATAGTCATATTCTATTGACTAGTTATATAACAAAAACATAGGCAGAGTAATGAATGCATTTTTATGAGGTCAGAGTTGCTTGTGCCTCAAAATGTGTCCTTCCAGACCACCTACATCAGCAACATCTGGATTGTTTGTTGAAAAATAATAATAAAAATGGAGAGACTCTAAAAGCACTACCAGCAACCCACTATGATGCGACCCCAAAACTTGTATATTTAGCAAGTGTCTTACTATGGAGATACCATCAAAAGTGGGTAGAGACACAAAAGAGTACATCATAAGTGCAATAAATCAAATGGACTTATTCCACTTGAATTGGAATTCCTGAATTGCTGTTTAAAAAATTTGTTGGTCTCTCATCACCATAGTTTAACACAAAGTTAATGTTTTATTTCTTCTGAACCTTAAAGTTTGAGATTCCTTGATAAACATGGTGAAATAGAAGAAAAGTCAGCTGTCACAGAACCTACATATTTCTCTGCGTGTTTGTGTTAAATATCTTAACATATATAGCTAGTCCTTCCAGGAGGTGGTATTTCTGGATTTCTGTTGTAGGACTAAATGATTTCTGACTTCATGAAGTTTGCTCTTATAATGTCACTACACAATTTCCATACCATTATGCTCTATTAGGACTGGATTTATCCAAGCAATAAAAAGTACAATAATAATGGTGATGGATGGTGGTAGATAAAGATGAATAATGATGGCAACCATGAGGCAGTTGATGGTTTACATCAAAATGATACAGTCCGATTTTCATTAACTTTGTGCTAAACTATGGTGACAAGTGACTAACAAACTTTTTAAACAGCAATTCAGGAGTAAATCTATTTGATTTATTACACTTATGATGCACTCTTTTATATCTATATTCACCTTTGTGGATATCTCTATGGGAAGACCTTTAGCTAAAAAATCACAGCTTCAAGGTATATGCTAAAAAGAGCATCAATATTAATAAGCAGTGAAAAGTAAAAATGGTCTGATAAATGGATTGAATAAAACACCCCAAAAGTGAGCCACTGCAAAATTAGGTCCTTAACCTCCAGGGTATCATTTTCAAGTATGACAAAGTTACTATTAATGGGAATTATATATCCTAATCCCTTGTCTGGTTTCCACCTGGCTATTACTAAATCAATAGTCAAGTATCAAAGAATACAAGTTTGCCAGTCTTTGAAGCATAAAAGAAATCACTGCTAACAATCTAAAATGCCCAAATATTCACTAAAGATAAGGGCAATTTCAGCTGGTAACGCTGCACAGAGAGAAGAATTTGATGCCACCTGCCAAGGCATTGCCAGAAGGAAGCAACTGGCAAATAAAGACGATACTGTGTGTATATCTATACCAAGTCTCAGCTGTGTCATGCTTTGAGGACTGTCCAAAAGCAGTGCTTTCTAAGGAGACAGCTAGAAGGGAACCTGGATGCGTGCCTTTCATTTCCTTCCCTGTGCATTAAATATCTCCACCAGTGCCAGGAGAAGGAAGCAGGCGGGCAGCGCTCAGGGTGCTTTTCTTCAGTATCTCCCAGCTGCGTGCTCTGCGCTGACAACCACTGGAGGCAGCCCATGAGAAACGCGCCTGCAACTTTGTAATTGATGATGACTCAAAGGATGAAAATGAGCATATTCAGACATGTCACCTCACAAGGAAAGAAGAAACAGCCAACACTAAACAAGTTCATTTCTCTTACGCCAACATTTTGACGGTATTTTCTTTGTTTGGCTAATATTTCTTTTTATACCCAACTCTTGGCTGACTGCTATGTATCGATAAAGCACGGGCTTTTTGTGTTCAATTTTCTAACTGAACCTTGGCATTTCTCATAAAATCCTTCACTTTACTTGGTAACTGTTGCAATATAAAGCATGTGTTGGAAGAAGGCTGTAGAGAGGGTGAGACAGACAGGGGTAAAGAAAAAAAAAAAAAGCAAATTTAGAAAGGATACCCCATACCAGAGCTAGCAAAAGCTTCGCAATTAGAAATGTAACTAAAATCATCACCTCTTTTTTTCAGGCAACATCAGCACCTGATGGGGGTTTCTTATAATGGAAATTGTGTGTGTGTGTGTGTGTGTGTGTGTGTGTGTGTGTGTGTGTCTTCTTATTGACTTATTAATACTGAAAATCTCACTTGTGCCTGGGAGTGGGCGTGAAACATGGGGCAAACAGTGGCACTCTGAAACGGGTTGACACGCCCCCAAGGGCTGTTTGTGCATATTGTTTTCCAACTCTGTGTTCAGTGATGCCCCAATGGTAGCTTGAAAGCAGCTTTGGTGAGATTATTTTCACCACAGAAATCACCAAGTGCTACCAACCAGAGCTTGATTTCCTGCAGAAAGCCAATTATTAAACATTTACCAGACTCCACTGGCCACACAAAATCTTCTTGACACGTATCTGTGATCATAACTGAGCACCTACTCTGTGCTAAGGAATAATACTTGTGTATCATATTTTATTCTTACACTCTTCTTAACAAGGGGCAAAATACCTACTGGTCTCCTCACTACACAAGAAGACTAAAAGCTCAGGGGTTAAGTCAATTGTCCAATATCGCAAAGCTTTAACTAGGACAGATTTTTGAATCCCAAATTGACTTCCATATCACCATACAAATGCTGTCTTCTAAGGTAGTGGATGATTACACCCTGTAGAAAAGTACAGACTGAGGAAATCTTCATAGAAGCATGCCAGTTAACAATCACCATTGTACCCAGGATGAGAAGTCCTAGTGGGGAGGTTTAGGGGCACATCTTGAAGGACCCAGGCTTTCCACTGCTGTAATCTGTTTATAGTTCCAGTGAAGACACAAGTGGCGTGCTGACCAAATCTACGGATGCCACAAAATGTGGAAGGATATATTATCTCTTGTCCATTGTGTATTTTTGTGGAACCATCTAATATCCCTTCTGGAGAAAGGCAAAGTTTACAAAGCTAAATAAATAAGACAAATGGCACATGTAACAGGTGAAGAAAGAATGAAATGAATCCTGAAAAGAAAAGATTTAGGGAGGAAATTGAAGGCTGTCTTCAACTCCTGAGGCTGCTCTGTAGAAGAGAGGCTGTTCAGTCTTTCTCTAGGGAGTAAAATTCAGCCAACAAAGGAGAGATAAAGGAAAGATGATTTCATTTCATCAGAGGGAGGAATTTTCTAGTACAAGGTAGTGCATTCCTCATCTCTTAATTTACTCAAGGAGAATCTGGAGGGCATTTCTCTAAGAGCAATGATTAAGTATACAGGGTTTGGAGCGAGATGACCCAGGTGCAAATCCTAGTTCTTGTTCTTGCTAAGTATTTGGTCTTAGGCAAGTGTCACCAGTGTCCTCAACTGTAAAATGAGAATAATAATAGCACCTACTTCAATGAGCTGTTGTAAATAGTAAAATAAATAATATATGTAGTTATACAGAAAGTGCTAGAATAGTGCCTAGTGCAAGGTCAGTACTATATAAATACATAACTCTTGTTATGGTAGAAGATGATTCCTGCTTTGAGATAAATCAGAAGCTTTATCAAGTCTAATAGTCTGAGATTTTGTGTTTACTTAACTTCCCCTTATATCACAGTGCCAAACTTCTGGATGGCCTACACAAATACTGATACATTGAGACTCACAGTCCTTTAATAACCTCTATTAAGAATGCCATGAAAAATGATGGCAGAAATTCTTAAGAGGAAATGGAGGCGACATCCATTAAAAAGCCAATCCTTACCAGTCAGTCTCTGAGCTTTTAATTCCTGAGTGTTTCTGAATATATTAAAAGGAATAAAATCCCATATCCCTAAGAGACAGCCCAAAAGGCTAGCCTTGACTTTTAACCTTTAAAAAATTATATTCCTGATTTCATATCTTAGTACACATTTTTTGATTCTTGCTTTTATTGAAACATGAAGTGAGTTGATATATGGCAGTTAATGGGAATAAAAGCTACAATTCTTCCCTTTTGACTACAAGTTTTACTTTTTTGGTATTTACTATGTACCTATTAGTTTTGATAAGTGCTCTCAGGATAGAAAAGATGCATGGAGAGTTGTTCCCAAAAGAAATTATCATCATTTCAGTCTTGAATTTCTACATAATAGACAAACTTGACTCCAATATTGCTCACTGATACAAACCAGTGACTTTGATATAAATTTTATCCAAATTCTGGGAGCTGAATTTGATGCAATCTGAGCTATTGTCCTAGGATGACATGTCCGTAAAGACAGGATAAACTACTTAGTACTCTTTTAGCCTGAAGAATAGAAGACCAGAGAGGAAAATATCTTGTGTTATACCCATTTCAAAAATATGAAGATTATTACTTGAGAGATAGTTACCATATGTTCTTCATATCCCCTGAGGGTCAACAAAAGAAAGTCAGAAAAAAATACAGCTTAAATGAGAGCAATGGGGATTTTAGATAATGATTTTAAAAAGAACGCCTAGGTAATAAGTGCTATTAAGTATCAGAACACGTTACCAGGAGACCATGTGAAATCTTTTTCTCTAGGAGTGTTAGTTATGTGTACACTGTTTTCCAATTTGTTTCACCACCTGTTTTTCTATTTGTATTAATGAAGAAAGAACAAGAAAAAGCTAACCCATTCCTTCCCAAGGATATAACTCTACCAGACAAGAAAATGATCAGTACAAGAGACCTTTAATTCTCCTTCCATTCTTCATCCCAGATGAGCCCCATTCTCATCCCTCTTAGTCTCACCATAATCCAGCTGTTCTCAGAGTTCCAGATCCTCCATTGATTCTACGATGCTCACTATTCCATATACTGGCTTGTTTTCCTGTTCTTCTAACTGCCCCTTCTTTCTTCAATGGTTCCTCACTTTCCTTCTTTACACTTATCATGGATATGCCTAACCCTCTGAACACATACAATGTGGAAAAATATCCATTTTCACAGATTCAACCATCATCTTTGGGTGGCTAACTCACAAATCTACAGCTTAAGCTTTATACTCTCCCCCAAACTCTAGTTTAGGGTCTCCTTACAGTTTAATGGGTATTGTCACTTGGCTATTTCATAGTTATCAAAACCTTAAAACTATCACATTCACAAAGTCACTTCCTTCTGCTAGCTTTTTAATAATGTTCATTGATGTCTTCATTCATTTTACATGCCAGCCTTCAAAATGTATCCTTTTTAACCCTTCTCTGCTCAAGGCACCTTCCTAACCCCACTCTCCCACCCCCAAAACAATGACTGTACCTCTCATTTCCTGTTCTATTCTTTTACATCTTTCTTTCCCATGGTTACTATCAATGGTTCTCAAGCACATACTGAATTGACCCTAAGCTCTCTACCTTGGCATTCAGGGCCTTTCACAAGCTGGCCCCAAGTCATTTTCCCACAGTTATCCACCATTTAAAAATCCTTCTGCTTAAGCCAAACTTATCTAGAGCTGACCCTTTGTTCGCACTTAGCCTTAGCCATGAGTTACTTGTTTGAATCTTATAGTCTTGCCCAAAATCTAGCTCAAGGCTTACATTCCTTAATCTTCCCCCATGAATAGTGGCTGTCTCTTCATCCATACTTCTATCTGTAACTGTTAATTTGCTCTTAATACATAGTTATCTTAAATTGCCAATTGCTTTTTTCCTCATATGTATTTTTCAACATATGTATTCTTTTTCAATTTTCAATTGATTGCAAATAATTTGAAAGCATGAACTCTTATACATCTTTATATCGCCCCCTTTAAGAAATACATATTAATAAATATTGACTTAATTGATTTTTTCTTCTTTGATTCTGAGTGCTGCTTTTTTTTCTGTGTCTTCAATGATCACAAACAAATCTCAGCACATTTAATTTTGTCCTTCTCATAAGATAGCAGCTTTTAATCAATCATTTAGTCAAAATCCTTTTTTAATCCCTCATATAAAAATTGAAAGGAGTGAAAGGAGAAGAATAATCTAAAGTTAGAGAGGGAAGAAGAAAGAAGTGGAAAGAAATGAAGAGGAAGAGAGACGGAAATAGGAGACAGAAAACCCCATGGTTTTGCTTCCTCTGAGTTTGACAATTTAGAAATTTCTTGTGATCCTTCTCATAGTTCATTCCCCATTTTCGAGAATCAGTCAGGAAGATTATTGCTCACATCAGTTATTCTCTGGACACTATTCCTTGGTTTCAAGGTTTCTAAGTGAAACAGCTAACTGCTTCATTTTTCCTACAATGAAGCAAGTTCCTGGCCCATTCAATCTGACCTATTAGAATGAAATTACTGTTATTCAACTTCTTAGCATCATAGTTGAATTTCCTTCTGTTAATTTTAGGAATATTGCCTCTTTGGCTACCTTAACTTTTTCTATCATTGTAATTTTTTTCCCCTTTACCACTGAGGAAAGAGTAATGCGTACTCTTCTCCTGTGGCACTGTAGCTTAGTGAAACAAATCACACCATTCTCACTAAATCCATCAAATCCAAATACTAAAAATGAATTCCTCCTGGTGGCATAAACAAATTGGTCTTTAATCCACCAAATATCATAACAGATTGTCCTTGGCTGTTCACTATACTGTATGTTCTGACACTTGTTTGTGTATTTACAGTGTTTCTACTAAAAGAAGAATTGATCAAGGGAAAACCGCCAAGTTCAGAATGTTTTAAATCCACATTACGTAGTGTCAAAATAACTTTTAAGTATATGTGAAAGCGAATATTTGCAATTCAAAACAAGAGCACATAAGGAGGAAATAGAAAATGCTTCCATTTCACATCAATCACATTAAAAAGAAGTTATTTGGATCATCCATTTTTCTACCAGAGTCATGGAGAAATGGATGGCAGAGTAAAAGAAGAGTATCCCTCTCACAGAAATTGTCCTTATAATGGAAAATAATCATCTCTAGAAAGAAAGAGATAAAAGTTGAGTACAAAAAGTTGAACAGGAGCTGGGATATTTCAGAGAATGATCACAGATGCCCTTCTGACAACATAACCATCATTTGGATGTTCTAAGAACTCTAGATACACATAACAAGAGCTTATTAAGCACCTATTATGTGACTGGCACTGTCTCTGGTTCTTGGGAAACACAAAATAGGCACACGATTTAGTACCTCTGCTAAAGGAGTAATTAATCTAGTGTGGGATGTAAAAGCAATGCAAAAGAGAAATTGAGAGGAGAATATAAGACCACATGGGATTACGCAAACCACTGGTGTTGGCTAAAAGAGGAATAACAGAAATTCAGAGATGGGAGAGATAGCTGTATTGTGGAAAAACCCATGTGATTTCATAAAGGATTCATGAAGAATGGAAATTGATATATGTTGATTCAGTGGTCAGGAGAGATGAGCAGGCATTTTTACAGGAATCTTCAAGAAAAGGAAGCCATGGAGACAGGCTTAGTAAGTGGGGAGATGCTGAGGGGGTCACCCCAATTGGGAAAGAGGCTGTATATTGTGCACTGGAGAAAGATGTGTTGATAAGCCAATTTTGGGTGTTCTTATAGAAACTTAAAAGACTATGTTTAAGGCCACCAATGGGATAGGAACTTGAAAGATTGGAAGACTCTACAGATATGATGAAAACACTGTAGATGATAAAAATCATAACAGCCTGCAAGGCCACCAATGGGAGATGGGACTCGGATCTTTGATTGTGGAGCCAACATCAATGAAGGAGATAAATAATCAGAGTTTGTTCAAGCATTCTTTGAGAATTCTTATAAATCACAGATTGAGGAGAAAACAGAAATTGCAGATATAGCAAGCAAATAGAAAAAGAGAAAGAAAAGCTCTAGACAAACCATCCAAAGGTCTTTCTATCAAGAACCAAGTTCAAATGACTAAACTGATTTACTACTTTTCCTCTGTGTAAGCAACAACTGAGAACAATCCCCTTGTTATTATTCCTCGCAGCAAAATTAAGAATTCAAATAATCAATGCCATTGATTATGGTGGCACATGGCTAGTTGTGTCTTTGTGCTCATTCTTTTATTTTCCAGATGGTTTCAGCAAGGCCTAGACAGTCACCCTTGCCGAATATGACCACACCTCCTGACTAAGAAGTTCCTTCTCCAGGAATTCAGATTGGGATTTGGGGGTGTCAATCTGGCTGTTCTCTTCAATGGATATGAGGCCAACCAAAGAATTGCAGCCATTTGGCTCAGGAAGCAGCAAACACTAATACACAGACATAGAGAAGAATGTGCCCAAGCTAGCCACTGGACACCAGAAGAGGATGAGAGATGTGCAGTTAAGGTGGATCTGCCCCAGTTGAGCACAGCCTGAACCCCACCTCACTTTCAGACCCATGAGTGAGTCCAGCTGAGACTAGCAGTCATTCAGCCAATCCCAACCTTCAGGTTGACCCTCAGTCAACCTACAGCTCCATGAGAAATAATAAATGCTTATTGTGCAAGGCTGCTGAGATTTTGTAGCTGTGTGTTATACAGCATATTACATAAATACCTAATTGAATTGAATTAATAACATCCTTGACCTAATTTGAGTTTTACAAGTTACCTCCATATCCTTACAATGTATTTACTTTTTGCATAAATCAGTTCAAGCAAGAAAACAAGATCTAATATACTAAAAATGCTAAAAAGGGGGAAAAAATGCCACAACATATTGAGGCCAACATTCTTTTTCCCTATTATGTGGGAGTCCCTGTGCAAACCACAGACAGATATGATACAGACCATCGATTCATTTATTTCATTCAGCCTTTCTAAATCTGTTAACACTGCCTTTCACTTCTTCATCATTCCTCAACCCTTCTACCCCCATCCTGCTTACAGACAGTGTGATGTTCCTTTCTCAGAACTTATTTTCTCTCCCAACCCATCTCAAGTTATCTATTCTATTTACCACTCCTTCAGGGCCATGCATACTGTCAACTGGTGGTCTCCATAGTAAATGGATCTGCTGGAGGCATTAGTAGGACAGCATGGTTGATTAGGTCACAACGCGACATCCTGTCCACCTAGAATCAATTCTGTTTCATGAGGCCTCTTGAAGATGCAACATTTTAATCCAAAGTCATGAATGTCTAATAGCAGAGTGCCCAACCGTGTGATGGATGGGTAAGTTTTCTCCCTAGCATCCTCAATTAAGAGTAGACTGGATTCTATGGTGTTTGGAGGCATAAACCAATGATGGAGTGAAAGGGAGACTTGTCAGTTTTATGCTGGGAATGGTTGTTTTTGTCCCCTGCAGACACTTGGAAAAAACAAAAGAGGAGGAAAAAGAATAGAGAGTAGTAGTATGCCTAGGATGTTTTTGTAGGTTGGTGGGTGAAAGGGGGCCTGGGAATCAAAACCTTGGGGAAGACTCAAGACTCTTCACTTTCTAGCATTCCCTCCAAGGCATCCCCATGTTTCTCACAGGGCTAAAACCAAGGTTGCTATAAGAAATACAATGCAGGGATGAGAACTTTTTCCTTCTTTTTTGTTTTCACTTTTCCCAAAGGCCTCCTGACATGGAAAGATAGATGGTGGCCAGTGACAAGGATCAGGAAGTCCACCCTTTGCTGCCTAGGTTCCAGGAGTCACATTTGTCATTCCCAGTGCTTTCCCCTCAGTGGGAACTTCTTGCCATGGGGACTGGCTTGAGTGCTCCGAGGACAGGGAGTCAGAGGCAGAGGAGGAAAGACATCATTCTTCATCACTCAGGCAACAAAGGAAGGATAGGAAGAGGAGGGGAAAGGAGCCATCCATGACTGAGTCTTGATTAATTACCAGTCTTGACAGTGACAGCAATGTGAAACAGAGCACAAAGGCAAAAAAAAAAAAAAAAAAAAAGTAACTTTATAGCTTCCTACACAGAAAATAACTGTATCTTAAATTAGAAAAATCAGTTAATCATGTCAGTTCTCTTATAGTCAGAATCTGAGAATTTGGAAACCATAAATAAACAAATAGGAGGGCCCAACACATCTAGAAGGCCTGAAGGCACAGGAAGATGATCTCTAAAAATAAAAGCACATGCATTTCATTTGTATTGTGTGTGACTTGTTTCTGTACTGATGAGCAATTGCAGCCAACACAAAGGACACCAAAACCTCTCTGGTCTTACTCTCCATTCCCTCTAGGGAATGAGATTCCATAACCTCTGATTTCTTTGGTAGGAATGATCTAAAAGGTATCTGTCTATCCCTTACTTCTTCCACAGCATTAGCCAGCCTCCAAGTTACTCAGACAAAAATGCCCTCCAGCTATTTTCTGGTATACTAGAAAACCCCAGCCATAGAAGAATCCCCGTCCTGGGAGTCCTCAGGGACACACCAGATTTGTTCACTTGAAGTTCCCCAAACAAATTGTCAGCTTCACAATTTAGCCCAAGGCTAGGAAGCTCCAAGTTCTTTCTGGGAACAGACTGAAGGAAAAACACTGTTCCTCACTTTTGCATGTCAAAGGAAGTTAATGTGTGCCAGCAGTTGAAAAGATCTGAGCAATCACTGGAAACAGCACAAGGTGAAAGGAATTCTGGAAAAACGGAATATGGGATCTGGGTCCAATGGAAAGCCTGGCTATCCAAAGATACTGGAAGCCTCTTTTCCTGTTTCTCCAATGGAAATATTCTTGATAAAAACACATCCTCTTCAAATTGTGACAATCACTGTAGACTATAAATTGTTTCATTGTCTAAAGGTTTGAAGAAATTTAAAACACTTATAGTTTTAAGTCTGTAAATAACTATTCCTGTTATTACATTTATGGGATTGGCTTGTTTAGTTGGCATCAATCACATCTGAATTCTGAAAAATCCAATCCTAGAACTAATTGACATCTTCAGATAACATTCTATGGGGCAGTGTTACTCAGGGGTAAACAATATATTCCATTTTTTGTAGGAATTCTGAGAGCCTCATTCAAGAAAAACACATTGGAAAGCTTTTCTATTCATTCAGGGCTCTTCTGCAATGTATATTCCCCATTCATCTTTTCTATACTAACCTTCTCAAGATGTTTTCACATAACTGTGATTGAACTGAGTGTTTAAACAGATTTTTCCCCACCTACTAGTTATTTTGACCACTTGAAACCTCTATTTCCTTTGAGCATCATGGTCTCAGTGGTTAAAAAAAAAAATGTGCAGAGCTTATAATCATTAATAAACACTGCTAAAATTTGCAAAATTAAAAACAGACTGCAACATAAGCTTAAAGTACTTAGAACTCTAATTTATATAAAGATTAATGCAATAGCAAACTAACCTAAATTTAAATAAATTAGATTCCAATACACTCTTTTGCGTGTTCATTTCTCCCCTTCTCTCTTTTAACTATATTCCTTGTTCTGTGACACTATGAATACACTACTAAAGGTTGAAATAAATCTCTCTAACCAATCTCTTGCCTGTGCAATTTAAAACCAAAGTTGCATCCAGAGGGTGAAATCCATCTCTCTTTTCCCTTTAGTGTTCTCTTTAATTTACATCCCTTTAAACATCACTAGTGAAGCTACAGCATGTTTATATTATCACCATTCTTCCCAGAAGTTCAACTCTTTTCTAGTATATCTTTTTTACTCCCTTCAAAGCCCTGCTATGACAAAGCCAAAGAGTCGGCATATCATTTTGGCTAATTCTATACCAGAATGATAGACAGGTCTTTTTACATATTGCTTCTCTTATTGAGTCCATTCGTCCCAGTGACAAGCTTTATACATAGTAGGTGCCTAACAATGTTAGTTACAGACTCTCAGAGCTGGAAAGTACCTTCAGGAACATCTAAGTGGTGATTCTGAGAAGTAAGAAGGTGAAGTCACAAATGTTCTTTCACTACCTTGGATTAGATGGTGAATAACATTGGTCTGGTAAATATTGTCTGTGTGTACTAGAAAAAAATGCTTAAACCATCCCTGGTAATTTTCTGCTGGGTCCATTTTGCTTCAAGGGTACATATGGCCAACGCCTCTTGTTTTATTCTTCAGTGAGACAATAATGATGAAGATGGCTGTGAGCATGTACTGAATGTCTAGCATATGCCAAGCACTGAGCTAAATGCTTTCCTCTTGACAATGTATCTAAAATAGAAACCATCATTACCCGTGTGTTATCACGTTTCACAAAATAACATTTGCAGACCTGTCGCCAAGAGGCACAGGTGTAAGTGGAAGAACAAAGGTCCCAATCCTGTTCTGTCTGACTCTGGCCCCGAGTTCCTATACCCACTCTATCCACAAGGTAGAAATTGACCGTGACCTAGTGAATTGTCCTTGCTAGATCTCCTCTAGTTCTACAGCTGCCTGAGCACTCCTATTTCAGAGTCTTCTGAGAGTTGATTTTTCTATCTGTTAAGTGGTAAGACAGGCTCACCCACTGCCAGTGGAATATTTACATGTAGCATTGTAATAGTGGAAGGTTCAGACACCTTAAATTGGGATGAATTAACAGTCAAACTCATATTCTATCAATTACGTACTATATAGTTTTAAGGAAAACTTGACTTCTTTTGAGTCTCAGTAGGCTGTTCTAAGAGTGTTTGCTACAAGTTTTCAAAGGGAATTGCCTGGTAAATAGAGTGTTGTCATAAACATTGTCTATGATTATAGTTGCTAAATGGAAAGCTCTTATATTTGCCCATCTCTGCCATGATGCTGCAAAATTTGGGAATTTTCTATTTCCTTTCTGTCAATGGACAGATTATGCCAAGACTCCAACGTAAGTGCATACATACGTCTTACATGATGGTTGCAGCAGTGTCTTTAGACCTCCATTCTGGCTGACGCTGATACTCAGGCCATCACCCAAAGACCCCAGGAGATTATTTTCTGCTGCGTAGCCCTGTGTTGGCCTCTGTTGGCTCCCACTTGCTATATGTAAGGAATAAAGTGACTGACTCAGGAGATGGGAAGCTTTATGGGGCAGTCAGGCAGGTGCAAGCTTGAATCCTTCTTGCTATCATGCTTGAGGTTATGCGCAGGTTATAAGGGTAAACCCTAACGTCCTTGAAGACCCCTGCTCCAGCAGAATTCCTTCATAATACGTGTGTATACTTATTCTCCACAGTTTCTATGTGACCGAGGAGAATATAAAGAAGAGAAGGAAGAGTAAACCAGATCGAGTTTTCCTTTACCCCTCCATGTGTATCCATCTAGAGATTTAGAATTCCAGAGGACTTCTAGAATAGTTTGCTTTCTCAGGGATTCTCTGGATTGAAACTGAAATGGCTGTGACCTCTTTGGATCTATAATCTTGGAGAATTGAGAAAAATTAAACATTCTTAAAGTGTGAACATTCACCTTTGGACTCAGGGGCATGGAGATATGCGAATGCCAGGAATGACCTTAATGAATCGTGCATTGCAGAAAATAACAACCAAGTGTCCATCAAAGAGTGATCAGTGGTTAATTTTTAAAAAGCCTTTAAAATAGAGGGTATTTTTTGTGTTTGTTTGTTTGTTTTTTTTTACTGTTGTTTTTTTATAAGTGTGTTTATTAGACTTGAATTCAATTCATTTTTTCAAGAGTTATTGAATACTTACTATGCACCATGAGCACTGGGGAGATAATATATGTAGAAGAGAGAGAAAAAGAGGAGAGGAGATATATCAGTTAAAGCTGATATTTTATTGACAGCATGATGACAATAAAGAAAATTTTCAGTGAGGATTTTGCACCTTTTCAACTTAATCTGAAAATATTTCCATGACAGGAGATTTCCCCTTTCCCTTTTGACAAAATATCTCATCCGTAAGGACTGCTCCAATACCCAAAAGTGAAAATTATAGGTATACCTGAGCAAATGAGTAGATACAAGATGATTTCCCTTTAGGGGGTTTTTCAAGGAATGTCCAACATAGCCCAACTCTAAGTGCTGTGTGCTTCCTAGTCAGAACATATGGCCGAATATAATGTACATTTCTGTCCCTGCTATAAATATTGTCCTCAGGGAAATTCTTTCTTAAGGAAGAGAAAAATCACAGTCTAATGCATTTCATAGATACAACAAACCTGTCATCCTTCTGATGAATCGATAAATATGTTTTTGTTACTGTGAAATAGGCTATATGCAGAGGGTGCCCCCCAAAATGTATACACATTTTAAGAAAGGAAAAAAACTATTAAATTGTAATCCTCAATATATACTGATAACAAAAGATGAATACAAGTCACGTTTGACTTCTGCAATTACAAGAGGCTCTAAAAGTGGTTACCATCAGTGTCCAGACACTTCTGATTATGGCGAACTACTGCTTGAGCAACGTTGACCAAAGTGTCCACTTGTATAGTGTTTTTGGCATCACTGGCATGTATACATTGCGCTGTCGGAAAAGTTATGACGCATTTTTGCAACAAAAAACACAGAAAAGTACGTCATGACTTTTCCGACAACCCAATAGTTGTATGACTCTTTTTTATGCATGAAATAATGTGGGATTGCACTCCTCATGAATTTAGTTACAGTTTCCACTGTTTTGTGTCACCGAAGAAAGTTAGATTCACAGGCCTACGCTGCAAATATCCTAGGAAGAAACTCGGGGTTTTGGAAAAGTCTTTGCTATAAAAGCAAAAGCCATACTCCACTCTAGAGGACCTGTACCTTGCTTTGGAAATTCATTTTTCAAGTTCCCATGACTGTTGCTTAGTCCCTTCCTACTGTATCTTTTCTTTTCTCCCAACCCCCTCCCTCCTTTCACTATGACGCCCAAGAAAAAACACATAACCCCTCAACAAGGACCAAAGGAAAAAGGCCTCAAGAGTTGCCAAAGCCAGTTGCGCCACAATGACCAACCACAGCTACTGAAAAGTGTGGTGGGTTTAAGAGTGGTGGTGCCCCCCTTGGGGAGCGTGAAGTTATTTTGATTCAATTGCCTTAATGGCTTTGCTTTAGGGAAAAAAAAAAAATCACCTTTTATTGGAGATCCATTAACAATATGTCCGTGGTATCCTATGAAAAGGACATGTTTCTGTGAGGGTTATTCCCCCAAAATATATCTTCTAGAGATTTTCATGTGTATAGCCTAAGGAAAAGTATCATGTGTTGTACGTACAGCCTAAAGGGCTAGCAGCACTATAATTTGGTTCAAAAAATACCCTATCTTCTTCCACATATTTCTAATTTACAAATATAAATAATTTGAGGGTGTCTGAAATAGGGGACTTGGAAATGCTGGAAAAACACTTACCACCACCTCCACTGCTACCACAAACACTACCAGCAATTTTACAATAAAGAGTCGCTTTGAATTCATTACCAAAAGTACCTGATTTAATACATTCATTCTAGTAATGCTCATTAATAGTGATTCAAAACATGTTACAGGTATTGTCTTTGCAAAGTTGAATAAAGGAACAAGGGAAACATATATAATTACCTTTGTGTAAACAGAAAGAAACTCCAGCTGACCTTTTATGATACAAAACCTGATGCCCACTAAAGGGCAAACCAAACCTACTAATGTTTAACCAAGACACAATTCGCTGGAGTACAGAATTGGGTGTTCTTCCATATGCTTAACAAATGCTTCCTGAGTTCCTGCTTTATGTAAGGCACCAGGCTAAGACATGGGGGGAGGGGAGAGCGGGATTGTTTCCTACATAAGGCGTGACCCACGCACTCAAGAAACAAAGAGTTTAGTAACACCAGCTGAGGTGATCTTCATTCCCACCCAAGAAGAGTTCATGGCTGAAAATCTCAGATAGATCTTGTTGTAATTATATGTCACCTATAAAAATCGAGTATGATCCTGGAGAACAACATGTGTGACTTTTCCCCATGCCTACACACCTTTTAGAATGATTAGATCCTGAAAGTTGCCTTATCTGTTGATAGGGTAAATCCTTATTGTGAGTATTGAATTATTCCAGAGGGTACTATGACCTTTACTCAGAATCCAAGGGAAAGAGTCATTTAATTTGTTTCAGCTCCAGGCGCCTCTTTTGTAAATTTGAAATAGTAATACTTTCTACCTCATAGGTATACTGCGAGGATTAAATGAGATAATGAATTTGAACCACTTAGCCAAATTCCTGGAAATAAATGTAAAGAAATATTACTTCTTAACAATAGTAAAAATAATAAAATAGTATCCTGACACCTATGAAAACTGCTTTAAAGAGGTGCTCCAATTTTGTGCATAGTACACTGGTTTGGAATTGTTCAAAAATAATTTACATGCTTGAAAACTGAGGACCACACTTGGGTGCTCTGGCCAGCATCCCCAATTTTAGAATGCTCCCAGGTGAATAAAGTTCTGGCTTTAGTTCACTATCAAAGCAGAAAAATGGTGAGAAGGAAACTCGATAGGCGGAAATCTGTCCAGATGTTTATTTCCCTTCTCCGAGGTTCGTAAAACATATAGATCAAATGCTCAAAGCTATTAGGAGCAGAGAAAAATGCCAGAATCGATGTGGCAACACATTTTGTACTTGCCCTGAATTAATGTTTCTATATCAGTGTTGTTCCTGATTTAACTTCTTGTTAATGGCCTTAAACGTTTGATCTATATCTTTTGCCAGTTTCAATACAGAAATATCCACATCACGATTCCCTAGACAGTCACAAGGAAAGGAATCTGCAAAGCCAACAGAGCCATGGCTAGGAACTATAGGAGGTTTGGAGAACCCTGCCTTTCTGGGGAGGTAATTAATTATTACACAGAAATTTGATGCCCTCACATCACAAAATATGGTTACCACCAAAGTGAGAGCTTTCACTGCTCATGAATAATTAAAGTGGAGGTTCTTTTCAAAGAGCAAAGAAGTTTCAGAAAGTTGATTCCTGTTCTCTGACGTTTGGACAATTTCAATAAATAACCGTCAAAAGCATGAGAAGACCTAGCAACAACTTTACAATCTTCAAAAACACATCCTATCATGACTGGACCATTGCTTTCCAAACTGGATTCACTGGAAATGTTAATAGGTGGCACATGAAAAAGAAAGCTGCCCTGATAAAATAACATGGAGAAAAGTGTCATATTAGCTATTAGTTTTTGGAAAAATCATGACATATATTTTCTATGTTTTTCATTGCAAAAATGCATCATGACTTTTCCGACAACCCAACATAATGTACATGCACAACACATATTTATATATTAAGAGGTCTGAGAAGTCCCACAGTAAAGCAAAATTTTAAAAAGTTGTATACCACCCAATGTTTACCAAGAAACACTTTTTTCAAGTAACACCTTTGACATCCTGGTAGAATTGTTCATGGCAAGTCTACCAATTTCATGTTAAACCACTGAATGGAATGAAATAAAATAGAATGGCTCACATTTACTGAGTGCTTCATCTAAGGCAGCAAAATGTTATTCTAAATGCTGTGCATGTATTAGCACATTTTACCCTCCCAGAAACTCTATGAGATATGTATTATTACTACCCCACTTCACAGAGGCACCAAGGAAGGGATTAAACAACTTCTCAAGGTTAGTCAGACAGTCAATGGTGGGTCCAGGCTTCAATACAGGCAGTATGGCCCAGGTCATCTCAAACCAGCCTTCAGGGAGAAAACTGGAGGCGATTTCAGAGAAGTGCTAGAAACTGTCTACAAAATCTGGGGAGAAAATAAAAAGAAAAGCTCACTTTTCATCTTGGAAAGAACACAATAGAAAGAATAATATCCTTCATATATAAAATAGGATTCAAATAAAAATATTTGAATTAACTATTGGAAATATCCCAAAGAATAAAATTGCTAAAATAATAGAGAAAGCAAAGCTTGCAGAATTGTTTTCTTATAAAACTTTTAAAATAAGAATGTTTTGCCACATATACCTCTTAGGACAGTCTTTATTAAAAGCAATAGGATTACTAACCCCTAAATTCTTACGGATCTGCAAGTGTACAGGATTTCACATGAAGAAGTTGGTAGAAGACACCTAGTGAGTATGGGGTGACTTTCCATTGATATAAGTGAGCCAGCCCAAAGAAAATTTCCTAGATATTAACATTTCCACCTGAGAAATAAGCCTGTTAGAATGATGATGAAAATGATACTTAAAAGGCACAAATAATAATCTAATCACCTCTTAAGATAATGAAGCCCTTGATAAACAAGTCAACTGAGCATGCTGCACCTCTGTAAAATATCCCAAGGCGACAAGCTTGTTCATAAAAATATAGTACTAAACTGAAACAAATACCACAAACGTGGGCATATGTAGAGTTAAGCCAAAATAGCTGTTCAGCACCCTTAACTATCCAAATCATCTCTCCATACACAAACAATAAAAGTAAGAACACTAGGGGAAAATTGGGGAGCAATTTCCATTAACAATTGTCAATGAAAGCCTGTTCTCATAGGAAAACAAACAAAAAGCTATGTTGGGATATTAACGGTGAAGTTGCAAGGATGGTACTTTCCTTTGAGCCTTAGCCTCCGTCACTCATTCTCACACTCTTTACTCCTGACTCTTGTCATTAGTGAGACATGGGTCCTGGGTTAAGGTCTTCTCCTTTACTGTCCTCCAGAGAGCTCAGGGTAGCATGTGTGCAAGCATGTTCCTCAAATGAATGTCTATGATGGGACTGGAATTTGTGAATACATCAGTCTGAAGAATACCTATGCTTCCTGTAAAGACAGCATTAATATAGTGTCAAATTTTATAAAGGTAGAGATGGTACAAGTTTCCTAAATGCTACTCTGAGAAGAACAATGGAAACCTAAAGCTACTATCCATATCGGGCAAATGTTATTTTGCAATCTTTTTTTCATCCCATCTTTTTTTCTTTTTAATAGGTAAGCACAAATCATTTCTTGCTGTTTCCTTTCCTTCTTTGTCTCTTTTTTTATTACAAAATTGAAAATTATTGGACAGTATCCTAAAACACTACAGTTTCACATCGTGTTTGGGCTAATGATATCATCCAGCTTGCCAAAATGATTTCATCAATGAGCTTGCATTGCAGGAGCTCTCCTAATCAATTCTTTGAAACTTAATTAAGGACTCTGCCTGTCTTTGAGAATTCAGATCCTGAAACAAGGAAGGGCTTCTATGTGAAGGGTAGCCTGTCACAGCTCTTGGCAACAGCAGCCCACATCTCTCACCACTTCTGCTATTCGGGTTGCTTTGGTATTACTTTACACTTATGGAGAAACTCTCTCTAGTCCCCAAACCTCAATTTTCTTCTTAGCTACTATCATCTAAGATCCTCTGGTGGTAATGGTTTCAAAACTATCCAAAGGTTCCAGGTTTATTCACAGACAGATGTGCCAGTCTACACCATGGAAGTTAATTTTGAGGGTTAGAAACTTTAGGCTGGGACCCCTTCATCTCTCATGAGGTTGAATGGAGAAGGCCTGCCAGATAGGAAAAGAAAAACAAGTTAATAAACAGGATGACATTACAGGAAGTGGGTTAAGCCTTGAGGATGTGAGGCTAAGTAAGTATGTGAGTGTAGAACAAAAACAAAACAAAACAAAATCACCAGGGCTGTGATTATAGACTAGAATTGGTCCAACTGAGAACTTTGATGGAATTTCTAAAAGTTGTACCTTTTTGAATGTCAGACTTACTAATTTAAATAAACAGATATTGGTTAAAGAGGGTATAATCAATATTCCTCATTGTGCATGTTACTGAGCATCTATGGGATGCATGGCACTTGTTGTGAAGGAGTTCACAGGGTTTGGGCCTTCTTTTCAACCAACTTACTTTCCAATGCGTCTTCCGTCAAATGTTAAGTCCATACATGACATGGAGAGTCACCAAAGTAGATGTGAATTAAGGCAAGGATGGAACAGAGGATATGGTTGGGTTGAACTGGAAAATTCTAGTGTAATACAAATCTTGCTATAACACTTGGGAAAAAACTGAAATATAGAAGTGTGGAGCTACTGTTTTAAGCATATTAATAAGTTTTTGCAAATGATTTCAATTATTGAAGCCCAAGTGAATCAACCATATGGATTTTAAAGTTTAATAAAATCCAGAAGGATTTGCATTAAGGATATAAAAAAAAAGTGCCTTCAAAACAAATAATCCAATCTTAGAAATAGGCACTAAACAAACCTAAAATATGGCAGAATCCAAATGTAGACTTTTTAATAGATCTAGTTTGGTTATAATGCAACATTTCTCTTTTTTCCCCTCAGATTTTTCTTTATGCTTTTATTTGTAGTGAATATGTTTTTTTCAAGTTACTGACCGATTAACAACTGATGTAATCAATGATACTAGATTGCAATGATGAGTAAATTATTTGATAACACTGAAGAATTTTGTAGTACATTTTAAAGCTTTCTCTTGTAGAATCTAGTATTTCTTCTCATCATAACAGAACTTAAATAATCTATTGTATAATTACTTGATTAATGTGCTTCACGCCTGCTAGAATATAGTTTCTATGGAGGTAGGGACAGTGCCCATCTTATTGCAAGCTTTGCCTTAGCACTTAGTATATTTTTGTCTTAGCACATTGTAGGTACTCAATAATTAGTAATAAGTAAACAAACAGAAACCTACATCAATCATTTCATCAAAGTCATAATTGTTAGGAAGACCATGATTATAAATAGGGGTGACAGCAAAGATTGAATATACCAGTGAAAGGATCTTCTCTTTGCATCATACTCAAACCAACCAAAAAATGTCTCCATATTTGTTGAAGAGGGGACCATCTAGTTTCAAATCATGTCACTCTTGCAAAAAGCTGAACTTTAGAATCCATGATTGAGATGCATTGCATATAACATACCCCAACACTGTGGATACCCCCAGTGGTATAAATGCAAATTTCTGGGGGCCCTTTATAAAAAAATAAGTCTTCATTTCACAGTAAGTTATTTAAGGGGAGAGCCTATATATCTTACTCCCTTGATTAAATCTTAGCCCACCACCATACATGTTTACCTATCCTAAATATCTGCTCTTTCCTCCACATGACCCTGGAAAACAAAACTTTGTACTGGGAAAGGGACATCACCTGACTTCATTCAGAAAATGATTGAGAATGAGGAACAAGAAGATAGGAAGGAGCCATCAAGCTCTGATTCTAAGGGTTTTTTTGTTTTTGTTTTTTAGTGTTGTTATGTAGTTTATAGAGTGTGGTTTGGTTTTTTTAGGGCAGTGTCACTGACCATCACATGCGGGACCCGAACCGAGGCCGCTGGCCTCCCAAGTCAGCACCCAACCACCGGGCCACTCGGCCGGCCCTGTTTTTTTTTTTTTTTTTTTTTTTTGAGGGCAGTGTCACTGGCCCTCATATGTGGGACCAGAACCAGGGCCACTGGCTTCCCAAGCCAGCGCTTAACCACAGTGCCACTCAGCTGACCCTCTGATTCTAAGTTTTTATGAAGAAACCAGGGGGAAATAAAATAAGAAGGTTTTATTTTTTTTTCTGAGTTTTTTTTTGTTTTGTTTTGTTTTGTTTTTAAGGCATCAGAGTGCAGAAAGAAAATGCTAGACAAAAATTAAAAATTCAAAGTAGAATCTCAGATTGACCCAGTCTTCTATTGACATATTTATTAGTTTTAAACCAAGTTTATGTTTTTTTTACAGTTTGGAACTTTACGACTATAACTTTGTTGTTGTTGTATCTTATTCTCCTTCATGTTGACAGCTGTTTGCCTGGCTTTCCATATTAGATTCCTATCCTATTTTGCAATGTTGTTGACACAGAACCTCTTTATCCCTGACCACACTTCACTGTCTCTCCCTCTCTGACACATGTTGTATTATAGGCTGTGTAGACATGTAGTATGCAATTGTGGTACTGCATAAATATTACTAGGTCTGCGGTGTAGAGGCACTGCCATAGATTTGGGGCCATAGGTGGCTAAATATTTATTATTGTCAATTTTTCCAATTATGCAAAAGCTTCTATGGTGCCCTATGATGCTAATTTTAAAATATAGTATCTGCTGTGAGTATTTAGGTGTAAACGACACTGCAGCAAGTAAATCCATTAAAGATTGTGTTATATAAGATACACCATGTGGGGCAGGATGTTAAGATATGGGGCTTGGAAAACTAAAAAGCAGCAGTTAATTAAGGATGCAAAAATGTGAGCTAATTGAAGTTTTATTCAGCAAAATATCACTTCATCTGTTTCTGGTAGGCATGAAAATGCTGAAAAACATACCCTCTGAAACTTTGATATTTACCTCTAAGAAAATGCTCAACTATTTCTCATTTTTACTAACTCAGGGGGAAGAATGGGGAGATAGTCCATCTATTTCTTTCTAGAGACCATCATTTCAAATTTCAATTAAAACGAAATGAGCAGCACGATTATCACTATAGAGCAGGCTGTGGGTAGCAGCAATAGGCCTCCTTTCATTGCTATGGCAACTGGCCTGCATTGTCATGGCTACCTTGGCACTACGTGTAATTATTAGAGTGCGTGCTAAACTGACAATATACAATCAATACCCCATAAGTTGCAGATGACATATGAGCCTGAAAGAAAACCTAGTGGAAGAGAGGTAATTTATTATTTATTTGTAGGACTGTGGTCTGGGACAGACACAGGCTTTTATAGCCGTCTATAAGTTTTGCTAGAAGGAAAGGGACGCAAACCTGCATCACGCTGTCTGGCCTAAATCCTTTCAAAATTTGGGAGGATGAGCTGCAAATGGTCAGGGGCCCTGCTGGAGCATGAAACAAAATAGAACACGATGGTAGTTGTGGCTGTGGGCTTGGGAGAGCTAGCAGCATGCCTTCTGAGGGGAAGTAACTGTGGGGAAGCTTAGAATAAAGTCTCCCAGGCCGTGGGGCTTGAGCACATAGAGGATGTGTGCACCATGCTCTCTGGTACCCTCTTCACCACTGCCAAGCTGCCGGTTATTATATTTGCAGCAACCAAATATACATGTCCCATGCAGTCACAAAATTTCATCGGGGATACATGAAGAGCCAACATAAAAAGGATCAGACTCCCCTACGCCCTTCACTGAGTCCTGACCTTTTTTCCAACCTTAAACTGGACTTCAGTGTACATGAGAACCACCGAACAAACACGAGGCCTTGTTAAAATACAAATTGCTAGGCTCCTCCCTCAGAGTCTGTGGCTCAGTAGGTTTGAGGTGGGATTCAAGAATATGTTAATGCTGTTGGTTCCAGGACCACAGTTTGAGATCCACTGCCTGACACTAAGCTCAGCAGTGGCGTCACTGCTTATAAAATTACCAACATCATCGTCATCATTGTCGCCATCATTATCATCATCATCATCATCATCTCTCTCCAAGTACCGTAACAATACAACTCAAATTCCTATGTTTTGGAAGAGAACAGGAAAAGGCAGTGAAATAGTTGCATTAACCCTGAGATAGCCTGTAATTGTGGTCCCAGACATATCCTCAGTCCCAGGATGGGCAAGGGAAGATTTCTTTTATTTTCTTGCCCTTTGTATATTTCTTGTTTAGGAGCTTGAGTAAGGATAAGCATCTCTGAAGATAAGCAAAGAATGAATGGCATCAGATATGCCAGAGGAAAATGTTTTGACATCATACAGAAATAACATCCTTTAGGTATGAAATCATGCCTGAGAAATGAGCAGTATAATTGGAAGGTGAAAGAAGAAACCTGGAGGTAGGCCTTTCCCCTGCTAACTCTTACCATTCATTGGCCTTATTTTGGAAGTAGCTGCTGAGAGGAAAACTTCTTTTTATTAGAAAGTAAGCAAAAAAAAAGCCAGAAAACTGGAAGGGTTCTTTGGTGAGGAAAATGCTGAGTGGTAGGAAATCTCTGAAGCAGTTTGGGTCTTGGCAGAGATTAATGATTTCACAGAAAGCTGCTGACTTAATGACATTCACAGTACAGAATAAAGTCATTTTATCTCGTGGTTTTCAGTATGTTGTATGGTATTAAAGTTAAAACATGTATGTTTTGGAAAGACAGGCAGGCACTTGAAAGTATGCATAGTCAGAACAGATCATGCTGTCTTATGGTTTTTCTTGTATCTTTAATGTATCCCAAAAGACAGAATCTGACAGCATCTATTTAAGTCGGGTTTCATCTATTTAGATTTACTCTCAATCTGATATGTGGAGAAAATCATGGGTTTGTTTCAAAAATAATACCAGTAAATTAGTGACAAACACTACTACAACTCAATCAAGAGGCTAGACAACAATTTTATGAAAGTAAGTGTTGTGTTTTTATGACTGTAAAACAAGGTCTGTCCCATGCTGCCTCAGAAAATGCATGGCACTTAACAATAGCAATGAATATAGTAGAACTGTAACCTTTACAATAGCAGGTAAATACAATGGTAATGACAAATATTCCATTTTTAAAAAAGAAAAAGAACCTCACCAAGACACTTAGGGTTTACAAAACGTGCCCATCATGTATTCACAAGATGGTCATTACAGAAGATTTTTGTTTTTAATCTTATCTAAGTATTGGAACAGGACAGTGTTTCTCAAAGTGGTTCCCAGGCCAGGGGCATCAATTTCATCCCCGAACTGGTTAGAAACACACATTCTCTTACCCTGTGGCAGACCAGTCACATCAGAAACCATGGGAATGGGACCCAGCAGTCTGGGTTGTATCAAGCCTAGCAGGTGATACTAAGGTACCCAAGTTTCAGAATCACTTTCATGCAGTGACCCTCTGGCCTTGTATGACACATTCTTCAGAGCACAACCAAGCAGCCTTTTTTTTTTTTTTTTTTTTTTTTGGTTACACAAATTCTGGAAACGATAGGCTATTCTTTAAGCTGATGGTGATAAAAAAAATATAAAGCTCTCAAATTGTCCTCCTTGATTTTATCTTTTATTATGATCTTCCTCTACGTTCATACTCAAATCCTGATAGCTTAAGTCAAGAATAACAAGGATAAAAGCCCATTTACTACAAACTTGAAAGCAAACAGCTAACTACACTATTTTCCTCTCATTTTTTGTTGTTACAATTTAGCAATTTAAGACACAAGTATCTCTTCCCAGAATTCATCCACTCCTCAAATGCTACAGAATCACTGTTCAAATGTAAATGCATCCAAAGGAAAAAAACACCTGTGAGAGCTTCTTTTCTCCAGTAAAACAATTAGCTCCTAGATTAGGTTTAAATAATTCCTCAGAAACTGTAGATTGTGGAATTGGGTTCTCAGGCTATTTTACAAAGTATTTTTTCCCCTAAATTCATTAAAATTAATTTGTGCATTTCATGACACAAAAACTTATCAAAGCATCTTATCTGTGAAACTAACTAACTAAATAAATATCCCCAGCGGTCCCCACATTTAAAGAGATTATTTATTTTCTCTGAGGGCTGATAAAAGTTCTGATGGCACATTTTCTAATTTTAAAACCATTTTCACTTCACACTTCTTGAAAAACTTGAAGTCAGGAGTGAGCTGGTGGGTCTGTTTGAAGTGTGATTCACACTTTATGCTCTCTTCCCCCAACAGCTCATGCATATTTATAATGCCAACCAGGCTTCAGGTTTTAAACATGCCAAAGACTATTTTAGAGGAAAATACATAAGTGCACAGTAGTTAAGGATACCCACCCTGTCCAAAATATCCACCCTGTTTACAAAATTTAACTCACAATTTCCAAAGATAAAATAGGTGTCATCATTACCTTCATCATATCCTCAAAATTTTTAATAAAAAATAGTTTTTCTCTAGAGCTATTTCAACAGCAACTTTCCTTTTTACAGGTCTATAATATTCCCGATTTCATGTAATGATCCATTCATGCATTTATCAGCCAGTCCATTCATTCATCTACCTACCCAATAATGTATCCATTAGTCAGTCAACAAACATTTATACAGGGATCCTGTGATAAAGCCAATGATAGGCCAAAGGGATACAAAGGCAGAACACCAGGCTTCTCAAGGGTGGTGAGTCCGATAAGCCAACAAGTTATTACATCCATATGTAAAGAACTACAATTGACAAATAGATGAAATAATGAAGGAGCAAATACTAAGCTTTTCCTAGATGTGTTTTAAAAAGGCATTATGAAGGCAGTGGCATTTCAATTGAATGCGAAAGGACAGGATAGCATTCACTAGGTTAACAGGAAAGAACAAGCAGTTCAATCGCAAGAAGTAGCATGAGCCGTTGCAGAGGACTGCAGGAACAAAGCACATACAGGAAACACCACAACCCCCAGTGTGGCTAGAATGCTGGTTGCGGGGTGGCAAAATGGTGGTACTGAAGGTTGCAATAAGAAGCAAGGGATGAAGTGGAAAGAATTTGGTACACCACACTGAGGAGTTTTTATGGCAGCGTGTGGCTGAGGGATCCCCAATTCACCTCCATGAGCTAGGAGATTCCTTTGGGAATCCAGAGTATGTGCCTCATTTACAGGCATTCTAATTCAATAAGACATCATGCAGGCTCAGAAAAGCTCATTTCCAGGTTTAGATTCAGTGCCTCTTTCTGATTCCTAAAGCTAATTGGAAACCATAGGGGAAAAAAGAGTGGGGTCATGATATGGGTTTGCATTTAGCTGGGTGGGAGACAGATTCTACCAGAGTCAGGAAGAAGGAAAAGCAAGTACTAATTAAGAATAGCCATCACCGTTCAGTTCCTGATAAAATTGTTCATTTGTTGATCCATTCATTCAACTCATGTTACTGAGTACTTAGAACGTGCAAAACCCCACGCTAAACTCAGAATCAGGTAATGGAACGGTCTTCATGGAAAGTCCACTGGGTTGCTTTCTCTTTGGTTGTTTCCGTTTTATGCCTTTCTTTGGTCAGTACACTTCTTAAAGAAGAGTAACACTGCCTCTTTTAAAGGCAATCGTATGCTTGTGTAGAGCGTGATTACGGTGTGGTGCACGCCCTGTGCATGCTGCAAACGTGTGCCCATGATATTCAGTTTCACGACTTGCAACATTGTTTTGTAACTTAGCCAGGAAACAGAGAAGCGCTGTGATTTAAACAACATGCCATTCCACTTCCTCACTGCCAGCAACACAGCCCAGACGCCAAAAGGCTGGGCTTGGGAATCATCAGATGGCTGAGAAAATTCTGGGACTCTATTATAAGGAGTGCTGCCTCTTCCCACTCTGCAGTGGCCTACACTCTTGAAGCATGCGAGTCATGAGTCAGAGCGATGCCACATCATGCAGTCCGTCCTCTCAGGGCCCCTCTGTGGGGGATACGACTTGCTTTTGTAAGTGAGAAAACGCACACATTCACCACTTGCTTAAAAATAAATTTTTAAAAGGTTATATTTTACTTATTATTAAGGAAGACTATTATTAACTTATTAATACTTATTAAGACTATTAACTTATTAAGACTATTAATAACTATTATTAACTTATTATTAAGGAAGACTATACTGAACTTTATATTTACATTCAACAGAATGTAAAACACATACACAGTAGATTCTTTACAAGTTTATAAACTCGCTCAAAAGAATCAGTGATAAGATCTCATCAAGAACAGCCCCACGTGAATTCTCAGCCTCCTGTTCTATTGGGTTGTTGGAAAAGTTATGACTCATTTTTGCAATGATAAACATAGAAAAAAATACATCACGGCTTTTCCGACAACCCAATATATGCTACACTGGCCTGGTACCCAGTTCAGTCTGTGATTTCTCTTCCTTACTTAGCCCTTTTTTTTTTTTTTTTTTTTAAAGCTGAATTCTAAGTTGTTTTACCTATGCACTACCTAAAATTTGATTTCTTTTTCCCTTTATTATTCCTCATTTCCCTACTTCTTCCCTCCCTCTCTCTAACTCTTGGCAATGCAGATTAACAACCTGTATCATTCTTATCTTTCTCTATTATTATCTTGCTTCCTTACTTAACAATGCATTGCAAAAATCCTCTGAGTCCTGTGCTGTAGATTAAGACAGATCAAGTTCATTTGTCTTAAAAGATTGCATAACAGATGCTGAAAGGGATTTATTCTAGTTTACTCAAAAATGCCATTTTCCTATTTATGAACATATACTGAACATTTCCTCTTTTCTTTAACCCCTATAAAAATGTTGCAATAATATTCTTGCATATATATATATACTTGGGTATTGGTATTTTTTATTTCTATGAGATAAATTCTTATAATTAGGATTCCTGAGTCAAAGGGTATTTTAATTTCAATAGAAATTGCCAAAAAGTCAATCTTTGTTTAGATAAAAAGCTGCAACAATGCAAATATTTCTGCATCTCAAACAGCAGTAGGAGTTAGCACACATTTAAATTTGTGTCAATCAGACGAATATAAAGTAATATCTCACTGTTATTTAAATTTGCATTCTTTGATCACTAAGAAGATCAGGTATCTTTTCATAAGTTTAAAGGCCATCAAAATGTTTTCTTCTGTGAATTGTTTATTCACATTCATTACCCATCCTTCCATTAGTTTGTGTTCATTAGTTATCAATTTGCAAAATTCTATGTATAATCTATCTTCATTTGTTTGTAGGAGGCATTGCTAGCCACTTATCTAAGATTCATATTGCCCTTCTCCCAATAAAAGAACTCTAATGTTAAGGTTGGAAATGTGCACAGATTAAAGAAACAAAAACAAGAATACAAATTGCATTAACCAGTCTCCTTTTTCGCTGGGATAGCCCACTTATGGCAAAAGAAATATAAGTGGATGTCACAGAGTGAGAATTCTGGGCAATTTCTTTTAAAAGATACAAACTTAACTGGCATGTACTTTTTGCTTTCACCCTTTCTACTTTTTTCTTCCTGAAAATTGAATCTAATACTGAAGGTGGAACAGCCTCTTAGCGAACATGAAGTGACAAACAGGATGAAAGCCCATACTTTGCAATGACTGCATGGAGCTGTGTGAGCCCCCAATTGCTTACCTCTGACTTCCTGTTACATACAAAAAATGAAGACGCCTAACTTGTTTAAGGTATAGTCATTTAGGTTTCAGTTACAACTGTTTGCGATGCTAATGGGCATATTTCATTACAATATTTCCCAGATGCTGTATCATTTACATATTGAAAATACTTCTTAAAAAATTTTATATGTTGACTATTTCCTTTTTATAGTATAGCATCTGGGATTCCTGTTTTGGTTAGAAATGGTTCAACCTGTCACTAGGTTGTATGTATAGTCAAAATTTTCTTCCAATATTTTTTGGTACTTTTTTTTTTTTTTTAACCTTTAAATCTTTAAGCCATTTGGGATTTACTTTTGTGTATGAAGTGAGATAGATAACCAACACTATTTTCTTCCATATGAATGGAGGATTCTCTTACCAACTGTCAAATAAATGCTTCCCATCTCTCCACTAAATTATGATAACAGCTTTGAAAACAGTTAAATTCTCATGTATGCCAGGGACTATTTTCAGGCTACTCTTCTCTTCCTTTAATCTATGGGACCATTTCTATGCCACACTTACATTTTTTTAAATTATTATTACAATGGTTTTATGTTGTAATTATAAAGTCTAATAATCCTTCCTCAAAGTCTTCTTTCTTATATTCCATTTGGCTATTAGACATTCGTGCTTTCATGTGAATTTTAAGATCACTTTGGGCCATTAAAACAGTCTCCAGCAGATTTTACTTGGACTTGCAGTGGAGCATCATGATGGTATTAAATCATCCCACCAAGGCCATAGTCTGTCTTCCATTTGTCCAGATACTGTTTATTCATGTTTCTGGTTTAAAAAATATATGTGTTTTCTTAAAGATTGTTAAGTAAGGTATTTTAGACTTTTGTTATCTATTGTGAATTGTCTACATCTAGTTGTCCCAGACAAGGATAACAAATACCTTTCTTTTCTTTTCTCCTTTCTTTTCTTCCTTCCTCCCTCCCTCCTTCCCGGCTTCCCTCTCTTCCTTCCTCCCTTCCTTCCCTCTTTCTGTTCTTTCTACTTTTCTTTTGGAAATATTAAACAATGTTAAAAGTAAATGCATCAAAAGAAAAAAGACAAAATGATCAGGATAAATATAAAGGGAAAAAGATAAATTTATCCTTTTTTACTGATGCCTTCAGGGCTATTGTTTTTCTCTCCATTCTACAGATAAAGGCAACTGAAGCTCTAAATTGGGGCCTGGTAAGTATCACAGCTGGGATAGAAACTCAGGTCTGCCTGGCTCCAGAGTCCTTGCTTTTTTTCCTAGCAAGTCATTGCTTCTCAATGGCAATGCCCTCCACATATTTCATTTATTACTTGATTCCTACAGAGAGGCATTAAGAATAATTAGCCCAAATGTTAAAGGTGAGAAGATATTTTATAATATGCACCATAAAAGAGGTCTTTCCTCTTATCTAGAATGTGTCCTTTTATTTTTAGGATTGTTAAAGTTAAGTATTTCTTCCTCGTTTCAGGTGTACTAAGATATTACACTTATACTCCTTTTATTTCTGAAGGTTTCAGCTGTACAAAGGAAGAGTCCGCTGAATTTCACCCCAATTGGGGTGATTTTCCCAATAGGACAGAAAAAAAGCCTCAATAAAACCAACAAAAGAAACTCCTCTTTACAGGTACATAAAATTCAGATGCAGGGCTATCTCTCTTGGATATATATATATAGATATATAGATATATAGATATATAGATATATAGATATATAGATATTTTTTTTTTCTTACATTTTTAATAACAGCCAAAAAGTGAGGGACAAGAGCAAAAAGAGCTGACACATCTGCATACACATAAATACCACACACTCTTTGGAGCAGGCATGTCTTTAAAAGCTTTGTCTACATTTAAAGGTGAGATGAATTAGCATTTGGAACTTGCCCCCCCCTCCCCCACACACATCCCCCATTCTATAGGATAACATCAGTGTGCATTGCATTGACATGATTAAGTGAAATTGATTGTTGCCCATGTATGGGCCATATTCTTCAATGATTCCAGTTTTGCCAAGTGCAAGAAAATGTAATATGACACCAGCGGGAGGTAAGGAAGAAAGTAGAAGGATTTCAGGGCAGTCATTTCAACTATTAATACTTGATACAAGTACTGCTCTAATAACTCCCTGTAACCTGACTTCAAAATCCAGTCCAAATGGAAGACAGACCAGCAAAGGAGCTTCACGTCCTTCCCCTCACTGGCCCTTTTTTCAATGGAGAGCAATATATAAAGAGTTTGTATAAAGATTTAATTAGGGTCAGAATTAAAACATGGAAACTGCTTCTGTGCCTGAGGAAAATCAGTGCATGGTTTTTGAAGTTTCATTTCAAGGGCAGAATGGAACCTGGTAGTGTGGGCTTTATCCTACCAATTGGGCCCTAAGGGCGGAGTCAATGTGTTTAAACTTCTCCTGAAAGCATTATTTGCATTCCTCTCCTCCTCAGAAAAATACTTTAAAGGAGAAATAATCCTCTCCTTGAAAAAGCATTATTTTGAGATGTGAGAGTCTCTTGAGAGGTGTCACATGATCCAAGGAGGCATGGATTAGTACCCCAAACTCAAGAGGATGGATTTGTTCAGGCATCTAGCAAGCACAGCCTTCTCTTGAAATTCTGAGTACCTGAAACTCCTATAGGGATTGTATCATATAGAATACAGGTTCTTTTAAGAAATTTTATATGACTAAAACAGCTAGATAGAAACAAATGTGGAGAGAAAGCGAAAATCTAGAGTAAGAAAAAGGCAGGGTGATTCTAGATGCGCTTTATGCTGAACACTTTGCCGCCCCCCCCCCAAAAAAAATAAAACAACAACAACAAAAAAAAACCCAGTACAGATAGTGTATTCTCTCTGTACCTGTGCCCATGCTATGCAGTGATGGAAAATGATTTTCCACTGAATTCTACCCTTAACAACTCAGATCAAATTCCTTCATGAATACCTGTCTACCTGAGTATTCAGATCTGTTTCTTTCCTGCATACCTGTAGCACCTATTATGGACAGTACCCATTTGACATAAATACGCAGGCATAAATAGCTATTATATTTGGAGTTCTAGAATTATAAGGAAACTAGAACACCCACTGCAATACCTCATTTTACATATAAAAAAACCCTACTTCTTAGAGACATTAAATAATTTGTTTGAGTTAACACACAACTTTTAACTCGGTGTTTCTTCTCCCCTTTTACCACAGACTCCTCGAGTACAGAATAAAGTTCTTATACTTCTTTGGTGTCCCTGTTTGTCTGAGCCCAGTAATTTTCCCATAATAGATACTCAATAAATATGTGTTGACTGAAGGATTAATATTAAGCTTGAAGTAAATTTAATTTCACCCAAATGCAATCAAAATAAATCTAATATATAGTATAAGAAGTGCTGTGCTAAGTGAGGAAGGCTGCTGTTCTCAGGAAACTTGCAGTCCTGCATTATAGAAATGATATGCCAGCTTATGCCTACCCTAGAAACAGTCATGTATATCTTATACACATTTACGATTGGTCTCTACTGGTTGTTATGCCAATTCTAGCCAAGGAAGGGTATGTTCTTAAATCTCAAACTCACTAGTTGATGGCCCTACAATTTATTATATTTTAGAATATTTTGGTGACCTCCTACTGGTATGTGTTTACTATCTCTGTTTCCCTATCTGGACCTTAAGTTTCTTTCTGGGACTACAGCCTTCCACGGAATCCACAATGGTATGATGAAGCCTTACAAAATTATTTTCAATAATTTTCATTCTTTTGCCGATGTTGGAATGTCAAAAGTCAAGGAGCCAAAGTACTTATGGAAGAGAGACAGTTGTCCATCCAAATGTGGTTTGATCAGAGAGCACAGATGTCAGTGGAAGGGATGTTGCTCTGGGATACCATCACAGAGTCCACATGGCTTCTTTAGAAGCAAGGATTTCAAGGGAAGTAACCCAAATTTCAATTAAGATGGATATTGCAAGAGAAAGAATATAGGAAATTTGCATACAATAGAGAATAGATCCCAAATGGCCCAGGAAAGAGTTAGTGATTAGGGGTCCTGAATAAGGGAAGGTCAAAAATTGAGCTGGACAGGAATTAGAAAACAGGAAGAGAAACAGTGCACCGAATAAACATAAAACAAAGCGTCCATAGTAATTCTAGGGAAGAACAAGAAGCCCCACAATTCCCTGTTTCAATCGGGATGAATCAAAATAGAGGCCACTTTTCTGGTGAACTAGGCACTACTACAACCTGAGTTAAAGTGCAGCACAGTCAGAGTTCCTGCAAACATAAGCCATGTGGACCAAGAGCGAGCCTATCTGACTGAACATCTTCTCTAGCTAACTTCAGTTTTCTTCTGGAAATAAAAGAGACTGAGACAAAGGACATTTAAGATACATGTGAAAGTCCAACCAAGGCTCCGCCTCTCGATTCCAGTTTATTTCAAATAACCAACTTTTGCTGGATCTAGGTGTCTCTTGTCATTTTTTTGTTACCTCCTAGCATAGAAACCCAGTCAAGATAAACTATTAATAACAAGCTCACAGCAATTCCAAGTACTCTCTCTGTGATGCCCTTCTGAGCATTTCCAGCCTTCACTATATTAACTGGTCTTTAATTCATCTTCCTGTAACACTAGCTTTGGATATACAATTTCTTCCTCTTCTTTTAAGGCCCTTAAGGTTAAAGTATATAGAGAGCTTCCTTCTCTAATATTCCAGTACGCAGCCCTAGCATATTGTAGATTCTCAATGAATGTTTGATTAATTGAAAATTGATCATGATACACAATCTCTACTTTTTATACCAAAAAACTCTGTCATCATCATTGTCATCACCATCATCATCATCATCATCTTCTTCTTCATCATCAAATCTAGAGACAAATCTTTCACAGTAACAATACTGTAATCTAAAGCAAAGCATTAGGTATAAATCAACATATTTCCAAGGGTAACTGGGAAGGGGGTTGGAGGAAGCATCTTTAAACTATAATCTGAAAAGCCATTATTGAGGAATGAGTGCCATCCAAGCAAACCACAAATCAGCCAACCAATGAGCAGTTATTCAATCCATGTACTGTGTTCAATATTGTGAGGACATCACGTGAACTGGAGAAGTGTTCACTGTCTCCACATTCTCTTAACTTTAGAGGAATTTGTATTCTAACAGAGGATGCAAAATAATATATTTAAAGGCATGGGAAAATATGAAAACAGTATAGGTTTTGGTATTATATTGCATGATAAATTGCAAGTAAATAAACATGAGTGATGGTTTCTATGACCAGGAAAGATTTGAAGGTGACTTTCAAAGGATATGGTATATTTGCTAAGATAGAAAATAGAGCAAAAACATTACAGGCTTCAGGAAGAATAAAAAGATGAATAAGCATGACAGGACAATGAAACAACAAGGAGGCCAGCCTAGATAGAGTAGAGGGAAGAAATGAGAAATAACATTTGCTTATGGAATGAGAGAGACTTATCAAGAATAATCAAGACATCAGGAAGAGGGACTTAGATTTATAGTGATAGAAGAAAATGAACACCTTAAATACTTAATGTCACTATAAATTTATTCTAAAGTCAACATGTTATTAAAATATATAAGCAGAGTCTTAGATACTTGTCATAGAAGATCTCAAAATATTAAGTTTAGTATGGGATAAGAAATTCGCTCTTATCTACTATCCATTTTACCCACTGAGATCTGATATATGAATGTCAGCTATCTTTCTCTAATAATTAACCTCAAGGTAAATATGTTTATGCAACAGTTTGGCTGGGTCAACCAGATGACAAGAAAACCATTTTAGGACCCAAGGGAAATATCTGTTATCTTTTGGTTGAAAGAGGTGCAGTAGCACAAGAAAATTCCTGTGCTAATTCTATTCTGTGCTATCTCTTGCAATAGACTTTCTCTTCTCCCCCATGTGGGGGTTATGCAGAGTGACTCAGTGTATGGGTGTGGCATACTGAGGACTGATTAAGGCCCAATAATGTGGTGAGAAGAAGGGTGACTCACAAGACCCAGATTAAAAGCACTGAGTACTTCTGCTTCTATCCTCACTGCTATTTCAGTTTAAATAGTCAAGCTGATCTCTGCATAATTTTTCTCTGAAAAAGATGAGCCCACCTGAAGGCAAAGAGGAAAGGCAGGTTTGAGGCTGGTTTGGATGGGAAACAGGGAGCAGAGGGGTACCTGGTATTTCTGCAGATGATGGTGGCTGAATGTTTGAATGGTATTCTACTTGACATACAGGAGAACAAATATTAAATGTAAAGAACCTGGTGGGAATAACAAGTAACAAGGAATCAAGGGAGCAGGGAAGGTAAGAGGGACTCTTCTGATCAGAAGTATTTGGCAAGGATTTGCTTTCCTGAATATGGGGCTTTGTACAATGCCTGAAGGTCAAGGCTGATCATCCATCATAAGCTGTTAAATTAAGGAGGCTCCTGAAGGTGAACAGGAATCTTACAGGGTCAGGGTGGGAGAAGCAGAGTGAGAGAGTCCAAGGGGAACTCTAAAGTGTATCACACTTATCTTCTCCTTACCTCTAATCTCAGGGACTGAGAATCAGAAAAGCAACCATCCACACAATGTAAGCGGGCCAGTGGTCCCCGGTTTCCAGTGGCACATTTATTCGTTTTATTTTGGTGCTGGTTCAATGAGCAGGATATTGTGGAAAGTTCTATGAAAATAAAAGTCATCCAAAACATATTGCATGGGCGCCATCCCTGTGCCATTCACATCATTTGAAAATAGCACAAGACTAGGCTATTGATACACATAGGAGGGGTTACTTTTCAAAGTTTGTCATCAAATGTTATGTAGTGCTGAAACAGCGATTTCATCATTTCACAGCATATGCCACAAAGAGTAAAAAACACTTCATTCGTGTTTTAGAATTCAATGGGAGGATCGAAAACAGTTACCATTTCCTGAGCACCTCCCGTGTGGCAGGCACTTGACATAAATCGCTTTCTGCATCTTCATAGCAAGCCAGAGCCTTCAGGGTGAGTACTTTCACTTTATAGATGAGACAGTGGAATCTCAGAGGGGAGCAGCATCTTGCTTAAGGTCCAAAACTTTACAAATTAACAGAGGCAAGAAAGAAATACAGGGGTATCTGGCTTCAAAAATTGTTCTTTTAAAATCTATTCCATACACCCTTTCTAAGAAAAGTTACAATAATCCAGTCAATACCAATCTTATTCATCCTTGGGTATCAGCACTGAAAAATAGAGAATCCTCTTAATATTTGGGTCAATATCAATTTTCACTCCTCCAGACTAAAAAAAAAAAAAAAAAACCTCTACTAAATAAAACCAAATAATGAGCATTTTCAATATATATGAGATTCTACCTTAATTTCTCAGTTATCATATTCAGAGTATCAATGCCATTCATTTTGATAAATTTCCATTTTCTATAGATCAACTTTTGCATGACTCACATGCAAAATTTGGGAAATTTGTACATTTTGATCAATGCAACAATACGAGTGAAGAGTAATAGAGGAAATGGATCAGGATGGATGTGTCAGTGATTAAATTAGATTTGATTCTCAAACTGACAGTGAGCCAGCTTGATGGAAGCTATTTGGACTACCTCTTAACTGCTCCAGATTTCTAGGCAGTTTTTGTTTTTTTTTTTCTCCCCACTGCAAAGAAGTTTTCAGTATCACTACAATACAACCCAATATCAGTAGCACATTCCTTGAACGATTTCTAGATATGCCAGATTTGGAAGGACTTATTGTAAAATAATATTTGACAAAAGAAAAAGAAAAAGAAATCAGGAAAGGAGTAAACCAGTTTTGGAATTAAAGGCAGCAGTAAAAGAACCGGTAGAAGGGCATGCATTTTTAATATTGCAGCACATATAACATTCTCTCCCTGATCCCCAGTTGCATTGAGACGACCATTTGTAAATCATATTTAATTGTCCTATTAAGCAGCTTAGAGTGCAGCAATCAAAAGCTTGTGGCATTGTGAGGCCTGGCATAGCCATCAGGCACGGATCAGCAGTCAGGATAATAGAAGATGCAGGATTATATAACCAGCTATGGTCAGCAGGGAAGGCAATTTGGAGAAAAAGTGGTATGTGGTTGGTTCTGAAGAGATGCTGATCTCAGACAATATGAAACCTGACATTATGGTTCCAGGGAATGGAAACACCTCCCCACACATGCACACACACCAGCCATGTGCAGCCTAATGACTGCATTGGGAAAAGCCAACTGTCAAAAGCAGTGATCTCTTTTCAAGGAGAAATTTCTCATGCAGTGCTCTGTCATGACATAAAGGCGATTTGCAAAGCAGGCCCAAAAGGTTGAAATGTGTGGTGCTTTTTTTTTTTTTTAATTCTGTGTGTGTGTGTGTGTGTGTGTGTGTGTGTGTGTGTGTGTGTGTGTGTAAATTCATGGAAACTGCATCTTGCTTTAAAGAGAACATATAAAAGTGCATGACGGGCCGGCCAACTAGTACGGTGGTTAAGCGCTGGCTTGGGAAGCCAGCGGCCCCGGTTCAGGTCCCACATATGAGGGCCAGTGACACTGTTCTCAAAAAACAAAAAAAAATGCATGAGAGTGCTTTGAGACAAAAATGCTACTGTAATTCCATGAAGACAAATTTTCTGAGGTGAGTGTATCATGTCACAAGTTTGTGATTCAGTTATGACATCTTTAGATCCAAAATAAATCAAAGATTCCTTCTCATTCCTCTGCAGACTTAATTGTTTTACACTGCCCTAAAGCATTCCTGGGAAAAGCAGAAAACTTCTGAATTAATTATGATGCCACTTCAGACAGCACCAAAATCCAACAATCTATGGTCATCAGAAGAGGGGCTTGGCAAACACATGATGGGTTCCTGATGCGGGGATACAATGAAATACATTATTCTTCATATGCCATTTCTTACTACACAATAGCCATTTTCAACTCAACTAAGAATTTCACCCAAAATGAAGAATGTTCAAACAAACAAACAAACAAAAATCTATGTAATCAATGACAATGTAATTGTAAGCACATTTAAGAGAATTCCTTTTTAATACATTATAGGGCAAAAATGTCTGATTTCCTGGATTTATAGCTCCCAAATTATGTACTACAACATAAATAACATATGGTTTTCTTTTTTTTCCTCTTGATTTTCTAGCCATAGGCAAAAATATTTTAAGTCTGTTTTCATAGGCACCTGATCATCTCCAGAGAAAGAACCCATAAAAATTTCAGTAAGGACACTGTTGGTCAAGTGTTGCAACAGTCTTAGAAAACTTAGGATGATGATGCATTTTTCTGAGCTATGACCCATTCATTTTCTTTAGCTTGAGATCTGATATTGAATGACACAATAGTATAAATAATCTTATTTGTGGGAAATAGGACTGAATAAGGGAGAAAGAATGAGAATTTCCCACATAAGTATTCTTTCTTTTTTCTATAAGGGATAACCTTTTCCCCACCAAGCACTCCTCTCTAGATTTGATGATGGGTATAGCATTTCAGAAACATTTTAATAAAGTATCTCAGAAGCTTCTTCATGAAAATTATGATGACTCCACAAGTGGCCATATTATATAACATTTTCCAAAGTTGTTAATTTAAATATAGTAAAATTAAAATGGTTTAACACATAAGCCAAGTTGATTAAATATTTATCTTTATGATGAAAATGGAGGAAAAAGGCATATTTAAATAAGCACAGATGCCACTGATTTTTATTGTTAGGATTTGTCCAGGTCCTGCTTGAGAGAGCAGGGTGATCTTAGCTTGTCTACAGGCTAGATAGAGCATCCTTCAGCTTGGTCTTACATTATCAGAAATGTATATTGATACTAATAGGCCCAAAGCTGTGTGTAGTTAGAGCAGACATACAAATTACTATTGAAAAGTGTATCTTTAAAAAAAAAAGAAGTGATGAGTGACAGATCTAAAGAGTGATGCAAGGCATTATAAAAAAATAGTCATAAGATTAGTTTACCAGAAAGAACAGAAATAAACTGGTAGGTAAAAAGCTAGACAGATCAGGTAGGCTGTTTAGGACAAAGCTGAGAACAATTTGTGGGTTCAAGAGTTCTGGCTGAATGGGCCCAGTATGGCTTAACAATTTAAAGAAACCACACAGGACCAGACAAAGATAACAGTATTGCTGTGGCATTGTTGTTGCTATTATTATCTTATATTATAACAATTATTTTAAGAAAAAAAGTACTCTTTAAAAAGGTGTGAAAGGGGAATGATTTTATCCTCATTGTGCCCTTTTTTTCAGCTCATTAAATGAAAAACATTGATTTGGCAGAGCTAATTTTGTAATTAAAAAGCTAATCATGTTTTTCTGTAATGAGTTAAGTACACAGGCAGTAATTCAGTTACAATATTTACTAGGGGACTTCCACTTACTAAATTAAATAAAAAGAGAAATGAGAAAGAGATCATTTAAAATGGTGAACAGAGTATACCAAGGGCAAGAAGGAATTCAGACACTGCAGGTCACTGCTGCATTATCGTGGCGTCAGGTCAAGAAGGTAGCTATTTGCATCGCCCTTGGCATAGAAAACATGTGACAAGTGACTTGATTAGACCGTGGTTCCCATGAATTCTGGTTCATCTGCCTTGGTAAATAGAAGTAATTTACTGGCACCAAAAGATACCAGGTTTCCATTCTCATAAAAGAATTTATTATCCTTATGATCCCAAAGAGTTTCCTGGATATCTCTATTCATCTACATTTAGAGAGGAGCACAGCATCTGTTTCACAGAGCAGGGAAACAAGGAAGGAGAGAGTGAGGATAGCAGTTGAGCAGGTAGTTGGAAGTCAATCTAGGCTCCATTGAGCTAGACTATAGCTGCTCAATTGGCAGTCTCTCAGAGTCCTAATAAATTGATGTGTGCAAACAGTGTCAAAGTAACTGTAAGTTATACTACTGGCCTCTGTTTAAAATGTCCTCTGAAAGGTGAAACCCATAAAGATTCATATCCCTGAATTATCAAGTTTGAATGTTGACTCAGTCAATTCAAAGAGAGATATAGAGAGAAAGGTAGGGAGAAAAGGAAAAAAAACAAGAAGGGAAGAACAGGGAAGAGGATGGGAAGGATGGAGGGAGACAGTAAAGAAGGGAGGAGACAGGAGGGGAAAGAGAAGGGAGGAAAGGCAAGGTGAAGTCAGAGGGAGGGGGAGAGAAAGGGAGAAAAGAGAAGAAGAAAGTTACAGCCTCAGTGCCACAGCACCTGGCTTTGTTATTAGATTTGGTAATTAAAGCAGTGATTAGGTCTAACCCTGCTTGCCTTAAAAAGCAGGCAAACTCATCACCTCAGGTAGTGTAACTGCTGTTAGTAAGACTAATGCAAAACCCTCTTGGAAAGTCACTGCCTTGGGATAAACCATGGAGCTCTAATTTTACAGTTGAACTTGCAGTTCAGATGTTGTTAGGCTTATTTTGCTAAATTCCATGGAAATCCATTATCCCAATGTCTTTATTATTGAAGTCAACGTAGGGCAAAGGGTTTTAGTCACTTTACTTGGCCTCCTGTGTCCATCTTCATTGAAGGTGAAGCTATCCAGAACCAAGGACAGCTCCTGCCATCCAAACCAAAGAGTCTCCAGACCTGAGGCTTAGCTCTGCCATTTAAAATCACACAAGGAGTGCACCACTGAACAAAGCAAATACTTGTCTTCATTCAACTGAGAGGTTTCCAGCAGTGAGTGAATGGTATAAGCCACATCCTTGTAATTTAAAAGATATTTCAAAACACATATTGCACATACTGTATTACACATCCAACCACATCTGTTCCTTCAATCTTTCTAAATGTGACACTGTGAAAATCAATTCAAATAATCACTATGTGTCAAAGATATGCCCATCAGGATTTTTCTACCTAGTGATCTACATTGGAAAATGCTGATGGAAGCCGTCAGATGTCAAATGTCTCTTACCTTCAGCACAAAGTTGATAGGGCCAAATTCTCTCAAATACTAAAATTCAGAAGTTTCTAGAGACTAAGATTAAAAAGGATACACACACACACACACACACACACACTCACCGGGGGTGCCAAAAAAAATGTATACAAATGGACACTTTGGTCAATGTTGCTCAAGCTGTAGTTCACCATAATCAGAGGTGCCTGTATGCTGATAGTAACCACTTTGAGCACCTCTTGTAATTGCAGAAGTCAAATGTGACTTGTATTCATCTTTTGTTATCGGTACATATTGAGTATTACAATTTTAATAGTTTTTCCCTTCTTAAAATGTGTATACATTTTCTGGGCACCCTGTGTGTGTGTGTGTGTGTGTGTGTGTGTATATACACATATATACATATGTACATACATATGTATATACATGTGTGTGCATGCGTGTGTATGCTCTTCCCAATACCAATTTTATAAATATTGCCTGAAAATCTATTATGTTACATGTCACAAAAGAATAGAAATATGGCTCAGAGAAAACAAAGTTTTGAGAAATGCTCCACTTAGCCCTCTTTGCTCCCCAATCCCTAGGTTAAGTTATTTAAAAGTAGAAAGTCAATCTGTAGTTATAGAAATAGAAGTATATGCATCATGTGAAGAAGAGGAAAGGGATCTTGCATTGAATAAACATTCCAAGTTGTATGGGTGAAAATTAAATGCTAAATAGTCTCCTTACCAATGGACAGAAGAGAAGCTCCCTGCATAATTATTTACAGGTTCCTCCCTATAGACCTAAAGCAATGTGTTACTGAATACATCCATAAGCTGGGCATTTGGGAATCCAGAAAATAATTATCTATCGCTGGTTAAACAATGGCCATAACCTTTTCCTAAGCCCTTCCACACCACTGTCTACTTGGCTCTGCCCTCCCTTCTTGTACTGTACCAGCCGACCAGTGTGTGCCATCTGTCAGCTTCTGCCTATAACACGTGAAGCTTCCCAAGTATCTGAGTATTATTTTAGATCCCATTTTTCAGGTTAAAAGCAGTAAATTGCAGATGGCATTTTTTTTTCCTTTTCCTTGAGATTACTGAAAGTTGGGGCAATTTTGTCGTGAGTCACATTAAAAAAAGAACAAGTGATGTTATACAGCACCTACTCAACATGAATATGTGGAAAGAACAGCCACCAACCCAGCCACCCATTCAGCAAAGGAGGGAAAGATTTTGCTTTGCTTTTTAAGGTGACACATTTTAGAGTGAGAGAATGTGTGTAGTTCAATGTGTCCTGTAAGCACAATCAGAAACCATGTGTGAAGATGCAAGTGAAAAAAGCAACAACATGTGCAGAATTATGCTAGGTACCACATAGCATGGACTCATTACAAAAGCTAGGAGTGTAGGGGGATGGGGAGAAAGAGATGCCAGTCAGAGGAAGGGCTAAAATCATTATGACAGTGAAAATTTCACTCACGCACTAAATTAAGATTAAGAATTGGTATAGAGTTTTTATTTTGATTCTTAGATGTCCATTTCAAAGTCCTGGGCTTCACAATTGCAGCTTCAACTTATCTGTTGATATTTAAGAAGCTTTTTGTTGTTTGAAATGAGGCCATTTGGTAAACATCCTCAGAAAGAGTAGTTTTGCAGCAGAGGTGAAAGTCTGACAAGGAGAAGCTCTGGGTAACGCTGGAGTCCAGGAAAGGAAGAGGTTGCCTCAACTTGGTTTAACTAACTGCGGGAATTTCCTCCAAGTCATTTCACTCTGCTGAGGCTCAAAAGGATCTAAAGAGGTCTGAGTTGCTAATATTTATGATTCCTGGTAGCATTACATCCTATAATCCATCTCTTTTTAAGAGATTTTATTTTGAAGTCCCCAGCAGATAACATTGAAAAGTATCTGCAGACTTGAACTCTCCAAGTCACTTAAAATTACCCATGGATAATTCCTCACTAGAGTCAACATATATCCTCAATTTCCACTGTAAATTTTAAAACATAGCATAGGACAGATAGGTAGATGAATATAACTATTTAATTATGCTGCTGTCCTCAAAGCTGGGCATTGATGAATGATAAATCATCATAAGATAGAGAAACAAGTGATGGTAGGAAAGAAAGGATACTTATGAAGTAGGTAGGTGAAACAAGTAAATTGTAGCAAATAATAACATTAAACCATGTATTCCAATGAATATTTCATTGTTTGGGTTGAAGCAGCAAAAACCTGGATTAGCTTCATTTATCATAAAAATAGGCATTTGTAGTTCTCAACAGGATTTCTACTCTGAATTTAACCCACATTAACTAGTTCATAATATCACTATTAAATAAATATGCAGATGTAGCACCTTAAAGCAAATGTATCAAAGTATCAATTAATAATAACTTATGTAATTTAAAAAAGGTGCAGGGCAACTTATCAGAGCCTTTCTTTCATGACTGAAGTTGAACATTGGTTTTGATTGTAGGGAAGTAAAAAGAAATACTTCTATAGAGGATAAATCTAGGGAGGAGTCTTTAGGCATAAAGGAGGGGAATAAACCAATCATGCATGAGTAAGAGTGGAGTAAGAAGTTGAAAATAGGAGGATTGATGGAAACAGAGACAGAAGTTACCTTTTCAATGTAACCAAAAGCACAATTTACAAAACAGGACCTGCTTTCAAGAGTGGATCTTTACTCGCTTGGCACCCGTTTCTCCTCTTGGCCTTAGCATCGAAGCATCTCAGGAAAATATTATGCAAATAGCTTATTTTCAAGTGGCAATAGGTGAAAAGTGGTGCATGCTAGTTTCCGTGACAATCACCTTGCTCTTATAAAATCTTTCTCAAGACGAAAATATTTCTCAAGACTTTTGTTATTAAGCCCTCCTTTCTGTCCTGACTTCCTTCTTCTCCATTATTCTTCCCCACAAAGTATCCTCAAGTACTTTTACCAGTCTTAACAAATAAGAATTCGAAATGGTATTGTTGATGTAAATTTTGAGTCACTTATCCATTAACTGATAGTACCTATCTCTGGGGCCTCCAAAAGTTTTTAGGAGCATTTCCCTAATTATTACAGTCTAAATGGGGAATTTATGAGTATGATACCTTCTGGCTCACACCACTTCACCACATGCCAACATAAGGATTCACTGCTTTTTCTAATTGTCTGAACACAAAAGTGAGGCACAAGACCAGATAATGCATGTGAAAAAAAAGGCCCTGGAATTCTGGAAAACTCAGAGTAGCAAAAAAGCAGTTCCATGCCATCCATTTATTTTCTGGCTTCCACAGTGACCCCAGGCCAGCTCAGCCTGGTAAGGCTCCCACCCACTTCTGGAACTCACTGTGCCTGATTAGCGTCTAGGAGAATATCCTTCTTTGAGGCGATGATCTGATAGAAATTTAGAGTCAGTGCAGAAATCAAAGTGGAAACATTAGATATATGTGCTAATAATGATGTCATTCTCTACCTCACTGCTCCAACTTGAAAGTCAAGAGAGATTTTATGAAGACCGAAAGGGCTCTTAGTAAGTCTTCTCTCAGTGGAGAGAAAGAGCCTTTACTAAAGAAAAAAAAGCAACAATAACGACACTGCCAGTAACAATAGCAGATACCAGTTAATAGCAAAACAAGGAGAAAGTACCATAAGCTTAGGTAACTCCTAGTCATGATTCTTAACTAGGATCAATTTTGCAAAAGCTGATAATATTTTTCAGTGTCATAACTTGGGGGATGCTACTGGTATCTAGTGGGAAAGGCCCAGGAATGCTATCCATCCTGCAAGGCACAAGACAGCCATTTACAGTGACACATTACCTGGCCCACAGTGTTAACCATACTGAGCTCGAGAAGCCCTACCATATGGAAGTGGAAACGGGAATGAGAAAATAACAAAGGGGCACGGAGTTAAACGTTGGCGGGAGTCACAGTTGCCAATTTTAAACAAAGTGCTCTTCAACTGGGTTCTGTAGACATCTTGCACTTATTTTTCTCTAGCCCTACAATTTCCCTCAGATGCTTACTCCCAAATTTGTCTTCAGTCTTATTAATAAAATAGCATCATGTTAAGAAATCTAAGTATGGCAATACACTAGAGGGAAGAAAACAAAAAAGGAAAAAAAAATGGAGGGAGGGAGGGAGAGAAAGAGGGAGGAAAAGAGAGGAAGATTGATATTCATGAAAAAAAACAACAGAATGGTCAGTAAAAGGTTTTTTGCTGTTCTACCTTCGCTTGTTTGTTTACCTTGGTTTCTGAACCTAAATCCAAATTAGAAAATTTCACCTTTGAATGGCACAGCAATTTCAGAATGTCATTCTTTTATTTTTATAAGATTTTTTTATTGGGAAATTAGGGGAGGGGAACAGTGTTGGGGAATTGGGGAAGGGGACCAGCCAAGTTGTTGTTCTTCAATCTTCGTTGTGGAGGGCGCCAGTCGCCATTTGGCTTCCCGGTGGCAGTTCAAGGTGGTGTTCAATCAATCTTAGTTGAGGGTGGGGGTTGCCACCATCCCATGAGGGAATTGAACCAGCAACCTTGTTGTTAAGAGCGCATGCCCTATCCACTGAGCCATCCAGGCAGCAGCTCAGCTCAAGGTGCCAACTTCAGTTTTAGTTGCGAGTGGGCACAGCCCGCCATTGAACAGGCAATCTTGTTATACCAGCTGAGCCATCCTGCCACCTGTTGGTAGCTCAGCAACAGCTTAGCTAGCACGCAGCATTCACTGGCCCATGTGGGAATCAAACCAGCAGCCCTGTTGCTCAGAGTTCGCGCTCTAAGCCAACTCTTAACCAACTAAGCCACTTGGCCGGTCCCTCAGAATGTCATTCTTAATTTCAGTGAGGTATATACTATTCACACACTTTTTAAAACACAATGAAATATGACCCCTTATGATACTTAGTCATCTTTTTTTTTTTTTTTTTTTTGAGCAGTAGAATTATTTCAGGAAGGGTTAAGACTGCGGTCTCCAGAATCAGATTGTCTGATTTACTAGCTGCATGATCACAGCAAACTAATAAATCCCCACTAGGTCCTATTTTCTACATCAGTAAAATGGGTAATTTAATAGCATTTACTTTAGAGAGCTGCTGTGAGGACGGAATTAGAATATCCACGTAAAGCACTTCCACAAGCATCTGAATAAATAACCATTTAGAACTTTCTTCTTGTGGTGCTCGTTTTATTATTTACAGTGAAGACTTAAGCTTAAAGAAATAAAGTCCCTTATTCCTTTAATAAAGAAATGAGGCAAGGAAGAGACTTTTTATAAAACTGAAAAAACGTAACTTCACAGCCATGTAGCTCACATTATTGAAAACATCCATAGATAAAGATAAAATCTTCAAATTCCATCAGAATCGATGACTATCCCAATATCTCTGATGACTATGGGTACCACATTAAATGACTGAAATCACAGTGAAAAAACTACTAAACCATACCAAATTACACACATGCAAAATTATGACGTTTTCTTTCAATCCCTATTTCCTCACAGAGAAAACTGGTGCTTGTAGGTCTTCAAGGGCTTTTTAAGTCTTCACAATTTCCTTTCTTTCTTTTTCTTATTTATTAATAAGGAGAGAATTGGCATTGACTTTTAGCAGGCAATAGAAAGATAGATAGATAGATAGATAGATAGATAGATAGATAGATAGATAGATAATAGTTTTATTATCTCTTATTTATAAAAAGTGATACTGACTCTCAATTTACCTTTGGGTTACACATTTTGATTCTTTAATAAATTTGTTTATTTTTAAGTAAAATAAGTCAACTTAAAGAAAACAAATAAATTATAGCACAGGTGATAAGTGGATATGACAAAAATGGTGAAGGTGGTACTCAAATGACCATTTTCATTGGTTCATCCTTGCATGAGTACTCAAATGATGTCAATTCCATGGGTTTTTAAGTAGCCTATATATTTTCTATCATTTAGCTTACTATTTTACCAAATAATACAGTAAAGATTCATAATAATCACAAGCTAAATATATTTGAAGGTTTGGAAGTGTCCTGTGATGGGTCCTTCTACTCTAAAACACATATTTTAAGATTTCTCGTCTCCGGCTCTAGGCAGATGCTCACCACAGAGGAAGCAAAGGGTCAAGAGTGAAGAAGGATGTTCCATGTGACACCAATTTTTTTGTGATCAGGAGGAAAAAGTCCAGAACTTCACAATGAATAGGATGCCACAACCTCTTGAATGAAAGGTAACCTGTGCGATGGCCTCTCAATCTCTGTGCACTCACAAGAAATCTACAGGGGAATATGAAGAGAGATTGAAAACGTGCTCAGAAATTTAACTTTCTGAAGGATTGAGGCCGGTCTGCCGATTGGTCAAAGGATGAAACTCAGCTTTATAAGAAGAAAGTCAAGAAGTTTCACTGCACATGCTGAGTTCACTTTCATCACATTTCAATACTATGAAAATGATAATCATAAAACTATTAATTAATTCAATGATAATCTAGTCTATTTATGGTGTGCTTCATAATCTTTACAGTGCTTTTGGCTGCATTACCTCTTTGCATCCTCAGAAGGTCTCACGGTGTAGGCAGGGCAGGTATGATGGCAATTTTACAGATGAGAAAACTGCAGTCTAGAGAGGTTAAATGAGGTCCAGAAAGGCCAAGCCACATATCAAAACACCTACCGTGGCCTGGCAGGCATCATAAATGTGTGAATAAGCTTGCCATAATAAAACACAGAGTGATGGGGCCTGAGGCAAAACTTGAGAGCATATGGCCTACCTGAAAACATCACATAATTTCAAATCTTTAAAACACCATGGTGCCTAACAGTACATGTTGGTGGGGCAGATTTCATTCTTGGGAACCAGTTCACTCTTTCTGGTTGTCACTCTAGTTGGGGCTAGTCTCCTGGCCCTGTCAATTCAAGTGAATACATATTGAAACTTTCTCTGTTTCATAATGTCCACCCTCTAAATGTTTCCATTCTAGTTGGGTATCAATGACAAGGATGTAAGGTATAATTATGTAGACGGTGACTTGCACACCACTAGAAGACACATTCAAATTAAGTGAATTGAGTTGTACAGTGCACAAATGCACAACTGTCTCTAATCCACCCTGGTTTCAGGTATATGGGGAAATATAGACAACTCAAGTGAGGGAAGAGGCATAAGAGAACAATGAGTACCAGGCAAGTCAAATGGGAAAGACTTTATGGGTTATGGGTGAGCCCCAGCTCTTCACACAATGGTAATGTGCCTGACCACAGTGCCATTCAGAGAGCCTCAGGCAATGCAAGCAGTGGCATTCAAACTAAATCTGTGAGGCTGCTATTCCTTCCAAATCTGGATGTTTAACTTCACAGCGATCATGGCATTGCATCTTCTTCGCTTCAGGGTTTCCACCAGGTGCAGGCTTCTGAATTTCAAACACAAGATGAACTAAAAGATGCATTGGGGAGAATGGAGGAGGGGCGGGGCAAATCTGTGATAAATTACTAATGAGTACTTTATTATGATTTCCTTAAGGAAGACAAGTGAAGAAGAGGTCTAACAAGGAAAAACGTTAGAGCTGCAGGCTCCTCTGAGATACTCTCACAACCAAAGAATCAGTGGTGTGGTAGCCTGGGTTTAGATTTTCCTCATGAAGACATTTCAGTATAAGTGATTGAGGTGCTTCATTTGAAAGTGCCCAAGACAGGGATCTCATTGACATATTAAGCTTTTACACAATAGCTCAATGGATAGAGCAAACGCAAGGTTAGGAATTTTCTGCTCTGTCTGCCTGGAAATTCCCTTCTCCTCCTTCTCCTTCTCCTCCCTCCCCCTCCCCCTCCGTCTTCCCCTCCTCCTCTTCCCTCTCTATTGTTGTCATCATCATCATCATCATCATCTTTTAAGCCTTCTACTTGAAAGTAGCCTCTCTTCACCTGAAGTTGAGGTTGTATAATATTGTATGCCAACTGTAACTGAATATATATAGATAGTCACAGGATGTGGATTATAATGTGGAAGGGAGTCAGAAGAAGTGTAATAGATATATATGATATGGCAGGGAGGAGTGGGGTGGTGAATTGGGGGAGGGGAGTTGTCACTTTGAGGGGTAAAAAGTATAACTATTGCACTGTGTTGTACACCTGAAACTAATTAAAAATAAATAAATGAAAAAAAAAGAAAGTAGCCGAAAGTAGCCTCCCATATATATATATATATATATATATATATATATATATCATATTTCTAAATCTGTCAGATTCCTTTTTTCTTTTTTCAACAGAGGAAGAAAATCAAGCTTGTATTTCAGAAATTTCTTATATTAAGAAGATGGAGAAATGTTTTGAAAATTGAAAATGGTTGTATTTAATTAGCTTTAGATAAACACATTAAGGTTAGTGTGCGACAAGCTGGTTGTTAGGCCACATGTCGGGGAACTAATCAATTTGTAAGAAGACAGATTTTCCTGGCATCTCAAAACTGTGCACTAGGAACTTGTTCTCCACTTCCGCTCTAATCCTTCTCAGATCAGGAAAGGTTTCATATCACAGTGCTGATCAGTTGGTTTCCTCAATCTCATTGCTTTGTGAACCCTAGGTTTTTGGGTCTGGTGTGACAAAGGGCAATGGAAAGTTACCTAGGAGTGGTCAAGAGTAAAATTTAAGCCCACACATGTCATTTCAGGGTCTTCTACCTCCCCCACTTATGACGCAGGCACTGCACTTTCTATGTGAAACTTGCCATATGGTTGTATCTTCCCCACAGACATGTAAAGTTGCATGTGCATCTGTATTTGAGTGTGTGTGTATGGGGGGACAGATAGTGTAAGGTATCACAGATTGCTAGGAACTCCAAGTTGATTCAAAACAAACACACTTTGATAAAGCCCATTGTTTCCATTTGGTTATCAAACAAAATAATGTGAGATTCAGAGAAGAGATTTTAATAGTGCAAATAACAAGGTAATGAGATCCAAGATAGTTGTTACTGGTCTCCAACTAGTTGACTACAAATAAACTTCAGAAACATTCTGTATCTACCCTCCTGTGCTTAGCACAACAAGTAACTGTAGAGTGAAGGCAGGAAAGAAGAAAGAGCACAGCGTCAGTAGGAAATGCCTTCAAAATAGCGAGTGGCTCATGGTTGAACCTACACCCAAGTACAAATTACAAAAAAATAAAAGTAGCTAGAGAAAAAAAAATGACAATGAAATATGCCTAATTATTAACTCAGTCATTTGGGGAGGATGGGAGTAATTACTTCTTTTTTAATACTTTCCCTTATTTCTTATTTTTAAAATACATAATAAGCACATATTACTTTTATAGTATAAAAACATAAAGCAACATTTTAAAAAAGAAAATAAAGTATATTGACATCCAAATTTTTAAATTAGAAAAGTAATGTGGCATAAATTCGCTGACAACATTGTAGAAGGACTTAGGTTGGTTTGTGCGCTCTAGGCCAGTTTTCCCAGCAACCAAGAGTCTGGTGACACATTTATGGTGGCTGGATCTACCCTGAAGGACTTCACAAATATGGTAGGTGAGATATCCACCTATCACAAGCTGGCTAGTTTCCAGGAGGCCCTGCCCTTTTGAGCTCCTAATTTCAGCTGGCTATTGGTTAGGCGGCTTTCTTTTATCTAGATCCTTAAACAAGGCCCCTGGATTCTAGAACAACAGCAAGTCCAAGGCCAATGTGGGTCATGGAGCCGATGCTGGAGACTCGTGTCTGTCCTGGCACTTACCCCCGAGAATGTCGCTTACAGCAAACTGTGAAGAGTGATGGGGCATGAACTCACATAGGTATACAGTAGGAGCCTGTGAGTTTTTGAGAGGCCTGAGATTTTTACCAGTCCTAACCTGGAAATTTGCCTCACCCACCAGAGACAAAATGGCATCACTCATTGAGTGAAATGGGCTTAAATGGACACCTTCAATTGAAGATAAATCAAATACTGACATCAATCAGCTGAGTCCCAGTTCACTTCTATTTGATGAAATATTTTAATAAATATGTATCTTCTGTTAATTAATATTAAAGACTTAAAAGCCTTTCAGATCACTGACTTTATTTTGAAACCCAAGAACTTTCAAAAGAATATTTTCCCTTTTCATGGAGACAGGCAACCCCTCAAAAGTAGTTCCATTTCATTCTCTGTTTACATGAAGCATCATGCATCCCCTGTGTTGCCACACTGGAATCTCAGTTCTGTTGATTTACTGGCTCACAGAGGAGCCACCACATGGCTTCTGCTTTCATTTAAGCGATTGGTGGCTTCAAATTATCTTCATTTTTGAGTAAAGTTTTTAAATTGTATAAGTGATTTGTTTGCCTTACTGAAGTTTATCCTGCTTATGTTTAACGAGGCTGTAATTTCCTTTAATTTTTTTCTCTTTCTTCTAATTAGGTTAATAGTATGTGCAGGGAAACGGCAGTCTTTATTTTTAGCTAATCTGGTGGCTATCCTAGGGGGTGGCTGTGTTTTCTCAGTAGCCAGTTCAGCTGGCAGCCTCTCATGGAAGGTGGTGAATCAGACTAATGCTAAGGCTTTGGTTAGCATGCAAGGAGCTCTGGACTCTTTCTGTGCATGTCACTCTGTCTGGCAACATGTTCAGGAATTAGGTGGGGCTATAATCACATCTTCTCTTGCCCTGTCACCCAGTGAGAAAAGAGGCTTTAGAGGAATGCTGAGCATTTCTGCCAGCCCTCTCTGCCTACACTCCTCCCAAACACACCACATTTTTTTATGGCTGATGGAGGTGGTGGGGGAAGAGGGCTGGGGGTGGAGAAAGCTTTTGGTAAGCATCCAAGAGAAAAATACATAATTTTCATTCCTTACTCCATTTCAAGATTTGGACCTGACTGTTTTTTTTGAGGGCAGTGTCACTGGCCCTTATATGTGGGACCCGAACCAGGGCCGCTGGCGTCCCAAGCCAGCGCTTAACCACCTCGCCACTCGGCCGGCCCAGGACCTGACTTTTTAATTAATATCAGAACTGATCTCCACTACAAAGCAATAGGGTCCAGGAATAAAATTTAAAAATTTTCATTAGCAGTATCAATGAACACCCCAGGACCCATGGTTTTTGATGTAGATACACCTATGGCCGAGGACAAGACTTAGAATGATGCACGGTAAGCCTGCTTTCCTATGTCTTATGTAAGAACAATTTTGCTAAAAAACAAAAACAAAAAATGGGAAGAGTGATGCATCATTTTAGAGCACCTGATTTCTTCTGGAAGAGGGATTCCAGAAACAAGTGATCACTTATGCCCCAATCCGTTCTCTTCCTCCAAATAAACCAGGGTCCTAAGAGAGCTGATGCTTTCTCAGACCAACCAACTCTTCCCCTCCTGTTAGCCATTGTACTAAGACAAAAAAAAAAAAAAAAAAAAAAAAAATCATTTTTTTTCCCCCTTATCCAAGATGTTGGCATCAACAAATAGCTATGGGATGGTGGGGTTACCGGACGACAGGTGGGTGCATATTAGAATTAAACTTTAGGCCTATGGAGGCTCCCTGACACTCTGAGACTCAGCTTTCTCCCTTATAAAGGTCCCTGCCAACTTTTGTACTACTGATCTCCCCAAATATTTATGAGAATCACAGGAAGTGATATTTTCAGAAACACTGGCAGTACAATTGCAGTATATTATAATAAAACATACATGTGAGGTTACATCCGCTACTGTAGGAAAGGCAGGGAAAATACTGAGCAGGATACAGGAGCTGAAAAAGAAGGATTTTAGGATTCTCATGGTTTACTTTTAAGGTAGTCACTTTTGCACTTCCCAGTTGGATATGGTTGGGTTTTAGGAGCAGAACTAAAGAAACTAATTTGGGTTTTGGACAAAGGAGAATAAGGTCTGCACAGGGAACAAAATGTTAAAGGGAGGACTCAAGGAGAGAAGAAAGGAAAACAGACGCTAAGAAACTAGTGAGCCAGTTCAGGGATTGGGTATGGATTGGGTCGGACAATGTTTATTGAGTTGGTGTCTGGCTGATTGTAAGAAAACTTGTTTTACTCCATGTCTAAGGACAGACCCAAGGCCTAGGAAGGCCATAATTGCCCCAGGACCCAAGGGAGGTGAGAGAAAGAACTGTTTTTCATTCATAGGCTGGGTGTGCCCACCAAGGAAAGGCAGTGAAGACAAGCCATGTCCTTCAGGGGTCAACAGAGAAGGGCCTAGGTACCACTTTGAGCAAATGGGTCTGAATTTCACAATGAGGCCCAATAGGCCAGTGAGAGGAAATAGAGCTAGAAAGGCAATCCCCCCAGTGTGATGAAACCTGGGAGTGCAAACAGCAGTCTGACTCTGTGCCTGATTCAGAAACAAGCTAAGCTCTTTCCCCGCTCAGGGCCTCTGCCCGGGCAGTCCTTCCTGCCAGCAGCACTCTTCCCTAGATCTGTGAGTGGCTGGCTTCTTCCAGGCACTCCGGTCTCTACTTAGTTGTCATCTCCAGAGAGTGGGTTTAGATGACTCATCCCTCTGAATTTTCAGCATCCCCTCTTCCCATGAAGTCATTCTCCAACACATTACACCCTTTTACTTAGCTGTTGACTTGCTTATTGTGTGTTTCCTTTTTCCTAACATGTAAGTTTCATCAAAGTGGAGGCCCTATATTATGATTTTTTCACTGCCCAGCATTTAGAACAGCGACCAAAATCAGTCAGCCCTATATACATACAGTCCTGACATGAATGGATGCAGGAGAATGTCAGTTCTAGAGAGGGAAAGCACAAGGTCCATGAATTCCAAGTTTGTTTGTTTTTTAAAAAATGACATATGTCCCATCTCCTCCATTTCCCATTGTCAACAGCGCAGCAGTAGGGAGGAGCTGCGCATGGAGAGGAAACCGCATAAGGCGCTGTCTCTTTGGAAAATGATTTATATGAACTCAAGGGACTTCAGTTCTTAAGCAAAGGTGACATCTGGATAGCAAAGCTGCCTGTCTCCATCCCTGGTCACACAAAAAGGACGCCAGTGCTACCTAGCTCCTGAAGATGAACAGTGAGAAACATCTGACACAAAACAATATCGGCCTTTGCTTCTGAACATTTCTGGGAACTTTGGAGAGGTCTTGTTTGCAAGGCATTCATTAACCAAGGGACGACAGTGGGAAGGTTCAAAACAGTAAGTCTTCACAAGAAACCAGCATCATAAGGTAGAGAAGTTTATTTCCTACTATCAAAGATAGGGCAAAGTTAAATAGGACACTGTGGAAAGGAGGCTTTCCCAAGATCTCCCACCTCCCACTGGCGGTCTTTGCAGCCCTCATGACACCTCCTTCCTCCTGCCAGTGATGGAATACAGTCACTGACTGTTAAGATGTTATACAATTGTCAACAGAAAAGCTGCTAAAGGGTGACTTTGAGCAAATTTGCATAGAAATTACCCAGAATACTCAGCAAACAAGAAGGGATTACAACAGAGAAGAGCATGATTATCTAACTTCAGCTCCCCCTAGAGCCACCAGCTGAGGGGAAAAGTCAGTGCTGGATAACTGGGAAGGGAGATGAAGCTGCCACTGGCAAACAGGGAGATTAGCTGGTGCTCCTTTTGGTTGTCCCCACCTTCCCACACCTGTTTGGATATATTTAAATCTGGCTTGCTAACACATTGGTCCTTTTGTAGCTTTTGTTCCCTCATCCCCTTCATACATTTTTCTGCATTTCCCCCTCCCACATAATGGAAGAGAGTCGGCTCTTAATTCGAGTTTCACACCCATCCCCAGAGGTAAATTGCTCAGTTTTCTCTGCTCCCCTCAGTCTTGGCAGTTGCTGGTACTCACTGGTGTTCCTCTGATAGCTGTGTGAGTTAGCAGTGTTGGGAGGAAGCCTCCCCCAGAGCTCCAAGGGTTGGGGGAGCCTCTCCTCTTTCCTCTGCAAATGACCTCCTGTTCTCTTTCTTGGAGTCCAGCTGAGGTCCCTGGGCTCAGACAGGCCTTTCTTTCCCTAGGCTTTGCCCAAGGAGATGGACCTCTTTACTGTTCTGAATTTCTCTCTCCTTCTAAGATTAGGCTGCAGCCTCAGTTTATCTGGCTGCCTACCCAGGGTTTGCAATGCACACTCCCTCCTCCAGGTTCTTCATGGCCTACCCTCCAGAAAGTTCCACACTGCATGGCTGTCACTTTCCCCAAAGTCTACTCCTGCCAACTCCACATGCCAAGAAAGTAAAGTCCATTTCTTCTCATATTATTGTATCAGATAGTATAGCTCTATATGGAATGAAACTATAATAAAACTAAATGCCCATACCATTCCCAAGCCTCTGGATTTGTCATGTCATTCCCCATGACCAGAACACTGTCTCCTTGCCCCCTACATACATCAAAGTCCAGATCATTCTTTAAGAACCATGTTAATCTTTCCTCCTGTGTTGGTGTTGCATGGCCATCTAGACTAACAGCGCCACAAGTCAGGGCCATGCTTTATAATTTTCTGTAGTGGTGAACAGCAGCTTTGGCTGGATCCAAATCTTGAATCTACCACTTATTCACTGTGAGGCAATAGGTGAGTTACTTGATTTCTCTTGAGTCCCAGATTTTTCATCAGCTTACCTTACAAGGCTACAAAGATTACATGAAATGATGCATGTAAAAGAATGATCACAATAAAGGCTCAATAAATGTTGAACACAGTTGTTTCTTTGTATTGCAAATAGCACCTAGTTTAATGCCAGACACATACTAGAAACTGAATATTTGATTGAATTCACATGCATAGAGAGAGGCAGGGAGTCATTCCCAGAAATGACCTGATAAATTACTAACTCTCTTCAATCCAAAAGAATTCCTCTGTAAAATAAGAATGTTTCACAAAGTCGCTACTCAGATCTGAATAGGTAACACATTCGAGAAAAGTGAGACTTGTACCTGTGAGAAAAATGCAGTTGTCCCACATGAGAGCTGCAAGGTTTATGTGAGACAAATGAGACTGTTTTTTGTGGAAAGAACACAGGTTTTAGAATCATGAAGAGCTGGCCTGGAATTGTGCTGCTATCATTTATTAGTTGCATGAATTTGGCCACTTAAGTAACTGTTCTGAGCCTGTAATGTTTGGGAAAGCCCTCACTAGTTTATTGAGATAACTAGTGCCATGTAAGTATAAATAAATCTTGGCTTGTTGCCCCTCACCCCTCTGCCACGATTTCAAGAGAAAACTTGGGACTACAAAACAGAATCATACTCATTAATGCTTAATTACAATGCAACGATGTAGAAGTGCAAAGGTGAGGCTATCTAATATCAAAGAGTTTCTTTTAAAGCCCTTCTTATTGCAAGGAACACCAAGGCATTAACTGAGAGCTGCCCTTTACAAGAGAAGAGAATCATATGCAGGTTAGCAAGTACCACAGAACAACTAACTGCAAAGGTAAAATACTAGATTTTCCTTGTGAGGAAGACCTGTCCGGCTTTTTCTAGAATCATTTGAGGCTGGTTATAAAAACAATTTAGCATATAAGTGTGTCCCTGTAAGCCCTAAAATGGCCCATTGAAAACTTCACAGGGCTGTGTTGGAATCACAGCATTCATAACATTCTGTCACTTTGGGGGTAAAAAAATAGCTCTGTTACTATTTCATCTATTCTGAGTATCAACAATGGACTAGGGATCACAGAACTAAATAGGGTATGGATTTTGGTCTCTGATGCTGAAGTTAGTCCTAAGGTCATTCCAATAAAAACTTTCAAGACAAAAAAGAACAGAGAGCTTATTTTTAAATGGCCCAAGGGAAATTTTATAAAGAGATCCAAAGATACAGAACTGCAGTTATACCCTTTACCCAAATAACCACATATGAATCAAGACAAGACTTCATATAGGTTAAGGTACATGGTGGCCTTATGTATCTCAATGATCATACTAAGTGTGCACAAAATACTCAAGAGAACTCTAAAACCATGTTTCTTGATGAGCAGACAGGGCTTTCAATTTAAATGATTCATCTAAAAAGAGTCTCCCACACAGGAAATTGCATGAGACTTAATACATTTACCTAAAAAAGGATAAAGGATTGACTCAAGGCAAGGGGAATTCAAATATCAATTCTCCAGGCTGTATGACAAAAATTTCTAATAACCTAAAGTTTAGATCATAAATCCATTAACTCTTGATAAGATTTTTCAAAAGAAAAGAGGAAGAGATAGGGGAAGGCATGGAGGGAGGGAGGGAGGGACGGACGGACGGACAGGGAGGGATGGAAGGACAGGAAGGAAGTGAGGGAGGGAGGGAAGGAGGGAGAGAGAAGGAAGAAGGGAGAGATGAAAAAAAGGAAGAAGGAAGGAAGGGGAAGGAAGAGAAAGAGGGAGGGAAGAAAGAAAACTAACAACCATGGAGATATTATACTCTTAACTTAGGAGAAAAATTAAGTCATTAGAACTAAAGGGATCAAGAAAATTCTATGCTTCCAAGTCTAGCTTAAAAGGAGACCATTTCAGAAATAAAGTATTACTTGCTTTGGATCTTAACAAAGGTCGAACTTAATGGTCAGTACTCAGTCAAATACCTTCTCACCAAAAGTCATCTTGTAGAGCACAAGCCACCTAGATGGCAAGGGTGATGGTACAGGGTGGCATGGGAGATGGAGGAGATATTGGCAGACATCTTATTTTTTTGTAAGACTTCTGAAAGTTCTGAGGTAACTAGGGAAGACACTCCAGGGGTGCCTTAATTTAAACAACTACATTTGCCACTTGTTCACTCCATTTTAAGGAGTCACATGTCTGACTTCATTGCTAGGTAATGAAGTTAAGGCACTTCTTTGCACTAAAAACCTTTAGCAAAACACTCAAATTAAATGATTCTGGGAGCTGAAAAGTTGACAAATGTGTGAATTAGGGCAGGAGTTACACAATAGGGATGATGGGGCCCGTGTTGAAATGGAAAAGCCATGCCCAAACTAATATCATTTAAATATTGGCCAAATGTAGTTTCAGGGCTAGATTTTGCCCTAGGAGATACTTGTTTGCAAAGAAAAGATGGATCTGACTATTGTCAACTGAAAGGATGGGTGTCTCACAATGGAGGCATTTTGGGGGCTCCTTCTAAATGACAAGGAAACGTTTTCTACCACCAGAAGCATCAGGTAGCCATGTTCCACTTTTGTGCCTTCACTCAACCTTTACAAATTATTTTCTTTCAACACAGAAAACACCAAACAACTGTGATAGTTAAGGACTTGGTAGGAAAATGAAAAATAACTGCTTACTCTCAGGAGAAATATACATTTCACTAGAAACATGTGACTACATACAAAAACATCTGCATGAGTTTTCCTATACCTATATCTAGTTAATACAAATAATCACAGAGAGAGAAAAAAATACTAGTCCTAAAGGTAATAAAAATCTTTGTATCAAATGTCTCCAAAATTGAAGAAAATCTCTCTGTAAAAAGTGAGCAAAGCCAATCATGACTCCTCTAGGCTTCTAGATCTTAAAGCAATCAGCCAGCTAATATTTCTTCTACAATATAGACAAAAGTCTACCTTCTGTCAAGGGGAAGAGAATGAATTGTTTTCCCATAATGGTGTTTTCTTTTCAATCAATTTCCCTTCAAGCTTGATTTAAGAAGGTACCATGTCAGAGCCTTAGCCTGGTGAATGAAATCTGGGACAGTTCCCCATCAAAGGTGAAAATTATGAGAGGCAAACCTGGGGAGTTCAATCTAGGTGCCTCAATACACCCTCCTCCTTTTCATTCACTCACTTTCCCTTTCTTATCAACCAGAAGTGTTTGCTGCATTGGAAAAAGCTCATGGAAGCCAAAATGAAAAGGCTGAGATACACCAAAGAACTGGAAAAAAGACAAGAAAATCCTCCAAGCACTTTTCCTATTGCCATAAGTACATTTAAAGTCAATCCAATGCATCAAATATGAATTCTACTCTGTAAGGTGCTGGATATTTAAAAGATGGATGACAGAGACTTGACCCTCAAGGATCTTACAATCTAGTAGGTTAAAGAAACTACTAAAATACTATTATAACTACTTTTATATGAAAATACAAGATGTATAGTAATAAACTAACAACGGTGGTAAATAAATAGATGGTAGTCTTATAATTAAATCTAATCTTTATTGAATGATAGGGACCTGATACACTTCTTTATTTTAGGTATGGTTGCCATTATTTACACATCTACCTAAGTTACTTTATTCCCTCCTCTATTGCATTTATTCTGTATATTTTATCACATGCTAAATCCTGTTGAGTAGATTTACAGCATCTTTCTGTCATTTGTTCCCTCTTCTTCACTTCCATGGCCACTTCCTTATTCTTGATTCTCATTATTTCTTTCCTGAAACTGTGCTACAGTTTGATTGCCGTCTCACCCCTGGCCATTCTCCTATCATGCTGTTGCCAATGTTATCTTTCTAAATCACAAATTAGGTGATGGCACAGTTCTTCCTAAAAACATCTCCGGTAACTCAAATGCTACCAAATCATCTTTTGCCCTTAACAACACATACAAGGCACTTCACAGCTGGACAACAACCACTATGGCCACCAACCAAGTGGATCATTCATTGTTTCTTCTTCCTTAATACCTTGGCTCAAATGGCACCCTCGTTCTAAAAGGGGGTCACCCTATTTATCCATTCTGCCTGCCCTTCTCCACTGGACAAATACCTCATTTGAATGGTACTCCCTCTCAGGGGCATTCCTTGAACTCCCAGGAAGAATTTCTTTGCTTCCTCATATGTGTTCACATAGCATTTTGTATGTAATTTATCATATGGTGTGATGGATATTTTAATTTCCAATATTCTCAATAGATATCAATGTTGGCTGAAAATTAAGTCAAGGGAGATTGATGTGTTTATGAAACTTAAATAAGATTGCACTTAATGGAATATACTGAATATATACAGCAGTGCAAGGTCATGAATGGAGGTTATTTAGAACTATACTTTGGTTATCATTTCAGGTAAAATGCACTTAAAGTTATGAAATAAATATATGGCTTTTATGATAAGGCACAGGTTTAAAATCAGGGAGAAGATATAAGGGAGATCTGGCATCTCTATTTTCTTGGTAGTGTTTTGAAAAAAACTATTTTTCACTATTTCATATTTTTGGTATGGTCGAACAAGCACTGGCCTACAAGACTGTAGTTCTTAGGTTAAGCACCTATAATTCTGTTCACTAATCCTGAAACCTAAGACAAGTCAAGTAACCTCCCAACTTCCATTAGTCTGTTTTCTTTTAATAAAAAGGGGGTTAAATTATTTGCCCTAAAAATATCAAGGGGATGTGAAAAGGATCAAAGTGTAATAACTGCCGTAGCTCACATTTATTGAGTATCCACAAGAAGCTAGACATAGTGCTAAGTGCATTCCATAAGTAATCTCATTTATTTGTGACATTGAGGAAGGCAGGCAACATCAAGAAGGGGACAATTGCTGATAGAAGAGAAAGATGGAAAAGCAAAGCCTCTTGGGAAAAGTAGGTATATGTACTTCCAAATCAATACAGAGAGCTGGACTCTTCCTGGGTAACCCAGTGATTGTAGGATTCCACTACTGGGATGAGCTCTGCTACCATATCACTTATCATTCAGCCCGCCACACTGAGAAAAAAATTGTCCTATATGAAATGCATCAATAAAGTTAAAAAATATGTCTGTTACATTAGGTAAAAAAATAAGTCTACTACATCTTACATAATTTGCTAATTTTCTTCTACCACTCAGTATTTTCTTAGCATAATGTGTTTCTCTTTTTAATTATGTGCATAAATATACACATATATACACATATTATACAAATTATATAAATCTCTGTGTGTGTGTTTGTGTTTATGTGTCTGTAGGTTTGTATTTTCATTCAGGACATACAAGAGCACACCTGCTGCTGAAATGCTAAACACTGAGGGCAAGTTAGAAATGGTAGAAAGAGCAACATGGTTTTATTTACTAAAACTATTGGGTTGTTGGAAAAGTCATGATGCATTTTTGCAATCAAAAACATAGAAAAAATACGTCATGACTTTTCCGACAACCCAACAGTTGTCCAAAATAGAGTTAAAGGAGGGAGTCAAGTATCACCTCTTCTTGTATTCCTGTATAGCTTCTGTAGATGCGGCTCCTTTTGTGACAATGTTCTTTATTTAGGTAACTTATGCTCACATTGTTCTTTTGATAACAAACCAGTAATAAAGGTCATTTAATTTCATACACACACAGAGAAAAATACAGAGAGAGAGAGAGAGAGAGAGAGAGAGAGAGAATGATAATAACAGTTGCAACATGGCATCCTTATGGCTAAAGAAAATTATAATCCACTCATTCTCAGGAATGACCCAACGTCAAAAATGTCTCTAGTGGCAATAACTAGTCTCACCTCATTAAAGGACATTTTTGCGGGTACAGAGGAAAACAACATACACTTCCACTTGCTAACAAAAGGCAAGGAAAAGCTCACATTTTCCAAATCTCTCAAACCTGATATACCTGTCTCTCAAACATATGTATGTAAGTTCACTCAAACTAGTTCAAATCAAGGTTTTCCAGTTTACATAAGAACCATAGGTGATTCTATTCTTATTTTTTTGAGAAAGCTCCATACTGTTTTCTGTGGCGGTTGTACCAATTTACATTTCAACCAGCAGTGTATGAGGGCAATTCCTCTTCTGGATATCTACCCCAAAGATCTGAAAACATTTATCTGTAAAGATATATGTACCTCTATGTTTACTGCAGCATTATTCATGGTGACCAAGACATGGAAACAACCAATAGAACAGAAACAAACATCTGTCCTTTGACAGATGAAGAAGATGTGGTACATATATACAATGTAACATTACTCAGCCATAAGAAAAGATGAAATACTGCCATTTGCGACAACATGGATGGATCTTGAGATTATCCTTTTAGGCAAAATATGAGGAAGTCAGACAGAAAAAGTTGAGAACCATATGATTTCACTTATATGTGGGATATAAAACTGGAAGTGACAAATGAATAAGACAAACAAACAAAAACTCATAAGACAAGAGGGCAAAGGGGGTCAAATATATGGTGATGGAAGGAGAACTGACTCTGGGTAGTGAATACACAATGTGATATATAGATGATGTATTATATAATTGTACACTTGAAACCTACATCATTTTATTAACCAATGTCACCCCAATACATTTAATAAAAAACATTACATTATATTTGGAGAAATAACAAAAAAAATATGTCCAACCCAAACATCTATTATTAATTTCTCAATCTTGTTAGATGGAGACTGCACTGGAATTACTTTCCCATGGCATTTCCATGGCCGTTTTCCCTGTCTCCACAAAGTAGTGTGAAGAGACAGAAACTAATAGGTAAGAACAAATGGATTTGGTTTGAATGACAAACTATTTTTAAAGACAACAACAAATATAGCTTCCAAATATAAATAAGAAGTTTTTCTTCACATCATTTCCTGTACTTCTATTGTGTATGTATATACATATGAATATGGTATTTGTATAAGGCACATTTCCAAGAAGGCCTCTGAGTGCACAACCTTGACATATTTAATTTTAAAAGTGTACTTAAATTCAGACTATGACTTGAAATCATAGTGCTATTGATTTTTTTGTTTGTTTGTTTTAATTTTGAAGGCTGATCAGATTTTATTAAAAGATCTCAGGACATTTGACATCTATTACTGGAAATTCTTGGATATTTAATCATCAGTTAAGAACTTTCAAAAATAATGTGGAGTTTGCTGCATTCTGAAATACAGTTAAAGATGCATACAGTTAAAAAGGGACTTAAATGACCCAATGGTAGCAAACTAGAGATTTTTGTAGATATTCATTTGATATTTGTAAAGTTACAGAACAGGCATAACACTATGACTTTTATTTTTATATTAGACATGACATAAGAATAATTTTTAAAGTAATTTTGAATGATACAAGTGAAATCTGTAAAACCCATGTCTGGAATATAGATGATATTACTTATTAGGACTCTCTTCCTTTTCTTACAACAGAATACATAAATGATGTCAAATGACACAGGCCTGGATACACAGGTCTCTATTGACTTGTATGGAGAAAGGGAAAAATTGCCCCTTTCCTCCTCTGGTTCTTTTGGCTGGTTGAATAATTAAATCCACATGAGACAGACTGACAGGAGAAAATCCTAATTTTGTGTGTATCAAACCCCACATACATGAGATATCAGAGATGCCATGTACTTGAGAGGTTCAGAGGCAGAAAGGGAAAAATGAGATATATATGACATTCTGAGCTAGGCTAAGACACTTTGGGGCTTTGGAGACCATTATAGAGACAGCACATATTCACTAATTAGTAGTTTGCCCTGCTATATAGATAGGTCAAGAAAAGTAATCTCTGATAACCTCTTATTATGGGCAAGTCTGCTAACTCAAATTCCTCTAGACAATTGGGGTATGGGTGGCAGGGAGAGAAGTTTCTCTTGAGTTTGCAGGGTCTTGGTTGTTTTTAGCTCAAAATCATCCATATACCACAGAGGCACATCTTGGGGTGATACACTCTGAACCCCTACACTTGCTAACCAAGGGAACCCTTAAAGTGTTCTTTAACAAGACATTACTCCTTAAAAGGCCCAATGAAGCAATGCTTTTTATTTTTGAAAGTCATGAGGGGACCCCATGCATGGAGACCCATAGTCACACATCTATCACTCAACCTAGATCCATAATCAAAGGTTGTTGGACAATTATCTTAAAATGCTTTATTGTTCTCATTTTAATTCTGTCATGACTTATTCAAGGGCATGAGTCAGGCAGCATTGGAAAAGCCATTGACCCTGAAAGTGAGAAAGAGTTCTGAAATTTTAGGCTTACAAAAAACTTGGAGAAGAAAGGTGCTTTACCTACCAACTTTCCATTATGTCATCCCTCAAAAACCCTTGTTCTCTTCTGTGGAAATTCACTCCCTGTTAGCCTTGTCTAATTTCTTTTGCTTTGGGGGCACCTCAATGGCTTTGTTCATCTCACCAACTTTTATGTACTGTTTTCCAAAGGAAAGACACTGGCAGTGGTTTGAGGGTTTAGGTTGCTGTTTTGGAATATAAATCTTGCTTTATTTTTTAGACCATGTTCATATATGTAAAACTATTTCTGACATTTTAGACAAATTCTAATGTCAGTCATTACCTCCTGCCTCCTAAGTCCTCTAGTGATTTTCACAAGATATGCAGTTATTCACTTCCTGTTCAACACTGATAAATTTATGACTTTGACTAAGTCTTGGTCCTATAAATCCCAATTAGGCAATGTCCTTATGATTTAGCCTACAAAGTCTCACACTTCCGCCATACCCAGCCCTTCAGAAATCACTCTACTTCACAATGTCTTATTTTCAGTGACACTAGAGTCTTTCAGAATGTAGGCATCATGATACTTAGAAAAGAATGCAATATAGCCAAGCTTTATCTCTATTCTCATGTTTTATTCAGAGTGTATTTTCTATTTAAAAGAATATTGTTAAAAGAATCATTAATATTTTCTAGATTTTTTCCAAGTATCTGCTTAGCAAAGCACTTTGCTTCTAAGAAATGCTACCTCACCACTTTCTACAGAATGATCTATGTGATGTTCCCTGGCACAAGACGTGCCACGGAGAGAGTCTGGTCTTCCCCCAATGACAATAAAATGTCTGAAGTCAAGTTTTAAGGGGAAAACTTTCCTGGTCCCTTTTTGACCCAATTTTTTGAGGAATTTTAGATCTTTCCTTGTCCTGTTTTATATCATGGCATCAGAAGAAAGAATATATCTCAAAATAGGAAAAGAAAGAGACAAAATTTAATTTAAAATATGAATTGCATAGGTCTGTCATTTCTTAGGCTAAGATACCCTAGGCAAAACCACTGAGCCCAGCTGTCTTTGTCTCAGAAATGGGTAATGAGTATATAGCTTATAAGGTCTCTGTAGAAGGATAGGAGAAAATAGATATGAAAGCATTACTGTAACCCTGTAAAGTACCATCGAAATCAGAATTATTTTATTAGACCCAGTTTATATAACCCTGAATTTCTGTTACTACTAACTCTTCACAAGTGGCTGAATTTTGACATTATTTAAAGTGCTCTGCATGAGTGTCCCCGTTCCTAGACATTTACGTTAGGCCTCAGGTTTTCAGATGGAGCGCATGCCTGCGTGTGTGCAGGGGTGGAGCGCATCACTTTCCAGAGCTGATTCACACCAAAATGCTAGCTTTCAAGAGACAGAGCAATGTGGGCAGTAGCTGTTTCCACAGTACACAGTGACTGTGATGACAAAAAAAAAAAAGCAAATTTCTGGGGGAACAGAATGCTTTGCTGTCACCTTCCTCCAGATGAAGGCCAAAATACACCAGAAATAACAGATGGAGAGAAGCTGGGACCTAACTGAAGATCTCTACCTGTTGAGACAGTAGCAAGTGCCTGAGAACATCAGGGCTAGCCCTTTCTCTCCAGCCAGACAGTGTGCAGACTTCATGACACAGAAAATAAAAGAGACTTACTCCTTACTTGGTTAGGGAAATATATTCCACCCACTCCTGGGATTCCAAGGTCCCCAACAGGCCAAAAGGAGTCAATGCAGATTAAAGAGTAGCGGCGACAACAGAGCCTTGCTGAAGTTTGCTGGCATCAGAATTCTTCTGTGGTCCTTGGCTCACGTGGGCGATCTCCGAGATCTTTTCTAGATCCCCATTCCCAGCATGTTACAACAGTCTTAGGGACCCGGCGTGGGGAGCAGGACTCTGCAGCTGTTTGAATTGCTTTATATTTTACAGTGTTCATTTTTGCCTTTATATCCTCAGGAATCCCTTTATCAAATCATGACACTGGACACTTTTACATCTATCTTACAATGGTATTTGTCAATTATACTTCGATAAAGCTTGGGAGGGATTCCTTCACGAACCTTGCTAAGGGAAGCACTGGCAGTCCCTGGGGAACAGACTATTGACTCTGAAGTTTGTATTTATGGAAATCACTTTTGTCCTCATCAGCTCTTCTCAAGTGCTCCGTGATGCTGCTTTGGTCCCACTGTGAAGGAGCCAGCCTGGGCTCAGCCACTCTAACTGGGAACTGGAAGAATTTACCTGTGGTTCAGTGAGTCTAGTTCTCCAATGCCTATTTCATTTATTCAGCTTCTAATGGCTTTCCCCTTCTTACTTGTAAATTACCACGGGAAGCTGAGGAGTCTGGGAGAAGAACAAACCCTATCACTTATTCATTCTGAGTGCTTGTAAAGTTGGTCATTAAAGAGGAAACAGGAAACACTGCAGATTATTTCTAGCATAGTGGCAACTTGTCTGGAGAGGACACTTTAGGTGTGGGTTGGCAGCCCTTGATCTATATCCTAGTACTGTTTAATTGAAGGTTTCAAAGGTGAGTGCAGCCTGTTCCAGAGAGCAGGAACACACATGTCTAGGGACTGTGGATAACCACAGATACCATCCTTTGATAATTTCATATGGGATATCACTAATCCCTGGAATTTATGCCTCTGAAAACCCAGCCCACTAGCTTGGAAATGAAGCCTTTTATCCTATTTTGTGTAGAAAAACAAACACAATCAAATTCTACATGATAAAGTGAGTGCAGGAGGAGAAAAGGAACGGTGCTAGATAGTTACATGGAGGCAGCAAAGTGTAGCACAGTGGAAATAGCTCTAACTTTGAATATAGCTCTGGTTTCTTACTTATTAAGTCAACAATGAGCTGTGTGATCTGGGGAACCCATAAAATACCTACCTCATGGGAATTAAACAAAATAACTTATGTAGGCCACCTGCACAATCGATGTACTTCTGCAAATAATAGATACTGTTTATGTACATCTTTGCTCCTTGAATTCAACAACAACTTATTTGGTTTAATAATTCAAATTCAGAGTCACCAATTGTCTTCTTGATATTAAAAAGCTCTTTTTTTTATAGGGGGAGGGTGGAATACTGTGGACTGTCAAAACAAACAACCAAACAAACAAAACCCTTCTTAGTCCCCTAGTTTACTCCCATATTTCTGAGATCTGAACATTCATATCAAAGTCAGCCTGAAAGTTACCCTAGGAAATCGTTTTAGCAAGCCCCTAGAGGACAGGGATAATAATAACACTTTTCATTTATACTGCACCACCTTTCTTAATACCTATGACTTTATTTTATTTTCCAAATCTCTCTGGATGAGATCAATAGGATTTATGTAAGTAATTATTATTCTCATCACATTTACAGAGAAAGAGAAACTCTGGAAGGAGAGGCTATGTGACTTTGCCAACGTTGAGAAAGTACTGGAGATGAGACCACAAGTCAGCTCTCCAGGTCGTATATGTTTTCACAGGGATACATATATAATACATCATGCCACATACAAATAAGTAAATCTTTGGATAACCACGATCAGGGCACATTTGTCCTAAACTCTCTCAGGGTGGAGCCATTTTCCCCAAGAGATGTTTCATCCCACATCACGCACCTCCCAGATTCCTTTCTATAGTGTCTCAATCACCTACACGTATGTAACATGGGATGAAGGTTATTAGTGGTGTTTTAGCCTGAGTGGCAAAAACTATCCACTGGGCATTCTGAAGGAAACACTTTAATACCATTTATGACCTTGGTCAGCAGTGCAAGGAAGGATTCAATAAATGCTGGTGAAATCAATGACAATTCCCATTTCTCATATTCACACAAAATATTTGATATCGTATTAACAGTCAAAGGGAAGTTGGAATAGAGAATGGGTTTGGCAAAGAGAGAAAGCAAGATTCTTGTTGTCCTTAATGCAAATGGATAACTTGATGCAAGACAACAGACCTCTCGGGCCAGCCAAGTGGCACAGTGGTTAAGCCAGCGGCCCCGGTTTGGGTCCCACATGTGAGGGCCAGTGACACTGCCCTCAAAAAAAAAAAAAAAAAGAAGACAACAAACCTCGCTGAAGGTCAGTTTAACTATCTTTGCAATGGAGATGATATTATTTCTTTACATTGGCCTCCAAAGGATCATTTCAAAATGGGGGGAAATTTGATAAAGTGCCTGGAGTGTTCTGGACACAAGCAACACAGAATTCCAGCCACTGTTGCTTCTGAAGAGCCTCCCAGCAGCTGCAGCTCATCTGCGGGAAGGAGAAGGACAGTGTTATGTAACCCTGCAACTGCCCTGACAGTCCGTTTCTAAAAAGAGCCCCACTGAAGTACCCAGCGAGCCTCATTCCCAAACACTGGCAAGCCTTTGTTCTTCCTTTTAACTGAAACTAAATTGCTGCCTAAACAACTAAGGATATATTTAGAAGACAGTCCCTTCCTTTTTTTTCTTCTTTAAAGTTTCCTAATTGAGAATCATATTCCATAAAATTACATAGCAGTCCAAAGAATTGGGGTAACAGGCAGAAAGACTATGGGGGGAAAAAAACCTCATCTTTCTGACTTTTTCCATTATTTATTCTCTACAGCAAATACATAGCTGACCTTTTCTGTTTGTGGACCATACGTGCCCCCCACCACCCATTCCATCAGAGAGTCTCTTTCAAATCAACCGCACTGACACACTCAATTAATTGAATCAAAAACATGCAATGCAACTTTGAGTTTCATACCCAAGTTTGCAACAGAGAGTTAAGGGGGCTTCCATTTGTAGTTTCTGTACTGATGAAAGGTGAGGGGGAAAGATCATGGATCTGTTGTGCACAAGTATTCATTGAGGGTGTAGATATAGAATAAGGACGCTATTGATTGTCACACATATTTATTCTCTCAATAAATAATGGGTTGCTAAGCCTCTTATATAGACCAATCTTTGAAAAAAGATTTAAGACTATATATATATATATATATATATATATATATATATAGAGAGAGAGAGAGAGAGAGAGAGAGAGAGAGAGAGAGGGAAGGAGGGAGAGAGAACATACACATTTTAAGAAATGAAAAAACTGTATTAAAATTGTCATACTCAATATATACCAATAACAAAAGATGAATACAAGTCATGTGTATACATATATTTTTGGCACCCCTGGTATATGTCTCTTCAAGGAGACAACTAACAAGTAGCAATAAGAGTTAGACAAATACAAAAGTCTAACCAGTGTTGTTTGCCACCAACAGAAAGCATTAAATGTGGTCCCTAAACATGGTTGGGCTCAAGTCAGCCTGGCCTGGGCTGACAAACCAACACAAATGTTGAGAGGGGCCAAGCAAGTCATGAAACTGAAGCTAAGACAGAGATAAGTGGAAGAGAGAGGATTAATAAGAAATGCACAATTCATACAATGGCCTAAGAACACGGACTTAGCTTCAGCTATGAATTGGTGTTAACCAGTGCATCTGATTTAAAAAACTGACAATCATCAAGTTTTTTGTGAAATTTGTAATGAAACATGTTATTATATAATAGTAGACACTGTGATGGGCTGCCCAAATCTCCCTGACTCATTGCCCAAGCAGCTGGGCATGCTGCCTTATAAACAGCGGTCAGCTATCAACCCCACCAGGGTTAGCCTCAGCTACAGAGAGCCACTCACCCAAGATCATTTCATCCCAGGGTGATCTGCATTCAATGACTTATTGATGCAGGGTTACAAACGATTGGCCATCTTGGCCCACCCAACTCAGGACAATCAGAAAGGCCATTTTAGCTCCAGAGCTCTTTGTGGGGTTGGATGAGGCTATCTTTGGGCATGCATAACACCTCAGCTTCTCCCTCTGCATAATTCTCCTTCCTTCCCCTCTCTTTCACAGATGGTAAACCCAGTGATCTCCTAAAAGTCATGTAACACACTAAACTCCACCTCAGAGTCTGCCCCTGGGGAGCCCAACCTGTGACTATTAGCAACTGATAGTTTCTTTCCTTTTTTTTATTTTTAAAAATTATTTTCTAGTTACATTTGACACACCATATTATATTAGTTTCAGGTATACAACATAGTGATTAGACATTTGTGTGCCTTATGAAGTGATCATCCTGATAAGTTTAGTACCCACCTGACACCATACACAGTTATTACAATATTATTGACTCTATTCCTTATGCTACACTTTACATTCCCTTGACTGTTTCTTTAACTGGCAATTTGTACTTCTTAGTCCCTTCACCTTTTTCCACCCGCTCCCCCAAACCTCCTCCTCTCTGGCAACCATCAATTTGTCTCTGTATATATGAGTTTCTGTTTTGTTTGTTCATTTCTTTATTTATTTTCAGATTCCACATATAAGTGAAATAATATGGTATTTGTCTTTCTCTGTCTGATGGTTTCATGTTTTGTTTTTGCTATTATTTAACATGATGGAGACCAAACAAAATGAATGCCAATTTAAATGATCTGCCCTAAGCCAACAAACAATCTAGGCCAGTGCTGACTGATGGGAATATAACGCAAAGTAAATCAGTAATTATAAATTTTCTAGTGGCCACATTAAAAAAAAAAAAGGAATAGGAAAAATTAAATTTATAATATATTTTACTTAGCCCAATATATGTAAACTATAACCATTTCAAAATGTAATGAAAATTTTTAAATTATTTATGAGCTATTTTACATTCCATTTTGCATATTGTCTTCAAAATATGATGTGTATTTTATACTTATAGCACATCTCAATTCAATTTTTTATTAGAAATATGTGATCTTTATAGAAATTTCATAGGATTTACAATTGAAAAAGTAGATTTACATATTCAAGTTATTCCATACATTTAAGTGTTTTACACTGAGTAAATTGAACATTAATTTTTTTTAATTTAAATTTATTCAGATGACATTAGTTAACACAATTACATAGGTTTCAAGTGTACAATTCTATAAACATCATCTGTATATTGCATTGTGTGTTCACCATCCAAAGTCAAATCTCATTCTGTCACCATATATTTGACCCCTTTTACTCTTTTCTACCCCCCTCCTTTCCATCTGATAAGTGGCTAATATCCAAAATATATAAAGAGCTCATAAAATTCAACAAGAACAACAAAAAACAAACAATCCAATTTAAAAATGGGCAGAAGACCTGAACAGACACTTCTCCCAGGAAGACATGTAAACAGTCAACAGATACATGAAAAGATACTCAGCATCACTAATCATCAGGGAAATGCAAATCATCAGGAAAATCAAAACCACAGTGAGAAATTATCTCACACCTGTTAGAATGGTTATTATCAAAAAGACAAGAAATTACAAATGTTGGAGAGGTTGTGACGAAAAAGGAATCCTCAAACACTGTTGGTGGGAATATAAATTGAACATTAATTTTTAAAGTCTACATTTAAATTGGTTAAAATTAAATTGAATTAAAACTTGAGCTCCTCAGACACAGTGACCACATCAAGTGCTCAGTTGCCACATGTGCTGTGTAACTAGTGGCATCTAAGTTGGACAATACAGGTACAGGCCGTACTTGTTTTTTTGTTTTAGGTGCTTTAATGAACAGTTTGAATGCTATGCCATCCAAGCAGTACAAAAGCAGCGGGTAAGATAATTGAAAAAAGAGATATGTTAATAATGGAAACAAAAATGCAAAAACATGTTTTTTAAAGAAAGTTGTTGCACAAGCATGTGAAATCATTCATTTGGCAAGAAGAAAAAATCTGAACGACACAGTGTCATTCACATAGTGCATAGGAGTGCTGTGTCTTTGTAGTTAATGATCACCAGCAAGAGATGAACAAGGGATGATGGAAAAAATATTTCCTCACATGGACAGATTAACATCAGCATGGCATGCTAGTAGGCTGAGGTTAATTCAGGGGAAGGCTAAGAGTAAGGATACAAAGGCCCAGCATAGTGCAAGTGATGCTGATGAAAATCTTATTACAAGATGTTGTTGAGTCCATATCCAAGGGCTATTTGAGGTCTCCTAGCATTAGCCTAGGAGTGAAATGGTGGGGACAAAAACTGCAGCTGCTAAGAAGGTGCCTGTCTCTTCATGAAAATCGTGAAGATAGGGGAATGCCTGTTGCAAAAGATAATCAATAAAGACAACAAACGGTGTATTTTCCATCAGTCCATCCAACAAGCAAATATTTTTCTTTCTTTCTTTCTTTCTTTCTTTCTTTCTTTCTTTCTTTCTTTCTTTCTTTCTTTCTTTCCTTCTTTCCTTCTTTCTCTTTTTTTTTTTTGAGGGCAGAGTCACTGGCCCTCATATGTGGGACCCGAACCGGGGCCTCTGGCGTCCCAAGCCAGAGCTTAACCAATGCGCCACTCAGCCGGCCCCAAATATTTCTTATCTACCAAATTCTTGCAGGTTTCTAAATGCTGGGGATATACTATGAAACAAGGCCGGTGGAACTACTGTCTTCAATATTCTTACATCCTAGTGGGAGAGCCTAGAATTAATTCATTGGTAAACCAACAGGATAATTTTATAAGCTATTAAGTACTAAGAAAATGACTTAAGGATAATGTGATAGAGCATGACAGGAGTCAGTGAGTCACTTTAGCTATAGTGACCAGGACAGTCCTCTCTGACAAGAGGACACTGAATTGAGATCTATGAGATGAAAAAGGGTCAGCCAGACAAAGATCTGGAAGAAGAGTGTGCCAAGTCATGCCTTATTTGTGATAGTATAAGTACTTCAATAATTTAAGTACTGAATAATCAAATATAAAGGTGTCCTTCTGCATATGTGTTTCAGTCCAAATTGAAATCTTTTCTTGAATAAGGTCATCACAGTTGGCTTTCTAGCATATAATTCAGATATTCCCATGGAAGTGTACTGTGTATGAAAAAGACAGCTATCTACATCTCACAACAAAAATTTTGGGGAATCATTGCCCAAATTTATAGTTTTCCCAAACATATAGGTTTAAGGGCTGATATAAGAGCAAGCCCCTGGAGCCTTAGCCTACTGTGAAGGTCATGTTCTGTGTATTGCTTGTAGTTTTCCTTGGAAATGTCCCTTCAGACAGAACCACTGGTAAGATGACCATGTACATCCCCTAAGAGTCCCTGTTTGCCTGGAAATGTCCCACTGTGTGTCTGTTATGCAGGCGTGATTATTTACAGCCTCTTCTTTCATACTCCAAGGTGTCCTGCTTTGGAAATAAACTATATGGTCACTTGAAGTGGTACCTCACTGATTATACTGGGAGGGTAGAGGTTAATCCACTTAGAAGATCACTCTGGCAAGCAAGCGCACACAGGGGCCTTCTGTACCCTTGCATGCTCCAGCCAGCTCCTGTTTGCCAGAGATTAAAGATAAACAATGAAGACTATAAGCAAACGATGTGATTTATACTAAGCACCACAACTTGCTCCCAAGCAGAGCAACATATTGTCTCCTAGCATGCCCGTCCTCTGTCGCCCCCCTCTCTGACCTTACCAGCAAAGAGAGCTTCTTGATTTAATGATGTCTGAGAGCAGGCACTTAAAGAGTCCTGCCTTTTTTTTTTTTTTAATTTTACATTTACCTCTTCATTTCCTTTAGCTTGGTTTTACTTTTTGTTCCTCATCTAAAGCAACCAGCACGACCCTTTGAGCATTGTGTTTAGGGCTGAAGTAATCAATACTAGTTTCAAAGAACATGGAAAAGCCCTGCAACCTACATCAGAGCTGTAAGCAGGGCTTTTGATTGGAGCCAGATGCTATCTTTTTCAGGCGTCAAGATGTGTTGCTCAGACAGTGGTGTGACATGAGGGCTGGGGGGGTGGGGGGTGGGATATAGAGCCATTCCATTACCATGATTAGACCCTTAAGACACAATATAGAGATAGCTGAAAACCAAGACAGGAATAAGCAGAGGATGCTAAAGATGAGAAAAATCTTTCAAAAGAAGCAAAAAAAAAAAAAAAAATTTGCTGGCTGGAAGGCACCTTTCTCCATCCACAATGTTACTTACCTGTCCTGTTCTGCGTATTTATTCCTTCTACACCCACTTTAGGCATAATCACCACTGAAACACCTTCCCTGACTTATACCCCAGCCTCAGAGATGGAACTAAATCCTCCTGTCCACTTCCACAGCCTCGAGAACAGTCTATTAGGAATTACACCAAACATTTTCAATTGTACATTTATATGTCTGTCTCTCTCTAGACTGCAAGCTCCTTGAGAGGGGACGGTTTCTTATCCATCTCAGTAGTTTCAGCCTAGCAGTGTGCATGCAGTAGTCACTCAATAACTGTCCTCTGAATTTAATTGAAACCCACACATACTGATGAATTAAAGGTCCTATTGTTGAGGAAAAGAATGAAGAACTGGGTGAATTATAGCACTATTATGTGGCGGTTTTATTATACAGCTATTTCCTAGCAGACAGACCAGCTCTGAACTCTACATGAGAGATTCAATTTAGGGGAAACAATGGAAGATTGGAAAAGCCAACTTGACAGTAAACACTGAGATGAATAATAGGGCACAGAGTGGGACTCTTCCTTCCTAGGCATGCACAAACACGAAGCCATACAAAATCATTAGTTATGGCCCCATCTGGAGGGAGCGGAGTAGACCAGAGGGCCTTTTCCGTAAGGATTCTACCCTCTAATCGGCATCCTAAGTAAAGGTAAATGGCTGTACACATTGTTCTCGTACTTGGTGGTGTGATGGCATCAGCTGAAGGTACATTGGAAAACTTTATTATCTCTTCAGTTGTGAACTTTATCACTGAAAAGTATATTTCTATGATTTCCATGTAATTAAGTTCTAGACAGTCCTGGCTTTCAAACAAAAACAGGAGAAAAATAGATGTTTTTGAACTATAGAACTGCCTTTTGAACTGATCCTCTTGTGAGTCCCAGGATCTCACAAGAAACTTAAAAAGGTGAAGCAATTTGACCCTGATTGCATAAAGCCTGGTGTGGCATTTGGCACACAATAGGCATTTGGTTAATACTGGTTGTAAGAAAACAAATAAATGAATCAATGAATGCCCAGTTCATAACACAGTTAATAATTGGCAGTCCTATGAATTAAACCTAAGTACTGCATGGCCCAAGTAAAAGCCTATTTCCATCGTACATCTTATACTAATACTGGGTCTCACTATCTCAACGAAGACATTTATCATTGTTAAACTTCCAAAGACTGTTAAAACAACTCTTAATTATATGGTGGAAGGGAGTCAAAGAAATTGTAGTGGATAGTATGATATGGGGGGAGGAGTGGGAGGGGAGAATTGGGGGAGGAGGGTTGTCACTTTGAGGGGTAAAAAGTATAACTAGTGCACTTTGTTGTACACCTGAAGCTAATTAAAAATATATATAAACAAATAAATTTATTTAAAAAAAAAAGCTACTCTCAATCCTTTTACAAAGTATCCCATTTAGTATCTGGAAATGGAATCACCATTAAATGGGATGAGTATGGCATAGCTCCTATAGGAGGAAAGTGTCCCAGTATTTGTACATCACTGATACTCTTACCATTCTCTCCCAGTCATCTAAAGTCAGAACATGCCTGTGGCCAGTTTCACTGAGCCAAGCTCCCCTCAGGCTCAGTGATGCATAGGTACTGCTCAAAATATCAGAGAACCCCCGTCCATCCCTGCCTGCTGCTCATTCTGTTTCTTCTGTCAGCACCCCATGCCCCTGGAAAGCCTTTATGTTAACCAGAGTGAAATTTTCTTTTTGCTTCTGTGCTTGACCACCTGCACATATCTGCCAGCTGTTATGAGTCAGAACTTCTCATCAGAACACAGAATGCACTGCAGGACAACAAGCCAGAATGGGGTAAATGGCTCAACAAAGATAAAAGTGAATAATAGTTGTCTTACCAACACACTCATCTATGCACGTAAGGCACGACGTTTGTGGCATGGTGGGCTAAAGCTGTGAAGTGAAAAATACTGCATATACACATACATACATGTAGTCTTCGATGTGCATGCTGCTCATATGCATGGATTTCAGTTACCATAATTTCCTTAAAAACTCCAGCCTCCTAAAGACAGGGTTTACATTTTAGTCGTTATGTAGAGTATACAGTTAGTACACTTTGCATGAAATGTAAACTTCACTGCTAGTTCTTCTGTCCATGGCCCTTACATGAAGCACAGATGCATGTGGGGATGCAGGGCCAGCCATATCAGTTCTTTTGGAGGATGTCAGGGAATGGTCTCCAAGCATCTGTTTCTCAGTTCACACACAGACAGCACAGCATGGAGGGTGCGGCCTCTGTTTCCCAGTGTTACACCCATGTGACTGCATAACCAAAATAGAGAATTGGCCGATCAAAAACCAAAACGGTGAAAATGCTGAAAGTGAAATTTAAGTCGGATGTACACGGAGTTATAGAAGAATCAGCTGACTGAAAATGTAGCGGCTGTCACGACTCGAGAGAAGTTTCAAGGTCTGTATGCAGCTACAAAGCTCTTCCTAAAATTCAAATTGGTTTATCACTTTTAAGTAAGCACTCACACCTCTGTCCTTTTGCATGTTGCTTTCTTGATTTATGTCACCTGAATGAGCTCAGGTGACACACATGTGGATGTGGCGGTGGGCGGCCTGGGAGCCGACGCGCAGCTGCCTTCAAAAGCCAGTTGGAATATAGTCCTGTTCCTCATTTCTGGATCCAATGATCTCACAATGATGACTGTAAAGCAGTTAAAAGCATCACTTGCTATAGCAATCATGAGGAAGCTTTTCCTCTAACATTGTTCTGGAAGATCTATGAGCCCGTATTCCCCTGGAATTGTATCACCTCTTCGCTGCATCCTACTTACAACGCTCACAGTAGAGAGGTCATGAATAGAACTCAAGTGACAAGTCTTTTGCTGTTAATTTTCCCCCCAGAGAGCAATGCAATGAAGTAGAAATATGATACAATAAGATTATCTAGAATCCTCCTCTTTCAAAAGGGAAAGCATGGACACAAACAGCCATATATCACCCCGTTGTAAAGAATACACAATTTTTGAGATTTTATGAATATGCTTTGTATTTGTTGAACAATACATAGAGTGCTATTTCCTGCTCAAATAGTTTCTTTCATCATTTAAAAATTTTAGGGCCAGCCTAGTGGCGTGGTGGTTAAGCGCTGGCTTGGGAAGCTAGCGGCCCCAGTTCGGGTCCTACATATGAGGGCCAGTGACACTGCCCTCAAAAAAATAAAATAAATAAATAAATAAATAAATAAAAATTTTAATGTGTTTGCATTCCCATTACAAAGAAGAAAAGTTGGACAATGTTTAAAGGAGATTTTTTTTTTTTTTTGAGGGCAGTGTCACTGGCCCTCATAAGTGGGACCCGAACCGGGGCCACTGGCTTCCCAAGCTAGCGCTTAACCGCCGCACCACTCAGCCGGTCCTGGACAATGTTTAAAAATTAAAAAGCTAAGTGAGGAGGGTAAATCGATGTCAGAGTAGATCTTTTCAGGTTTTTTTCAAGGACATATATGTATACTTAGCGAATATCGTGTCACACCCTACCTGTTTTTCTATAGTCTGATTTTTCTATTAGCCCCTGTTATAAACATCCCCTGATATTTAAAGTGTACTGATCATCTGGATGAAAATTGTAAGCAGGAATCAGCAACCAGTTGAAGGGAAATTACCTAGAGTTATATCCTTATTATGGGGTAAAAAAAAAAGCAGTGTGAACTCGTGACCTTAGAAAGAAATATAATTTCAGATCTGTTATTACTGAACGCCAAGAACAGGAACACTTGCAGGGAATATCAACACTCATGTGTGCAAGATTCTCTACAGTTCTGTTAATTTCGTTTCTTGGGGCAGGAAATACTCTCCAGGAGTCCAGAATTTCTATTGTTGCCAGGACACACACAGGTGCTCCCAAATGTCAAAGAAAATGCAGAAAGGACAAAGATAAGTCTACTGGCCAGCTGGTGAAAATGTAAACACTGAATAAGACTGAGAATAAAATGGCTCAATATTTTTGTTATTGATTAAAACAAGCTAAGTCTACGAAAGTTCAGAGGGATGCTCAAAAAAGTTAATATAAATTATATTGCGGGTAGTTGTAATATAAAAGAAGTATGAGCATAATAAAGCATATTTAATTGTTATTGATTTCAGTAAATAGAGGAGTGCTAAAATATGTGTGCACGTACATTTTGTTTTAGCTTTTACTTAGGTGCCTGTTTTATAAAGTATTGTTGTGGTCATGTCACTATTGAGTAAGTTGAGAAAGGTCAATAAAAGTAACAAGAAATACATCAAATAACCTTGTAAAACAAAAGAAAAAGGATGCTTATTAAGAGCAGATAAGGCTGGTCAGCTCTGGGCTTCACATCTAATCATCGAGAAGAAAAGGACTTGCCAGTGCGTTCCAAGAGGACACCTTAATGTAACAAGCTAAGGAGAAACAATTACTTGGATTCACCCCCATCTCCTGGGAAATAAAACTGACAGATGGTTCTGGACTTTTAATAAGTTGTTTATAAGAATATATGTTTTTAAAATAATGCTAAATAAAGGAAAATATCTAATAATGAACATGGTTTATGTAATGTCATCGAGTATAATTTTTAAAAATATTTTTGGAGAGAGACAGCAAGTTGCAAAAAAAAAATGTTTAAACTTTTGTGAAGGCAGTTATGTCTTTAAACATTACATGAATTTAACAATTAAAAAAGTAACCTCAGGGGCTGGCAAAGTGGCACGTTGGTTAAGAGCTGGCTTGAGACACCAGCGGCCCCAGTTCGATCCTATATATGAGGGCCAGTGACACTGCCCTCTACAGCTAAGATGGTGAACAACAGCTCCACCTGGAGCTGGGCTGCTGTGAGTCCCCGGGGACGGCATAACTGCAGCCCCTGCTGCAGTGGGCTGCCATAGGCTACACTGAGTGGCCAGCAGCCAGTGTGAGCGGTTGACAGCCGGTGTGAGCTGCCAAGAGCTGCTGTGAGCGGCCGTCCAGAGGCTGGTGACTGATCTGCCTCACCCAAAAAGAGCGCAATGATGACACCAACATGTGCCAGTGAAGCAATGTCCTCCACAACTAGACTGAAGAACAAAAGGACAACTTGTCTGTTCCCCTTCCCCAGTTCCCCAACACTGCCCCTGCCCCCAATTCCCCAGTAAAATCTTTAAAAAACAAAACAAAAAAACAAAAAAACAAACAAAAAAAGTAACCTCAGCCTGTTTACCAGCAGCTCATATCTGATTCACCTTGAGAAGAGACTATTATGAACATGCTATCTGGGCATTGACATGTAATTCTAGAAAATATAAAACTGAGTCCAGGAATAATAATAAAATGAATTAAACCCATGATGTACTATAGATTTAAGTTAAAGGTATATGTTTAATTGCAAAAGATGAGAATTTTTTTTTTTTTTTTTTTTGAGGGCAGTGTACTGGCCCTCACATGTGGGACCGAACTGGGGCCGCTGGCTTCCCAAGCCAGCACTTAAATACCACGCCACTCGGCCAGCCCCAAAAGGTGAGAATTTAAGGTATTTAACATGTTCTAAAAAAATCAGCCACACAAAATATGGAATTAAAGTTTACATTTTTAAGAGGAATTAATCATCTTATAAGGAAAAAATTAGTTTTTAAAGTTTGGCTTTTTGGAGCCATGATTTAAACAAATGGAACATTTAAACACAGTACAGATAGTAATGAGTTCTCCTCTCTATGCACAAAGTCCCCAAGGATACAAAGGCCTCCACTAATACAGTATCTCCATTTTGTCATATCCCTGTTAGCATTGCATTTTTAAGGTGACCTTAGGTCTTCCAGGATGAACATAAACAAATGTCCTTGAGGAAAAATACACCCCATGGATAAGGCTATGGGACCATGGGGTTATAACTTGTTGTAAGAAGAGTTTTATAACATTATACAAACTCTTTGCCTCTATTCAGTACGGAAAATAAAATGCCTTCCACTTGTATCTAACCAAATGTGTCCATTATAACAGGCAAGGTTATGATGCTGTTATAAGCCCCAAATCTCAACAGTTGAAAATAATAAAGGTCTAGTTTTGTCTATTGTGGGTAGACTGGAGGCTTTGCTGTATGTTGTTTTGGTCCTCATTCCAGGGTCCAGGATACTGGAATGGTGACTAGCTGATGGCAGGCTGGTAGCCTTGGAGAAAGGAAAGAGCAATTCCAGAGGGATTCCCATCAACATTGAAATGCTTGCCCTGGCAGGGACACGTCAGTCCCCTCCACAGCTCACTGGCCTGCAATGATCACATGGTATCATTCAATACAGGGAGTTTCAGAAAGGCAGGCCTACTATGTGCTCAGAACACGGAAAGTTGGACATACCTAATGAACTTTGGTTTTTGCTGAAATTTTCATGAGCAAAGTAAAAAACCACCTATGTTCTATGAAAAAAAAAAAAAGACACCAAGTGCAGAGATAAGGGCATGGTTTTGTTAATAAAAGAGTCATTACTTATACTTTTCCCTACTGATGTCTGAAGATGATGCATGCTCCCCGCTGGGATGGGAGTCACCATTTCACTGCAGACAGGCTTCAGTCTCAGCAACAGTCAGCTTTTTTCACTAAAATGCATGTCCTGCATCTTTGAGATGGTTTCGCCCCTTTGCTCAAGCAAGTTCAAAGAGAGAGCTCTCTTTATTCACTGTCTCACTACCTCCACATCCCCCACCACTTCCAACCTCTTGTCCTTTAAGTACACACCCAGGTGCTAACATCATTTCCTCTCCAGGCAGAGCCTAGATCCTGGCAGGATCATTTCTCTGTCAAGCCCAACGATGACTTTTTCTTATTTTCCTTTTCTTAAGGGCTTACCTTTAGAAGTGTCTCCTTCAATCTGTCTGATGCTGACAGGTTAATAGCTGGCTTCTGACAAATGCTGGAAGAGACAGAAGTGCCACCGAAGACCTGAAACACTTTTTTTTTTTTTTTTGCCACTGATCCCTCGCTGCCCCAACCCACCAGCTCCCTCTACCCTTCACGTCTAACTGTGCAGCTTTAAAAATGGTAGCTTACAATTGAGTGCTTTTGGGGGGCACACCTCAAAAAATAGTGTCCATGGTTTCAGGGATGTAATAAAATGCTTCAAGGATAGCAAATGATCATTTCTTTTCCAGTATCTAGACCCAGAACACGTCAATGTCTCCAAAGTTCTTTTTGCCAGCTTAGTAGTAAAATATAAATGTGTTCTGATGATCCATACCACTCCTGTTTTTGCAATTACATTAAAAGGAAAGACACACTGTACCTTTCTGTGGTTATCTTATTTCCATTCTAAGTCCTTCACCCATGTAGACAATCACAAAAATGTTATGTATTGACATCTTTTATGAAAGGCATGAAATAGTAGTGAGAGATGTAGGCTAAAGTAGAAAATATATAAGAAACCTACAAATGATATGTGAGATATGGTACATATGAGTACACACACACACACACACACACACAAAAGGGCAAGCTTAGGAACACCTGTGGCTACTTTCTGACAAATATTACTAGAATGTAAACTCTAGCGCAGGGACCACATTTTTCTTATTCCCTAACGTATCTCCAGTGCTTAGCAAGGTGCCTAGACCAGAGTAAATATATTGTATAAATCATTATCAAAACCAATTTGTTCATGTTCTCCAGTAAGGATTATCACCAGGAACCATTATATTTCCATCCTGGTATATCTTTTGTTGTGTCTGCACAAAATATTATGAAGACAAATAGATGTTGAAGTGAAAATGAAGTCTCCCCCAAATCCTTCAACTATTGCATGTGAAATGATGATTCCTGCTAGCTATGCCCTGGCATTTATTTAAAGGCCCTTCACACACCAGAGAAACATCATTAAGAGGGTCATAAGTCAGGACCACTCCGTCAGCATTGGTGATCAAAACAACACCCAGGAGGCAGGGTTCCTTGTTTTTAAAAAGAAGCAGTCACTCCTTGTGGAACTGTGGCAAAGCCTCACCCCCGCTCCTCTGTCCCCACCCCCTTCACCCCTCCCCACCTCATTGGAACCTTGAACACGCAAACAGTAACTAAGTCAGAGCTTTACGACTGCGCATAACGGGGTCAGCCTGGCAGAACAAAATGCTGCAGTAATTTTGCATCCACTACCGCCTAGAAATGGAAGCTCTGAAAGAAAAAGGGGGTGCAGGAGAAAGTTAGAAGTCTGCCGATATCTCTGTAATGAACTCTCACAAAGAAAAGCTGTCCTCTGTGTCCCCTTCCATTAGCCAGCAGCACGGCTTCGCTCTAATAGAGGATCACCGCCACATTCCTGGGAGCCAGAAAGCTTGAGTTGGACGGCCTTTCCTTTTCCACTCAGGTTTGAGATTCTGGGGAGGATAGGCCTGGCTATTCACACAGACCAGGTTTCAAGAACTGCATCCTCATAACAACTAAATTCTGTGCTATAGGACAGCATGTCTTCACATCCTAATTCTACCAGTTAGTATGACCTAGGTGACCTCCAATATATTCCTTATACTCTTTAATGTTTAGTTTCCATAGGTGCATAATGGGCACAATAACAGAATATACCTTATTCTCTTTAATGTTTAGTTTCCATAGGTGTATAATGGGCACAATAACAGAATATAATAGGCTTATTATATATACTATATAGCCGACAGGCTTACTATATCTATATCTATATATCTATATTGCTATAACTACATATATATTCAAAGTACTTGTTTTGGTGCTTAGAAAGCACTCAAAAATTTATGGCTATTATCAGTAATACTATTAGTACTAGTAACACGGAAAATATACATGACATTCTATCAAGGAATAAAATATATGGTGGCTTCCTGTAAAGCAAATCTAATGAAAAGATTCATCATGTTTGTGAGAATACAATATTCTCAGATGATTTATTTGTCTGAAGCACAACACATCAGATTAGTATTTTTTCCAAGTAATATGAGACTACATTCTAGAGAGGTAGATAACTTTGCTTTTCCTTGGAATAATGGGACATATATCTCCCTGGCCAATAGAAGCGATAGCTAATCACATATGCGATGCTGAGTGTCTCCTTTGATTTTCCTGAATATCTGTGAGTTCCTCGCATCGCTGCCAGAGTGATATTTCTGAAGCATATATCTGACTTTATACTTCCCTTCTTAAAAGAATCATCTTTTAGCATTTGTACATGTTATGGGTGCCTAAAGGAGTAGAGACACACCAATAGTGCACACTTGATTTGTTATAAAGGGATGTGGGGAAGGATTAGGAAAAAATGATGCCAAATATTTTCCCCATAGTGAACTGTCAAATGGTGATCACCACTCGTGGAAATAAGGAAGTCTCTTACTATAAGGTTTGGTTTAGTTTGAGCAAATTAAATGTAAGATGCCAATGGCTCATTCAGATGATATTCACAGGCAATTGGAAATCTAGGCATCGTTTCCACGGAGGTTTGATTTGAAGCTCTGAGAATGTCTGAGATTGATAAGAGAGAAGTATAGCCTGAAGAGAAGATAAGAGGGTCATTCTCCTTGGAGAATGCCGGCTTTTAGTGTAATGTTTCTTATTCTTGGCACTATGCACTTTTGGGGATTGATAATGTCTGTATTGTGGGGGGCTGCCCTGTGCATTGTAGGATGTTTAGCAGCCTCCCTGGCCTCTCTCCACTATGTGCCACTGAATACTGGTACCCTCCAGTCCCTCCTATCCCCAGTTATTTATGATAACCAAAAATATCTCCAGACATTGCCAAATGTCCTTTGGAGAGCAGAACACCCTGATTTAGAAACACTAAGGAGTAGAGGGAACTAGGAAATGTGACTGAAAATGTCCATGGGAGTCAATAACAAGAAATGATGATCTCACAAAAGCCGAAGTGAAACACGCAAGAGGAGAATCGTCAAGACGTGGCTTTTGAATTGTGGTCCCCAGACAACAGCATGGACATTCCCTGGGAACTTGTGAGAAGTACAAATTCTCAGGCCCAGCGCCTACAGAATCCAGCCCTCTGGGTGTGGGACGCTTCCTGTTTAAACAAGTGCTCCAGTGGTGAGTCTGACACACAATGAAGTTTAAGAACCACAGATAATCAAAAGCGGCATGGCAGTCACAAAGGACGAATTTAGGAAAAGTTCAGCTCATGTGATTATTTGGATAGTTAGTTGTAGCATGCGGGGGACCACTTTTTGTAGTGATGCAGAAAAAAATAGGCCCGTTGGAATGTGTTCCAGAAAGTGGGCAGTGAAGAGGCAGGCAATGAAGGCTACTTTTCTAAGAAGTTAGTCATAGGTGAAGAAAGAAAATGTAGTAAGTTTAAACCTTCGTATGATCAAGAGACATTTTGATTTGTTCAGGGACAAAGGAGATAATCAGTTCCATGGTCAGGGTTCAGAAGTCATGGTCAGAGACCGAAGAAGATACAAAGGCTAAAGGGGTTACTGGATGGAGGAATGTTGTTGTGCTGGGCAGCTGGCCACTTTGTTTACTTATTCTTGCTCACATGGCTGAGACATTTAAAGTCCAATGAACAATGAGACTCATGTTAGGCTGCCCCAGCATACTATTTATGGATTTGGTATATATAGTAAATCTTTCTGTAAGAGCATACAACTTCCTTCTGGTCAACATGGGCCATGCCTTGGCCTATTGCAATGACCCTCAATCAGGGATGATTTTTGTTCCCCACCCCTCATCCCCTCTGGCAGGGGACATTGGGTAATGTCATTTCAAAAGTGGAGAGGGACACCACTGGCATCTCATGGGTATAGGTCAAGGGTACTGCTAAAGATCCTACAATTCACAGAACAGCAACTCACAGCAATGAACTATTTGAGACAAAATGTCACTGGTCTACTGAGAACAACTCATTTTTATCATTTAGTTGTACTATGTGAATTTTATATCACAATGCCTAGTCTCTTCAGCTCTAACTTTTGCCTAATATTTTTAATCATTGACAGTCTACTACAAAGAGATGTTCACTTCATTTGGTTGTAAATCCTATGACATTTCAACTCAAGAAATTTACTTGTAACTCTATCACTTTGTATTTTGGCCTATATTTTGATCTATATGCTAACAGATGTGCATACTACATGCAATTGCTCCTATTTTATTCATTTATGGCCAACAGGATATCTTTATTCAGAAACTAAACTTTACAGAGTCCGGAGACTAGCCTGGTTTTTTCCAGGGCACTTTTCATTGTTTTAACTCTAAAAACGAAGACACAGGCAGACAATGCTTCTGAAAGTGCTTATTTTGCTTTTCTATGTACACATCGTCTGTTGAATAAGTCAACAAAGATGCCAGTTCTTTATATTAATACCATGGCCTAGTTTATTCATTCAAAGTTTCAAGAATGCAGACACATAACAGAGAACCCTGCCAAAAATTACAGAAGGAAGGAACAGACAACGGTTTCTTGGTTGGAATGATCCATTGTCCACAATATCGCTGCCAGCTAGGCTTCAAGGTTGATGTACAACTCAATGCAAAATGCATCCTTCTCGCTTTCTCCTACCAGTCCACTCCTACACGCTGGATTACTCATAACTGCAAGGCGACAAGACAAAATAAAAGGAAGAAAGTGGAGGGTCGGGAAGAAAAGGGGCCTACGGCTCCAGAAAGGACTACTTTTGCAAAGGGTTACTTTTAAATATCTTCTCTTGGAACATTTAAAATTAATGGTTATGTGTAGGAAGAAAGAATCTGTTGATATTTTAGTCATTTTTATGTACTCAGCGTCTTTAAAAAAAAATAAAATCATAAAATACCATAATTAAATGATTACTCACAAGTGAACTATATTAGGTTTTGCAGATATGGCTTAAAATGGACTAAAACTTCTTCTGAATTCTGTCTTTTTAAGTTTTGAATAGATAACTTACTCCTGCATGCACTGGTCTCCTTTCCCATTATGAGGACAAGGCTATTGAGACTACTAAGGACAGATTAACTTGGAAGTATTTGTTCTCTTCCCAAAGTGATTCTAATGGCTGCTCATTTTTTTTCTCTGCAAAGCTCTCCTTTTTTCTAATGTTCTTTTGAGCCTTCTGATTATACAAGAAATTACATAATTAAGTTCTATTACCTTACCACTTGCTAACATAACTATAAGCAGGGAGAGTTGATCTAAAATTCAGGACTCTGAGCAGTTGACACCAGCAATATTAGGGGGTAGACAAAAGCAGTGCAAGTGAAAGACAGCAACTGGTGACATTTCCTGGTGGAAGGGAAGTATCTGAGATTTCAACTCAAGATTTTCTTATAGTTTCAAGGAAAGTGAGATAGCAGCCAAATTCTATTCAGCCCTTCAGGGCAAACCGCCTGCATTCACGGCAGTTATTTCTTGCCCCTTTACTCATACTAGTCTTTTTGTGCTGTTCCCTGGTGAATGGCTCTCCTCCTTTCGTATTTCACTCCCTTCTTCCTCCTCCATTCTCAGTTTCCTACATCGACTTCTTTTGATATAACTTCCAACAAACAGAGTTGTAAAAATAGTAAAGTTCCTAGGTACCCTTCACTCATCTTCCCCTTATGTCAACATCTTATATAACCATAGAATAATGATCAAAATGATCAAAATAAGGAAGTGGACCTTAATGCAATGCTGTTAACTACCACTATACCACGTGTCATCAACACAAGTATCCAATTTATTTACCCATTTAGCAAATACTTACTAAGTTCCTACCTTATGCCATACACCATTCTAAAGATTTGGAAGAAACCAATGAATAAAGGAGGGAAAATGGCATTGGTGCCTTCATGGAACACACATTCTAGCTCGCAGAAGACAGTTCACTTCTGAAGGCAGCGTGATTACTGAACATCATTGTAGATGACACCAGGATGGAGCTAGAGGGCACAGGGGGCAATCCTGGTTGAGAGGCAGCCCACACCATTACTTACATGAGCTACCTCCCACATGTTCTTTGCAGTTCTGTGTTTGCATTCTTTTTACTCTCTCAAAACTCTAAAAGTATCTTTCTTCTCTATGTTTGTGTCATGAAAATGGCTGTTTTCATAATATTTAGTGCTGTTTTCCCTGAATTTCTTTTTCAATTGTAATAAAGCTGGGTAAATTAGAATAATGGAACCATATACAAACAGTTGTCTACCACAAGTACAATAGTCTTTGCATCTACCCACAAACAGAATGCCAAATGAAAGCAGGGTAGAAAAATTTTATTGCATACATCTTTTTAGCCATGCTGCCTGATTTTCAGTAGCCTTTCATATCTTATTTTTTTACAGAAAAATATGGACTTGTAGAGATTTGTCCTACCACACTTTTTTTGTAGGCACTGGGAATGTGGGCCAGTGCTATTTTCAAGGTCAAATTAAATCTTGCATGACCAAGTTGATACTTGCAAACACATCTAATAATCTCCTTTAAACACCCCTTACAAGAAAGTGAGGCTAGGTGGCTTAGTATTAAAAACATTGGGTACAATTACTAAAATGACCACCTGAAAATGAGTTGTGTGTAAAAGAGAGAAAGAAATTCTTAACACATCTAGGCAGGATTCTAAAGCCAGTGAGATCTTATCACAGATAGAGCAAAGAGTTGCCAAATCCCCACAAGGTTGGGGAAAATCTATTTAAATGGTGATTTCTTGCATGCATGGCATTTAAAAAAGGTCTCTGTCAATAATCTGATCCTGACTTACTCTTTGCCAAGTTTGAAGTCTTTCTGCTTCTGAGGACATTTCCTTTATTTCCCCAGGCTTTTGGAGAGAAATGCTCCCAAACCTTTGCTCACAGAACAAACGTAAAGAAAGAAATATATCAGAAAGAGACACAACTGTCTAGTTATTGTACATGTGGTTAATGAATAATCTCTGGATAAATCGATAGGCTAATTTTCCAAAGCTATACACCTCATGGTGACCCCAAACCAGTTTAAGTATGTCAGTGGACAGGTATCTGGGCGAGGCTCAGGTGAAGCCACCAGCCAGTCCTTTCATGTTAACAGAGACTGGGAAACAAGCACTCAACAGGGAACAGTCCATTAAAATCAATGGGACAGCCACTGAGTATCATGTAAAAAGCTACAGTCTTTGGACATGGAAAGATGTGTTCTACCCGAGGAGAAGTTGTCATGTCATCCATCCTGGCAGTAGCTTATTTCTGAGAGTGATTATAAGGGAAATAAGGATGCTTCAATAGTGTCAATCTCAAAGAGTTAGAGATTTAGAGTTTTCATTTACCCTAATGATGCCTCCATATTAGTTCTCGCCAAGTTTTCTCCCAGTCCTCTCACAGCAGGATAAATAATATGTGTCCCATTTCTCTTCCCTGTGGCCTATGCCACAAATTAATGCTCTGTCCCCAAAGTAGAAAGTAGAGGGGTTTCTGTCCTGTCCCATTAAGTGATTTTGGAGAATGTGTGTGTTATTGTGCTGTAGCTAGAAACAGAGAAGTGATTCATTTTAGGAAAAAATTTATCCCTTTTGGTGCCCTTGAAAAACATTTGTTGTATTGCAATGTGATTATCATGGATGTGGACAGTTTAAGATTGCTATTTGTTAGTTTATATTTCAAGTTTCAAGTTTCAGACAGGCCTTCTTAACGTTCAGAACTGTAGAGCAACTATGCCCTTCATAGCTGTTATATAACTTTTCAGTTTGGTGTCCTGCAAACCTGGCTAATATATGCTTTTCTGTTGAATGCTTTACTGTATCTGTCAGGTAGCAAAGTCTGAGGCCAGTATGGATGGATATATTCTTGAAGTTGTTCCCAAAATATTTACTGATGATGGATGCACAACAGACTATTTTCATTCTAGGCAAAAGAGAATTGGTCTGTCTGTAATTCCACGACTATTCACATAAAGTACTCTTCTTGAAAATGGTTTGGAAAAAAATGATTAAGGTTTTGTAAAGATCAACCTTCAAATATGGAGCTTCCTTAAACCACCACCTAACCCACGGTCATCCACTTTTATAAGTTCATAGGGACATCTTGTCCTCATACACATTACCACACACTTGCATGCATGCACACATACACACACACACACACACACACACACACACTCACAATACAATGACACATATCCACTATCATTTCCATATATACAAATCCTACCACCTCACATAGTTCCCAAGACGGCTTTCAACCACCATGAAAATTGTTTTGTTGTCACATAGAGAGAAGATATCATCCATATTTCATGGTTTCCTCTGGCACATTCAGATTGGTCCTGACCAAAATAAAATACATTTGGCTCCAGGTGAGACTTAATCTTTTTTTTTAATTTAGATTAGACAATTTGAGTCAAGTAAAATATAAATTCTAGTCTAATAAAACATATTTCTTTTCCTACCCCATCATCACCATCTCAGTAAATATTGTCATAGTCCACTCAGCCTCTCAAGTCAAAAAGAGTGCACATATTCAATTTCTGCCTTTCCATTATTCCTTCCCTCTTCCCGATCCATGAGCCATCAGCAAATTTTGTTAAAACTACCCCCAAAATACACTTCCAATACATCTATTCTTCTCTAATCTCCCTAACAAAAGCCTCCTACGTAATTTTCCCTCTTCCTATCTTTCCCTTCTCCTACAATCCATTTTCCATACAACAGCTAGAGTGACATTTCAAAATATAAATCATTTTATGTCATTTTATCAATTAAAATCTACCAATGTTTTCTATTACTTTTAGAAATTACTTTTTTTTTTTAAACTGAGCCATCCTGCCACCTGCTGGCAGCTCAACGGCAGCCCAGCTCGGGCTGGGCCTCGAACTGCTGTTACTCAGAGCTCAGCTCACACTCTTGAGTGAGCTCTTAACCAAATGAGGCACTAGGCCAGCCCTAGAAATTACATCTTAATGGCTTACCATGGCCTTCAGTGCTCCACAGGGTTTGGCCAGCTGCCTCACCAAATTTGTTTCTACCCTTCTTACTCATCGTGCTCTAGTCACTGGCCCCTTACTCTTTACCGAGCATTCAACACCCCTAAAGGCCGTATACTCATCACATGGCTGGCCACTTCTTAGCCTTCAGGTCTCAATGCCAATGTTCCCCAGGGAGACCACCCTCCATATTCTTCCTCAAAGCCAGTTATCATCTATCACGTTGTCCTGCTAATTTCCATTGCAGTACTGGTGGCAGTCCAACATTTGCATATCTGAGTACTTACATACTGTCAGACCCTATATAAGAATTTAAGTTCCTTGATGTCAGGGACTTGGTTGGCCATTCATCTCTGTATCCCCAATTACTACCGCAGTGCCTGTCCCCAAATAAGGCTCTCAATAAACTGCTGGTAAATGAAAAAAATGTAAGTTGAAGAGATGAATGAATTCCCTCCCTTGATTCGTTGGCATCAGGAATCACCTTCATATAGGCTCTCGGATGTGGGTGTACTCTCTTTTCTGCTCACTGAAGCCCTTAGTGCCCTCAGCAGTAAAATAGGAAAGTTGTATTAAATAATCTTTCCAGTCTTAGAGCTGAGGAGATCTGTGAACCCAAATCAGCAGAATAATAGAAGCTATTTGTAGCAGAGTCAATCATGGACTACGAGGCTTACCATTTTCATTTTATATTCATTAGTAAGTATAATTTTATTTTACTTCCTATATCTGAATAAGGAAACAATCTTTGTATGTAAGTATGTATGTATGTATGTATGTGTGTCTGTATATCATCTATATATTCAAACTTGATATTCCTATCTCTACCTATCTCCCTATCCATCTATACTTTTTTGAAATCATAAGTTAGATAATTCTTAGACTTCAAGACCCATTTTGACTTGGAACAGGTATAAAAATGTACCACATTAACTAATTTTATTCACTGATAAGAGCCCATTCCTATATACTTTCTCTTGAACCCCTGGTCATTCTGCATTAAAGAGATTCTATTTGGTGAATTTTATAAGCCTTTCAATTGTCCTTATTAAAAGAATGCTCTTTAAGGTAAATTACTACATATGCTCAATTATGGTAAATTTCATATGATATTCCAAAATTTAATTCCAATATAACAAAGATATTAAATATTTTAAGTTTCTTTGTCTTAATTATAGGATGTGTTCTGAGGCATGGAAGGTAAAGAGATCATGTGGCAAGATCAAATGAAAATGCACTATTTGTATTACATTTTAAAATTAGTTTGATTTTTCCTTTTGTTCATGTTTTTAGTATGCTTTACTTTTTTCTTATGTACTTAACATTTTTCTTTCTTAGAAATACAATACTCCTATCTAGTCTTATTTTATGGGAATTAAAGACCAAAAAAAGAAAACACATTTGAAAAATCTGAGCTTGAGGATGAGCAGTTCTGGCTTATTCTCCTTCATTACATTAAAAGAAAAAAAATAGTCCCAAGATAACATCTCCCCAAACAGATTCCAACTCTTAAGACAGGTTTCAACCTAATTCATCATTTCTCACCCCACTACCTGCAGTTGTCCAGCCATTGGGCTGGGGGATTATGAACTGTGACATCATGTAATTCTCTGGTGCCCATCTAGAGATGATAGACCTGAAATTTACTAACCTCGAGGTCAGAGGAAAAGAAGCAACGGTGCCATATTGCAAGGAAAGAAAGGGGATCGGAGGTCAGAAAATGGAGAGTCTAACTCAAAATGATTAAAACTATTGAAAGAGCAATCTGTTTCCAAATAGTTATTTAGTATCTACTATGCTAATTATTGGGTATATAATGGTGATTGATGCAGAATCGACCCTTGTCTTCAGGGGGCTTAAACCCAGTAGGTTAGAAAGAGAAAAGGCTAGAAAAAAATAATAATAGTGCTAATAATAATAATAATAATAATAATAGGAGGAGGAGGAGGAGGTGGAGGAGGGGAAGAAGGAAGGGAGGGAGGAAGGAAGGAGAGGAGGAGGAAGGAAAAAAGCTAGAGGAAAGAAGTGAATACACATTATTATTAGGAGGAGATTTATTTTAAATCCCTTATTTTCCCCATTGTGGACCTGCCCACGGCTTCGGTATTTTCTCCGATGCCAGTTATAATTGGAAACTTAAGTTCTTCCATTGTTTCTCTGATGCAACATTTTCTGTTAAACACTTAAGTACTTGTAGCACTTTAGCAGTCGTCTCTTTCTCTCCATACTTGAGAGAAGGTTAGGAGTATGTAAGCCCAGCTCTGCCTGAGACTGGGTAAGAATTTAGGGGTAGGAGACACATGGGGAAGTACTTAGGAAAGAGGATGAAAGTTAAGAAGCCCATTCTGAAACAAGGTTTTTTTGTTCTGTGGAATTCAGAAGCGGCAGGAGCATGGACTCTAGAAGTCCAACAAGAAATATATTAATGTATACTGGGTCATTTTTCTAAAGTATGACTAGATGGCCATTCTCATGTCAGTGATGCATATTGCTTTAGTGCACTTTCTTTAACACAAATATCACATGTAAAATAATTTTAAAAACTAGAAAAATGCACCTGAAACATCCCATTCCTTTGTTTAGAAGCTTTCTACAAGATATCTTTATGGAAAGGTAGATATCCCATCTGTGACTAAGAAAGTTCTTTCTTTGGCTGGAGATGGTTTGTACAGATAATATTTGTACATAACACTTAAAATGGTGGTGCTACAGATTATTTTTTATGGTGGTGGCATATCTGTGCCATGATGAAGTCACTCTTTTCATCCAGTTTCCCTTATAATTAAAAGCACATCCCTGAGAAGTAAGGTTGCCTGGAATTAAATGAAAGGATCTCATGGTCACAGGCAAAAACATTACCTAAGCAAAAATTAAACACTATTTTTGTCTCAATGTATTCTTATTAAATGAGCAACTGGGCCTAGACATGAAATACCATGAAAATGGTTGAAGTGTCCCATACAATAAATGAGTGCTGGCAAAATAAAATCTTAATGAAAGAATACTTCATTTCACTAAAACATGGCTTTGAAATGATAGATAGATTAATCACTAAAGGCTCACCAAAGAAAAAAATAAAACCCTCTCGTAAGATTAAAGATATTATAAAACTCAGAAAAATCAGGCTGTGATAACTAGGGGAGAAGGTGAATTTTCTTTAAGTGATAAATAGGAGAGTTAAGTAAGTTAAGTGTTCTGAATTCCATGCCAGAGGTAAAAGGGAAAAAATAACCATCTAATGAGAAGTCTTAATGAGAAGTCGATTACGCTAACACTGTTGTCAACTAATGAGAGCTCAGACACTCATAGAAAGGGCCACACAGTTTTCCCCTTGTATTTTCCCTACAATGTAACCCAGGGCATACATGGAAAATTGCATCTTCTTAGAGCTCAAGAAGTTTGAAAGAATAGACTTCAAAGTTTACCAAAGCAGTAATCCTTATTAGAGAAGAGAGTAAGCAGGTTGGAAGTTCATTATGGAGTGGGGAGATACTCCTGAGTCCAGTCTGTTTTCCTCCTACTTGTTCACAGGATGCATCTCATCTTCACTCATAGCCTCATACACCCATCCATCCATGTATCCCCATAGTCTATAAATTCTATTGCCCATGACAGACAGTGTGCTTAGAGGCTAGAGGAATGTGTAGAAAGCTGCTGCTGACTTGGAACTCTCATTCTAATCGGGGGAGAAAATATTAGAACACAACTTGGTCAACACAACTCAGTAAGTGCTATGGCAAGACAGAAAAAGGGAACCTGTTCTAGTGTGATGTCATGGGAGACTTCCCTGGTAAAGAGATGCTTCAGCTGAGTGTTTGTGGAATAAGTTGGAACTAAGTGAAAAGTATGTGTGTGTGTGGGTGTTTGTATGTGTGTGTGGGTGTGCATGCATATGTGTGCATGTGTGTGCATGGGGTGATTATGGGTGTTCATGGTGTGTACACATGAATCTATGTGTATGTATGCACACTTGTGTCTGTGCATGTGTGCAATGATATGCATGCATGTGCTCACATGTCTGTACATGCACATTTGCATATGTCTACTGGTATGTGCATGTGTTAACATACAGATGTGTATGTATGTTGGGGGTGCATTCTGAGCTGAGGTAACTGAGTTGGAAAGGAGCCTATATCTCTGAGGACTAAATACAGAGTGTGAGCCTGAGGGTGGATGAACCCCAGGATAACACTAGAGACATAGGCACAGCCAGATCACAGTACTTTGCCAGTCATGCTAAGGATGTAGGTCCTTTTTCCTACGAGCTCCATGTAATTGTTTAAGTGACTTAGGTAGTGGAATGGCAGAAACGAGATTTGTGTTTTAAGAAGGATCACTCTGGCTGCGCTACCATGTCAATCAGTCACAAATGGATCTCTGGCCCCGACTTCCCGCCTGAACTCCAGACCAAAATTTATAATTGCCTGCTGGACATCTTCCACCAGGCCCTTAAAACTCAAAGGAGCTAAAAATGAATTTATTTTCCTTGTAGAATATGTTGTTCTTCTCCCTAACCCACTTTGGGGAATGGCACCCATCTCAAACCATTATTCACATCAGGAACCTTAGAGTCAATACTCTTCTTTTTCATCCTCTTCAACCATTCATTGATAAACTGATCATCAAACTTGGGCAAATATGTCTCCTCCTTTCCACTAGCATCCTTCCTCTTTGGTCTCACATCAACTCCTCCCTGTGTTTCCATAGCCACACTGCATCCAGTCTCTGGATAGCCAATGCATCCTCTACCCAGGCTATCCAACTGCCACCCTCTTTCTCAGGAGCTTCAAGCATTGCCCACTTCTCTCTGCAGCAGAGTGTAGTGAGAAAAACATGGGCTTGGCATTTAGCGGTGGTGTGAACCCAGGTCTCAAATCACCTTCCATAGAATTTAATGAACAAGTTACCTGTATCTGTTAATTTTCAGATTCATCCATTATGTAATGCAGGTAGTTACCTTTCAGATTTGATGAGATAACATATTAAAAACAACTAGCACAGGACTTGGCCCATAGTCAGTACCCCTCACTTTACCCCCCAATTTTTTACAATCTGGCCTTAATCCACCTTTTCCTCATCTGCTACTATTCTTATCACCCATCCTATAATCTAATCATGCAAACTAACTTCTCTCTTGTTTGAATTTACTACAGAATTTCCCATAATATTCCCACATCTCAGAATGTCCCTCCCTAACCTGCCCTGCAAAATCCTACTTATCCTTGAAGATGCAGCTCACAGATGTCCTTTCAGTAAAACTTGTATGGCCACCATCCATTCCTTATAAAAAAATTACTCATACCTTCTCTGAGCTCCGACAATACTTTATAAATGTGCCTGTATGACTCTTTATGTCACTCTGGATTGGTGGCTCATTTAAGACCAAGACTCGCTTTCCTCATTGCCTTGCACATGGGAGGTACTCAGTAAGCATTTGCTGGAAAAAGCTGACAAGCTTAAGTTGCAAGACATATTCTATGTGAAGAACATGCCAAAGTGAGCAGTCAGGAGGCTGGAGGTTTGACCTTGGGAACTGTTTACACCCTAGTACTGCTTGTAGCTCTTCCCCCAAAAGTTGCCTCCTGAAAATGTAAGCGTAAACAGGGAAAGACATATCAAGAAAAAGACTAAATTGTACTAGCATTTTCTTTATCCTCTCCAACCCCAGGAAGAGTGGCCAGTATTGGATTTCCAAAATGATTCCAGTGAGGGGGACATACAGAGGAAGGGACTTGGGGTGAGAAACATAAATATCTGCACCAGGGAAGGGAAAGAGGGGAAATGTATTGTTTTCCTAAGGCTGCCATAACACACTGGGTGTCTTAAACCAACTTGCATTTATTTTTTGACAGTTCTAGAGACCAGATTCCTGAAATGAAGGCTTTGGCATGGCCATGTTCTTCCTGAAAGCCCTAGGACAGAATCTGTTCCGTGGCTGTCTCCTAGCTCCTGGTGCTGCCAAAACTCATTGGTGTGCCTTGGCTTGTAGATGCATCATGGCAATCTCTGCCTCAATTGTCATATTGTGTTTTTCCTGTGTGTGCTATGTCTTTTTGTGGCACTGTCTTCTCTGGGTGTGCCTGTCTCTGTGTCTCCTCTCTTCTTATAAGAACACCAGCCATATTGGATTAGGGATCCACCACCCTAGTCCAGTATGACCGCATATTAACTTACATCTTAATCACATATACCAAAACCCTATTTCTAAATAGGGCCACATTCATAGGTGTCAGGGGTTGGGACTTCAGCCTACCATTTTGGGGGGCTCAATTCAACTCACAACAGGGATCAAGGTGGCAGAGACTGGTACTCTGCTTCCAAGCAGCACCCAGGATACAGGAGACATTTAGTGCAAGTCAGCTAGTGGTCAGTGGGAGCACTACTGACCACTCATCATGAAACACACCAGAACAATACTGCTTAGGACAGAGGACACCGCCAAAAGCATGCACAGCCAAAAGAACAATACACAGAACTCCACCACCAAGAACTATTCTCTTCCTCAAGCTTTTCTGCCATCACCAGGTAGAGAATCAGGCATGACCCCATTATAAGAAAAGCAAATTTTTAATTTCTTGTCAGTTCAGAAGGTGAAAGACTCTGGGATGATATATGGTTGGATTAGAGAAATAAAGAAAAGGAACAATTTTTACATAAGAATGGTATGGCTTTACTTCAGACTCATTCCACAAGTGTTATAATGTGGCTCTGACTATAAGGAGTGAGGCCATTGAAAACACTAGCCCTGAATCTCTCCTTGACTTGGTTAGACAGCTACGGGCAGGGCTATTGGCTGTATGTCAAGAGTAAGGTAGAGGAAACAGCCATTTCTTCCAGCATATGGGTTTGAGAGAGTTGGATCTGGTGTCTTCTACCTGAGTATTAAATTTGTTCTGTACTCACTTTCATACCTGTCCCTTATGAAACAAATGTAAAATCAGGAAGGTAATTAATTGTGGGCTCCTGGGGATATTATTGCAGTAGCATTGCTGTTTCTACATTCACATGAAACCACCAGATGCAACTATTTCTCTGCAGTTTGGGACCAAACAGAATGGTCCCTGGGAGCAACACACATCCTGTAGGTAATGAATCCAGATACCAGAAATATGACATGATTTAGCAGAGTGACCTTTGGCTGTACCCAAAGGTGAGGGGTTTCTTGTCCCATTTTGCGATGTTGAGTTCTGTGATAGGATATTTCATACCTTGTTTGCCATCTAAATGACAACACTGTCATCAAGGGCTGGGGGTGACCTATTCTTTCTGATACGCAAGACTGAATGCAACCCATAGATTAGCAGCTTTGCAGACCAAAAAATAGCCCCTTTATAAGGCAACAGAAGTTTACTCAGAAATATGTGGTTTGACATTCTAGACAGAAAGCTGATTTGTATTAACTGTGAATTTCTAAAAACCAAGATCTAAACACATACTCATAAACCAGAAATCAAAGCAACATTTTAGTATTAACCACAATTTCTCAGATCATTAAATAAAAGGCACATTGGACCAAACAGAAAAAGCAAGAAACTGGAACCTATTCTTAAGTAGCCCGAAGGAGAGACTAAAGATTACATATATAGGGAAGTATAAATATCTTTACTATTCATAAAAAGTTTCCACTAGTATTTAGCAGAAATCGAGCATAAGGAAGTGATGATTTGGGGCTTTCAAAATCACTCTTATTCCTGTCTCAATATCAACATTCAATTTTGAAAATACCTACCCGAGATGTGAGTATGCTTAGTTTTCTCCTTGTGCCTCTTATTCTTTCAGATACATAGAGTCAGCTGCAGTCACTGAAACATTCAGCTGTCTGTTTCAATGAAAAGGCTCTCCTTTTTGGTGATTGACAGAGAACATTCTGCTAGCATAGGAGCAAAATTACCTATGGAAAAGAGAGGCCCCTGGAATGTTCTCTTTGAGGGTAAAACCATTGGGTTTTTTCCCCTTCTCTTAGCACAACCTTTCACATATTCCATTTATGCTTGAACACATTTTGTCTGTAGAAGACCATTTTTCTTTTGATTCGGCTGTTCTCTCGCATGAAGCTCTTTCCCAGGCTTCCATCAATAGCCAATACTAAAAAGATCCTTAGTACAAAAATAGTAGTGATAGCTAAGCATTGGCAGGTTGGAAAATTTAGAGAAAGACTCAGCACAGACATAGGATGAAATAAAAGATAAACACCTGAAACTAATAAAAAAGAATTTAAAAAAAAATAAACATTTATGGTTTTCCAGCAAAAAAATATCCAATATGCAATATTTTTATTTTTACATATGCTATTTTTTCCCAGAGTCATCCTAGAAGTTCTAAAAGATCTGAGAGGTAAAAAAAAATAAGATAATAAAAAATAAATAAATTCACTGTGACTTTTATAATAGTTTTACTTTGTCATGTCTCATAGATGTTAAACCAAATTAAATGGAAACAGGTTTTCATATAAATTTGGAATATTCTATGATTTTAAATAAACCCAGCATTAGCTCCATCTAAGAAAACTTTAAAAAAATTAATTTTGGCTTCTCCATAACCTTTAAAAAATAGGCTCTGTCATATAAATCTGACTTTACTATACATTTTAGCTTGTCTAGGATGATTTACACCTGTTGACATGATAGAATTATTTCTAGCCACCGCCTTTGAATCTCAAAAGTGTCCTGATATAAACTATAAATTACAGTCACCCTACGTATAAGACACTTTTTTTGGACACACCTCTGCCTATGTTTTTCTCCAGGACTCCCCTATATTCACTCATGCCTTTCCCTGTGCCTTTAATGAGAGCACTGGTGTCTAGGATGGAATCCAACAAAGAAATTACATAGTTACTTGAAAATATCTCACCCTAAATAGAAAACTCTGTTTAGACATTTGCACATGACATGCAAGGTACCTAGAAACCCACTCATGGTATTTCCTGTGGCAAATGCTACCTTATGATTGCCTAGTCCATATCTGTGCTTCTCTATCTGTTAAGTAAATTTTGACTTTACTCGGGAATTAGGTAACACTGGGCTCAGAAAGATGGGCTCAGCCCCAAAAGATGCATCATGACTGGTCTATACTAGTCATGGAAATCCCATTCTCCTTTGCTGGTGACTGATTTAGGGTAACCCTGTGCCCAACTTTGACTAATGAGATATAAGGGGAACTCCTCTGAGGGTTGGAGGATAGGTGGGAGGCTTCTGGAAAAAAGTTTTCCTTCCTTATAAAAAGTAAGATGCATGGGAAAAGTCTGTTTTCCTTTCAAGCTTTGAATGTCGAGTTGTGAAGGTATTTGGAGCTGCAACAGTCATCTTGTCTTATAAGTGGTCAGGAATCCCAGTTACTTGCTGCCGAAAGCACTCTGATGTACTTTCTATTCCAGGCATCACTGTGGCATCCAGAAATCTCAGTGGGAAGCATTTCTCTGAGCTGTTAAAACTAAACAGCTCTGTGAGCATAGTATCAGACATCCTCAACTCAAGGTAAATACAAGCAACTTCAAATAGAGAAAGGCATTAGTTAGCCCGACTCGGCAACATTACAAGAAAAGTGTGATGGGATGAGAAGGTATGGGCAGGCAGGCAGCACACCCAGAGCCAGGGTGATGCTGTGAGCAACTTCCTAAAGAAACCACCCACTAAGGAAGAAAAACAAACGAACTTGCCTTGTTGCCAAAAGATGAAGTATATATCTACTAATTAGAGAAGAGAATGCAATGAGGCTGCAAGCAAAAAAAGAACTGCAAAGTAAATAGTTTTTAACAGCATATGGAATAATGCATACACTTTTTAGGGGGTTGGGGTAAAAGTTTAAAATAGGGGGATACAGGGGCTGGCCGAGTAGCTCAGTTGGTTAAGAGCTCACTCAAGAGTGCAAGCTGAGCTCTGAGCAACAGCAGTTCAATGCCCAGCCCAAGCTGAGCTGCCGTTGAGCTGCCAACAGGTGGCAAGATGGCTCAGCTATAAATAAATAAATAAATAAATAAATAAATAAATAAATAAAATAGGGGGATACATTTTAATGAAACAAATAGGCTCAACTGAGATAGACTTTATACTGCCAATCTAAGATCAGCTAAGACAAGGTGCCTCCAGGACAGGGTACAGCAATAACACAGCATTTTAAATCCCAGATAAAGGGAGCGTTATGAGCTGTCCTCTTCCTTCCCAGGTGACTTTACCAAGGGCTCCTGATTCCACTTTGTTCTTCAATGTGAGTTGGGACAAAGGCGCAGAAGAGTTTCCCAAAGCTATGAGGCATGACCAAGTACTTTGTAGAGGGGTCCCTTTCTGAGAGGCAGCTGTAGGAGAGTAATATAATGCAAACAACCTGCTGAGCACTTGTTAAGAACGTGTATGTCTCTCCTTTATTTGCTCTTAAGGGCAGGCTTTGCAGCCCACTATTGGGATTTTGTGCAGCACCTCTGACATGTTGCACAAACAGTGAGCATCCCATATATAACATCATGATACTTGGTGCACTGAGAGGCAGGGGGACACTACATGTGCTTGAAAGTTTCATCTTCTAAAGTGATAAGGGGGCTGGCCAAGTGGCGAGCTGGTTAAGAGTTTGCTTGGGAGACCAGCTCTAAGCGTCAGGGCCCTGGTTCAGATCCTACATGCAGGACAGTAACCCTGTGTCTGTTCCCCTTCCCCGATTCCCCAATCCCCTTCCCCAATTCCCCAGTTCCCTAATAAAATCTTTAAAAATAATAATAATAATAATAAAATAATAATAAAGTGATAAGGGATATAAATAAGTGATGAGGGAGAGGGAGTTCTTCATGCCTGGCACATCCACTGCACACAATGTAGAAAATAAGAGGAAGGAAAGATGTACCTGAGTCACATGGTCACAGGGTCCAGCCATACATTACTCATCCAAAATGATGTTTGGCCCTCTTCCTTTTGGACTCATCAATCCAGCCTACATTGTCAGAAATCCTTTTCTAAAGCTCCAAGTAAATACATTCCCTAATTTTCACCTGATGAGTCTTCATGATGCACACCATGTTGGCATGCCCACCCTTGGGAAGCGGGCATAAAATGACCATTACTCTTCCTCTTACCAAGGTACACAGAACCAGGCTTCCTTAGATATGGGCAGCAGTGAAACTCTTAGGGTTACAGAAGGCTAGCCCTTGTCAGAATTGCAGGACATGAATAAAATTGCTTCTGATTCTTTCTTTTTGTTTCCTCTGCTTCCCAATTTCATCCATTTCTGCAAGAACTTGACCTCAGTTTAGCCTATCATTGGTGCCAAATGATTTTGATTTCAGGTGCTAACCAGAAGAAATTGAGGGTTAGAAGAAAAGTCTAGAAACATTTAAAGAGCCAAGATATGAGTCTATATTGAAGATATTTCAGGAACATGGCAAAAGGTAGACAAGGTCATTTGGACCAAGGAGCCCCCTTAGCTAAACACTTAAAGGCTGCCATAAGGCTGTGCTTCTCATCACTATATATCAAAATTGTCTCAAAAGCCAGATTTTCTAGAAGCACACTGACTTACTATCAGAAATGGATTTGTCTGTGGCAAAACAGAGTCAACATGAGGGATCAAGATTTACCTGGGGAAGATTTAGACATGCCAGATATGAAAAGCCAAACAGAATGCTGGGTTCATAGGCTCAAGCATGAAACAAACATTAAGATTTACTGGACAGGGAGCATGGGGGCAGCTGCAACAGCTGCAGAAGTCTGGAGTGGGAAAAAGGGATCCAGGCACTGATTCTCAGAGAACACTGGTGAGAATCTAGCATGAGCAACATGGACAACATGGTGCTACTACCTTTTTTTGCCCCCACATATTATCTCCGTCTTCACAGGAAGTATTGCATAATCCTACAGGGAAGGAAGCATGGCTCAGAGAAGATAAGAATCTTCAGCCACACAGTTATTAGTGGTGAAACACAAGAAAGAGGATGCAAGAAAACTCATCCCTTCTATGCCAACTGAAAATAACGTAATTGCTCTTTCCTGCCAGCACAATGAAGTATAGATTTGAGGGATGGAGGGAGGGAGGGTAGGAGGGAGGGTATGTGTTTATGTGGTGCAGGGTGGGGGAGGGCAGGGAGGGAGAGAGAGAGAGAGAGAGAGAGAGAGAGAGAGAGAGAGAAAGAGACAGAGAGAGACAGAGAGAGAGAGAGAAAGAGAGAATGAAGAAAGAAACAGAGACAGAAAATCAATCAACCAACTGGGAATAACGCAACTATTAGTTGGTAAGAAATTTTGAAAAATGTCTAGAATTTAGAATCCAGGAAAGGAAGTGCCCTTTGTTTATCCAGATGCATATGTATTCACACAACCAAATTTTCATACATAGGTGTCCAGTGATTTTCCTCACATTCCAAAACAATCATGAAGGAAATATGTTCCCTAAAACATTAGGGAGAAAGTACTAAAATATCACTCACTAAAAGCAAACACTACTTCATGAAATCCAAAAGGCAGACTAAAATATAATGAAAAAAAAACAAAACTTGGAAGATTTTCCCATGGAGCTGTGTAGATAATTGGGGAGAAAAACTATATTTAGACTATCAGAATGAAGAAAGTACTTTCCCTCAACTCTGAGTAGTATTTTGCAAACATCCTAGGTAATATCTCTCCCCCTAATGCATACCATTTGCTGTTTTACCTCCAGTACCTGAAACATTGCCAAGTATAAAGTAGGTGTTCAGTAAATATCCGTCGCACACATGTATGAATGGAAGCATAAATGTGTGCATACATTATTGAATGTAGGACCTTGATAACTTACCAGCCTGTCTTGCAGGGGTTACAAATGTTTAGCATCCAAAAAAGTTTAGCTTATTGTGAGTGACAGATTTGGATTTATAAAAACAAAGAAGCATAGCTAGCTTACACCTAATTTATAACTATATTTTACAGAACATGAAGGAAAAAAATATACGGTGGATTCAAGTGCTAAATAAGAATAATAATTTATAATGGCCTGTGGTGGCAGCCAGTTAAATTGGTAAGAGCTGACTGTAGATACCCAGGCCTCTACCACCACCATTAGAGGGAAAATTATGCAGAAGTAAAGTGGCAGTCTCAGAAGACACATGCAACAGAGGATGGCCACATTAGCATAAAGCATGGCAGCCAGAAATGATGACTGCTCCTAATCTCTGAATGCTCACGAGTCTGGTTACATTCAACAAAAGAAATTGTCCACTTTGATACATTGGCATTTTTCCCCATTTCACACACACACACACACACACACACACACACACACACACACACACACACTCTGCCATCTTTTTGAAGCCAACATGTAGGGATCAGAATTTTTTTTAAAGCCTCATTGTTAACCATCTCTATGTCTACCATCCACTCTCTGTTGCCTTTAACTCTAGCCCAGTACTTTCCCCCGGGATATTTGATTGCCAGAGGAATTCGGTGAAGTCTGTAGGAGTCCAAAAGGAAACTGATTCATCATCAACACATGAATTCCTATAGCATTCTAATGGGAATTAAAGGCCATTAAAAAAAAATCTCAGAATTCTCTTAAAACTTTGAAGGGCGAAGAACACACATACTATACTGGAAGGATTGTTTTGTCCAATGATCCTAATCCTTTAGAACTGAATCAGTGAATTGGCAAAAGTCAGAGTTATATTAGATTTGAAAAAAGAATAAAAATTTTGCAGAATAGAGGGACTGTCTGAATAAGTGGTATGTATTTCATTATGACACAACCCCATCCACATTCCAAAATCCACTTAATCCTTACAAAGCATTTTTTAAAAATGTGTGTGCACATAAATGCTCACCATACATCCCCCGCCCCCCCCCACACACACACTCCTTCATTCTGCATTTTTCTGTTTACTCAAAACGGATGCTTAAGCGTTGGAGTCTATCTTTGGAGTGATTGGCACTAAGAAGAAAGGAAGCTAAAATGGAAGACACAGCTCAAAGCAAATGCAAGGATTCAGGAGCAATGAACACTTTGGTAGGCAATTTAGGGATTAGCTGGACCCCACTGTTTGGTGATTCTATGTCTCTGCTATGCCCCCTTCTCACCATTTCTCTCCGGGAGAGGCCAGGATGCTTCAGCTCTGGGCTGGTTATGTTTTCCCTACTACTTACACACTGCCTGACCTCATTCAACCTTCTACTTCTCTCTTGCAGCCCCGAGTAACAAAACAAGAAAAGGACAAGACAGTTAGACACGGGGGGCTCCTGATAATTGTATATTTGGGTTGAGTTGTCCTGATGTTGTTTCATCGCAATCTCTATTTCACCCCTCCCGCTTTATTGAGGGTGGAAAAAAAAAGAAAACAGAAAAAAAAATCAATCAGAATGATATATGACTCGTCAGTTCTGAAGTAAAGCCCAGTCATGTAGAAAATAAACCAGGCACTGTACTCTGAGTCCAAAAGATAGGGCGAGCAAGCTGCAGCACAGGTGCAATTATCTCTTGAAAACACAACAAAATAAAAAATGCACCCGTGTATATATATATATATATATATATATATATATATATATACACACATATATATGTATATATATATATATGTATATATATAAATATATATGTATATACACATATATATGTATATATGTACATATATACATATATATGTATATATGTATATATATGTATATATATACATATATATGTATATATATATGTATATATATATATGTATATCCCCAGAAACAGATATTTATCTAACCTCTGCACTGCACACATTCAGCTTTGCAATGTCAGAGTTAACTGCTTTGCCAGTGCTTTATGCAGTTTCTCAAGGTGCCAAACTCGATTGGTGCACACACAATGGCACAGACTTGCTCACAAGATGCAAGAAATACCTCCTCCAACTTTGCATATTTTCCTAGCCCCACAGCCACTTCCCTAGTTCAAGTCTCCATTGTCTCACCCCAACACTTGTAATAGCATCCTAATGATCGCTCTGCCCTTTCCATCTGTTCTCCATTTTATGAAACCTTATAAACCGGACTCCTATGCCTCTTAAAATTCCTCCATTGTTCCTCATGACTCTCAAAATACAGTTCAAACTCCTTTAAAAGCCTTTAAGGCTGAAGAGGTCTGCCTTGCTTGCCTCTTTTGGCTGTCACTTGCCCTGTCCTGCCAGACCCTGACGGGCACCCTTGGACCCCTGAGATGTGGCCTCCTCTTTCTCCAACACCCCCTTTCTCCACACCTCTGTTCACACAGCTAAGCTGTAATCATCCCTCAGTGTTTCAATTATATGTCTTGTCCAGGAAGCTTCTCTGCCTCAAGTTTACCTAGAAGCTTCTACACCACACTGGTCCATGCACGGCTCACACTTTTCTTATATTTGCCTGTTTCCTTGTTTGCATCCCTCACTGGTCCGTAATGTCCTTTGGCAATGAATGGACTACGTTTGTTCACACTTCTATCTCTAGCACTATGCTCAGTGTCTGCCATATGGTAAAGTTGAATATAAATATATACATGTGTGAATGAGTGAATCTAAATGATGACATGCTGTAGTTCTCTGGGCACACCATTATCTACACACACACACACACACACACACACACACACACACACACACACACCTGCAAAGCCCCTGAAAAGCCCAGAGCAAGCAGTGCTAGGCACTGTCAGCTGAGAGCAGGGTGGGGACCTAGCCGGACAGGGCCTTTGAGGAAAATTTTTATTTTTTATCTTTTAAAATTGGGGAAAAAGGAAGCCCCAAGGGTCCATCCCCATGAGAGTTCTTTAAGAACAATGGAGCATGGTGGGAGGTGCTGTACTCACTCCTGCATGGGGCTCCTTTAACCACAGGGCGCAGCCATCACGCTGTGGCCAAAAGGGCTGGCTAATTTCAGTCACCTCCTGTCCCCTCCAGCCTGGAAGCAGAGTCAAGAGGCAGCGCCCGCAAAATTTCAAATTGTATTTCACTTTGAATTTAAATGGAACCTGCATATTTCTATATGTACTGCCGGGGAGAGAGGTCCTGGACACACCGTCATTGTAGGACCTCCATTGGTGAAAACTAAATAACTGTAGGTGTCTGTACCTCTGTGCATGCTCCTATTTGTAAAGTTAGAGCAAAAGGTCTGGATGTCTGCACATTGGAATGTTAACAGGGACGCCCGCCTGAGAAAAGAGCAGCGTTGGAAATGGTCGGGGGGGGGGGGGACTTTTATTTTTTCTTGACATACTTCAGTGTATTTTGAAGTATTTATCAATGGCACACATTACTTGTGTAATTAAAAAAATAAAAGTGAGGAAGAGAAAAATAAAACAGGGTCTTTAATCTCTATAGTCTTTTATCCTAATATTCAACTGAGATTCAGTTTCAAAAGAACTCCCCCTTACATAGTAGGACTGGTGGCCACAATTGGGACATAAACCACTAATCTTTCACAATTTTAAATTCATCTTAAGTTTGATGCAGAATTATCTATTGTAAGTAACCTAAAGGTAAAAAAAAAAAAAACCCAATCAAATGGAAAGGAATACTGCTAATTTTAATTGTCCTTTTCATTTCCTTGTAAAAAAAATAACCTTAAATGTTAGGTTATTTTTTTTTTTTTAGATTATCTAAGGAAACCATGTTCAATTCTCATAGTTCTATTTTAGATGCATTTTAAGTGAACAAAGAAACCCAACAAAAATACACACATAACAAAAAGAGACACATTAGAAAAGATTAACTTGGAGTGTTCCCCCCCACCACCCAAAGCACTAGAGGAACACACCGCCTCCCTTTAATCATTGACTTTTGTTCCTGTTTGTAAGTGGTGCCACCTCACTTCGGAAGGTGTGATTGCAAAGGTATGGGGGGAAGCCCTGTCTCGGGTCTCCTGGGGCACTAACTAGGACTTTAGGATCGCACATCACCTGGCTATAATTGCCTTGACACCATCACCCACTGACTCAAACAATCACCTTTATAGTAATACCCTCCGCATGCAGAACATTCCTGATTCTATAAGCTACAAGTAGGAACACCTGGGACAAAGTACCCTGTGGGGAGCCTCTCAGATAAGCTACTTGATTTTTATAATCCTTCTGTCCTTCTGTCATAGCAGAAGGAAAGCAGGAGAGAGGAGAGGGTGTGAAAAGCTTCCTGAGGATTCAGAGGCTGAACATTAGCCAGATGCAACTCACATTCTGTTACAAAATGCTGCTGTTACTAATACTTCTTGCTTTTTACATACAAGTGAAAAATATATGGTATGTGAAGGAATATGGATGGAGCTTCCCACTATCTCTGAATGCAAACATCTTATCTTACACCCAAGGCCTTATGGAATGTGCACTTAGTTTTTCTGCAGCTTTTTTCATGGTCATTTTTTTTTCCACATAATAAGTAATCATGTACCAGGCCATAAACCAGGTGCTTTTATCCCATGTGGCACACCTCAACACAAACAGGGCACCAATCCAGATGGAATCCTGTTGCGTGTGAAGGAGGGACGATGCTTGTTTCATTCTGCCTGTTTGAGGCAGCTTTCTTTACTTAGAAGAGAGGCTGACATGGTCATGCTTCCTACTGAAAAGGAATCTGGTGACAAACTTTAGTAACACAGGGATCTCTTGTGGATACCATGTTGTTTTTGGTGACATGGCTTGTGTGCTCTGGGGCTTCTGTTTTTTCTTCCAGGTCTGTTATCTTTATGTCTCTGCTAAAATTTCCAGCTTTTGAATTCTAGGAAATAATCAATCAACTCCTACAAAAAGCTTTGTTTCCTTCTAATACCATGTACTCATTTTGGGCAGTGCTACATGATTAAGTCTGTAACCCACATCTTCTGTGAATCCCTACTCTGTGTTATGCAGTGTAATGAGTACTCTTCTTCCTAAAGAGTTGGAACTTGACTCTGTTGACAGTTGGTGGAGGGTTAGGAAAGATTTTTGAATAGTGGCTGGAATGACAAGAAAAGGCAACAGAGAGCAAAAGGACCCTGGGGCTGGGGGAGTGCCAGTTATGAGACCATGGCAGCATCACAAATTGGCAAGAAGAATGGAACAGTTAGGCAAGGCCTGTAGGATAAGATGAGAGAAGATGCATGATGTCCTGATAACTTGATAGGTCAACTACGAGGAGTGAGAAGCAAAGGAGTAAGATGACAGAGACACAAAGACAAAACCCAGAATTTGAATGTAATTGGAAGATTGTCATTCCATGGGGAAAAAGAACATGTCTAACGTAAGAGTTGTTGCACATGGTAGCCAGAACTATCCTCTTCTCTGAAAGGGAAGGCAAGAATTTCCAAATACCTTCATTTGATGCTACACACCCAGGGATGCATGTTCAGAGACCTTAATGATCACTGTACCACATTAACTGGGAAGCAATGAATCAGAGGTCTAAAAGTATATAGGTTTTCTGCATAAGGTGACGGGTATTATTGTATCCAATCTAGAATCAGAAGAGATTTAAACCCTTAGCCAAATTGTCTTATTTAAAAGAGAAAGTGCTTCTGAAGTTACAGCCTAGTCAGTCCTCCATTAAATCCATAGCATGGCTAGGTACTCTGAGACATCAAAGGGAAGGTGGCTTCATCATTACAGCAATCCAACATGTGTTAGTTCAGAGGCGTGGCTCAAAGAAGCACTTGGATATGATTTTTGTGATTATTTCAAAAACACAAAGATAATGCAAAATCCCCACTTGATTTATGCCTCAAATTGAGAAATGAAACGTTCCTATCTTCACTCAGGTCAAGTAAGTGTTCTCAGAACAGGCCTAGAGGTAGGATGAGGTTAAGAGATTCCTCCAGGGAGCCTCCTGTGTTCCTTTCAAGTCCCCTGAATGGCACTGAAATGTGCAGGAAAGCCTGGCTGCTCTCTGCATGAGTGTCAGGGTGTAAATGAAAAGTTCTGCAATCATCACATCCATGGGGGAAAAAAAACTGATTTTCGTAATGTCTTGCTAGGCACAGTTATTTTTTAAAAGGCTTCTAAGCTTGTCAAAATATCCATAGGTGTGAGTTTAGTGTTTCTTAAAAAACCTGCAATGGCAAAAAGCAAAAGGCAAGCCCTCATGCCTATGTTTGGCCTTTTTTAATTTGCATATACAATCACTGTCTAATAAGGAACAGAGCTAAAATCACTTATCTGTCAGGCTTGTGCTCCTATGCTTTTGTTCATGATGCTGTGCTCACCTACAGGGTTTTTATTGCTCCTCCCTGATGATTTAATTTCTGCCCATCCGTGGAAACTCAAAGCAAATAATCTGACCAAGGCAACTCCCTTTTTTGCTGTCAACTAACATTCTTGGAAACTAAAAGCGGTTATTTTTTAGTTTGCAACTTCAGTACTTAAGTTTTTAATCTATTTTTTAATCTATTTTGGGGCACTCAGATTATATTTTTCCTATAAATTTATTAATACCTTGAGGTCAGGGGTGCCTCTGTGGTTGGGTCACCCACATGGCTTTGCATGTGGCAGCTGCTCAATAGGCTGCCACTTGTTGACCCCTGTGAGGCAGAACAGGGAGATTCTAAAAAAGCAGCTGGATTCCTCTGCCCCTTCCTGCCACCAACATGACATCCTCAAAAAATTCTGATACTAGGGCCCGCCGAGTGGCGCGGTGGTTAAGCGCTGGCTTGGGAAGCCAGCAGCCCCGGTTCGGGTCCCACATGTGAGGGCCAGGGACACTGCCCTCAAAAAAAAAAAAAAAAAAATCTGATAATGACACTTGAACCATAAACCACAATTTTTTGTTTTGTTATTTTGGGGGTCACTGTCATATGATCTTCAATAAAGAGGTTTAGATGTGCAGAATGTCCTCACTTTCTGAGTTTCACTGAAATAGCTGACATGTGTGGGACAATTAATAATTACATAGATTAGAAGAGATATCTCCTAAAATTAAATAACATGTCTTCTGAGGGAGACTGCTCCATGGATGGTGTCGATGCTTGACTACTGCACTGCACACCCAAAGCAGAATACTATTGTATGTCAACTATAATTTAATATATATATATATATTTTTTTTTCCCTCCGGATATGGAGTATAGTATAGGAAATGGAGTTAATGGAAGTGTAATAGATATATACAACTTCAGAGGGGCTGTAGATTGGGGAAGGGGGTTATCACTTTGTGATGGGTGAAATGTATAACTATTACATGTTTTGTACACCTGAAACTAAAAAAAATTTAAAAATAAATAAAGAAAAGAAAACCTCAAGAAATAAATAAATAAATAAATAATAACTGCAGCGTAATTCAAGCTGCCTGATTTCTAAATATCCAGCCTTTACCTGAGAAGGCACATTTTAAACATGACATATGAAAAAAAAGAGCTCATATGACAAAGAAAAGTCAAGGCATATGAAAGCCAATACAGTACAAAAACTCAGCTTGCATTTAAGTGACGAGATTATCTGCTTTCCTTATGAACTGAGTATATTTCAACTTAACTGTTCCCTTCCATAGGGCCTACATTTGAAGAACTATTAACAGACTTCTTGACTTGAAGTAAACCCAAGTCATAGGGGAAATCCAAGAAACTTGTTTTCTTCAAAGAATGTCAGTATTTGTAGCATAATAAAATAATCAAGAACATATTACACACATACACATGAATATATTAAAACTTCAGAAAAGAGGGAGGATCTTAAAATCTTCCAAACCTTTGTTTGCTCCCATAATTCTTCACCTTGATTGAATTTGGAATGACATTGCTAACTGGGGGAGGTTGAGATAAAGCACAGTCAATTACCACCTTTAACAGGAGGTAGTAAAGGGCTCCCCATTTCACCTGGGCTTTTAAGTCACCTTAATGTATGCTTCCGGGAGAAAGATAAGAGGGCGATCACAATGAGAGAGCCTCAAGTGATTTTTCGTATTAAGTGGAAGCTGAGACACTTCAAAGTTCAGATGGCTGAAGTGATTTATCTGAAATGTTGCAACAGACTTTGACAAAGGTTTGTAAGGATCTAGCCTCTCCTCTCCTGTCCTACCAGATGTCATTTCCCTCCAAACACAAAGTAAGTTAGCTTTGTTCCCAAGGAAATTCACCATCTCATTTCAAGTGCAGTTAGCCTTGGGCAACTGCCACCTATTCTGAAATTGCTCCCACTGCCTTGAATACTGGTGTTGCTTTAACCAGAGAATGGTGAGCTGTTATTTCTCAAACACAAGGGCAACCTAGCACCTCACATTTTTCCCTAGTGCAGCTGAAAGCATCTTCCTCTTTCCAGAAGATTCTTCCAAGAAAGTTCTCAAAAATAAAGAGAATTTTAGTTAAGATTTTATTTGTTGTCTGATATATATATTGTAAAGAGTTGTCTATATAGTACTTTTTTAAAAGAATGTGGTAAGGATGTTAAATCAGTTTGATTGGGTTAAATGACTGACAGTACTGGGTTAGGCCTCCTTGAAAACATGTAGAGCTCTACATTTTCCCTTTAACTGCTAACCAGAATGCTCCTCTCCCTCTTCTCTACCAGGGAATCTGCATTCTTCAAGACTCTTCTTAAATCTCAGTACCAAGGTGACGTTCCCTATCTGCAACTGGCACAATTTGATTCTGTGTTCCCACAGTGCTTTGTCCATACAAACATAACACTTGTCAAGTTGTTATAAATATGTCTGCCCCTCTACTGTATTATTATTATTATTATTATTATTATTATTATTATTACTATTTTAGGGATAGTGTATGAATTCTTCTTCATCTGTTCTCTGAGAACCAATTTATATAATTAAGATCCATTTCTTTCCCCAAATACCACTCAAAATTTTACATGGCTTTTGGCATTCATAGAACCATTGAGCTGTCAGAAATGCCATGACATATTTTTTCTGTGTTTTTCATTGAAAAAATGCTTCATGACTTTTCTGACAACCCGATATATAAGGAGAACCTTTGCCTACAGTTCACTGAAGACCTGCTCCTCCATGGAGAATATCTAACATTTCGTAGAGTTTCAGATAGAGTATTAGACTATTCATACATAAGTCCAAACTCATTTCAGTATATATATATATATATTATTTTACAGTTAAAATTTAACTAATTTTATTAGAAAAACAATTTTTAAAAGTATTGAATATAAATGACTTCTATGGATCCTTGAAAGTCAAGGAAAAGCATTCAACTTATACATCTTTCATTAAAGACTAACATCAAAACTCAAGAATATGCGATGATTCTGCAATGTCCATCTGATCAAGGGCCAAGCGGTCCACTGAGCAACAGAGAATGTCCGCATTTCCTAGGCCAGCTTTCATCTCTGCAGCATGCACCCTCAATTCAAAATGGGAGACATGATTCAAGGGTGGATGTTACTCTGAGTCACTTTTTAACATTCTCAGGCATATAGTTTCTACCATAGACAGAAAGGAAGATTAAAATCCACTTTTCAAGAGATTACAAAGAGAGCATAAAATCCCAAGTTACAGAGAAGACTGATGGCCTGGTGGAAAGGACAACGGACGAGGGATGGAAAAACTTGGGTTGCCTTCCTGCCTCTACACCTGACCAAACGTGTAAACTTGAGAAAATCACTTTGTTTCAGGAATGCTCAGTTTCCTATTCTGTGTAACAAAAGAGACAGGCTAAGTGACCTCTAGAATTTCATCTGGTCTAAGGGGTTGTGATTTTATTTGGATTCTCACTGGATCTTTTCCTTGAAGCTCAAAATTCTGCATACCCCATATCCTGTCTCCTATCACCTTAACACAAAGCCCCTCCCCCATATACCTAGCTACCAAGAGTTTACACTATAAGAACCACAAGAAAGGTCATTACTAAAAAAAGAAAGAAAAGGGCTGGCCAAGTGGCTCAGTTGGTTAAGAGTTCACTCAAGAGTGTGAGCTCTGAGCAACAGGGTTGCTGGTTGGATTCTGGGCCCGAGCTGAGCAGCTGCTGAGCTGCCAACAGGTGACAGGATGGCTCAGAGAGAGAGAGAGAGAGAGAGAGAGAGAGAGAGAGAGAGAGAGAGAGAGAGAGAGAGAGAGAGAATCATCATGGAAGAATTTAGATTCTGTAGCTCTTGCCACTGCTCCTTAGTGATCTTAATTATGCATCAATCAAACCCAGCTTAAATGGGAAATGAGAAAATGCAACTTTTTTGCTGATCTCAAAGGACAAGCTTGAGAAGACAGGATCATTCAGAATCATTACAGCTGAACAGGTAGTTTTATCCACCCAGAGGGAAACCATTCAAAATTTCTAATAATTTTTACCTCACTATACTCACAGGTTTCTAGAAAAGAAAACTCCAGTATGAATTCTATCCAGAAAAATGTCTTACTCATTTATTGAAATAATCATGTATTCAGATTATTTTCCTCCTTCTCCCTCACTTCTTTTCTCCCCCTGATTTTCCTCAATCCTTCTTTTTTGTGTTTTCTTGCCTTGGGGACTGCTATTGTACATAAATCCCATTCCATAATCCTGAGCCATTATGTCACTAGGTAGAAGCTAGAAATGAATATTTCTGACTTATACTTAGTAGCTTAATTTGTCCTTTTCAAGAAGACCATTTTCCTATAACAGTAAAGATATGTTACTTGAATTTCTTCTCTGATTTTAAAGGGTTAAAAATAACATGGGTAACTCCCAACATCTCTATTTTATTATGAAATCACCAGAAAATTGCACTGCAATTCAAATAGCTTAAATAGTGATTTTTATACCAGTTCTTTCATTTTATAAGTTATTCTTATCATGATTGACATTGATAGCCCTAGAAGATAGTACTTAACTCATTTCAATACTTAAGTAAACAAATTTCATTAAAACAACTTCTTAACAGCAGATAAACATACATGATAAGTAGCCATATAAATGTGTTTAATTTCAACACTTTGAAACTCCCAACAAAAAACAACATAGCTCCCAATTTCTATATTTTAATCCAGGTTTCGACAAATGCAATTCAAATGTGTCTAGGATTCCAGCCCAGAAAATGACTAACAGCAGATAAAAGGGTAAAGCCAGGCAGGAACCCAGGCATAATCCCAAAGGCAGGATGCAAATAAAATGTCTCATCAGCTTTTAAGCCTTAATGCATTTTGCCTTAAACATTTACATTAACAGATGGTCCCCGGCAGTGCTATAAACTTACTTCTGAGTTCATTTCGGTGTCACTCTTAACCCCATCTATCACTATCTATGCAGTAGAAAATGCCACAAGGGGTTTAAATCAGAACAGGAAGGAGAAAGGACAAACTCTTCGAAGCAATTGGTGTCACCTACAAACATGTGCTTGACCTTTGTTTAAGAAAAAATCAATACGAGAATTAATGACTGGCGAATGGACAAAGACAGATAAGAACCCACCAAAGTCACCACATTTGACTTGGTGAAAGATGCAATAGGGATATTTACCTGTTACCCTGAATCGTTAAAGGCCTTCTTTGTCTCTGATTTTCCAAACAGCATGGAGACATAGGCAATTAATAGAGCCACAGATTATGATACATACAAGGAAAATCAAATTAAGAAATAGATGGGAAGTTTTGAATTTTATCTTGTGTGAGAAACAAAGATACTTTTTTCTCATTAATTAGGCATTAATAGTCAGTTAAGAATATTTTAAAATATCATTTTTGTTAGATATCTGCCAATACATCATTGGCTTAGAATTGACAACTTTTTATTGGAAATGTTTTAAATTTTTATTTTTAAAATCATCATACAGTAAAATTGAGGGTTTTTTTTCTTTTGGTGTACAGTTCTATGAATTTTATACATGTATCAGTTTGTGTAACAATAACCATAATCAGGATAAATAATATTTGCATCACTCCCCAAAACAGTCCCATGCTATTCTTAAAGAGTCATGATTCTTTATGTTGAATAAAACTTAGCTGTGATAGTTATAAATCCCCATTCTTAGGAGATTTTAAAAACCTATTTTATATAAAGCCTCTAATGGCTTTTCCTGTACTTTCCTACACTTTTACTTATTCTTGCCTTCAAGTTTCTAGAAATTTTCCAGTCACAAAATATTCTACTGGGATCTTTAAAAAAATATCCCTTAATAGCAGATGTCATATTACCCTAGTTTTACACAGGAAAACAACAACAACAACAAAAGTTTTTACTTGTACACACACACACACACACACACACACACACACACACTTGATAGGAAAAGAAAAAATAAAGAAAAAGCCAGTTCACTGTTTCAAGTACATAATGTATACAGAATGCCGAAAACATTGCAAGAAGTCAATAAAATTTTCCTTCATCCTTTGCTTTATTTCTAGGGCTATATTTTCAATCCAGTGTTTTTACATGACCTTTGTTTTTGAGAATTTACAAAAGCCATTGCTTCTGGCAGGAATGGTTCCTCTTATGTGGTTCCCATCCAGATTTACAGATCACTTTCAGACTAATAGCTTTAGTGAAATCAGATAATTCTTCTTCAATCTGCCAATATTCCTGATAGAGTGACTGGCAATGGAACTGTTATTTTTATGGGAGTTCCACGTTGCTATAGGAATAAAACCTCTGTGTCTCAGGAGCACCAAGCTTAGACTTGATACAATATCTTGCATATGCCACTGATGTAAAATACAAGAGACTATGTCATCTTTGTCTGAAGATGCTGCCGTGAAGCATGCCACCATCCATGTCACCATTTAAAAATGAAGAAGGCAGGAAAAAAATATTCCATCAATGTCTTCCTGCCCTCCCATATTATGAATGCAAATGACAACAGCAGTATAATAATTCTTGGTCCCTCCAAAAGAAAATCCCATTTATTTGGGACTATGAATATATAACAGAATCTACACTGAAGTGTACCTAGCCTTTATTGGGCCCTTCTGCAAAATTAGGAAATGGCTTTATTTAGCTGAATTTGAACTCCTAAATGAATTTGCCAGAGGCAAGCATGACTTTCCTTTAAGTTGTACATGACCTACATATACTGCTTTTACATCTTGGACTTCTCTCCAGTTAGTCTTCTTTAGATTGCCAGTATTTATGCCTGATGTAAATGGCATGGGGAGGTAGAAAGAGGACCCATTTGGAAGAAAGAGGCTCTGAATTCTAAATATGGTTCCATGTATTGTGCTTTTGTCAAGCCATGGAACTTCTCTTGACCTTAGTTTAAAAAAAAAAATTTAATGGACCTTAAGAAGCTAGCTGAAGACAGCTTCTTGAAATGCGATATATGTGTGTATATATTATATTTGTGTGTACTCACACACATATACACATATATGCATGTGTGTATATATATGTACAGATATTTATATACATATATGAATGTGTACGTATATACATGTGCATATAAATATGGGTAAATACATACATATATATATATATATATATATATATATTACATCATTTGTATTTTCCCTCTTGAGCATTAAGTCCAAACTCAGGGAATTGTTTTGATCCATCAGCAGAGGTGGAAGACAGAGCTCTCCTGTCTTTTCAAACTATTTTATCTATCTACATATATCCATATCAATAGCCCATGAGAATAAACTATCTGCCTGACAGTAAACATGAAAAATGCCTGCTGTTACGATATCCCAGACTATGTTAGGACATCCTCAGTTAGCAATGAGGAAAATGATACCTTCTTTTTTTATTTTTTCTGCCACAGAATGTCGCTTTACCTCTTTTGAACCCTGTGGTAATTTATGTTTTGCATATCTGTCTCCTTCACTAGGTGGAGAGGTTAGACAGATCATCATATCTTCTATTTCTCTGTTTCCATTAACTAGCAAAGTACCTGGCACAGAATAGGGAAGTATTCTAAACATTAACCATTTGGGATCACAAGTCAGCAGATTTTGATCTCAATTATGCACTTATACATACTAATTATGGGACCTCTGAGCCTCAGTTTTACCATCTACAAAATGGAAGTGATGATGGAACCAACTTCACTGATTGCTCCGAAGAGCTAATGAGATAAAGGATGCAAAGTACTTAGCACAGTACTAGTTTTGTACTCATGAAATGCTAAAATAACTGTTATCTCTAGCTTAAGAAGTGAGCAAGAGAAGCAGAAATAAAAAACAAACAAACAAAACAAAAGTTGCAGGGGGAGGGATAGAAGATAAACCACCTGAGTATAGGATGAGCATTTCCTTTTGGCCAAAGACAATTAATTGTGTCTCATCACTAGATATTAACTAATTAGAAGTCCCAGCTGTAGTTGGGGGGATTGCTGGAGGACAGGTATGATAAAGACCATGACAAGCACACAGGAGATGAGAAGGACAGGCGTTTGGCAAGGCTCTGTTCTGGGGAATCTGAAATCCAAACCTTGCTATAGGCTTTCTTCTTTTCACTCGTCAAGGTCTTGTTGAATATGGTGCTTGAGAAAATCACCAAGATATGATGAAAGAAGGCAGAGGAAATTGGTAATGTATCTGAAAAGCAAGAAGACAAAGGAGCAAGTATCCATGGAAAATATCTGGGGGTCTTGAAAGAATGAGAGCTGAGATAAGAGATGAAACAGGGGCATATGCCCACCCCCCATATACGCTCTGGGGGAAAAAAACTATTGTGTGAGAATCCGAAACTGCTAGAATGTGGATAGAAACAGATTCCCTTTAGCCATTGATCCTAACTGATTTAACTTGAGCCTCCCTGTGCCAACTGCTGCTATTCTGGGGGGGTCTCTGCCAAATTAAAACTCCTTAGAGAGGCTCCATCTATCTTTTTTATTTTGACATACAAAAAACTGCATGTGGTTAATGTATATGACTTAATGAGTTTGAATGTAAGTATATACCTGAAAAACCATCTATCTTAAAACAATGTATTCCATTGGTAACTGTAGTTCAAAAAAGTTTATCTCCATCTATTGCATTTGATAAAGACACCTTTCACATCCTTTATATATTGGCTTCTTCCTCATGCTTATCCTTGGGCAAGACAGCACAACTAACTTGGTATTTAAGGTGAGTAAGCCAACGACGTTCAGAGGTTGGATTAACCTCAGGAGAACCCAGAGGCTTTAAAGTGGCCAGTTTCAGATTTCCTTACAAACAAAACCACAATCCCCCATCACTTCTGGATTCCTCCAGCTGTGGATCCTGGGAAGTCTCATGTGGGAATGATTAAGAAAACACTCCTCTTTTTTCTTCAGGGAGGTTCATCAGATTGAGTGACATAGTGCTCCTAATATACACACCAACTCTCAGTTAGTTAGTGACTGATGGTTCTGTCTGATTTTCTCTCTCTCTCTTATGCATACCTTTTGATCTGTTCACCTGCCTATTGGCAATTCTTCCTCAGAGTAAAGAGGCAGAAACATTTATATCTATCTACTGTTCATTTTAGAATAGCTCTGGGCAAAATTTTAAGAGTAAAGAATGTTAAAACAAGCAGCTATAATGGGCCTTAAAAACATATATTTGAAAATTTAAGTTATCCACACTCCCTTTTAATCTCATTTAAGACTAATTCAAGTTTTAACTTTAATGTAATGATTTATGATGTCAAAGAATATATTCTGTTTGTTTGTAGAAATACCCTTTTCTCTGCAGAGGAACCATTATTTCAGTAATGTATTTATATTACCTTCCCAGGTGTTATTTTACAATGAAGAACAGGACAGTTGTAGAGGTAGATATTTTACCATGAAATGAGTTTCTAATCTGTCTGCAATTGCATACACAAATTGATGTTTTTCTCTGATCTCAAGATTATATTATGCCCCTTATTGGTTAGCTTTGCACTGGTAAACTGTGTCTGGAAATTCGGCCAAAGGGTCTTTCTGCAGCTGAAGACATCTTCCACAAGAAAGAGATCAAGGAACTGAATATGGCTTCTGGAGTCAGAGGAGTGCTAGGAAGAGAACTGATCCTCAGTAGCCAAGTTGCCTCCATAAGAAGCAGCCTTGCTTTTGATATTCAAAGGAGCAGTGTTGACTGAAAGACAAATACATAATGCCATGAATCATAAAGACTGGTGACAGAAAAGAATTTGGGTCTTCTCTTTCATTTTCTCCTATCCCTACACAAGAATCATGGACTAATAGGATGGTAGAGCTGGAAGGGGCCTTATAGATTATCCAAAGCAACCTCCTGCCTTTATAGGTACTAGCAGTAAGGTCCGAAAAGAGGAAGTTGTTTGCTTAACTTGTAGTAGTGCTGTAAAAACAACTCAGATTCTTTGCTTTTAAGTATTCCCAGAAACAGCCATTCATCTTTTAGAAACATATGTGTAGGTATAAACAAACTTATATACAAGGGGGTTTTTAATCTCACAAAACTACATATTACATAGCAGGAACAAACACTAGCAATTGGAGCCAAGTTGTTAATATATATACAAGGAATTAAATAGTACCTTATTTTACCAGTTCTTACTCTCCCACTAGTTTAAAAAATGTATGTATTGAAACAGGCTTCCTCTTATTTAGTCTTTTCATGCATGGATCAATTAAAATAAAATGGCTTAGGCATCATTTTGCATTAGGGTTCTGGAAGGCATACAGAGCAAGCTTGAGTGGATTTTTATGATGTAATGCCAGTGGACAGTATTTACTGTGGAAATGGGTCTCTGTCACTCATTGCCAGTAGAGCAGTGAAAAACATGGTCTCTATGCCATGGATCAGCTGCCAAACTCTAACCTTCCATTGGTTAGCACACTTGTGCTTTTTTCTCCCTTGGAAGCTACTTTGATGGCTAAAGTAGTTTAACTGGTCATAAGGTTAACAAAAGGACCTTTATGGCTGATTGAACTCAGTGACCTCTAATGTTGGATTCAACCCCAAGATTCTCTGATACTTACAAGCAGCAGCAGACATCCCAGGCATCTTACAAGTGTCCTTCTGAACAAAGCACATCTAAAGGGAAACATCTTTTACAAACTCATTATCTTGTCATTTCAGCCAATATAAAAACCAGTTTCATTATTTAAAAACTTTATTGTAATATCTGTATAAATATATTTCTAAATATCTCTGGCAAATTAGCATCCTTGTCTATAAAACAATTCAAATAAACCCTACCTAGATAGCCCTGATCAATAGGCCACATGCTCTTTGACAGATGTTGTCATTCCCCTTCCTGAACATAATGTACATGGAGCAAAACTCTACCAGTTAATATAGCATTATATCACAGACTTCACCATATTATTGTCCTATTTTTATGCCCTGTTTATATAGTAGTTATATGTAATTTGTCTCACACCATATCACCATTTATAAGGCTTAATCTGTATTATAACTGGTAGGCCTAGTTCTGCCGGACATTTCATTTCAGATATAGTTTAATTTTCAGTCTTATAGCTGGGTCATTGTTATTTCTCCTTATAATCACCCAAAAGGTCAGGGACCTCGTGAAATGTGCAGTACCTTTTGTACTTACCCATGTGATAAGTAGAAACATAAGAAATATCTTTGAGAATAGGACTGACAATGATGAGAATTTCTTATCTTCTATAAGGGAGATCAAGAATTTAACTACAGAAGAATTCAGAAGATAGAGTCTAAAAACATTGTTTCCCAGATTCACAGAGGGCACAGAGTGGCTACCTACCCAGAGTCTCAGGATATGTGGTTAAGGTTATAGGTATCCGTGCTTTGCATTTATTTACTGAACTTCCAGCTGAGTCCAGATTAGCAGAGAGAATGTTTTCTAGGTCACAAGGGAATTCAATTATCATCTGCTGGGGAAGACTGGTGAAGGTATCTCTGAACTACAGAAGGATTCCTAGTTATGGTTTAAAATGTAATTCAAGCAAGGTCACTCTAGACTTGTTTCAACTATTCTTTATTTTTGAATGATTAATTTCAGATTTAAATCCATTTCCTTGATGATAACTGGAAAAGTGACTACAGGAAGGAAATGTTCCAGAAAGCATAACATCAGACATTAATCTGCTTGTACCAGGAGACTCTCATCTTTTTAATAAAATAGAATTTTGGACTGGCTAAGTGGCTCAGTTGGTTAAGAACTCGCCCAAGAGTGCGAACCCTGAGCAAGAGGGTTGCTGGTTTGATTCCTGGCCCGAGCTGAGCTGCTGCTGAGCTGCCAACAGATGGCAGGATGGCTCAGCTAAAAATAATAATAATAATAATAAAAATAAATAAAATAGCATTTCATAGGCATGTAGGTATGTGAGTGCCCCAGGCAATGTTCTGAGGGTGGTGGGAAAGAGCTATCATGCCCCTCCCCTCTGCGGCAGGTACTGTGATCGTACCTCATATATGCCTTGTCAGCAAACCCTGCAATGTTGGCATTCTAATGCCCATTTCATGGAGAAGGCAGCCTGTACTATGGCCCTCAATGATCCCCACCTCCTGGTATGCATGCCCTTATGTCATCCCCTCCGCTTAAATGTGCACTGGACTTATTGACTGACTTCTAAGGCATGGATATAATAAAGCAGGAGTGGTGAAATGTTAATTTCAAGATCAGATTGAAAGAGACAATGGCTTCTATCTTGGATTTATTCTCTCTCTCTCTCTCTCTCTCTCTCTCTCTCTCTCTCTCTCTCTCGTATTCTAAGGAAAGACAACTGCTGTGTTTTAAGCTGTCTTATAGGAGGCCAATGTGGTAAGGAACTGATGTCTCTGGCCAACAGTCTGCAAGGACCTAAGGCCTGTCAACAGCCATAAGAATGAGTTTGGAAGTAGATCCTGCCCAAGGTGAGCCTTGAGATGACTGAAGCCCTAGGTGTCACTTGACTGAAGCCTTGTGAAGGACCCTGAGCCCGAGGCACCCAGCTATACCACACCTGGATTCCTGACCCACAGAAGCTGTGACAATGTGTGCTCCCTGTTTGAAGGTGCTAAGTTTCAGAGTAATTTGTTTTACAGCAATCATACAACACCATTTCTTCCTTCCTAGTCACCATGATCTAAGATGCAACCCCCTGAAGGAGGAGGAATCAAGAGTCGGTGATAGATTAGGCAATCGCATGGCTACCAGCACTTCACTCTTCCAGGGGCTGCCCTTCTTCCCATAGACAAGATTTGGTCTAAGCCATGAAGGTGGCTCTCACCACAAAGCTGCAGCAGGTAGTTGGCTAGTGCAGGACCACTGGAAAGAGGGTCCTGCAGGCCAAGTCTTAACATACTGATCATGTCTCAGCTAACACGACTGCGGTTCAGTTTGGCAGAAGGCCAGTGGCATCCAATCTGCCATTTTCCTACACCATCATAAATGAGTTAATGCCTGGGAAGGACGTCTACCTAATTTTCCCCCACTGCCTCCCCCTCTGCCATACGCATTGAGGGCCAAGAATGGGCCTTTGTAAAAACTCCCTGAAACACACTTGATCTTAGCCAAAAGGCTTAGAAGCGAGAAAGAACTACCTGAAATAAATGTTACTGCCCTAGACCTCTTTGCAGTAAATCTGGATGGGATATAATCAAACAGCATGCATTTGGCATCAATGTATGTTTGAGCATTGCAGGAAGAAAAATGAAAAATACGTTTTGGCAGAGAGTTAGACAAAAAGGAGGACTTCATTAAAGATCTGAAACATACACTGTTGGAGCCAATTAATAATCATCAAGGAATCAGAAAAGGGAGGACAGTACTAAAATAGTCTGCAAAATCAAAATTTTAGATGAGAGAGAAGGAATGTCATCCAAATTCTTCTGAACCAGTAGATTGATAAGAAGCATTTATTTTATATCCTTCCATTATTTACTCATTAACAATAGCCTCCTGCCCTCAAGAACTTTATGGTCTCAATGGAAAATCATGACATCTAAACCATTGATTATACATATCCAGAAAATGCCATAATAATGTATGCATCAAAATGCAAGCTCTAGGCAGGGTTTGATGGCTTCGAGTTCGTTCCTCAACCCTGAATGACCAGCCTACATGTGCACATTTACATAGTTTCTCCTCAACAAGGAAATAATTTTACTCTGTAAAAGTCTGGTGGCCAACTGAAATGGATGTACTTTGTAGGTGAGGAACCTATCTCAAAGGGTAAAAACTAAAATGCGTAAAGATCACACAGCAAATGAAGTAAGCGATTTTAAGCTCTGAAACTATTTGACTTTCAAGTGCCTCTAATCACAAAATCCATCACAAAATAGCTGGCAGCAGTTTATGAAATCAAAACATAAGAGTAGATTTGTTGACGCAGGAAGAAACGCACCCCTCCCTTCAATTGTTTTTGCAAAGGAGTCAAATGATCAAATGGCAGCGGCTGGAATGTGCCCAAGGAGGACCCGATCTTATCCTGGCTCTTTCAACCCAAGTAGAAATCAATGCAGGGTTTTCTGCCACCTGCTTGTTTCGTTTCCAGTCAAGCAAAACAAGGGACTTATCTCCCTCACAGATCAGCATATGAGATACGCCTCAGATATGTTTGCCTCTCAGACTCATCAACACAAGATATGTCAGCAGCAGTGGAAGAGGAGCCCTGCTTCGGTTCATGGATTACAGACTGCAACATCCATCAGCATAAAAACAAACAGCTCCAAACCGCTGTCCTTGAAACCTGGCTTAGCAGTATGAAGGGGTATCATAAAGAAAGATTAAAAATCTCCCAAGATTTGTTTAGGTTCCCTTTCATAACAAGAAGTAACCAAGTGGGCCTGACAGGCAAATGGGAAGCTTCCTTGTTGACTGAGATGGGGGACCTTGAAACAGTGTTCTATATTCTGAAGAATTGATACAGGCTGCCAGTCTCCAGGCCTTGGCACTCATGATGACTGCTAACCAGGTAAGCATGTCAAACCTTAACTATTTAGCTCAGCATCCGAGTATTTCCCCTTGAAATCAATTTAGTAATTGGATAAATATAAATGGAATAATATCTCACATGTACATATTAAACTCATTGAAGGTACATTATCATTTGGATAATTATAATTACCCTTGGAAATATGTTGGATAAATATTATTTTACAGATGAGAAGACAGCTCCAAAGAAGTTGAAATTGAATTTGCAAGATTGCATAGCTATTTAGCAGAAAATTGGAATGTACCCCTATGCCCTCTGTCCCACTCCAATTTACGGATGAGTTTAGTCATCAAATATTTACAGCATACTTACTGTGTGGAAGGTAATGTGCTAGATAATGTGAGCAATGCAAGTAATCCATGAAGCCTTATTTTACGTAACAAAAACTTACATAATGCATACTCTGTCAGGTACTTTTCTAAGCACTTTACAAGGATGAACTCACTTAATCCTCAGAACAACCCCCCCATGAAATGGACACTAAGGCACAGAGGGGTTAAGAGCTGCCCAAGGCCACAGAGAAAATAAGGGGCACAGCTGGAGTTTGAACACAGGCAGTCTGACTTGAGAAAACGTTTTCTTAACACTTCTATGCCACCTTACAAAAGACTGGTATCTGATGGGACCAAGAGGGTGAGTACTAATAGCAATTATGCAGATGGGAAAGAGTGAAAAGAAAATAGACCCTTTTAATATAACCCTGGCTTAGCTTAAATGAAAGGTTGGTGATAGTTTCAAAGGGAAGGGACTAAAAGGAAAAGGCTTCAGTTATGGTCCTCTGTATTACAAAGAGTTTTCCAGTTTCTTTAAGGACCTCAGCCACCAAACATTGGTTCTGCCACCCTCTACCACATAGTTTAACTAGGACTCCCTCTCAGTATTAATTTCATTCATACCTGGCAGGAGGAAAGTGTTAATTTAATCTACAATTTTCCTACATAGTCCTATGCAACATCTGTAAGAATAAATACCAATTTGTCTCTAAGATACACACCTGGAGCGGGTTCCTATGGGCAATAGTTAAAGTCATGTCGATATTCCCTTTGCATTCTGAAATCTACCTGTAGAATTAATACTTGGGATCCCTGTTTCTTCGGCCTAGAGCATCTCTAGTAGAAGGGAGATGGGGGAGGAAATCTGTTGATTGTAGATAGCATGACTTCCAGCTAGAAAACTATATGTAGGCTTATAGTGGCATGTCAACACATACGGATCACACTGGGAAAGCAGAGGAGGGAGGAGAGGTGGGCGACCAAGTACAAGGGATCATCATTTCCGTCATTGCTGTCATTGAATGGTGTCAACAGAAGGAACTCTTCAACCCAGCAACAACAATGCAAGTATTTGTATATCCTTTAGTCACAGTGCATTTGTTCGTGCAACATCTCACTTGGTTCTCACTCCTGCCCTGTGAAATTAGTCTAATTATCAGCTAGGCCAGATAAGCTGACACATTCAAGTTAAAAGTTATTTTGTGTTAGAAGAGTTATTTCTACGTTTTCAATACCACAGCAATGGTATTCTTTCCATTATCCTGCGCTATACCAGGGGTGCCAAAAAATATATATACAAGGGGACATTTTGGTCACCGTTGCTCAGGCAGTAGTTCAGCGTAATCAGAAGTGTCTGGACACTGATGGTAACCCCTTTGAGCACCTCTTGTAATTGCAGAAGTCAAATGTGACTTGTATTCATCTTTTGTTTTAGATATACATTGAGTATTACAATTTTAATACAGTTTTCTTTTCTTAAAATGTGTATACATTTTTTTGGCACCCTCTGTAGTATTAGTTTTTTAATATAGCCCAAACCATTTCATGTCTAGTGCAAGATCAGAGATTTGTGACCTGCCCAAAGATTTAAAACAACAACAACAAACAGCACCTGCTATTAGCACCATCGGTTCAGCAGCCCCAACCTGGAAAGCCTTGGACATAACCAGGACAACACTGATAATCACCTTAACAAGAGGGCAAACTTGAACTGCCCAGGTTCTGTCTCAATTGAATCTTTGGGACTGACAATCTATACATACTGCCTTGTAGAAGTATATATTGGTAGCTATGTTATTAATATTTGCCAGCTTTACAGACATTCGTAACAGCCACAGAAACATTTTCCCTACTTTCCTGCACTGAGCCTAAATGATAATTAAAAAATAAATAAATAAATCAGGACCGACCAGTTCTAGAATGGCACTGAGTCACCTCCCACAGTCCAGTTAGAATGATTATCAAGGGCCCTGTCAAGATCTTCTGAAATCAGAAAGGAAGTCACATGGTAGTTACTTTATTATCTACCTAGCTATCTGATGGGACTAAACTCATCCACCCATCTATCCATCCAAAGTTGCTTACACTGCTAATTCAATGGTTTAGACCTGCTAACAAAAATAGATGAAAAAAACAAACAAACTTTTATTTCTTTGTGGTTTTTAAAAATGTATTTCTCCAACTGAATTGAAACAGTGTTGAAATGGAGCAGTGTTGAAATTCAATATTTAATAGGACATCTGAGAAGCCACCAGAAACTGAGAGATATTTAATGGGATTTTCAAGTCCATTTTCCAAAGGTTCTCAAGTCTTTTGAAAGACAAATAAAGAAGCCATGCAGCTAATAAATCAGATTAGAATGTTAATCCCTAGAAAGAATTTGACACTGAGTATTCTAGGGCACCGGGTGTGCCTACACATAGCCCTAATGCACTACTGCTATATTATTAAACTGAGTCCCATCCTATGCTTTTGTTCTGTCCCAGAGACCCCCCAACATGTCTATACACCTTCAAGAAGAATGCTGAAAACAAACCTTTGTAACTAATTTTGATTTATTTTTTTTTTTTGGACAGGTCCTAAATTCTTCCACAGTAAATGTATTTGTGGTATTAACTATAATCATCGCTGTTACTAAAAGGTTTATTTAAAGCTGGTTTTATTTTGTTTGTTTTCATTTGAAGTTTGGTTGACTAATCTCCCAATCAGAAAACAGGAAGACAAAAAAAAAAAAAAAGAACCAAAAACAGGGGTAAGAGTATTAACATGTGGAATAATAGCTAGGAAAAGGCAACTTTTGAAAGTCCAACTATCCCAATCACAAGCAAATGTCTCTAAAAGGGAAAACAAAGAAACACACAAGTGAAGAGGAACCTGCAAATAAGCTACTAGAGAAGCGCAGACTGTGGCTGGAGTAAGGCCCCAAGTTTTCCAAAGGATGTTGGAGGATCTTTAATTACTCAAGGCTCCCAAACATCATGAAGTCCTGATGTGTTTCTTTAAAAACATGCTGCTGACCAAGAGTGGCTACCGTGAGAGCGGTGACTTGATGACACTTTGCTGAGAGCGCCCCTACATTTTCAATTTCCATTTTGCTCTCCATAACCTTTTGATGATAGAAATGCCACCCCTTCCTTTTACCATTGAGTCGTAAAATCAATGTTTCAGAATATAATCACATATTTTACTGTGAAGGGATTATGGAAACTTACAGCCAATTATCAAATTATGAGATGTCTAGTGTTACCCAGAACAAGTGCAAGGGTTTTGTGTACAATGCAACGGCCTATTAGAGGCTCATCACATTCTCTCTAATTTGGTTTGACAGTGGTTTGCTGAATGAATGGAATCTAACACATACAAAATACTAAGTCTAGGGCAAAGAAAAAGAAATGGAAGAAAACGTACAGAAGAAAGAAGCTTGACTGTCATACCCCACTTGTCTTGAACAGCTCTCTTATAAATGACCATTTTGCTTTTCTCTTATCAAATTGCTTTCGTCTATGACAATTGTGAACACAGGTCTAGAAGAAGCCCTGAGGTTACATGTCCTGGGACCATTGTGTTAAATTATAAGACTGCTATCTATAAATCCATTCTCCAGACTGCAAATAAAATGCCCTCCTAGTTGTACATTATGATTAAGCTTTTCTAAATGATCATAACGTGTCACAATTTAAAAATCAGTGCCCAGATATTAGAACCCAATGTCACTTTCAGGAAAAGTTCCTGGGAGAGTTAATGGCCACAGTTTATAATTCATCAGGAAAGCTTTATCCTCGACCATCCTTTGTAAAATTTCAGCCTCCCAAATCCCTACCCCTTTCCCATACTATTTTGCTCTTTGTAGATCTTAGCACCACCTAATAAGGTATAGAATTTATTATTTTTTTAACCACTCCCAACCACCTCCCAGAAAGAAAATTCCACAAAGATAGGGAATTTTGTCCATTTTGTTCAGCTCAGAAAACACTTATTGAATTAATTAATGGCTATCTTCACCACACAGCTAAATGTAGGCTTCGTATTGAAATCACAGTGCTAAAATAATTTGGGCAAAGGGAGAGGATAGAGAGTCGGACAGAGAAGAGAGAGGAAGAAGAGATTATTAAGTCAGTGATAGAAACGTGTTGGTCAGGCATCAAAACTGCTCATGGGTTTCCACTCCTTGCCCTTCATTTTCCTCTACTCTTTTCTTGGTGCCATTTCTTCTCATAGTCTTAACATGTTCACATTTAGCCAACAGTCCTAGAAAAAGGAGCTCTGTGCCCTAAAGGGATAAGCAGTGTATGCTTCTAACCATTCTCCCTTCATTGGTGGGAATGACATCACATAAAAGTATGCCATATCGGAGGCCCTAGAATACAACACAGTAACTCTCCTGCTAGTCTTAACATGTTAACCAATCAATGTAAAGGCTTTGAGAACCTATATTTCATAAGGCTGTTCCTTCTCTATCTTCTTCCCTGCCCTCTTCCTTAAACCTCTTACCAACTTAAATAACATAACTGAGAATCCAAATGAAAATAGGCAATCTGTAATAATTCTCCATTGAAGTATGTTTATTTGGACTTACATTCACTGTGCACATGTATTCTGAATATTAGCAAACTACATATTTATTGGGTAGTGCCATTCTTTCCTCTTTTCTGAGTTTCATTTTAAAAGACCCAACAACTAGAACACAAATAAAACAAATACACAAAATAAAACATCTGGTACCCACAGGAAATTAAATGCTAAAATACTATGTTAATTCAACCAGCAAATAGAGACTTTAAATGTGGAGAAGTCAAGAAAAATCAAATTTATGCTTCCCACTGTCCCCATAACAGCTAGGCTGCATATGTACATGTTATTAAGACATAAATATAAGGTAGCTGGAATGGTCTAGAGAATTAAGTAGGCAACTTGGAAATCAGTGCTGCCTTTTGACTCAGCATGTGACCATGATCAAATGTTACCAACACTGATGGTCTCAATCCTTCCTTCTCCTCCATTTTTTTTTTTTCCCTTGAAGTTATTTACCTAAACAATTGTGGAAATTATAAACCCTTTTGCCCAACAGGTCTACAGTTAAAGTATTTTTTTAAATTTTATAGTAAAATTGTTTTCTTTGTAATTAAATCAAATTTACATTCTAAAGTAAGTGTACCTTACATAATAAAAAACCCAGGGCTGGCTGAGTGGCTCAATTGGTTCAGAGCTCGCTCAAGAATGTGAGCTGAGCTCTGAGCAACAGCAGTTTGATGCTTGGCCCAAGATGAGTTGCCACTGAGCTGCCAACAGGTGACAGGATGGCTCAGCTAAAAAAAAAAAAAAAAAAAGAAAAAAAAGAAAACCTATACCCGATAGTAAAATAAAAGAACTTTGGACAGATCAACTCTCATAATTTACTTCCAGAATCCATAGATAATTTTCCAAGTCTCTGTTTTCGGGTTCTTCAAGGTAAAGTGAGATAGAGTCTACAGAGGGCAAGGGTTTCTAGAGGATTTGGATTGTATTTGAGTGGCTTCCAATCCTTCACAGCCTCATGTCTGTTCTCCCATCATCGTTTTTCTACACTTCAGACTACTTTGAACAAGAGCTAGAATTATCTTCAAGAAATGTTTTTGTCACTTTATTTTATGGTTTGAATTGTGTCCCCCCAAAATGCATATGTTGACGTCCAAGCCCCAGTGTCTCAGAATGTGTCCTTACTTGGAGTTAGAGTCACTCAGGGGGAACACCATATAAATACCAAGGCAGAGGTCAGGGTGATATGTCTATAAACCAAAGAATGCCAAAGGTTACCAGCAAACCACCAGATGAGGAAAGAGCATGGACCAGATTCTTCTTCACAGTCCTCAAAAGGAACTGACCCTAACAATACCTTGATCTCTGACTTAGCTGTCAGAACAACATAGTTCTATTGTTAAAGCCACCCAGTTTGTAGTACTTGTCATAACAGCCATCACAAGCTAATACATTTCATCTTCACTTATAACAGCTCTTGGCTTTTTGTAAAAATTCAAACTCTCTGGCCTTGGCTACATGGTCTTCATATCTGCATTTACTGAATCTTCTGTATGAGACAATTTTCACCAATCCCCTCCTAAATTTTGACAACCTTGCCTTTCTACAGTCTATCCCATTCCCTTATGAAATTCTACACCAATGCATATGTGATTGCTCTATCTGTCCCTTTCCTTTCTGGACCTGACACAGTCTTGCCCATCTTTCAGGATCCAGATCAAATGCCACCCTTATGATGAATATCCAGTGTATCAGGGACTTAAGACATCAAAAATACAATTTTGAAAAATAGAAGCAAGGTGTGCAGCAGTGCAAACAGCATTGTGTTAGGTAATTGAACAAACTATATAAAATAGCATATACTGTCTATCTCTAGATACATATATATGCATGCAAATGCAGGTTTTAAAAATATGCATGAGTATCTACACTGATAGTTTTATATGTCCACTTGAATGGGTTAGGGTGGCCACGTTTGGTTAAACATTGTCCTGGGTGTGTCTGTGATGGTGTTTCTGCATGAGATTAACGTTTGAATTGGTGGACCAGGTGAAGCAGTTGCCCTCCCTGGTGTGTGTGCAGTGTGGGGGGGGGCCTCATCCAATTAGTTGAGAGCCTGAATAGAGCAGCAGGCTGAGCAGGAGAGAATTTTCTGTCTCTGCCTGACCATCTTGAGCTGGGACATTGGTCTCCTCCTGCCTTCCGACCCAGACTGGGAATTACACCATTAGCCTTCTGGGTTCTCAGGCCTTCATACTGCAGATCTCAGGACTGCTCAGCCTCCATAACCATGTGAGCCAATTTCTTATAGTAAATTCCTAGATATAGACATGTATAGATATAGATATAGATATAGATATAGATATAGATATAGATATAGATACATAAAGATGTATTTCCTATTTGTTCTGTTTCTCTCTAAAACCCTAATATACAACCAAACTATAAGTAATGATTTCTTTGGAGCTTTGAGAGAATAAATCTGATTGTAGAGGAAGCACATAAAGGGACTTTAACATATATATATATATATATATATATATATATATATATATATATATATTTTTTTTTAAAGAAGAAAAATACATCTATGTGTTACATTTATAATTTATAAAAGACTGAACAAAAGGATGACAAATTGATAACAGTGGTTGATTCTGACTACTAATATATTTCATATATATATATATATATATATATATATATATATATCTGCTATATATTTTTGTGAATTTTGTTTTTAATTAAAAAAAAAGTGGAATATAGTTAAGTCCAATCCCTGAAGCTAGAAGAAAAGAAAGGATGTTTGGTGTTAAAAAAAGACAACAGGCACTGAATGGAGTTGCTTATGCTATGCCCACATCATAAAACCAACACTTACTTACAGTTTCATCTCTCCCAGAAATGGTGTCCTAAGCCAGTCAATCAGGAATAGCCTGATCAGCACTAGCGAGGTGGTCTGCCTGCTAGGCCCCTGCCATCCCCTAAAGAAAAGTAACCAATCTGCTTTCCTGTGGTATAACTTCCTTGTTCCTGCTCCCTTCTCGGTATAAGTCTTTCATTTTTGCACAGCTCCTTGGAGATCATTTCTATCTGCTAGATTGCATGCTGCCTGATTTTAATCGATTTCTGCTTAAATAAACTCAACAATTTTAATGTGCCTCAGTTTATCTTTCAACATCAGGAAGCCAACTGGGGACCAAGAAATAACTTTAGGGATTTGATCAGCAAAGACTCTCTTTTCTCTGCATCCGCACTCTTCTCCTCTGTGAGCATTCCCTTGGGACTCTTCTCGGGCAGATAAATGGAACCTATTTCATCCCTAGAAAGGCTGTAGTGACTCCCTGAATTCCTGCACCATTAACAACATTGAAAAGGAACTTTGTACCCTCTTAAGCCTGGTTTTTATTGAGACTTGACTTTTACTGCCCAGCTGGCATTGTGGTGCTGCTATGGATGAAGCCTTCAACTGGAAAAGAAAAGTTCTGGGTTCTACTCATGGCTGTGCCACTGTCTCCATGTTTGACCCTGTAATTCTCCTGCACATGAAAACCACCAAAGATCATGAGAAACTGATTAAGTGGCTTAAGGGGTCTCATAAGCTTATATAAACTCAAGCAGTTACCTCTTCATTCATTAGGAATTCATCTTCTTTTGGTTTTACATGAATGATCCAAATACTTACAGAGTAATACAGACTTCTTCACGCACATTGGTTTTTATGAATATGTGGCTACACACACAAAAAAGGACACATGTATACTGGCTAAGATAAATAACAGAAATGTATACTTCCTGAGGAGTGGGCTCAAGTGAAAAAAATATAGTGATCTTATCCCTGTATCCATCTCCTCTTTTTCTAAATCAATATATAAAAAAAGGACCTCCTATTCTAAGATGGTAAACTGTTTTCTTGGCTCTCTTTAATGGTAAAACTTTAGGAGTGCCTCTATCTGGAGCAAACAAAAATATGTTGAGAAGCCCTAAAACAGTGCCTTGTTTTTTTATTTTTCCTCTTCCCATCAGCTTGTATTCAGAGATGGCACAACCTTGTTTATGTCACATCACTTTGTCACCATGGAAATGCCTGTGATGATGCGGCAAAATATCTTTCAAACAGTATTTCCTATGGGGCTCTGCACTGCAAACAGAGGTTTTGTTAATATAAATGGTAGAATAATTGTCAATTCATTGTTTGCCCAACCTCCTTACCTTTAAAAGGATAACTGCATTTGGGCACCTTTCCTTTCTAAAAAGTGTAAATACTCAACAAAAGAATCCACTGTTTGGAAGCTGGGAGTTTAATTTGTCATTCAAGCCAGAATCCATTCAATGGAAACAAAACCAAATGCAAATGTACATCCTTAGTTGAATACACTACCAGTTTGCTTCCTCATTTATCACAAACTATCAAGATAAACTGTGAAAATTCACCTAAATGATCACCTACTCCTCCCTCCACTTTATCAAAATATGTACTATATAAATTATTGCCTTTAAGGGAGTAATTTCAGGTTGTTCACCTCAGAATTTTTGCTGCCAATTGCTATTGTGGTAAAAACAATTTTCCCTGCAAGAATTCATGAAACCCAGAGACTCAGGGTTTATGTTTTATATTTTTCTCTTGCACAGAAAAAAAAGAAAAAGAATAGAGACAGAGAAATAAAACACAAGAGTATTACAAACCCTTTGATTACTCTAATTACACTTAAAAGGAAAACAAGACCCCTCTCTGGGTACCAGAAGTATGAATAATTAATGGGAAAGGAACGAAGATAGAAAAGCTATAAACCATTGTCAGTTGATCTGCATGTCGCACCCTAAAACAAGTCAGTCATCACTGCCCTTTTGGCCCAACCCCTGACGAGCAAGCCTCCTCCCCTCTCTTTTGCCCTGGTCTTATAACTCATTGTGGAGTTGTTTTCAAATGTATTAACACCATTCTGGGGGGCCTGAGTCAATAAGGGAAAAATTTCTGGAAACCTTGCCATTTTGTTGTATTTGGAAAGAGTGAATTGTGAATGTTCGCAGTCTTAAGGGCAGTCACCGAGAAAACGGGAGCTTTGTAAATGTTTTAATTGTGACTTCCCTCACGGAATGGAACCCGTGGAGCATAATGAAAGAAAGAAAGGGTGTAGGTGTGGAGGGAGGGACAAGCATGGGAGGGGGATTGGCAGGAGATTTCAGCCTGGCCCCTGCAGGAGCCCGCTGCTTGCTGCTCTGAGCAATGAAAATCTTTGCATGTAATTAATTCCAGCCATCGAAAGCCTGCCTTATTTTCCAAGGTAATGGGGAGGCACTGCTCCTGATGGACCCCTTGAAGATTCCCAATAGCCAGTGGCTAAATCGAGCAATTTAAAAATTATGGACGTTTTGCTAAATAAATGAGCATGCTTCAGTAATGACAAAGAGGATTTCCAAACAGCTCCCTACTTATTTATTTGTTGTGTGTTTCACCTCAGGACAGAGAACGCTCAGCGAGTGGAGCTGGGGTATCTGGGTGGGGTGTGATAGATTAGCTCAGGTAAACTGAAACAACAGCTATTATTCTTTCTGCCCACTCTAGGACCAGGCACCGCTGTGCTGGTACATGGACATGGGGGATGTGGCTGGGGTGGGGAGGGGAGGTCCTGGGTGAGCTGGGACAAGGACAGACTACTCATGTACAAGCCAGTTTGGTTGGCAAAGGGGTAATTCATGATGATACAGATCTCATCATGGAGGTCGGATGTCCTCTAGAAAGCAGGCTGGGCCAGCTTCTAGAATGCCAGGTCATCCTTCAGACTACGTCATTGCACAGCTTTGCACTGCAGCTTGAAGAAAAACCGAACTCTGGAGCATGCTCCCCCGTGCAAACTTATCTTGAACTGTGCCCCTGGGCTCCAGTTCGCACCGGCTTCACTCACCCCACACCCTCATCCCATTCCCTCATGTCACAGGGGCTTTGTCCGCTCTGTCCTCTAGGACTGTAGGGCTCTTTCTTCCTTTTCCTAGTAACTCTCCTCATCCTTCAGCTCTCTGGCTACTTCCTCAGACCAGCTCGTCCTGACCTTCCCAATCCTATCAAATCTCTGAATGGAGCAGAGCCAAGTTCTACTACTTTGTGTCCCTTATCACTGCTGCAAACGTAGTTTTGTTTGTGAGAGCATTTGAATTTCTTTGTAAATTAAAATTTATTGGAGTGACAATGGTTAGTAAAAATTACATAGGTTTCAAGTATACAATTCTGTCATACATCATCTATATATCACATTGTGTGTTCACCAACCAGAGTCAGCTCTCCTTCCACAACCATATATTTGACCCCCTTTACCGTCTTCCACCACCCCTTTCCCCCTTACCTTCTGGTAACCACTAAACTATTTGTCTGTGTCTCTGAGATTTGTTCCTTTGTTTGCCTTGCTCCTTTGTTGCTTTCAGTTTTATATCCCACATATGACTGAAATCATACTAATATGGTTCTCGACTTTTTCTGTCTGACTTATTTCACTTAGCATAATAATCTCAAGATCCATCTATGTTGTCACATATGGCACTATTTCATCTTTTCTTTTAACAGAATAGTGTTCCATTGTGTGTATATACCATCTTCTTTATCCAATCATCTACTGGACACTTTTGTTGTTGCAACATTTTGCCCACCATTAATAAAGCTGCAATGAACATTGGAGTACAAATATCTTTACAGACAAATGTTTTCAGGTTTTATGGGTAGATACCCAGGAGAGAGACTGCTATAGTAATTCTATTCTTAATTTTTTGAGGAACCTCCACACTGCCTTCCATAGCAGCTGCACCAATCTGCATTCCCACCAACGGTGTATGAGGGTCCCTTTCTGAGAGTATTTAATTAATGTGTGTGTCTCTCTCTCTAGACCAGGGGTTGGCAAACTGCAGCTCGCAAGCCACATGTGGCTCTTTGGGTATGTTCCATTTCAAAAGTTTTCCAACCCTTGGAAGAGGCAATCCGGTCCTTCACAACAATTTAAAAATTATTAGAGAGCCATCAATATATTTTTACAAAGAAGGAAAATGTAAAGTAATATTATAAATGAAACTATGATAGTTTTATTTCCATTTTCAGTTTTACTTCAGAGCCACATGTACGTACCCAGAGTCACACGTGGCTCATGAGCCGCAGTTTACTGACCCCTGGTGGCTCTTCCATCTCAAAAGTTTGCCGCCCCCTGCTCTAGAATATACGCTCCACGAGAACAAAAATGGTGTCCTTTTTTGTGCTTAGCACATAGAGGGCACTTAATAAATTCTTACTGAATGAATAAATAAATTAGGGAGCTCCACCAGGTTGCAGATCATTTGCAATTTTCTGGTTTCAGAAAGTAGAGTCAACTATACATGTAGGCCAGTAAGTAAATGTCTGGTCATTCATCATGAATTATCATGATCCAGAGGTAGACCAACAAGGCCACAGTGCCTCAGACAGCATGTCACACGGTGAGCACTGACTTCCCCTTTTTCCTCTGTGAGAGGGAACAGCCATGGTCTCTACCCACACAGAAGCAGCAGCCATAACACAACACATTCAGAGAGATATGGGGAAGGTCAGGGGAAATCAAGTCGGGAGGAAATTTCATCCTATTACACACCAGAGAGAGACATCATAATGCTAGTATTACATGAAACTGAGTACAGAGACTTTCAGCAACTTGCCCTCAGAAAATTAATATGCTGTTGAGCTAGAATGCAAAATGAGTTTTTCAAATTCCCAAAACCAAATTTGTTCCATTACGTTACCTTGGTTTCCATTCAGGGCAGGATTTCCCTAGCATTTGATACCGTACAGAACCCGAAGTTGTCGACTAGGCATGCAAAGTAAGAGAAGTCATTTTGCCATTCATCAATCCCTGAAATTGCGATGGGGATAGAAATATGGCATCCTGGCATGTGGCGAATGTCCACATACATTTAATGAGCATGTACCATGGGGGAGGGGCTGTTCTAAGCTAGAGATGCAGATATAGAAGACAAAGCACTGATCCTCAAGCAGTGTTCAGGTAGAGTTAATCCATTAGAGAAGGAAGCTTAAATGCAATAAAATCGAAGTTTCTACAGGAAGCGTCCGCTGTTGAATGTCTTGTTCTCATTTCAGGGCTATTTTGCTTTCACTCTTGAGATCCCACTGAAGACTCTCCTCCAATAGGACTTTGTGTGGGACTTTGATCTTCCTGAGAAGTACACCAAGAGGCACTGAAACCCTGGCAAGGATTCAAGCCTTCTGGTTCCACAGAGTTCGAGGCATATTTCAAATGTGTTGCTTATTCATCCAGCTGTCTCAGCAGCAAGGGAGCTGGTCCCCACCAAGCAATCTGTTGGTTCACTGAAAAAATAACCCCTGCTTAACCTCTGTGTTTCCCAAACCTTCAAGCCAAAGCCACAGGTTTTCTGGTACTTGTACGGAAATAGCGAAGTACAGGAAAGTGCTGTCTGACTCAAGGGATGGGACTGAAAATAGCAAAGCACCTGGCATTGAATCACTCCTCTTGTTTATCTCAAGAACACTAAGCTAACTGCTCCGATTCCTTTCGTTCCCCCTCCTCCTCACGTTACCTACTATGCAGTAGAAGTTGTAAGAATTGACAAGAATGAAACAAAAGAACGAATGTCTTGTGACGTGAGCCAGACAGGCTAAAAAAGTCGACTGGAGAGTGAAGCTCCTTGTGGCTCCAATGAAATGAAAATAAGTAACTGGAGACCTTATTTGGACCTGCATAGAAGCAGGAGACATATCTACCGAAGGTTTCGGTTTGAATGAGGCCTCAGAGAAATACCATCTATATAATTTTCCTTGAGCCCAGTCCTGAGAGAGACACGTTGGTATATCCAGAGCCTTTTTTTTTTTTTTTTATACTGTGACAATGATGACTATAGCACAGTAACTGGCTGTGGTTTCTCATGTCTAGAATGAAACAATCTTGGCATTAAAAGGAATCTCGGAGGTCACTCAGATGAAAGTTACACCTAGCGCAAGACTCCTTTATTCTAACATCCAAGGAAAGTAGTGATCCTGGGGACTCGCTCTTCTCTCAGCACATCTGTCCTTTGCTAAATCCATTTACTTCTCATCCAAGGCCATTGTTTCTGGCCATTTATGCACCTGCCCTCTTATCTGTTTCTAATCATTTTCCTCCCTTCGAACTTCTGTGGAATCTGGCTGGTCACTCTCCAGCACTGGAGCCCCCCAGACCCTCCTTTCTCTCTCCTTCCTGTGCCTGGGCTCCCTGATATTGTTAGAGAAATGCTCCCAGCTGTGCCGATCATTACTATGTAATGGTTTCCAACCTCAGTTTGAACCTCAACAATCCTTTTATTCACCCCTATTAAATTCCCTACAGCAGCTGTTCCAAACTTGTTTCTATTTTTTTTTCCCAGCCTACACCTCTCTACTAACCCCTTCCTTCATCTTCTACTTCAGAGAAAATGTGAAGTCATCAGGCATAAGCTCCCTCAATTTTCCTCTCTGTTTACCTTCAAAAATTTACACTTCTACCTGTCTGAAAGGAAGAACACTCTCCATTGCTCTAATTCTGATCTCTCCATTTTATGCCTCATTCCATACCTTGCTTCATCAATTATCAATTGCTCTCCTCATCTCAATATCAATTCTACTCCATTAGAAAAAAAGAAAAATACAATCTTATTTTTTAACCTTGCCGCATCCTTAGAACATGACTGCCTCTCTCCTTCCTTTTACTGCCAAATTTACCAAGAGAACAGTCTGCAATCACTCCATTCATCAACCTCCCGTTCACTGCCCAGGGCACAGAAACCTGGATTCCTGACAACTCTTCTCCTTGGACTGCCCTCTCAGAGGTCATCAGAAGCCTCTACCTTTCAGACCCAAGGCCTCAACAATTTCATCTGCTTAATATGTCAAAATTGATCTTTCTTCTTGAAGCTCGCTCCTTCTTGGCTTTGTTAATACCACTCCTAGCTAATTCTAAAGCCCACCTTTTCTAGTCACTTTCCTCACTCATCTATCATGTTGTTACTCAGGGTTCCATTTTTGGTCCCAGTTCTCCACAATGGTGCTTACACCATTTTGTTTGTTGTACCATTTTTGAATGCTGGCATATAAAATGGCACATTGGCAAGGGTTAAATCCACATTAATTATAACATCAGCACTATGACTGGAAAAGAATGTTTTCTGATATCTGAAAACACATCCACGTTTATCACCTGATGTACTTGATTACTCTTCGTAAACACCCACACCTTCATGGGGCTTTAGATTAACATTTTGTTTTTATCTCTCTTTGTCTTTTGTACTTTACTTGATAATATACTACATGATCTCCTCAGACCTCACTAGGGCAACATGAATCTTCAGATGCAGAAAAAGGTTGTGTATCAAATAAGATTTGGCTACCCACTTGAAAAAAATCATCAGTGTATACAGACCAGTGTTCTACTCACTTGGGAAAATTTCATTCAGATCATAGCTTCAGCATTCACCTCATAATATGCAAGACTAAAGACTTTCAGATCAAAGATAAAATGCTGTGAAAAAAACTAAAAATTGAAAACATAACCTAAATATCAAAGTTTTTGTTTTCATTTAGAAAGCATGGGGATCTGGCTACACAGAGCTAACATTCCTACAAGGCAACAATCTGTCAGAGCTCAGCAGCGCCTTTTAGAAAAAGTATCCACTTTTTCAATTTTCCACAGTCCCCACTATTCCTTATTGTCTTACGCCTTGCCCACTTCACTTATTTATGTTACCTGCTTACCTTCTGTAGTCATTTGCTTTGATAATCCTTGCTTATACTGAAAACTCCCCAACATACTTCTCCAGCCCTGACTATTTTCTAAGCTTTCTACTCATATTTTCAAATGTTCACTGGGCAGCTCATGTAAATGTCCTCCAGATACCAAACAAAATTTCCCTCTAACCAATGCCTCAGCTACTTTCCACCATCCCAATTAGTAACTTCCTTCAACCCTAGGCAGAAGTAATTTCCATAGCTCTTTGTTCACATTGATAGTAAGTATTTCACTGATTTTAATTAGCTGTTAATTATCTTCAGGATCTCATTCTCCTTAAGGGTGAGTTCAGTGTCTTGTGCATTGTTACCCAGTCTATAACACATTAAAAAATTAAAATTTTTTAGTTTTAATTTAAAAATATGCATTAAAAATATGCCTTGAGTTAAAATAAAATGCTCGGACACCTTCAGTAATGGATGGTAAACTTAGGCTTTCAATTTTTGGACCACCCTATGGTATTGAAGTTAAAATGTTTCCCAGTGACTGGGAGAATATCAGTCCTTACTACACTCTCTGTAAATACACAGAATAAATCATCTCCCGCTTCCACAAGACAGCTCTCCTAATACTTTTTAAACTGTTAGATAGCCCTATATATCTTTGTTTATGGGTATCTAACTAATTAAAATTCTTTATATGTATGCTCTTGTATCTATTCTCAGTCATGACATTAAGACCACCAAAATTTCTTACCTGGATTATTGCAAAAATCTTTCAATTTCTCTCCCCAAATCCACACTGAAGTCAAATGAAATCACACTATACCCCTGCTTTAAATGTGTGCTTCTCCAGTGCCCTTAAGATAAGGCACAAACCCCTTCACATGAAAAGGCCCTTTGTGATCTGCCCCTGCTTACCCCTCCAGCATTGTGACTTGGTACTTACTCCTTAACCCGTGCATATATTCCAGCTACCCTAAATGGCCTGCAAGTCTCTAAATTTGTCTGCTTTGTCTCTGAGTTCTTATATATGTTGTCCACTTAGAATGCACCAAATGCCAGCCTTCCTTTCCCTACTTAAAATCTATTTATTCAGGACTCAGTTATCATTTCCTGGGCTAGATATGATGTATTCCGATACCATCTTTTATCTTCTCCTATTGACATAAGAATGCTAACACATATATACCACTCTATCAGCCCCAATGAGTTGTGCTGTCATATTTTGTCATATGTGTCATGTTTCATATTTTTCATATTTGTCATATTTTTCAGGACTGTCATATTGTGTGTGAGAAATGTACAGAGATTTTAATGAAATTATCTTGCATGTTTTCCTTTCTTAATTTGCCAGTGTTTCTCTTAAACCATGTCACAGGCATACCTCATTTTATTGTGCTGTGCTTTACTGCACTTCACAGATGTGTTTTTTACCAATTGAAGGCAAGACCTTCCACCAGCAAAAGATAGGACTTGCTTTATCGTGATACTCACTTTATTGAGGTGCTCTGGAGGTGAACTTGCAACATCTCTGAGGTACGACTGTATTCAAACCTGAACACAAGTCCCCCTGTGTGATTAGACTCCCACAGAGTACAATGAAGCAATGGCATCATTTGCTCCAGTCACTACCTAGCAAGATAGTTTGAGTTTCAGTTTCTTCATTTGTACAGGAGGAGTACCATTACCTCCTTTAAAGATGCTCTAAAGACTAAATAAGATGGTGTAGACAGCAACTAGCCCAATCTTGACAAATAGTGGGTGCTCGATGAACAGCAGCTATTCTTATAATGGGGGACAGCATTACCGTGATCCACCTGTCCTGGAATCCGGTTAAAAGTGGTCACCTTTGGAATAAGAGAGAAGATGAAAGGCTCATAAAGTTCTGTTTTGGTGGAATGGAAACACAGGGGCAGCTGATACCTAAGCTGTCTCTATGTCATGAAGGAATAGAAACAGAAGGGGCTCGGAGAAGTCACAGTGGTGGGCAGAGGGAGGTGCGATCCCATATACTAATGCAACATGGCGCATTTGGGGGTGGCTACTAGGGACATCTGCAGCTCACAAACCACCACTGTTTTTACTTATGACATCCACTTCAACTGAATCCTGTAGCTCACAAATGGTAATCGACATAACATCAGTTTACATTCCCAGCACATACCATATTGTCCTCTCCTTCCATAGCTTTCAGCAGATAATTCCTTCATAAAGGGACTATTATCAGTGTTTTTGCATCGGCGCAAATTGTTGCTGTCAGATATCCATGGGGAAGGCAGTTAAAGAGATATAAACTATTAGTAAAAAGCACAGAGTGCCCAAAAGAAAATGTGTAAGTGCCATTGTCTAAGTTTCCGAGTGTTCAGAATGAATTTTCCGTGTTACACACACGGGATCCTGAGTCTGTCCCTCCTTTTGGGGTTTCCTCAGTCTGGACCCTTGATCCTGAGCATTTCCAGTTAGCACATTCTGACCAGGAAGGCTGCTGGGGTAGGACTCTGCACGGAGTGTGTGAATCCCCTATGGGGCAAATTGCTGTGAAAAGTTTTTGCTTAACTCAAAAATCCTCTTGTGGGGGATGAAAGCGGTAAGCCCAATGAAGTGGGAGATGGCCAGCAAAGAAAGCAGCCATCACACCACATGGAGTGTTGCCAGGCCTCCAAGGCAAAGCCACTTTCACCACTTGCCTGGACAATGGCAACAGCCACCATCTCATGTGTCCAGACAGCAAGACTGATATTTCTTAAATCTCAATTGAATTAGGCACCTTCTGTTGTTTAAAATCTTTAAATGGCTTTCCATTCTATACTTGGCGTATAAGACCACACAGTCCTGTCCCTGCTTCCACGCCATCCCTACCTCACATTTCTGTCCACTTCTACCACAAGCTTTCAGTCTGCTGGCCTTTCCATTGTTTGAATTCTCTCTCTCTCTCACTCTCTCTCTCTCTCTCTCTCTTTCTTTCACTCCCACTCCTTTTCCTTAGGACCATCATGCATTTGGCTTCCCCTGCTAGGGACACTGTTAGGTCCCTGCTCTACCCTGAACCAAATGCACACATACAACACACACACACACAAACACACACATCACATACTCAACACACATGCAACACGCTCACATACAAAACCATACATACATACATATACGCATACTCACTTCACCTGCAAGACTTTTCCTCATCTTTTAGGTTTCAGCTTTAATGACCTTTCCTTTGAGAGTCACTTCCTGACCATAGGCTATAAAGTAGATAACCCCTAGTATTCAATTCATTGTATAGCGTAGCATCATAGCTAAAATCATGGACTCTGGAACCAGACAGCCCAGGTTCAAATCCCAGTTCTGTCACTTCCTACCTGCGTGACCTCGCTCTAGTTACTGAAAGCCCCTGTTCCTCAGTCTCCTTATCTATAAAAGCAGATCATAGTAGTTTGTACCTTATAGGCATGTTAAAAGAGTTAAATGACTTAACATGCATAACGCTTTAAAACTGGCAGCAATGTATGAAGTGCCGGGGAGATGTTAGTTCTTCCTCACTGAGTTTAGTTGCTTCAGTTTCATATCCACAACTAGATGTAATCTGTGAGACTAGCTTCCTTCTTTGTTTCCTTCATCTATAGACCTCCAGTGTCAGCACTGGAATGGGCACATGGTGACAACATGGCAAGTTTTGAATGAACACACACATTTAATTAAATAGTGGATGAGTGAAATATTAAAGAAAATAAATAGAACCTTTCCATTTTCTGAAAGAGTAAGATTCATGACAACCTCCTTTCTTTGTCTCACTACCTGGTACTTAAAGCCCGACTGCTTCTGAGCAGCCTTGTAGGTAACCACATTCATACACACTCAAGAAATGACATCAGGTGTGGGAGCCAATACAAAGGAAGAAGTCTGGGAAACACTGCAGATGTGGGCTCTAAACAGGTAGATTGGATCCCTAAGGGGAAGCCCAGGGGGTCCTGTCTTGTCTAGTGGATTTTTGCATCTTGATTGGAGGAGTGGCACTTATTTGGGATAATTCCTAACAAGATGCTGGCCCATGAGACAAGACTACAGGAGAGTCTCCTGTTGCACCTTAAAGCTAGGAGAGCCCCATGCCCTCTGGCAGTGGAAGCTCCCTACAAGGACAAACAGCTCATCCTGAATGGTGGAAACGCAGAGGTTCAGGCCAACTGGCCTGGCTCAGTCCATCAGGACAAGGTCTGTGTAGAATGGAGCCCCCGACTCCTTACAATCCAAAACTCAGGCCAGGGTAACTACGAGAGAGTATGGAGTTTACACATGAGCATTCACAAGGCTCAGGTAGTCTGGGAAGCTGGTACTTTGAAAATGCAGCCTCAGTTCTTTTAACAATGTGAACTATGGGTTTCCTAGCACAAGGCTTATGTTAGTTTTAATCCTGGAAATCATTTCCTCCCCCTGCCGAGGGCCTGGGTTCCCTAGAAACGCTTCTCATGATTTTAAAGTTTCAATAAATGTACAGAATTCTCTTTGGACGAGTAGAATCCCAGTTCTTCAAAATACCTTAGAGCCACGAGTAGGACTTATTTTCAACGTCTGCATGCCAGGGAGAAGTATATGGCAGCTAGTCCTACCCCTGTTTAAACCAGTTTCCTTCAAACTTAAAAAGTGTGCTCCTCAAAAACAAATTCCCCACAGTCTCTTATAGAGCAATTAAAAGTTAACTTAAAAATTGTGATTAAACACAAATTAAAACCAAAACAATTTTAGAAAATGAAACTTGTTTCTTTTTTTTTTTTTTTTTTCACTCTAATCACAAGATACCCATGTGAATGCTGACTTTGCTTGTCTGATGCAAATGTTTCCATCCTAGCCAGGGGAGAGGCAAGTCATAGGTCAAGTTCAAAATCAACCCTCCAGCACTGCTTTGCTTCTGGAACAGGCATTCCTTCCTCCTCCCCTCTTCCAGATGTTGACACCTCTCCAGGGAGGACACTGCCATCCCTCCCAACCCTGCCCTTCCTTGAGAACTACTAGTTTAAACCAAGAAATGTGGCAGGTTGCACTGACCAAAGAACTGGAGAAAAGCCAGTTCTTTCTACAACCGGTTTGATGCCAGCTCCATAAAAGTGAAGGCAGTCTATATCACATCAGAGAGACTTCCCAGCTCAGAAATAGCCAAGCATAAATGTTTCTCTGATGAAATTTTATTTAGTGCAGACTCTGTTTAGTATCTCATCCATGATAAAGCCAGCTGCACAAATGTCATTTTATGACAACATTCCTGCAGTCCTCCAGGGGACACAGCCCCTGGAGCCAGGCTGTCTGGGTTCATATTTTCCCCAACTATGCAGTCATGGGCACATGCCTCTAACACTGCACACCTCAGTTTCTTCATATGTAATAGAGAGACGTTAATAACACTGACTCATTGAGTTGTGAAAAGTCAAATGAAATAAACCATTTTGCACTCTGACAATTGCCCATTTAATATCAACTGTTATCATTCACATTCATTAGTTGCTCCAAGGTTGGCTTCATTGAGATTTTCAGTCTTTTTCCAAAGGAGACAAATCGTCCCTACCTCCTAGCAGACAGAGGAAGCAGGTCAGAGCAGCATGGAACTAGAACCAACATCCTGATCTCCCACTCTGGCTCTGTCACTTGCAAACTGCAAGATTTAGGGCAGGTTTTTAAGCCTCATCTGCTTCAGCTTCCACAACTGTAAGATGGGTGGTGGTGGGGCGGTAATAATAGTATAACCAACAGTATAGTATCACAGTAGGCTATTGTGAACATTAAATAAATTCATGTAAAACATTCAAAAGAGTACTGGGCATAGAGTGCTTCCTCGATAACTGTCAGTTATCATCAGACTTTTTGCAGTGTGATAGAATTTTTATCTTATTTTTTTAATACCTCATGCCCAATGGAAACAATGTATTTAAATGCTTCCATTATGTACAAGTTGCAGGGTCCAAGGAATAAGGAAATCTCTTAGGTGACCTGGAACACATAAAGACTGCGGTGGCAATGGCTCAGGGCTGGCCATCAAGGGTTCTGGTAGAGAATATCTCTGTAATCTTGGGCATGTGGCTTCATTGATCTGGGTTTCAATAAGGTTAAAAATAAAATGATGGAGCTACAACCCAGCCCTGCAAGTCTATGAATGAACACATGATATTCTTTTGTAAATGCCCTTATGGATATTTCAACAAAAACTTTTTTTTTTTTTTTTTTTTTTTAGCTGAGCCATTCTGCCATCTGTTGGCAGCTCAGTGGCAGCTCAGCTCAGGCTGGGCATTGAACTGCTGTTGCTCAGAGCTCAGCTCTCACTCTTGAGTGAGCTCTTAACCAATTGAGCCACTCGGCCAGCCAGCCTTGGATATTTCAAGACTAGTGGTATATATTGCCTATTGGATCCTTGTCTAGTCCAGGTCCATTTCTTCTCTTTCCTGTCACTGTTCTTAGCATATCCATGTGCCAAGTCCAGCATAACACATTCTATAAGCGTACACTGGGGTTCTGCCTTTCTTTCAACCACTGCGCTGCTGTCAATCTGGTGAGGAATGGGGCTGTATCAATTCTTGGTTCTAGGGTTAGCACTGACATTGATTTGGGGTGCGACGACAAGAAGATTATTTTAATCGGTGCCATCACCTCTCTTTTTTCACAGGACATTACCATTTATGATGATGTTAATGAATGACAGTTTATAATGTGCTTGGAAAAGCCTGAAGCATCCAACTCGAGTGGAAAGGGCCATCAATTCTATTCCACAGTAGATAACCCAGGACAAGACAGGGAGAGGAAAGCCGAAGTGTAGAATCCCAGAAATAAAGGGCAGTTGTAAGAGATTTCCCCTGGAGAGGCTTTACAATGGAATAATTTATCTGGAGGGAAAGGTACAAGCTTTACAGAGATTCACATAACTAATGAAGGGCCTTTTGTTTACTGTTACAATATTCATATTTCTCTGTTTTCTGGATAATGGAAATCTGCAGAGAAGTATTCTGGGGGAAAAGGGTATAGCAAATTCTCTCAGTTCATAAAGACTCTCCTAGAATCAAGAACAATTTAAATATATATATATATATATTATATATATATATATATTTATATATATATGTTTATATATATAATATATATATATATAATATATATATTAGTTGTTGCACAATTACACAGGGTAAAACACATGATTATAAGCATAAAATTGGATGAGTTTTAACAAAGCAGTATATCTGTGAAAGCAACACTCCCATCAGGATAGAAAACAATCTACCATCCCAGGAAGATGTCCCATGACCCTTCTTATCAACACCCACCCCTAATAGATAATCAGTATTCTGATTTATAATACAGATTAGTTTTGCCTGTTCTTAAACTTTATATAAATGCAATTACATAATATGTACTTTTCTTTTTTTTTTTCTCCTATCCAATATACTGCTTTGGAGATACATGTATGTTGCTTCATTTATCCTTAAATTTTTATTATTAGTAGTATTCCATCATATGAATATTCCACACCTTGTTTATCCACTCTTTTGTTGATGGGCATCTGCCCTGTTTCTAGTTTGAAACTATTATAAAGCTACTATGAATGTCCTTTCATTAATTTTTTTGTGGAAATATGACTTCATTTCTCTTTGACAAATACCTAAAAGTTAACTTGCTGAGTCTCAGTTTAAATCTACGTTTAGGGCCGGCCGAGTGGCGCGGTGGTTAAGCGCTGGCTTGGGAAACTAGCAGCCCCGGTTTGGTCCCACATATGAGGGCCAGTGACACTGCCCTCAAAAAAAAAAAAAAAAGATAAATCTATGTTTAACTGTATTAGAAATTGCCAAACAATTTTCCAAAGTGGTTGTACTATGTTAGATCCCCACCTGCAATGTATGAGAATTCCAGTAGTTCCAATGGTCACCAACAGTGTGTGTTGTCAGTCTTTTTAATTTTAATCATTTTCATGAGTCTAAAATGATATCTCATTGTGATTTTAATATATATTTCCCTGATTATTAAAGATGTGGAGCATCTTTTCATAGCCCTATTGGTCATTTGTATATCTTCTTATATGAAAATCTATTCAATTCTTTTGCTCATTTTTTTTTTATTGAATGCCTTTTTATTATTGGTTTGTAAGAGATCTTTATATATTCTGAACACAGGTCTTTTTAAGACATATATCTTGAAAGTATTTTCTCTTAGTTTGTGAGTTACCCTTTAATTTTCCTAAGGATCTTTTGAAGAACAGAAAATTGTAAATTTGATTGAATCCAATTTACTGATACTTTCTCTTATGCTTATTGTTTTTACATTCTCTCCAAAAAATCATTGCCTACCTCAAGGTCACAAAGATATTTCTCTATATTTTCTTCTGGAAGCTTTCTAATTTTAGCTATTGCATTTAGGTTTGTGATCCATCTCAAATTAATTTTTGTCAAGGCTATAACTCAAAATGTTTAACTGCTGCCAGGTATGAATTACTCCAAAGTTGTTTAGGAGAATAACTTCTTAGATATTATACCAAAACTGAAAGTAGGTTGTGATAGTGATTTTTTTGTCCATTTGTTTGTTTTGGGTGTTTTTTTAAATTTCTTTTTTGGGGGATTTCTTTGGACGGGAACAGGGAAGGGGTTGCTTGTTTCTGCTTGCTACTCTTTAAGTACAGCTAGGAAGCATAAAATCCAAATCGTATTAGAAATGGTTATGTGCCAGAGACTTCTCCGTGTAGAAGTTACATGCAGTAACTCATTTAATTCTCAAAACCCAGAACACTGAGGCCTAGAGAGATTAAAGTAAACATGCCAATGGTCACACAGTAAGGACAGCTGAGCTAGGGGTCAAACCCAGACAGGCTGACTCCAGAGCCCACAGAAGCAGCCACAATAGACTGCTTAATTCTGTCAAATTTATTATAAGCAGCCTGCTTCAAGGGAGACTGCAATGAAAGCTTATCCAGTGACCACTGTGTCTTATATTTTGCTAGGCCTTTCTAGGTTAGCTCACATAATCTTCAAAAATACCCGAAGTATATATTATCAGGTTTTTACAGAGGAGGAAATTGAGGCTCAGAGTTAAGCAGCTACAACCAGGCCACACAAGCAACAGCGTGTCTGAGAGTTGAGCCCAGGTTGTCTGATTCAAACCCTGTGCTTATTCCACTGTAAGACCCTGTGTCTTCATAGATTTATGTCATGTATCATTGAAAGTGGCATGTAGGGAAGAATTTGATAAGGCAACTAAAGCTGAGTTAGGTCTATAGCACATTTTATTGAGGCAAACAGATCAAGGGACTGTTCCCTGTCTGGGAGCATGTTTCAGGGTCAAATCTTTGAGCCACAAGCATACACATTCTGGGCTAATGTCAGCATATAGGCCTTACTCATAGAAGAAAATCACCCCTTCCAAACCTCACGCACATATACAGCTTGTAAGGCTCTCTCTGCTTCTTGCTTGTTCCACTCAGTGTTCTTTCACTGGGACCATGACAGACCCAACTGTGTATCTTGAGCTCAAAACATAGTAGTCACAGCTACTACTATCATGGATTATATCTAGGAAGGAAAGGAAGGTTCCCAGAAAGATAGAGAGCTGCCCTATAGGTTTTGTGTTGCTGTGTTGCCCAAGCTTAGATCAATGGGAGGAAGCAAACTTCCATAAGCCACAGGCGTTCCATTACACTTAGAGCTAAACAACAAAAGAGCCAGCGTTCTCTGCACTGTTGGCTGGAGATCCCTCATTTGCAGCAGCGATCTGAGAAAAACCTGGAAGGCCATTTGTCAGGAGAGTGTTTCCTAAAACATCATATCAGCGGGAGGAGACTAAACTGAGTAATAACCATGTCTCTACTTCACAAGGTTTCGGATACTTCGTGGACATAGAGGAAGTTTGTTTTGCCCAAAGCTAAATGGGGAGACGAGTACTGTTTCCGGTATAAGCTGGTAAGTACCACTGCAAAGGAAACAATTCTGGGATGGGGAAAGGAAGTGGGAGGAAAAGAAACCTCTAAAACCCCTGGGATCTCACGATTTAAAATGTGGTTGAAAGACCAGTAGCATGAGCATCACCAGCCTGGGGGCTGTAAAAAAATGCAGATTCTTGGGCCCAACGCAGACCAGCTGAATCAGAAACTGAATGAGATCACCCCAGGGATTCCCACGCACTATCATGTTTGAGAAGCACCAGCCAATGATATACACACTAAGAGGCCACGAGAGAGAGAGAGAAGACGGCGTCTGTGAAAGGCATGTTCTTCCTTCCCAAATGGGTCCTGTAGGAGTGTCATTCCAGGTGTCACCTCTGTAATTCTTAGAGCGTCAGAAAACCGGAATGGCCTCTACCATTTCGCATGGATCACTACAAAAGCCTGCTCCCTATGGATCTGCGAGTTGGCGAATGAGGTCCTCTTAGTTGTGTGATCACTTTGAATTGTCAGGCCACGCATGGTGAGGACATCCACCGGGACACTTGGCTCTGGTGGCTCAGGAGGGGCCCTGCCTCGGGGCTCTGAGTCTCCTGCAATGACTGCAGCTCCCCTCGCTAGTCATTTTCACAGGGCATGATTCATGGGGCGCATGGGGATGTGGGCTTATTCTTTACGGTGCCATCAAACTGTCGGACCTCGGGCACACAGGAAGGTGCAGTGCCTGGATTAGGACTGGCCTTCTCTCTTTATGGCTGGTTCTTAGTCATAAATTTGGAGTGGGGGCGCAGAGTGATTGCCTGTTGTTGAGGAGCTCAATGGGGAGCAGGGGGAGTGTGAGCAATGCCATGAAAAGGGAACGCGGAGCCGATGCTCCCTCAAGGTCACTCGGTTTCCGCAGCACACACACAAAAAAAGGATTTTCTCATTTCCTACTTGTCTGTGCCATTACAGACACAGATTTGATAAAGTTCCGGCCAAAAGAAAGCTGGTGTTTTGGGGGTTCTTTTTTAAGATGCTGTGGTGTTTACAAGGAAGCCTAAGCAGTCGAGCATAAAATCAAAGGCCACACTATAGGCGTATGATTTGCGCTTTGTCTAATGGTGGCTCTGGAAGGAGAAAATGGGAGGAAAAAGCGGGGAATAGTGAAAGCAAGACACAGAAAAAGCAGAGGTGCTCATCAGAATGTCCTGGATTTGCCCAAAGAGAGTAGGTCCAACCAGAGGAACCAGAGAGCTAATCAGACAGCACCCAAGCGGACGCATGCGCATGTGTGTACGCGCGCTCGTGAGTCTATTTTCTGAGATAAAAAAATGTGATAAATATTTGGTAAAGATAATATAAACACTGGCTTCATAATAGCAAGCCAACTAATTTGTCAAAAATATTATTAGCAATATTATTAACTACAGTCACCATTTACTGAGCATTCACTCAGCATGTACCAGGCATCGTGCTACATGCTTTCACTACTTTATCTCATTTAATCGTCACCACGACAGGATGAGAATGTACAATTGTCATTCCCCTCATCTCACAGATAAAGAAAGGGAGGCTTAGGACAGTAAAGTCACTTGGCCAAGGTCACATTCCTCATTGGTAGCAAATTTTTAACTCAAACTTGAGGAATTCTGGCTCAAAAATCTGCTCGTATAACTACCACCTTCATCAACTTCTATTTCACACTTGGGGACAATCAGCCACTAAAAGGTTAAAATGCAATATGTTTTCCAAAAAAGAATCAGAGATTTTTGTTGGAAGTCTGTCTCAAAAGAAGGCCTCCCCTTACTAAGAATAATTAGGAGGAAGAAAAAAAAAATCAGTGGTCTTATTTCAAAGGGTACAAAATCTAAGGTAGTGGGTTTCAGCCAGGAGCAATTTTGCCCCCAGGGCCATTTCATTGTCACAGCTGGAGAAGTGTGCTATTGGCATCCAGTGGGTAGAGTCCAAGGGTGCTGCTAAGCCCCCTACAATACACACGACAGCCCCACAACAAAGCATTATCCAGTCCAAAATGTCAATAGTGCAGGGGCTGAGAAATCCCACAGCTATGCGATATTCAGAAAACAGCCTTCACCTGGTAGCTTTAAATATCTCTCAGTGAAAATAAATGTCTCTTCACCACGTGCTGTCATGCTATCAGCTATGAAGATCTTTTCACAGACACCTTATTGCACTGGAATCTGGCAAGCAAGGAGCCGGTACACACGCATAAGGAGCCACAATGTGCACGGCTGCCTTATGTGACAGCAGCCACCCTCAGCCTGCCAGGCCCTCACATGAGATCAGGCTGCCTGAGACCAACGTAGCAGGGGCTGCCCAGACCACAGATCCCAGGAGGCTAGGAGCCAAATGAAATTCACCAAGTCTATTGCCATATCTCTATGACCTCGCTGCCCTCAGAAATAAAAGGCTCAGGAAAACTGGGCGAGTAGGTGATTTCAAATTCTATAGTTAATTTTTTATTTATTTTCTTAGCAGGAATCCTTGCCATGCCAGGCCTAACAGAATGGTGGGTCAGAACGCAACCTGGCTTTACTGAAGCAAATAATCACCTTCTAAGATCCTTGATCCTCATCCATATTCGCCCTTCTGACTTCCAGACTCATGCCACAGTCCTGCTTTCAAATCTACTGGCCACTTGCAGTGTCTAAAATGGATATTTGTCAAGGATTATAGGTAAGTGGTATTGATGGGAACGACCCGGAGAACCATACAGATGCCAGGAAAAAGATAACCCCAAGGGCAATCAATAGTAGGCGCTTATTAGCCAATTCGCTTGGTAGGGTTTTAGACAGAATTTAATAATTTTAGGATAATTTCCACCATTTCATTTTCTTTAATTCCTATTTCATTGTCTAGCCACTTGATTTACCATATTCTAACACATAAATTCTTGATTAACATTCTTTAAGAGGTGGGGAAAAAATAGAAATGGCATTTGTTTATGCCGTACATTCTGAAGTTTTATTGGGCTGCTCACTGAGTGGAAACAAAAGATTTCTGATTTTGGCCAGACTTTCTACTGCAGTGATAATTAAGTAAAATCTTACCAAAAAAAAACACACAAAAAAAAAAACAACACACACACACACAAAAAACCCTTTGCCGCATTTTGAATCCTTTCCTTTGTCCTAGTTGCTCCCTTTCCAAGACAGCAGGTCAAACCATACCAATTAGGAGAACTTGCAATGACCAGATGGCAGGACTTCATTGTTAAAGTAAGCAATTTTAGGTACTCGGAGCACAAAGCACACTTGCCATATCTTTCCTATTCAAATTTTCAAACCAACATTAAGAAGAGAAAGAAAAGGACACTTTCTACAAAGATAGCCCTATATTTCAAAGTTAGTCCTTAATATTTATTACGTATACACACTAATGTTTATTAAGAACAAACCTTAGAAAATACAGTGTGAGCTTTGGAGTCAGAGGGAATGAAATTAAAATCTGGTTCTGCCACTCATGATAAGCCATTGGATCCTGGGTAAGTATGTTAGCTAGTTTTAGACTCAGTTATCTCATTCCTAAAATGGGGATAATAGGGAAACCACGTGTTAAGAATTCATCCAATAAGTGTTACTGGGGGTGAGATAAGACTGGAATTTCGGTATTTCTTTTTCCCCTTGCAAGATGACCTCTTCCAGAATCCCGCTCTAGTTTGCTTGCCTTATTTCCAGCTTAATGGAAAAGGAGCCATCAATTAGCCAAGGCTTGCAATTTCATAGGTGTCCTTACAGAAAATGGTAGGGATCCCATGGAATAATATTTTAGGAATCAGACAATGTCTTAAATACATGTAAGGAAGGATAGACCACCAGCACAACTGCTTTCCTTTCAAAGAGGCAGGCAGACACACCACGAAGAGGGGTGGAATGGTTTGTGAGATAAATGAGAAGACTCTCTTCTCTTTTGCAAGGATTCCCGTTGGGTTTCTCTTGCTGGTCTGATCTGTTTCCCCACTTTGCTTTTCTCCTTCTCCCTTTCCTTTTGTCTTCCTCTCCAGGCTATCTTTAACATTTTCTTAGTTGCTGCTATTATTCTAAGTCTTCCCATTCTTCTCTTTAAGTCTGAACTTGCTAAGTGACACCACAATTCACCATGACAAACCTTAGAACATTAGGAGATCTGGCTAACCCCAGAGTGGTTGTTTAATTTATATAAATCTTTGTATTAAAATTATGACCTGCAGTGGCACCTTTGCATTGTGAAAATGATTAAGGGGCTGCCCCTCTTTTCACATTGCTTCCATTATAATCCTTCACATGGCACCTTTTTACATAAATTTAATGTGCTAGAGAGAAGCAATCTTAACTTTCTTTACTGGGGCCCTCACAAAGAGCTTGAGTTCACATGCAGGTATCTTAATAGCAACAGTAATTTTAAGGGCAAGGATACCAAGACACTGATGAATGGAATAATTTTCTAGTCCCCCAGAACCCAAGGTGATACTGAGACTAGAACTGATCTCTTACCCTAGGTCCAGCACTGTATAAATAAATCACATTGACTCATACTATAGTCCCTTTTCTGCAAATGTGATTACCCATTCTAATTATGGTATTGTAATGGATCTGCTCTTGACTTTAAATAACCCTTTCCTGAATTTAGCAGGTCACCTAAACCCTGTCACCATCACCATCTCCATGGATGAAAGTACCAGTTAAAAACCAGGTTCGTTGACATACGTTATTTTATTAAAATCTCTAAACCATGGGTTGTGATCCTCACTTAACAACCAAGGAAACAGATTCAGGGGACAATGGTAATAGTAATGTGACTGTAGTCTAGAAGGCTCCCAACAATGTTTTGTTGTTTTGGGTTTTTTTTGGTTTTTTTTGAGGGCAGTGTCACTGGCCCTCATATGTGGGACTGAATCAGGGCCACTGTCTTCCAAAGCCAGCGCTTAACCACCGCGCCACTCAGCCAGCCCTCCAACAACGTTTTTTAAGCACATGGTCCAAAGTCAATAGCTATTAGGAGGAAAAGTCCAACACTTGAACTCAGACCTTACTGTTACATGAATGTGTACCCTACTTATTTCTCCTTTTGTGTGCTTGTTCATGCTGTTCCCCCTTCCGGGTATGCTTTTCCTACTCTCTGTGTATATTGAAATCCTACCCTTCCACCACACTCAGTCATATATGCCCTCCTCTGGGAACATTCTAATGTATTTTTTTTTATAGCAAGGAAATGTTTGTTAACTATTCCAGCAAAGACTTGAGCAAAATGGTGTGGCTATGCAGATAGAGATAGGTGAACAAGGATAAACAAACATGTTCTAGCATTAGAATCACTTGTTTACATTTGTCTCTCTCCAGAAACATGGGTTCATTGAGGTATTCACTCATTTATAAAAGTTATTGGGCCTACTATGTGGGGGACACTGATGGGTATAAAGGTGAACAAGTTAGGCAGGATTCTTGCTCTCAAGGAGTTTACATGGGTGGGGTTGGGGGAAGGCAAGGCAGGCAAAATAATAGCAAGATGCAATCATCGCTATAAAGGAAATCATCAGGGTCATGAGACAAAGGGACACTGGGGAAGGCCACTCGAGATTAATAAGATACTGCTAGGGAGTGGCATGTGATCTGAGGCCTGAGGAAGGAGAATAAAAATGCTAACGAATAGATCATAGAAAAGACTTTACAGCTAGGGGCCTGGATGAGTTCTAGACTGGTGAAGGAGGGCAGAGTGGCTGGAGAACTACGAGGGAGAATGTCAAAACTTGAGCTGGGGTGGTGGGGGTGAGCGGGGAGGGGCAGGGAGGATGGGACAGACAAATGTCTATCTCCTACACGTAGCAACGGGCAAAATGGCGTGGGGCAGAATATGTGTTTTGGCGCCAGGCACAACTGGATCCAAAAACCAACTTGTCTCTTATAAGCTGCGAGACCTCGAATACATTTCTCAATCTCTCAGATTCTCAATATCCTCATGTAAAGCAAAATGGAGATAGAGAATGAAATCAATAAAAATAGCGACTGGGAATTGTGTTGTACTAGTCCTGGTAGGAAACCCACGGAACTATGAGGCCCACAGAACAGCCATGGGTTTCATACAGAAAGGGACATTACCTAAAATTAAGCTTGAGCAATGGGATTTTTCTCAGCAGGTATGTTACTCGCAGGCAGTTGAAGCTGAAGAAAAGGCAGGGCAGATGGCATGCTCTACCTAAGGATCAAAGGATTGTCTCTAAGACAGAAGCACCTCTAAATTTCACGGCGATGGTTTCAAGTTTTGCGGTTACAGTGGGGCCTCTCCTCAGACTGCAGAGTGAGTTTTGGCACTGTCACTCTCTACCGCGTTGACAAATGAGCACCACACTCTCAAATGCTGACTCTGTTTCTTTGAGTTCTAAAAGTAGAACATACTCGACAATAGGTCTCCTTCTCTCCTAAACCCAATTTACCATTCACCTCACACCCATTAGAGATGGCACTCCAGGGCTCTCAGCTACTCACTTGAATGAAGAAATCACACTTTATGCCAAATAAAGATGGAGAATTTGTTCAAAGACCAAGAATAGAACCAGAGAACAGAAGGCCTGGTATCCAGGGATGCTGCTGGCCTGTGGCTCTGTTGACCAATGAGCATTACGGAAAGCCTCTCCTTGGAATTCACTTTGATGTAAGTAGGGCTCCTGGCTGCAAATAAAGTATGAAGTGCAAGAAATAACTGGGATGTTCTAACACTTTTGGAATATGAAAGCAGTCATTCATGCCCCCAAATATAATGAAACTATAAACGCTCAACAATAATTACCTGGAGATAAGAACAGTAAAGAAAGCATGTCTACTGTTGGAAATAAACTCAGAAATTTAGAGGCAAAATAAAAAAGCAGAAATCTGCTAGAAATTTTGGTCCTACAAAGAGAGAATCTAAATCTATCATCTTTAACTGAAGAGCCACACTCAAAAAATAAGGTAACGATATTTTTCTTCATAATCGAAAAAGTAATCCATTTATTTAATCTTCAGCTTAGTGGCTAACACAACTCCACTTTCACACAAAGCAAAAAATCCACTCTCCTGTTATTAAGTTTACATCTACTATATTGAACCAGCATAGAAATAACTGTCCACTGTCTTTTCATTAAGTATTGTTATGCCTTTCAGTCTTTGTTTCTTGACTCTGGGGTATGGAGGAAGAAATAGTATTCTCAACAGTTTTTCCCAGATAAATACTCTATGAATTACAAGTAATGTTTCTTGCATTCAGTGGAGATTCCATATATTATATAGAACAGGTCTGGATTTTTACATGGTGGTATTTACTGACATTAATAATTATATGGATTTACAAATATCCATACACACCTCCTTCATAGAGTGCTTTAATTAACTTGTCCCGGATTTGGAATCCCGACAGCCTATGAAGTCAGCGGGATCATTAAACCCAATCATATTTTCAGCCTAACCTGATATTTCACTAGAGCCATTCAAATCAATTTACCCAACAGAGACATTTGTCCCTGGCCTGTCACCACAGCCCGTACCAAGCGTCCTACACTTCTTTATCTTTTGGCAGGGCCATCATAAGCGAGCGACACAGAGGGTGATGTATGAGAACTCAAATAAGTCATAAATCCCGCAGCCCTTCATTTCCCGTCAGGCGGACTGAATTTACGCCCACTGGCCTTGGCAATGGCTCTTAACTCAGCTCTGAGAAAGTCAACTCAAAATGACACACTCTTTTAGGGCTGAATCTCCTCCTCTGTTGCACCAAAGAGAGAGAAAATATGGAAGAGAAGGAAGAGAAAAGTCAGGACACTCTACTCTCTAATAGAGGTAGAGGTCGCTAACTCCCTTTCCCTTTAGAATTAAAATACCTTCATGGAACAACCATCATTCTTGCTTCCCTTGCATTCTAACTGGTGTGAGTGGGTTAGAAATCAGAAGGTAGCAACTGGGACTCTGATAACATGTGGCTATCATGTGCGACAATAACAAAAATCTGCCTAAGGAATGAAGGGGAAATGGGCATTTTAAGTGCACTATAAATAATGGAAATAGGTCCTGTAGATAGGAGAGCTTTCTGCCATGTGTGTGCATTTGCACATGCATGCATACACACATGTGTGCCTTTTATCACAGCTTGGTTAAAAGTAAAGCATTCAGAGTGAAAAATCTGTCAAGCCCAAAAGGTCCCACTCTTTAGAGTTCCAATGTCTTATGGAACCTCCGAGGAACAGGATTTTATGTAAGAACTATGTTTGTTTCTGGGAGAGGAAGCTATAACATTTCCTTCCTCTTTCCTCATTTGAAAAAAAAAATGTTGTTTATAACCCAAGTAAATATCAACAAATGTGACCTCACCTAAGAAGAGGTTAAGAATTCAGAATCAATCAAAGTTACCAGAAGTTAGGAAAAGGAATTGAAATACTGTAGTGGGCAGCAAGTGTTTGAGATACTCTTAATATGTTTTGTTTTTGTTTTTATTTTGTTTTGTTTTAATTGGGGAATTGGGAGAGGGAAACAATGTTGATGAATTGGGGGAGGAGAACAGTGTTGGGGAAATTGGGGAAGGGGAACAGCCAAGTTGTTGTCCTTCAATCATAGTTGTGGAGGGCGCAGCTAGCTTAGCTCCAAGTCCAGTCACCATCAGGCTGCCCATCGGCAGCTCACACCCACTCAGCTCAAGGTACCGGGTTCAGTCTTTAGTTGCAGACGGGCGTAGACCACCAGTCAAACAGGCAACCCTGTTGTTAGGAGCATGTGCTCTCACCAGCTGAGCCATCCTGCCACCTGTTGGCAGCTCAGCTCAGGCTCAGCTCACTGGCCCATGTGGGAATCGAACCAGTGGCCCAGGTGCTCAGAGCTCGCACTCTTAAGCAAGCTCTTAACCAACTGAGCCACTCGGTCAACCCAAGTTTTTATCTATTGAGAGAAGAAACAATTTTGTCACTCATAATGTTTATTAAAATTAACCCAAGTAACTCCACCTAATCCCCTCTTCCCTTCATTTCGATAGTCAACAATATCATAAAACCACAATCATGCCTTCTCTGCACATTTCATTATCCTTCTTAGTATACATCTTGAGGAGTGCAGCTTGCTCCAATGTTACTAAGAAAGCCGAGTCCCTTTGGGACCATCATTATCATAAACCACAATCTGCTGCCAATTTATATGTCCTTAGCTGCTCCTTGTTGTAACTTCCTTAAAAAAAATAATAATAATGGGCCGGCTGAGTGGCGCGGTGGTTAAGCACTGGCTTGGGAAGCCAATGGCCCCGGTTCGGGTCCCACATATGAGGGCCAGGGACACTGCCCTCAAAAAAATAAATAAATAAATAAAAATAAAAATAAAATAACCAAAATAAACCCAAAACAATAACAATAAAGTAATGACAAAGTAGTATAACTCCCGGTTTCCATTCAACCCTCTGACTTTCGAATCTCTATTGTTTTGTTTTTGTCACTGTATTTATCTATTGTTCATCAAGGTTATAGAACTAGAGATAAATGGAGAAGCCTCCCCACCATGCCCCGTCCCCATCCGCAAGCACAGCACCATCACTATTGTGAAGTATATGGCATACCCTCATTTTTCTTTCAGAAATGAATTTTTCTTGTTTTTAGAAAAGATATCAGAACAAGCTATTAAATTTAAAACAATCAATCAGTCATGGTGTTACTTTAAACAAGACCATTTGGTACTTTGGAATTTTGATATAAGAAGTTAGCTAGAGGGCCGGCGGAGTGGCGCACTGGTTAAGAGCTGGTTTTGGGATGCCAGCGGCCCCGGTTCAGATCCCACATATGAGGGCCAGTGACTCTGCCCTCTACAGCTAACAACAGCTCCACCTGGAGCTGGGCTGCGAGCCCCGGCGACGGTGTAGGCTGCAGCCCCTGCTGCAGTGGGCTGCCATAGGCTACAGTGAGTGGCCGGCAGCCAGCGTGAGCTGCCAAGAGCAGCGGTGAGCAACCATCCAGAGGCCAGCGACCGATCTGCCTCATCCGGGAAGAGTGCAATGACGATACCAACATGGGCCAGTGAAGCAACGTCCTCCGCAACTAGACTGAAGAACAAAAAGACAGCAACTTGTCTGTTCCCCTTCCCTGATTCCCCAGCGCTGTTCCCCTCCCCCAATTCCCCAATAAAAATCGTAAAAAGAAAAAAAAAAAAAAAGAGGTTAGCTAGAAGTGGGAGAAGTATCATAAGAAGTTAGCTAGAAGTGAGAGAAGTACCCTGTTGAATATTCTGAGTTCAGCAATTATATAATGATATTTCTCTTACTTGTCCTAATGCAGCTAGTAGTACTGAGTAAAATGTGCTGTCCTTCAACATGGAGAGACCATCACATAAAAACGTCACAATACTTGTCGTATTTCAAGAAGAAAGAAATGATAACATCAAGATGAACAACATCATAGATGATTCATTTTTCCTCCAGGAAAGATTTAAATTCAGGCCAATAAGTTTATTGCCCAAATATTAAAATTCCACCAACAGAGTAAACACACACACACACACACACACACACACACAATTTATATGTGTTTATAAAATACCAAAGTAATTATTAGCTCAAACTATCTACCCCCCCAATCTAAAAGGACAAATTTTAGATCGAATTAAAGTAGCAATAGTTAGACATATAACTAGAGAGATAAAGCAGTACAGAAGAGCTTCAAGATTAATTTGGGGTTAATACCCCCTGGGCTATTTTATTTCCTGCATTCCTTTTCCGCAGTGTAGAAAATGAAAATCATATAATTTAAATTGAGATTTGGAATATAGAACCCTTGACCATGTGTATGTCACTTGACATAGAAAAAGGGAAGATGATGTATGTATTGACCAAAATGCTTCGGATTTCTGGGATTATAAGGCCCTATAAGCATTAAGTATATTTTCTAAAATATCTATGATTTCTGTGAATATGTACATGTAGGCGATGGACAGAAATAGGACCTGTTCTTTTCACATGAATGGCTGTCAAAGGAGAATATCAGATCCATTTTCATGAAAAGGCCAAATATGGCATGTTTTATATAATAAAAAGAATACATTAAAATCCTCGTGAAAATGAAAAATGAGACAAGGCTGGAGAGTGAAACCCATTAAAAGGACAGTTATCATTTAAAATAATTTATCTCAACATCTTCATTCTTAACCATCGTACATGAATAAAACTTTGATTTTACTTATTTTCTGTCAAATTTATTATCTGCTGACCTTTTTCAATGTACCTGTGATAGAGTGAACTTAACAAATTTGCTTCCATTTGAAAAAAAGCTTACGTTTATAGGAGGAAAGGGCACTTTTGCTTAAAAGTATAAGACAGCTAAAGCTGAAGTCGAAGTTAATGTTGGGTTTGTGGATTTCCCCATTTATTTTAATGTGCCATGCAAATCTGAGATGAAATTCTTAGACACGACATGATTAATAGTCTTACTCCCATGGCATCAGAAAAAGAGTTAATTTCAGAAATGAATTTCCCATTCATTTTCCATAGCATTTGCTCATAACGTGGAATCACTTAGAATAGAATGATTCCTAATATTTAACTCTCATTAGATTCAAAGTAAATGTTTTAGAAAAATTCTTTTATATACAGCCCCAGAGGTTTCCCTTATTTCTAAGAATCATGTCCAATTTTTAATAAACCTGAAATGACTGTTAATTCTAAACTGTCAGTTATCAAAACGTACTTTCAAACCCTAGAGAACAATAAACCAAACTGGGTTGCTTAGAAAAATATTATGTGTAACAAGACCACCATTTCACCAAATTTGCACATAGGCTTCATAATATCATATTTTTCATAGCATTTTATACTTCACACTTGCATTTCTGTCTTTCTCATTTGATTCTGTCAGCCCCACATGCAGGGGAAGTTCAGATGGCACCATTCCTGTTTCATAGACAGTATGGTGAATCTCAGAGATAAGCAACTTGCCCAACCATTTTTCTCTTCATAAAATAAAACATCAAACTAAGTCCTTATAACTTTTAACATGCATATTTTTAAACATATAAAATAAGGACCATCATGATAATGATAATTCTGCATGTGACAGTTTATGACTTAACAGAAGTGACCTTGTAAACAAGAAACCTATTATAAAGTTTCCATTTTTGAAGTGGCCTCTACTCAGGGTCAACCAGAACCATATCATCGTTCTTAAACATGAGGGACCATAAGAACCACGGTGGACCTTGGCACACATGTAGGTTATTAGTCACCTACTCACAGGCTGTCTGATTCAGTAGGTCCAAGTTGAGGCCCCAGGAATCGGTATTTTTAATAAGTTACCTCAGTGACTTTGATGCAGGCGATGAGAAATTCTAAAAACTCACCATGTCCATAAACCCATTGAAACTCTGGGTCCTGCATTTTTAAAGCCACTATACCCAATCTGCTCTGCTCAGAGAATACCTCTGAAGGGAGAAGCAGAAATATTTATACAAAGCCAGGTTGTAATAGCTAAAGTAATTCTACATCTCTGAATGGCTTCTACTTGCTATAGATAAGGCCCATCCAAGGTCCAAGGTGAAACTAGCTTCTTCCCAGGTCTGAAGTCCTGACTGCGTCTCCCACAAACTCCTGAAACAATCCTGGGACCAAGGGAAAAGAGAAAAGTCTTTTCCTCTGGTAGCTCTATTAGTTTTGACTTGTATTTCTCAAATTGTGCTCATTAGGGCACTATACTTTGGTTTCCCGATATATTAATAAAGGTAGGTTCCATAATTTGAACTATTTGGGAAACTCTAGTTTGTACATGCTTCTTCACTGCAGTGGGAGCTGTGCTAATCAAAAGTGTAACTCTTCAGGAGAGATGCATCCCCAATTCCCTATCTGACTTTACCAGGTACTCATCACCCAAGGGGTACCTGTGAATATCTGGAGGGTACCGGTATTCCACGGAGATACCTACCTACTCTTTTTTTTTTTTTTTTTTTTTTTTTTTTTTTTTTAGCTGAGCCATCCTGCCACCTGTTGGCAGCTCAACCGCAACTCAGCTCGGGCTGGCCTCGAACAGCTGTTGCTCAGAGCTCAGCTCACACTCTTGAGCGAGCTCTTAACCAACTGAGCCACTCAGCCGGCCTTTCTACCTACTCTTAAATACATATGCTTTCAGACATTTGATAAGGTAACCTACATTAAGTTACTCCTTTTTAGTAGATTCTCATTCTAGGTTCGATCATTCAGAAGTTTCCTGAGCACATCCTGTGAGCCAGGCACGGTACCAGGAGCTAGAGCAGCCAAGACAACAAGGTAGAATTTCTGCCCTCAAGGTATGTACATTGTGGGAGAAAGAGCAGAGAGTCAAACAAGTAAAATACAAGGTGCCAACTGCTACAGCAGAGGTTACCTCAGCACATAAGAAAAGCAGCCCATATCCCACAGTGCAGGAAAACGGTAAAAATCACTCTTAGCAAAGTTCAAAGGCTGGGTCTTGAAGGTGAAGAAGGAGTTAGCCAAGTGAAGGGGACAAAGGAAACAGCATGCACAGGTCAAAGTGATCCAGTGGAGAATGAGAGAAGACCAGTGTGAAGAGAGTCTCTAGAGGTGGTGACAATAATACCAGTTAACGTTTATTGAAGGTTTCTATTTTTCTACACACCATCTGACTGGCACTAAATAGTTTTCATTAACAGCAACCCATGAAGTAGGTGATACTGTGATCCCCAATTCACAGATGAAGTAATTAAGCCACAGAGGTAACATAACTTGTTCGGGGCACAAGGCTAGGTAAGAAGGGAAGCTAGGATGTGAACCCAAGTTCTAATGCTTATTTTCTACCATTATGTACCATACTGCCTCTCAAAAATGCATATCAAGAGGGAAAAAATAAATCTCAAATGTCATGAATCAGAGCATGGATTTTATCCTGAAAGGAACAAAGAACCATTGGCTAGTTTTAACCAATACAGTTTTACTAAAACTCACTAAATATCAGAAAGAGTTATCTGCAGTGAGGAAAACGAACTTAAATAGAGAAAGCGTGGAGGCCTGGAAACCAGGCCTGGTATTGCTTAGTCCCAGTGAATGGGTGGATTTAAGAAATATCAAGTGGAATTAATAGAGTAATACTGGCAGATGTCACCTTCCTCACTCAGCATCCTCTAGCTAGAGTATGGTTTCACATCCACAGTTTTTGCCACTTTGTATTAGCTCTATTTACAGTAGAAACATTATTAACCGAAGCAGCGATATTTGACAACAATGATCTAAGATCTCAGTAAGAGAGGAGATCTTGCCGTAGTGAAATCCTCCTCCCTAACCCCAGCACAATAACCATGGAAGTAAACACTCAATAACTGCTTGAGGCAGTTGATTGAATGTAATTAAATTCAACTTAATTACTAGAAATTTCAGGAAGCTTCAAGATCTTGGATGTATGTGTGATTTTTCAGAGAAAACAAATTTCCCATCCAAAATATCAAGTACCTTCCAAGTACCAATTGGCTAGAGTTGACTTTTTAACGATGTATTCTTACATTATTAAGGTTAATAAGGTTCAGACAGGGTGCTGAAGAAATTTGCCATAAACTAGGAGAAAGACAAAAGTTTTCTTATTTAGTTGACTTGTTTTCCCTATCAAATTCAAATTTTCATCCTGGTTTTCTCAGTTTGTTTTTTTTTTGGCTTTTTTTGGCGGGGAGGGGAGCGGGGGGGGTAGGAGTGGTTCCAAACCTTAAAAACTTTCTTCACACACCCTGAAGTCTCAGCAACCATTACTTTCCCCTGTACCACAATTAAACAAACAACAACAAAACCAGCCATATAACTTGATTAATTTACATATGGTCCAATTAAGATGTATGTTTTTAACATGTTTATACTATAAAATAAATTTTACTCAGTTTACAATTCTCTCTTGTTTTGGTGAATCACAATGAGTATACATTTTAATTGATTAACTCTTGATACTGATTTTGATTTTGGATACACAGTATAAACAGTCATTAAAGGAGGATTAATTTGGCTAGACCAGATGGATTCCAATCTGTTTTGCAAGTTTATTACAATTCTTATTTTCTTACAAAAATGGGAAGATCAGATGGTTTTTTCATTGTCCTTGTGAATCTCACAGGGCCCTCATTCTTGGTTTGGGCATTCCTTCAGAACCAAGGAAAAAAATAGGTACTTTGTAAGTAGTCAAATCCTATTAAAGTTTCTAATTCCTGAATTTCTAAACTACCTTATTCATAAATCATTGATTTTATTGTACTTAGCATTAAAAAGAGAGTTAATTTCAAGAATGTATTGTTTATTAGTTTTCTCAGATAATTGCTTATGACATGAAACCATTAAAATATATTTTATGATACCATTTATATGAAAGGTTAAATATTTAACCTCTGCTAGATTTAATATTTAAAATGTATATTTTATAAAACTGGAATTTTATAGAATAAAATAAAAACAAACAAAGAAAGAATTGCCTGTGACCAGTTAACTGAAAAGTCCACTCCCTGTCCTGCTGTGAGGCTTACTATTCAACAGAATTAATAGATTTCTATCACATGCCTGAGAAACTTCCTACACAGAGAAAGAGATACAGATCGGAACCTGGTACAGATGGGCCATTTCCAAAACAAAAGCAGAAATGATAAAAGAGGTCAATACATGGAAAAGAAAAATGATAATCACAAGTAGAAATATCATGTCAACACATCCAACATCTTCCAAAAGTGGGAAGGGGTCATGAAAAATATTTAGAGAGATACAAACAGAGAGCAGGCTAAAAAACAAGCTGCCATACAAAACAAATTCAAGGAAGGACCCAGAAACACAGTCATTAAAAAGAATAATAATAGAGATTGGGGAAATAAACACTGGAAGGCTAAACACTAAAATAAAATAGAGATCTGGGTAAGAGACAGATATTGGTACAGGCAGAGAAAGCCTCCACACCAAAAAAAGGGATCAAGGAGACACACAGAGAGACACATAAAGCAGATGGAATGCTCCTCCCTAGATATCTACATAAGTTGATCGTCCCTATTATTTAGGCCCCTGCTCACAAGTCACCTCCTCAGAGATGCCTGCCTAAACATCTAGTCTAAAAAAGCAGATATACTTCCCCCATCCAACCACTTTCTACCCCTGCACACCAATTTAATTGCCATCACATCTCTTCAGATTTTCTGATATAGCATATATATTTTTTGTTCTCTCTAATTCATCTGCAAGCGTTATGAGGACAGGTATTTTTGTCCATTAATATATCCCAAGCACCTTGAACTGGCACAAAATAGATGTTTTATTAATATCTGTTGGGAAAAATGGATGAATGCCAGAAAATAGAACCTCTGACAAAGCAGAAGAGAAATACAAGTTACGATGGTGATATGTTTGCTAACATTAAGTCTGACAGCCTGCCTTATACTATCATAATCATTAGTATTATTGTTGCAACTAAGCAAATGGATGCTAGGGAGTTACAATAGCTACAAATTAATCGGAGGCTTCTTATGGCCCCTAGAGCAAGCAAGTCAAACCATCACGAATTCACTCAACTCAAATATGTCAGATGTCGATTTATTGATGTGCTGAATTCCTTCCATCCCTCCCTCTCCTTCCCTCTTTCATTTCCTTCCTGCCTTCCTGCCGTCCTTCTTCCTGCCTGCCTTCCTTCCTTCCTTCCTTCTTTCCTTCCTTCCTCCTTCCTTCCTCCCTCCTTCCTTCTTTCTTACCTTCCTTCCTCTCTTCCTTCCTTCCTTCTTGCCCCTCTTTCCCCTTCCTCCCTTCACCTTCCCTCCTTTCCTCCCTTATCCCTTCCACTGTCTTGCTTCCCTGCTTGCTTGCTTTTTTGCTTTCTTGCCGTCTTTCAGACACATTTATTATTCTTTTTCCTATATCATCTTCCCCTAGGGATCTCCCAGCTTGGCTGAGTCTACCCCTTATGTTTTCCCTCTGGGGAGACAGTTGCACTTAGCCTGAAACCAGAGTTTCATTGAAGCGGATGAGGCAGTGAGAAAAGAGCAAGAGAACTGGACCCATTCACAGTACCTTCTGTATATGGCACAAAAGCTTCAGCAGCTTCAGGATCAAGGGACCTAATTGAAAAGTCTCATCCATGCCCTTCTCATCCCTGACACTCCCACCAATGACCTCCCACTGCCAGTCAACGTCTTAGCCAACCATGACTCTCCTCCACGAGAGAAACCTGGAAATCATTTAAGTCCGTACTTGTGCTCTGTCCCATCTGTCATTTCCCAAACACCAGTCATTTATACTGCAGTAAACAGTACATTAGCCACCAGACAGTTCCTAATCTGTCATTCCTTTTGTTAGATCCACTCCATATACTCAACAGAGCAGCCGCTCGCGAAGTCTTCCCCTCACTCACTAATGAGCAGTCAGACTGCTAACCTTGCTCACAGCTTGTGCTTGGGCAAGATTGGGGGAGGATGTTGTGAAGTCAAAGTGGGACCTCCTGGCTCTTTGTGATTTCCCCTTTCAGACTCCAGTTTGCGTAAGATGTTTAAAGAATATTGGAAAAGGGCTCCAAAATGAGGAAGTAGGTGATTTGGCCATGCAGTGGTCAAACTAGTCATTTGATTTCAGCACCTATGTTACCCGCCTAGCCCTGCCAAAACATGAAGGGAAGAACAAAGAAGAGGGATGGGGCCATCATGTTTTCCAGTGGTCCTGTTTCTGCCATTAAACTTGGGTATATATCAACATTCACAGGGCTGAGAATTTTCCTTAATAATAATAACTATTATTATCATTAATTGCCATTATTATTACTAACATTTATTGGATGCTTAATATATGGTATGGTAAATATTGTACATATGTTATCTCAAATTTTCTTCATAACACTATTAGGTAGATAAATATTATTGTCCTCACTGTATACATTAGAAAAATAAGCCTTATAGAAGTTAAGTGACTTGCCCAAGGTCACCCAGCTTGTAGGTGGCAAGACAAAAACTGACGTTCGGGTCTACCCAACTCCAAAGACAAAGTCCACATCAAGCTCTTAACATTTGGAGGGAGAGTAGTAGAGGGCTGTGAACCCATACCTTCCACGGGATTTGATAAAAGCTATGTAATTTTTTCCTTAGAATAAAACACGTTCAAAGAAACGATACACAAGTTCAGGGAGCTCACAGACTCTGGACGTGACAGCAATATCCTTTCCAGAGCTAAAGGTCTGTGACTCTGTGATTCTCACACTTGACCTTTTAGCTACATAGCTAATCTGGTGGCTCGAACCTTCACTAGAAAGGACATTATGTTCTAGAAACCAGGACTCAGAAGGCACTACCCATGCCATGGCCATATTTCAGGCAAGTGACAGCTCATGGTTATCACACAGCAGCAACCTTCACTTTGTATTAACCTGTACCGGCACTACAACCAGCCACTGGAGGTAACAGATTCTTTATTCTGAACCCAATTCTGCATCACCAAGCCATCCAGTCCTCCAGCTGTTCCCTTTGCTGCTTCGCTTTGTTTCCTAGAGATAGTCATTTAACTTCCCGTCATCGTCAGCTCCTAATTGCCACAACCAGATGGAATAACTCACTGCTGGATGAATCTGAGACTTCTTTACTGTGTGACAGTGACCGAGAGAGTCCATGTCCCCATAGGAGAGTTCTTAGTGAATCACTTGGTTACTATTCCTCTTAACATCTGGCAGGGTTTTGCTTTTCCTTTTATCAAAAGAAAAAGAAAAATTGATGGCTTTTCAACATATTCAAGATAGATGACTGATAGATAGACAGGAAGTTTTTAATTAAAAAACATACACACACACACACACACACAGGTTGCTATACCAAGAAGTTTTTTAAATTAAATTTAATTTAATTTTTAATTTTTATTATTTATTTTCAATACAATATATGGAAATTTAGGTTCTGCTTTTGTGGGGAGTAGAAGGTAGATGGGCTAAGAATGTGCACTGCTATATAATTTTTTTTTTTTCTGGGATCACACATGATTCTTGCACATATGCTTCTTCTGCAAATCCTGCTAATTGGTTATTGCCCTGCCATTCCCTCCCACCAAGTGTCACTTTTCAGAAGCAGGGCTCCTATGTGTGATTTCAGGTGATGGAACTGTATGGCTGATGGGCCCACAAATTGTTATTGATCCTCATTAAACACCTGAAACACATGAGTTATTTTTACATACCTCAGTACCCATGGGTCAACACCTTCACAAACAGAGAAGATTTCCTTTCCTTTATTAATTACATGATAAATAAATCTCTGTAGTTCCATTACTGGGGCAATATTTTTCCCTATTGAAAGAGTTTATGGGTACTAGTTGGTAGGAGACATTATCTTCCTTGATTCAATGCTTGATTAATGCTTTTTAGTTTTTTGGGGATTTTTCTCTACACCAACCAGAGCCTCAAATGGGAAGATAGAAAAGGAATGGACATTTACTGAGCACCTTCTATGTACCACATAATAGGCTGTGTTTTTACCTCTTTTAATCATCACAATAGCTCAAAGAGGCAAGCATTATTATCAATCCAATTGTTTGGTTGAGGGGAACTTATCTTAGAAAGACAAGTAACTTACTCAAGTCCACGAGGCCATGTATTCCCTAACAAGCCAATCTGTCTCTCTCATCAAACAAGAATGAAGCATTCTCTGAATGTAAGGATTTATTCATGAAGCTTTGCTATGGCTGATAATACAGGCTGGCTCACATAAGGCCAATGAATGCTCAGCCACATTTTTCCAGTCCTGCCTCCCCTATAGAAGCTTGAAAGCCTCAAACTCAACTCCCCGGCTTTCTTTGCAGCTCCAGGTGGCATGTGACATAACTCTGACCTTGCTGACCAATGAGATATACCTGGATTTCTGCAGTTTCACTCCTCCTGCCTGGAGGTGCAGTAACTATGCTGTGACTAAGAGGCAACACACAGAGAATGTTGAAGCAGAAAGATAGAGCGTGGGTCCCAGATGGCCTAACTGAGCAGCTGCACCACCCCGGACTGCATTCGTCTGGACTTACTGTTACTTAACACTTTGTAAGCGAGCATTTGAGCGATATGACGAGTTTACTCGTTTCCCGCAAAAAATGTGTTAAGACCACCAACCTCTAACTGGCTAAGTCAATGTCAGCTGCATTTTCTGTTCCTTGCAGCTGAACCGTCACCAGTCACTAAATATAATAATCTACCCTCAGGAAAGAGCATTTTCTGTAGGATAAACAGTTCCCATTGAAGGTTTATATAAAAAAGAACTATCTTATACACCTTTTTAAATTTAGAGAAAGTATTCAAGAAGGGAGAGCTCAGTCATGGGCAGGAGACAGGAGGGTACAAACACAGAGGAGGCAAACAATGATCTGGATCTTTTAGAAAGTGCAGGAGAGGAAACAGCCCTTTGGGTGGGGCATACAAGGGTGAGAAAAGTTATCAAAGGAACACAGCAGGGATCGTAAAATGAGCCCCCTGGCTGAAATAAGGCTGGATAAACCAGGTGAGGTAGATTCCCAGGGCCAGGGAGCCTGCTTTCAGAGCCTGAGTATTGTTACACTGAGAACAGTAGAAAACCCTGAACAATTGTAAGATGGGTAACAATGTAGCCAAGTGGTACTTAAGGTAGAGAAGACGACAACAGTGCCTAAGATCACTTGGCGTGGGAAACTTTCGGCTGAAGGTTGAAAGACAGGTAGGAAGGTACAAGGGTTTAGAGGTAAAGGAATAAAGACCAAGAAGAAAAGAGTAGGACTGGAAACCACTGGATAGATTACAAAGACTTTTCTAAGGATGGCACAGGACTTAAAGAAGAAAGGAATGTGAATAACAGAGAATGATGGCTAAGTCTCATGGAGTGGGGGCGGTGGTATCTCTACAGGGATAACTGACAGAGTGAGCAGAGATCTGGCTTCGCACACAGTCAGATCCAGAGCCATCCAAGCTTTCCATTTATACTGTGGGGCTCTGTAACTCAGAGACTCAATGCCTTTATCTGTAAAGCAGAGAGAAGTAGGCTTACCTCTATGGACAGTTGTCTGAGATGACATACTTAACAGTCGCTTAATAAACACTTTCTATTGCTGTTATTATTAGCAAGTGGAGAATGTAGATGAGTTTACCTCGTCTGTAGGAGGATTTCAGGGGTGAGTATGCTTTTCAGGGTTCTTGAGAAACTGACAGAACATGGATATCAGGACTTCAATATTATAGGGGCAGCTTTGGAGATAGTGGTAGCATGATTACAGTATTATGCTTACTCCTGAAAAGTCACCATTCCCTTGTCTGTCTCTACAGATCATTAGGGGGAAGGTGAGAACGAGCAGCACCCACAGGGCAGAAAGGACCCTCTCAATCGCCAGGTGCTGTGAAAGTCACAGTTGCCCACAAAACGTATCCCTTTCTATCTCCATCCCATTTCAATGCCTAAGTGGGATGGCTCTCACTGCCTTGTGTGTGTGTGTGTGTGTGTGTGTGTGTGTGTGTGTGTGTATTATGGCATGGAATAAGTGCTTGTGGTATTACATCATCACAGAGAGTAATCAGTCATTCAGTCTGTGATCTCTGGGGTTATATATGCTTCCCTCATCTTCAAACCTGAATATGAGGCATGTGTGTTTCAGGAAACAGGGGAGGAGAAAAGGGGAGGGGAGGAGAGGGAAGAGGAGAGGAAGTGAAGGAAAGATGCCTTCCAGTGGGTTGACTGAAGTCACAGGGTGTGGGATTTAGACAGGATGTGGAAGCAACCCTCTGTGTGCAGGAATGCATCTTGAGTCACTTCCTTGAGCTGCAAATGGAGAAGGAGAAGCTCACGGTTTTGTCAAACCAATCATGGGCTAGACACTGTGCAAGAGGTTTACCTATTCCTATTCCAGCTCATTTAAGATTACTTGTACATACTGAATAATTCCTGGCAGGCGCTAAAAAAAAAAAAAAAAAAAAAAAAAATTAAAACTAAACAGACCGCTTGAAGTATTATTACCTTTGTGCTACTTCTCTGCCCTCCTCACAACCACAGGCATCTCTCACCTCACCTAATCTCTACTCAGATGTCTCTTCCTCAGAGAAGTCTTCCCTGATGACCACTCACCCCCTTCTTTGTCTCCTTACTCGATTCCTTTTTCTTTAGAGTGCTTATTTTTCACTATACGGTGTATGTGTTATTACCTGTCTTGCCCACTCGATGAGACCCTCGATGAGTTGTGCTCACGCCCAACTTCCCTGTATCCTGAATATTACCCAGCACAGAGTACATCCTAGGATCCTATTTAAAGAAATAAACCTAACTCACAAAGATACGAAAACTCTGCCCTCCCCTTTTAGAAAACAACATTTCCCAAACAGTTCCAATCCCTAGTGTCAGACAGCATCACCCAGGAAGCAAAGAAATGTCAAGAGTCTGTTGCCCAGTGTCCATCTGGATTGTGTCAGAGCTGCTCTCCGCTCTCCATCAACTGGAGTGCCTCACAGGAGAAGGACCCGGGACCACACTCCAGCTTTAATTATTTCCCTATGGATTCTTGGCAACAGGGGGCCCATAATTTTTTTTCCTTTCTAAATGGACTTCATGCAGTTCACACTTGCTCCAAAGGCCTCTACCCTCTGCTTTTAACAAATAACCGATTACCTAATCTGAGGTAATGTGGGCTCAGATCAAGGCTAATGAAGACATGGTGGCCAAAACCCTGTTTGCAGTACACAGCACCATTAGGGAAGATTAATCACCTTTTAACCAGCACTTCTGTAGTGTGGCTCCAAGCAGCTGGAGAGGAAAGAGTAGCATTCATCACTTCATCCAAGCAACACCAAACACGGCTTTAGCCAATCCATCAGGGGGGCACTGACTGACTGCAGCAGGGAAGTGAGGCAAAAAAACAATCGTTCAGAAAAACATGGAGACAAACATCCATGTGGTGAAAACGAATAGTGTAAGATGCTAAGAAATTTATGAAATGATGGCTCCTGCAGTTAAGATGTGCACTACTTACAATATGGCAGTAGATATTATAGTGCTGCCCTATCGAGGGACTCTTCCCCTAATCTCTCTATTTAGATATAAACTCTTAGAAGCCAGAAGCAAGGCTTATTTCAGCTGTGCATTTCAGAAGTGACAGGTACAGAACCCAACTCATATAAGTGACCAGTAAGTGAAGAATCAGGAAGCGTGTATTAAATTCCTGTGTCTATAAGATGCATTGTACTAATCTATGTTCTTTAGCTTTGATTCCTTTCTTCCAAAAGCTTGCAGTGAACCTGAAAAGGAATTGCATGGCACTTTCTAGCGCCCTACTTTAAACTCCTAAGAAAATATATTAAAAGATTGTTTACCTAGAATATGTAGGATTTGACCTACTCTGGGTTCACAGTATTTCTGAGGTTCTGATGCCTCAACTTCAGAAAGGTACCCTAAAAGAAAAACCAAACACCAAACTTCACACAATACATATCTTTGTGTAACCACAGTTCAATGTTTCGGATAGCTGTCGCCTGCCAAAACACAAGAGGAATCAAGAACAGCGGCAGACCATACGACACCACTGGAATGGTTGTGTCCTTGTCACCTTGCTCTGGAGTCTTAAATCCCCTCTCCCTACAGCACAAACTGGGCTGACACGGTGACCCTTCACCGTCTAGCAGATGACGTCACCACCATCTACACATCCTTCACTATGCCATGTCCTGGATTCAAACAAATGGACAATCATGTTTGAAATAGGCTCTGTGAGACAGTTCTAGTGCATGATACTTCCAGTACTTAGGCACTCCTCGGCCAGTTTGCTAATTATTCACATAATCTTGCATATCTGAATTAAGAACCCATTGTTTGGGTCACCTCTTATGTACTTATCACATTCAATCTAGCATTAAAGAAAATTTCGCCTTCCTTTCCTCTCCATGAGATTGTAAGCTCTTGAAGCACGGGCTGAATCCCACTCATCCATAGATCCCCTGAAGGGCCTGGCACTTGCCAAGTGAATAGAGGCACTCAATAAACATCAGTAGAATTGGATAGTTTGAAGAGACCATACATCAAAAGAAGTAAAATGAAATTAATTTAATTGGAGCTTATTAAAATGCACTTTCTACTCTCCCTCTACTGCACGGGAAATTCAAGCCAGTGTGAACTGAAGAGCATTTTCAGTGTTGAAACTGATGACTACTGTTCAATCTGCCTGTAACTAGGTGACACGATGACGGATAGGGTCAGAAAGACCTGCATTTGCAACCTAATAACGACCCTTAACAGGCTGGGTGACCCTAAGCAAATTCCTTAATATCACTGAGCTTCCAGAGTGGTTGTAAAGATTTTAAATGGGAATATATATATATATATATATATATATATATATATATATATATCAAGTGTCCAGCATTATAACCAGCATGGGTTATAATGAGCATATGTCTATAAAAGTTACCAACCACATCCTGTGGCTATAATTAAGCTCCACTGTGGTATATGACCTGAATCTAAACTTCACACTGTTGAATAATACAATGTAAAGATCACATACCTAAATCAGAAACTCAATATTTAAAAAAGAAGGCTCTAAGAGTCTAGAATTGAATTAAAGAACATTCACCATTATCTTCAGTCGGTTATGAATCAAGGATGTAGAGAGCTGTGTGTATAGAGCATATTTTTAAACAGATTTTAGTTCATTGATGTATGTAGGCAGAAAACCCTGCAATACAGTAAATGTGGTTAGAGGCTGTTTCTATGGTAATGCCCTTGTTTACTAAAGGGATGAAATGGCTTACTCCACCCAAGATCAAAAACAAGAAACTGTTTTTAAACTTTCCTGGATGGGTTTCCTCTCCTACTTGACCTAACTCACCTCTCCATCTCTAACCTTCCCCATATGCCATCTCTGTGCCTTGCTCTGCATATGGCACTGCCCCTCTGACCACATCACCCACCCCTGCCTTTCCTTTCATCAGCTTCTGCTCCCTCCGAGACCCTGCTGGATCCCTCACTGCTTCCTTGCTCCTCAATCTTCAGTTCTCTCTCTTCCCTCCGCCGCGATTCATCACCAAATCTTTCAGGTAAAACTAGAATCTTCCCTCGGACCAATTTCACTCTCTGGCTGCTGCAGGGTTTTGTCTTCCCTCGTTGCTTTATGTCAGGACCTCCTATACGCTCCGGAATATGCTATTCTCACCACTCCATCAACGCTGCTCTCGCTTTCTCACTACAGTGATCCCCAACTGGCCAAACCCAGCAGGCATTCTCCGCAGTTGTCTTCCTAGACCTCTCAAGAAGAGAGGATTATTCTGACATTGAGAGTTTGACACTGAGGATTGCTTCCTTCTTTGTAAAACTCTAGTCTGTCGGCCTCTGAGTCGCTGGAATGCTCTAGTGCTATACCTTTCTGACCTTCCCTGTATCCGTCAAGGGCACAGCTTCCTCCCAAGCTCCAGCCTGGTGCAATCCCTCACTTCATGCAATTTCTATTTGCTATCCTTTCCTCATAGAACTCTTCCTCACCCACATTATCTTGCTCTTGTCAATTCTCTCCCTACCCTGTTTATTTGTCTTCATAGCACTTATCACTCTCTTTATTACAGGGTATATGTTTATTTTTCTGTTATCTGCCCCCCTACATTAAAAGCAACTAAGTTAAGTGTTACGTTATTGGAGAAGATACATAATCCTTGAAATTACAATCTAGAGAATGAGATAAGATATGTGCAAATAGTACGAGTGGTTGCTGTTAGCTGAGGCCTCAATAAGTTCCAGGTGTTGGAACAGGCATCTTATGTACAGGTCGTCTAAGCCAGGTGTCCTATCACAAAGGTCATGATCACTGTGACGGAACTCAGGGCCCAGGGAGGTACCTGACCATCACTGAGTGGCAAAAGTAAGACTTGAACTAAGGCTACTCTCTCCAAAGTGCTTTTTCCCTACATCACCGAGGATGCAGGAATGAGAGCAGCAATTCGTTGAAACAGAGATCAGAAAAGAAAACTAGTTTTCCAGCTCTGGTAGACATTGTGAACCTTTACAGAGTGAGGAGTTAGAAATTAAACTAGCCTTGAAGGACGAGTATGATTTTGGTAAGTGGAGAACAGACAGAGAGACACATGTTTCATCAGCAGCTATGTTATCCCCGAGAGCCAGGGGAAGAGTAAGTCCAGTAGCCTGGCATCACCTAGGTATTTTAATCATCCTTCATTTAGAGAAAGATAGTTTTTTATTCTTAAACAGGCCATTTATTCTCTTGGAGACAAATATGGAGACATTTGTAATAGGTTAGTCAGATGACTTTAAACAATCCAAGTCGGGGAAGAGAAAAAGTATCAGAAAAGTCAGGGTGATTATATTTACTGCACATTCATTTACCGATTCACTTATTCATTCTACATATATTTATTATATTAGGGACCTACTCTCTGTAATGGATAGTGATATAGAAAGATGAATAAAGCCCTGTCCAGAACGAGCCCACAATCTAATAGCAATAAAACAGATAAATTAGTTTAAAATGATCATAATGGTCAAACTGTTATCATAGAGGACCCAGCGAAGCCCTCTAACAGCTCAGAAATGGAGACATCACTTCTGCTGCAGACAGAGGGGGTCAGTGCTATCAGGAGGTGAGGGGATGAGTTGGTGTCAGAGGAAAACCTGTTTCGCCCATTAAAAAAAAGCTTCTGAATGTTTTATTAGTAAACCTTCTTTTATTATAAGATGTGCCCACTATAGGATCCCCTTTTATGGTAAAGATGCTTAAGTGTTTCCTCAATTCTTTCTCATAGAATTTGATTTGCTATGGTGACAAACCAGCCTCACCCAATACTGAGAAATGCCCACAGACCGTTTTTCAGGTGCTTCTGTGGATAGAAGTTTCAATCCCTTATATCCTTTTCCCTGCAGCCCATCATTTAATCCCCAAAGCTTTAGCCCGCTGTTAACAGAGAAACTTCAATGCAAACTGTGTCTCCATCATTTGTAGGTATAGAACAGGGGTCGGCAAACTGCGGCTCACGTTTGAATACATACATGTGGCTCTGAAGTAAAATTGAAAATAAAAATAAAACTATCAGTGTCATATATAAAATTTTTAATGGATATTATTCACATAATGGTGATTTCATTTGTTTTATGGCTCTGGAATAATTTTTAAATTGTTGTGAGGGACAGGATTGGCTTTTCCATTTCAAAAGTTTGCAGACCACTGATATAGAATGCCTAAGGTACCCCAAATACTGTGAGAATTTGCTTCAGTAACCCATAGAGTACTGTGCTTGGCCACAGTCCTAGTCCTAGATGGGACCTGAACATTTCTTGTCAGAGTGACGTTTCCCATCTCCTCTCTAAGATTCCAGAAAGATTTTCCTAAGGCCAACACCTATGGGCAGAACTAGCGAAGTCTGAGTGCCATGCTAGCATGTAAAGTAGATCACTCAGGAAGGGGGTAATTAGGGGAATGAGTTGCAAAACCATGAGGAGTTGTAGTGCAGTAGGATGACTTTCATCTAAGATGATTCTCTCTCAAGTGATGGAGCTCTCCTATTTTGCGGTGGCCTCATGGCAGTATGAGGGGGACCAGATGCTTGGCAGGGCTGGAGAACTAGAGAAGTTCTTGTTGGAAGAGTGAAAGAGCACACACCTGGTGACTCGTGGGTTGATCATGTGGTCATGTGATAGGGAGGCAGCGGTCATGTGATCCATCCATTGATGTACCCCCATTTTATGGAGTCATCTGTTCCTGCCTTTGTTCCCAACAGGGCTCAATGCAAGAGCCAGGCACAGAAAGTGACAGCGATCAGTCATTCTTTCCTTCCCCCAATATTGGCAGGCCACTGTGCTAAGTGTGCTAAGCTAGGTTTATTGTAATGAACAAGATAGATGGAATGTCTATCATGAAGTTTACTGTCTGCCCACAAGCCTTTTCTTCTTTCTCTACTTCAAATAGGCTTGATGCTCTGGAGTCAGTTCTACGCCTTGTGTCATTTGCTCCATGTGTTTGCTCTCTGCAGCCAGGCTTCCTGCTGTTGGCAGCATCCTCTCATGTCGTTACAGTTTACACACTTTGGAACCTTGGCTGTGAGGGCTTATGGAGTACAGAAAACTGCTCTTAATTACATAAAGGCTAAAGCTTTTGCTCAGGGTCATTCAATCAGACAATGGCAGAATCAAACAAAAACTCCCCAAATCCCCCAGGTTAGGTTAAACCCTTCAGCTTATGCACCAATAACACCTTGAATATCCCCTGTTGCAGCTTTGCTCACTCTGGTAGCTATTTATATAATGCCTGTGTTCTTTGCGTGATTTCAGCCTCTGCGAGAGCAAACACCATGTCAATCATTTTCACTGTGCTAGCCCCTGCATCCCGCACACTCTTGCTGTAAAGGAGGTGGCCAAAAACATTTGCTGAATTCATTTTAAGTTGGCAAGCACCCTCACTAGCTGTCTATTATAGGACATTTCCAGATCTGAAGCTAGTTCCCTCGCACAAGATTTTTGATCCTGGAGCTCCTGCTTCACTGCAAAAAGGACCTGACTCAAGGCAGATTTTAGGGAGATGGGATCTTTAAATCAAAACCAAAACAGATATGAGCCAGAAGTAAAGGTAAAGATGATCCAGGTGGTTAGTACAGGTGTGAACCCATGTGGGGTCAGAAGTCTTGGCTGTGCAATGATGCCCAGATCTCCTCCCCATGGCACGAGGTTGCTTGCATTCAGCCCCTGCTACCTCACAGAAAGCCCCTTTGGCTTGTGGCTGCTGCATTAGTCAGGCTTTTGTACACAGAAAGAGCCAAGGGGCACAAGGGGCCATGGCTGAGATACAAAAGAGAAAGACATTTGCTTTGGAAAACTGTTGGCAGTCAAAAAAAGACTGCCGTTGCAGATGTGGCCCTAGACATTGGGGAGGGGACCCATTTGAGGGTAGTCTTTACCCAAAGGGCTGTGGCCTTGCCATGTGAGGCCAGCTGCAGGAGCACATTTAAGCACAATGATCCAATACCAGTAAATGAAGTCCTACAGCCCAGAGCTATTTCCTTAAGGTTCTCCTGGGATCTCTGGCCAGGATGTACATTCTCTCCAACCTCAGGGTTTCTGACTTCTCTAGTGTGGATTACTCTCTGTCTCTAAAATCTCACTGGCTTCTACCTTTCATAAATCAATCTTATATTTTGCTTTGTATTATCAGTAAAAACAACATTTATAAATGAATGAGTAAAATGAACATTCATTTAGAGATACATAAGTCATGGAAGGTGGCTACTGATAGATTGTCCTTTATCTATTTTGAAAAGTAGGTAAATTCTGTAACTACTAAATTATTTTAAGGGGAAAGTAGAGTCAATTTAATGAAGACCCTGACTTAGCGTTTCATGGTCGACAGGGTGGTGGGCAGATTCTAACTGAGGCTGGAAATGCATTTAGCCTTTCAAGAACAAAAGCTTCTTTGAGAGAACTTAATAATCCCCTTGAGGGCATTGCCTACCCACAGGAAGTGAAGTAGGCTTTTGCTGGGATTTTGTTTTTGTTTTAGCGGGTATTGAAAACCAACATTGTGTAAGTAGCTTCAGTACACATACAATCGGACAAAAACTTGTCTGCTTTAAATCCTGCCACTCCAAGAGAGCAGAAAAAAACAGAGGATAGGCATACCAAGAACAGAATAAATTCATGATGGTTATGATCCAAGGGGGTTTTGGTAAACCATTATCGTATTCACACAACAAAGAACATTTTATGGCCTCCTTTAAATGAACATTTTAAAGCTGAAAAGTCCCAGAGCTAAATCTTTACCACCGCACACCCCGCCATGACCAGACACATGCACCCACACCACATTTCCCCACCACCTTCAAATACAACAACGTGAGGAGAGGATGCAGGACTCAGAATCAATGTCAGAAACATTACTGAGTTTCTGCTTGAAAATGCTGAAGGAAATATGCTTACCAAAGGTTTCATGCGCATAATCAGAGCAAAACCCTTCCAAGGCCCCTCTGTCTACAGTTTGAAGGAAATAAAATGTTGAAAACAACAAGCAATCTGTAAAAAAGTAAGCCGAGAAGCTCATTTGCTCTTGTATAATCAATTTGTCAGCAGCCTGGAAAGCTGACAAAGGAGAGTCAAGATGTAAAATTCCCATGAGAGGAACCTATGATGGATGGTCAGTTCGCACAAGGTCTGGATGGGGGAGGTCACCTGGGGCAACTCACCAGCTTTTGGAGATGCTCTTGTGCCTTTTGGAAAATGGGGATGCATGATCTACCTTTTTTACAGGGTTTTGTGAAGAGCACATAATCTTCAAAAGTTCTCCGATAACTTTTAGAAAAATAGCTCGCACTCAACTTTGTACTTAAAATCTCCCTAATCCTGACCGCATCTAAATGAGCATTGAATGTCATCATGCTGCAGGCTACCAAACTCTTGCAATTGCCCGCTCTCATCGAGAATCTCAAGGCTTTTTTTTTATATTTTACTCCCTCTTCTTACCTCTTTCCTTTCATCTCTTACCAGTCTAGTCATCCTTCCAACCTCAGCATGCCTATGTCTTACCAGCCATTCCATCTTCCCTGGATGCCCCTCCAATGTTGTCTTAGGCCACCCGACTTCCTGCACATGGCAGCACTAGTCACTGAACACACTGTCTTTCAACCATCTCTATAGCTTTCCCGTTAGACTTTAGGTCCCTTGAGGGATTGAGTATATATTTCCTATCAGTATTCCCAGTGCCACCCTGTTGGGTACATAGTAGGCATTCAGCAGTGAATAGATAAATATGATTTCATAGCCAAACCATCTGTGGGACTTTTCTCTTTGTATCATCCACTACAATTGCATATTTTAGTCTCATCTCAGAAAATTGCTCCTCGATGGCAGGAATGCTTCATTGGTCAACAAGTCAACAAATAAAGTCCTTGCATAGTAATGGAAATGAGTGAATGTGGTATATATTGGGTTGTCGGAAAAGTCATGATGCATTTTTGCAATAAAAAGCATAGAAAAAGTATGTCATGACTTTTCCGACAACCCAATATAAGTACAATGATTGATTAATTTTATTGAATTTGTACTAATGCAATTTATTTCTTCATTCAACTGCTTCCTTCCCATCCCAGTCCTCTTTGATGTCAACTTGCTTAAATCATTGTCCCCACCTCTTTTTGTCTCCACTGATATTCAAATGTAAAGAAAACAATCACATGTTGGTCTGTGTATCCGTCCTGTAACAACCTCTACAGCCAGTGTCATTTATATATGAACACCCAAACAGCAAACTCGGCTGAACACCGTCTCTGTCACTTACAACTTGTCTCACTCTGTAGGAAGAAAAGCTCATTACAAGTGCAGCCTGCTGAGATAATATACTGATGAGATAACTGAGTTAGTTCCAACTATTGATGTTCTTTTCCAAAATGAGTGAATATAATTTAGTGCAAAAAAGTTGAAAGTGTCCAAAATTTTCAAATGGGTTTCATTATCTTGGTAAGAAACAGTGATAATGATGGAGAAAACCCAAAGTGAACAAACCTAACTGGCACAGTCCTCTTAACCAGTCTTGAACTGGGCTTTTTCTTGGATCAACATCTAGGAGGAAAAAGAAAAACACAAAACAAAACAAAACAAAATCCACCCAGGCTCATTAAATGTGACCTCTGAGACCAAAGCACCACCTAGTGGGAACAATGGAAAACAACTGCTTTTGCACAGATTCTCCTTTTAAAACCCAACAGATAAATGTTTTTTTGGTTCTCCAGTCTTTCAGTGTCTACGGAATTTACAAATTTCCCTTTTAAATGTATGCTAAAAATTAATTGCAGACTTAAAAAGAAAGAACAAACACCAACTTCTTTTATTATCTCCCAAACCTGTTAACACAAACACTTAAGGCCTCTACGTAAATAGAGACATGTGGGTTGCACACCATCTGTGCGCGATGCTGTTTGCCAAGCATCCTCTTATAGCAACCAGCACCACCATGGCCAGAGTTCCCGGTCATCTATATCTTCTCTGGACTTCTATTCCTCTCTGAGAAGGTGGTAAGGCCACAGCCCTATTTTGTGCCACATGGTAGGGAACAACAAAATGGCAGAAAGGTTTAAGGACATGAATTCCAAACAGAAAAAATGGACATGGACCCCATCTTCTATCTTCCTCGTTTGGTGGCTTGTAAGCCAGTCATTTCAATTCTTATATCTCAGTTTTCCTTTGCTGTTATAAATGGGAATAATAATATCTACTTGCTGGGGGTGATAATAATAATTACTTGTTAGAAAAATCGAACAAGAGACTATAATCCAGCATTATATCTAAAGTTAGGAAATATTCCACAAATACTTCTTAAAAGTTCTATTATTCTATTTATTAACTTATTCTCTCTAATTTCTACCTAATTGTTTCAAAAATGCAAATGAAATCCATGAAATAGAATTTCACTAAGGTGGATACACTCTCCCTTTTTAGACTATATAATTCCTTTAAGTAGTCAACTAATATATTTCAACAGACGACCTTTAGAATTTTGTTGTCAATCTAGGGGTGAGTTATACTCCAATGGGTGCTGGATAAATGCCTGAAAGAACAGCATGTGTGACATAGAGACATGACCCAAACAGTGGTGGCTGGGTGGTTGGGTGATTGGCTTTATGGCTCAAAACACACCTCTGAACTGAGATGAAAAGAGGACAACAGTATTCCCAAGTCACCATGTTCAAATTCACAGTCTGTGTGCTTCCTAAATTTCATTTTCCCTAACTGGATTTAGAGAGTACCTGGAACCAATAAAGAAATCTACAACACAGGATAAAAATGAAACATTTAAATGGATCTAGCTAAATGAAGTAGAGAAGGAGCTGATATAACTTCTGAGGGACTACATTTTATTTTCCACATTGTCCAATACTGAGAGAATAGTTTTATTGTGTTCCAATGATATGCATACCTCAGTGACCTTAAGGAATCTGTATATCTGAATTGGAGAATGAAAGAGTCATTCTCCATTATCTGCAAAAGAAAAGTTGACAACATGGGAATATCTTAGTCTCATCTTATTTGCTAGCTTCCATCATTCTCTTGCAAAAGAAACCTTCCTTTAACTTCAAGGCAGAAGGGAGTGGATGCACCATAGGCATTTATAACAAAGAGACAGATGGTTGAACTGGTCACCTGTCTGCAGAAATTATTCATGGAAAGGAAAAAGAGAAACAGAGACAGAAAAATCCATCTGTCTGTCTGTCTGTCTCTCTCTCTGTGCATGTGTGTGTGTGTTTTCTAATAACCTCAAACTACTCTGTTTTTCTCTGTTTATAAGATGAATCTCAATCATAGCAGTAAAAAGAAAAAACAAAAAACAAAACAACAGCAACAAAAAAAGAAAGAAAAAAAAAAACACCAACAGAATTTTTACTGCTATCCTAACTGGAGATGGATGATATGAAATACTCCCAGTTGATCATGATGGATGATCCTTGCTCTGTGCTTGGAAAATTGAGTAACCTCCCCCACAAAGCTTCTGAGGAAAAAGAGGGGTCTCTCCGATCCAAATCTGACAACTGGATTTAACCTCTCATGGAGTAAGGAGTCCCTGGGTTTTAGCATCATGTTAGCTCTGAACCATTGGCACCACTGGGAAACGATTTAGCTTGGTCGCTAGACTTTCAGTAAAGATGACCAGCAAAGAGAACCCCCTGCTTTTGAATACTCCTTTGGCTATATTTTCAATCTAGATCGACATGTGAGATTACTATTTCTCCTGTCTGGAACCTATTTTGCTGTCCATGGGCACTCAAAGCCAGGATCACTAAGAAGGGCGCCCTTCAGATACTGAGGATTTTTCCCTGGGTCTCATGAGGAGTATTAACTAAACTTGATAAGCACTTAAATCATTCATGCTTAAGACTTATTTAAACACGTGCTTTCCCAGGAATAAGCTGGAAGGACAAGTGAGGGGACACAGATGCCCTAAACAGGACAGGACAGCAATGCTGAGATCCTCAAGTCTCTTGCCGGCAAACATCATTACTCATACCTCCTCATTTGAACAGCAAGAGGGAAAATTTCAGATTCAGTCAGTCACCAGAATGTAAACCCTACGTGCTGCCTTCTGTACATCCTTTGGGGGCCTCAGGGAGGCTTGAACTGGTAGGCTCCAGTAATTGTAAAGTATTTCTCAAGAAAAGAACCCTCGAGTTCTTAAGTTGGATGTTAGGCACATGAGTATTTGTTTTGTTATTTTTATACTTTACCCACATTGACATATAAATATAATTTGCATGTATTCAATCGTTAATAAAAACATGAAAAGTCTTTTTAAGAAATGAAATTACAGTCTTCAGCAATTGTGACAAAAAGCTATCAGTTGTTAATAAAAACGGTAGGTACAGGGTGTTGAACATTTCCTGTATATTCTGTATGCTTAAAATTTTTCATAATTTAAAAATTACATTGGGATTTTTTTTAAATAGCTGTTTCCTTTCATTCTAACTTGGTTTTAGGTGGCAAGGTTTAACAGGGTTTATTCTTAGGAATAATTTCCTAATTTCTCAAAGAGAGATAGCTCCTATCTTGAGCCTCCCAAATATTGAATAACCCTTTCTTCTGTGGATAGCTAATCAATTTACAGAACGGTGGTAGGGTTTATTTCTCAAATGATAAAATAAAATCAGAGAGAATCTGAGTAACCTTGGGTTGTCCTGCTTTAGGAACTTGGCAGAGCCAAGGAATCAGAAAAATCATAGGATTAAATCAGAGGCAAATAGTAGCTGACCTTGCCCCCATCTCCCCGGGGGGTGGTCTATGCCCAAGATTTATCAGCTTCTCCCATTTAATCCTATGGTCAGCACATTTGTTTTGTGTTTTTTCTTGTCCCTTCAAACAATTCCAAAGCTTCTTTTGAGAGATAATCCTAGGCATGCAACTACCATGGCTGCATTTTACCCAACATCACACTTTGAAGATTCTCTTCAATACTAACAGTTGACAGAAAAGACATGGAATTGGGAGCAATAAGTGAAGCAGCTACGAGGTAAAGAAATGGAGCTCCATGTTTCAATGTGCATGGCCTGAACCAACCCGTTAGAATACAGGGCATCTGTCTGCACTCCAGATGCCCTGATTGATAACTCGCACATCAAATTGTGAAGAAAAAAAAATTCCCAAAGATTCTTGTGTTGCCAGGGAGGTTATCTACACACTATAAATGCTCAGAATGTGTCCTAATTTTTAAAAAGGGAAAAAATCACACACATTTCAAACTGAGTCAGGAAATAACAGTTTTGAATGCTTCAAGCATTTCTGCTTAGCAGTGGGGAGCTTGAGAAAAAGAGCCCTCAGGTAGTTCTGTCAGCTAGAAGCCTGGAGCCTGGGGACAGCTGCAGAACTTAGCTGACCGCAATTTCACCGGCATAAGGGAAAACAATGAACTTGGAATGAACTTGTTCCTAGCCATACACAACCAAAGATATTGAAATTATAATTTCGTGAGTGGCCGTTAACAGTTCTTTCCATTGGAAATCATACAATACATATTTTTTAAACTACTGTATATCTGAAATACCATGTATTGTTTGAGTGATGGAGAAAGAGTTTTTAATATGAGAAGTGGATTTTTTTAACTTAAAAAAAAAAAACCCTACAATTGTGAAAACCAAAAACAAAGCTAAGGCTAAAAGGAATTATAATCAAAGCTTACAAGATTACAAATGCAGATATCTTAAGTGTTCACCACTTCATTACTTCTTTGAATATTATAATTGGTTTTGCCTGCCTCTTTATAGTTTATAATCAAGTTGAGGCTAACCCTAGTATTCTCACTTCCAACACTTTAGTTAATGCCTTTTTAAATTATTATTATTATTATTTTGCCATTGACCCTGGCTATTACAAGAGACTCCTAATGGCTTTCTTACTTTGACTCATTCTTATAAAAAATATTTATCAAATCCCCAATGTGTGTCAGACAATGCACAAGGGTCGAATTATTTAGCGGCAGAAAAAAAAAAATGGACGTTCACCAGGCTTACTATCTACTTTCAACTCACCTCTCCCACTCTGCCAGGGGGTTCTTCTAAGATGTAGCTTTGCCCTATCACACACTTGCTCAAAAACTGCCATTGGTCCTTTTCCTCCAAATTCTTCTGCCTCCAGACCCGCATGACTAGGACCTCATCGGCGTCACCTCAAACCACCCTTCATCCCCCACCTCCCATTAAACATTTTATTCTCTGAGATTCTAATGAAAGAGAAATGAATACGCTGAACCCTGTGAAAAGGGTAAATGTAGATACTTTGGAGATGCAGACTACCTTGAAATGTGTTTAACTCTAGCAAATTTCCAAAAAAAAAGATGCACTCTGGGCGTAAATATGAAGTCATCCATAAGAGCAAAATTATTTCCTTGCAAGGGAGGGAGTAACAGCACACATATTAAGTTGTGTTCACTCTTCTGGATATAACACAGTAAGTTTTACAGTAAAGCCATGTATCTGCATTTCCAAATACACTCAGACTTCCTTCTAACATGCCCCTTCTTCACACCATTGGAAACCTATTACCTCTACCCTCTATTCCCTGGCCCTTTACTTCAGTCCCAGTAAATATGTGTAAAGGAGAATGAGAACTAGGGCACCTCATATTATATAAAACACTGGTAAGAAAATATTGGGCCAGCCGAGTGGCACAATGGTTAAGAGCTGGCTTGGGATGCCAGCGACCCCGGTTCAGATCCCACATATGAGGGCCAGTGACACTGCCCTCTACAGCTAACAGCAGCTCCACCTGGAGCTGGGTTGCGAGCCCCAGCAACAGTGTAGGCTGCAGCCCCTGCTGCAGTGGGCTGCCATAGGCTACAGTGAGTGGCCGGCAGCCAGCGTGAGCGGCTGGCAGCCAGTGTGAGCTGCCAATAGCCTCAGTGAGCGACCATCCAGAGGCCGGTGACCGATCTGCCTCACCTGGGAAAAGTGCAATGATGACACCAACATGGGTGAGTGAAGCAACATCCTCCACAATTAGACTGAAGAACAAAAGGACAGCAACTTGTCTGTTCCCCTTCCCCGATTCCCCAACGCTGTTCCCCTCCCCCATTCCCCAATAAAATCTTGGAAAAAAAAAGGAAAGAAAGAAAGAAAGAAAATATTGACTTAGGATCACTGGCTAGTGAACCAATAGTCAGGACTCCTAATTCTTATACTATTCTACTCACTAGCTGTGTGACCTTGCGAAAGTCAATACTTCCTTTTGAGCCTTATTTTTTTTTTATATATGTAAAATGAGAGATATTGAAGGGATTCATTTATAAATGAAAATATAATCATTTATTACCTGAAAATAATGAATTTATTTCGTAAAGTAATGCCTTTGTGCCTTGCATGGCCCATTATAGTAGTTCCATCCACACTACACACTTTCAAAGTAAGCGTTTAGGTATCATCATTACCTTTAGCAGATACCTCATGTTTTATGTGTTCATCAAAAACTCATTGAACATCTCTAACGGTTAGGTTCTACATAAAATACTGGGAATATAAAGATAAATAAGGCATTATCCCCACTCCATAGAATTCACAGTGACTAGTGAGCCAAAATAATGAGCAAATACTTGTGCGACAGGCACGATCATGGGGAAGCATTTACTGAAAGGGAAAAGAGTAGCTTCCTCACTCTTTTTCAATGATTGACACTATGCTAAGCAAGGTGCAAGGAAATAATAATCACATAGTTCTAATTACATAGGTAAGCATGCTGTGGAAACATGTAAATGCTACATCAATGTTCACTCAGTCAAAGGCCCCCCATATATAGAAGAACAAGGTAAGGAGGGTGGGCCAAAAAAGAGGAGCGTTTAGGGCACATCTGAGGAAGAGAGTCTTCCCACCAGGGCTTAGGTTTATAAAAGTGAGTCCTAGAAGATTTAAAATGGAAAATTATGTTTGGGGGAAATTCCTGGAAAGTCTTAATTGCCATGCTATAGAGATTTGGAGTATTTGAACAGAAACACAAAATTTATGAAGAAAAGCCTATATTAGCTAGCTCCTACTGGGTGAAGGTTACCTAGTATAATATAGAAGGGTATCAATACAGGTATTGAATAGAAGAGGGATTGATCAGAATTTAGGGTCAAAGCCTGGATGGCCACTAAAAGGATGTGGTGAGGGCATTGCTAAGGTAAGAGGATATGAATGTGCAGGGGAACCAGCTGCTGAGTGCCTGACTTTCTTTAGCCATAAGGTGGCAGTGGAGAACCAGGCAGACAGGAATGTGGTCAGAATTCGGGTAATGGGTGGCCAGGTCAAGAGGCACGGGCTATAGAGCATGGGTGGAATGCCATCCATATTGCTGACTAGGAACTCCAGACAATGTCTGGTGGGAAGTAAAATCTTTGAGACAATGGAGAGTAGAAGGTAGAGTCAGGAGGTATAAGGTAGGAGAGAGGCCAAAACTTAGGAAGCAGTTAACTGGAAAGGAAATTCCCTTTGCTAGATGGCAAACCTTTTGAGAAAGTCGGGTTAGTAGAAAAACCGCAACATGAAAATCAGAGCCACCAAGCATAATGCAAAGGATGGAGTGAGTCAAAGGCTACGAGCAAGGAACTCAGTTTAAAATGTTCTTCACATCTTGAAGGTCAGTAGATCTGATGAGAATGGGGAAAATAGCATAAAAGACATGGACCTTAAAAGAAAAGATATCATGGAGCAATGATTGTGAGCTGTGCTCTGATGCCAGGAATAAAAAGATTAGGAAAAAAATTATTCTTCACTGAAGGAGATTTCAAGGGATGTTATATCAATGCACTATATCCAGATTTTATGTTTAAACTATAAGGGAATTTGTTCACGTTAGGAAAATACATATGAAACAAAGATATGCCCATGTGATGGCAATTATGGAATCATTTGTGGTTTACTGCTTACTTGGCATCAAATATTTGTCATCAGAAATAAACACTATTTATATAAACACATTTCTACTATACAAAGACTCAGAAGTAAATAAATCACACTTCCCTCTAATTAATAAACTGCATATAAAGAGAAAAATCATTCCTATGTGAGTACATTTTAAAATGGATTTAAATTTACATCATCTAAATATTCTATCCAAATTCTTAAAACCCTTGTTCTCGAGAACAAATAGTGTCTAGAAATACAGATTCTCTACACAATAATTCTTAAAAGCACGAGTTCTTAAAATGGCTGAAATTTCTCCGTCGGATTCTCTCGCTACCAATCCTGCTCCCACACATTAAGTAGTCACACTCATCATATTTCCTTTCCTCAAATGCTGTCAGCGTCAGCCGTTCCAAAGAGCTAACAGCATTTTGCTCATTGGAACTGATTATCAAAATCACCATGATTAAGATTTTGGTATAATCCCCTGGTGTTCGGCAGCTGAGCCCATTATGGAGGACTCCTGGTAATGGGTAGGTAATAATGTTACTGAGACAAAGCTTCTCGTTCAGTTCAACTCCATTGGAGATCAATATGCAGCCATTTTCCCATGGCAGGCAATAATTAGCACATTAGTCTGCTCAGTAAACCAGCAACTCCACAGTCCTCTGATTTTTTTCTGTCAAGAACGAATAGGTAACAAGAGTTTGGCCAGGGGTCTTCACTACTTGGCCCCACGGTCAAAGTTAAAGTATATCAGCATCAAATTTGGACTGATCTGGCTTTAGAGCCTCGGGTTCAAAGAGTTTTGAAGTGTTTACTGAGAGGTGCAAAAAAAAAAAAAATCAACCATTATAAATAGTTTGTTGTGAAAGCTAAATGGGGTTATATTTGACTATTGTAAATTAATGATTTAAAAATGAGTTACTATTTACAAAGTTAAGACTAGGTATTGAGGTTGCTGGTAATAACAGAGGCTGCAAAGACTGTCGTTTTGTTCCCTCAGTCCTGTAAATGACAAGAACCACAGATTCACTGGCCAGCGATTCTTCTTTATTCCAGGAAAGAAGCCAAAAGAGGCCATGAGTTACAGAAGGTATACCAGAATGTCTCGGTGTGCTCCTGGGAGCCTGGGTAAGTACTGCCTTTAAACATTAGGATATTCACAGGAAAGATAATGGTCCTCTGAAATCCACTTAGGCTTTTGGTTGACTTATACAGACACGCAATCAGAAATACGTTTACATTTAAAATTAGAATACACGAAACATTGGTGCTATTTAAATCATCTAATCCCAGTACCCCTACCACCCACATCCACCCAGCACCCAGTTAACATCTACTCTAAAAGGAACTACAGTCACCACACACAGGCCGATTGGTTCTCTGGGAAATAGACAGGGTCAATTATACACCAAAAGAGGTCATGAATTTACTCAGAATTCTACGTGTTTTATTTACTAATGATGTTTTTCTTTAACCAAAGGTTTACATAACTTCACCGGCTACCTGGAACCTTAAAAAACCCTTCCCTAAGTCCAACACTCTATATCTATTATTTCTAACCCTTTTAACAAAACTGGGACTTCCGCAAGGTATACCTTGTGAGGTTTTGTTGCATTCATTGCCAAAGGCCACCTAGTGAAGAAGGAACGGAGCCAGGATTCGAACCCACCTTTCACTCTCAAGTCCATAAAAGCCCCTGTTAGATGCTGAGCCATGCTTTCTCTCAGCTCTGAATAGGAGTGCAATGGTTATTTTGGAGAGAGATCAATATGGACTGAAGTGGGCAGAGGAAACTCAAGAGACTAGGTGACACTTGGGCCGGGACCTTAAAGACTGAACAGGATTTGAAGAGTCAGGTCAAGATGAGGGATGCCATTTAGAGGGCAGAAACTAGAGCAGCAAGGGCACAGAGGCACAATGAAATAGAATATCCTAGTGACAGTAAGAACACTGGCTTATTAGGGGACACAGTTATCCATCGCTATGCAAGGAAATGGGGTTCACAAGACAGATTTTAAAAAGCAGATTGTAGAACACCTTGACAGCCAAGAGTAGGGTTCGGGCTACAACCAGAGGGAGCCACTGAAGGTTCATGGGCAGAGGGTCATAAGACAAAAAAGGTGTTCCGCAAAGATGGATCTGGAACAAGTACACAGGACAGATTCCTGAAATAAAAGGTGGCCAACAATGGGGAGCTCCAACCTGCACCAAGGGAAGCAGCAGTGAGGGTGGTCTTTAACATGCCATGCCCTGTGTTGCCCAGGTGATTTTCACTACGAAGCCCTCAAGAGAGTTTCACGGAACACTCTTTGTTGCCTTGCTCTGTGTCTGAAGAATCAGCCACCAAAACATTCCTTATGACAAGAGAGGCAGTCTTAGGAAATACAGCCACAATCAAATATTACCTAGGAAACCAAATATAACTAAATGCAAAATGTTGCCCCACACTGGGAAATAGCTATGAGATTTGGTTATAGCTGTGTTTATTGTTCATTAAACTTTATATAATAGGAAAATATGCTAAATTAATCCAAATGCAAATTAAATAAGTTGGATGTTGGAAATGCATGTGATGTGTTGTGGGGATTGGAATAAAGCCTCTACCAACACTGGGAGTGTGTTTGGCTAAACTCGCTTGATTTAATACATTCTTTTCCATTTGCTCTGTTCTCAGAATTTTTTATGAGTCCGGAACAACAGACACGTGTGATGATATGTGTTTGAACTGCAGGCCCTTGTCCAAAGGGCCCCGGCTGCCAGGGCACTGATGTGAACTTTAACTGGATGATACACTTGAGTGCCAGCATGAAGGAGCCACATGGGCATGTGAGGTAGGGGGAGGGGAAAGAAAGATGTTCTTAAAGATCAATAAATCCCAGAGAATGTCCCCCTGCCTAACTCCTTTTTCAGAGATAAAATTATACCCCAAGTATTAAGTATTCTGATGGGACAAAGGGGCTTCCTGCCAGATATACTCAAAGACAGACAGATACTTGATCTGTGGCCCTGGCAGACACATTACCTTAAAATTACAGAAATACACAACTTGCCAATTGACTGAGATTGAACCACAAGTTCACACATGACACTGTAAGACACAGAAACAAAGGTATTTGGGTAGAAAAATTATTTCAGCACAACTGGAAAACACCCTAACGGAAATTTGTCTTTATTTATAGTATGTCTATAGGCCCATATGCTTATTTTTATTTATATAAACATTTATTTGGTTTTACTCATGTAAGGATAGCTGGGTAAAATTACAATTGTAATTTATTTGAGGGCTGATTACAAAAAGCACCCAGTGACTTTACTAGGAAATAATGCCCAGAAGCAGATGCTATTGTTTCCTTTCAGTGCTGTTGAGAGTGGTGGTAAAAGGGTTTACCAGGTTTTTACGGAATTCTCCTGCAAAGATATAAAGCTTTTATAACCCATGGTGTACAAACCTTTGTGTTTTCCATTTGTCAGTATACAGTGCATTTAAGTTCTTCAATCCTATGGTGTTAGTCTTGGTCAACATAAAACACAGAAGAAATTGACAAATGACGCAAATGTAGACGAGCCCTACTGTCTCACTAAATCTCTAGAGTATTAGAGCAGTAAAAGAAATCTCATCATGTGAAATAAACCACAATGTCTCTTTGGAAGTGGATGTGACAGAAAATAACTGGGACCCAAGAGGGTCCTTCCCCATATACGAGGTATGACAATTAAGTCCGCAAACTTGTTGAAATGATGTTGCTAACCTTTATTTTATTTATATATATATATATATATATATATATATATATATATATATATATATATATATCAGAGGGATTATTCATTGTGAGTTTGTACCAACTGGAAAAAAAGTTAACCATGTTTACTATTTGGAAGTGCTGAAAAGGCTGGGTGAAAAAGACAGCCAGAACTTTTCACCAACAATTCATGGCTCTTGCACCATGACAATGCACAGCTCACACAGCACTGTCTGTGAGGGAGTTTTTAGCCAGTAAACAAATAACTGTATTGGGACACCCTTCCTACTCACCTGATCTGGCCCCCAGTGACTTCTTTCTTTACCCGAAGATAAAGAAAATATTTAAAGGAAGACATTTTGATGACATTCAGGACATCAAGGAGTAATACAACAACAACTCTGATGGCCATTCCAGAAAAAAAGAGTTCCAAAATTGCTTTCAAGGGTGGACTAGGTGCTGGCATCAGTGTGTAGCTTCCCAAGGGGAGGACTTCGAAGGTGACCGTAGTGATATTCAGCAATGAGGTATGCAGCACTTTTTCTAGGATGATTTTGCAAACTTAATTGTCAGACTTAATTGTATATTATAAGGGCCTTTTCTCTCCAGCCACAAAACCATTTTACTTGTATGTAGATGTGTCTATGTATAACTTCTCAGAAACTGTAAAGCTTTCTGGGAGACGGGGTAAAGGCAAGAGAAAAAAGAAACAAAAAACATCTTGACATTTCCATTTTCATCTGAAGAAGAAAATTGTATATTGGGATGCTCGTTATAACTCCCCATGCCTAAGAGCATTCTTTCTAGCAAGAAGACACCCAGTCCTGGTAGAGATGCTATTTATTGCGTGGAAAGAACACTAGGACCTTTGCACAACTCAGACTTCCAAAATACGCAAGGCTCAATCATTCGTCCAAATATATTTTGAACATCTATTATATGCTTGGCATCATGCATATTCTCAAACAAGGTCATATAAATAATTGGGAAAATTATGCATGTTTTCTCTACTGCTTTGTGCTTTTATGCATTTTCCAGATTTTCAAGAGTAAGCTTATATAATCTTAATTATCAAAAATGTCAGTTAAAACTGAAAGCATCAACAATGCAAGTCCCCCCGCTCTTTTTTTTTTTTTTTTTTTTTTTTTTTTTGGTAGACATGCATCAAAATAATAAGGGCACACGAGGGTCTAAAGAGCAAAATAAGGGCAGTCAAGGGGCAAAACACTCCTTGGCACAGAAACCTCCACTTTCCTGAAGTCTCCAAAGTTTTGTTTGAAAACACTTCTTAATTTCATTTGGCAAAGATACCTGGATCAGGTGGCAAACATCCACGGGATAAAAGTAGGTGAGAAAACAAAGCATAATTCTAGGTAAAAATCATCAGAACAGCAGCTGCAAGAGCCAAACCTAAACCGTACCCACTGAGCTTAATCAAGTGTTACCAGAAGGACCAGAGGGAAAAAGCAACAGGGACTTCATATAAAAAACTCAGGTGAAGAAACAGTTGACAGAGATACATTAGCAGGCATTTAATGACCTGCATGCAGCTTCTTTGGCTGTTGAAGGCTCTTTGACTGTGTAAGGCCTATAACTGGAATTGAAGGCTCTTTCCTCACCATCTTTTCCCAGAATATTCTACCCTGCCAAGTCTATTCTGGGATTGATGCAAGCTTCAGATCATCCCCTAGGAGGTGGCTTAAAGCACAGGGTATTATGTGTTATGTCATCATCCCTCCCAGCCCCCTGCCCCAACCTCAAAGGGTAAAGGTGAAGACACGTAAAAAGAAATAGGCTGACATCCACTTCCAACCTAGATAGAGTAAAGGAGATTGAATTTACAATTGACATGAAACAAGAAAAGGACAACAAATGTGAAACAACAGCTTGCAAGACACTGGACCCCAGGCAAAGAAGGACAGTGATTCTTAGAGGGAGGAGACAAACAAGGCGAATCCTAACACCGCCCCAATGTGCTTCCAGGGGAGAAATGTCTGCCCTGCGGAGCGGGGAGGGAGAGGCCAGGTAGAGTCCCTCAGATGAGGAGACAGAGATGAGAGTCAGGAGAGGAAGGCAGCTCGAGTGCACAGTGGCATGCATGAATATCAGAGGCATTCCATGGAGCCAGAGAAAGCAGAAATAAAAGATCACATACTGTCTATATATATTCAAGAACAGACAAAACTCATGTTCACTGATACAAATTCAAAAGGTCGTGACCTTAGGAGAGAAGGGCTGACTCGAAGGGGCAGAAGGGAACTCTCTCGGAAGATAGAACTGTCCTTTATCTTAAGTAGGGTGTTAATGCCCACCCCTACAGAAGTTCGGTGGTGGGGAATAAGGGAAGGAAACCAAATTATATTTATTAACCTTATTTTACAAGAGAAGATGAAGTCATTTACATCTTTTGTGCCTTTGCATGTAAATGCAAATAAATGTAGAGGAAAATAAATGTAGGAAATCATGAGTCTATATTGAAAAGTAATTAAAATTGTACCTGTATGTGACTAACCAGGTAATATAAAATTATCTCCTGTGAACCAACAGGCTCTCAGTGGATTACTGCCTTCACCATCAATATGTAACTAGCCAAGCACATCAAAAATACATGGGCTATAATTAAACATAAACAATAAAAACGGTCTACAAATACAGCATGCTGAAGATGGCTGAAATGAAATTAGTGAGGTCACCGATTCCAACAACTCATAAACATTCCTGACAAGCCGCAGGACCCTGAATCATGGAGACTATTTCTCCTTGAATCATGGGTATGGGAACTGCAGAAACTAATGTTTACCTGTGAACCCTGGTTCATTTTCACGGAGGGGTGTGCAAAACCAAAGCTGCAAGCAGTGCAGGCTCTTGCTGGAACTGTTTGATGGTGCATATATTAATGTATTCAGGTATTAATATCAGTAGTACAGCAGCTTTTGAGCACAAAAGCATCCTTCTTGCTTTCAGGGGCATATATATGCAAGAGCTATACCCATAAGCAACAAGCTAAAACGCATCTACATATGAATCCGCTCTCCAGATTACCAGCACCTTCACCCTTGCTGAGAAGACTCTGCGTTTAATTGCCATCCCCTGACCTCTTTTCAGCTACGTTGAATATTTGTGGGCCCAGAAATTAAAACAAACAAAGAAACAAAACAAAAACTAAAAAAACCCAGATGCAATGAAATAACTACCTCTGGTACTGTCAGCTACTGAATGCTCCTTCTGTATCCGTCTTACCCTCTGGATCCTGCCCACATGATACCTGGTTGCTTCTCCCAGTCTCACTGACTCCCCGGGACCCCTGTTTCTTTGGCCTAACAAACCTGCAAAATGGCACTTGTCTGATGAAACTTCTGATCTTGTTACCTGAGCAGATCAGTCCTAATGATGCCCTTATTTAAAATAAACAAAGTAAAAAGTGAAAAATGTCTCTCCCAATAAGATTGCAGACACTAGAATTACAGTACAACTGATACAAGGAAAGTAGTAAAGCTCTAGGGCTAATGTGAATTGAAATCCCTAAGTGTTCAGATGAGTTTTCATTCAGAATCTTCCCTCGAGGCATTCAGAAGACATTGCCAGTCAAGAACTTAGACTTTTTGGTCAGACAAACACAACTGTGAATCTTTGTCCCCCAACCTAATAGTTTGATGACCTTCAGCAAATCACGTGATGTCACCATGTCTCAGTTCCCTCATCTGTGAAACTGGGATCATGATAATGTCTACTTTCTAGGGCTGTTTAAATGACAAAATGGCATAATGAATTCAGCACAGTAATTGGCAAACAGTTCAGTGGTTAAAAAAAATAAAAGGTAATTGTGTATGAGAGAGTATTAAAGGTAAAACCGGATTTGAAGTTGAAGAGATCATATTGTTAATAAAAATTATCCAACACTTAGAAAAAAGGCCATGTCACACAGGGACTCTTAACATGCGTACCCAAGAAATATTTAATTCTATGGAAAATATACCTGTGTTTAACATTGATAGTTATTATTAATTGGACTTCAGACTGTAGTGATTCATTATCTTATAGATTTTTGTTCAGTAGAGGTAGAATGTTCACTGGTAAAGGTTAACACTAAACATTAAGAGTCTTTTGCCCTGTGAGATATTCACCAGTTTTATGTTTAACCTAAATTTGTATTTTAACATTCTTTTAAATACCTATAAATATCTGCTTATACTTTTTAGCATCTTCCCGTTCCCCTCGTTAAGGAGTTCAATAAATTTGGCACACATTCATTCTATATTTATATGAGTTGTGTTTTTGACTTCATGAAAATTATATTTCTATGGATCATGATTTTAACTTTTTGAAAATTATGTCAAAGGGCAGCCAATAGTTCTATAGGAGCTATTGGGTGCCATCTTCACAATTAGGCACTTCATTTATAACATTTTTATGAGATAGGACCTATAAATATCCACTTTTTAGAGATACAGAGGAATTAATTAATTTGTCCAAGGTAACACAGCTATTAAGTAACAGAGTCAAGATTTCAACACCGGCCATCCCCTCCACATCAATGGTTTCATCCACTATGCTTTATGATGTATACTGGAATTGCAATACAGTTAAAAATGGAAGTCAGAAGATCTTTGTCAGTAGAGAATGAAAATATAAACACTTGGACTATCTGAGGATATGAGAGGAGATACTCTTCTTCTCATTCTGGAATATCTAAATATATTTGAACTAAATGGCCTCGTCTGAATATTAAGACAAAAAATCTAGTGTTCAGAATTCCAGAATATGACAAAATTAATAACCAAGAACACTGAGCTTCCCCTTTTCAACCATATATCCTTAAATAATTTGATTATCTGTGAAGACTTGCCTACTTGGAATTTTAAGCACCCTAGTTTAGTATTTAATGCATATTTTGAACTGTTATTATTTCTAATAGTATAAGTATAGCTAATTTAATAAGAATGTAAGCTTTCATATCAGACAGACCTGGGTTCAAGTCTTCATACAGCTTCATCCTGTGTGACCTCAGTCTTCCCATTGTTAAAATCAGGACAATGGGTATTTCTTAGAGACTTTGGAAAGATTAAAGAGATGACATCTTTTATAAAGATCCTAGTAGAGTGTCAGCAACATAATAAGGACTTGACAGTGTTAAATATTATTAATTATAAGAAAAACTATCACTACTCCTATTTATTAAGAACCTACCACATCACACTCATCGTGCTACAACAAAGCTTCCAAAAGCTAAGGCTAATTCAATTTCACTGTGTTAGAGTTAGGATTGGTATGGAATGCAGTTTGATTCTAAAACTAATTAATGACTACGTTATGAGAGCGTTTACAATTTAATAACATATACATTACAAATAAACTTTTTAAAAATTTGGACCATTATAAATAAATTTCCAAGATAAATGTCCACCAGTGTTTCAATTAAATAAATCAAGATTTGGGCCCTATTAGGCCCACATTCAGGACCCAGAAATAGATTCAACATGGGGGATTCTTTCGTAGAAAATATACATTCTGCTATAGGAAATTAGGAAATCTGATGTATATTGTTTCCTTTGAAAAATGCACATCATCCAATGTTAAACAAAATAAAGCAGAGCACAAACTTTAAACAGAGTATGATCTTAACCATACAAATGTTTAGAATAAAGACTGGAAGGAAATAGCCAGACCATGAACAGTGGCTTTGGTTATTTTTCTCTGCTCACTGGAACACTATCTTACCCTGCTAACCCTCTTTGGTACCATATTTGCTTAGGAAGCACTTACAAATTTGTCAAGACTCGTTTGTCAATGACAGCTTTCCTAGCAGCAGAAGCCCGTCCTGATGTGTCTCAACACCAGAGACAGCTGATGTCATCCCACTTTATGACCCCTAGCTCTATCCTGTTAATAATTCTAGTGAAGCACTTTCATATGTGTCTTCCCTCATTAGGTCGTAATGTCTTCAAGAACAGGGCTGTATCTTATGCATGATCATATCTGCAAATACAAAATGCCTGGTGAGTGAATGAATGAATGAATCAATGACAAAGTGTGTTCTAAGTAGCAAACTACTGTCTTAACAGTGAACGTCTCAAAAAATGGCCTATGTGTGGGACTGACAGAGCCTGAGAACAAAGGGAGGAAATAATCACATAACCAAAAACATAGACATATTACAGCCTGATAGCCTTGGAAATTATTGCTATACCAGTAACAACATCGGCCCGTAACATAATGCCTGTATACCCATAGGAACCCAAGAGACAGAAGGAGCATACACGCCTGCCCCCTTGTTTGTACACTAAGGAATGCATACATTGCTTTTCTTTCCTGAAGCCTGAATGGGAACTGTGTTTTTAACAGGTTTAATCAATACACCAACCTACATTAAAAAAATAAATAAAACCACACAATAAATAAACAGCAAAAGGCCAATCAATAACCAACAGGGCAGCTTAACAGCCACTCCCGCAGAAAACTGTCTGAAAAGGCGCTTCACACTCCAGTCTGCACGATCCACAGCTGCTTGCCATTGATTTGTTGCAAGCAAAGAACATCTATTATTACATGCCAGTGTGAACCTAGCAATTTCTTCAACAAGTAACCCACGGTGTATGCCTAGTAATGGAGCACAGGGAGCTGGTTGCTGAGGGTGGGCTGAGGACCCACATCTATCCTCTTCTCGTCACACCACAAAGCCATTATAAACACCCAATTTCTCAATCCAGGAACGTGCTCTGTGTTGACTCTTGGCCACGCAGACTGTTCCATGTTTGCTTCTCCAGGGCACAGAAGCAGTAACAAGATCCCCAAATAATACGCAACTTCGAAGAGCTGTCATGGACATGCTCAAAGGGAACCACGGTGGTGAAGACAGATATGAGGTGTTTCAAATGGCTGTTTGCAAAAAGCCCCCCAAAATGACAACTTTTTTGGATGTGTGTGGGTATGCACGAGTGAGTTGGATTTTGTGCAACATCTTGCTGTGTTGTAAAGGAGAGAGGAATTCAACAATAGTCTGCCAATGGGGGTGGCCTTACGGAAAAGAGATTCTGGATTTGCCTGATAGTATAATGACTACAACATATTTAAATAGCCGAGATCTCATTTCTGATTTAATATACTAATAAGAACCTAATATCCAAAAAGAACACCCCGATAAGAAGCCTTGTAAGGTTCCATTCGTTTGTTGTTCTTAACATGCATCCTTAACGTTGTGACATTAAGTTATTCAGAAATGATGCACCCTCTGAGAAGTCAACCCTCTGTTTTGAAGTTTTAAGAAGAAATAAAGATTTCTTTGGAGAATGTTATTTGTGTGTTTTCCATAGATCTTATTGGATCCTACATGAACTCAAGATTGCTTCTGGGATGATTTCATCCATTGCAAATGGCCCTAAAAGTCGCCTAAAGGAAATAGCCTATGATTTTACCATAGCATTAAATAGTGGAAATCATGTCATAAAACTATATAAGACAATAAATAAATCAATTATATTTTAGTTTCAGAAGGTTTTTGTTTCTATCCAATACAAGGGAATCCCTTTTATACAAGGTAATCAGCCAGTGAGAATCCATGTCACACCCTCACAACCACTACTAAATCAGCTTTGCAGCTCTCTTTATAACAATGAACCTGGAATTCACCCCATGGCCTCCACCCACCCACCATGCATTCAAAGAGAATGTAAAATGCCATTAAAACCATGGAAGCTCGATCTACTCATACTGAGACACAGTTCTTAAATGTAAACTCTACTCATGGGAACCACATCTATGTGACAGCAACTCAGGTTTGTCAAGCAAATGCCGCATTTGGCAAGCAGGTGAGAAAAAAACAAAGGTTGTAAGTGACAGAACCAATGTGAAAAGAAGGCAAAAAGGTTCTAAAATGCAAACATTTCTTTAGAAACTTGCCAGTCACTCCCAGCTATAATTAGCTTTCTTACACATGATGAACTGAGACTTTATTTTAGAAAATATCACAGCCTATTTCTCTATCAAACAGTTTCCTATTTTGGGGCGTGCAATAATAAATTGAGATGTTTTCATTTCCAATAATTGAGGATCAATTTGCTGTCCTGAGAAAGAACTCATAGAAAATGAGAGATCCAAACCTCCCCAAGCAGAAAAAAAAAAAAAAAAAGGGAAAGGAAAATGTCTTTTGCCATTAGATTGAATCTCTAACCAATTCATGTAGTTTCATGACAGTATTTTAAGGAATACAATTTATTTTAGATATATACAACATTCCATAGAAGATCCTATTCCCAAGAATTGGGTGAAGACCAGATATCCTTCACGGCACTCCACTTATAATGCTATGCCAAGTTTCCGTTATTTAGAGCCAAGGCAGGCCACCTGTGGGGTGAATGTCACCAAAGCAATTACTAATGGTCTCTGTGTTCTTTCATAGAAGACTCAAACCCTGCTTTTCTCTCTATTCCTTCTATCATTCTTCTCCTTCCTCTTCTCGCCCCCCCTTTCCATTCACTTCTCTTATTTCTCTTCTTCTGAATTTTTCCCCACTGCTTTCGCCAATGATAATCATGAGACTTGTTTAATTCCGCTGCTGACACTGAAGGTTAATGCTTAAGTCCTGACGCAAGCTAAGCTACCAAGAATTTGCTAACATAGGGAGGCACACAGACTATCAGAGAGGTAACTTCATTTTGAAGATGTTGGGGAGATGAAGCAGCAAATTACAACTCTAAGGAACAAGGCTGATATAGAAAATAATGATCTATGATATAAAGTTGTAAGGCTGAGTCTCTAGGTGGAAAAAACTGACTCTGATGCTAGTTTCAAAAGAGAAGTGCCCTTACATACATTAAATGTCAATCATTAGATAAAGAGATATCTGTTGTAAAAATTAACCTACCATTTTGATATATTTAGTTGAGTTTCATTTTAAGTTTACCCACAGCCTCATGAGCAACAGTAAAATGCTTATTGTTTTAAACAAAAAGAAAAGTTTATATCCAAAGTTACAGCCTATCATCCTGTACCTCTGAATTCTATATATTCCTGAATTCTGCAATTAAAATGGACTTGTTCCCATTTTCATACACTTATCCAATTACAGAAGCCCCAGTCCACTCTCCGAGAAGTGACTAGACAAGCAGATTCTTTTAGCGATTTGGGCTTAGAGGTCTTCTACAATCAAAAATTCAACTACATTATTTCTAGAATAAAATCCAAAATATATTATCCTATGACTGGATACCTTAGAAACACTTTTGAAGGATGAGAAGCTATTACCACAAAAGAAAGCTGGCCTTTCCCAGTCCTCATTCTAATACTTGATTATATTGAGTTGTCAGAAAATTTGTGACGCATTTTTACAACGAAAAATATACAAAAATATGTCATGACTTATCCGACAACCCAGTATATCAACAAATTGTTCAAGTCAGATAACATGATAGTCCTCATTCTGGACAGAGACACAACTTCCTCTTAACAAAATCAGTAACAATCATAGAAAGCCAGAAAGAATCCTGGCTGATTTTTAGCAAAAAACAATGTCTTGCCTGGGTGGCAGAAAGGAACTTGTCAATGAGAGAAAAATACATACATACCTTCTGAAGACTGTGCATTTTCACCGTTGTTAGAGTAACTTACCTTTCAGCCTGTTCTGTATGCAGTCCATTTTCTACCGGAAGTGATGTGTATGTGTGACAGGAAATATACTTATGAGGACAGAAAAGCATTATGCTACCATTTAGGGGGGGAAAAAAGCCTTCCTACTGAGTCTTCTGCGGACAAATTTAAGGGAAAAGAAAGAGCACATAGCACAATTCCCAAGGTCCCCTGCATGGATCCATAACTGCCTGTCTTAGAAGGGAAGGGCATTTCCAAATCATAAATATGGAAATAGGATTCCAACAATACCAAATCCTTGGAAAGAGCAATGTGATGCCAAAACCTTCTACAGAGAGTGTGTCCTTTAAGTTACAGTATAGAGGCAAATGTTTACATTTAGACTGATGCTTATTAAAGAATTTTCTCTCTACATGGCCAGATCCTTCACTTGTTTCTCCTTAGTGTATCTTAGTGCATTTTATTGACAGACAATAGAAGACAAAAAGCTATGAGACAAAAAAAAAGAAAAACAGAACAAGAGACAACTACACACATGAAAAAAAAAAAAGATGAGCAATATGAAATCAAGAAAACCCAAATAGACATAATAGAGATGGCATTGTAATTGGAACCTGCTCTCACACGGGCAAACTACATAACACGGCTTTACGGTTTGCACAGATAACATCATGCATCATTTTTATGAAACCAAGAGGCCAATTGACTGAGTTCAGATTATAAAACAAACTCCTACCATAAAGGCTGCATTAAAAAAATCAGAAGGTCTGCAGTACCCACTAAGTCAGAGCTTTGTTTAACAAACCTGTTTGCAATAGGTATTCAGAAATTCCAACTGTTTATTCATCTTTAAAAGTGGCCATGTTAGGAAAATAACATAAGAAGGGACTGAAGACACAGGATACAGATTCCCACAGAATTAAAGTACGTCAATCATCAGTGAGTGCTAGAATCACTATCATGAAATCAGTCTTCTAAAATGAAATCAGCTGATGTGCCTTAAGCATCACTAGTACACAAAGATAACAATTGACTCTCTTCCAATGTGAACCAAATATATATGTATATATATATATATATATATATATACACACACATATACATATAAACATACTCATACAATAGATAGGTAAACAGAATACACATAAATTTAGCCAGACAGAATCTCTGCTTTACATTTGACAGACCCAGGAGAATGCTTTAAATATTTTGAATTGGAAAATATAACGAGCTCTGAACATCTTCATCATTTGAAAGGTCTAAGAAGATTTCTAAATGCAGAACTTTTGAGAAAATAGCTGCATTCCTTATATATCCTCTAAATGCTAGGCAATACAAATGGGAGTCTCAAAACTGTTATCCAGATGATTTAATTAAGATCTGAACTCCTTAGAATGAAAATATTGCCTGAATTCTTTTGGTTTTGTTTTTCAGTCACAGGTAATCTAATATACAGGAAATTTAAAAAAAAAAAACAACAACATTAGAAATAAGCGCATGGAGAAACATCTAGTATTTTTGAGCAAGAAATGTCTCCTTGCTCTTCGCATAAGAGCACTAGTTCTTTATTTTCCAAGTTTCTGGAGGAGAATATTGCTTATGAATCTTTCAGAAGAGCCATCCTTTTACATAATGCCCCTTAAGGTTTCCCCAAACCTGTAAACTCTGAAAAACTCCAGGTATGAAAAGGTTGTACTCACGATCATTGCACTGGTTTCCGGAATATGAGGTCATGGAACAGTCACAGGTGAAGCCTTCCCACTGCTGCATGCAGACACCCTGGTTGGCACAGGAATCTTCCTGGCAGGTGGTACTTGGTCCTAGTAATGCATAAGGGCAGGGGAAGAGAAGAAAAAGTAGAGAGAGAAGTGTTAAAACTTAATCAGATTCACAGCAAGCACTTGAATGTACTAGTCTCATGCCCCAAAACATCCAAAGACACAACCACCACCAAAAGTGTCAACTCCATATCATGCAACGAGAATTCAGTAAATACAAAAGACGACAGAAATATACACTTAGCCACAAACTATCAACAGTTACACACAGAAGGGAGAGGGCTGAACACACTGTTCTCTTTCAGGCAGACTTTGCAAAAGACCCTCATCTCTACCATTCAACTAGAAAGAGATCTCATTTGGAACATGGCCTTTCTAAATGGATAACAGAAGGCCTTTCTAAATGCTCAAAAAAAGAATGCCTTCCCATGAGTCTTATGAATTAAGGCACAAAAGTCCCGAAAAGTCTACTGTGTTATCTTAGAAAGGTGTTTCATAATAATGAGAAGGAGGAAGGGGAAACAGCAGGTAATAAGCATTGGGTGCTAAGCCTTTTGCCCTCATTGTCTTCTTAGGTCCTCCAATGATTCGAAGAGGTAAGTACTTATGACTCCATTTCACAGATTATAAAACTGAGCTTGGAAGGTAAAATAATTTACCCAAGGTCACACATTTGATTACTAAAGAATCCTGATGTCCAGCTTTGGTAGACTAACTCTGAGACCCAAGTTCTTAACTACATCAGTGGTTCTCAAAGTTTGCAGTGGTTCTCAGATCAGCGTCACCTGGGAAGTTGTTAGAAATGCAAATTCTTGGGCCCCACTCAAATCTACTGAATTAGAAATATTGGGTGTAGGAGGCAGAAATCTGTGTTCACAAGCTTCCAGGAACTTGCGATGCAGCCTAACATTTGAGAAGCAGTGCAACGCAGCACACTGCTGCTGTACATTTACAGGTGTAATCCAATAGGGTGCGCACACACCAGAGAATGCAAAAGACAATTAGTGAAATATAGGAAGAAAATATTAGAAATTACATTTTTAATAAATTTCATTCCTTGTTATGTCTATTTCTGTGTGTCTTTCCTATGCAAGTAACATAACTTTAATGGGACATGTATATAATACATAAATAAGTATACTTATTTAGGGGGCATTCTCAAAATCTTTTGTGGATATGAATGAGCAAGTTAAAAAGTACGGCAATCTCTGTCTTACAGATTGCCATTAAAATCTCTTTTTAGGTCAGCCAGGGTCTCTCTTTAACCATTCTCTGTTTTTCATGTCTATCTTCTGCCTTACCTTTGGGATTAAAGATGAACTTACACCTTTGAAATTATCTGAGCTAAGAAGAAATATTTTAATATTCAGGGTAACTTCATGAATTCTCCAGAGAGCCTCAGCAATGGAGGTGAGCCCTTTGACTCACCCAATGTATTAGTCAAGATCTGATGAAAAAAAAAAAAAAAAAAAAAAAAAATTAACAGTAAAAATCTATCCATTTCAGTAAGTGTAAATTTCACAAATCCCAAGCTAAGCCTCACACAGGCAAGCACAGCATATTGAAATGTAGGTATGGAGGGTCCTAAGGATACATGCTCAAAAGGGATGTATGACTACAAAGGGTCCATCATCTGGGTGGCAAGACATTGTGTATTTATTCCTGAAAGGTGAAAGCAGTACAGTCCATCACTCCTGGTACAAAGCTATTAGGATATGACAGAAGAAAGTTCAAGATGAGCTGCCCTGCTGCTGGGTTTCTGTAGCCCCTACATGCCATGTGGTTCCCCCATGTGGAGATGAAAGGAGGTACATGGTCAAACTCTCAGCGGGTCCTAAAGCTGAGCATTGTGTAGTACAAGTTTCATGAACAATGGCAAATCAGGACAGCTCCTTTCAAAGGATAAAAGCTTCTGAGAAGCCCATGGGGCTCCCTGACCAAACAGCTCTCGCCAAACAATGGGTGAGTAATTCAATTGTACTCAGAATCAGGAACACAGGGAAGGCTTTCCCTTCAAAGGCAGCAGGACCACAAAAACTTTGGGGTTACCACAGTAATTCTTTGCATGTTACCTGAATCTGAAGACAGAGGCTTTTTCCCTCCTCTCTAACTAACCAAATTGTAAAGGTTTTCCAAGGCCCAGCTGTAATGTCTCGCCCATATAAAACATTCCCCCATAACTTCAAACAATTCTCCCCCTTCTCAGTGGCCACGGCACTTATTCTCTGCATCATGAATTTTTGCATCTGATCATATTCGATTTAACACTTTATTATACATTGGACTGTGCTTTGCTTATATCTAGTCCTCTAATTGTTTCGTGGTTTTCTTTACTGTGGTTGTTGCTATTTATCCCCCAAAGACTGAAGGCTGCTCGCTGTTAGAAATCGGGTAATGTGCTTTGGTTGTGTCCTTGCTGCACTAAATGTAATGCCAGATGCAGAGAAAGCATTTCCGTAAATGCTGAGCTGATTTGACTGCAGCTGCCTGACTTGGCCTGTCTCAGGCTTCCAAGACCTGAATGTGGGAGGCGTCGGTGCCCTGCAAAGTGAGCTATCTGTTCCGTTTGTCAAAGGTTGGTCCAGAATCAAATGCAGAGGGAATTGTAGGTTATTTCCAAATTCCATGGAATGTGTTTCACGCGTGATAAGGGGAGAGGGTCACACAGAATCAGATAATCCCCAAGCACTGACTACTCTGCAATCATCTAAGAACAAGACCGGTTTCAGTGAGTAGACGGACCCTGCCATGGCTTCTCATGGATCCGAGACCAAACTTTTACCTCCTTTCCTGTCGGAGATCCTAGGGCCTCTGCTGCCTTCTCCGGCCTCACTCCTTCTACTGGCCCAAGCTCACAGTGACCCATCCCTCCCTCCTTTTAATTGTTCTCTAATGGTAATGTTCACGTGAGGGCCCCATATCAGCAGCACCTGCGTGGTGGGTAAGTTTCTAAGAAACACTGACCTACGCCCTGGGGGCGGGGCCCAGAATTGGCGGTAACGTGCCCACTGGGTGGTCCTGAGATCCGCTCACGTGGAAAGGCCTCTGCGCCCTCACTGCCAGGTCACTTCTTGCTGGACCCACTTCCCGAAATGCCCTGCTGCAGACTTTCAAATGACTGGTTCATCCTTATTCTTTACCTTTCAGCTTACAATGGGTTTTCTTCAAGACAGTATCCTATTTAAGAAAGTCCCCACCAGCATTTCATGGCCTCTCAATCACGCCTCCCTGTTTATTTAACTCACAAAGGCATGGCCTGTAACGAAGTGACTTATTAAATTCTTTATTGTTTGTTTTATCCATCTGGAATATAAGCCTTTTGAGAGCACAAGCCTTGTCTGTGTTGCTCACCTTTTATGTCTCTAATGTCCGACAAAATATTTGGTATAAAGTAAGGGCTCAGAAACTATTGAATAAAAAAACACAAAAGAACAAAAAATAAATAAAGAAATAAAGTCATTTTATGACTTAAAGGCAATGGTTTTCTTAACTAACAATTTACCCATTGAATCTACCAATATCATTCATATAAACAATTTCTATTTAGAACAAAGCTTTTCTTTTTGGCGCATGATAATTTAATTGACCACATTTCACCCCCTGATCTAACTATTAGGCTCATTCAATCTCACCAGATGCTGTGTCCCCAGAGCCCATGGATGGTATGCAATAACTGTGTTGAATGAGAGAGATTGGGCTAAACTCTAAAACACTTTTAAGATGATAATAGAAGTTGCTATTTTTACTTCAAACAATTTAAGTACATCCCTTCTTGGACAGACTATATTTTGTATCAATGTATCTGTTTCTCATAGATAGCAAAAAAAAAAAAAAAAGGTTCATTCTAACTGCACATCCATTGACACAAGATAATCTTATACAAATAAGAGGGAGAATATAACCATAACAAAAAAAGGCACTTACATAGCACTTATGTACCAAACATTGTGCTAAGTGCATTTCAGATACTAATTAAATTAATCTTCATAAACACATGATGAAGCAATTATAACTCAAATTATTAAGTATCAGAAAAACAGAAATAATTTTCCCATGAAAGACATCCAGAATTTCAAACATAAATTTTTTTTGACTGTTGATCGTGTTGGAAGGCAAAGATTTTGGAAAAGTAAACTGAGTCACAGACATGTTAGGTGATTATTTACAAGGTTCCACAGGAAACTAACAGAATGAGATTTCAAACCAATCTGATAACTCCACAGCTGCTCCACCTAAATACTATACATGTGGGTAAGCCGTGTGTGTGTGTGTGTGTGTGTGTGTGTGTGTGTGTGTGTGCATGTTGATGCTGGTAAACAAGAACAAATTAAAGTATTTCTAATCTATAACCAGAGAAAGATGACATTTTCACATATGGATGTGGCTTTTTTTTTAACAAAGAAAAGTTTTTAAATATCATTTCAATTCAGCTAAAATAAAGAGGAAGATGTAGTTTTGTCCAATTATATAAACAAAAATCTATATGCATATGTTTATAAACATAACAGACATTCCCTAAGGACTTCATAATAATAACTTTATTTAAAACATTCTTCCAACTCAACCTCAAATGCCAGACATTCTTAGATAATATAAACCTTTGGAATTGTATATTGATAAAGTTTTATTATTATTAATAGCTTAAAGTTGCTCCACGGCTTTAGGAATCCCCTGTATAGGGATAACATACACTATTTTTGCAGTTCATATGCAATCGAGCCTCACTAACATAGTCACATCCTCATATCCTTTTAAGAAATGTGACCCGGCGACAGAAGCATACAGAAAAAGACAAAATACCTTGTCAATGATGTTAGGACTTCAGTTTCTAACTCCCAGTTCTGTTTTTAGTTCACTGGAAAGCATCACATTGTCTCTCTCTCTCTTTTTTTTTTTTTTTTCAGATGATAACTCTGATGGCTGCCACAAATTTCCTATCATTCTGCTTGAATGCGGGATTGTTTCTGTCTTTAAGAACTGCCCTAGACAGTCATTTCATGCCTGATACTACTAAAATCCACCTTTGTGGTACATGCAAACTGATTCGGTCAACTCATCTTCATGGTCTAGAAAATCAAAAGTGGACAGAATATCTTTTTTTTTTTTTTTTTAAATAAATCATCCTGGTTTATTTAACGAGGTTATTTCCACCAGAATATCTTGTATTACTTGCAGGTCCTTGAGAGAGAAGTGCTGCCTGAGACACACACAAGATACTTGGATCAGTGTGCATTTCTCTTTTATAATTGCCCAAGTAGGACTTAACCAAACCTGTGCCTCAAACATCCCATTTTAAATTGATAAATATTGCTAAAGCTGCACTGGCTGGTGTTGGCCATATTGGGGAGGTTGGCTTGGTGAGTAGGGGAGCCTGGGAGTGATATACCTGGTCTGATTCCCCATGCCCATTTATCCTAAAGGCCCAGTGCTGGGAGCCCAGGTGTAGGCACTAGGTGGGGTTGGTTTAACAATACCCATCATCTTTAATCGCCAAGCATGAGGTGTTTGTCAAAGGGCTTAGAATCTATGAGCACCTGTGAAGCATTATCACAGAAATTCATGCCATACAGCTCAGAGCTGCCCTAAGGAGCCTTACGAGGGATGCCACAGGCTGTCTATAGAGATCTCATCTTCCACCTTCAACTTCATTTTCCACTCCTGATATATGTGTAAACCTTTCAACATTAACTGTTTTTAAATTTACATTGTTTCATAGAGGAAGAATGAGTGAGCAGTCATTGGGTGGGAAGGAGGAAATAGAAAGACTAAAAAAATGAAGATGAATACATAGAGATGTATGCATTTGTGTATATGCATGTGTATATATACAGCTCCCTGAGCAATCTATAGTCTCTACTGCTAAAATAGAAGAATGCAAGTGTTGAGGCTTCTGGAAGCATATTCATGACATTAGGAATAGCCTATATGCTTAGCTACATATATGTCTTGGCCACATCAGCAACACCACTTCTGTGGCTGTCAGGAGTATTTCTACATTTATAATGTTGGATCCTCTGAAGAGTAATTTACAGGCCAACATAAGATCTCTTTTAATTGGCAAAACTCCAATTCACTTCTATTTAATTTTAAAATAAGAAAGCAATGATCCTTAGGTGTCAAGTGTCTACACAAAGACACAGCCAACTGTGAAGTGAATGCTCTAGCTCCCATGTTAAAGAAGATTAAGCGAAAGCCAGAGAACAGGGTCCTAAATGTTATTATGAAATTTCATTGGCAGAAAGACCCAAGAGCAGCTGTGTTCTCAGGGTCTTACTCTTGGTCCTGAAGGCGAGGATCTAGGCCTTGCTAATGCTCACAAAAGCATTGGAAATGCTCTCATCAGGCATGCTCAGGTGCTTAAGGCTTTCTCTTTTCAAATCAGTGGTCAGAAAAGTCACCTGGTTAGGATGCCAAGTGAAAAAGACTGACAATAAAATTGAACATGTGGGAGAGTTTCAATAACACCCCTGTTTTCCAGACAGCCCTTAGGGTTGGAGAAAAAGAAGTGGAGAACTACATTCCTCACAGTTAAGGAAGGTGGAGAATTAACAATTCCCTTTACCTATTAGGTGTGTTTGGCTGATGCCAACTCTTCTCTAAAATGCCTTGAATGAATCCTCGGCTTTTGAAAGAATCCAAGCCCAATATATTTATTGACTTACTCAAGATATGCGGCACTTTGAACCAGATCTCATCATTCCCTGCCCACCATCTGGGCAGAGGGACAAGAAGCCTTGATGCAACTCCAGAAATAAAACTTGCTAAGGGGAATTATAATGGGAAGTGGGACGAGGATATTCTGATTAATCACCTTACCCAGTGAAGAGTGATTCTTTTATTTCTCATAGTTTATGGCTCATCTGCCTCACTCCCAGTAGGTCAAACAATATTCACTTTATAGTTGTGCAGCTCTTTTCTCATATAGACAGGCTTTTAGGGAAACTTTTGCTTTCCAGGAATATCCCTCTTGTAAATAAAAAGGAATTAGAAGATTACTTCTGAAAGGTCCATAGGTATTGTCAGTCTATTCAAGGGACCCTGGGATTCAAGGAACTGCACCCCCTCCCCCACCCCACGCCCCCAGCAATGCAACCATCTTTCACTGCCTCAAGGGAGCTCCTACTTCTCCTAGCCTGGAGGGATGCAAAACCCCACTCGGTCAATGAGATCTTCCTTGACACCTTTTATCATAATGTGTAAATATATCTGCTACGAAACAGGGTGTGGGGGGAAACCGAATAGGAGAAATAGCTTATTTTCTTCCTCACTCCTCTGAGCTTTCATCTGGGAGGGAAACGGGTTTACTTCCTTAGCCAGTAACAGGTATCAGGTTTGTGCCTCTTCCCTTTGTCTTGGAATGTGTTACTTCCCTTCTCACTGCTCTCTGCTTCCCGTTCCGGTCCTCCTCATGCATTCTCCACCCTGTTGTCAGCGTGATCTTCATAAAATGAAAATCTGACCCAAGATTCTGTCCTCCTAATGGCGCCCTTGGGGTAAAATCCAACTCCTTACACCAAAAGTCCATTCCATCATCACCTTGTTTCCATCCTAGCACTCCAGCTGCGTCTTCCATCACATTCCTACGTGCACATTATTTCAGCCAAACTGAGCTTCTTGTAGATCCCCACGCTGGCCTAGCTCTTGAATGTGCTTCTACTGCTCATCCACCTGGAACATATTGCCCTTCAGATTCTGCCTGAGAAACTCTCCCCTGAGCCACCATGACCACCGTCACCGCCCACAATGCGGGGCTCCCCCTCTATGCTCACACAGCACGCTCTATATCCATTCCAGCATAGCAGTGTACACTCTGCCTGCAAGTACTGACTCATCTCTTACTGATTTATTTGAAGTCAGAGACTGTATCTCATCTGCAACCCCAGTAAGTACCTGAAAAATGGGAGTAGCTGATTTCCTCTTAAATTGAATAACACAATCACTGAGAAGTTAAAATAAATTCATTAATAACATTTAAAAACAAAACAAAACAACACTCCAAAAACACAATGACAAGAGGACACAAGCTATTGACTTGTCCAGACTCATTGTGCCACTCCCTCGACCCCATAGTTCTATTTCCTTCTGAAGACCATTTGCCTTTACATTTCACACTGTCTCATTTAGTCATATGCTTATACTGCCCTTCACACTTAATGGTAATTAGTACTATCTGTGCCCCCAAGTGGCAGCTGAAGAAGCCAGCATGAGTAATGGCTCATATTCCAAAGTCAGAAAAATAAAAAGTAAATGCATTTGCATCCTAAAGGTCTTTTGCCATAATATGGGAAAAGAGTAAGATGACCCAAAATAATTACAAAGAATAACAGCTCCTGCTACAAAGAGGCTGTCAAGTTATTAAAAGAATGGAAAAGAGTTTGGATCAATAGAGTAACAACATAAAAACCATTCTGAAGACTAGACTGCTTCTAAAAATGGGAAAGTAAAGACACCCCAAACTATTATGCTCCAAATATGTATCTGCACTTTGGTCAACAACTTACAATGGGCATAGAAATCAACCAGTTCTTTGTATGGTTCCTACAAACTGTTTTTCCTTTGCATGAGAACTTTAAGATAATTTTTCTGTGTGGGGTTCCTATGTAAGAAGACCTGTGCGAGGTTCTGGGGGTTCAGAATCCACAGGGTTCTTACCATAAAGAATGATAAAGTCCACGAAGACATTCAGTTGTCTATTTTTATCTAGTAAATCTTCATGAGGAGCTATGACAGCTTTGGGTTGTCTCAGTGTAGATCGACTCCTGCCCCACATCTATCTCCCTTCCATTTACAGGGTGACATGTAGCAGACCCATTTTTACAACTGAATAGAATGTCTAAAAACAACAGCCTTCGGTATTACTGAAAGGATCCTACATACTTTGAAAATGAAAGCTATTCTACAGCTACCTTGGCCTTCAAAGTACAAACCCAGTGTGTGTCCCTTTCATTAATTTTATTATAGATCAACATCTATGTAAATCTGCTAAAAGGGGATGAAGGAAAAAGGGTTACAAAAGTGGCTGGAGACAGGCCTCATTCTTTGATGTCTGCCCAAGAGATGCCCTGGCTATAAGAATGACATATAACAAGTCACAGCAAAGTAAATGACCTTTCAGGTGGAAAGATTTCTTTTTTTAAAAAGCTACTTTTGTCTTAACCACTTCTTATAACTTTTGCTGATTGCAAACACTGCAGAGACCATCTGAGGCCCAGTCCTCTGCTTAACTATCAGCCAAAAGATGCCTAAAATGCTTGTTCCTGACATGCTATTCTGAGTCAGAGCAGCTGGACACAACAGGACCAGCGGACCATTACTGACTCTGAAAGGTGCCTCATTCAATGGTAGAAGAAGCCGTTTCTGCAGTAGATATTCACTGAGATCTAACGTGCAGGCATTTTAAAGGGTATTCAGGATAAAACCAACAGATCCTCTTCTTCCCCAAGAGTACTTTTTTATTTTTTTTTAGATGTCAAAACAGGAAATTAAAGTGCTTAATCCAAACCCCCATAGGATACATAAATCTCTGGAATGTTTTAATGATATGCATATCTCCCAAATGCCTAAAAATATTTATTTAAAATGAGTTAAGAGAAAATGACATTGTCTTCCATAAGGCCCAAGCACTTAAAAATCCTGCTCTGCAGAATGACCTCCCTGACCCAGAAAGTAATAAATTAAGAACTCAAGTGGCCTTTTATTCCTTTTTTCACTTTGCGAGTGCTCCATCTATCTATAGTGAATAAATTAAAAAGAGCCAACCCCTCCATGGCAACTATTTGAAGAGGCATTAACCATTTCCAGAAGTGGGTCAATATGTTTGGAGGTAGTCACAATATAGGAGGCTGTCAAACCTCCTTGGTCCCCCCAAAGCGGAATCGTGTTCCCATCCCCAGGAGGTGTCGCCTTTGTTCTTCTTTTCCATGCATTGATCTGGGTTTTCTGCCACTGTTTCTGAAGAACACAGAGTTCAGCCCCCTCCCACAATTGCTGCTGTCCAGGAGGTGTGACAGCTTGAAGGCCTCTAAAGAAAAGGTACCAAGGGTGACACAGGGCATCTTTCAGTCCAAAGTGATAATGGGAACAAGAACCTTCTCTACCTTGCAGGTCAGCTTTGGTCAACGCAACTTTGTTAGCAAAAGAACAGAAAGGGTGAAAATAATAACCAGAGGTTAGTAAGAGGTAGAGTAAACCAGGGTAACATTACAGAAATGAAAATACAATCGGCATAACCAACATCACTCAAACAGACAATTGAAATGCTGCACAAGTTCTCCAGAGACAGCACAGACGGGGATGCACAGACCAGGGCGGAGCAGGCCTCCTCAGAGCCACGTCAGCAGAGCAAGGGCAGGGAAACACCAGACTTGACAAAGCACAAGCAGTGGTAACAAGAGCCTTCCCACATCCACAGCCAACCCCCAGGCACATGGTCCAGTAAAATGATTTCCTGTCGGTCAGGATAAACATCAAGAAAGAAGGGTAGTGCATGGCCAGACTGAAAGACACGTGTGCACAACCAGACGGAGCCCACAAAAATCATTCAGAACGTGTAGGAGTTAAGCATGGAAGAGTCCCTTGGGAGCACTCCCTGTAACCTCCTGAAAATGCCACCATGGAACATTAGCACTAAAATCGGGCATTTGTATCAAGGTGATTTGGTACTACAAAAGAGCTCGATTTGTTTAATTTATAAAAATAGAGCCAAATCCAAATGGCTGTGGGCAAAAAGGCACCAAACCCATGTCCTTTTTATTTATTCATGCCAGTCTCGAAATGAAGCACGTGTGTTTCTCTCAGATGTTTACCATCTGCAATTGTAGAATTGCATTTCTAGCCCATACATGCCTTGGTCTCTGTAGCAAAACTGGCCTCCAGATAGAGATATTTACCAGTGGAGTATTGAATCAGACATTATAAAATTCCTAGTATGGAATCAGGCACTATAAAATTCCTAGTACAAATGAAGAGGTTGCAAGTCACAGTTAGATGCTGGCTAAGAGTTGTCCAGTAATCACACTTAATCTAAATTATATGCTCTGCATATATTAGAGATGTAAAATCAAAACCTAGGGCAAGATATTTTTTCCTTTCTTCCTATAAACAAGTGAGAGCCAATGAGGAGTGGATTACTGTGTTTAAAAAAAACATTTTGAACTCTTTGGGGCTGTTGGGATCTCGAATGACTTGGATAAGAACAAGTGATACATCCCGGCCCAAGATATGTGAACATAAAACATTTACCATCTTGAAGAGAATTGGGTCTTAGTTTTTAGTAATGACTCTTCATCCCCTACCTATTTCCTATTCTATACAGAGAAATCCTAAGCCAAGAGATGACTTATGATTGCAATGATCCCTGTACTGCCTAACACTCAAAGGCCTTCTTGAAGGTCCCACACTCTGCAGAGATTCACAATGAGAATGACACTATATTGTGGTCTCTCCAAGGTTCCGTGCCCTCAATTTTCCTTCCCCTCATCTTCCACAGCACCCTAGAGCTCCTCTGATCTTTTAGAAAGGCTTAATCACAATGGAGCAAATTTCCAATGACAGCAATTTATGCCTTAACCCACTTTTTGGCCATTTTTCCTGGCCCCTTAGGCTAATTATCCAAGTCATCTGTGTACAATAAAAAAGGACCTTCTTCCCTCAGCACTCATCCTCCACTTCATCCCACCCAGCGGAGTGGTCATAATGCTCCATGGGTAACTATCACAATTATCTCCATGGCAATAGAGTGCAGTGTTATTAGGCCCACGGGACTTGCCATAGATTCAGTTGGTAGAGCCATCAAGTCACAATATGCAGCTATGAACAATCACCCATACTCAGAGGAAGGCTGAAACCTACCATAATGTGTGTGGTGAGTCACACGGGACTGCACACAGAGCTGTAGGTAGGGATGGAAACATTTTCTCCAACCTGATGGGTAATTTCCTGTCACTAATGCTCTCGTTGCTTCTCTTAGAGCTTTCTTAACTGGGGTCCACGCCCCCTTTATACTTCACATTTTAATCCAGTCTTATAAAAGTAAGTTTGGACTTCCTTTTTATCCAATACTACGCTCTGATTTTGATATTCTTTAGAACTGTGCCTCCAATATAATGGCCATAGACATGTGTGACAAGGGAGTACTTTAAAGGTGTGTGGTCTGAACTGAAGTGTGCTACAAATATAAAGTACACACTCGATTTGGAAGGCTTAGCATGAAAAAATATAAAATGTCTTAATATGTATCTATTACATGCTGACATGATAATAGTTTTATATGTTGGGTTAAGTTAAATAAAATGCAAAATTTAAATTAATTTTCCTGCTACTTCCTAACTTTTTAAAAAATATAGCTACAAGAAAATTTTAAATTACATATGTGACTCATATATTTCTATCAGGCACATTGCTATAAAGTTAAATGGATGATTTCTATTAACTTTTAAATCTGAAGAACTGATGGTATCATAAAAAAATATTTAACATTTGAAGAGTGCCTCATGCTTTTTAATGTGTGCTTTTATATTATGATTTAACTTGATATAACTCATTATTCCAGGATAATTAGAATTACTGTCATTCTACAATCTTCTAACATAAGACACCCAATTTAATTCCCAAATGCTGCATCTACCTCAGGATTGCCTTTTCACACCTTGAAAGAACTAAGAGCAGGTCAATAAGTCAAAAATTCTTGAGTTGAATGAAATTGTGCATTTCCAGGGGAAGAAAGCAAAGTGCTTTAAGTGTTTGGTAGTTCCCAACCTTCTGCCTTTCCTATACACACAGCATATTTGGCCCGCAGAACTTAAGAAATATCCCTAGACAAAGGAAAGCTGGAGTGGTTTACAGGAACCATCAGTCTTATTGCCACATGGGAGACTGACTCTTAGGCAAAGAGAAACAACTTCCATGCAACAAATCAGCCTGGAAGCTGATGGGAAGCTTTTATAAAAATGTGCTTTAAGGTGGCGAGCAAACCCTGATGGAAGCTGGTTAAGAACAGAGCAATAAATGAAGTTGAACACAGGAGATGAATGAACAGGTTCAATGTGGTAAATTAATGAGGGACGCAAGGAAACAATATATTGCACAAACAAAGGACCACAAGACTCAACCAGACACAAGAACACATAGATCCTGGTGACAGGTCAGACATCCTCTTTGCCTTTCCGGTTAGGTAAAGAGTCATCTTTTCGGCCCACCCAAAGCCTTCAGAAAAGGCTGCAAATATTCATTGCTGTCCTCTGCTGGTTAAAACTAGACTATTTTTATAAAGAGTGAAGAACTGGGACTCAAGAAGCCCTGTAAAATTAAGTTAGTATCTCAAGATATAGGAGATCATCTACAGAAACAGGCTGAGCATGGTGGTTGTGCTGCACTGGTGAGCATGCAATGCTACTAGATGTCTATATAAAATAATATTTGTAAATAATAATCCTACCATTTATTGAGTACCTACTATGTATGTGCCAGGCATTTTATGTGTATCTCTGATTTATGTATATTGCCTTCCATGGTAAGTTTTATTGTCCAGTTTTACTCATGATGAAGGTTTAGGTCAGAGAGGTTATGTAGCTTGTAAAACATCACACAGCTAACAAGAGCTACTGCGTGGACTTAAATCCAGGTCTTTTTTAACCATCAAAGCCCATGCCGTTCCACCACATCACACTACATCTCTTCCTAACAAAGCCTGAGATCTAGTAAGTACTCAATAAATGTTAGTTCCTTTCCCTCCTCATGGCATTCTGACATCATTTTCCTACTTCCTGCTGAGTTTATATTAAATAATGCAGTCATTTTAGCAACATAAGAAACATTTGATTAATGGTGACACCAACATAAAAGTCTCTTATTTGTACCTTCCCAGGTGTTAAAACAGAAATAAAAGTTCCTGATGCCCTTTCAGCCATGCTGGAAGCAAAGGCACAAGTCAGGCGAAGCCTGATGTCAATGCCAGGAAAAGTCTTCACGCAGCAAGTATGTGACACTGGGAAGACATCTGCCAACATACGTTCCTGGAGCCTGTGGCACATGTCTTAACATACTCAGCAGTGACAGGAGGACACCGATGGTGATGCAGTGTCGGATGACAAATGGGGATGAGAGAGGACTGGTAAACCGAGGAAGGAGGCACTGGCAGAGGAAGCAAAGAGGCTTGGTGCTTGCGACAAGGCTGTAGCTTAAAAAGTAAAAAGGTGGTACCTTCGCAGCCACGCTCAATCTGTCCACTCCGATGGAGGGCATCATTGATGAGGTCTGGCAGGCGCCCGTTCAAGTCCACTGATGCCAGACAGCCCTGAAAGCCGTCCCGGGAGGCCACAAGCTTTGGCAGGTTGCTATACATGCCTTGGGCCAGACCGGCCATATAGAGATCACCTGGAAAGGAGATCAGAGAGTAAAAGTGAACAAGTAAGGATAGAAAACCATGTCAACTAAAGCCAGTGCACTTTAGGCCATTTATTAGATAATGGTAATATAGCTGGGGGAGAAAAACAGCATAAACAAAATAATTACCAGAGTTTCTACATTGTACCAAGAGGAAACTAACATTTCTTACACATATGTGTCATGTGTTTCATACACATCATCTCATAAATTTTAATCATCATGTCCATTCTATGAGATAGGTATTATTATCATTTTATGATAAAGTAAAGATTAACAACATTTTCTACATGTAACAATTTATTAAGTGCTTTTTATGAGCTCATTACCAATAATATGCAGAGGATTTTACAGACAATATTCCATCAAACTTCCTAATAGCCCAGAAAGGTAGGAACAATTACTATCTTCATTTTGCAAAAAATTATACAGAAGCTGAACCAGACTAAAAAATTTTACCAAAGTCACCCAGATAGTAAATGAGTCAGCTGGAATTTCAAAACCTATATTCTTTCCTCTGTCTTCGGGCGTATTCTCATTTTCACATTTATCACTTCATCACTCAGCTCCCAAGATTTACAAAGAAAGTGAACCATCCCTTGAGGAGCAGTCAAGTAAAAACTGAATAAATTCATTATGGTATAATTTGACACTGTTAAAATAGAATATGCATGATGCATCAAAAATGTACGGTGCTCCCAACCTGTAGTGTGTCTCTGGAAATAGCCTATCGATTGTAAGAAATCTCTAAAGAGGATAAACTTCTTCACAAGGTTTACCTTTCAAATCCAGGTTTTTGGCACCATTGATAACCTGAGTGACCACCTTAGTGTCCACCTTCAGGCTGTGAGTGTTGCTATTGTCCCGAGTGATGACGACGTTGTGCCACTGGTTGTCATTCAGCGGGCGGTCACTGTTGCCTTTGATCACATTGGGACCATTTCCGAGGTCAAACACGTAGTGTATGTACCTGTGAGGGAAAACAACCACCTGATAACTTGAGATCCCCTGAAATAATTGAATGGCAATATGTGTACAACTGGCATCAGGGGTTTCAAACCCCACACACGAAACTGGCATCATGGGGGAATATTGAAAGCTTGATCTAGGCTACAAGAAGAGTCAGACCCTATTCTATTAGACTTCACTTTAATTCCATACTCATAGGGTCTGCTTCTACACTACCTAGCAAAAGTCAAAGCCAGGAAGCAGTGCAGGTGGAACACTCCAAAACACTAGGGGGCGATATTTCACGGTCAATCATGGATCTCTTTATTGGGTTTTGTTCTGGCTTTTGCTTTTGTTTTGACTCTTTTCCAGCACAGGGTAGTACGATGTCTTGAAGAAAGTACAGGTTTTTTTAAATTTTGCATATATGATCTAATGATAGTGCTGAAAATAGCTATATTTCATTTCTTCTTATAAATTTAGTGGTTGCAGATAGTACTGCCCCACTGATAGATACAGTATAGCCATATTCCTAAAATAAGTCTCCCCCCCATAAGTTTAAAGGACTACACTTCGTAGTAAAAAGCCTGATAGTATTTAGTGGGATATTTTTAAATAAACCTGTGACTTTCTCTCCCCTCTAGCCTTCATCATTACACAGATATTTTTAATCAATGAGGATGAGCACATGTAGCAGGAATAGGGGGTGGGGAGTAGAACAGACATGTATTTTCATGTCCATATTTTATGTAAGGCTTGAGCTAAGCTATCTAATATAAACTATAAGACCCCTTCCACTTACCCTTTGACTAGCTCAACCGCAATGAAGTCATTGCCATCGCCACTATTGAAGAGAATGAAGCCGTCGGCTGAGGTGGTCTTGAACTGGAAGAAGAGGTGCATGGAGGTATAGGCCTGGAGGGTGGCCAGGCTCAGGTAGCTGCTCTTGGTCTTGAAGGTGACAGGGTCGGCGATGATGTTCCTCAGTCCAAAACGAGCCTTCAGTTCACAGTAGTCAATGTCGCCATTTTTGCACAAGTCAATGTAGAGTAAGCCATTAAACATGAGACTCTGCAAGTGGCCAATGAAACTGGAGGGCACAACGGAGATGTAACGCTTCTCAGTCATGATACCAGTTTCAATATTGTGGAATTCCAAGCGGGTATGGTCCCCCACCATCGTACCTACGAAAGTCATACATGAGATACAAACAGGAAGTTATCATGTTTTGTCACAACACCCTTAATATATATTTTGGGTCGAATTTTTTTTCCCCACACACAAATTATTCAGTTTTCTATAGTCAATCCAGAAAACAAAATACTCGATACCATGTAAACTTGACTTGGCCTTGTGGGAGAACTGATTATTACTAGCCCAGTCCAAGTTGTATGCCCTGGATCCCATGCTCTCACGCAGCTGCTCAGAATGCCTCATCATATAAAGGGAACTGACTATGAGATCATGGGTTATCAAGCTAAAGGATAAAACTATTAATTTTCTCCATTCAGGAAAACAATTTGGTACTGATACATACTGTAAGAAGAAAAGTCTTTTTTGCCCTAACCATTGTAAAGACACAACAAACAAGTGAATATTAGATGTTCACTTCCTAATATTTCTTGGTGTAATAATTCACCATGTACTAATTTAGTATTCAGTACAGTCACGTGCCACAGAACGACATTTTGGTCAACCATAGACTGCATATACGATGACGGTTCCATATGATTATAATGGAACTGAAATTCCTATTGCCTTGTAGCTGTAGTAACATCATAGTGCTATGCATTACTCATGTGTTCATGGTGGTGCTGGTGTACACAAACCCACTGCACTGACAGTCATATAAAAGTATAGCACCCACAATTATGTACAGTACATAATACTTGATAATGATTCTAAATGACTGCCACTTGTTTGTTTATTTAGTGCACTTTTTATCATTAATTTAGAGTGTCCTCTTTCTACTTATAAAAAATATTTTGCTCTAAAGCTGTAGGCTATGTTATGCCAGCAGCAGCCTCATACATCTCGTGTTTACCATCTCTTGATTGCATCATTTTCTCTTGTTCTTGATTTAATCTTGTGTTATTTATTTATTTATTTTTTACAGTAAGTGCTACCCAGGCTTGTAGTCGAGAAGCAATAGGCTATTCCACATAGCCTATGTGTGTAGTAGTCTGTACCATCTAGGTTGTGTAAGTGCACCCTGTGATGTTCACACAAGATGAGATTACCTAGGGATGCAGCCTTAGAATGCATCCCTGTTGTTAAGCAGTGAATGACTCTACTTTTGGAAAAGGTTCTATTGTAGAACATCTGTTAATTTGATCTGCCCAGCAATGGTTGCTTTTTCTGATAAAAAACACGTTTTTCTTTGGAAAGCTACCCTTCCCATTTAACCTTTAAACCATCTGGGGTTGGATGAAGCTGAACCCATCCAAGCTTCTGAAGTAATCAAGCTACTCAGGTTGGACCACACAGCATTATTTTATCCTCCAGCCAGACTATGATCTAAGGACTAAGAAGCTGTCTTGAAATTTTAATATGCATCTGACTCATCTGGAGGGATTGTTTAAACACAGTTAATTGGGTCCCACATTCAGAGTTTATGATTCAAAAGTCTGGGGTGTGGCTTGAAAATTTGCATCTCTAACAAGTTCTGAGTTGATGCTTGTGTGTCTGATCTAGGAACCACCCTTAGAACCACCACCGCATTAGTGACAACCCAAGCTGGTCCAGTAATAATTTAGCTCCAGGGCTTTTGCTAGAACATTTATGAAAGAGGTGTTGGTTGCAAACAAGGCTTGTTGAAGGGGTAATTAGAAAGCCTAGAGTGCCAGAGGCCATGCGTGCCAGAAGACAACCATGAAATGGACAGACACAGTTTCTCTAGGATGAAGTCATTTGAAGATCTGGATCCAGCCAATCAACTCTGGACTTTTTAATTCCCTTTTGTGCTTAAAGCATTTGAGTTGAGCTTCCAACATTTGCACATAAAAGATCTCCAGCTGATACAAATAAACTATTGGGCCTTTCATTACCTAGTTTACTAGAAGTGGCCAGTGACTGAAGCAGGGGTAATGAGGAGAGCTTGAAATAAATAATAGAGATTGGATGTTTTAATAATCAAGTCAAGGATAACACCACCAGTATGGCCCGAGTAGAAGGTAACTCCCTCAAATTTCATATAAATGAATCATATTAAAATTTAACAAGGCATACCCTAATGTCCCAGCATTCAAGGAAAAAGAAGAGGAATTCTGTCTCGCTGCCCTTTCCCATTCTCTTCCACATTGAAGAAACTCCACTAGCAAGGTACTCCCAGTATCTCTTTATCCCCTCTTTTACAACTTTCCAGAAGAAAAGGAGTGACATAATCTGTGAAGAGAAACTATCTGTGCATAGCTCAGCCCCCGGCACTTCGTGTTTCTCTTTAGGGGAGCCAGATGACTTCAAGAAACACCCAATCTACCCAGTCATCTACAGCACAGGTTTTGGAGGAGCAAGCCTTTGTTCAGTGGAGGATGCTTTCCTTACTCCTGAATTAGTATTTGAGTGGGCAATTCCATCTAATTCGGAAGTTTAATAGGTAGCTATAAGCCACGCTTTTCAATATCAGTGTTATCATTTAAAAAAATATTTGATTTCTACGTGCTTTGCCTTTTTTCCTCTATTGGTGTCAAATCAGGTGGCAAAAATAGGGGAGCTTATATTTTCTTGGGTCCTTTAACCTTCCATATCTGGGAAATTCAAGTAGATCAGACCCTCAGATGATCAATTTTAATTTCATCTCTTTAGGAGTGTACTTGGATCTCACTCAAAGAATCATAAGCACAAAAATCAGATTTGTATTTTAGGAGCTTCGATGTGGTGTTCGACAACCAGTTACATACCATTCTCTTAATAGAAGCAAAAAAATCAAATAATGATGTTGTTTAACTTAAATATAAAATTATAATAGACCAAAAGTCAAAATGTAACATAAGTATGCTAACAATTGAATAACAAGGAAAAAGAATTACTGTATAAAATTACTTAGTATTGAAAATTGGACTGGTCATGAAAATGCAAAATAGTATAGCCTAAATTCACAAGCTCTAAAACAATGAAGTGACTGAAATAAATACCCAATGTCAATTTGGCAATAGCTGTTCATACCAGGGCTGGAGGCGGTAGCTGGGGAATGACAGGCGGGGAAAATCAGGCAATCTTGATGGGGGCACAGGACCTGAACTATGATGATGCTGGTAGTCAGGCTGATTTTTATTTTACAAACAACAAACAAACAATAATGAGAACTAAGAAGTAATAATGGGGTGACTGCTGGTGAAGATTGGGGTTCCAAAAGGAATCTGAAGAGACAATTTTAAAGTCAACTGGGAGCTTTTAGAGAAATTATGGATAAACTGACCTCTAGAATTGAGGGGTTATGAAATTCTGTTCACTAGAAAATGAATTTCATAAAGCAAGAAAACCATATAAGGTAGGAAAATCATGTAAAAATTACACGAATATCATGGAAGATCGAGATTGAAGAAGGGCTTGGCTAATAGAAGGGAAGCTAACAATGGACTGTGAATGCCTAGCTGATTTAGGGTTTAGAATGACTCAGAGCAACTTCCACTGGAAATTGGGGAGGGGTGAAGGAGAAGGTGACATGGGGCCAAATTCAAAACAGAATTGGTTTTACCATGTGCTAAAGGAACTCACTCTGCTGTGGCTGGAGGCTCCCAAAACAGTCGGCTATCTTACCAGGAGAAAGCATTGAAGAGATTGCTCGAAGTTTTAAACATGGACCAAACAAAGCAAATAAATACATATTTTTAAAATTTTTATATCACCTAATCAGTATTAATAACTGGGAACCTTTTTCACTCATCTTCTCTGAATGCCATCTGTAGACTAAAATGCCTTTCCGTGTAAGGGTAGAATGTATGCACACTTCAGGGTAGCTGCTCTCAAATTTCAGAGGGAAGAGGAGTAATTTGGGAGAAAGGTAACAAGGAAAAACCAAGGCTGCTGAATATCCACTATATGCCAGGCACAGTGCTAGGCACTTCATAACCTCCATCCAATGCCATTATCACAATACAATTGTAGGTAGGTATGACTATCTAGCTTTAGAGGTGAGAACACTTTGCTTAGAGAGGTCCAACAATTTGATCGTAGTTCATACAGGTGGCAAATACCCAGGCATGTTTAATTTCAAAGCCTATATCTTAATTTGTATATTATACAGTCTACACTATACTCTCTCAAGGAGAGATGATTCAACTGGTTTCTCACATTATTGCCCAAGAAAAACTGTAGGTGGAATTTGATGAAATGTCCACGCAGAAGCTGCTGTGATGAGTTCGCACTTCTTCCCTGTGGCCAAGTATTATAATGTCATTCCATCTAATTCATGCGTAATACACACAGCACTTTCCATAGAACAGCCATGTCGCCTTGTGTCCTATTCATACGAGCACTTCCATATCTCACTAACGGCCAACAAATGGCATACAGGCCAGCTCTCAGAGTGATGAAGTTTGTTGAGAATATAAAACTATGGAAAATTTTGACCAAGTTCAAGCTGTACCTTCCCACAAGACAGTAAGCATATAGTGGATGAGCGTGTAGGCTCTGAGGCTGGACCGTCTGGGTTACATAACTTTTCTGTGCCTCATTTTCCCATGTGTGAAACAGGTATGAAGTTATCAGGATTAAATGTATCAATACATCGATTAGAACACTGCCTAGTGCTCAAACTAACTGTGCAGCAGTCATTTTTGTTTTCTTTTCCCTGAAATGCATTGACAATTTTCTGGTTGTTTCACTTATTGTTTTCTCTCTTTTTTTAGAACACAAACTCTTTTTACATAGGCCCACTTCTTCCCTCTTCTAGGCATCCCATGGGATTGAGCAGAGGGGCCCCAGCATCCCTGACATTTAGGAAGCAGGCTGTATGGGAGGCATTTGCCTTGGAGTCAGAGCTTGGGCCATCACCATCTCTGTGCATGAAGTTCCTGAGCAACTCCAAGGGCTTAGCCACAAAACAATGGGAATGACTTAGGAGAGGCAACCTGACCTCCCATGGCTCCCAGACCTGGGAAGAGAAGTTACGAAAAGGGAGGCTTAAAGGTCTCAGTAAAAGATGCACATTTTACCCACAATCCTAGAGTTCCACTGCTCCCACACCCTTTTTCCACAATATCAACATTTTGCAAAAGTATATACAGTAAAATACTTTACTTCGAAAAAAAAGCTTTGGAGCCAACTAAATTTGGCAAACACTGCATACTTAATTATTGATAATTAGCAACGTGTATTAGCATATTAAAGGCTCCTAATAAGTCGCACAATAAAGAAATCTGCTTCATTTTGTTTAACCTAACATTTCCCAAATCTGTCTCCTCATAGTTTTTGTTAATGCGAGGAACAAGTTTTCCATGGAAAACCTAGGAAAATGACTTTTTGCATCTTGGTACTGGAAGTGCAATGTGGGGTGAGGGAGGAAGGTGGGGAAGGCACCATGGACCAGAAAAGACAAAATACAGTGAATTTTTGTACCAGCAGGAAGTTCTGGGAGCAGTGGCCTCAGTTCTGGAGAGCATAACCCAAGTGAGGTATTCTTTTAATTTCTTCTTGATAATAGAAATCCAGCTCAATCAATCAATCCATCAATCAGTCTTTATTAAGTGTCAGCTTAACTTAATACATTGTCAGGAATACATTAGATTATAGTAAATGAAAACCACCAGGCTGAGGAATATTTATTTCCTCGCTTTTGATTTCTTATGAGTCTGACCTATTCTTTGCATCATTTCTACGAACTAGCTGAAAATCTGACACCCTGAGGGACCTTAACCAGCAGGAAAAGGATTACTAAATAAGCCAATAAGACACTACTTAATAACATGAGGACTGAGTGGTATTTTAGCTTCATTGCCTGATTTTATGACTTCTGTGAGCTAAAATTAAAATTCCCAAACCCCTTATCATACTGTAAAAGCAATCCAAGGTTGTAGCTCATAAGCAAAATAGCTCTTTTCTTCTCCCAATGTCTTTATCCTTATGGCTGCTTTCTTCCATCAGCAACGAAGTAGGGGGTAAGGCAGCAAATGAAAGAGCTTCATTAATTTCAAATATCAAATTACTGGATGACTTGAGCATGCCATAGTGTAGTCCTGGTTTTTGATTACTAGCGGTAAGAGAAAGCACACTTTATAATTACCTTTACACTAAAGTTTCTGTACAAGAATAATGACCGAGGGAGGCAATACACACTACGGCACCCTCCGTTCGGCAGTTCTTATGACTAGCTTTCAGGGCATGTCATTTCCTATGGAACTAAAAGGGACTCACTGTTGGTCAAGATTGGGGTGAGGTCGCCATCTAGTGGTGTCTATTCAATACGCTCTGTGAAGAGCATCCCTTGGCTTTACTGGGCTAAACCCAGAGGTGGTAGCAAGACATGTGTGACTGGAGTTAGCAAGGCATTTGTGACTGACTCATCACCACAGTTTCCTTTGCAGGCCCCTGTCTGCACTGACACCTTCTGAGGATTTCTCGATTAATTCAGGCTGTCTGTGGGTTCTAAGCCATATACATACGCATGTTTGCTTCTCTTTGCTTATATTCATTATTTAAGGCTAAGTTACCCTTCAGGCCTGTAGAAGAGTAACCTTACTTCTCACTACTAAATTAGGTCTATGTACATTTGGAAGGTTTGGGATAGTGGTTATGGTTCTGTCTTCATTTGCGGGGGAAGGAAGGTGGGGTTGTAGTCTACCTACACAATTTTATTCCTCACCTCGCCCTAACCATTCCATTTTTCCTACATTTTAGACAAACCATTTTCTTAGGATCGATTGGGAAGTCCAGCAAGCAGCTTGATTTGGTGAAATCACACAGACATGAATTTAGAGTTTATTTACAAAGCTTCCTCTAAGTCTCATGTTCCCCTTATGTAAAACGACAATAAGAATGCTCACTGTGCAAGGCAATGGTGAATTACAAAGATTGAAGGAGCTGATACGTGTAAGACAGCTAATAGTCTCTGCTGCCTGCTGAGCACTGGATATATGCCTCTAGCCTTCCTCTATCATAGACTCTCCTCCTCTACACACACGCACACACACACATGCACACACACACACATACATACGTGGCTCACTATAATTTCTGACTCCACAAGAAAAAAAAAACTCAGGCTCATGAATGTAAAATTAAATTATAGGACTAATATTGCAGAACCTTTGTGCTGCAAAGGGCCTTGGCAAGAATATCATTTCAAGTTTAAAAATGAGGAAATGGGGAACAAGAGGTTCAGCATATCGGTCCCAAAGGCATAAAGCATTTTAGTGACAATGATTGTCTTCAGTCCCAGGTTCCTGGCTCCAACCTGATTTATCCACAGAGGATGCTGCAGAAATGGTGTAGACCGCTAATTTCATTTGACCAGGCCCAGAAATGGGAAGTGACTTTCTCAACAACCCTCCAGAGAATTGCCATCAGAGCCCTGGTCTCCTGATGCCAACAATGTTCCATGGAGGACTCTATGCTATCCCATACGGAAAGAATTCTACATTAACAGACGTGCCCTGTCGTGGAATAGTCTACTAGTCTACCACTAGAGTGGCGACTTACAGCAGGCAGCATGTAAGATGCACTTGACGGTGCCCTCTCTGTTCACTGTAGACCTCAGGAATTACATTCCCCCATCAAATTCTGCCAGAAGACCTATGTTCATAAACCGCTCCTGCTTTCATCAGCCCCAATTGATAGTTTTCTCTTCTGATTGACAATTGAAATCTTACCTACCCAGATTAGAATCTCCTTATATATTCCTGGTCTTATTTTCCAGTACCTGAGTTCTATCTAATCTACTAGATTGGTTCATGGCTTGAGGACATGGAAAATCTCGTGTGCTTCTTTTTTTATTTTCTACAATCCCTAGCTTATAACAGGCTGTCATGAAATATATATTGCTTGTATGAGGCACTGAATGTTCCTTACCTATGTACGGATTCATTCATGTATTCATTGCCCTCTCAGACTATAAATTCCCCCAGGCCAAGGACAGAACGATTTGTTGACTATCATATTCCCAGTGTCTTCTAAAGCAGTGTTTGGTACACGGTAGGTACTCAATTAATAATGACTAAATAAATGAATAATTTTTTAGCACCTTCCAAGAATAATGCATTGGTCAAGGTAGTTACTTTTACCTACCATTTTCTGAAATTATCTATTTCCCTCTATTAGAGAATAACTCCTTAGTTGAGGGATGGAACTGGTACTTGCAAGGATGATTGATAAATGATTTTTGAATAATTGGATAATAGAAGGGTCTGTAAAACTCTATATCTGTTCCCCAGACACATACTCTATGCCTAAGGGGAGCGAGCTATCAATATATAATTACAATAGTGGGTCCGTTCTGTAATACACATCAATGAAAGGGATTTTGAAAATACAGAGAGAGACCTTCTTAGCCTTACCTGAGCTTGTCATCAGATAACCTGCCCTGGGACCTCTATTAAGTAAAATAAAAGGTTTTGAGAAAAACCCTTTACTCACTGAATGACCAAGAGGACTAAGCAAAGAGAGACAAATTTCACAACAGCTTTACTCACCCTCAGCCACGTCATCGTCCACGGTTAACTTAAGGCTTTTTCCTCTCCGCACCACCCGAACGGTGTGCCACTCATTGTCATTGAGCTTCTGCCCTGCATACAGGGTCTCAGGTCCTTTGCCTAAGGGCGGTGGTAAGTGCCAAAGTTAGAGTCAATCTACAAGTCGTGCTCCTGCCATCAGAGCTGTCAAAGCCACACTGGTGCACATGACCTAGTAGCATGTAAGGGATCCTATCCCACCCCCATCCCCAAAGCCCATCCAGTTTCACAGATCCAACAGGATCCTCTGTAATAGCCGCCAATTGCAAATGTCTCAATTCAAACGTAATAGACAACGACAGAGCAGTGAAAGAAATAAGTGCTCTCCTTCATCTATAGATACAAGGGTTTAAATGCCAGTGGCAGTAAGGGAACATTGGCGGGAAACAGCAGTCAGCTCTCGCTCTGTTTCCCAACATCTTAGATTCCAGATGAATTTCTTGAAGATACAGGAAATTCATTGTACATATTTAAAAACACGGTCATTTAGGCATCATCCACCAGTCTGGCTTTTGGAGAGCATCCACCCATTGGATGAGAAAAGTGCTCTGTAATATATGCTCTTAACTTGACATTTCCATTAACCCATGGTCTTATCAGTGACCATATAAATCACAAGGGTAATTATCATCACAATAATAACAGCAAGGTCTAAAACACATTATGAATAATGCTCCTGAAGGGAATATGGGGGACCCCTGAAGGATCTCATTGTTCGTCACACTCCAGAAAGACCCAAAGACCTAAAAAATGAAATCATGTAAAATGGAATCTGGCTAGGTCAAAAGAAAATTCAGTAGAACATGCCGTCAAATAAAGGAACAAACTAAGATTCTCAAAAGGTCCATGGTCAAGATGCTTGACATGATGATCAAGAGCATCCTTGGAAGAATCAGATGCAATAAGGAACTACGGTGTGTAGGGCCAAAAGCTGGCAAGATAGACACTGAGGCGTTAAAACAATTTGGCTGGTAATACGGGAGGAATGTCATGTTTCACTCACCAGTGAATGGAGATGTACGTTTAAAAGACAAAGAAGACTGCACAGAACCTGAGAACTTAGGCCAAATTTGTTAACCCTATGTAGATAGCTGAACCCATACAGAAAGATGCTGCTTAAATCTGCTTGGCTTCATCATTCAATAGACGGAAAGCCCAATCTCTGGAAATAACTTGAAAAAAATGAAATATATAACTGGCCAATAAACCCCTATGGACATGGTGCCTCTGAACTATTTCAAAATATTTGAGCCATATACTTGGCTCTAACGTACAGGAGCACAGGGCCAGGTCCATAGTAGGTGCTTTAATGAGTGCTTGTTGAATAATTGATGTTTACATAGGTCATTATTTCTTTGGAATTCATCAAATAAGGTGAATATATTTTTATTTAAGTAATTTTAAAAGCTTTATTATATAGCTTTTACTAGCCACTCTCTATCCTCCTCTATTCCCAAGACTGAAGGTATTATATACTGTTCAGGAAATAAAATTTTAAAAAGAGTGTACTTGGGTAGAGATCTTTTAAACTAGGTAATTTTAAATTGTACCCTGAGATTCTGAGTAATTCATATCACAATTGAATGCTGGTTATAAGAGTTATAATAGAAGTTAAAGCTTGGCAGGATTTTCTTCTTGAAACATAAACAGACTTTCAAAGCAGAATGGTTTCTTTTCATTACAATGTATTTAGCAGGTGATTTGTACTTCAAATTCTCCAGAATGTACCTACATCCCAGGTGCAATCTAAATTCACAAGAATCCTGAGAATTCAGAGAAGAAACTTAGAGTGGACCAAATATACCCCAAACTGGGCAATGATGCCATGAAATCAATGAATCTTAGGAAAAAATAATAATTCTATAATATACCACTATATATTCAATCTTAGTTTCTCTTTGTAAGCATGTCTGCCTTTAATACTATCTAAAAGGTATATACTATAAAAGGATTTTTCTACATTTCAACTCATTAGATAGCACTGTTCATTATCTCTTTAAATTCAGTTCTAAGATTGATCTAACAGTGGCCTTTGTTACAACAGCAAATTGTGTGGCCATTGGGAGAAAATGGACCCTATCAAGAGAGAGGATTTTGAAGCAAGAACAGATGGTTTTAGAAAAAAAAAAATCTGCCTTTGTTTTTTTAAATGTTTTTATCTTCTTTATTCCACATGAAAATAAGAAAGAAGAAAGTAAAGTGTAGAAAATATTGGCTATGGAGGCAGAATAGTTACTAATCCAAGTTCTTTAAGCATCTCCTATAGGTGGCATCTGTTCTTTAGGCAATTTCTGTGCATCACTTAATTTTTAAGACTGGGGACAAGATGAGAGGAAGGAATACTAACAAAACCACAGTCAGTTTAGGACACTGCTAAGTTAGTGCCAAATTAACAGAGATATAAAACAAGCTTTGCCTCAGTCCGGTGCGTTTTAAATGCTGCTGACATTTTGCAGATACTTCAGCTCTTCTGGTGTATTGAAATGGCCATTATGGTCCTATTAAAACAAAAATATTTAACCATCCATTTGACTAAAATTTTAGAATTTGATGGTCTATGATCAAATATGTGAAGAAAAAAAAATAGCTGAAACCCCTCATGACTCACTGCCTAGTAACATTTGCTACCTCCAACCCCAATATTCTTCCTTTAAGATTAGAAATAAGGATTCACAGCCATCTCAATAAAGTGTCAGGGAAATGAGTATTATTCAACAGTTAAGCAATAAACACTGAAATCTCAGTGAGCTTCTGAAAACCTTTTGGCCTCCAAAAGTGGAGAGTCAATGGCATTCATCTTTATTTAGTCAGGCTAAAAGGTGACTTCATCCTGGAAAGTGATGTTTAAACTCAGCTGGAAACATAGGCAAATAGAGGAGAAGAGCAAATCTAATCTGTACCCTAAGCGTAAAACTGGATTGATAAGTGATACAAGATACAGACACAAGCTGAAAGCCGAAACGTACAAACTGTTCAGTTTTAAAAGCAGGTGGATCTAGTCTAGGAAAGACTTCCCGGACAGATTCAAGCACGAGGCCATTGAAGCAGCATCAGTGAAACAATGAATGTGAGAAGTTCTTCCTTGTAAGTCAAGCATGGTCCAGATAAGAAGGAGAAACATTTTTTTTTTGTTTTTCCAAGTTGGAATTTAAAGTGGAACTGGTGGGTACTTAAAGCAACAACAACAAAACTCAAAGCCACCAGTTGTCTTGCAATGCCCTTTTTCTTTTTAGTAACTAGAAGTATGATCTACAATTAGGTACATATTGGATTCACGTCGTAGATGAATGCTTTCTTTTTTATAGTGTAAATAGTAAATATTAATCACAGAAAACCCTTTGATTACCTTTAGGCTGCTTTGATCATCACTGCTTGATCTAAGAGAAAACTAATAAGTTATCTGACACCCTATAGTTGAATTTCCCAGGTAATGATACCTGCAACTGGAGGAAAGAAGCAAAATCACAGTTGAAGATTGCCATGATGCAGACACCTGTAGAACAAAGGGCCTTCAAGTGAATCCATTGGGTAATACTAGCCAAATGTCCATACTTGATCTAGTCTCTTTGCAAACTCAGTTAGCATCATTTCTTCTAGTTAAGGCTTATCTCACAGAAGATGGTCTAATTCTCTGATGAACAGGGGGTACAGCATGAGGCATCCTAGATAAGGGATGCAGACTAGACTGTTTCCTTAACCTATCCCACCGAAACCCTATGGAAGTCCTATTTCTTTAAGAAGCCAGAACTAAAAATGAAATCTAAGTGAACAATTAGGAGACAAGTACTCCTTGCCACAGAAGTCATTGCTGATTGCTTGGAAGAAAGTGACACTCAGACACTGGCAGACTGTTCCCCGTTTTGGCAGATAGGGGGTGGGAGCATGTGGGGAAATTCCATAGTGGAACATGATTAAATGTTTCTGCAGAAAGGGGACTTTGGATTTTAATTACTTTGAATTTATTGATTGATTGATTGATTGATTGATTGCAGACGGTTCATATTCATGATTTTTTTTTATTCCCCCCAGGAGCAATATAACCAGAAAAACGACAACATACCCACAATATACATTAATGTGTCAATATATATCTAAGATCTAACCAAACCAACTAACCCAGATGGTTTTGCTCATAGCCAGGAAGCAGAAATTCCTTCCATCCCACACAAAATGCTGTTTCCAAAAGTGGGTGGGTAACGTTTGGAAACTTCTTTTGCTCGAGGTGAGGGTGGTGGGGGCGGGCAGCGACTAAGGGGGCAATACCTGTACCATCATCACTTTGCTTTACCTGAACATCTTTCTATTTGTGCAAGAAGGAAAAAGAAGCAGTAACTTGATTTCCCTTGGAACTATGTTTCACATGAATCAAAATGTCTACAGTGCATACAAAATATGACATTTTCTCCCTTAGCAACGTAGAGTGACTATCGATCTAAATGATATGGTAAATAAATACTCAAAATGATTGTCTAGGTTAGGTTCAAAGAACACCAAAAATATTTTAAAAGAGCAAACTTACCTTTATTTCCACCAGGGCCTTAGGTTAGGCTAGCTGAGCCGTGACAAACGTTTTACTAAGCCCACAGCACCATTTATTTTATCAGTCTTCCTACCCAGAGAGAATAGATTAGGCAAATAAAAGCAGGGGTGAAGAGGAAGAAGAATGGAATGAAAGAATAAGGAGAGTGACAGGGAAATAGAAACTATGCATTTTATTTCCTGTCCAAAAATTTTTCACCTGGTTTTCTTTGGGTTGACAACAGAGGTTAGAGGTGTTTTGTTTATATACAAATACATTCATTTTCTTTGAAAAACTTTTAAATCATATTTACTTAAAGAGCCGGTGAAACATTTCAGAGAGTTTAGTGAAACATTTCAGAGAGATCATTTCATTCTCACTGGAGTCCTTAAGTCTCAGGAAGAGTTGTCATACTCCCTACAATGGATGTGAGAAGCACAGGACGCTTCCTGGAATCTTCTCCTAAGAAGCCTCCCAATGATGTGCATGAGAAAAGACAGGTGACCCCGTTACCCTCCTGGATTCATGTGCTGCCAGATAAAAACACCACCAATATTTATTGGGCTTGAATAATTAAATGTACCACCGAGCCTGCCACATATAATATGTTCAACTATGGACTGCCCACCCTTTTTCTATGGGTCATCCTCTGTTCTTTCAGGTGCATCGAGAATACTGTTACTACCCTTTGGCAGTGTATCACAGAGACGATTTATTCATGCACCGGGGTGCCAAAAAATGTATACACATGACTTGTATTCATCTTTTATTATTGGTATATATTGAGTATTACAATTTTAATACACTTTTTCCTTTCTTAAAATGTGTATACATTTTTTTTTGGCACCCTCTGTATTTATCAAATTGAGTACTGACATGGAACCAGGCACCATTCTCATGTGGAAGATGACAAGGGGTCCCTGCCATTACTCAGCTCACAGTCTAGTTTGAAATGGGAGAGAACAAAGGGCAATTCACAAAGTAAAGAACATGAGTTAATTTCTGATAGGGTTGATTTCTATCAAGGAAATAAAATAGGGTAACATGATGAAAAGTAATTGGTGTGGGGGGCGGGAATGGAGGACTGGCTACTTTACAGAATATTCTAGAAAGGCCTCTCTGTGGTGATTTCTCTATTCTTTCTTTAATTTTTTTATTTTTTTTTTTTTAGCTGAGCCATCCTGCCACCTGTTGGCAGCTCAGCTCAGGCTGGGCATTGAACTGCTGTTGCTCAGAGCTCAGCTCGTACTCTTGAGCGAGCTCTTAACAAACTGAGCCACTAGGCCGGCCCTATGATTTCTCTATTCTTGATCTGAGTACCTGGTTGGAGGGAGAGCTCATAAGTGAGATGGTCAGAGAAGGCTTCTCTGAGGAGGTACCTTTGAGAAAGAGCCAAGCATGCAAATATCTGAAGAGATAGGAACAGTCAGAGCAGCAGCCCAGAAAGAGGCCGTCATGTCAGAGGAACAAAAAGGAGCCCATCATGGCTGGAGCTTGTGTCCAAGGGAGAGAGTGGTCGGAGAGAAGGTGGAGGAGTGGGCAGAGGCCAGATCACAGGAGGCTCTCAACAACCTGGTACAGAACCTGAATGCTGTTCTAAATGCAACTGGGAGCCATTGGGAGGTTTTAGGTATGGAGATTGTTTGATTTAAGTTTAAAAAATCATCCTGGTTGTTATGGATGCGTTGGACCAAAATAATTAATTAATTAATTAATTTTTTTTTAAAGGGTCAATCATGGAAACAAGGAGATGATTTGGGAAGTTACTAAAGGGAGGAAATGAAAGAGCCCTGGATTAGAGAGGTAGCAGTCAAAAATGGAAGTGTCAGACTGGGTATGAATTTTAGAAGTCGGGTCATCAGGGCTTGAGATTGGCTTGGGAGGTGAAGTGGGAGTGAAAGAGGAGAGAAAGGAAGCAATGATGACTCCTGGGTTTGGTTTGAGAACCTGGGGGGATGGAGGCATCCTCAACTGAGAAGGGAAACCAGAAAAAGTAAGCCATGTTTGACCCTATTAGTCAGGAGAGCTGACTGTTACTTGTGTCTTTCCTACCTAGTAGCAGTCACCCTTCATACAATCTCCTGGCAGCTTCCTACTGCTGAGAAGTGTGAATCAAAGTTCACTGCTTGCATGATTTTTTTAGAACAATGTTAATTTGCACCTTGGGCCACCACTGCCTACTAATGACACAAGGTTATTGGTTCCAGCTGGCTTTCTTTCGGTCTCCTTCCTTCCTCCCTCCCTCCCTTCCATCCTTTTCTCCCTCTCTCCTTATTTTTCTTTTACTTTTTTTGTCCTGCATGGTTTCAGCTATATGCTCTAGCCCATGCCTTGGGACTGGAACAAAGAGTGCCTCTAACATTACAAAGCAAACACTGGCAGCCCATTCAACAGGATCTCTAAATTCTGATCACTGTGTAGGATGACCCCGTTCATCTTGGCGGGGAGACCGGAGCATCTCAATTTTTAAATGGAATGAATCCAGAGCAGATATATCTCTTAAGGAACGAATGACTCCATAGAAAATGAGAAGGAACCTTGCCCCCAATTTACTGCCAAATCTCTCCCTTAAGTCATAAATTTACAGCATTGCTTCAGAATGGTGAGCTGAGGACAATCTCAAGACTTCTTGTGATAATCTCTTGCCACAAAGTCACTTTTCAAGAGATGAGGGCAATTTGCTCAGGGATAGGCAGATAGATGCTTTTGTGAATATTGATTCTACTCTTGTTTAAAAGGAACTTTCTAAAATATACAAGTACTTTCCCATTATTGTCATGATATAATTAATCCAAATTAGTCTTCCTTTGATGATTTAAAATGTTATGGTGTCACATGTTTTATTGGTTCTTTCTGACTATGTGATCTTATTATTTAGTACTAAAGACACACATCTTGAAGGTGATAGAGAAGGAGCTAAAGAGATTTGAACCAGGATCTGCATTAGAATCTGCTCCTCTGAGTAAATTTCCAATTTAAGTCTGTTTCCCTGGGAATTGACCCTTTTGCGATAAGAAGCAGAATAAAAAATGTCTAATTATGAATTGAAAGGTCTAGTTCATCAATCCTAATAATTAATACTTTGCCTTAAACAGAAATTAAGGGAGGCAAAGTACATCTTCCATTAGTGTTCTGTCATGTATTTCCATAACTTCTCTACCTCCATCCATCTTTTCTCACCCTTCTCTAACCCTCCCAGCAGGAAGTATACAGCTCTCCAGTAATTCAGCTGTAGTTGTATTTTGTAAATTATCACCCTGCCCCTTGTATTCCAATGTTTTTTGTTTGCTTTAATATCCACTGCCTCCACTTCTATACCCTCTGAGGGAGAAGAACAAGCTACCTTTCTAATCCCCAACAACTAAGCAAAGTCCTTACACCAAGAAGGTGCTCAACATATTAGACAAAAGAATAGCGAGTGAATAAATAGAATTAGGTGAATTAAATACAAAATTAGCAAATAGGTTGAGGGAGGGAGAAGAAATAGAAGGGGAGCAGAAAGGGTTGAAAACTGTATTTTAGCAGCAGAATAAATTGAACCCACTTGGGAAGTTACTCAGTATAGTAATAAATACATATAATTGAACTAAAAAGCGAATACATAGAATTGGATGAAAAAAATAAATGGCAGAGTAAATTTGTTGAGGGTGGAGGAGGAAAAGGATGGTGAGCAGAAGAAAGCTACACATTGCATTTTGACAGCTGAGTGAATTAGAAGCTAATTCCTAATTCACTTTGGAACTAGAAGACATCAGGAATCAGATATAAATAAAATAAAGATACTACTTTTTGTTTTAAATATATTTTTCCCAGCCAGAAAAAAGATATATAGCTTTCTGAGAAACTGATATGAGAATGAGAGTAACATTTATAAAGGGGTGCCAGTTGCTCTGCATACATGATTTTATTTAGTTTTGCAATATGAAGCTGATATAGTTTACCACAGCTTTACACATAAAGAGGCAGAGGAAAGCTCCATGGCCTGTCCAGGTCACCCATTAACTATCCTATGGGATTCGGTACCCAGTCAATCTATCTGCAAAATCTCTCCACTGGGCTGCGTTTGTTCTCACAGCTTCGTTGTCATGGTTACATCCCTGGGTTGTCCCACTCTATAGATTTGAAGAGCAATAAGCGGAGGCTAAGTAAAGGACATGGAGGGGATGGGAGAATATGAACCAGAGAATCTCTTTTGGGGCTTAATGAAAAGTATGATTTTACTGTTTTAATTTTTTTTAAATTTATTTGCAAGACTAGGGTCAAGTCCTAACATATGGAACATATTCATAAAGCCAAAAGAAGTTAAAAGTTTATATTAGAAATGAAAGTGGAGGGTAGAGATATAATACTTGTGTGCACTTGCAGCAAACAGTTTTGGTACCCTCAGCCAGGTCCCCCTAGCCAACCTCAGATTTCAGCCATGGAAGCATCAGACAGTTATCGTAAGCTCACACAGTCTAATAGTCCCCACCGTAAGCAGGGACAGCTCTTGAGCCTTTCCTGAAATCAGGGGTGCCTTTTTTGCCGGCATGCAAGAGTAAACAAGTAGTGGGGAAGAGGAGAGGAGGGCTGTCAAACAATGGGAGGGATAGAACTAATAGACGAGTGACCCGGTCTCCTGTCATGTGAGTGGACAATTCTTAGAGGCATCCACTACAACTCCCTCCATCTCCCCCCATCCACATGACTCACAGCAGAGAACTTGACAATGGACATTCACATGGGTGTTTCTTCCTTCACTGTTCATTCTCTCTGCTACTTCAGTCTCCCTCTTGGGGATCCCTCCCAAATAAACCACCTGACCCAAGTCCCTATCTCAGGCTCTGCTCTCAAGGGAACTCAGACACCTACCTATACAGCACTTGATCATTTCCCCTCTAGTAACTCAAACATTATAACAACCCTGTGAGGTAGGGGGTGTCAATTGCCTATGATAAGATGACTTTTCCAAGGTCACAAGGCTATTAAATTATGGAATTAAGCCAAGATTCCAGGCTTCCTTTAGCTGCATGAAGTCCATGAAGCGCAAAGAGGGCAGGAAACAGTGGTCTTTTATCACCATTAAGGGAAGACATAGTGGCTATTGCTGTAAATTACCAAATGTTGACCAAACCTTGAAGTTGTAAGGAAGTGGCATAGATCTCTGAGAGCAATCACCAGGCTCTTTCCCATGGTTCTGTGAGGACCCACAAGGACAATGGAGGGTTTTTCAGAAGGTGAGATCACCATCATTCTTAATTAGCTTAAGACAAAAACTGTGAGCTATGGTCTCCATATCTCAAATCCATTCAGCGTCTATGTTTCTAAATAATTACCATATCCCAGATGGGGGACTTTGTTTTAGATATAAAGATATGGTCACTGGGTTTTAAAAGAATCCCAAGGCAAAGACTTCTGTGAAATGGTATTTCTATATCAATGTCCATGTTTGTAGCACCTCCCTCCCAAAACAGAAAGTATTCAATCTAAGGTGAGAATGGCAAAGAAGTGATATTTCTAGCCTATCTCCTTGGAATGATAATTAAAGGTCTATTGCTTATGAGACTGGTGGCATTAGCTGACCACCCACTGTGGACAGAGGCAGTTGTCACACAGAATTGTTCATGTCACCTGTCACCTCTTGTTACCTCTTGTCCTCTTAGCATCTGTTGTATACAATTGGGGTATCCAGAAAAACAGGTTAGCAGATCACCTTATTCTGGTCCTAGTTCACTAAGCTGATGATCCTCCCTCCTAAAATAATATGTATGTAGGTTTGAAAACATGAGAAATTATAGCTCTCCATCTCACTAGAAATATCATCTCTTTATGGTATCTGCTAAAATAAAACTTGCAAGACAAGCACATAGAGGAAAAAATTAAAATGAGAACATCAATAAAAATAGATCAAGAGTGTTTTAATTCAAACATGGTTGTCTCCCCTTAAGTAAGACTTAAATGCAACTGGCCCCTAATGCATCATACATGGCTTTGGGTAAGGCATGCAGGGTTGCTACCTTGACAAACATGACTAATTTTTCTACACTGTCCTTACACTTTTGTGCAATGGTTTGGGTACAACATGGTAGCAAACTTCAGTCTGCTGACAGCTTGATCCATGCTCTCTGAATTTCTGATTAGCTGGGGGTGTCAAGAAAAGGAAACTATCCTTACCGAAAAAGGTGAAATCACCACCCCACTTCCAGTTGAATAAACGAAGATGAGTTTAATTAGAAAGTTTAGTACCTACAATAAAGGCATTGTGGATGCTTCTGGGGGTACAAAGATGAAAAAATAATACACTCACTGTAATTAAGGAGCTCAGGGCCTACTGGGTTGTTAAAGAAATAGAAACCAATTGTGGGGGAGGAATGGGTATAGAGGTGTGCACTGGGTACCCTGCTGGTGGGCTACTTTGTCTGGAAATCTAAGTCATTAACTATCCTTTTCTCTTCACATTTTTCATACAGGACCATATAGATTCCATAAGACAGAGACCAAAACCTTCATGTCTGTAGCTTCCTCAACTCTAAATAGCACTGTCCTCAACATGCATAGCAATTCTCAAAGTTGAAGAGTGAATAAATAAACTTCTCCTCATACTTGCATTAGACTCTGGTAGTAAGAACTAAGGTATGTTTTACTGATCAGATACCAGCCACTGACACCATTGTGAGTGTCTTACTTATGTGATTAATTTAATCACAGCAGTCCCATACAGTCGCTGTGGCTGACTGCATTATTTTTGACAATATTTGCTGCCCCTTCCTATCAGCCTTTTCCTTTATGGGCCCATTCGTTATGGAGGATTGTATTTCCTGTCTCATTATGTCAGACATTTTGTGTGGCTTTCTTCATAGCCAAAGAATTATGAGCAGAAGTGACTTAGGCCACTAAGAAGGTTTTAGAGCCATCACGTGGCCCCACCAGCTCTCTTTTTCCTTTGCTATGAATCCAAGGTGTGACTGATGGGAGCTGTTTGCTCAGCCAGGATCCAGAAATGAAGAGGACATGAAGCAAAGCTGCAGCAAGGCCACAACGCACATTAATATGAGTGGAAAATAAGGTTCTGGTCTGTAAAGTCAGTAAGATTGTATGGAGGCATTTGTTACGGCAGCAAAACTGAGCTCAGCTGACTCAGCTCCTATTACTATCCACAATTTACATCTGAAGAAACTGAGGTAGAAAAAAAGTTCAGCCCATTTTCCAATTCACATAAGTAATAACTTTCGGGATTTGGATCTTGGCAGTCTGATTCCACTTTTCCCTTACCTACTGCACTCTACAGCCTTTCTTAGCCAAGGGATGAAACCAGGAAGACTAGGACATGCAAAGATTAATCTTCACAGTGAAATATTCTATGCATGGCCTATAAGGGAAAAATGGAAAGCTATTAAATCAATGTATACAAGGGACATGCCTTTAATTTTTGCATGCATAAAATACAAAGGCAAAGAAGAAAAAGAAGGCAAAATAAAATGGGAGAAGAAAGAAACAGAGAAAAATCACAGGGAAGAAACAGATAAAGAGAAATCTCAATATTTGTCAAATTTCTCAGAGGTAAATCTCTCTTCTGGAAAAATAAAACTCTTAGGATTTTTATCTTTAAAATGCTGTCAGAACACAGACTATATAAAAGTGTTTAGAAGAATGTATTTTAGAAGCATGAAAATACCTGTTTTTTTTTCTACTTTCATAAAATAAGCTCCTCTGTTTGTGATCTATGTGGGATGACAAGTGGCACAGCTCACGGGGGGGGGGGGGGGTTGCCATTTATATGCATGGAATGGTCCTGTCATTTTAACTTTCAGAGTTTTCAGGGCTGTTGAGGAGTAATCTAGGCCAGTGGTTCTCACACTTTAAATTGATGAGAGCATCTATGGAAAATGTTAAAAATCCAGATGCAAGGACTCTAGACTGTCTTTTGCCAACCTGTATTTCTCTCTTGAACTCCATTTTCCTATCTTAATTTTTTTCAGGCTGTCTCCTAGCATCTCTTATTTTCTCTCCTCCAGGATCTCTCCTAAGGTCATCACCATCCAGTTCCTCAAGCCCTTAAGCCACAGTCATTCTGAACTCCCTCTCTCTCCTGCCTTGGAGCCCTAGCGAAGCTCGGTGACTCTGTCTCCTCGTATTGCCCGAATGTCTTCTCTCCATTAGACCCCACCCTGCTGCACTGGCTCTGGACTGCCTCCCTCTCACTTTAGGTATTCTCAACCCCCCTACCTATGAAGCTTTCACACTGTGGTCAGCATTACCACTCTTCAACAGAAATTTCTGCAAGTCAGTTCCTACTCAAAATCCTCCAAGGCCACTAAGTGTCTAGGCACTGAGAAGGCATACAAAGGCCTTAGGGATTTGGCCCCAGCAGAAATTTTTATAGACTCACCTTTCATAACACATATAATACTCCATCTATGCAAGACTGTACCTGGTTATTTCATCAGTTGAACCCTATGCATTTTCAGAACCTAAATCAAGTATTGCCACATCAAAGCCCTTCCCATCAATTCTGTAAAATTCTTGTAACTATTTCTTTCATCTGTATAGTACAGAACAAGAATAGTAACTACATCACAAGGTTTTGTGAGGATTAATCTGGGTAATATGTGTCAAACATTTAACAGTGACTTGTGCCTGGTACATGCTAAGGAGATGTTACCAATTGTACTGATGGTTTAAATATCTTTCTCCCCACCATGCATGTGATTATGACACCCACATTCAAGGCCTGTAGTAGAGCCCATAGCAAACGAAAATTTCAACAGTATCATATCATGGCAGATATCCTTAACTCTATCACATCACAACACCATATTGGAACATGACATCGGCAAGCAAAGAGACGGTTTCCATGAAAGTTTATTTCTTCTCTCCTCCTTTCCTTCCTCCTTCTCTGTCCATGTTATTGGTTGAAGAAGAAACAGGGAGGAAGAAATACCAAAAGACGGTTTTTAAAGGCCACTTATTATGGACAAGCATACTATTTTCTATGTCCCACTTAACTCTTATAAGCATAGTTATCTAATAAACTGTGTGACATTTGGATTTCTCATCCATTCTATGGGGGCAAAAATGAGACTCAGAGAGTTTAAACAACATGACTAAGATCATTTAGGTTGAAAGTGGCAGAAATCAGGTTGAAATCCATATCTCTGTGCTCTAAAAGCAGCATTTTAGCCATACACCTTAATTTTTCCATGAGACAAATATTTTTATTAGTCAATACATTAGAACTCGAGATCAGTATCAGTGGCTGGTAAATAATATTGCTCATATATGATTTGGAGGTATTTTTCAATTGTTTTGCAATATGCTCTATCAATAATTTTATGATGAAGAGACAATTTTAAAGACATCCTCTCAAGATATACATTTTTGTTTCTTTTTATACATTACTGCAAATTCTTCTCCATTTTGATATCTTTGGCAGATTTTTAGGTACCAATCTCACTTGAAAAAATAAGTTCAAATGCATAATTTAGTAAAGAGATCATTCCTTTTCCCCCAAACCTTTTGTGCCTGGCACGGGGGCACCAGAAATTCCCCAGGTCTGAATCACCGGTTGTGTCTCCTATAGCTGGGGATGCAGGCTCATGTGAAGATAGGAAGAGTTCAGAGTCAAAGGCAGGACTGTTGACAGTCACAGGGAAGACTGGGATGGAGCAGTGACAAGACTTTTAGAGGTTGGCGAGAGAGGAGGGAAGGGTGTCCTGAGGAGAGGAAGTAGGAGGGACTTGGGACCACTTTGAAGGGTGTATGGTGGTCCCATGTTCAAGGAAAGAGTTGTGTGGTCCATGTCCTTCTGGGGTCATTCCTCTTGGACAAACAAATGCATTGGCTCCAGAGCTATATACACTATATTGGCTTCTCACTGCACTGTTTACTCAAATAACCTTTGACCACCAAACCAACACTGGTCCACTGTGGCTAGAATACAACCTCACAGTTCTCTCTACTCCTTGACCCAGAGGCAAACCCTCTCAGACTTCCTATGATTCTAAATGATGCTTCCTGCCTACACCCCTTTTGCCAAAGATGGGTCTTGTAGAATGCAAAGCACTAAAACAGGGTCCTTGTCCATTTCAGAGGGTAATTAGACAGTCCCAGAGATGGCACAGGGCTTGCTAGGGTAAAGGGCTGCAGGAGACTCATAGGAATGATAGGACATGAAGTAAGTGCTATAGTTTCCATCAGGGCTTCATATTTAATTCTCATAATACTGTAAAGTAAGCATTGTAATCCCATTTTATAGATGATGAAAGTAAGAAACATGGATGTTAAATTATCTCGGCCAAGGACAAACAGCCAGGAAGTAGGTCCAAAGCCAGGGTTATCTGAATGCCAAGCCTATGCCTCTGGATGGATGGTGAATGTATGAGGGCATGCGGGACCAGGCATAGTGACCAGTGCTGCTTCTGTAGGAGCAAGAGTGGAGGTTTGGAGAAAAAGTCCTGGTAGCAGAACCAAAGATGCTTCCCTGAATTGATACTCAGGCTGGCTGAGAATGGGGTGGTGGGTGAGGCATTAAGGAAAGCCCAAGGAGGATCATGGAGAAGGAAAGGTAAATCTCTGTGAGCTCTCAGTCATGGGCTGAGGGAGGGGATATTTGCATGTTGGGGTATCTGATCAGTCAGTGAGCTTACACTGACTGGAACCTGCCTATAACAACTGTCGGAACTCAAGGGTTCCACAGTTAGATTCCTGGCGGGTCACCCTGGTCTCAATAATCTTTCTATTTCCCACTGATTTTGAGGTCATGCTGGCTGCAGACTCCACATGGCCAGAAACTTGTGCCTACCTTTTTCAGGTTTAGTCCAAAGCCTAGTTACTTAACATACATTGACATGAATGTATATAAATGCAGCTTATTGAATTTAAAGGGTGAATCGACAACCATACTCTATCATAGAAGTAAAGAGAGAATGTGATTATGTGTTGATTATATCTAATTATCCTGTCTGAAGCTACATAAGCTCCTGCTGACTTATGATCCTAGCTTCCATTCACGCAGTGTTGTGATCTGGTCCAGTTTTTCTTGGGATCCATGGAAGAACAAGTGCTAATATACAGCTTGGAACACAGTAGGTGCCCAACAGATCATCATTACTTGTTGTTATTATTCATTTATGAAAAAATTTTTAAGTGATTTTTAAAACTCAAGTAATAGGAAGAAACGGTACTTTGGAAAAAATTCAAAGTAAGAAATCAGGGCAAAGAAATTCCCATCAGGACTGAGTTTTAAACTGATAAGTATAAACATCCTCCTTACTCTAAGAACAAATAATCACCCAATGGTTTCACAATAGCATTTATTTATTTGTTATTAAATAGTCATTAACTCAATAACTCATCAAATACTGCTCATTTATAACATGCTAGGCTTTGGCTAGTGGTTGGGGATAAAAGGAGAAATATATTAAGATCCCTGAATCAAAGTTACTTAGAGTCTAATGGAGGAGAAAGTCATGTAAAAAAAAAAGTAACAGAATATTTTAAGTCCTCTAATACTAATGTGTACTCTTTATACTATACCTTAGGAATATATATATATATATATATATATATATATATATATATATAGAGAGAGAGAGAGAGAGAGAGAGAGAGAGAGAGAGAGAAGGCATTTTTGTATACACGTGTCTGCCTGTGTGTTTTTTGGTCTGGATTTGGGGTGAGGAAGAGAGTGGTATTCAGATAAGACTTGCTCCTGAAAGGATGACCATGCAGTAAAGAAGTGGAAGGTGTTTTTATAAGGGGTGGGATATGAGTCTAAAGAGGTTGCCATGAGTAAATTATAAGAACTTTTAGCCAATAAAATATAAAATAAAATAAAACTTTGTATTTTATCTTCTAGACCAAAAAGACATCTTGAAATATCTTAAATAGGCTACAATGTGTTTGCTATATTAAGGTCATTTAGTTTTGCTATAAACAACAATAAAAACAAATGGGATAAATAAAACGCATAGTACAGGTTAAATATAGTGAAAAAAATGGGTAACCTTTGAGACCTGTTAAACACAGAGAAAATAAAGGCAGCATATGTATTTTGAACAAAAATAAAAAGGATGAGACAAATGAGAGTCACATGCCCATAGAAAGAGATAGAAGTGCCTAGTAAACCTTAAATATTTATAAGGCTCAGAGCATATCTGATTTTTGGCTATCATCCCTAAATTGGTCAACCCATTGGTGACACCGATTCTGGTCCCATTCTGGCCCCATATTTCCTCTGCTTAAGACACTCAGATAAAACATATAACTGATGAGCCATAGGTGTGGCCAGATCTATTAGCCCTGTGTCTCTCCAGTAGGGCAAGTGTGTGATGGCCCCAGGTACCTCCCAGGTGTTGCATCCCCTTTCTTAACCTCCACTCTGGTCCTTGTAACTATCCCATCAGCAGAGAAGACTAATATGGCAGAGAAAAAACCATATATATGAACATCGTGTAATCAAGAATTCGGGTAGAGTAGTCTTTCCATCCCATTGATATACTATCCTAAGTGTGGTCATCTGCCTGATCTCTTTCCTCTCGCTGTTTCGCTGCATTCTTTAAGTTGATTTAATAAAGCATGCAATTAGGCATCATAATTTGGTCTATGAGGGCAACCTGCCTGAGTGTACTTGAAGCATCAAGGTGATTGCCTACACACCACAGGGAGTAACATTATCAGATTATTATTTTAGAAAAATTAATTTAGCCCTTCAAGTATAAAGCCTAGAAGGGGAGTGAGGATGGAAGCAGACAGCCCAACTCCTGGCTGCCTTTTTAGGCCAAAGAAATGCAACTCATATTTCACAAATAAAGGCTTAGACACAAACTAGATGCTCCAAGCACATACAGGAGAAAACTTACTGAAGAAACTCAACTCCTGAAAGCCCAGAAAGTCCATGCAAAAACTACATGGGGGGGCGGGAATCCTAATGACAAGTAAAGACAGTCTGAAATTTCTCCACATCCACCTAGGATTACCCATTCTTCCTGGCACAGAGATGGTGTCAGGAGAGCTTGCAGAGATAATGGCCCACCACAATTACAAAACAGTTCCATAATCTCTCATGCAGTCCAGCGGGATGCCCCAAAGGAATGGAACCAGCGCACTAAAAACACCAGGGGAATGAAATAGCCAAACAGTAATTCAAATGGCTCACAATAAATAGTGAGCCAATGGGGTATGAGATGGAACACTGGATTTAGAGCTGCTCAGACTTGGTTTGAAATTCCTCTTCTAGTAGCTGCGTGACCTCGGACAAACACCTCAGTATCTCTCAGCCTCAGTCTCTCTGAATTGTAACCTGATAAGAATAACCATCGCTTTCCTCAGGGGCTACGGTGAGCGAGATACATGAGGTAACCCAGGGAATGTGTCCAGCATAGACTCCCTTCCATGCTAGCGCTATCCATGTTTAATTCCATGTAGATGGATACATGAATAATGAGCAACACATAAAATGACAATCCCAACAGACTACCTTAAAGTCAGTAACAACTACTTACCTAAATGAGCCTGCAGTATTCTTATTTCTTCAGTCCTCGGTTTATACCAATGTTAAAAACATATCCCTGTAAGCATCCTAAGATTGCTGGTATGTTGCTAAAGAAAGTTACCTATAGATAAGCAACGCTAGTGTTGGGTCATTTGGATTTTAAGCAACTGGGCTTTGGAGAAAGTCGAGTAAATTCTTCTCTCAAGGGATCCTTGTTTAGCCATGAGCTTTGGGATGTCTTAAATAGCTTACAAATTCCTGTAACAGTCAACTCAACTTTAAGGCCACTGTGGGAAGTCAGTGTCATTTCCAAGGCCCTAGGAAACAGAAAATTCTTCAGTGATAGCTTCCATTCTAAAGCCTATCATATCTCATAAAACATCTTTATGTTTCTAATTTTCTCTTACATTTCGTTTTTAAAATTATGGTTTTTCAACCTAACAAAAAACATCCTATTATTGTTAACTTCTGAAAAGGAGAAGATGAATTTGGGAGGCTAAATTATATGATGTGCAATTCAGTGTAATTTACCCAAACAAAGAAACTGAGAAGCCCTATTTCTCTGGCACTCTAAAGGAATATATTAGCAGAAGAGCAGAGAGATGCAGTTTTACAGAGAGATGCAGTACTTCGGAAAGAAGCATGTTTAACAGCCAAGGTACCCCCTACAGCAAGGGAAGGGTGGGCACACACCATCAACATACTAAGTAGAGGCATCCCAAAAATGTTTGTGCAAGGAATCTATAAAACGGAGATCAGAATTCTAGAAATTTAGAAGGTGACTTGAAGATGATCAAGTCCAGTCCTCCTATGTCTTTCATGAGTGACCAAAGGCACACAAATTTTAAGTGTTGTGACCAAATTCTTGTAACTAGTAACCCAGTGGGAACCCAGGACTAGGGGACATCACTCCAGGGGACCTCTCTATCAAGACACAAGTCACTCTCCAGGCTCCCTGACGCTGAGGCTATAGGAATGCCTGCTGCTAAATGTACCCATAATTTTTCTATTAAATTCTGAGGTGTAATTGACATGATAAACTGCACATGTTTAAGAAGGACAATTTCATAAGCTTTGACCTATGAGTAGACCCATGACAGCATCGCCACATTTGAGATAAAGAGCATATCCATCAGCCCGGAAGTCTCCTCATACCACTTTAAAAGCCCTTTCTCAGGCCCATCTCAGGCAACCAAAGACCTGTCTGTTGTCCCTACAGGGTCGTTTGCATTTTCTAGATGTATGTAAATAGAAGTCTACAATGTGTGCTCTTTTTTGACTGGCGTCTTTCATTGTGAGCATAGTTCATTCCTGTGTTTCAATAAAAGCTTATTTATCAAGAGAGGGGGTGGGGGATATTCAGCCTACCGGTTGTAGTTTGCCGGCTGCTGGTCCAGTTCTAGAGCCCATGAGCCTAATCTGTATGCTCTACCCGACCCTGCGGAGGTTATTGCAGGAAAAATATGATTAACTTCTGGGAGATGGACAACACGGGGAGGGCACTAGTGTTTGTGGGCATTGGCGAGTAGAGAGAATGTAGGTTGCAAAGTGAGAACTAAGGTAGGAAAGATAATAGAGACATTGTATATAAAGCTAAGGAGTTGGACATTATTCTGAAAACAATGGAAAACCTTTGGAGTGTCCAAGTTCAAAAAAACCGTGTGGAATGGATTAGATGAAAGACAGACAGAATACAGAGAGCACTTGAATGTAGGAAAGAGGCAAATAATACTGAACGTAAAATACTCTATAGCAGAGAGGAATACGAAAGGTGTAAATGGAAGAGATAGCTGGGTGATCAGCTGGATGACGGGGTGGGTTTGGAGGAGGGGTTCTGTGCAACTTTGAGGGTTACTTCCAGCTTTCCAGTTACCACAGTGACTGACTCATTTTTCCCCTGTGCCTGGGAGCCATCTGCTTAGACACAGGGATGCATGTGAAAGTGAGTCAAGTTTAAGCCTATTGTCTCTCTCTTAAACAGCACCCTTGGATCTGCACCACCAGAGAGGCCTGCTGTGTGCTGGGGGCCTGGCGTAAAGGATCTAGAGAAGAAATGGAGCTGCAGTGGTTTGTGCCTCTTCTCCGGGGGTTCCTCTCCAGATTTAGTGCTTTGGCTGGGCCCAGGGAGTAACTTAAAATGCTTTAGAGCATCTCAGGCGTGAGGCCACTCTCTGGGTTCTCTTCATACGTCTACTCTTCCCATCATGCTTAGGTATCTTCCTGAGCTACAAAGAGCCTGCAAAATGATGATGAATTTAGCAGTCTCTATTCCAAAGCCAGCAGTTTGGTGTTTCATTTTGTTTCTTGTTCTCTGGTGCCCTCTGGCGTTCTGTTCTCAGATAACAGTTTGCGAGACTCAACTAAAAAGTAAGCTCAAATACAATAACAGCGACTCTTCCTCTGACAGCGTAAACTGACCAGGTTACTATATCCCACAGGCTTTAGTATGTTTCCACACATATGTGTCCACTGCAACAGTTTCAGGAACATCGAAGATAAACTCCAGTGATTACCTGATATAAAGTAGATGCTTAAAAATTGTCAAATGACTTAAGGTCCATTAGCCAGAGAGTTAAATAAGAAGTCTATTGAGCCTTTTTGCCATATTCTATTACAGCTAATTTATGGGGAATTGCCAAATTTCTTTGTTAATTTGAATTAAATTTGTACCTACTTTATAAACTACAATTACTATAAAGAAGAGTTTACCATTTATTTTTTTTTGTGTGTGGGGGCATTTCTTCATTCAATATTTATTGACCTTGAACTATGAGCCACTTTCCATTTTAAGTGCCTGGAAGTCAAAAAGAAAGACAAAGTTCTTGCCTTTAGGAAACACACAATCTAATGGTAGAGACATAAAAGTAACTCTACCATTTTAGTACAAAGTGAACCCTTCTATAATAGATATGCATTGGGAATTTTTGGATCACAAGGGAGAAATAGATAACTCAAATCATAAATATTTTGTGTCATAGACTACAAGCATTACAACAGCATGTATGTGGTCTATCTTTCTTGCCCCAAGCCTAGATTTTGAGTCCCTACAGGGTAAGTTACCCCATATTTGTACAATTGAAAAACTCCAAGAACATTGACTGGCACACAGAATGCACCCTGGATTTTTAACAGAATTCAATGAACTCCTTTTTATATTGGTTTCTATCGCACTTAAAAAATAAGAAAATATAAGGCTGGAAGGAATACGGCAAAACAAAACAAAACAAAACACTCCTCCATCCTCCTAATTACTGGGAAGATACAGATCAAGGTTAGGAATTCACAGCATATGCTGCATGTTTGCCTGTGTCAGTCTTACATCACACCTAAGTTGCTAAGTCCAAATTACACGTCCCAGCCACTTTTCACAAATGTGTCCACTCCACTTTCCTATCCTCAAGAGCCTTGTCTGCCTCCTAGCTGCCTTACATCTATATTAGCATAGCCTTATTTTTGCTATGATAAACTATCTTCAGATAGTTTATCCATTGCAATCCGAAAATGATTCCATATCCATTACTTCAATAAAGCCATTCTTCTACCTCATCCTTTGGGACCCTTCTAGATCAAGCACAGAAATCAGACCACTTTTCAACGGGGTCTGGAGTTAAAATCTAAGGCACTAAATTGTGATCTTCCTGAGGCTGGATGCTTGCCTTCCTCACTTTTGTTCTCTAGCACCTGGCTGAAAAAAAATAGGACTTCAAAACTATTGCTGAATTCTTCTTTGAACTAACTGCTATTGTAAACTCCTCCACCCTCAGGTGCCACAGAGCCTGACTTCTTCCATTTCTACCTGCTTCCCAGGCTCACGCTCTCCCTTGTAGCCAAATGGTTTCCTTGTCTTCCGAGATCACTATCTCCTTCTGCCTCTAAGGATCTGCTTGTAAACTTCCGTACTCTTGAGATCGCCACCCACCCCCTAATTGTAACATTACATGTCTGTCCTCCTCGGGATTGTAACCCAACACCAGCTCCTTTGGGATGTTTTTACCCAGGTAACATGGCCAACCAAGGAGACAAGAGTTTTCTCCAAGTTGAGCACTGAACCTGCATTCTAGTTCATTTCTTCCCATTTGGGTAAAGCATTTAAACCTAGACATCTGATTCTCAGTATCCCCCTGTGAAATGGGACTATTAACATCCACAGCACAGAAGCCTTCAGCGGATTTCTTTCCCTCACATCCTCTCTGATTAAGCCCACCCAGTTTCTTATCTAATATCACCAAGTCCTATGATTATTGCTTAGACATCAACTGTAACCTGTTTTGTTTTCTTATTCTCTTATCTCATTTGATCTTCTAAACGCAGAGACTATTACTTATTTCTGGCAGTATTCTATGTAATATTTTAGATGCCAGATGCTATTGATTCTTTACCTCACCACCTGCACCACCCAACCCACCCCCAAAATCCTGCTGCACAATCCTGAGGTCATGGCTTTCTTGAACAAACACCTCATTATTTCTGCATCCAAACAACCTGATAAATCACAGGGGTTGATGAAATCTACCTTATAGTGGAGGTCACCCTAAATTGGGAAAAAACAGAAGACAACTCACAGTCGTGAATCAATGAGAGGGGAAAAGGCAAAACTCTTGTGTATGTTATTCCTGATCACAATCCCTTGACTTTATGCTCTCGATCTTGCTCAGGAAAACAAAATGTTCCTTTTATTACTGTTTTAAATAGCAAGTCATCCAGAAGCCTCACCCTTTTGTTTCTTCTTTCCAAATGACAGATGTATGAATTACCTCCAATTTCATATTATTTTCTATGCAAAGAACAACAACAAAATTTTTAAGTGCCACATACTCTAGAGTGCTATGACTACATACTGAGAGATTTCAAACTTCTAGGATCTCTTGCAATTGGCGGTAGAAAGCGCCTACAGTGCAATTCATTGTGCCTTTCTACCATCACCACTAACTACAGCCTGGCGTGATGGAAAGAGCTTCGGATGGTTCAGATGTTAATAGCTACAGGCCTTGTTCATCTCCCAGCTTCTGCAAAGCTACCTCAGTGCAGATTAAAGTGTCTAAAAATGTCCTTCCTTCCTTCTTTCCTACCTGAACCTAAATGAATTATTTACCCCTCTCAGTACAGCCATAGCAGTTTGTGCTGGAATTGATCTGTTTACATGTCCATCATCCCCCACCAGACTTGAAAACAGGGACCAGTCATATTCATCCTAATCAAATGGATATCAAATGGAATGTGGGGCCTAAGAGGCACTCAGCAAATGCTTGTTATAATATTCCTTCTTAACATACCAGATTAGGCTTAGGGAGAGGCACTGCTGACTGAATTCTAGCAGATTTTAGTGAAAGCTCCAGAAACCATTTCTCTATCATCTTAGTGTGTCCGGAACACGAATCTCAATGTTCTCCGTTTCACTTCTATCCCATGAGGCTCTACTCAGTGACCACATCAGACTGTTCACTGAAGCATGGGGGGACCTGGCTTTTCACCCCACTGGCTTAGTCCTTTCTTAAAGTATACATGTCTCCTTCAGTGACATGGGTCTCTAAGTGATAGACCAGCAGAAGCCTGAAGACCTTAACCTCTAAGAGTTTATACAGGTGTGAGAAATCTAGCAGAATTTTTAAATCCTGTAGTTGTCTACAAGTGTTCATGCCATCTACTTACAGATGATTTTATGTATACCAATGTTAATAATGATAATGAAAGTTAATGTTTACTGAAAATTTTCAATGTGGCAGTGTGCTAAGCACTTGATATATATTATTTCTGTTAAGCTTCACAAAAAACATTATATAGTTATTATGATACACCTTTTCTAAAGATGAGAAAAAGGAAGTAAAAAGATGTCTCATCACTCCCTTAAGTTAAAAACTATAGTATTACAGCCAGAATTTGTGACAAAGCAGTCCTGCTTTAAAATCTGTACCTATCTTTACGTGGGGTCCCGCCTAAAAGCACGCCCTGAGACAAGGATTTGGGTGTAGAAAATTTATATGAGAGGGTATGCCAGGAAGCAAGATAAGGAAGTGAGAAAGGGAAGATGGGAAACCCAGTTAATGGCCAAGTTATTGCTATGGACGACTGCGAGCCTCCGGGAGAGTGTGAGGAACGAAGCTTAGAATCATCTCTGGAAGACAAGGAAGCCAGAATATTTATCTACAAAGTGCAGCCCTCATTTATCTACCAGTTCAATTCTATCCACTTTCCTGACACTTTTGGACCACCTTGAGCATGGCCAAGCAGACTCCCATAGCCAGAGAATACCCTCAGGTAGATGCAGGTAGCCATTGGTCTGCAAACTGTCCACACGTGACCTGGAGACAGGCTGAGGGGACACAGGTGGGCACCAACAGCATCAGCTAAGGTGTAAGCACTGCACTATGCTGTGGATGGGAAAAGGCACACAGAGGAGTCTGGGCAAGCTTTACTCTACCCAAGCTTAAGTTTGTATACAAAGAAAATACTGTAGTTTCTCTCTAGAGGATGGTCAGGAGGAAGGAAAGAACCGGAAGACAGGCACAGAGATTCTGGCATCTCTCAAGTTCTGTCCCCACAGATCTCCCTAATGATAGAGAGTGTCAGGCAACTATTTGTAAGATGACATAGTCACTCAATACCAGATACAATCCATACCATATTCAAACTCACCTGAGCTTCACAGAACACCTACTGTCAATATATTATTTCCTTTATTCACTAATATTGAATTGTAAATACAAAAATGCATCCAAAAGCCAAATAGAAATGCTTCTTTTGCTTAAACAGTGTTGATAATGAAACTTTGCATGAGGCACAATAAAAATCCCCATGCTTAAACCCTCTGCTGGGATCTCCAATCAATCCCACTGTGAGAATAAATGAATCCCCAGCAGAATCTGGGGTGCTGCTAAATAAATCATCTCACTGCAGAAAATGCACTTGGAGAAAATCTTTCCAGTGCCTTCGTGCTGTGTGGCGTGTAGCTAATATTGAGGAATCACATGGAGATACATTTGTTTGTTTTTCATTGTGTACAGAAAAGACAAGAACAGTGAAAGCTTATGCCAAACCAGTGTGTGAGATACTGGGTGTCCAGGCAACATTCTCCCTCCAATACGGATTCCTTTCCACAGATGCTAACCCTTCGGCAGATGGCAAAGAAATATTTCAGAGTAGAGAAAGTTATGCTCCTGAAGACTAATGAAAGGGGTTTGAAACCCACAAGCAATAGAGTGAAATTTAGTTTCTAAATTTCTAGCACCCAGGAGCAATGATTTCCATTTGGCAAAACATGGTTCTCTTGAAGAACCCCTATAATAGGTAGAAAAGCAATCAGCTGTGCTAATTAGGAGATGTTTCCAGATATTTCACTTGACCATCGACATGAAAAGTAAGAGGCACCTGATCAGCTAAGTACACTATTGGACGTTACTCCATGTAGCCAAACACACAGAAAGCAGCCTAATCACTGAAGGAAACTTGATTCAATCCCCAGTATGGCCATTGCTTTGAGTTCTCTCTTTCTCGCTCTCTCCCCACCCCCAAGGCGTGTGCGTGCTCCCATCTCTCTCTCTGTCTCTCTCTCTCTCTCTCTCTCTCTCTCTCTCTCTCTCTGTCTCTCTCTCTCTCATTGTCACTTGCTTATTTATTTTAAAATATTTGCCACCTATAACTATATTGTGCCATTTGTCTAGTAAAAAAAAAAACACATGTTTTTCTTGGACCAATTCTTAAGGATGTGACTGTTGTCCAGACAGGACGACTTGAGAGGAGGACTTTCAGACTTCTGAATCATGGTTATGTTGTCATGTTGTTGTAAAGGTCCTTTCTTCTCAACAATAGCTAACTAATATATTGCTCTGTCAATTGTTTTTCTTTCTCACTTTTTATTACCAGGACTGCTGCTTTAATGTAACCCTGACAACCCTATTTCAATAGATCTCTTTTTTTTCAGCTCCTTCTCCCTTCCTGCTGATGTCCTTTCTTTCCATATCAATCTGCCCTGGAGACTGAAAATAAATGACACCCTCTTAAACCCGGCGCCTGTCTTCTTATTTCTCACTCAGAAAATGTCAGTGGATCCTATAGGTAATAAACTTTCTTAGAAGACCATTCAGTGTATGAAAACCACCTTCCTTTCCATCCTCATCTCACACCTCCTCCCTAAACATAAACTGCAATATGCACTCACATGGGTTGGTAATATTTGCAATTTTCCAAACACCTGTATGACTTCTACCTTTGCACTTCTGCTGCTCTGTTTCCACCATCCATGCTGCTTTTTTCCTTGACATGAAGGCTGATTTCTCTCTGTCAACCATGAGAAAAGAGATGGAAACCGGCACAGATACCATACATGATGCTGTGTCTATCAAGTACCATACAGTGCCTAATTTCAACAGAAGTCAGACATTACAATCTATCTCTCTCTAGTTTCTCTCTGCTCTCTCTTCCTCTCTCCCTCCCTCTCTCCCTCCCTCTCTCCCTCCCTCCCTCTCCTGTTTAAGATACTGAGGCACAGGGAGATTAAGTAATGTATTTATCAATTGTACCCCAAGTCATGCAGATGGTACAGCCTAGGATGTGAGCTGAGCAGGAATTCTATCCTATGTCTAACTGAATTGAAAAACCATGAACTTCCCTCCATCTATCTCACACCTCAGATACCAATTTGTTTGATTATGTTGCCCATCCACAAAGCAAGATGTTTGGCAACTCACTGCCCCCCACTTATGCCCCAAGACACTTGCCTTATACATCTCTTTCAGAGCACTTAAAACCCTTCATGAGAGTGTGTGGACCTGGAAACTGCCTGAATTCTACTTTTGTCCTCTAAACACTGAACCCCAGTTCCTCCCGTAACTCGGGAGATAGTTCAGCACAGAGCAAAAGCACAGGTTGGAGAATCAGATGCTTTAGATTCAGCTTTATTTTTGGCACTTATTAGCTGTGCAGACTTGGTTCGTCATCTGTTCAGCAGAGATATTAATAAACATCTATTTCCCAGGCATGATGCGATGATTAAAATGAGACAATATATTCATGTGAATATCAGTTGCATACTTTCAGTGTGCGGAGCAGTCCTGGCTTTAAAGTTCCTGTGAGATCAGTAGTATTGTGATCCTGATCTTGATGAGGAAACTGAGGCACGGAGAACTTAAGTAACCCACACAGAATCATACCATCTCTCAGCAGCAGAGGTACAATACAAACCCAGAGAAGTGGCATGAGAGTCCAAACTTCATACCACACTAAGTAAAGGTGACAATAAGTGCTGTCACTGCTGCGCTATTTCCACTGTGGTCAGCATGTCCTCGCCATGCTGACCACAGCTCCACTTGGCTGATCGACTTGTCACTGCCACTGCACTCTCCAATCGCAGAAGAGACATTTGGCCATTTCTGCTCTTAGGAAGCCCTCTGCCCCGCAATGACAGCTTGAGGCAGCCTCCCACTTTCCATGTAGAAGGGCCTGGGGCATGGTGGACACTCAGGGCAGTTAGACCTGGATGCCAGCGGCTGCATGGTATGGGGGAAAGCAGTTTTAGAGGCAGTTGGAATGGGGGCTCCATGAGGAAAGTGACTGAGTCTAATTGATCGGCATTCAACAGAGTGCTTGCACATCAGGACTTGGAAAATATGTTTTCAGAGAATGCAAATGATGACCTATTAGAAAGAGCACTTGACCTGGAATCAGAAGGAGCTGGGATCAAATTCCTACTTTTCTACCCACTAACTCTATGACCTTGGGAAAGCCACTCAACCCTTTTGAGCCTGAGTTTCCTGTGCTATAAAAGGGAATTGCAGGGCCAGCCGAGTGGCGCGGTGGTTACGCGCTGGCTTGGGAAGCCAGCGGCCCTGGTTTGGGTCCCACATATGAGGGCCAGTGACACTGCCCTGAAAAAAAAAAGGGAATTTCAATAGTTGTAAAAATTATAATAATTATAATTTGAATAATTTATTTGAACACTCCCTATGTAAATAAAATCTTTCAATGAGTTTTACATAATGTAATTATCCCATCAATCCTCACCAAAAGTTGTAATGATTACTATGCCCTTTTCAGAGACAGAGAAATTGAGATTTGTGGAGTATATACCACTTTCTCAAGGCCTCATAGGTAGTAAATCAAGAAGCCTGTGTTGGCAATGGTGGTATTACACTGCCCTTCTTGGAGAACTTCTTTTAGGGCCAGCCTTGAACTTAGCATGTCAAGATGGAAGAAGAGTCATCTAATTAGTGCAGCCACTTTCAGTGAGGCTACCTGAATACTGAACATCAATTTACTATCACCTCTTAGGATTTCACTGCATCCTTTCCTCATCTCTAACCAGCAGGCTCCTGTCAGAGAAGGCAACCTGTCTTCACCTGGGAGGCCTCAGCAAAAACCACAATCCAGAATAGAACTAAAAGAGCTGAGCCAGCACATGGAACTACTACGTCTTCACCGTGTTTTACTTTTCCAGCTTTGCACAATCTAAGTTATTTGTTTGCATGTGTGGGATTTGAATTGTTCTCTGGCAACGAAGTTCCTACAGGGCTAAATCTGTGCTTGGTTTCCTTCACATAGTAGCATGCATACAGGAAGCACATCATAAATATCCTCAGCAGCTCAATGGACCTCTGGGATACACATCTCCTCTCACTAGAAACCACTATAGAAACTGACCTCATTTGATAGATTTTCTGCTTTTAAACTCTACCCGTAGCTTAACCATTGATTTCTAGACTGCCTTTCACAACTTGTCAGGATGTTATCTCAGCTTGTTGGAATCTTTCATTTAAAAGACAACCTAAGAGCTCTAGAAATTACCCTGAGCATGCCAATGTGTACACATGAGCCAGCTGATTGTAAACACACTTAACCTGTCTAGCTACTGAAATCTGAAGTTGAAAACTCCAGGTCTTCTGGTTTGCTGAGAGCAGCTATTCAAATTAAAAAGATGAAGCTTCACAGAAGGTTTCACTTTGTGAACACCCTTGCGCAGCTCTGCAACTTTTTTTTTTTTTTGAGGGCAGTGTCACTGGCCCTCACATGTGGGACCCGAACCAGGGCCGCTGGCTTCCCAGGCCAGCGCTTAACCACCGCGCCACTCGGCCGGCCCAAATGCAGCTTTTTGAGCAAGGTGCGTCTGCTTTGCTGCAATCAGTTGTCAAGAGAGATCAGAAATGTGTGCCGCATCCATGGGGCTGCTACATTCACCTGATAAGAAATTGGCTGGGTCTCCACAGTGCATAAAATCTACCTTGAAAACGTCACCAGAAGCATTACAGATTCCTGAAGGCAGTATGAGTTGAAAAACGCACAAAAGGATATAGCTTCAGTTTATCAGAGATTTAGAGAAAATACTAGAATTTTCCGGAAGTCACTATGGCCATGAATATAAAATGTTTCTCTCTCTCTCTCTCTCTCTCTCTCTCTCTCTCTCTCTCTCTCTCTCTTTTTCTCCCTCCAGCCTTGAATATTAGACTGCAAATTACTTGCTATATAATTTATTAATGTTATTGTACATTCACTTAATTATAAAAAGATGCATGCTTACTAATACAGAAGCTACTGAGAAACTTAATTTTGTAAGAGATTTCTTCTATCCCAATAGCATCTGTTCTAAAATTAAAAACATTTTAAAATACCTACTAGCCTTCATCGAAAATTTTAGCAGCAGAATTGGAGTCAGCAAGCTAGTTAACGGTGAGTTCTATATCACATATGGTCAGTGCTGGTCTGGTTCCTCAAACAGGTCAACACCTTCCTGCCAGGAATCTTGTCTCTGGGAAGTTTTCCAAACTCCTCAGTTCATGAGAAGCCCCTCTTACCTCTGAGATTCGCTTTAGTTTTAGCTTCTAGGACCTAGACAATCACTTTTAGGTTGCATGTTAGCAGCATCCAAGTTGAATAAGTGTTATTGCATTTACAGGCCTTGCATTAAGTTTTGTTTTCCAGTCTGAAAATGTTTTAAGTTCAGATCCATAAAAGGGCATTTTATTGCTTGACTTTTTTTTTTTTTTAAATTTAACAAAATTAACGGACTAAACATTTTGACCAAACCACGTAGGGAACATCATGTTATCATCAAGAAGCGGAAACAATACGCACTTGAGCACAGCTTGGGTTCACTGGAAATATTCTTTCTGTTCTGACCACAGGCCATGAAGTAAGCAGGCAAAGCAGGGGTTAAATCCCGGGACTGGAGACAGACGGATATGGCTCAAACCCTGGAGTCTGTCTTCTCTCTCTGTGTGACCTTGGGGATGTCCCTTATCTTCTCGTCTTTATTGTTTTGAAATGGGCTGATGATATTTAACTTATATGGTTGTGTGGGGGTTATATAAGATTTGCATATAAATTAGCATAAAAACTGGCAGATATTAAACCCACAATAATGTTAGCTGTTATACCAACATGCATTAAAGATTTTAATAAGTCTTCTGAAAGTATACCTTAGAATATCCTCGCAGACTTATGGAACACTTAGATAGATTATCAATAAGTTAAAGAAGAAATCCCAAAAGAAGCTGGTCAACCCATCGATGTTGACCTGGTCAGAGGATCATAGTCGTGTTTCTACTCTAACCGCACCTCCCACATGAGGCTGCTTTGAGCGTTAAGCAACACAAAGCTTCGAAAACCCTTAGCACATTATTTGGTATACAAGAAATGCTTAATAAACCTAAGCTACTATCAGGTGAATTCACAGATAAAACAACACGAAATTGGAAAATATGGCAAAGCAAGGACTCCAGGACTAAGGCCCCAGATGTCCTCCTAACTCTTGACGTTTTTTTTTTTTAATTCTACAATCTCCTCCTCTCCTTCATGGGCAGTGGCCCTGACTACAGGGTGCCCTCTTAAAGAAACTGTTCACTATATACAAAATAGCACACCACAGCCTTTCTCTCCAGGTGAAATCTTAGCCTCCACGGATGCTACGAAAAGGTAAACGTACCGAAATCATTCACACGCCTTGAGAGAAGATCAGAAGGCAATTTGCCAATATCCCTTTCCATTTCTATGCTGATACTTTCAATGTCTCTAACGTACTCAAACCTTAAAATCAGCTGCTCAGAAAATAGACTGTTACATTCGACACTGAGAACAGGAAATACAAAAATGTATTACACCACTTTTTGTTTTCTTCCTGTAGCTAGTCTGGGAGCAGTGAGAGATGTACTACAAAAAAGTATTTAGCAGGATGTTAAGTAAGAATTTTTCTGATATCTGAGAACTATGCCCCAGACCCACATAGGGCCACCAAACAACTGCCATAACCTGGAGACAAACAGCTCTCACAGCCAGGGTTTCTGGGGGGTGGTGGTGGAAGCTACACACCTACAACCACACTGGGGGTGGGTGGAAGGCAACTGCGTTTTCTTTTTATGGAAAATGAAGATTTCATGGCAGATTTTTTTTTTCCCTTCTTCAATTAACACTTGACGTTAGTAAGGAGCTGTCATAATCTTTACTTGCAATCTCTCTTTGAGGGATCATCCCATTCCCTAATAAATGCTTGCTAGGCTAGTGAACCTGGAACCCGCCCCATTCTACTCCCGGAGCAGCCACGTAAGAGACTTTTAAAGAGCTTGACATTTATTTCCTGGAATACACAGGGGTATATAAACATAATGACTGGTCCCAGCCACTCTGGAAGGTTTGGGCCAGCCATCATAGCCGGTGCCAGTAGAGCTAGGAGGGGCCATGCCTGAGGATTAAAGGGTGAGGTAAACCCCATGCCAAGTCTTCAGAGACTCAGGGGTCCGAGAGAGACCCTAAGTAGTCCCTGTGGTTCTACTCCAAGGACTATGGAGGGAAGAGGAGGAGAAAAATGCCCTTGGCAGCCACGGGGTCAAACAAACCAGGGATGCCCAACCATGAGGAGGTACGGGTGGGCTTGTGGCAGGGCTTAGGATCAAATAGGCTGCCTCCTCTGAGGGGTTCCACAGAGTAAGAAGGGTTAAGACAAACGTGACCCCTGCACTCTGAAAAAAGTACATACCATCCAGGCAGAAATCACCTCATTCACAGCAAATGGAGCAGACTCAAACAGAGTAAGAGTAAGGCGCATTCCACTCTCAGTATGAAACCTAAAAAGATGCTGCATCTCCCATCCCCACCATGACCTCTTCTTGTTCCAAACCTTCCAAACACAGAAGAGCTCAGCCTTGAAGTCAAGTGGCCCCCAAGTCACAAATCTAGTCTGTGTGTCTGTGGGGTCGGGGCGGGGGAGGTGGAGCTTTAAGTCAGATATGAAATCTTTAAACTGGAGTGCGCCAAGTTTTTTTTTTTTTTGAGGGCAGTGTCACTGGCCCTCATATGTGGGACCAAAGAGTGCGCCAAGTTTTAATAAATGAAATAAATGAGAAATTGTAGAACTTGCTCAAGATACACTTAAGGTTGTAAAAATGGATATTCAGGATAGTATGGTTGAAAGAGATTGGAAAAGAAAAAAGAAAACCATGCCATCTGTATTTCTCAAAAAAGTGAGACTTTTTAATAAGTTTATTACAAGAGAAATAATCCCTTATAGTTTTCTTTCAGGATTTTTACTGACTTTACTTTCCACAGAGTGAAGTGACTAGATTTAAACCCCTATCTAATATGAGTTCAAAGCCTACACATTCATGTTATGGAAATATTAATAATTACACAATCACACCCACCAAGGAGAGCTCGGCCCATCTTGAGTCAAATTCAACAGTGTCCTCACTGTTCTGTAACTTTGAGCACCACAAAGAACTCCTTCCCAGGGCCGGCCGAGTGGCGCAGTGGTGAAGCGCTGGCTTGGGAAGCCAGCAGCCCCAGTTCTGGTCCCACATACGAGGGCAAGTGACACTGCCCTCAAAAAAAAAAAAAAAAAAAAGAACTCCTTCCCTTTCTGCTGCCCACAGGTGAGAGTGCCACTTAGTGACAGCCCACAGGAAAAGGCTGCTGTGACAATGTCTGCAAAACTCCCACTTATGTGAAAGACAGTAAAGAACATTATTATTAACTGGAGAAAACAGCTGACTAGTAATATAGTCCATTCAAAGCCCCTTATACCAACTGAGTCTCAATTGGGTGAAGGCCCATAAACAGCATGAACTTGATCTGACAAACATAGGCATCTTTACTCTGATGCACTTTTTTTTTCTGTTTTGTGACATTGGCCTCAAACATGGAGGTGATATTTCAGACGCTGTAACAATGATTCAAAAAGTTCTCGAAGTAAAATTTTGAGATAAGTATTTTCTGTACCTAATTACATTCTGGGAAACTCAAAATGTTTGAACCACACATTGCAGCTCCTTGTTTTACTCACAAGTTTGACCCAATTGAACCCAATTTTATTAATGACTCTTAATGTTTTTATAAAAGCTAAAGGTTCACTCAAAAGGTGTAAAATGCCCATATAAGTCAATGAAATATTCTAGATGCACTCTTCCTTTCTGTATTTTTATATGTGTGCTCATTTGGAAAAATTATTTGTGATTTCAGTAAAACCATCAGGGTTCCAACTTCACCAGAATTAAATAACTTTCTATTTATAGAGATGCAGAAGTCAAGGATCATGGGAAGAACCAGAACAAAAGAAGATATGAGCATTTCTGATACATATTGTCTGTTTAAGGGTTATTTTTTTGAAGTGGTTCTCAAAGGAAGTTTTAAGATTTCCATAAGAATTCATACTTCTAATTGCCTAAACTCAAACTTTAAAGGACGGTAAGCAATATAACATAGTTCTCTATATAACTAGTTTATACTTAATAATCCATTAATTTATATATTTGTTTAGGAATTTACCAATTCACGTATTCATTAATCCATGTGCATATTTGTACATGCATACATTAGTCTCCATGATTTATATAACCTAGATTGCACCCCAAGATAGAACTTAAAAGCATCTTCTCTGTTTGGCTATGTTTTCCTGGTCTCTCTATCCAGCACTTGTCTTGTACTTTGATTAAAAAAAAAAAAAAGTCCCAACCTTAGACCAACCACATCAGAGAGATGGGATTAAAAGTGATTCTGGTTATCCAAAATTCAGTGTTAATTTCTCCAATTTTCATCTTCACCCCAAACCCTGCACTTCCTTCCTGCTCCCAGTCTACTCCTTGATGTTATGCACCTATGCTTATGAGAATGGAGGTTATATTTTATGTTTCAACTTTCACTAGCTTCTCTAGGCTGATCTGTCCTTCAGTGAGTTTGCCTAATGTAAAGTTCCAGGAGAACAGGGACTATCTATCTACTCCATTCATCACTGTATCCCCAGAGCCTTACACCCAGCTTGCATGAGGGTGTTTTTAGTATAATAAGAATATGTGGTCTTTCTCTCAGGTTCCTGGCACGGTGCCTAAAACCCTCAGAATTTATTGTTAATGAGGTGGCTCATGCAGGAGGAGGGTCTAGAGACCTTCAGGAGAGGGACTGGTTGACAAAAAGCCTAATAGAGTAGAGGGTTACAACTCTCAGTCCAACCTCCAACCTCCATACAGGGGGGATACGATCAAGTTCCATAAGAAATGGCCAATAATTTAATTCATCATGTAGACATACATGAAACCTTGATAAATCCCCTAAATGACCAGGTTTGAGAAGCTTCCAGGTAGGTAAACGTATCAACGTGATGGGAGAGTGACATGCCCATAGAGTATGGAAACTGCACCCTCCTTTGTCCCATACCTTGTCCTCTGAATCTCTTCCATTTGGCTGCTCCTGAGATGAATCCTTCAAAATAAACTGAAAATCATAAGTAAAGTGTTTGCTTGAGTTCTGTGAGTCAGTCTAGCGAATTACTGAACTCAGGGTTCACGAGACCTTTCGATCTGAAGTTGACTGGGCAGAAATGTGGGTAGCCTGAGCACACCATCTACAGCTGGCATCTGATGTAGGGGGCTGTCTTGAAGGACTGAGCCCTTGACTGTGGGGTCTCCACTAACCCCGGGGATTGACAGAACTGAAAAGAATTGTTAGACTTCCAGGTGGTATTGGAGAAACGGAGAATTAGTTGTTGTTGTTGTTGTTGTTGTTGGAAAAAAAAAAGAAGCAAGTGTTCAATACTTATTTTTGGACAAATCATTGATTGAATGAATTATTAAATAAGTAAAATCAAATCAATGCCCTTTTAGAATTAAAATTTCAGCTTCTGGTTCAGAATAGTTGGGCAAGGTCCTATTGTTTCCTGTATGCCTTGACACTCTGCTTTACAGTTCCTTGCACGGTGGGCACTCAATACACTTGTCTAATCTGATAATATCAACTCATCTCCTTCCTTGAAAATAATTGCCAATATCAAGGTAAAGTGACACATGGTCTGTATGAGGCTACTTAGCGTTTTGGTGCTATGTTTCAACAATGTATTCCAAAATGTCTACATTGTTATAAATTTTAAAAAGTAACCCTGCATCCAGAAAATTGGCCAATTATCAGTAACACACAGAACAACGGATAGTAGCACTGGATGGAAATTCAGAGGCCATCTACCTCAGTTCACCATAGGCCAAACATTTTAAAAGGAGAATGTTCCAATGATGAAAAACCAATAGTTGGCCTGTTCACATAATTGATGTAAAATAAGCATCTTTCATATAATATAATAGATGCTGAAAAAGACTACATTTTTAAACAAAAGTCTGTCAAACTATATTTAGAATCACATACTTTCTCTTGACAGAAAGTATGAGTATGTGTATTCATGTTCCCAATGCTTATGCTAATCTTTTTTCTATAAAACAAAAATTGTCCAAAATCTCAGCCGGTCACTATCTATGAGACAGCACCAACATTACAAAGCACTGGGTGCTGGTGATTAGCTGACCAAGAAGACTCAGTTCCGTCACTGGACTAAGACGGGGCCAGTTAATCACTTAGCCTTCAGTTAATCACTTAGCCTTTGCAAATGGTCTATGAGCTAGACATGTCCCCCAAACTTGAAATAGGACTTAGATGTAGGTGCCAGTAAGAGCTGCCTCTTATCCTAAGTATGGTTAGTTGAGGACAGTTTCAGAGACAAGAGGAAGAGGATGTACTCCCAACCTAGCTTCCACTTTGATTCTCATGATCCTTCACATATAAGCTAATCCTTTCTCAAAAGTCACCTCTTCCATTTTGTCCTCATGGTATTATATTTACTAACACTCTCTCCTGTCTACTAGCTTTCTCCCTGTCTTCCATCCTACTCCAATAGGGTTTGTCCTATAGCCCCCTTCTCCATGAAATATTGTTTGCAACTTTTCAAAATTTGTTCAATTTTGTTAAACTGAAAAGTTCAAAATAAAATAATTGGATAAGTTGTCACTCTCTTATGCCATCTGTTAACGTTATGTCAACTTTTCCAAACTATTTATTTAGACTACAATTTATTATTCTTTATTGCTCAAAATCTATGTTTAGATACCATTTTCACTCCCTTTTGCCTTTTCTCAAAACTCAAGTCATTTGGAGTTTTAATTTTTCTGATCCTTGTTGCATGGTCATGGGCTTCTCTTTTGTTTTTGTCCACTGTTACATGCAACTTCCTTCCGTCCTCTAGAGGTCTTTTTCCACCATGATTTTTCCAATCAGGACATCTTTCTCAGTGAGGTTATCCACCATCTTGTTGGAGATCAGATTCTAGAATGGTCCCTTCTGCTTTATCTAGATTCCAATTCTGGGCAAATAAGTATTCTACAACGCTATGTTACCTGAAACTCCAGGACACAGAAACCAAACATGGAATAGCAGGCAGGGCCAAGGGCAAATGAGAATAAAAGAAAATGTGCTCTTGGTGAAGGAATCTTGGGTACTAAAGGGGCTACCCAAAGCATCAAGTTCAAAAGGGTAAATATAAATGCAGTTAAAAAAAAAATGAGTTCCTGAGCAGAAACTGGAATCAAATAAACAATTCTGAGTCATCTCAACTCTGAGAGGAAGAACTATTTTTGGTACTTGTATGCTCAGTAGTTCACTTTATAGTCATTAATTATAACATTCTTTCTTTTCCCTATACTTATCTCAGACCTTTGAAGTTTAAAGCATACATGTCAATGTTTCCCTTATCAAACTTCAAGGTGTCATGATTACTTTTGCCCAAGATGTCCATTCTGTCCTTCCCTCTCCTGACCCATATTCACAGTCATCAAACTATTTTTTTCCAGAATAGCTGTTTGCCTAATTATTCACTTTATGATGGAATGGCTAGAATTTAGATTTCGTGATTCTTTTTAGAAATTAAAGCTAGCAAGCGTTTTATATATATATATATATATATATATAGAGAGAGAGAGAGAGAGACAGAGAGAGAGAGAGAGAGAGAGACAGAGAGAGAGAGAGAGAGACAGAGAGAGAGAGAGAGACAGAGAGAGAGAGAGAGACAGAGACAGAGACAGAGACAGAGACAGAGAGACAGAGAGAGACAGAGAGAGACAGAGAGAGACAGAGAGAGAGAGACAGAGAGAGACAGAGAGAGAGACAGAGAGAGAATGAGAAGCATATATCCAGAAAATATTCAGATAGTTTAAGGCGGCTGTCACTTTTAAACCTTGCTCCTGGGCCAACTTTGTAATGAACATAAGAAAATGTCTTACATAAAACTCATCTCACCAAGTGCGGTTGATGCTCTTAGGTCTGCGCATTTACATTTAGCACTTGGATTTTGGATAAGCAGGTAACCTTTCTCACATGCCTTCATGTATAATTTCTCATGCCTTCATGTTTTCATCACTTGTGAACAAAGGACAGCCATCCAAGATTGTACGTTTATTATCCACAGACCTTGTTTTGATGTCTAGACACAGGAGGCCTGAATAAAGGCCGCCCTTAAGGATTTTTAATATAGTCCTCTACATACAGCTATTTATAGTCTTAGGCTTGTTTATAAGACTATGTAAAGCTTCTTTCTATTTTATACCCTGATCTCCACACTAATTAGAAATATTCCTCTTTCATTTTAAATTAAGTTTAAATACCTCTTATTCAGTTCATCAAAATCCCCACAGTTCTTTTCACACTTGTTGAGGTGTTATGGGCTAAATTGTGTCCCTCCAAAAAATGTGTACGTATATTGAAGTCCTAACCCTGCATACCTGAGAATGTGACTGTATTTCGGTCTTTAAAAAGGTAATTACATTAAAATGAGGTCATAGGGTAGGCCCTAATCCAATATGACTGCTGTCCTTATAAGAACAGGAAATCTGGACACAGACACATACATGAAGAAAACGATGTGAAGAAACAGGGAGAAGACAATCATGGAGAAGCCTGGGACAGATCCTCCCCTCATGACGCTCAGAAGAAACCAGCTCTGCTGACACCTGGATCTCAGACTTCCAGCCTCCGGAACTGAGAAAATAAATTTCTGCTGCTTAAGCCACCCAGTGTGTGGTGCTTGGTTACGGCAGCTCTAGCAAATGAACGCATGAGACACTCGGAGTAAAATTCATCAATTTCTCTCCATTCCTACATGGCCAAACATGAACTCAGCTCTCCCTACGTCTCAGATGTCTCCTCCCAAGCTTCCTGGATTTTCATAGTCCAACCAGATGGGTTTTGTCTAACAGGCCAGGCTGAGTCCCCTAACAACCCTTTCGCTGCCTCTCTCCACTGGAGCAATACACGGGGCGCCGCCCCATGGCTGGCTCATCATTCAGGCCTCAGCTCAAAGGCCTCCACCTCAGAAAAGCCTTCCTTGATCTTCCATCTAAGAGTGGTTATCCCTTTTATTGAAACTCTATCTACTATCTTGGTTGATTTTCTTTATAACATTTATGTAATCAAGGAATCCAGTTTACACCATTAATAAAGATAATTATGACCATTTTGTGCAGGAAAATAGATATCATGAGAGTGACCAAAAGCCTGGGTTTGCCAGAGCAGTCCTATTTTATACTTGTTCTACTCCAATTATTAATAACACCCATTTTCACTGTCAAAGCTGTCTTGGTTTGGACAATGAATGATGTAAAATACATCCTGAAGGTCAAAGATTTTAGCTGTTTTCTATACTCAATGACATACTTGGGTTTCCATGACAGGAGACTCTCTGAGTTCTATGAATCTCTGCTTTCAGATACTAACTAGGCCATGTGACACCACCCCTCTGTCCCTCGGCACGTGAAGTTTCTTATGTCTGCAATTCTCTCCCTCCCTCCCACTCTCAACTGTGGACTCTACTACTCTTCCTTCAAGACACTGCACAGAAGGCAACTCTTTAATTCAATTACTCCTTCAGTGAGAGTTAGGCAATCTCCTTCAGTATATCACACTACAGTACAGTTCATTTATTTCTATAATATATATTTTCCATTAGACTACAGGCTTCTTAACGACAATAATTTGTCCAGTGTATAGAATATTTCCCATAACATGATGGGCATTCACTAAATGGTACTAAATGGAAAAATAAATATTATCTCTTTAACTCTCTTAAACCCATATTCTTTTTCATTCCATATACAGTCAGATTTGGGAAAGATGAAGAAAAAGGTGGTTTAGTCACTCACATGGTTATAAAATATGTTAAATAACTATTTTATAAACCATACAAAACTTTATGTATCTGAAACTCTTAAACTGAAAACTCTATCTTTGACTTCCCCCTCTATTTTTAGTCTGACATCTTTAATTTATACTTTCATATCCCAATATGAAAATATGACAATAGATAAATATTTGTTGAGTCTCTGGGTCATCCTTTACACCCTGTCCTTAGGCAAACATCTCTTTCCAATACTTCTTTTTTCATCAATTAAATCATCATCCACTTACTATCTCAAATGTTGATTTTTGATTTCTTTTCTTCTCCATTAGCACCCTGTCAGCTAAGTTCTACCATTCTTTTATGAAACAGAACAGAGAGAGAAACCTGCTTGAGCAAATTATCCCCCTCCACACTCTTTATTCCCCCACAACCCATTTTGTGGCAACTACTTCCAAACACTCTCTCTGCACCTGCCCTTGCTGCCTTCATTCTGTTTTTCACCCGGCAGCCAGGGTGCTCCTTTGAAAACTGAAGTCAGATCATGTCACATCTATGCAGTCGTCCCTCAGGGTGAAAACCAGAGTCCCAACAATGGCCCAGAAGATCACTCATGATTTGGTTCTCTGCCACTTTTCCGACCTCATCCTCACTCGCTTTGCTTGAGCCACACTGGCCCCTTCGTTGTTTCTGACATATGCCAGGCCCCTGTCCCAGTCCTGTTCCACCGTCCGCTTCCCCTGTCCCAGCACCACTCACTCCTTCCTGTCTTTACTGGAATGTTCCCTCCTTAGTGAGGTGCTCTTTGGCCTCATTCTTTACAACAGTAAACCTCCACCCTCCTCAGCCCGACAACCCTATCCTTATTTTCTGCTTATTTCTCTCCAAAGAATGTATCACCCTCTGCCATACAATCTCATTTGCTTATGGATTTGTTTATTGTCTGTACCCTCCACTAGAATGTAATCTCTAAGAGGGCAGGGGTTTGGGCTCTCTTGCTGTTCACGGCCATATCCTAGGCTCCTTGGAATGCTTAGCCCGTATTTGGCGCTCCAAACATATTGGCCGAATTGACAGATACAATTACTGTCCTTTCTCTGGAACCTCCTTCACCATTGCACGCATAGACTGTAGCTGGGCTAATAACTGGGGAGGTGGTAAGAAACCTAAGTAGGAAGTAGAATGTGAAGAGTGATCATGGGTGGAAAGCACAGCAATAGGGGAAGGATGCACAGTTTTGGATGCACAAGTCCAAAGAGGATGCCAGAGTTTGTTTCTTGGGTTGGGTCGGTACAAGAAGTGTTCCAAGAGTCCAGCCCAGACCTGGGAATGGCACTAGGGTGGAGCAGTATGGGTACTGTCTGTGGGGCTAGCAGAGAGCCAGTGAGCAAGGAAATGTTAGGTAGAGTTGAGACTTCTAGAATAGTGGCTTTCAATCTAGTGCCACAAGGATCATGAAGCCAGGGTCCTGGGGTTGCCAAGAATAAGGAATGCTCCAGGAGCAGGAACTCACACCTCCCTGTAAACCAACCCCTGTAAACCAACCCCAAACAACAGTGGTTCGGATTTTCTCTCTTTACTATTTTTTTTTTTTGTGTGTGTGTGGGCAGTGTCACTGGCCCTCATATGTGGGAACCGAACCGGGGCCGCTGGCTTCCCAAGCTAGCGCTTAACCACCGTGCCACTCAGCCGGCCCTCTCTTTACTATTTATGGACTCCAAATAAGCTCCATTTTTTTAAACAAAAGATGCACACTGCTGAGAAACAAAGACTTGAGAAATCATTATAGTACATCATGTTACCAAACAGGAAACTTTGTAAAGATTAGAACATGCCATTTGTGATGAGAAGGCTGTTAATAGCTTTGAGGCAACCACTTCCATAATGTAGGGGTGCTACATTCAAGTTAGAAGGAGAAGAGTCCACCTCACAGTTATAGGTTTACTTTTCATCCTGTATTGTCTTCAGTAGATCTTATAAAAATTGCAATGAAATAATTCAGTAGTATCTTGTTTGATGTTTGCCTTCCCCACTAGAATGTATACTCTTGGGGGAGGGACAGTACGTGTTTCATTCACTGCTACCCCCCAGGTGTCTAAGGCATAGTAGGTGCTCAATAAGTGTGAGTTGAAAGTATGAATTAAGGGAAAAGGCATGAATACTTAAACAGTGGAGGCAATAGGTAAAGTGAATTTCTCTCTCATATATAGGTAGTGGAAAGGGCCCTTTCATTCAAAAATGAAACTTGGTTCGGTCCTTCATTTCCAAAAAAGGATGCGATCCTTTCCATCTTTTCATCCGTTTCTTAAAATATATGGCTCCAACAGTAAACCACTCAGAACACACCAAATATTCCCCAGAGAATCCTACATCGAGAAGTAGGCTGCCCAAATGTATTCAAAATCTCAGATAAGGAAAATATAAATGGAGCGCTGGTAGAATAATTAATAACCCTCTAAGTTCTAGCTGTCTCTTCCCCATGTGATCTGGGTTTTCCATCACTTCCAGATTTGCCTGCCTAGAATCCTGTTGTAGTGCCATGGTCTCAGCTTTTACTGAGAGACAACACAAGAAGTAGTCACATGAAACCAAGCAACTCATGGTAGGTGTGCTGTGAAAGACATTGTCTGACCCACCACTGACTACATCTTACAAAAAGGCCCATGTAGAAATATATTATCAAGCTAGGCAATAAGAAAATTGTGTTTTCCTTGAATAACTGGTATGGACTTTCCTTACTGACAGTGAGAACTTATTATGCTTCCATTTTTTTTTAATTGGTTATCAGGGAGCTTTTAAAAAAATACAAATTTGAGGTTCAACCAAGACAACTGTGTGTGGTTCCTTAAGGTCTGAATAGTTTTGTCTCTCTCAGACCACCCTCCACCCTAGAGTCTTGTGGTTTATTCTTATTTTTCTCTAGATCTGATTTTTTGTTCTGACTTACATCATGCCATTCTTGCTGAAAATCCTCTGGGAAATAAAATGATATGTGAACATGTGGAAAAGAATATGCTTTTCAAGCTATAGCAAAATAAGTTTGATAAAACCATATTTCTGCTCGAGTTACTCGTTAGTATGTCACAGAATGTCAGGGAGGTAGTGAGTCCTGCCTCTTATTAAGCATTTACCAGCTTCCCCATAGCACCTTTTCCATGTGTTCAGCCTTATGGACACTGAGCTGGTTAAAACATGACCAAAAGGCACTGATTATCGGCTCAGTGTTAAGCAGGATGAAAGGTACTGGAGTCTCACAAAGGGTTAGTATTGATTTGGGCATTTTATCATGACTTGAATATAAACACTGATAAAACATGTATCACATATGCAAATGATATAAAGCTCAGATGAATGTTGTTTATTAAACACTGGTGAATATGCAGCCTATGAAATCAGACTGCGTGGGCTCAAATCCCAGCTCTATGATTTACTAGCTGTGTGACTTTGACAAGTTACTAGCCCTCATTGTGCCCTGGCTTTCTAATTTTTAAAAAGAGAATAAAATAGTATTTACCTTATAAGGTTATTATACGTATTAAATGAGATAATATGTCAAGATTTATGAATGCTTCATATATATAATAAGCACTCGACACATGCATAAAATTATCATTACCATAAAATAATCATAATTACTATAAAGTCCACATCAAATTCAAAACAACATAGGAATATCAGAACCCTGGATAGAAAGCGAGAAGTCAAATTTAGTAAGGACCAATACAGCTTCGGGATTTCGGTTTCAAATATTTATTATGTCACTATAGGATGGAGGAGATCTATCTTGGGGGGAGGGGGGAATCATCTGAAAAGCATCTGGAAGTTGTCATTGACCCAAAGCTTTTATTTAACAAAGTTTGTCGCGTGCTTACTATGTGTCAGGCATGGTTCTGGGTGCTCTACGATCAGCGAATGAGGCGAAGCTGGTTTCTGGCCTCAGGTCTCTTACATTCCAGTGGAGAGAAAGAGCCAATCATCAAGCAGATTAGTGAAGAAGACAATGGCAGAGAGAGATTAGATCAATGATGACAATAAATAGGGCACAGGGCAGAGAGCACCCAGGGTAGAGCAGACTATTTGAAACAGCAGCTAGGAAGGGCTTCTCTGAGGAACGATACTCAAGCTGCTAAGAGATGAGAAGGCACCAGCCCAATAACTATCCTGGGGAAGAATGCTCTGGTCGGGGAAAGCCTCAGCTTTAAAGGCCCAGGGGTAGTAACACATAGTCATGCTTTGGCTGTTAAAATAGCACTACAAGTTAGGTTAAAATATAGTAGAAAATATTTACAGCAGAGGGCTCACTGTTGGCCAGGGATGTGATCATCTTTACAACCCCAAAAAGTAGCTACCACTGAAACCTGCATTCAGCAGATGAGAAAACCCACAAGCAGAGGGTATGTGACTTGTCCAAGGTCACATGGCCAGAAAGGGGTGGAGCCAGAGCGGGAGTCTAAGCAGTCAGGCCCTGATCGCTGGACTGTTTCTGCCGTATTTAGAATGTAAGTATTGGGCTGGCCGAGTGGCGCGGTGGTTAAGCGCTGGCTTGGGAAGCCAGCGGCCCCGGTTCGGTCCCACATATGAGGGCCAGTGACACTGCCCTCAAAAAAAAAAAAAAAAAAAGAATGTAAATAAAAGTCCACATCGTGGCAAGGAAAGGCCCAATGGACTCTTTCCTATGGCAGGAACAGCTGACTTTGGAGGCATATTTTAAAAAGAACTTGAATATACAGAAAATGGAATGGGAATGGCCAGCATTAAGCAAACTACCTCAGTTTGGGGAATATAATCAATAATGTTGTAAAGATTTTGTAGAGTGTCAGATGGACACATGTCTTATGCGGGAGACCACGTTATGGATGGTATAAATGCCTGATCACTGGGCTGTCCACCTGAAACTGAAGAATAATAATATTGAGTGTCAACTATAATTTAATATATCTAGTCACGGGATATGGAGTACAGCATAGGGAATAGAGTCAATGAAATTGTAATAGATATATATGATGTCAGAGGGCAATAGATTGGGGGAGTTATTACATTGTGAGGGGTGAAATGTCTAACTCTTACATTGTTTTGTACACCTGAAACTAATAAAAATAGATAAATAAAAATTTTAAAAAATAAGATAAAATAAAAAAGAAAACTACCTCACAAGGAATGATTAAAAGATCTGAGTATGATTATCAATATGAAGAGAGATGGTAAGAAGACTATGTAATAGTTTTCTTTAGGTGTTTGAAGAAAATTTTTATAGATAGGTGAATAGGTAGGTGAAATTTTTTATGGGCAGGTGAACAGATTAGATAGATAGATAGATGATAGATGATAGATGACAGATAAATAGATGATAGATAGATAGATAGATAGATAGATAGATAGATAGATTAAAAAGATGTTTTATATAATTCTAAAAGAAAAATTACAATCAATATAGGAACAGTGAATGACAGTTGATTCTGGCAAAGACTGATAGGGGAAGGAGTCCCCCAGCATTCCAGAGACAGCAGTACCGAACTATGGAAGAAACAAATTGGTAAGGCAAAGCATTCCCGGTAACCTATAATGGGATATACTTAAACTAAGGCTAGTGTGAGCTGTTAAAAAGGACTTCTGTAAAGTGGAAACATTGGACTAGATATCTTGAAGGATCTCTTACAACCTTCCCCTACTTGGCTCCATAATGGAGGACCTATAAGAGCATTGGATTTAGCCAGAAATGTTATGAATGACAGTGGTAAGCTATGGAGAGTGTTAACACAGAAATGCTCACAGCTGTTTGTATTAAGTTATTTCTTATCTAAATATGGATTTTCTCTTACACGGACATGGCTAAAATTTTGAAGGCAGACATGTGATAGATTTTCCTCATCTTGAATATACTAATTGAAACCCAACCTGTAAGAAGTCACATTTTGAAGCCTATGAACCATGGGAAATGTGCACACAAGTTGGGCAGCACATGGACCAAATCTACTAGGGAAAGTAGAGCCTAAAGAAATGTTGGTGACAATCACATAGTTCAAAGTTCACACACTACTTAGCCTTCCCTTAAATCTCTATCTGAGCAGTTCAAAGGTTGTGGTGTGATGGGGACAAAAAAAGAAGCCATGTGATATAGAGTCAGACGTGGTCCTTGGTGACTTTTCTGGCATGTTCAAGAAACGCTATCCCAAAGCACCCCATAAATGTATGAAGAGTTTACAAAAACAATGTTGACTTTATAGTGATAAATAAGAAAAATAAGACCCAAAATTATATATTTAGCTCAATTTCAAATATATATATATATATATATATATATATATATATATATATTTAAAGAAAATGCCAAACTGTTATCAGTGCCTGTCTTTGTGTATTGAGACTATGAAAGGTTTCTTCTTCTTTCTCCTTTTAAGGGATACTGGCTTTGTCTCCCCAGCACTCCTTTCCCTACTTCTATATTTATTTTTTTTTTAGCTGAGCCATCCTGCCACCTGTTGCCAGCTCAACAGCAACTCAGCTGGGGCTGGCAACGAACCGCCACTGCTCAGAGTGCAGCTCACACTCTTGAGCGAGCTCTTAACCAACTGAGCCACTCGGCTGGCCCTCCTTTCCCTACTTCTAATAGGCATGACTTCGTGACTGTGAGAAGGTCCTGTGCCCCACTGCCAGACCAATCATCACACCATATCCTGTTGGCCAGTCACTGCCCCAGGGGTGAGCACATGCTCCAAGCCAAGGTTATCAAAGCCCTTCCCTATTTCCTTAGTGGAACTGGCATGGGAAACTTTTCTTTCCTCTCTGGTCATATGACTGTGAGTATGTAAGCCTGTATCTGCCGAGGCCCCAGCTCCACTGGGGATAGCAAGTCTGCAAGAAAGAAACCAAAATGCACAAAGAAGAGGAGAGGAACAGAGGGTATAAATGAATAGGTCCTGAAACTAGACTGAAGTTTCTGAGTCTAGTCATCAAGGCCAGTCCAACCCCTGTCCTTCCTGCAGTTAATGCAGTGGGTTTGCATAAATGGGGCCATAAAACGATGCATCGAAAACAATTTTTTCCCTAAAGAAATCTTGTCCATTAGAAAAGTTATGCTATTCCCATTCACATGATTGGATATAATATAAAGATAGGTGACACAAAAGGCAAAAGTGATAAACGGAGAAGGAAGTTCAGAGAAGGGTTTGATTATTTCTAGGGATCAGGGAAAGTGAGTTGATGGTGTAGGTGATATTTGGAAGGGGGTTACCATGAGGAGAACTATTGGGAAGAGCTTTCTGGTGGACGGAACCATAGAGATGGTAGACAGGGGGAAACAAAGGGGAAAGTACCTGATTTCCAATTTGGTTGGCATGAGGGACACAGCGTAAAGAGAAATGGTCAGAAATAAACCTGGAAAATTAGAGGGGACCAGGGTGTAAATAGCCTTTGATGAATCTGAATTTGATTCACTGAAGTTATAATTATGAAATGTAACAAAGAGATCCTTTACTATCATCGATGTTTTATCTTCTAATAGAAAATAAAATTGTATTGTAATCAGGTGTAATAAGTTAGTCAAATTAATGGCAAATGCACTGATGAAACTCAGTGGCTTAATTTTAAAATGGGTTAATTCAATATCAATGACATAAGAAATATGGTTTTTTTATTTTATCTAGCCATTCCCTTTATAGAACATTAATTACCCCATTTTCCCCCATCGCTCTTAAAATTTACTATTTTCCACTCTACTAAATATTTTTTATTTGTTTATGTTGTCTTAAGTAACAATTATGGAAAGGGTAACATATTGATTTTGAATATAATACTCACATACACTCTCTCTACTTTGGTTTCATTATTGTCATGTACTTTACAAATTTTACTTTTAGGTTATGGGTTATCTTTCAAATTGGGAGAATATTCACATGTTTTATAGCAGACATATGTCCTTTTTATCATTATATAGATAAACACTCAAAACAATTACATTTTCCCCAGCTCCCACAGTTAGACTTTTATTTAATAAGCTATGATACCAGGCACTGGGAAAGAAAATGAAAATTTCAGAGGTTCTCCTTTGAACAAAACTGTCCAGTTGGAGCAATAAAACACAAACATAAAACATTTAAATAAAATCACAAAGGGAAAGCTTGTGATTTAGCCAACATAAGTGATTTAGAAAAGAGGAAGAATAAAAGAGAATGTAAATGATTGTGGTTGGGTCATAAGGATATGAAATCTTCGTATAGGTGAAAAGGAGCTTGGACCATCCGCCCGGAAACCACAGTCTGGGCAAAGGTAAGGAGACAGGAATGAGCATGGAATGTTCAAGAAAGGGTGAGGAGTTGTTTCAGATGAAGATGAGACGCCTGGAAAAACAGACGTGGGTCAGATCCAGATGTGTTAGATCCTAGCATTAAATGCTCAATGCAATCAGGCTTTCCCAGTGGCTGAAGGGACTACCAAAGGACATACAGCCAAAGAGTTTAGGGAAATGGATGGTTGTGCAGGGTAATATTGAACGTGGAAAATGATGGAGTCAGGGAGTACAGCTGGAAGATGATTACAGTAATGTCACGAGACGTGAAGAAGACCTAGGTCAGAGTTGTGGCGGGGAAATAGGAGGAAATTGTGAAGATCAGCTTAGGAAAAGGTCATCGATATTACAGTTATCAATTGGAGAGGATGCAACGATGGGGGAAGTGGAAAGAATAGTGCAATAGGGGAAACAAAATCAAGTTTCAAGCCAAGCTAAGGAGAAGAAAACAAGTACTTGGTATTTAAAGGAAAGGACGGAGCCACGAAGGGAAACATAAGGAGTGACAGGTACTTTGCATGTACAGATTCTAGGTTGGCACTATGAGAAAATCACTTAAATGTAAATGGCCTCCAGAAAGGTGAGGATTCTATTTTAAACGACCCTTAAAAAAGGGCATCAGGACAAAAACAACAAAAGTAAAGGTTGGTTAGCCGCTAAACTCAGTTGCCATGACTTTCTGCCTGGTTTATTCCCATGAAACAGGCTTCCTCAACGTGGGCACTATTGATATGTTAGGCTGGATCATTAATTCTTTGTTTGGGTTACTGTCCTGTACATTCTAAGGGGTTTCTTAGCAGCATTCATGATCTCTACCACTAGATGTCAGCATCACCCTCTCCCCTCGCTGTAACTATCAAAGACGCTCCAGACATTGAAATCCCCTGGAATACAAAATCATTCCTGCTGAGAACCACTGCCCTAAGGAGTGGCCAGTCTCTATAACTAGAACACCTGAGCTTGAGTTCCACTCTGTCTTTTTACTATTTGAACAATCTTGATATATCATATAATCTCTCTGAGCCATAATTTCATCTGCAAGTAGACATACAGAATAATGGCCCCTACATCATATTGTTGGTGGTGAAGATATATTGTGATGATGCAGATAAAGCCTGGCAATGAGCGAGTGTGCGACAAATGGGAGATGTCACCACACTGTATAAATGGCAGGTATTGCTTAGACTTGGTCTTGCTGAGTTCATTCCCCATACATTTAGGCATGCAGTCAGGTCGCTATTAACCAGGCAACTATTGCCTGTTTTTCTTTAAACAGTACTTCATTCAAGGCATAATATAAAATGAAGCCACTGGACAAATGGCGTCTGCTATTCTGTGTTGTTTTACATATCAGACATACATTCCCAGGGTTCCTTTTGTGATGTCATTAACAGTGATTTTTTTTTTTAAATGAAAGACTACAGTGTGTAATGGCTTAAAAAGGCAAAGTCACTTTTCAGAGGAGTTAGAAATGCCAGCATCACATGAAAGAGATTTTAACTTTTTTTTTTTTTTTTTGAGGGCAGTGTCACTGGCCCTCATATGTTCATATGTGGGACCCGAAGCCGCTGGCTTCCCAAGGTTTTAACTTTTGAGGGCTTCGTGTTAGCTCAGCATTTCAGAAAGTGGGAATGATGCCACTTAACACATATATCTTGGGATCCCATGCCACATATTGTTCTAAGCTGGAGTAGAAAGATGAAACTTCATGGTTTCTGCCCTCAGTACAAAGGTGTAGAGAGCAGAAAGAGAGTGACCAGTACCATACAAAGGCCAATAGAAATTGTGATGGGAACTTAGGGGAAAGCAGAGTTTCTGCCTCCCCAGGGAAATCAAGACTGAACTTCACAGAGGGAGTGACATTTGAGCTGATACTTTAAGGATAAGCATAGGTAAGAGGACACATGCTCCAGGCAGAGGGGACACACAGTCACAGCTGTGAGGGATATTGTTATCGTCAGGGTTGGAATCGTTTAGTGTTTCTGGAGCATAAAATTCAAGGTGGGAAGTTGTAGGGCTGACTCTGGACTCAGCGAGGCAGGGGTTAAACCATGAACGGCCTTGCAGAGCAGGCAAAATATTAAATTTCTTCTTTTAGTCAATGGCAAACCATTCAAGAATTTGGAAGTAATAGTCCATGTAGTTTGATTAAGAAACAATGTTTTAGAATTAAGTGCTAATTTTGATTTGTTTTAGCTTTGAACGAATCCTCCTCCTCCCCCTCCTTCTTTACTCTCAGTACTTTAAATGCTATGGAATCACATTTTTAAATATTGTATTTTTAAAATGCATGTAATAACTTACCACTGTATCACAGATAATTCAAAATTAAATGAACATAAAAAAAATAAATACATAAGAGGTGACCAAACACATTGTAGATAGATTAAAACATGATTTGGAAACATGGCCTTGACATCAAGTAAGATACTATTTCTTTCCTGGATTAATTTGAGCACACGAAGTGAGGCGTGTCTACACGTTGCCACCAGAGGGCGCGCGAGTGTAGGATTCGGCACAAGACCACCTAGCTGCCAGCCGGCCTGGGAACCAGGAAGCAGAATTCTTTTGCAGCTCCTTTTGCCTGCTTGTTTATTTTGATCAAAATCCTTCCGTCTTGCAGAAATAATTTAGTCGGTGCCAGAGTCTATTTAACACACTACAAGGCGGACCATTACTGACGCCTGGCCTTCATGCTGGAATCAAACTCTCAATCCCTATTTCTAGCCCCCTTGAAAAAGAGACAACCTTCAGATAGGCTTCTAGTAAGATGGATTGCTGGCTCAGCCTACTGTTTTACCTCTACCCTTGAATATTGGAGGGGAATATGAGGAAAGGAAAAGAAACAAGAGAAGTAACAAGCTAGGAAAAGGACAATTGTTAGCCCAGACCTATGAGAGTGGGCCAGGAACCAGAGATGAACTGGAGGTAAGGAGGCACCCTGGACAGTCCAGGAGGCCAAAAGCAACTCAGACCTGGGAGGAGAAGCCTCAGGTTTCCCCCATCATCTTGCCCACCTTAGACCTGGGGCTGAAACAAGGCAGAGAGCGTGGCCAGGAGCTCCCCAGGCCTCACACCCACCTCTAGTTTGGAGTGTGAGGCTGAAGATGATGTGGGGCTATGAACTGTTTATCAGTAAATATGAAAATAAAAGCAGGATGAACTGCAGTATCAATAACTTTGGTGGAAATCATTTGATGAGCTCTCAAAATGATGCTATTTTACCAAGATCCCACAGCTAGACGTTCATTTCATAAACTATAAATTAAGCCCTGGGGTAAAAAAAAAAAATGGAAAATTCATAGTTTCTTCCTTAAAGATACCAACTGCCTAGTTGGGATGATAAAATACAGACATGCAAAATATTTAAATAGAAATGCAAAGGGATAGTATATGAGTTAGGGCGAAGATATATGGCCTAGAAAATAGGAAGTATAAAAGAGAGCCTAAAGGGCCAGGAAACCTCTAGGCTGGGTCCATAGAGATGGCCACCTATAGAAAAAGGTGCTCCAGGAAATACAGAGAACATCAGATACAAATCTTCCCCTGAAAGCGTTACCAGGGTTTGAGATAGGCCATGAATTGAGGGGAGAAATTCTTGCAAAATGCATTATTAGAAGCCATTCTCTTTGGGGTGGGTTTGCGAGGAGCACGAGAGAAGGGATGGGATACTAACTGCAGGAGGCAGCATGACTATCAATGAGGGAAGGAACTAAGGCTTCCGAGGGACCTGACCGGAAATCCCACCCAGCCCACAGGGCCTCAGTGACCTTGGGCAAGTCCCTTGACCTCCCTGGACTTGTGCATCTGTAAACTGGGGATTATGAAACCTACTGGGCAGAGTTTGTTTTGAGGAATAATGAGGTAATGTATGAAGAGTACTCAGCAAGAGCAGTCACTCAACATATAGTGAAGTTTAATTAATTTGTCACAATAATGTCACAAGTAGGATACCCTCATCCTTCCATTTCTCTGCCTTTCTCCCATCTCGTTGGGCCAATCCAAACTTGGGGACGTGGTATTTTTATTTTTAGATCCTAGAAAAATTTCCTTTACAAGGTATCCATCAAGTATGGAAACATGAATAATATTGTTTTATTTTTTACATATTTATGAAGTTCTTAAAATTGCATGTATTCATCTGTGTCCCAGGCTTTATGGATACCCTGTAGAATAAGAAAGAGGGAGGGATTTCCAGGGAAGGTAGTCTTCTAAGTTTTTTATTAGAGGCCGCAACTCTGCACCAAACACAGAGTAATGAGTTATTAAAAAGAGAAGAAAAGTTAAAAAAGAAAGTACATGCTGCCTTCAAAGGAAGATAAACAGTTTCATAAACGAGAAAGAGTTGAAAACGGGGCTGACGCCATGAGCCCGTTAGACCCAGAAGCAGGCAAAGGCCCCTGGAGGCCAAATTTCCACGGGCTCCAAACCCAGGCTTTCAGGCTCCTGAGATCTTAGTCACAAGTATCCACTGTAAGCTTCAGTTTCTTCATCTGCAAAATGGGAATAAAAAGAGGACTCACTCCTAGGGTTATTGTGACAATAAAAAAGAAATGTTAGAACATTTAGAGAACTAAGAACAGAAGCTGGCATAAACTAAGTGTCCAGAAATGCTCTTTTCAGTTCATAACAAAGCAACTCTAGTAGGTTTTAGATGGAGGAAGATCAAGTTCTTCACCAATTAAGTTGGAGGAACTCGAAGTGAAAACATGATAACAATTATTGAAGAAACAATCTTTCTATGTTGGTCCCATAACTCCTTAAAGACCAAGAAGGAAAGGAAAAGACAGGTTTGAACACGAGAGAATTACAGACAAAAGCTCCATCTCATCTCACTCAAAGGACTCATATCACTTCTTCTAAAATGAAAAAGGAAATGAAAGAGCTATGGTTCTACTAAAGAAGGTAGAAGAGAACTGCAGGTATTTTCTTTTCAAAGTAAAACTTATAGAGAATCTGTAATTTTATAGGAACATTTCACTTTTTTACTTTAGTCACAAAAATGATTATACAGAGCAATATGCATTTATATGATATGTAAAATGTAACAGCATCAGCTAAAATTTCTTTTTTTCTCATAACTGTGAACACGCTGCATCAATTGTGAAAAGACTGTATCTTACCATAAGATGTGTATCCATAAAATATAATGAGCCTCCAGTCTCCCAACTCCAGTGTGTCAAAGGCTAAGATGACTGTGGAGTCCAATAAGAAAAACAGTGCCCCGGCCTGGTGGGCACCGATTGCCCCTGGAGCCCACACAAGCAAACCAGCACATTCTAGTGACTTATGACTACACGGCCATGGGGCAGAGGTCGCATTTCCCACTCTGATAAGTGTGACAGAGAGGTGAGTTAAATCTTCCCAGGGGGGACAATCTAGAGCATAAGGAACCAGTTCTTATCCTTGGGGTTGGGGTCACCAGGGGACCAGGATCCCCATCGTATGTGACAGGCTTTGTTCTGTTTCTCGGTTTCCCAGGAATGGCAGATTCTCCTGAATCCTCTCCTCAGTTTTCCCTTCTGCTACTCTGCTGTTTGTCACCTCCTCCCTCTTCCCTCTTCTTTCCTCTCAGGTTTCCCAGAGCCAAGGGTCAAAGAAGTTGCGACCAAGGAGTAACCAGTCCCCTAACCCTGCACCTCCAAACCGGCTGCCTCCTCGCTTACTTTAGGAACCGCATGTCTCAGAGAAAAAGGTCTCCTTGCCGTTCTCTGGTTCACAGCAGAGGGGCGATGCTCACTCGGAGGAGGCTCTCTCTCAGACAAGGTCAGCGCCGGTTGGCTGGGGGCAGGGGGTGGGGGTGGGGGGAGGTGGGGGGGATGTGAGGGGGGGATGGGCAGCTCCCTCCTCCCCTGTCACCCCTGCAGGAAGCAGGCTGGAAGACTAGAGCATGAGTTTTGTTAACCTACACCAATTAAAAAAAAGTCAAACGTTGCTACAAATCCCTACAACTTTTCTCAATATGATAGTTAGGAACACCCACACTACACCAGGGTGTTCTCCTGAAATTGGACAGTAAATGAACAGGCCCAAGACTTGGCAGGTTTATATAATTATCAATCAATTATTCCCAATCAGGTCAATATGCTTACAAAAACAGGTGGACACATAAGTAATTTGTTAGGAAGCTACAAGAGATGGAATATGGAGAACTAAAAGGGAAATTGCTATGAATCCACAGAATATAACCTATAGCACGATGTGTCAGCCACATCCTCTCTCTCTCTCTCTCTCTCTCTCTCTCTCTCTCTCTCTCTCTCTCTCTCTCTCTCTCTCTCTCTCTCTCTCTCTCTCTCTCTCTCACACACACACACACACTCACACATAGGAAAGCCAGCTGTGCTTTGGATAACACTACTTGAAGATGTTTATGAATCTCTATTTAACGTGAGCTGTTCTTGTCGCCTTTCTTTTCTCACTCTTGCTCCTTGAAGATAAAATGAAATCAAAAGCCCAACATCATACATATCATCTGGGAAACTCTTATCCTCAGGGTTGGGGGCATCAGGGCACCAGGCCCCTAGGGAATTCTCCTTGCCCTGGTTGCAGGTTCCCTGAGGAAATTTAACCATGTTTGAATTATTCTTCAAGGGGCTTGTTTGAAATACAGGGTAGATTTTAAATGCACTTAGATAGATGCCTAAATATCTACTGAATTCCTTCAACTGACAGTCCCAAGTTGGGGTACCAATTAGCTTGGGAACCCTCTTGAAGTTTAACTTCGAAGTGCTGAATAAATCTGTCACTACCTTTTTACTGTGCCATGCTGGCCCACTAAGAAATCCCATAGTTATTCCAGGTATACATACTACATTTATTAAAGATAAGGAAGGGAGTGACGGATGGAGGGAGGGAAGAGGAGAGCATAGGTGTGCATTTTCAGCCCATGCACACGTTAGGCAGGCCAGGCTTTACACGGGACCTCACGGGACCTCTGAGCCACACTGCTGAGTCAGAGAGGCAGAATATATCCTCTGCAGCCAAACACTGACAGCTATATGACGTGAGCTAAATGCCATAACCTTTACGTGAGTTAACCATGCAGAAATTATTTTTAAAAGATCACGAAGTACATCTGAATGAACTATATGCCACCCATTAAGAGCCAAAGAAGTTATTGATGATGAAATGAAGCCAAACAAGGAATTTGCATATGTGAAATACCTTTGGATTAATTAAGTCCTCTTCCTTTCACCCCCACCTGCAACTGGTAAATAATTGATAGGTGCGAGGAAGGAAGCGCTGAGTACAGTGTAAGAAATGTGTCATATTTGAGAACTTGCTTCTGGCTAAGACAGAGAGAAGGTGGGAACTTCACACAAAGGCCTCGAATGTCTGAGAAGTGTCATGGCCAAAGCCCATCAAGAGTTTCTCCTTCCTACTGCCACCCCATTCTGCGTCTCACTGGATGTTTCATTCACCAATTCTCCAAATTGGCCTTTCTCATAACTGTAGCTTCAGCCTCTGTGAGTCACTTCTGGTGACAAACTTGCCCGGATGTTATTATAGATGCCTCTCCCTAGAAAACCAGAATGTGGTCCAAAAGGACACTGTTCTCTGACTGCTCTCACCTCACAGTGGCCTTTTGTCCGAAAAAAATAAATGAATAAAAATAAAAAAAGATAACCTATCGTTACTATTGTTATCACTGTTACCGTGACACCTTAACAGAAATACTCATTTATTCATTCATTCAAATATCGAGCCTCTAAGTGCAAAATGCTGCTCTAGAATCCCCTAGTTTTCAACCACTGTCCATTCTGACTATGGATTGCCCATCCCAACCCAAAGGAATGTTGTACTTTAAGGAAGTGTATCAAGTGTTGGAACAATTTCTGCAAAGAGCCAGATGGCAAATATTTTCAGCTTTGTGGCCAGGTGGTCTCTGTCATAACTGCTCAACTCCGCAGTTGTAGCGTGAAAGCAGCCATAGACAATAAACATGTAAGCGAATGAGTATGGCCATGTTCAAATAAAACTTTATTTACGAAAGAAGACAGTGGGCTGGATTTGGTCCATAGGCCAATTTGCCAATCTCTGCTCAAAACCATGGTTCTTCACTGCTTACCAAATTAAACCCTTTGTCACTTTTCCCTTCCCAACCTACCTTTTCAAACTATACCCTACCACCTCTCCTAGTTTCCAGTCCGTCTGCAGCACTCACAAACACTCCAGGTATTCTTCCATTTCTATGACTTTTATTCTGCCTAGAATGTCCTTTCTCCTCTCCTCTACTTATCAGTGTCTTCAGTTCCTCATAGTTCCTATGAATGGCGTCTATAGATTTAATATATGAGTACATATATCCTGTCGATCTCTTTCCCTCAGCTCTCAACCTCTGGAAGCTAGTAACCCTATCCCATTCCCGTTTACTAATTTCATAGAATCCAACAAAGAACCTTGGAGATAGATGTTGAACTGAATATATTAGGGAACATGCAAGGTAAAGGCTTTGCTTAAATTATTGGAATTATAAAATGTTGTAACAATCATCATATTTAGATGATGATGATGAGATGATAACGATGATGATGATTTCTATTTTACTGGATGGAAGGGAGAAGCATACTGTGTGAAACAAACTATGTTTGATATCTCTAGTGGACACCAAATGTCCTCTTGAAACCTTACATAATTTCACATTAATTAAAGAAGAGAGTACTAGGTAGTGCCATGTAATCAGGTATATTCTAAAAGGTTCCTCAAAACATATAAAAGAAATCTAGTATCTGGATCACTTAAGACTAGACTGGATAAATGACTTTTAAAGTCCTAAATTAAGCAAATTCACACATACCCCCCAAAATTCCAAAATTAAGGAAAGCGAATACGGGTAACAAAGATCCAGGAGGGTTAGAGGAGATGTGCCCAAGGCGACTTGAACAGTTTTTCCATTACACCTTCCAATTCCCTTAGAGATGGAGGGAGGATAAATGGAGTCCTTCCATTAGGCTCTAAAGGGGCCTTTCAGCAGGTGAGGGGAATGAGAAGCAGTAAATCTGCCTTCCTGACTCAGTCCCTCCTCTACTTGAACATTATGAATCACAGGCATTCGATCAGTGGGCTTTCACCTTCCCCACTCAGCAGCAGACCAGCATGGACTTCCTCACCACCAGTGGGAGAAACACAGAGTTTCATCAATAGAGAACAAACGAGCTGGCTGAACCAAAGACTGACTAAACATCGGTGCAATAAAAGAGAGAAGAAGAAAGATTTTTTTTTTTTTAAGCAATAAACCAATTCATCCACCTGCTCTTGCAAAGTAGAGGATCAATTATGCCAACAAAAGAAGGCACAATGAGAACTAGAAGAAGAACGCCGCTGAATGCATGAGCTCATCCTGTGTGTGGATGGATTGAAATACACAGGCTGACCTAGGGAAGGAAAAGATGATGCAAGCGGATAATGAAGAAAAAGAGGGTGGGGGGCCACGCAGGTGTCCACGATGCTGGACCAGTAAAAGTACCCAGGGATGGGGACAGAATCTGTTCCCTTCCAGAGAACTCACTCATGACGCCAACCTGGTGGATATGCTGAAATTAGGATTGGAAGAGGCCCCCTGCACCAACCACTTCAGAGCGGTACAGTCATCCTTTTGACTGTCAAACAACAAAGAAACACCAGCAGGCGGCAAACAGCTTTCTTTGTCTTTACACAGCTTCTTAAAGCCCAGCTGAATTCAGAAATTCAGAAGCAGCTGTGTGACCCCCTCTAACCAAATGGGGGGGGGGGGAGAGAGAGAGAGAGAGAGAGAGAGAGAGAGAGAGAGAAAAGGGGAGGAGAAGGGAGAGGAGGGAAGGGGAGACTTGGGCATCGTTGAGTGACTGAAATTAAGTTGCATGTGTCAGAGTAGCCAAGAAAGAACAGAGATTATCGTGGCACCAGCCAAAACGTATAAATAATTCTTAACGTTTAACTGTACTTAATGGGGGGGAAAGACTGAAGACTGTGACGTTCTATTAGCTCAAGACATCTGCTGAATTACATTCACTGGGTACAAAAAAAAAAACGTGGAAAGTAGCTTTGATCACACTGCTGCCCCACTCAGAAGCCTTCAATGAATCCCATTTTTTTCAGAATAATGTCTAAATAGTAAGCATGTCATTCAGGGCCTACTATTGCCAGATCTCAATCTAGGTTTTCAGCCATAGGCAGCCTGCCCTCTGAACCAAGCAAGTTCATTTTGACTCATGCTCTTCTCTTTGATGTGGTTCCCCTTCTTACCCATTTCTATCAGACAAAACCTACTTGTCCTCTAAGACTTTGCACAAATACCACTTCCTTCTTCAAGGCTTCTCAAATAGCCCCATCTGAGAGCAATCTCTAGCTACCTTTAGCACAGTAAAGCTTCCCTGTAGCCCTGACACTTTCATACTTTCATAGTATGACTTTTAGAAAAATAAATTTCTGAACCTCTATCCACAGAGTTCTGATTCAGGAAGTCTAGGGTGGGTTGAAAAAAACTGGCATGTCTAGCAAGTCCCCAAGTGGTGCCAACACTGCTGGGCCAGAACCCCACTTTGAGAGCCACCAGCAGAATAACGGTGAACGTCTCACCTCCCCTTCAATCGCTCCCTGGGAACAGAAAGGAGTTCTGTGTATTCCCTCACTTTTCAATACACATTTGTATTCAGTAAGTACACAACAAATATTTGTCAAATTAAATGTATGTGTTCACATTGCTTCATGTATGTTTGTGTATATACATTCATATTCATTCAACAAATATTTATTGCAGACACATACATTTGAAATATTCATGATATGGGAAGAATATTTAAAGTACAAACAGGTTTCTTAATCATCTCACATTTGGCAAGCTAAAGGAAAGTATGAATACATGATGATCCATTTTGCAAATGTGTTCTGTAGAAGAGCACCATTAAAATTCAGCAGGAATCTGTTTGAAGAGTGTCCATCTGTGTTCATATGAATCTCTCATTCTGCCCGAATAGTCAGCTAACCCATGCTATATAATGCCTCAGCTTCCAGACAAGGAAGCGTGGGATTTTCATTTCTCATTCCACGGATTTACAAGTCAGCCCGACACCAGGGTAGACATTCCGCAATAATTCCTCGGCAGACCATCCCTACCCACCAGATGGTAGAGTCACCCTGCTGGGGTTCAAATCCTGGCTCTTCCCATTTCTAGAGTATGACCTTGAATGAATGGCTGAACTGCTCTAAGCTGCAGTGAACTCAGCAGTGACATAAATATAGACAATAATCACATACCTGCTTCCTGATTGTTATGAAAACTGAAGTGGTAAAGACATAGGAAATGTTTACCTGGCACAGCCTAGAAGTTTTCATCAGTGCTGTTATGTTAACATTAATACAGACAAGGCAACCTTGCAGAAAGCTCCCACTGTCCTACATCTTCTGGGGCCAAAAATCTTATTTCACCCAGTGACCCTCTGGAGTCACCATCAAGTAAGCCAGACAAAACTAATAAATGAAAACGTTTATATTTTAAACTTTCAAGGGACATAAAAATTACCTGTACTCCTCATTAATGATTGTACCATTCTTTCCACTGTTTTGATAACTAAAGGGAATGGTGGCAGCATTTTGATTAGGGGATATAGTGCTGCCTTGGTGACTTTGATCATTGATTAACTGATATCACCACTCAAATCCTATAGCCAGCACCAACAAACAACACCCATTTTGCACTGAAACTCCCTAACCCATGAGACTACAATTATGGAGTGCCTAAAGATAATTTTGCCTTTTCAGCCTGTGAGGCTAGATACCATTTCATCCAAATTTCCCCATCTACTCTGATATCATTGGTGGGATCTATAGGATAGGGCCAGCCTTTCTGTAAGGTTTCAGTAGTGTTAGATACGTGTCCACACGAACTCTGTCAAGTTTACAAGCATTGAGTGCCTAATAAGCTATGCAGACTATGAAAATCCAGAGCTCATTTCTGTCTGTGATTTTAGTTGTGCTGCAGATTGAGGTGGACAGGGCGTTATATTTCTCCTGTCTGAAAAACGTTCCAAGAGGAATTGGCATTTGTTTTGTGAAATGGCCATTTTAAATGAACTTGAACATAGGAGGATGTTGACATAAAACTGAAATGACAGGAAATAATTTGTGCTTAGCTTGCTGTTTGCAATTTTGTTATTGTAAATATAACTGATACACATCAGGCACTATGTTCATAATTAATGCTTCCAGACTGATCCTACAACAAAGACCATCCTTCCAATAAGAAGTGAACTTATACACTCAACTTCCACAGACCTTTGGTTCTCTTATGTAATTTTATGTATTGTGTAGATTATCCCGTTCCTTATTGCATTAGATTCCTAGGGCTACCATAATAAATTATCATAAATTTGGTGGCTTAAGAAAAGCAGAGATTTTTTTGTTCTCACAGTTCTGGAAGCTAGAAGCCTGAAATCAAGAGGTCAGCAGGGCCACACTCCCTCCGATGGCTCTAGGAGACACTCTGATCCTTGTCTCTCTTTCAACTCCTGGGGTCTGTCAGCATTCCTGCAGTTGTACCACTCAGCTTCTGCCTCCGTCTTCACATGGCCTCCCTGTGTCTCTATGTCTTCTCCTCCTCTGCCTCATATAAGGACATGTTTTGTTAGATTTAGGGCCCACCTAGATAATTCATGATGATCTCAACTCAAAATCCTTAAGTTAATTATATGGGCACAGGTCCTTAACCCCAATAAAGTCACATTCGTGGGTCCTGGGGGATATATCTTTTTGACGGAAACCATTCAACCTCTTACATTTCTTATACAGGGGTGTGTGTGAGTGGTTCATCTCCCTGTTGTACTTCGGGCTCCTTGAGGTAAGGGATTTGTTTGCTGTATTACTGATGCCACCAGATACTCTGTGCTCAGTACTCAGAGTACCACCTGATGGATAGCTCTTTCAATGTGTATTGAGTGGATCACCACATAATTTCAGAGCATCATGGCAACTCCTGCAGTATGATAGCAAAATCGTGGGAAAATATTCAGAAGTGGAGGGACAGCAATTCTAAAAACCATCAAAAGGTCTAGCCACCAATTGTGTCAGGAGCCAGGAAGCAGCTGGCGAAGTAAACCAATAGAGTGGAAAGGAAATAAGATCATGACCCCAGATATAAAACGCACACCGAGCACAGTGCTTGTCTGAGAGCAAACTGATCGCAGCAGCTCAATGGACGTTTACAGAGAGTTCCATGAAGAGAAACGCATTCAGGCATTTTCTCAAGGAAGAGATAGACAATAAAACTTTTAAAGGATTTACAGAAAGTTAACCTTATTTATTCTTGCCCTTTGAACAAGATCTTTTGCTCATCAGATTAAATATAAAGAATGAAATTGGTTTATGTGAAAATTGGATACTAAAAATGAAATAAAAATGAGTCCTCCTGTATCTTTATACGTGATTTAGATAATGGAAACTAACATTTGCATCATACTTCACAGTTTTTAACGTATTTTCATAAGTGTGATTCCATCTGACATAACCAATGCCTTATGAAATCAGTCTTGTGTGAGAAAGTATGTGTTGAGAAATTAAGTGACTTGTTCAAGGTCACACAAGTGGAAACATGCAGAACCCACTTGAGTGTGGTTATCCTGGTTCCAAATTGGATGTGTGTGTGTGTGTGTGTGCGCGCGCGCGCATTTGTGTGTGTGTGTGCGCACGTGCATGTGTGTGTGTTTGTGTACATGTGTGTATGCATATGTGTATGTGCGTGTGTGCATGCATGTGTGTGTGAGATTCCTCTCCCCACTATATTGCAAGCTCCTCCAGAGATCTGTCTCCTGTATTGGTGATTCTACAATGTACATTTTTATGTGTGGTTATACAGTTCCATTACAAAATATTTTAAAAATCTGATTCATACATATTTAATTTACTTCACAAGCTATGCCTGAGAACAAACTTGGAAAAACGTGGATTCCAATAAAGAGTGATATGAAGAAAATTAGATGTGGGTTGGGGAAGAGGTGAGGAATAGAGAGAAAAAGTAATGCATTGCTTAGAACTTCTCTATGCCTTCAAAGAAAGGGAAAACTCACTTTTCCTGGAAATAGGAAAAATATTGTTCTAAAAATTCATTGCTGTAAATTGTACTAGATCAAAGTACTATTCATCATTTGTTAACAAACTGCCTTACATTATTCCCAGGTTGGCACCAACTATACCAACCAACTATAAGTTTCTAAAGGACAGGGATTATGTCTTATATTAGGAAAGAGTTAGCAGCCATGTTTCACCCATCCTACCCTGAAAACTAACACTGGACACTCAGCATTCAATAACTAGCTATCGACTGAGAAACAAAACAGATTCTCCTGATTCTTAGAAGTCCCCAGAAAAATCTCTTTTTCAGGACAAGGGCTCCCCTGCATCTGCCATTTTGTGGTGAACCACCATCACTTTGTTCCTAAATTAATCAAAGCCAAAATGCCTTAAATAGAAAGCTGAACGCTGACTATAATGCAGCAGTTGGAATGCAGGTATAAGTGGATAAGTGCAGCTTCTTTATTTTTTTTTTTGAGGGCTGTGTCACTGGCCCTCATATGTGGGACCCGAACCGGGGTCGCTGGCTTCCCAAGCCAGTGCTTAACCACAGCGCCACTCGGTCGGCCCAAATAAGTGCAGTTTCTGAATGTCAGTGCATAACTGGCTTTTGGAAGCATCTTGCTAAAGGCCTCTTGGCTACTTGACCCTGGTCTGCTCACTCCTGAATGCCAAGATATGAGAGCAGAACAATCCTCAGCTGATCTCATGAAGAGAAATGGCTCAGAGGCCATATCTTCCCAGGAAGCCAGAGGCAACAGAAGGTGCATCTAATCCCAGGTGCTGAGACTCCAGGGAGAGCTCCCCACAACCCCAGTGAGAGCCTGTGCCCAGTTCTATTAGGACATGCAGATATGAAACACTCCTAAATCCTTCTCTTTTGTGTTAGAGGCCATCTCTTTCTTCTTTCCAGGCTCCAAAAAAGACCATGAGTTCCTTATAAACCTTGCTTCTAAAAAGATTTGCTCATATTCAATGAGTCTGTGTAATTTCTGTGAAAACTCACTAATTGGGGGTGGGGGATGAGGCGGGGGTCTGTTCTTCGTTGTATCTTTGGAATTAGAAAATTAGCCTTTAATCAAACAAGCACCTCTTTTCATGTTTGAAAAGAGAGACCATAAAACAAAATGCAAAGGTACTCGGCCTTGAGGTCATAGGCCTTGAAAATCTATGGACCTAATTCTCATAATCCTATACTACCCCAAATTTAAGAGGTCCCTGGAATTCCTATAGCACATTCAGAAACACCCTAGGGTTCTTGAGCCCTTGGCAAAAAAAGCAGGCACTTGTACACCTGTGTTTTAGACAAGCCTCATCCTACATTTTCAAAAAGTTACTATAACATCTGTGTAAATCTTTCTAGAAAAAGAAGATAAAATAGTCTTTCATCCTCAACATTCTAAAACACATGACCAGCTGTGTTTGGAGTGACCCCAAACACAGGCTTTGGGGTCAAGCAAATCTGTATTTGGATTCTGGCTCTGTTCCTTTCTAAGATCACTGACTTTAGACAATTTACAAATCTATCTGAACATGATTTCCCAGATCTCTAAATACACAATGAAACATATCTAATAGATCGGATGTGAGGAGTAAAAGAAATAATCTCTATAACATGACCGGTGTAGTGTCTGAACATGAAATTGGCTGTGTTGATTCAATGGCTGGTATCATCATCATCATCATCATCACTGTCACCATCAAAAAGAACACGACTGGGATTCCATAAAGACGACAAGAACTTGAAACGCTGTGGAAAACAAATCTAGACAATCCCCGCCTCTAAGAGTGCACAGTGTACTACCACCTAGATCTTAGGTTACATTACAATGTAAATGTAATGTACAAAGCACGAGGGGGCTTTCATCACAGAGCGGAAGTGCTGTCCACTATGCAGGAGCCCATGGCCTGGGCCCCCAGGGCAGCATTCTGTCAAAGCCGGGGTCTCACTAGCACAGGTTAAATATGGAGCTGCATCTAAACTCCCTAGAGTGGCATATCTGTCTTAGACAAATGAATGCAAGAGGATTATTTAGCCATTCTTAAGACTGTTAAACATTTTAATGAAGCCAACAATTTTTAAACGTTTAATAATATTTTATAGCAATGTCTTTTTCTTGTTCTTGCTTTGATATGCCTTTTCCACATGATTAAATTTGACTTCCACCACTTATCAGAGTGCGTAACAGAAAATAAAGCCTCCTGAAAGTGCTTGGGATTAGAAAAAAGGAAGAGGATATACAAGGGAAAGAAGAAAAGGCAGGATGAGAGAAGAAGGTACCAGATGTGTGTTCATTTGGTAACTCAAGGAATACTGCTTGAATATCTAATAAGGGCTAAACTCTGAGTCAGGAACCAGAGGCACAATGATATTGTAGATGAAATAAGGTTCTTACTCTAAATAAGCTCACACAAGTCAGTGCTTTTCTTTCTCCTTATTTGTTTCATTAATAGAAATTCAGAAGAGGAGAGAGAAAAATGGGTATAACTCTATTGTTATAACTCTATCTCAGTGTGGCTGAGATCATTCACTGTTCACCAAATATCTGTGCTCCCTTCCATAGGGTTGAGTTTTTCAACTAAGGCAATAGTGGTATTGTGGTTGCAGTTGTAGTCAGCCAGAGACTACAATTCCCAGATCCCTCTGCAACTAGATACAACCTTGTGACTAATTTCTGGCAAATGGAATGTGACCAAAAGTGATATTTGCCACTTCCAAGTATATCTGCCAGCTGAATTTGACACCTAGAACTACCACCCGGAAAGCCCCATGTTGAAAGGGCAGAACCTCTGTCTGCTTGGGTCCCGAATCACTGTGTGTGACAGAACCTTACTTTCCTTCCCCTGATCCTAGCTGCTCAAGCTACATCTCGGTGAGCAAAACTAATACTAAAACAAAACTCTTCTTTTGGTTTAGCTTGCTGAGATTTGGAGTTCTGTTCCTACAGTTAATGTTTGCTCTAGTTAATAGAAGTTCTAAATTCAATTTTCAGGTAGCCTGAGATACATCTATGTGCATTGATGATAAGAGCAAACTATCTAAACTGTCAAGATTCTTTGCTTTTGAACTAGAATTATGTCAAGTCATCACAGTATTGCTCTTTAGCATATGCTGCTCTGATGCTCTATTAAATTGTCAATGACATCAGAGAAAACTGGAGACAGAGGTGGTGGACTGTTACTTCACCCACATGCAGAGCGCTCAGAGTGGGTGTGAGTCATCTAACAACAATTATTTTAATGGGCAAATAAGACAATCATTATGTAGTAATGCAATTTGTTTAGTGGATAAGATAATTTCATAACACCTTGACTTTTGCCTTATTTGCAGATTTGAATTTAAGACCTTTCAATCAACATTCCTTTTATAAAATGTGACACTCTTTCCCTTGCCTTTTTTGTTGTCTTTGTCTAATTACCAATAACATTATTGATCATTTCTTCTAAAAATAAAAGCCACATTTAATAAATGCTTTCTATGAGTCAAAATCTGGCTAATCTGGCTATGTAATTTTCACAAGCATATTTTAAATTTATACAATTTACATATGCCAAACTTCATATTATGCCACATGTCTACTCTCTAAGACATACATACATATATTTAGTATATGTTTGTGTATAAATAGTTATACATAGATACAAAAACATAGATACATATACTATATATACATGGAATCTTAAAATAATCTTAACTGAAAATAATATGAAACTTACATCATGTTAGGTCAGGGGTGAATAATAATAGCAGCCAGCATTTACTGAATATTAGTTATGTGTGAGGTACTCTCCTAAATGCTATTTATTTATTAATTTATAAATCCTCATCACAAGTCTAGGAAATAGGTATTAGCATTGACCCTATCTATATACAGATGACAAAACTGAGGCCTAGAGAGTTCAGTGACTTCTCCAAGATCCCATAGCTGATTAGTGGCTCAGCAGGATTCAGAATCAGGCTGCTTGGCTTTCAAGTCTGATCCCTTAGGCCCTTCACTGATGGCACTCGGGCATGTTAATATGTCTCTGATTAAAGAAAACATATAAACTCATGTTTGTTTTAGAATGATGCAGGGTGTGAGGAGTTATTCCTGTCACCATGAAACCAATTTTTTTAAATCCCTGAATCTAGAATTAATAGGAAAATATAGTGCCATATATTCAAGTCGGATAGGCAGATAGTCTTAACAGGAAACCTAAACAGAATATAGAGCCAACCCATCAGAATCAGAAAGGTGAGCAGCCATGGAAAGGTCTGTGACATTGGCCTCATGCAGGCATGTTGGAAGGGTTGTTAGGAGCTGATGGGGGCAGGAGTGTGGAAAATTGCTCACAGTTCATATAGCCACAAGGTATTCCTCTGGTGGTTCGTCCTACCTTCCCACTCTGCTGTTTTTCTTTCATTTCCCAGGAACAAAACTCAATGTGATATATTTTTAAATATGTAAAAATACATGATTAATAAATGCTTTCTGATTGTGAAAAGCAGTGAATGTGAGAAAGTACAGGTGGGTCACAGGTGACATAACACAAAGGTTTGTACAAGGATTCAAACAGGGTTAAGAGCCATTAGAAATCAGAATAACATTCTTAAAATAACAATGTCATGACTAAATGGACTAAAGTAAAACAGAAGTCCAGTGCTTTAAAGAACACACTGACATTGTACAAAAAAATAAATAAAGCAAGCACGATTTAATCATGGAACTATTCATCTGAATGACTCAATGATATTTGACCATTGCTAATCTAGCCTCTTTACACAGGGAGGATAAAGCACTAATCTCTCCTACAATTAAGGGTGCACCATATACTTACCATGTATTAAAATAAATCCTTCCCTACTCAACAAATTCAACAAAGGGAAATTCAGCCAAAGCTGAACTGAGACTAATGGATCAGGCTTCAACAAACCTGGGCTGGAGTGACAAGTCTGCACTCTCTGAGTGTGTGATCTTAAGAAAGATATTTCACCTCTTCAATTTCCCATTTAAATACACGTGAAGTGTAACCCTAAGAAATGCAGAAACCATGTGGTTTAGTCTCTGAGTTTTGTCTCATTCCAAAGCACAATCCAATAACAAATAGAAATGTTAAAAGTAATTACACTCTTCCCTCAAGTTTCATGAAAGGGTATTAAAAGTAACCCCATGCACAGTCTAAAGGAACATGATTTTTGCCTTCATTTCCCTCCTCTTTCTGTAATTCCCTCATCCTTTTAAACTGCTATGGTGCCTTAGCTTGTAAAACTGCCGAGAAACTCCTACTCCATTTCCAGCCTGTGTGCTTTTTTCTCCTTCCCACTTCACTCATTTGGTCTCTCACTCACTTACTCATTATTTAGATAAACTTAGTCTCTCTTCCAGTAAGAAAGAATGCCTCCTCTGTAGAAATGATATAAAAAGGGGTTATTGGGCTGGTGAGTTGCAATAAGGAAAGTGTCTGTGAATACACCTACATTAATATCTTTTTGTTATAGCACAGGAGGATAAAATTGCTTAACTTAAAAGGGCTTTATAATTATTAAATGAATAATGTCTGCAAACCTTCCTGAAAGGAGGGTGAGCTTTGTGCTGTGAGTACATGTTCCATATGCATAGAGAGGTAGATACATACATACATACATATATATAAACACACACATACATACCTACATACCTACATACATAAAAGGTGTATGTCCATTATTAGATAAAGGATGTACTTGGTATTCCGTTGTGCCTTCGGGCTCACTGTCCACCCTACGCTGCTCTCTGGAAAGCTTATCTTTCTGGGAGGCATTAGCAGAAAGGCGGGGGTTGGGAAAAGTGAGATTGAGATATGAATGCCCCTGGTGTCTTCCCAGCCAGTCCTCAGGTTGGTGGCACTTGCATTTCTCTACTGAAGTTTGCAGATCCTGTTGGGAAGTCCTCTCTGAGTTACAGCCACAGCTCTCTCTCTCAGTTCCAGTAACTGTTCCCTCTTCTTCTTCCTCCAGGCCTCTCAGTGAGAACAGCTGGGTGGTTTGTCATACCTATTGGCTTCCCTGACCACAGGCTTGTTTGCCCTCATGATTATAAGTAGGTCAACTCGCATTGTATTACCTGTCTGAGCATCTCACCAGTTTACCCACCAAGACCCTGACCGACAGAAAAGGGAAATCAGTTTGGGTATTTTCCTTCCATGAATTTTGACCTCATGTGGAAAAAAAGTGGCAAAAAAGCACTCTAAGCCTCATTTGCTTTGATCATAAGCCCCCACAGGAAAGCAGGAGTCTAAGGGGGTCAAGGTGAGTGTGTGGGGTTAGGGGTGTGGGTTCAGGGATAAGGAAACAGCCCCAAGTGATAAACCACTTGAGAAGACCCATTCCTCATCTTTAAAATGTGACATTCCAGTGGCTTCTGCTGCTTTGCAGGCAACAAGTTTTTCTTTCACTCAAATTACCTACCACACAATACAATAACTGAGAAATCATTTTGTATCATATTGGCTGGCTCCATGGCAGTGTAGTATTGTTTATGATACTTCAATTAAAATACATGTCCAGGAATTTCATTAAATAATTTTGTCTCATTATGTGGAAAGATTATCTGAAGGTTGCTTGTGCCCTCTGGACTTTTAAATAAGTGAAGAAAAGTGAGTTTTAATAACATAGCCATGGATTTCAAAACTTGTTATCAAGAAAAGTAGATCAATGTACTTTTGTATATTTATTTTTAGCTGAATAGGACATGCCCAATTACTTGGGATTATGAGAAATAATTCAAAGCAAATTTCACCCAGCCTAGAGGCATTTTTGTTTGCTTGCTTATTTGTTTGTTTAACCAGAAAAAATGGTTTCCAGGGCCCACTCTCAGTAGCTAAATTTAATCTTACAAGTGAACAGGGACCAAATTGTTGGAATTTACAATGGACAGAAAAAGTAATTAAGAATTCTTTATTGACCTCTTTTTTAAAAAAGAAGGGTCTAAGTGTTTAGCCTGCTAAAGCAAGTTTTGGTATTATTTCCTTACTATTTCTTATTAATAATAAGCTTTAAGCTCTGGGGGGGGGGTTAGAACTATTTATTTTTGTTCAATTGAATTCCTAGTACCCACCACAGTACCTGGCACCTGAAATGTGCTCAACATATGTTTATTTATTGAATAACGGGATAAGTGAATAAAGGCTGAGTTAATTTCTAATTCATTTCAAATCCTAAAGGATTTGATTATCTTGTTTTAGGGATAAAATTGTAATTAAGTCTTTATTTGCTTTAACTGTCTCTATATAACTCACAGAACTTAGTATTGCATATGGGCTCATGGAAGCTTGTTTATTCATTAATCAAATATTTGTTGAGCACTTACTATAAGCAAGATCCTAGGTTATGTACTATGGGGAACCATGAGGACAATTAGATACGGATGCTTTCTTCTGCAGGTGCAGTAGCAGGAATAAAATAATATAAATGACTGTTCTACAAGACAGTACATTTGTTCTTTGAGCACCAAGGAAAATCAGCTGAAAAGGAGTGAAAGTGCAGGACAACTGACATCTGTTTGGAGGGTGTGGAACTCAGGAGAAACTTCCAAGAAGAGAGGGCTTTTCCACTGGGCCTTGATGGAGCAATTGAATGTAGACCTTCAGGGAATATCCATAACCAATACTCACTCAACACCATGGAATATGCAAGTGAGTACTTTCACTATATACCTTCAACTAATCCTCACAGCATCCCAGTGAAATGTGTAAGGTTGCCTCAATTTTAGAGACTACAATGACTTAAAAATTTAAGAGAGGTAAATTTGCTAAGCCAGAAAGTGATCAAATGAATAAATCTCACCCCCCACAGAGTTCTAGAATAGATAGCATAAGTTGTACCTGTGAACTTTGGATTTGAACCAAATGTGAATTCCAAGTGAAGCGGGATCTTTTAACTGCATTGCATCGCCCTCTTGGGGAGGGTCTTGAGATGGACATATCCACAACTTGTAAGGTAGACCAGTTAGGAAACAATAATTTCCTGAGGTTTCAGGGCAGCAGCAATGAACGTATGGTTTCATATACTATAGCTCCCCTGGAGTGGCTGACAACAATAACAATAGCTAACATTTATTGAGTGCTTTTTATACGACATGCACCATGCAGAACCTTACATTCACACTCTCATTGAGTCCTCACAACCCCATGTGGTAGGGGGTTGAGTCCCCACAACAGCCCCATTATAAACCTATCTGTAATGAGAAATGAGAAAACCAGGCTCAGGATTATTAATACTGTAGGCAGAGTCACACATTTGATAAGTGACTGTACCATTATTATTATCAACAATCCTTTGGTAGGCAACCAATCCTTTAATTAGAAAGACAAACAATTCACAGCCACTTAATAAATTCTACCAGTGAAGAAACGTTACCTTCTATCTGAACCATTAGTGGTATTGCTGGGTCTAAAGAGTCATCTACTGATTTCCATCTTCATCAAATTTGTTCCACCATATATAATTGCTATGCAACATCTATGTATGCTGTCCACCTAATTAGGGGATTACAGTTACCAATGCAAGTGATAAATAAATCAGTAGACACATAAGCTTCTATTGATTTGTTGGGAAAGGAAATCCGCCGTTTCCTTTGATGCAGGTACAGCTCCTTGGAGCTAGGTTACCTCTTCTACACTGAGTCTAACATTCACACTTTCAAATGAAGTCTATGGCAGTTTCCAATTTTGTTTTTCCCTCTTTGCCTTTGAGAACTTCACTTCTTAATAAAACCAAATACACCAATTACTTTGGCTTCGTTTTTGTTTTAAGAGATGCTTTACTTCTTTCATTTGGCCTTTGAGCCTTAAACAAAGCCAGGCTTTGCTGATTTGATGTAATTTGGGTCAGAATCAGTCCCATAGAAGTAATTCATTCTTAAGTTGAATGAAAATTAACTTCGAATGAAAAGAGTGCTGGACTGATTGACTTGAAAAATGGGTTGCAGGCATGTTTCTTCCATTAACCAGTTGTGAGACACCCAGAGTGGTCTCTCTGTTTCTTCATCCATAAAAGAATGGAAGGGGGCTAGTGGTTTTCTATTGTTCTTTAAAATGTGAAATCCTACCATTCTACTGCACACAATGCTTTACGCATCTGTTAATTTATACATTCATTCATTCTTTCAACAAATGCTTACTGACTGCCCACAATGTTACAAAAGGTAGGGGAAAATTCTTTAAGCACATTGTCTTTTCACAAACATAACTCGGCTGGAAAAGAGCATTTTGGGGCAAAATCTCACAGTATTTAGAATAAAAGATTTGTTAAAATTATTTATTTAGCTCTTTTATTGGGAAATGTTTTAAAATAGGCTGAGAAATGATACTCAAATGGAGATCTGGTATCTTTAAAATAAAATCTTTAGCACAAATGCCCAACCTAAAGTAAGATATATTCTATAATTTCTCATCTTACTATCTAAGAAAAATAAATAAATAACTGACTTTCAGTGTGTATCTTTATTAATAGCAGTGCATGCTTTTACTTTAAGAACTATAGAATATTTTTAAAGTTGAGGTAGCCTATATCCCAGAGACCACTTTATACTATATGCAAGAAATTATCATGCTGTTATTTTTGCCTTCGGAGCAAGCTGCTAACTTTTTAGCAATTAGCAGTCCATAAAATATGTTAGCAATTGGCTTCCTCTAGACTAATTAGCAAGTTTGCTGTGTTTTTGTCCCAGCTGGCCATGCTATGTCTTTTAACTTAGCTCAGGCCTAGCTGTTTTGCCAGTTCCAGAACCTCTTAAAGTTTGTCAGTAATAACAGCTATCTCAATTGGCTTCTGATTTAAACTCTTCAGCAAAACAACGGTACCCAAGCTGGGTGCCCAAGCATTCTCAACTCTTATATCCTGTTCTCAGTAGATGCCCAGGGAACTCCTTACCCTCTTCAAAGCTCCAGGGATACTTAATGGGGATTTCCTCCATGGCCAACCTTTCCTACCCAAAAGCTCAAGTCTCTGTTCTTTGAAGTCTGTCCCACAGTATCATTTGTGAATTCTTACTCTTAGTCTCAGCACTCTGGTACACACTGTTAGACATCTAGTTTTTATACTCCTTGCATTATTCCTTTCCACTGTTCCATTCATCAATGCCTTCTGGCATTTCTCCTTCATCAAGCCCAGACTTTCTCCTCCATCAAGCCCTGATTCAGAAGCCCAGACCTGACCCAGGCCAAAATCAGTGTCACAACATGCCCCCTGACAGCAAATGGATAGCTGGAGATTTAAGCGTGGAAGTGAGCAGTGGCATGAAACAAATGGGAAAAATGGAAATGAGGCAACTGTCCAGAATCAAGGTAGGTATTCTGCCAAATAAACAGATCAGGCCCAAAAGTGGGTATGATTTGGGGGGAAGGTAAAGATGGGGAAATGAGACCAGATATGGTAGACTGCAGTGAGGGTTGGCGGAGGGTGATTTGAAGGGCATGAAGGAAAGGTAGTCATGGCAAATGGAAGACCTTTGGTCCCTGTGGGACATCATGATAAAGAGGGATAACATAAAACATTGAAAGTCAGTTGGCTGTGCAAGAAGAAGCCAAGAGAAACATGGTTATTTTTGCTGTAGGACCCTAGAAATATACAGGAATTGAAGACATCATATATTTCTGAAGAGAGAGCTAAAAACAGGAGGACTGGATGGAAGCTTGTAGAAGGAACAAATAGACTCATGGATAATCTCTGCATTGTGGCAAGGAAATATACTCACAGAATCTAACTGAAGAGAACTTCAGAGTTGGGGACCCAGGGCTAGATCATGCCAGGTATATGAAATCATAATGAAAATAGGAGGGTACCTATAAATTTATACATGACTTCTGAGACCAACTCACCTACCCTAAGCTCCATCTCTCCTCAGTTCCCCAGGCAGTGCCCACCCACCCATAAACACAAAATGTGCATACAGAGAGAAACTGACTTAGACTTGAGTAAGTGAAATATTGGAGAGACTGAATGACTTGAGAGAAAGTATCTATAGATGACATTTTGGAGGACAATTCCCATGATAAAGTGGCTATGCCTCACCTGTTTACATTCTAGTGAATTTCACTAACTGGTTAAAAAAACAAACAAACAAAAAAAACTCTTTGTAATTATACAACTTCTAATTGGTTGCTAGACTTTGACCATTAGGGAAGAACAAACAGCCATAATTCACCAGACATTGTAAGATAGTTCCTAATACAAACTTGAAAGCCAGAGACTAAGATAGAGAGAGAAAAGAAGAAGGAGAAGGAGAAGGAGAAGGAGAAGGAGAAGGAGAAGAAGAAGAAGAAGAAGAAGAAGAAGAAGAAGAAGAAGAAGAAGAAGAAGAAGAAGAAAGGGATAATATAGAGACACAGTGCAGGAAACAGACAAATAAGTTTTAAAGCCCCACTCTTAATATGTTAACAGCAATAATTTGTACCTATTTTTTTTTGAGGGCAGTGTCACTAGCCCTCATATGTGGGACCCGAACCGGGGCAGCTGGCTTCCCAAGCCAGCGCTTAATCACCGCGCCACTCGGCCGGCCCAATAACTTGTACCTATTAATAACCACAATCTGAATGCTATTTACAAAAATAATGAAACACAAAGCTCTTAGGGGAAAAAAATTATATATAATTTTTATATATATACACAGAGAGAGAGAGAGAGAGAGACAAAAAAATGTATATACATTTTAAGAAAGGAAAAAACTGTATTAAAATTACACTGATGGTAACCACTTTGAGCACCTCTTAGAATTGCAGAAGTCAAATGTGACTTGTATTCATCTTTTAATATCAGTATATATTGAGTATTACAATTTTAATACAGGTTTCCTTTCTTAAAATGTGTATACATTTTTGGCACCGTGTGTGTGTGTGTGTGTGTGTGTGTGTGTGTATATATATATATATGTGTGTGTGTGTGTGTATATATATATATATATATATATGTGTGTGTGTATATATATATATATATATATATATTCAGATATTTATTGAATAGGATTTAAAAATAAAGAAGCTATTTAGAAAATAAATAATGTCTAAAATGAGTATTAATGTGTAAAATGTAAATAAGCCAAAACAAGAAACATCACCTTCACCACGTGATTTATATGAAAATAAAACCAGAAGGAACAACTAAAATAATTGAAAGCGTTCTCTGTGGATTGAGATGGGGAAGGTTAGGTAAATATTTGCCTGTCTTACTATTTTCACTATAAGCATTGCAGAAATATTTTTATACAGTGACATGTGATAATTTCATTAAAAGAGACACAAAAATTTAACTTTAAAAACTACAATAGAGATTCAGTGGAACCCAGTAATGTGGCACATGGGTCAGGCAGTCAACAGATTGTAAGCCAATGGGAGTGGCTTTTATAGAGGCAGATTTCAGAGAACAGACCTGTGATACTGTGATAATAAGAAATATATATATATCTGATCTTTGTGCCAGGTTCCTGGCACAGAGCTTCTAAAATTTTTATAATTTCTTGAGTGATAGAGGAGCATTTTTTGTTTTTCAGAACAAACCCTGGACAGACATACCTGACTTTACGCTAATGAGGTGACAATTGGAGGATGGGGGCTAGTTGTCAGGGGAACCAATCACATGATTAGAGGGTTAGAACTTTCAGCCCCACCCCAAGACCTCTGAGGAGCCATGGAGTTGGGGATTGAGCTAATCATCAATGGCCAATGATTTAATCACACATGCCTAAATAACAGAACTCTCATAAAAACCCTACACAACGGCATTTAGAGATCTTCTGGGTTGGTAAATAGACAAGAGGTGCTGGAAAGGTGGCATACCTAGAAAGGGTATAGAATTTCAGTGCCACTTCCCTATATGTGCCCTAGGTACCTCTTCATCTGTACCCTTTATTATATCCTTTATAATATAATAAGCCAGTAAATATATTTTGCTGAGTTCTGGAGCCATTATTACAAATTATCAAACCTGAGGAGTGGGTTGTGAGGACCCCTGAATTATAGTCCCTTGGTAAGAAGAACAGATGACAAATTGGGACTTGCAACTGTCATCTGAAGTTGGGAGCTGCAGGTAGAGGACTAGTCTTGTGGAACTTAGCCTGTGGAGTCTGCATTATCTCCAGGCAGAACTGCGTTAAACTGTGGGAAATCCACTCAGAGCACAACAAGCATTGAAGAATTGCTTGGTGTGGAAAAACTCACACCTGGTGTCAGAAGTATTACAGAGTAAATAGTTTTCCTTTTAAGATCTAACTAACAATAAACAAGTCTGACGAGTAGGGGAACATATCATTGGATGAAATAGAAAATAGATATCCATAAATCCAAGCCATGACATCTAATGGAGAGAAAGATTGGACTTCCAATTTCCAAATTCCTAAGTTCTATTTGGGTATGTCTCATAGACAGAGATACTTTTCTAATATTAAGTATTTAAAGGGAATAAATCAATTCATGGAACTTTACTAAATTAAGTGATATCACAAATTTTAAAATGAACAAAGTAGCAACTTAGGCAAAAATTCATATCTCTAAACTAAAAGCTTATATTAACCAAAGATTTTCATTGGACATAAGACAAATACTCCTGGAGACAAAACACATGAATAGGAAGGATGTGAATTTTACATTATATGATTAAGGAAAGAAAATATGGCCATCTGGTTTGATATATTAATTTCTTCCCATCTTAGGGTAGATAAGATAAATTAGATATTTCTAGAAACATAAACTTATGGATTGCAAAAGATGTCCAGGATTTACTTAGGGGATATGGAAATGGGACAAAACAAAAAATACTTTGGCTTCTCTGTATTCCAACATCTTGTATTCATGTCCTTATATTAGACACATCACTGGCCTAGATTTAAAACAGCCTGAGTTGTCAGATCATGGATCCAAATCAGAATTCAGAACTGAAAGTGGGGTCGCTGTCCTTTCAAACGTCTATCGACCTCATGGATTCATATAACTTTAGAAAGCGTAATTCTGTCTAGTTTACCAGCCACTTAAAAATAAAACCTTTCTCCCTAAAGACATTATGCTAAGTCATTGCCAACTGGTTTGCATTTAGCAGAATTGTACTGGTAAGCCTTCTGAAATCCTTTCTGAAACAAGGCAAGGCAAGTGAGAGAGAAGTCAAGAAGGAGGAAAAAAGCAAGAACTTGAGATTTACTCTCTAACCTGAAAATAGTTGCCATGTCAGTGTCTTTCAGGAACATGCAAAGCCAACTCTAAATTTGGTCACCTACTGGTGCTAGTTAGAGACTCTGACTTTGAATATTCCCTCACCCTCCGTTCAATCAATCAGTAATCAAGTCCTGTCAATTCTTAATCCTTCCCCACTTTCCATCTTCCACCTCAGTACTTCCTATTTATTTTCCATGTTTACAATCTTTTCCTCCTCTAAGTTTTTAACTCTTTCTTATTTCCAGTACCAAAAGAGTTATGCTCCCAACTATCATCTTTCTTAACCCCTTATGACTCCCTCCTTGATACTGTATATTGGGCTGTCGGAAAAGTCATGATGCATTTTTGCAACCAGAAACATAGATAAAATACATCATGACTTTTCCGACAACCCAATACATTTCTTAGAAGGCCAGATATGGCACTTCCTGACATCGTCTACCTTTTCTTGTAACCTCATGTTCTTCCACTTACCCACATAAACCTATTTGTCAAGTTCATTCTAAACTCTGTTGGTCCCTAAGATCTTGCCCCCTGGTATATATACCCTTAAATAATCCACCCCCTTCCCGCCACTGAGTGCAGGCAGAACCTGGATGTTATTCTACACAACAGAATATGGCAAAGGTGATAGGATATCATTCCCATGATTATGTTTGGCATGTGGCAAAGGTGAAAGGATTTTAAAGATACAATTAAAGTCACTAATTAAAAACTTCAAGTTAATTAAAAAATTTAAAAAAAAGAATATCCTGTATGGGTTGGATCTAACCAGCCTCACCATTGAAAGGGGGCCCAAGCATTCTTTAGAAGCAGAGACTTGATGCAGTAGAAGCACTCCCTCTCCACCTTTGGCCCTGAAGATGCAAGCTGACAGGAATTCACCAGCCACAGGGATTAATTCTGCCAACAACTCGAGGAAGCTCTGAAGCAGATTATTACCTCATCAACCTGCAGAGAAAATTCAGTCAAATGTTTGATTTCAGCCTTATAATCAAGGTGAGGCCATGAGCAGAAAACTCATCCAAGCCCACTTGGACTTGAGATCTATAAAGACTGTAAGATAATAAATAAATGTTGTTTTAAGCCACTAAATTTGTGGTCATTTGTCACTCGACAACGGAAAATTAATATATTATGCCATTAGATTTTATACCTCCTTGTCATTTCTACATGTGTTTTGCTAGCAACTACCTACTTATCCATCCATGTTACTCTTATGAGCAGGTCAAGCAACATTTGTTGAGCAACTGTTATGTGCCAAGCATTGCACTTCATGGGAAAGAGATGCAGTATGCACAGATAGGTGTTCTAAAGGCAGAGAAGTTCACCTCATCCAGTGGAGCTTTGTGATGGGAGAAAATGGCAACACCACACTGGAGGGGACACTGAATGATGCACAGACTGTATCCTATGGGAGAAGGATATGAAAAAGCATCCCATAAAGTGATGGAGGCAGGAAAAGTCCTGGAGGCATGAAATGGAGTGGAATGTTCTTGAAATGACAAATAATTCTGCAGCATAAACACCATCATGAGAGGAGACTGCAGAGATAGGGAGAGCTGACCCCAGAGAAGCATCACTGACAATATCCCGTACGGAGCAAAAGGCCATTGCAGGAGGAAATGTAGTAAGACTTTATGTTTTAAATAGTCTGGATGATGGTTTTGAGGGTGATATGCACGGAAACTGAAGTACCAAATAAGCCCACCTATTTTAAATAGATGAGAGCTCCATGGAGGTCAGTGACAGGTGAAGAGAAGGGCATGGTGCAGCGAAATGATTAAGGGTAAAATTGGCAATCATTTGGTAATTGGTTGAATATTTGCAGGGTAAGGGAGAGAAAGTGCTAGGGATAATTACAAGATTTCTGGCTTTGTTTAGTTTGGTGTTCAAATGTCCCTTTCACAGAGCATTTTCCTGACCTCTCAAACACCCCCAGGATAGTTTTCATCCTCTGTCCCACTCACTACCATTGCTCCTTATCTGTACTCTTTTTACCATGTATTTCACTGTATTACAATGGTTCATTTCTCCATTTATCTTCCCCAAAGAACCTGATCCATTACACACTAAGCAGTATCTCTAGGGCTCCAGTAACTTTAAATCTTTGGCTCTGATTGACTAACAACAGCTATTCAACAGAATGCTATCATGATGCTAATATTATAGAATGGGGATGCCATTCATTTGCAAAACTGTTTCTAGTAGAAATACTGTGCCTTTGATGGAATACTAACTCCCTCTAGGCATGCACTTTAAAACAGGGTTTGGCTGTACTGTCACTGATTTTTGAGCTTTGTCTTTGGGTAGTCACCTGTGAACAGAGTTTTAATACGATCATGTAGGCAATCAACATAGTTTTGAGGTCAACTAACAGTCTGAACATTTCCTTCTTTGCACCATACAAAGTTACAGCATTAAGATGGGAATTAGAAGACAGGGAACTAAAATTTACTGAGCTATATGTACTACTGAGTGTCAGATGCTATCCAGGGATCAGAACTTGTCCTAAATTGCCTGGGATTTTAGGAAGAGTTTTGCCTAGCACTAAAAATTAAATCATGACTGTGACCCACTTGATCAGTAAGAATCTCTAATATTATCTGAATACAGAATAAATCTTTTTTTAAAAGAAAGCATTCAAGATAATCACTTGTCAGTAATTATAAAATAACATTCTACAAAGGCCTAAAAATGTATTACACTAGGAGCAAAGACATTGAGTTCCAACGCTAAATTTTCTGATGATCTATTGGTCTTTAGGCAAATACCTAAACGGTATTGAGTTTTCGTTTTCTTACGCATAAAACAAGTGTAAAAAGTCTAACTCACCATAACCATTACTATGGTAATGAAATCAAAAAATATATGTGAAAGTATTTGAAATGAAAAGGGCAATATATAGATGCGAAGTGGTCATATTTTATTTTTTATACTCTGACATCAAGAAATTTGCGATGTCCAGAATGTTGCTTCATAATATCTATGATCTTATAAAGATAAGCAGCCCTATGGGTTCTGGAAGCTATGATAGGTTAATCGATCAACAGGAACACTATTTCATTAAGAAGCATTCCTTATGAGCTTCTCTCTACTACTTTGCAGTCTAATCAAGAAAATGAATGCAAGCTCCTTGTTTCCCCCACGAAGTGATAAAAATGCTAAACTGTGTTCATTCCTCATAAAATGACAATGTGGCCCTGTCATTAGTGGGTTAAAGATAGCTTGTGTCACTGCTTCCAGATTTAATCAGACTTACTAATAATCATTCCTAAACTCAAGGGTAATGATACATATTCCACACAAAATAATGCTGAATTTTCATTAATGCCTCAGGGATCAAACGGTTATAGCCATCACTATTCTAATTCAGTATAATCAACACAAAATTATTTAGGGTCTGTTGGCATTTTTTCAGCACAATGACTTTTTCAATGTGATGATGAAAAAAACACTCCTTTTTCCCTTTTCCTTCCTCAGAATACCTTCCCCCTAGAGCTATTCTACCCTGGGCACCAATAATCTGATCTCAAATTTGAAACCAGCACAGCCTATAGAATCCTTAGGACATCCACAATCTAAACATCTGTATAACCAAAGAGGCTCTGAATGTCATTACTCATCTTGAAAAATAGGCCTGATTAGTTCCAATCTTTTTGTAATTTGGCTATAAATCTGGTGATAAATTAGTTGCCATTTGGCTTCTCTCTCCTCTGATTCTAACATTATACACACATTAAAGAGCAAGGGTCATTATGGGAACAACTGTAGCATATCTGATAATATAACACTAATTTTCTAGTTTAGAGGCTCTGAAATTTCCCCACTACTCATGTAGTGCTGCTTTACTTGACCTCTCTCACTGATTGAGTAAATGTTAGTTCTGGTCATAAAACAAAACCTCTGCATATTGACTATCTTATCTGTCTGGTTATAAAGTGACAACAACAGCGGTCCCTGGAAAAACACAGTCCCTTTTGTTTAATTCCAAAAGAACCTAATTTTAGAAGTATCCACTCTAATATATTTAAACTAGAACTATTTTCCTAGAAATAGTGCTAGGAAAGGCAATGATTTTGAGCAAATTGTAAAGAACAAATCTAGTTTTCTTCTAATAGACACTTTGATAAACATTTAAATGAAGAATTTACTTTTATTAGCCATGTTTACATTTCCATAGGCTGTACTCTTTAAGAATTACTAGTTTAATAGATTCTTTGGTTCACTTCTATATGCATAGCCAATGTCAAGTTGTCACATTTTATTCATCAGTATTCCTTATCTCTTATATTTTTCAAAGTTCTGTGACTTTCAAATACATTGAGCCTTCTTACTTTTACAACTTCACTATCAATCATTATTTTACTCATGTCAATACTACATTATCTGCCTACTGAATTCTAACTACCATGTTAAGAGAAATGGTAATATATTTCAAATGTCACTATGATAGCATGGGCAACAGATCAATTGTAATCAACTGTTGATTGTTAGTTAACACATTTTTTGCGGGAAACGAGTAAACTCGTCATATAGCTTTTTATGCCCGATTACAAAGTGTTAATTAAGAATGGTTGCTCAAAAATCGGTGAACACTACCTTCTCTGCCGTTCTTTATAGCCCACAACATTTTAAGTTGAGACATTAAATTGGTGCTATGTGTAGAACTGCTACCAACTTACTCTCACCAAATGTCAAATACTCATTGGACATGGTATGCTTTACATTTTCCATATAGCAGTTTAAGGTCAGGTAAAGCACAGAAAGGATAGGTTAATGATTTATGATGATGATAATTTACTTTTATTGGATACCTACTAGATGTCAGCTTCTGTACTTAACTCTGGGTCTCCACTATCTCATATAATCCTGATAGCAATCTTCAGTGTAAGTATGTTTTGTCATCTCAAATTTATAGTTGAAAAAACACAGATTCTTAAGTTGAAGATTTAACCAAGATCACCTGGCAACATCAAACCCAATTCTATAAATGGATTTTGAATCTTCCAGTTAGCAAGGAAGAGATCCTTCCTAAAATAAATTAGAGGTATCTAGTCTCCATTTTATTTATGAGAATAATGAAATTACTTCCCCAAGTTCAAAGATAATATATTTACAAGAAACTACTTATCTTCAGTTTTTTTTCTGTTTTCAACTACTAAGCCTAAACTATCATAACATTTTTTTAAAACCCACATTTTACAAAGATCCCACATTTTATATAAATATTTCACCAGTCAAAATATCCTTACTCACTGCATTTATAATAACAATGAGAATGATATTGAGAAAAAGGAGAAGAAGGTGAAGAATAAAAGAAGGAGGAGGAGGGGGAACAGGAAGAAGAAAAAGAAGAAGAAGAAGAAGAAGAAGAAGAAGAAGAAGAAGAAGAAGAAGAAGAAGAAGAAGAAGAAGAAAAAGAAGAAGAAGAAGGAGGAGGAGGAGAGAATGAGGAGAGGATTAAAAGAAAGGGGAAGAAAGAAGATGGAATAAAGAATAGTAGTAGTAGTAGTAGTAGTAGTAGTAGTAGGAAGAGGAAGAGGGGGTAGAAGAAGAAGAGAAGAAAGATCATGCATATTTTTTCAATTAACTTTTATGTATTACTAAGTGAATTAATGATTTAAAGGCTGTTTTTAAATCTGTATTTTTATGGACCTCAATATAATTTTTAAATCACTTTATAACTGAAGGTAAAAAAATTAGTGATCACATTGTTTCAGCAAACAGATTTGTGCACAGGAGGCTGTAGTTAAAATGTTTGCTATCTTGTTAAACATTAGTTAAAGAACATATTATATTAGAAAATAGAACAAGCAGTAATCAGGACAATAATCTGCCACATACGGTTGCTGAGATCATATAAAGAGTAACCAGGGCAGGTATTACTGGTGGACAAAAGGTAGGAGACAGGAGGTCAACCACTAAGCATGCTGAGCCTCCAGGAAATGTTCAGCACCTTGGATAGCTCTGTGGGGGCTGAGCCAATAACATTTTAAGTGTAGACTTCCAACCTAAAAATCTCAGACTAATCCAGACTTGGTCTTCTTTTGAAACTTTTCTTGGCTTTTATGAGTACATAGCCTATTTTAAATCACGATTAGTTCACATAAGTTCAGCAAGTCAGTTTATTTCTTTGTCAGGCTGAAAGAGGTTGTCTTCTAGCCTGATCTGGTCACCTATGGGGATGCCCATGGTTTCACCAGATCCTCAGAGCCAAGTAAACGACTTCATAATCTTGTATCTGGAGCAGGAGTTTATCCTAGGTTTGGAGCCCTATATGCAAATCACAAATGTATCCAGAGAGGTGCAATAACAAGGATGTTCATCAATTTAAATGCATAAACTTCTCCACCATAACAGAGATCGTATAGGCCTTAACCCCATTATATAAGTAGATGTCAAAAGGCTTTTTAGACCTGTTAAATTATGTTTTCACTTCCTATACATCAGCTACAATCAATTCCACACTGTTCTGAAGCTCCTTTTGCTATTTTTCTTTAAATTGAGAAAATGTATTTCCCAGTAAATATACTCAGAATACTATGTCACCTCCATTTTTGTATATATAGTTTTTTACAAGAACATGGTCTTGTTTATCTTTGTATACCCAGGACCTACTTGGCATATAGTAGGACATTGATAAATGGTTGTTGAATAGATGAAGTACTGAACAGGTGACCATTGTATATATAATCAGTAAATTATAAAGACACATTGTATAAGTACAGATTAGAAATGTAATCAACTAAGTCATACAACAAAAGTTACTTGACATGGCTGTTGATCTATATATCCAAGTTCTATCATCTTAAAGAACCCTCTAGGATATACTGATGGCACAGAATATTTTACTTACCTTAAGCTAAATTCACTGCTCCCCTAAAGCCATGTGGATATTTATTATCATTAATAAATCTCTGTCTGCAAATATCCATTCTCTAAATTTCTCTGGTCAATCTATTTTTGAAATATGTCAAACTTGTTCATACCTTACTATGTGTGCTCTTTATGTGTGTGCCCTCGGCTCTGAACAATCTTGTTCTAGATATTCTCATGCCTGGCTGAATGTTCTCAGGTATGAGGATACAGATATTGAGAATATAGAATGAGAACTTCTTCTCATTCAGGTCAAAGTTCAGTGTCACCAACTGAGGGTTTCCCTAAGTATATCAACTACAACCTGGCTAAAGGAGCTCAACCACATGGGGCTTATATCAGGTCTATGTAGGTAAACTGTGGGCTCCCTATGCTTCCTCAGAATGGGAAATCCAGAGATCTACATCATTAATGGGACAAAAGAAGTAGTTTACCATTATTATCAGCCTTTTGGTTTTCTTGCTCATTATTCCAGACTTACATAAACCAGATTTGTCTCTCAGGATCATCCATGCTGTGAAATATGTTAGGAAAACACATATACTTCTAAAAGAACACCAAAGGCATCAAACACTGAATATTTAGAATTCCAAACTCTGAAGACCTTACTGAAAACAGAGAACATAAGTTGACGTATTTGACTTTAACTTTCTCCTGGGAACCAACACTTCAGATGTGCTGGCTAAGGAGTCATGTGGAGGAGAATAAAGGCTCAATCAGAAGTTAACAAAATAAAAGTCTTCTAGAAGTCTGAGTCAATCGAGTACTCACATGTGCATAAAACCAGATCTGAAGAACAAAGATCAAATGTCACAGTGAGGGAGGGTAGACTTGAGAAGTAGCCAAAGAATTTGTAAGCCCGAAATGACATTGATTGTCCTCTATCAATTAGCTTCACTGAAGTCCTATTGGTCTCAAGATTGTTAAGTCTCCTAATGAAGGAATCACTGAGATTCCTATTCCCTAGACAACCTTCATCTCTGCCTCTCTCTTCAGAAGAGGGACTCAATTGCTCTAGTGAAGGTAGAGCATGATTCAGTATCTAACCCACCAAGCTGAATTCCCCCTCCATATATACACACATACTCTACCACCTACACCCACATACCCCGCCTCTAAACTCTCCATTTCCACTCTCAACCAAGGGAAATATTCCAATGTCATAGCTCCAGATCCTCATGGCAGGGTGAAAACAATCACTTAGGTTTAAATCCCCCAGAAGGGTGTCAGGACGACAGTCAGAGGTGGCCTTGTCATTGACATATGCTTTCCCATTGCCTCAGCACAGACTTTGCCAGGACCACCGGCTGTCACCAAACCCTCTACAAATGGAATTCCCTATCTACCTTCTGCAGAGAGGGGGGTGTACACTCTACCACCCGGAGAAGCTCGCTACCAAGCCAGACTTCTGGTTTACTTTCAGAAACCTTCCTTTACCAGTGTACTTGCTTTTCATAGCATTCCACCTCCCATCCACAGAAACCTAAACCAACCAAGGGGCAAAAAAACAAACAAACAAACAAACAAAAAAACAACAACGCTGAATAGGAAAAATGAATTCAGAATCTTGGGTATGTGTTATTACCTAAGGGTTTGATTCTCTTTGGGCATCCAATGACCGCTATATTTCCCCCCTTCCCCCCTCCATCTATCTTTCCTCCCTTTCTACTATTATACACTGGTATATCTCTCTTTTCTTCCCCCAACCATCCCTAATGCATCTCATGTTGCAGACTTAACCTATTTGTGTGTCTTGACAAATTTTACTTTTTCTATGTGTGAGTCTTAAGGTATTGTCGCTGTGGGGAATAGTGCTTCCTTATTCTTACCTGACTGCTTCCTCCCAATAATCTAAATTACCATTCCCTTCCTTCTCATACTGACTGAAATATTTTAGTGTACATCCATATCCCCCATGATGTTTTGCACATAGTAGGTGCTTATTTGGGGATATGAACTACACATAGACACAGACACAGACTTAATAAGTTTTTAATTATATAATGTTAATTGCAAAGAGCTTGGATTTCCTTAAAGTAACTACAAAGTTAAATTTCTAAAAATTTCAATCTCTATAGTGTCTCATTCAATATTCTACAGCTTATATGCTTCTAGTGGATTGTGAGTTTTAGCCCTGAAACTGCCAAAATAATTTCCTTTAGCACTGTTTTATGCAGGTTTTTTGGTTTTGGCTCATCTTAAATATGTTCATCTTATATTGTAAATGTTAAAAAAGAGGGGGAATATACATATTCAGAATTCTAAAAAGTGAGAAAAGCTTAGAAAAGACAGCAAATATGCTTAACCTATTCCTTTCAAAATAATCAATTCCTGTTATCAGAATCCTGAATGAGGACAAGTCTGGCCTAAGTGGATTTATATTTAATATATAACACATGTTTCCATGTGTCTGAAAAAGAATGATATACAGCACAATGATGGTTTAATATCACCTTTATAGTTAATATTACATATCTATAAGATACCGTACAGGGTAGAATAAATATTGGAAGCCTTAAAAGTCAATAGATACATTAGCAAGCTGGTTACTTTACTGAGCTTCACTCTGTGGAAAAACCTGAGAGAAGATAACTTTCAAGATGGTTAAAGAGATACAACAAGGAGTAAGGAGGCATCAATAATCTACCTTGCTGTTGACTGATAAAGGGTTTATAAAATAATTGACATTTGACATTCCCAACTACTCAAACCATACATTATACATTCCCTAGAGATTCAAGAAAGATTTAAGTTACTCGGTGGATAGTTACTTATAGTTACTTGATAAATAATTATTTATTTTAGGGGAGTTATATTCTGGATAGATCCTCTACATTCTTAAGGTTGATGTCGTAATGAACATCTATGCATTTTTTTCATGCCCTCAGCCTTGTTATAAGGAAAAACATGCTGAAGTAAAATGATACAGAAGCTCAACTTTCCATAAGGGAAAAATTACTTTGCAACTGTGAAAAACCTAGAAAATCACCTAAGGAATGTGTGTGGGTACAATGTGGTTGGAGTTGGAGTGTGTCATGCAACAGTCATAAGCTACGGATTAGAGCTGGGCAAAACAACATGGGTAGAACCAAGAAGAGATATTAACATTTAAACACTCTGATCCTCTCATGGTACCAGTGAGGAAATAAGACTCAGAGAGATGGTTAAGAGGCTTGACCAAGGTTCATATAGCTACTTAGTGGTTGAATCATGACTAGAAACCCAGTCTCTGACTCTTCCCTTTTTATAAGACTGCCTTTAGACTTTACTCCATAGAAAGATTATAGATAAAATACTGTGACTATAAAGTTCTGTGGCATTTCAATAACAAGCTGTCCTTGAAAGGGCTCTAAGAAAAATTGATGAATTCTAGAAAGATATATAATAATGAATGAATCTCCAGTGGAGCAATACCCCAAACTAAAACCTATGTTGCTGCTAAATTTGAAACATAGTACCTTATACAGTTTATTCAAATTACTTGTGGGAGAAACATTCATTGCCTATGGGATCTTAGGATATGGTAGAAAACAGGCTTAATTTTTTATGTGCTAAAACTGTTCCTTCTCCTAGATCTCGATTTCTAGTAGAAAATGCGAACTTCTTAGATGAAACACTATATGAAGAGGCAGTTCACAGACATATCATTCAGGAATACATAGGTATGACACACACAATACACACTGGGATTGTAGCTTTTACTTTAACAATACAGCTGAAAAATGTCCAGGTGCTTTTTTATAACTCATTGCACCTTTATCAGAAGCAAATTACCAAATCTTTGGAAGAGAGCTTCCAGCAGGTAGGTTTTTGTCTTGCTTTTTTGTTTCACTTATATTTACCAAAGTAATAATGCCAAAACCATGTGTCTCTACTGAACTTAGAATTGTCTAGGGGTAGAAAAACATGAAGATCACTCTATCCTGAGAAACTAAAGACAAGGCGTTGTAGTCGTATATTTCTTTTGTATTTTTCATTCTATCTAACAGCAAAAACATAGTTTGGAGGGAAGCAGGGACTTTTAAGCTAAGAAAACTTTGGTTTTATTCTTGGCTCTGCCACTTGCTAGTTATAGACCTTGAACAGAATATCTAACCTCTGTGAGTCTCAAGAACCCCATCTGAAAAGATCAAGAAGATTGTGTATCCTACAGAACTGTTGAGAGGATTAAATGAGGTAATATACAGAATCAAACATGCAAGCAAACAACTTAAGGACTATAATACTTTAGGTGCTCAATAAATGATAATTTGATTTATTTATTCATTGTTGGCATTCCAAACATACAAACTGTTAGATTGAATTGGACTGAATTTACCTCCTGTTGAAATATGGCCCATTCTGGGGAGGAAGCTAGCAGATGTTTTTGATGATTAGTTGATATGCTGCATAGAATTTTGAGAAATGAAGAAAAAGTAAAGCTAGGAGATGGAGCTGAAGTTACTTGTAGAGACGACCTAAAGCAGAATGTGGTGATTAGCATACCAAGATGAGGCCCGCAAAATGATGACTAACTCAGTTGAAGCAAAGAGTATTTGACAAGGCTGAAGCATGTGTTATGGAAACACGGGACAGGAGCAGTGCCACTGAGAATTAGAAAGACCAAATTTGGCTGATGACAGCTGCCAAGGATGTATGACAACTAGGTAATAGGAACAGAACATGTAATCATAGGATGCTTGACCTTGGCTAAGTGGATTATTCCAACAGTTCTAATTAAAGGCTGCCATATGGACTGTAGAGTAGATAGTTACAAACATGACCATGATTTCAGAGGCGTCAAAAGGAATCTATTGCCAAATAAATACCTCTCTCATTCATGGCCTGAATACTGAAATTATACACTTAGGCTATATCTCTGCTGGAGTATTAGTAACATATTCTTTATTATGAATTTATTATATTGTTTTCCTAAATCAGATTTGTACATGGGGACTAAACGAGGACCCCAGGTACTAGGAAGATAAGAAGTCAGTGTAGTGACAAAACAAAGACATAGATGTAAACATGAAAAGCTGAGGGTTGGAACAACAAATTGCTTGTTTCATTAGTGGGAGTTTCCTTGGGAAACAGTATTGCCGAAATTCCAGAGAGTGAGCCAGTCTTCCAACATGCACTAATGGTTCCTGTGCACTTACTGTCAAGTTATACACGTTTTAAAATAATATACATTTTTTAAAATAATGTTAAATCACAAATCCATGTGGATAAATCACTGTACACTTGGCCCTGCACAAAAAGTGTTACATACACTGTGACATTTAATCTTCACTAGAGCCCTCTGATGTAGATGTGTTATCGTTTACATTTTATATCTAAGAAAGGTCAGCTTTAGATGAATTAGTTAACGTGTTTGTTACGTGGCAAAGCCAAGACTAAAACCTCCTTCATTTCACTTTAGAGTCTGGGGTCTTAACCACCGCAACTGGCCAAACATTCTGACAAAGGGAAGCAAATGCAGACACATACAAACGTGATGTCATAGGCAACAGAATCAGATGGTGGGTTCTTATTGAACTAAAGATGCCCCTTCTAGCCTGATGGTGACAACAAAAGTGCTTTCAGACACTTGACTTATAACCAGAATTTTTACACTCCAACCTAAGCTATCAATATGGCCACTTAGGTCCAAGTTGGTATAATGGTAAGCTAATTTATAATCATTATTAATTTTAAACCTGTCACCTGTTCAATAACAATACAACAGCAACAAGGATAATAAACTACCCTCCACCAGGAAGAAAGTGAGTCATGCAGTCAATTGCAGGCTTACTTTCCCAGGGTATTGGCACATTAACAATGATGGATGTGTAAGGAAAGACGTATAAATCTGGCTGCTTTTGAACATCAACTGAACAAATCAAATGAACAAAGAAAGAAGTGTGATGATCAAGTACTCTGTTTTTGCCAGACGCCATTTCAAGTATTCGCTAAAACAGTCCATCATCTGCTCGGAGGTAATGAAGTTGTGTTAAAACAAGTTCCTATGCCTGCCCTGCTTCTTCCAGTTGTACCCAGCTAGAAAAATAATTTAATTTAATTTCAAGGTACTAAGTAAGAATCTTGACTTCTGTATCTTCCCACAAAATAAAGAAAGACATCACAGTTTATTACTATAACTGTTTTGAAATGCCACCCCCAAACTATTTTTTTCTGATAATCAAAATTCTTGCCCTTTCCCAGACTTAGTGACGGTTTTGCTATAAATATCTATAAACCACAATAATAGTGACATAAAATAAAGTACTGCCTCCAACCTTGTTGACACTAACCTTGAAAAGATTTTCTAAGAATCATTCTGAATCCTGATTTTGCTAAGGGGTAACATTTGTCTCCCACATGTATTGTCTCCTTCCATTGGGAGAGACCTTCCATACAAGTAGCACTCCTGGCCTCTCTCCCCATCTTGATTCAGTGTCAACTTAACGGATTGGTAGAACCTAGAAGATTGACTGTCGTTGATGCCAAATGTACCTACAGCAAGCACACTTTCTACTTCGTTCCTTCTTGAGAGTTTCATACGTGCATGCATCACAGAAGGAACTGTAGTCTAAGTTTGCCTCACTCTCAACTGCTTAACAATGAGACCTAAGCCCCATTCCAAAATACAGCCTTTAGGAGCGATGGATTCAAGCATTGATGTCCAAACACTGTTTGTCCCAGCTTGCAAGAGCCAGATGGGTAAATCTCTGCTTATCTCCAAATTCAGTGACATCACACTGCTAGATTGGACCAACGTAGGTGTCTTTATGCCAGGTATCTATGAACACAAAAAATCAGTTCCCTCCCCAGCAAATGGTAAACATTTACCAGTACACCTCCAAAGGGAAGACACATTTTTATCTTCCGGAGGTGCCAAAAAAATGTATACACATTTTAATTGATGTTATCTATGCTCAAGCAGTAGTTTGCCATCATCAGAAGTGTCTGGACGCTGATGGAAACCACTCTGAGCACCTCTTGTAATTGCAGAAGTCAAATGTGACTTGTATTTATCTTTTGTTATCAGTATGTATTGAATATTACGATTAATACAGTTTTTTCCTTCTTAAAATGTGTATACTTGTTTTTGGCACCCTCTGTATATTCATCTGACTTATGTATGTATCCCAATTGATAATGAACTAAGAAGGAAGTACCATTTACTACACTGCCCTAATCCCCAACAATTTTCAAAGCATTTCCTATTTCTTATTTCTCTCAATCATCAGGGAAACAAAGGTTTTTTTCTTAAGGGTATCTGTCTAGTTCTGTATGTCTCAGCTCAAAAAGAGAATAAATACAAAACTTGGAAGCATGGTCAAATTGTAAAGCAAAATAAAAATCCACAACCACTTAATAACTCTTCTGGAAATTGTTCATTAAATTCTTTTCCTTGAAATAAGAAAAACAGGAGAAGAATGTTGGTTTGCTTTACTTCCTCTCATTCTTTCCTGTAATATTTTGTGATTTATCATTTCAATGCTTAGCTTCCTTTTTTATAAAAGATTCGTTCACCCCTAAAAAATCTGGAGCTGCAATTTTAGCTGATTGTACCCAATGGTAGTGGTATTTTAGTCACATGATCTAGAGGACTAAGTATCTATTCTGCCTGCAATTCTGATGACTTCCCTGCTCAGTCTCCTGCAGGGCTGTCAAGGGAAATTTTCATCACTTTAATTCTAAAAAAATATGTAACATTTTAATTGAAACAGCTGCTTGGAAATAGCCACTGTTATTAATAATATTCCAAAGCAACTTCAAAAGAAAACCTTGATTGAAATAGCTATAGGTAGATACCTTTCTAATTTTACCTTTCTTTTCTAACCTTTGGTTAAAATAATACACGAAATCTTAATCTGTATACAAATGTACTATGGTTAATTTAACGCTCTGGGCCTAAGTTGAAATCGCTATAGACTGCATCACACACACTGTCTTGGAGAGAATACTAAGCCTATAAAGGCTGGAGGTATTATTGTAGGTTTGTCACTGAGAGATCATACAACCCTGAATGAGTTCTGTAATTGTGCTAGGCTTGTTCTGTCGTGTGTATAGTTGGCCCGTGAGGTTTCCGGGGCCTTCGTACTCTGGCACACCAGGACTCCCTCTCTCTCTAAGGTCTCAGCAGTGGTTTCCCAGTTCCATCTCAGCTACAGGAATGTTAACATAACCCACCATACATTATTTGAGTTTATGAAAGGGAAGCGATGCATTTTGCCTTCGAAACCTTCCTAAACTCCGAGTTCTGCCTCCCTTCTCCATGTGGGGTTCAGAAAGAACTGGGTGCTACACAGGGCATGATTGTGCTTGTTCTCCCTTAAACCTTTGCTGCCAACATTTCTTCCCCACCCTTTACTTCTCAAATAATTAGAATTGGGTGAATTTCACTTCAAGTCTCATGCTCCCTGACTCCTCCACCCCCTTTCACACTCAGGATGGAATCTTTGTTTCAGTTTTCTTACAGCAACTTTGAAGAGCTGACATATTGGCCCTCTCCACCCCCACCCTTCCCTTCAGTGCCACCCCTTCCCTTGATGAGGTGGAGAGGAACAGCTTGAGATAGTTGTTTCAACTATAGACTGCATTAATTAAAATGATGGTATTCTTTACAGAGAATAGAACATTTTGAACCAAATTTAAGCATGTTAAAAAACAAACAAACATAAAATGTGAACTGGTGTCATTTCTACCTGTACGTCTCAGTTAGGTTTCTGTGGGTCATCATGGACTTTAGAATCAACAAATATCTAGTTGGAAGGCCCATGGCGCCAACTGGCCCAGGTACCTGTCTGAGATATAAACCTCATGATGTCTCTGCCAACAGGTCCTTCAGCCTTCACCTGCACACACCACGTAGCTGGAAACTCACCACCAGAGTGACAGGCAGCTTTCAGACAACTGACTTTCCTTGTATTCAACTTCTACATCTTGGATGTAGGTGATACTTGCGTATCACTGAGTCTAAAAATAAATTCTATTTTTTTTAGGCTCTGCTTGATTTATTAATTTATACTCATTTAGAGTTATTTCTTTTGTTTTTGTTTGTTTGTTTGTTTGTTTTGTTTTTGAGGGCAATGTCACTGGCCCTCATATGTGGGATCTGAACTGGGCCACTGGCGTCCCAAGCCAGCTCCCAACTACCGCGCCACTCGGCTGGCCCAATAAATTCTATTCTTATTGCAGTTTAACAGATGGGAGGAAATAGGCACAGAGATGCTATGTAATTTGCCTAAGGACTCATGTAAGGGTCAGACCTGGGATATGAGCGTAGACCCACCCTTGAAGTCCAGGAGTGATACTGTCTCTAGCTTCATAACGAGTCCTGAAAATGCCCCCTTGATTCACTTTATATTAAACCACTTTAAATATTTACATAATTTATTTCTTATTCATTTGCCAAGTTGTGTCTATATATCATCATTTACCATTAAAGCTCCACTCTTCCCTAATGCTAACTTCAAAAACAAGCTCATTCCTGCTCCCTTTGCTCCTATAATGAGAATGTTCACCTCTATTTCCCTCATTTATTTTAATCTTGCCCATCCTTCACAGCCTGGGTTAACTTCCGCACCTCCCGGGACTCCGCCCAGCTACTCAGTTCAGCAAAGGGGAGGTCTCCCTTCCCTAGCCTCCTTTGCCAACAGAAACAAATAGCTTACTCACTCTTGATAAATAGTTATTCTTAATACCCGAGTTCTCGGTTTTACTCTGATCTCACCTTTACAAAGTAACTGAGAACTTGAGATTTTATTAGTGAGTGCCCCATTAGGCTCATAGCAGGAATTTACCAAATGGGGGAACAATTTCACAAGATGACCCCTAATACCTTACAGACAGGCTCTTCTCTCTTCTTTCCTTTGAAAATGCAAGGGGATGCCAGATCAATCAATCAACTAACTTATACTCCAGAAAAAATAAATTATCCTGAAATTCACCCAAACAATGTTGACTTTCCTTCCCTACTTGATAGCAGGATCTGTGATGTACCTGTGGCATGGTAGATGCATTTCTGCATGCCAACCACCAGAGGGTACGCTTTCCTCTCTTTTCAAGGCTATCCAGAGCCTGACCAGAAGAGCGAGCCTTCAGAAACCTGTAAAATCTACTTTGCAAAAAAGCTGCTTTGGTGACACTCCTTCATCCATCCATCCATCCATCCATCCATCCATCCATCCATGCCATAACATAAAACACCCCACATTATCCTAATCTCCAGACAGGAGAACATCCCTGAATATCCTCCCCTCTTAAGTCTGTTCGCTAAATAGATAGGAATCTGCGGGCCAAAAGGAATGGGAGGAAGAGGATGGTAAGCCCACATTTTCCCCCTCCACATTCAGTATGACACCTTCATACTGCGGTAGCACTGAGCATGGGGTAACCCTTTCAGATAACTTTACTTCTCAAATTCTAGGCAGATCAGTGTTTAGCCCGAGAGGCTGGAGGTGGAATTCTATTAATATCCCTACTTCACTGCAATACTCCAAATACCTTGCAAACTAGATTTCCTTTCCCATGTGAAAAGACAACCATAGTTCTTTCCTAAATCCTCTGACACTTACAAGTAAGGCAGTGAGTGACCTTTCTTTCTTTGAAAAAAGTGTATATAAATGTACCTATTCATAGAAATCTGACAGAGCTGACACCTGGTTCTCCAAAAATGTAGCTTCACTCTAACCATATTCCATTGACATTTGCAGAGTATGATTATTTTTGATAGCGGGGAACAAAAAGGGGGAAGGACAATCAGAACTGTACAGCTTACGCTTTTATCCAAAATTCCCCCAATGCAAAGCGACTCGTTGTGTTCAGGAAAAATGTACAGGATCCAAATGCAGGCAGAGCAAGCATTCTTTTCTCTTTTCTTGGGAAGAGATGGGTCTCCCTTTCCCTACTTAACCTCACACCTGCTCCTTCACACTCATCACTAGACATTCCTCTTCTCCCAGACCTGCTAACTAATGCTTGTATCCTGACCGTCATACAAAACTAATAGTTCTCTGAGAAATGACAAAGTGCTTTTTGAGCAGTACACAGGCCTGCGATCTTAAGTGCTGAGGAAAAGCCATCAAATTCTGGGCAAGACGCAATGCAAGTCAAATTTGACATGTTGGAAGTTAATGACTTTATTATGCTTCATGGTTTATAATTCCGTCATAAGCCATGGCAGGTTGGGCACATTTTTTTGCAGACAGTTAAGAATTAGGAGGTCTAAAGGCTGTCAGCTTTACCAGATGGTCATTAACTGGAAATGTGTTGTTTAAGCAAGATAACACTCAAGGGGGAAAATGCTCTCATATAGAGTTTCATTTTCCATGAGCCTCTTCATACCTACCTTCCAGGTGGAGGTGAGCTGCCGAGGAGGGAGGTGGGCTGAAAGAAAAAGATTAGCTTACCTATTTTTCAGCTACCCTCAGCAATGATGAGGTGGCAGGGTGCACACTGTGTGGATCCAACTTACAGCATCAGAAAGGAAGTCACCGTGTGTCAACAGCAGATAAATTCATTTCTACATGCAATGGTCTTCACATCATGCTATGAACTTGAGACCAAACAAGTGACAACACTAGGCACAGCATTTCACTGAGGCCAAGTTGGGAAAGCAGGGAGGAAACAAGGATAGAAAAGTGGAGTGGGAAGGATAGAAAAGTGGAGTGGGAAGGGAAAAGTGGAGTAGCAAGGGAGTCTCTGAGAATCAACTAACTTCATTTTACCTACTTCTATTGACTGTAATAAGTGGTTTCATTTTCATTGTAACATGTTCAAGGGATTGTGTCCAGGACCAGAGGTTCCCTCTGAGTTGTTGGGAAACTCAACACTTGTGTTTAATGACACATCAGAGAACCCGGGTAAGGAGATAGGGAAGAGAAATGAATTCATGGAAGGAGTGTAACTTATAACCACCTGTTTATGAGCAAAACCCAGTCATAAAACCATCTGTAAGCAGAAAACACAGAAACATTATTTTTTCCTTTTGACATACATTATGGTACTTAAATCCCATAACAGCAGCAAAGATTGTAAAGAACTGATTGTAATTGTCATAATTAACCGTATGCACTTCTCCACTACAATGTATAGCTTTGCAACTGGCAGACCTGATCAGGTATAAAAGAAAACAGAGCTTTGAAATCCCAGGAGGTGGAGGAAACAGCCCTTATCTGATTCCTCTCGTTCTAAATTACTGTGGGTAGAGGCAAGATAATTCCTCAGCCATTTCAAATGTGGAAACATTCATAGAGAGGACACAATTGCCATCTAAAATCATATTCACTTTCTTTTTATTTCTTATTTTCTGTGAGGTTTTTTTTGTTTGTTGGTTGGGTTTTTTTTTTTCCATTTTGGATGTAATTTGGAAGGGGGGTTGTAAAGGCATAGACGCAATGAGCAGATAAAATGCTTATGAGCACTGAAGCAGGTGTTCTTGTCATCATTTCTTGGAAGATGTAAAATGGCTGTAAGAAAGAAAGTAGCCATGTCTTAAAGAAATAAACTTACCTGGAAACACTGAAGACTTCTAAAAGGTTAGTTGAGTAAAAACATAAAACTCAGTTCCTTACATGCATGCATGTGTGCGCGTGCGCGCGCGCGCGCGCGCACACACACACACACACACACACACACACACACCAACATGCTCGTACTCTCCTGGAAAATCTAGGCTTAATATCTTTATTATTTTTCTTTTAACAAGCCAGTATAACCAATAAAACAAATATATGAAATAATAATTTATTTTTCTTTAGATTGGAGAAGCAGAATATAGAATAGTGACAAAATCCATCTATAGCATCTGTGATCTTAAATTTAGGAGCTAATATTCAGAAGTCTGTAAGTCCATGGAATGGTAGAGCTGGAATATTCCTGGACAGCCCATTATCTTCCCCACTGCTTATTCTAACTGTCACACACACACATCAACTTTACTATAGTTCACTAAATGGAATATGTATAAAAGCATATTCAAGGTCAGTGTTTTTTACAAAGCAAGAAGGAGCAGAAATCAATGGGGGGCAAACGTATGTAAGTAGGAAAAAGAAAAACGAAACAAGAAGATACAAAAAAGGTATGACTGCAGGAGTTAAAATATGAATTGATGGAACAGAATAAAAGGTGAAATTTTGAAAAAAAATGCATTGACTTTAATTATTTTATTCATATCTGTGAAGATGGCAACATTTCTTCAGTTGTTTCCTAATCCAGGCAGACAGAGCTATTCCAAATCCCAAACTCAGTAAAATTAATACCATGTATTACCATAAAGCATGGGTATTATATTTGTAGTGATATTTTTATGATGAATGTTTTTACTGCTGAATGTAGAAACTACAGCTCAATTAAGAAAGAGGCTGGAATATGAATCTTTAAGTATATAACTCAAACAAGAATTCTACAAAATGTAGATGACACATTCTATGCTGCCCGTTTATTTTCATTTAGCCAAATGAGATTGTATCAACAGATTTTTTGCAAGCCTGTAACACCAAGATGTCACTGGCTTGTTACTCCAACTATCACTCATCATTATTTAAAGAGTTTGACATCACATAGTGATATGTTGAAAAAGATGCTGGTGGGTAGGAAGCAGCACAAAGAAGACAGAAAAAAATATTAAATGAGGCATGGCCAACATATAATGGTTACCTGAATATAAAACCATTTTGTGGGTACTTTATGTATAATGGTGAACTAAATATAAAACTATTTTGTGGTTGCTCAATAATATTTTTTCAACCAAATCATAAAACTTTAACAAATTCTTGACCACATATAGGTCACCCTTACCTTTCTCTTTAAAGTAAATTAGTTTAATATCTGTTCTGCCCTCTGAATGCCTGGAACTATGGCAACTCATTATGCTAAGGACTGAGTTAGGTACCTTCGTATATATTTTACCTCTTTTATTTCTTATTATAACTCTGTAAAGTGGGTGTTGGCATTCTCATTTTGCAGGCGATAAACCTGAATTTCAGAGAGAGGTGATAACTTGCCCAAACACAGATGGTTAGTCAAAGAACAATGACTTGAACCTATATGTGTGGCAGATTGAACGGCAGCCCCCTAAATATGTGTCCACACCTTAATTCCCACAATCTGTGAATGTTACTTTATATGACAAAAGACTTCATTAAGTTAAGCATCCTGAGAAGAAGAACTTATCCTGGGTTAGTCAGGAGGGCTCTAAATACAGTCACATGTATCCTTATAAGTTAGACACAAAAAAGAGTAAAAACACACAGCAGAGAAGGCTGTGGGAAGATGGAGGCAGGTTGGAGTGATGTAGCCGCAAGCCAAGAGATGCTGATGGCCACTAGAAGCTGGAAGTGACGAAGAAGAGAATCCCTCCCTGGAGCCACTGAAGGGAGCATGGCCTTGTCAGCATCTGGACTTTGGACTTCTGACCCCCAGGACTGTGAGAGGATAAACATGTGTTGTTGTAAGCCATGCAGTTTGTGGTAATTTGTATGACAGCCACAGGAAACTGATAAACTAGGTCTGGCATTCTTTCTGCCACACTAGTCAAGTTTCCCAACATGCAATCACCAGGTTGCCGAGTTCAAAACATGGTACTCTAGACTCTCCTTAGGTCAATACACACTTGGAATCAGCCATAACAGACTTCAAATCTGGGTTCTCAGACTACATATGAATTCGTGTTCTTCATATTTGATTCAAAATATTTGAATTTTCACCAAAGAAAAGCTATAAGAACACAAGCTCCTAATTTCCTGTGAGTGTCTCCCTTCTTTAGTGAAGTGAATGGGATTACCCAAGATGAAGCAGAAAATAAATGAAATGTTCCTTCAATTGCTGCTCTCATGGAGTCAGCTTGAACACCGAGGAAGCTGGTTCTACCACTGAGCTTTTTACATGCTTAGTATTAGCTGTGTAAAAACGAGAATAAATTTGGCCTAAAAGATTTTAAGATTCTTTCTAGCTCTAAGAGTCTATATAATTAACTTTCTGTTTCTCAATAAATATTTGTCAAATGGATAAAGGAATAAATCAATAAATGAATATGTTGCTATGCACGGAGCCAAAATAATCAAGCCTCATTGTATCTCCATAACAAATACTTAAGCCAGAAAGAGTGGATGTCTTGCCAAACTATCATTCCCCAGGACAATAACCTGAACAGATTATAGATGATCAGATTAAAGAAATAAATAATTAACTCTATGGTAATCATGCAACTAAACTCCCTGGGATGAATTCTTATAGGAGGCATGTGAAAATTTAGGTATAATTCAGTGTAAGAAAGAACCTGAAAAGTGACATTTGAAGGAAAAAAAATGTATTCCCAAGACAAAGAAGAAAGAGATCACAGTACTTTCTTTGTGTCAGGCAATATTGTAAGTACTTTGCAGCATGAAAGAGGTAGGGTCTATCATTATCCCCATGGTACAAATGAGAAAACAGGTTACAACACTCAGTGAAATCGTACAGCCAGTAAGCAATGTAGCAATTAAGAGGCTGAGCAGCCAGTGCAGCATTCCTTGTCAAAACATGGTGAAAGAGATAACCAGGGCAGAGTAGCTGAAGCAGAGCCTGAACTCTGAACAGGAAACACACTACTTTGTTGATTTATTCTTTCATTTTAAAGATATGTTTGTACAAGCAATATGTGCCAGGCGTTCTGCTAGATACTGGAGAAATAGAGGAAAACAAAATTAAGAATTAATAAAATGTTCTAAAACAAAAGAGACTTAAGTCACAAGAAAGTGATTTGAGGAAACATAATTATAAGTGAATTTGAAAAAATTATCTAAGTTTTCTTAAAGAAATCTTCAGCTAGAAGGCGTTCAGAATAGTATTTTAATAAGCATGATTACAAGGTATTCTAGGCCCTGATAGTCCAAGATGGCACCACAAAGCCATGAAAGAATGTGAAGTCAATTCTCAAGGGGCTCTGGGAACTCATGTGAAGGACAGAATTATCTTATGAACAATAGAAATAACAAAAGCTAAGCAGATAACAGATGGAGAATTTTCCTTAGTTTGCACAGAGGAAAATTATCCATTTGGTTTTAAAAACCAACAAAGCCAGAGATAATTTTTAAGGAAAGTAGACATGCTTTATAGAAATTCGAAGTGACCAGGTCAGAAGACACACTAGTCTGTTCTTTCTAGCTTTATGCAAAATAAGTCAACAGACTTCAATTTACATGATAGAAATCTTGAAGAAGTGCTCAAACTCTTAAATTTGAAGGAAGCAGATTTGAATCATAGCTCTGCTAAATATCAGCTGTGTGACCTTAAGCTGGACACGTAAAGACTCCCAGTTTGAATTTCATCATTGGAAAAAAGGGGTAATAATAGAACCCACCTCGTACCTTGGTAATAATGTATGTGAATTGTTTAACAAAGCATTTGGTACATAGTAAATGTTCCATTACTGACCTGTTGCAGTGTTATTATCATTTGATCAACTACTGTGGCTTGAAAAATTCTTATTAAATTTGATCAGAAGTTTCTCACTGTTTCACCAATAATCTGGCTTTCCTCTTTCAGGGCACATGGTAGGATTATACTTCCTTGTTCCCTTGGAGTTTCATCTCCCCATGTAACAATCCTAGGCTAATGGAATGGAGGCAGAAAAATAGTGTCACTTCTGGACGGAAACATTTCAAGGCCAGTCACAACTCCCCTTATTTCTATCCTCCTTCCAGGGTGACCAGCAATGTTCCAAATGGTGGAGGGCCCATCAGCATAGGGCTCTGAATAACAGTGGCACAAAACAGAGCCCTCTGCCATTCTGTGATGGATATGAAGTGCAGATTGGGAAATAAACTCCATCCACTGTGTTAAGCTACTGCTGTCTGGAGTTTGTTTCTACAGCACAACCTGACCTATCCTGACTAACAATACAGCATCCCGGATTTGTTCTGACCTTTAACTTATAGGTAATATAAATACCTTGAGTCTACTTATACACTGACCCAATCTCTACGATCTCTTCTTATGGTTCTCATTACCTTTATGCCCTTTTCAAATACTTGTAAGTCAAGGCTGTCTTATAGATTGAAATTTCCCCAAGATAAAGACTACGACTTTGTAATTCTCATGCTATAACAAAACTTACAGCAATGCTAAACAGGATTTAGCATTTAATAAATGCCTCTTTCACAATGACAATGACAGTAATGATCATAAAATCATCTGCATTATAATCCCTTACTGTCCATTCCCCCTTATTTCTCTCTACTCAATAGCTGCCTTAGAAGAAAGACAGATATTTTGAAAACAGCTGTCATCAAAGAAGGCGGGTAGGTAGGCATTTTGCTCTCTAAGTGTTTTAAAACTATTCTGAGAATAGAAAAACACATCTGTAAAGCTGATAATCCTGGGCCTCGCATTAATGCTCCAGAATAAGTAACAAAAGCTTAAATGTGTTCATGTTCTATAAAGGAAGCATAAAAATAATTAATCTTTCTACAAGTTTTCCTTATTGGAGCACTGATGCATAAAAACACTTGGAGACTATTTGCACATCTCAGAGAGAAGCAGGAGCTAGCTGAGTAGCGTGTATGCATTCAGATGTGGTGGTCTCGCTTCATTCTTGAGGAGCCTTCCCACATCCTAAGGGACAGGATCTTACCTTGCTTCAGCTAGACAAATTAGCAGCTAGAGTGACAAGGCTGGTCAGCATGCCTTGGGCTCGGTGCAGTGGGGAAGAGGAAGGTGGGTGGGGAGGACAATGAGCACAAGAGTGGATGAGGCAATGTGTCCAGCCTGCAGAGAACATGCTTTTCACTTGCATCCCTTTGCTTCCTCAAAGAGTGGTCTACAGAGCCAGCCCTGAGAGGGTGTGCAGCCCATGTGCACTCACTGATTGTCATAGCACCTCCTTCACTCTAAGGGGGCGCTATAGATCAGTGAGAAAGGCTTAGGTGAGAAGCAAAGAAGGTGAGAAGGCTGATCTCACCTGTGTTATCTGACAGTACCCGTCCTCTCCAGCCTCCTCTGCCGCTGTTCTACTCATCCCTCTCTTTGCTGCAGCCACATTTGTTTTAAGGTCTTGAAAGGTCCTTTGCCCACCCCTCTCTGTTAGCCTAGCTAACTCCTACCCATCATTCTAAGGTCAGCTCAAATGGCACCCGCTCAAGAAAGCCTTCCTTGACACTCCACAGCCACCCAAGTAGAGCAGGTCTTCTGGCCATACACTGACATTTCTCTTTATTCCCTTAGGAAGTTAAGTGTTTAGCTTTGCACTCGTATGTTTATGTATTTAGTGGCTTTCTCCAGCACTAACCCTACTGATATTCTTCATGAAGGAAGAGACCTTGTCTACTCCATCAGATCCCTAGCACTCACAACTTTCCCTGACATACACAGTGTTCATCAAATAGCTGTTAAATGAACAAAGTTAGTGACATGTTTGGACCACAGGGTACCTATGAGCTCCATATCTTTTGGATAAAGCCACCTCCTCCTCCCCCACCCCCACCAGCAGCTGCTTCTCCTAAGCTTTTCCCAGTATGCATCTGGCTGCCTGCCCATGGTCCACTGTTGGCCAGAAGCTCGGTTGAACAACACATTAGATGGAAGCACCCACTTTGCAGGAACTGTCCTCAGAATTGAAATGTGGCTAGGGGTTCCAAAAGCGGAGAGAGGATTTAAGTGTTAACCTTCCTGCCAAGAGAGAGAAACTTTTCCTTTACTCTCCTGCTATAAAAACTGCAGGAATTGGATGGGAGTGTGATCCTAACACTGACTGTCAAATCCTCCAGAGGCATGTATTAAAAGGGACATTTCTAAATCTTAAGAATCTTTGATCTCCCCCACAAAATGCTCTAGGTGTTTTCCACGATGAGTCAAGTCTGGGAACAACTGGGTTAGGGAATGTTTTTAAGAAACACAATCCCTCTATTCATGGTGTCGGGCTAAAGGTTTGAGAATTGTGATAACTCTTTTGAGAAAGAGAGGAGCAATGCCCAGGTCAATTCAATCTCTAGAAGTAAGAAGCACCGTGGTTTCCAGGCCCTTACCTGTAGGAAGCACTCCCACAGGGCTGTGCCAAGGAAGTGGGGAATGCAGACTTCTTTGCCTTTGGGATACTCCCAACCCCGGCAAGCTGGGTATTCCTGAATTAAGCTAAGACTGCCCCGGAGGGGCTGGAACAGAAACACACAAAGGAGCAGACATTCCCCATCCTGCAAGGACAGGCAAACGTCCTACACTGACCAGAGCAATGGTGGCCTACACCTGGAAACATGAAGGGGGCTACTGAGCATGGAAGCAGCCCATTAACTCAACATTGACTCACCCCTCATGCTCACTCTGGCAGATACAGTTCCTCCCTCAAAGCTTCCCAGACAAAGAATCAAAAGCTAAAAATCAAGACTGAAATCTTGGAACAGAGCTATTTAGCTACAGAAAATTCTAAGGAAGCAGGAATCAACAATGACAAACCTCTCAAAAATGGGCAGAGATACAATTATGGATTAGAGAAGGAACTAGCACTGAATGAATATGAGCTTTGGAAGGAGGCTGTTCCTAGATTCAAGTTCCTGCCACTTATTAAACATGTGCCGTTAGGCTAAGTCAACCTCTACGTGTCTGAATTTCCACATCTGTAAAGTGGAAAGAACAATACTGACCTCTTGGAGATATTTTGAGAATCAAATAAAATAATGCATGTAACAGTGTTTGCCAAGGGCCTGGCAGACAGTGCGTTCTCAATACGTGGTAGCTGTGATTAACATTATGATTTCATGTGGAAGTCTTCAATTCTGTATTACATATATGGTTATCAGAAATATCAATGCATCCACATTCTCCTAGACAATAAAGAAGTTGACAAGAATTCATGTTATAACAATGAAGTAATATTTTTAAGTGAGGCTGTTAGCCTGTAATTTTGTTAAAATTAATCTTATTATGATTTAAAGGCATAGCATGATTTAAGATAGATTTTATGAAGAATTGCTAAAATAGAGAGGTACTTTAGTGACTTCTTTAAGTTTTTGTTTGTTTGTTTTTTAATGGGAAAAAATTTGCTAGAGGAACAAGGGAAAGACAGTTAAAGATTTCATTCTTGATCATCAAACCTCCATTATATACCCTAGAGAGTAGAGGTAAAAGGGAAAAAAGGAAAGGGGTTGTCCTAGTCCTATTTTATTCTCCTTGGTAATGCCTCTGTATCTGATACCAAACATCAAATATCTAATGTGTATCACTAACACCTAACCTATACCTATTATCATTCTACATATCTAATATCGCTCTAAAAACCCTGTTGAGCCTTCCCTGGGCTTCTAATACAGATATTCAGTTTTAGGTTCCAAGAAATCAACTGGAAACACATGCTACTTAACCTAAATCTAAAAATTATAAAAGCAAGATGTTACATCTGCACAAATATCTGTTTCCTGGAAAACTGTCCTGTAACATAAGAACATGCAAAAGGAGATAGGTCTTTACTACACGTGGAAGCTCAGAGAACTGATGCACTTTGATACAAGACTGCATGCAGCACAAATGCATACAGAAGGGGCAGTCTGAGAATGAAAGCAGAGAAACCCATAGATGAGTTCTCCATTCCTGGGGCTAGAGCTGCCAGTGGGTATTTCTCAAAGGACTCCTGCTCTTTTTAACGGAATCAGAGGAGGGTGCTACATGGGAGTATTTTCTGCTCAACCGAAGTTGGAAACATCTAGAGAAGGGAAAAGACAGCAAAATAAAGAAGCAAAGGACGAGGGCAAAGCGTTTTTCAGATTTCCTTCCATAAATTAGCTTGACAACTGACAGGAGAACTCAGAAGTCCCAAAGTGGCCATTATTCACAATTGAAGCTAACATTAAATGCCCAGGTCAATAATAATAATAATAATAATAATAATAATAATAATAATAATAATAAATGTAAAGCCAACAAAGAGAGCCTTCGGCATGCGGTGGAGAGAGGTTCGTTTTCATTTTAATCGGAACTTGGCTGTTATTTCGAACTAAAAGATCATTTGCTTCTGGATTGAAATAAAGGGAGACCTTAGAAAATAAGGCTGGAAATGCTATCATTCTGAATAAACCATTGCATTGCAAATCATGCATCCCAAATCGGAGTCCACAGAGGTGCATTCACAATTTCCCTTTGCATTCCTGATGGACCCTCTCATACCTCGTCTCCATCCAACCCCAAGCAAGTTTCCTAGTCAGGGATGAGGCTGGACAGTAGGTGGCGATGGAGATTCAGTGAACTTGAACGCTGACTTCACAGAATCCAGACTTCAGGGGAGGGACTAGCTGACCACCTCATGGCTCTCTCAGGTTCAATACAGCTCTCAAACACATGAAGGGAACTGTGGTTCTTGTCTGGGTTGCATCAAAAAGATGGCTGCCCCTGATACACCAGGACAGCAGCCCAAACATTCCCCCAACATAGCCTATTTTCTCCCTGCTTTTCTCCAATGCTGAAAGCCTTTCTACTAATGTAAATTGTCCTAGCCACACCTCAACGTGGATTATACATAAAACGCAGTAACCATGCAACAAATTAGAAAAAAATGAAACAAAATACCAATAAACTAATACTGGAGCCCTCTAAGCTACCACGGAAGACTCAAATAATGACACATTATTTTCCCCCATTTCTTCTCTTCTCAGGGGTTCCAAATTACAGCACCCCACCTGTGAAAAAAACATTCTATTGAAATTTAGACTAGGGGTTCTCAAGTTGCAGTCCACAGACAACCTACCTCAGAATTCCTGGGCAGAAGCATTTATTAAAATGCAGCTTCTCAGCCCTAACTTGACCTTGTGAATCAGGTAGCCTGCGCATGGAGCACAGGAAACTGCATTTTAGCCAGTCCCTCACTTAGGCAATAAAATTGCTCCTCATATCTTATAACGCATTAAATAGCCTACCAAGAAGTAGGAAAAAGCCTTTTTGAATAACCATATTTATATTTCAGGGCGGCGGCAGAAGCTAGAATTTATAAGACGAAAGTTGTTTTTCTCCCCCCACCCCTGCCCCACATCATGACTGATAACAGAATAATTACTATTTTCTTTCCTTTTTTCATTTTATTTTGTGTCTTGCCCATTTCCTAAGACCCCCTGGTTTGAAAATTTTAAACATCTTCATTTTTTTTCAAGTGCCTACAATTTAAACACTTAGGGATTTTTGAATGAAGTGGACAAATTTTGGAAGAGGTCTTTAAAAATGGATTCAGTCAGAGCAAGACCACAAATGTGGCAAATTTTAAGGGCGCTGTGGGCGCAGTGAATCAGGTTGCAAAATCCCCTGTACTCTGAGGGACAGTGGCTGGAGATGTGGTAACAAAATTCTGAGAGTCTGTGAGGAATCCTTTCATTCTGAGAAAAGTCAGCTCTGAGAAGGGTGAGAAGGTGCATTTTCTACATGACATGGGCTTAGCATATTTAAGGGGCAGAGCACTTTATAAAAGTTGTGTTGATTTATATGACAGCATTAGATGGAGCAACCTTGCTGAGTTGCCTCGGTAAATGAAGATCCTGGCTAAAATCAAAGTGCATTATAAGTTTGAGAGCTTTATGTAGCTGAATCCCCCAACAGAAGGGGCAACAGAGAAAAAAGTCTGCGTACACAATAAACTATAGCAACAGCAACAACCAAGTCACCGACAGACATACAGTGGGTGGGAAATAGAACTATTTTTTCATCACTCATTCCTCCGCCTCATTAAAAAAGTTTGGGGTGCGGAGAAGCTGGATGCCAAGTGCCTAGACCACAGTTTAAAAAGAACGCAGCGCCCCACCCCTGCAGACTTCTAATCGGCCCCACAAGTCTCATCTCTCTGTGTGGGAACCTGTCTTGCCCCAAATCCATTGCTTCCATTCCTTCTGGGAAGGCGTGGCTGGCCCCTTGCTGCCTCCACCAGCCACTGCCAACTGCAGGAGCAGCTGGTGGAATCCATTTCAGAGAGAATCTTAGCAAAGTGCGTAAATCCCACTGGGGGCGGCTACAAGCCGAGCTCTCATCAGCCTGCCTGAGCTATTTTTGGAACCATCTCAATGGATGGTCCACAGCCCTTCTCTACTTCTGCTTTCCTTCCCCAACCCTCTCTTTCCTCCCAAGCTGAGCTGCTCAGGATTGACTGATCAATAATCTGATAAAGAGCAGACAGCCAAAAGGAACTGATAAACAAGTGACATAAATACATAGACTTAGGAGCCACACATAAACAATACAGAGAATGTGACTAATGCTGGGGCGCCTGGAGACAGATAGCCTGTGTAAGAATTCAGGCTTCACAGATGGACTAGGGGTGGGATGGGAGGAGGGAGAGGAGGGGAGGGGAAACTGCAACACAAAAAAATTCCTAAGGAGCCTTCTCTCTCTCCTTTTCTCCCCACCACACGCTGTATGTGGTTCTTGATTTAGCAGGGCAGGGTGAAGTGTTCAATGTACAACTTGCTCCTCAGGCTTCCCAAGCTTGCTGCTTTCTGCATTTAGTATGCGCTCAGGAGTGCAACAGTGATTAGACAGGTGGTTATGAGCAAGAAGGTTGAGACAATTCAGCAAGGGTTTCAGCAAACCCAAACCAACTAGCCCTCTGTGCAAGAGGACTAAAAAATGAACATGTAGACAGCAGGCTCCTCATCGTGACCAGGTCACAGGGGCGGAAGACCAATATTGTAAGGGATACACGGGCCTGTCACTCAGAAGCGAGCTGTCCCCAGATTCCCAGGATTTGGCACTAGCTGACCTGTTTTATCTTCCTAAAACAATAGAACCTTTGGCTTTAGCGCTTTACACCCTGGTTTTCTTCTTACCCTTGTCTACATTCCTTCATTCCAGCCTCTTAATACTGGTGGCCAAGTAAAACAGTGTCATAGCAACCAGGGAAGGGGTTTGAAAGCAGAGACACCTGGGTTTGAGTCCCAAGTGAGCAATTTAACCCCCTTCCGCTTTGTACCTGTCCCACCTTGAACAAGCTACTCAATCTCTTGAGGGAACTTTGAAATGTGTGAATCGAATCACATCACTCATCTACTAAAACATCCCCAAAGTTGCCTGTTGCTCTTAGCGTAAGATTCAAACTCCTTGCCTTGATGGACAAGACTCCGCCTGACACTTGTCTCTTTTCTTACCATTCCTCCCCCAAACCTGTTCATTCTCCAGCCAGGTATGCTTTCTGTCTAACCGGCAAACACACCTACTGCATTCCCACCTTCACACTGGCAAGAGCCTGTACCTGAATTGCTTCTCCCTACATCTCCACTAGGTGGCGTCCTCTCTTCATTCAGGTCTCTACTCAATGGTCCCTCCTGGGGACTCCTTTCTGACCATCCTCCTATACTTCCGAATCACAGGGAATGTCGATTCCTTCTTCATAACATATAGTCCCAGAAAAATTAGGCTATTTGTGTGTTGACTTGCTAATTGCCTGTCTCCCTTCTCTAAAATATAAGCTGTCTTGTTCAGAGCTACATTATCAGCACTTAGAAATATGAGTACTCAATACATATTGGATGAATATTATTGAATACACTTGTTTCCTCGCCTCAGAAAGGAATAATAATACCTCCTTGGCAGGGTTGTTGAGAGGCCTAAATGAGACAATGAACATAAGTTGTTGATCACAATGCCAAGAACACAGTAGGCCTTTAAAAGTTTGGATTTTTTTTCATAATTAGAAGGCCATTTCCTACAAGTTCAACCACATGAAATAGCCTTCCTGATAGAGCAAGATCTTTGAATCTTTCCAATGCTCTCGCCAAGTATGTCTCTAAGTTTCCCCGAACCAAAGATTCTCTCTATTGACGAAGGCGCTTTGATGCTTTTCCTATCAAAATACTCTAAGAAAAGAAGCAAGGAAAAAGAATTACTTGAATTTCTTAGATTAAGTATAGGGGAAAGCCAAATGTTTAGTCTAAGGGAAGTGCATCTTGCCATGCCTAAGAAGTAGATAAACATGCTATGATATCCCCTAGGAATGGTAATAGGAGACTGGAAATCAATGTTCTGGAAAATTCACAAGACTAGAAATCTTAGAAGCTTCCTGACATGTTTGGGCTAGCAAGACTGGGGCTCCAAGAGTTCCTGAAGAGAGAGGTCACTCAAAACACATCGGGCAAAAATAAAACAACTAGGAGCATCCAACGACAATTGGTGGGCTAATTAGAGAATTTGTTAAATAGCATGAAAATAAACCATCTTATTTACCAAGCAATAGAAATAGGAGAACTTGGGAGAAACAAACAGAGAAGCAGCCATGTCTAGCTTGAACAGCCCTGCTGCAGCAGAGGGGCTGGGAATGGGCCTAGGGGTAGTGCATCAACCTTGCCAAGATCCATTTCCAATCCTTTGGCTACAAACCTTCAAGGGCAATATTTTTCTTTGTTCGCCAGTGAGTGGTTTCATGTGAAACTAGATTGTAAGTTCCATGTGGATGAGACCTGGAGATACTCTACCAGTGCCTTGTGCTGCTTCAACAATCAACACTTTCCAACTGATATATAGGCTCCTTTTCAAAGTTCCACATAATAAGATTAGTCCTCTGAAGAACCAAACTTACGGAGTCTCAGGCATACTGATCAGAATTCTCAAATTTTCTCTGATCCCAGTATTTGAAATATTATTTAAACCACAACTGAGATCTATGAGCGTTCCAAAGTTGGGGAAAAATGTCCAAGGAGATGCCTTTTGCCTATGGTAGCACCTGTCTTTGATCTGGGTGCTTCCATGCATTCCTCTTCCCATCCTCCCCTTTTTTCCCAGGTATGGGAAGGCTGGTATGACTCACTACCGCACATCAAGGCACAGAAAGGACTTGTCCAAAGCAAATAGCAAGTGGGAACACAGGCTGAGTTACAGCCTCTTTCCTACTTAGCCTAGTTGCAAATTCTCATGCCCAGTGTCATCTTATAATAAGCTGTTCTTTTAATTATGGAATACCTGAATACTGTGTAATCACCTGTGTAAACACCTGAATACAGATGTTTTTCATGAATGGCTGCCTCCTTATAAAGTAAAACACCCAGCTAAGTAGTATAATAACACCTGGAATCTGGAAGGATCATCTATTCATAGCAAAAATAACTAAACAGAATGGTTGACTGTGTCAACACCTTATGTGGACTTTTTGAGCAGCCATCATTAACAACTTGACAGGTATAATTACTCATATATGCTACTGGAAAACTTGGTAACTATTTTTAATCAGAGATACAATGCTAAGTATCCTTTACATTAGAAACAATTTTCTAAAATACGTATTTTAAAAGAATTTCTCATGTCAAGGTAAAAAGAGGTAGAAAGCTATCTTGGGAAAAAAAGTTTTATATGTAATCTTAAACAAAGGCAAAGAATGAGACAGAATAATTTTACCTATTTAAGTAATGTTTTCACTATTTATAAAACAATCAAATATAAAATGTAATGCTGATTACATTATTTTTTTGTGCACTATTACTACAGCATTAGAAAAAGTGAGTTGTGATGACACTGGCATTCCAAGCCACAGAGTTTTCAGGAAATGGAGCAACATTGATAGTTACTGATGAAACCTGGCTAAAATTGCAAATAAGGGAAAGCGTTTTTGTCCTATCCATTTGCAGTGAGTACTATGGCTCGCTTCCTCAGCTTTCTGATACCTGCATGCTATAGTGTGGAAATCAGCAGCCCAAGTTCTATCACCAACTTTAGCCGCAAGAATAAGTCCCATAATCTTGGCCTGGCAAAGAGTTTTGTGGAAAAATGAGGTATCTACTATCCTGTTCTTTAAGCCAGTTACTATCAAGCCAGTAATAAAGTTATTAGCTTATTCTACTCTCATGTCAGACTAAGATACATTTCTCACTTTTTCATTATATTAAGACTCTCAAACCAGGAAATACTCTTCAATGTGCAATTCCTGGTTGTACGAATATGTGAAATGCTTTAAATATTTGCTAAGTATTTGATGATAGTCAATAAAACTTCCAAAGACGTGTAAAGTAGCATTATTTCATTGTTGTCAGATAATGAAGTTGAATGTGCCATATAAAATGGAAACTCTGATGGATATGGCACTAGATGTGATTAAGATTCATATTTCACAAATGTTCCCTTTATAATCGTTGCTGCTGCCAACTCCCAGAAAAGAGATTCAGGACACTTAAAGGAATACATTATATGCTTCTAGAAAAAGGAAAAAAGTAAATGGAGCTAACCAAACACTATTTTATCGTTAAATAATTTTCTTTAATGCTCCCTGGCATGTGGTATTATGCTAGGTATACATATGAAACACCAGTAAAAAGTGGATATATTAATCCTGGTTTAAATTTTTTTTTTCAGTCCCTGTAATATTTTGGGCTAAGACAAGGTAACAAAAAAATGCCCCGTATTACAAAATATAACCTCTTACCTTCATTTTCCTGAATGAACTTTTGGAAGCCCTGTATTACACAAGTATAGATGCTTCATCTAGACTTCTACCTTCAATAAAATTTATTAATTCAGAATCAAACACAAATTTAGAATCTAGGCTAATATGTACCTTTATGGCATCCATAAAGAATGGCTACGGGAAGCAAATTAAGGTATTAAACCGGTTTTGCTGAGCTTATTAGCCTTGCTTACAAAAATAAAATAATTCTAAGCGTGTGACAAGTCACTTGGAAGAAATATTTTATTTTAATCAACTGAAATGGTAGTAGTAAGTCAGGCTTATATATTCTCTAAGAACATTTATTAAGATGGAGATCTACAACACACACATATATCTTGGTCTAGTTATTGCATATATTTGAAAGCAACTTTATTTTTTAAAAATCCATGATATGCATTTTCATTAATTCAGGCAGACTTTCCCTTTGGCTATCTGGAGTTGTAGCAGGTTATTGCTTATGTATGTGTTTTGGTTTCTTCCAGTAATTCTTAACAGAACACAGAATTCTTTAGCATTCACCTGAAAGCATTGTTAGCAAACACATTGCCTAGAAAACTAACTTGTCTTCCAAGGCAAGACACTCTAATTAACTTCCCTGGGCTGGCCTGAATTCTTTTAGAACCATTTCCTCTACTTCTACTTAATTGAGGCAAAGAACTTCATTTTTAGTCAAATTAACTCAAGGTGTTTTATTTAGATACAAGCAATTCTCCTTGGATAAGTATTTTCACAATTCCAAAAGACAATGGATTTAAAATAATTTTTTATTTCCAAAGCTTCATATAATTACCATATAATACAGGACCATATATGATATTTTCTGTAAAAGAAACTGAATTGATTCTTCTAGGGTAGGATAAAGTTTTTTCCAGTCTATAGTATCCCATCAACTGGTGAATTTGGGGCAACTAGGCATCCAGAGAAAGTACTAACAGTTGAGGTGTTTTACCCAATATAGAGATCCAGGATCATTGACTTGTGAAACCCTCTATATGGCTCAAGTGATTAGACCTATGGATCTGATGCATGGCTTTCGTAAGCCTACGAGTCTTACCTCTGATATCCTGGTTTCAGCATTTCTTTAAATATGGTTCAAATAGTATGATCTGACTATCCCTCAACTGAAACACTGGCTTGCTTCCAGATTAACAACAGTGGATTTGACTTCGTGAAATTATATTTTGACATCATTTACTCCAGATACCTGTGAATTTGCCTCCCCAAAGGCATAAAAATATATAAACCTTAGGGAGACCATTTCATGGATGGAGTAGAAGCTTGATCACTGCACTGTACACCTGAAGCTGATGTTGTATAATATTGTATACCAACTGTAATTGAATATATAGATAGTCACGGGATGTGGATTATACTGTGGAAGGGAGTCAGAGGAAGTGTAATAAATATATATGATATGGGGGGAGGAGTGGGGTGGCAAATTGGGGGAGGGGGGTTGTCACTTAGAGGAGTAAAAAGTATAACTATTGCACTGTGTTGTACACCTGAAAGTAATTAAAAAAAATAAAAATAAAAAAATATATAAACCCAAGGGTGCTTGTGAATCCCAAGGCAAGTTCCTTAACTCAGATAAAACTGATTATAGGTCAGTCTAATGGGGACCGTTCAAGAAAAAGATAAACAGTCCCTTTCCCTCTGCCCCACAGGCCATGGTTTAATCACACTGGTGTTTTCCTGTCCATCAACCACACCAACAATACACTCCTTCTGTAAATCGTTGACTTTTGTGAATGCCGCTGCTCAAATTGCTCTTTTGAGCCTTCCCAAGACTGGACCCTTCTCATCATTCAAGTTTCAAATGTCCAAAGTTCAAATGTCATTTTCTCAGAAAGGCTTCCGGGACAAGCTTATCGAAACTTGTATTTCCTTCCACCATCAGGCATTGATTTTAGCCTGTATAATTTTATCTGTTGTATTAGGCATTAACTGATGCATATGTGTAATTATTTGTTCCCACATATTTCCAATAGAATGAAACTTCATGAGTATAGGAAACCTGTTGATCTTATTCAGCTTCGCCTTATCAGCACCTACAATAAAAAACTGCTTTAAATAAATAGTTTTTCATACTCCCATTTGCCTTATAGTTTGGAATACTAGGTATTTTCATCTACTTCCCAAGCATAATTTCTACAAATACCCATCTCTTCTGGTCCTAGGCCAGGGATTGGCAAACTATGGCTCTTTTGGACCAAATCTGGCCTGCTGCTTGTTTTAGTAAATGAAGTTGTATTGGAACTCACTTACCCATTAGTTTACATATTGTTTATGGCTGCTTTTGTACTAGTACAATGAATGGCAGAATTAAATTGTGACAGATACTATGTGACTCACAAGTCTAAAATATGTACTATCTGGACATTTATAGACAAAGTTAGCCAACCTGTCTAGGCTTTTTAGAGTGGATCACCAAGTCTCCAAGTTTTGATGGAAATATTCAATGTCAATGACTCTCTTTTGTGAGGTAATCATTTAAGTAAAACGTTCGTTGTTTTTATTGGAAGCAACATTCTCTCCAAAAGAGAGTGAGTCTGAAAGTTAACCTGCCTCCCAAACTTGTAAATCATCGTCAGTAGAATTACTCACTGGTAGCGCGTGGATCAATTATAATTGAACTATAAATTAAATGGTGATTTAGAAGAGAAAGCTAGGCCAACATGTAATCACATAAAAAGGTGATAAAATCCTCATCAATAAACACTTGCTACCTGCAGGTAATTGTGACAGAAACCATCAGTCTGGACACAGAGGGTTCAAAGAAACCAGTTCTTTGTATAAAACTATTTCAGGGGAAGGACATTACTACTCCATTGGAGAGTGAAATGTGCTTTCAAAGATGGTGACACTAAAATAAGACACAGCTAAGTATGTCGTTCCATAGAACAAAGTACATATACAGTACAAAGAAATGCTTTCCCATGAATACAAATATTACATGAAATCCAGCTTAGGTCCCTGAAGCAGTGTTGTCACTTCCTCCTGCCATTATTTAGAGTAAGAGCTGGCCATGAGGCTGAGACAGCCAGATAGCTCAGCATGTCAACTGCCACTGCAGTGCCCCAAATTACAAGGAAGGCAGGGACAAGGCAAATCAGTAAGGGCTGCTCAGTGGAAGTCTACATAAATTAGTTTTTCCAGCAAGATATTGAAAAATGGCATGGCCTGGCAGCCCTTAGGAATGGCAGTCATTATAGCCACAGCAAGTGTTTCACTTTCACTTATTGGCTTGAAACCTATTTGCTTTCGTTCTGTTCCAAAGATTCTGTGGAATTTGTTGGAAAGGACAGAGCTTTTCCTTTAAAATATGCTGATGGGACCCAATAGTTATCCCTTCATCCATTTGCTTTGAAAGGGATTCATTCGATTCAGTTTTAGATTAGGCAAAGGTGAATACAGAATAACAAATTAGAAACCAAGATGTTGAATAGCATTGTTCTAAAGATGTTGATGGTCAGTTATTACTGGAATGTTCCTTTTGGTTCCCTGTCAGTTAGTCCAAGGGATTTCTGCAGCAATGGTACATTCATACAATAATATCCAAATTCTGTTTTCTAGCTATTGATGATCCACCAGAGAAATAAACACTAATTCAGACTCTAGAAGGCTGGGTTCTGGTAAAAATGAACTAGGGATTTGACCTCCCATTCACAACTGGGCAGCAGGAGCAGATGATTTCTGGGAAAGGAGAGTGAAGACATCATAATATGGGCACGTGTGATTATTGATCACACCCACTCAGGAATAACAGATTTTGACTAGTAAAACTATACCAATCATAGACTTCAATGCCTTAAACATCGACATTCAAAAGTAAGGCATATATCCAATGGCCAGGGAAATGTGATGGATCGTTATACAAGTATGACATTGTGTAAACCTTTATGGAAAGAATAGTTCACAGGATTCATAATGTATCTTTGGCCCTGAGGAGAGACATCCAGCAGCAATTAAAAATTTTACAAAATGCAGTATTAATAGTCCACCAAAATTTAGAATGGACTAAGTTGTATATAATAGCCATAGGTATATTTTAGTAATTAAATGGTGGACAAATATGTCACCAAAAATAAATGAAACAAAAACCAAGAAAAACCTTTTTCCTGGTTATTAAAAGGTACTCATCTGTAAAATTCAGATAATAACATTACCTACTTCCAGGTAATATTCATAGGTTTGCTACTAGCACAGTCACACAGAGCCTTGTGTGTTTGGGATTCAATGCTTTGTGGTCTCTGCCTTAAAATTCATAAGAATTTAATCTCTGAATTTGTGTTTTACACGTGAAGTTCAGTGGGAGCCTTGACTGATGAGTGACCTTGTTCCCCAGAACAAGTTCTTCTTCTGTCCCCACCCAGCAACTTCTGCTCCTCTTTGTCCTCACAGGCAGAGTCATGAGGTGGAATCTGGGGTGCCTGGAAGGGCTGGCACTTACCCCAGGATTATCTCCAGGCTGGAGGGAGCACTTTGATAGCAAATCATGTTGTAATTTTTTTGCATGCTACCATGACAGGTCAATGTGGCAGAAACTGTGCAAAAAAAGGAAAAAAAAACAAACAACTTTTTTCCTGCGTTTTAAACAAGGGGCTTGTATTTTCATTTTGCACTAGGCTCCATGGATTATGTATGGTTTCCTGCCCTATGCACATAATTGTTGTAGAGATTAAAGGAACACACACTAAAGGAACACACAGAATGTTTATGTGTGCATACACACACACACACACACACACACACACATTCTGAAAATATTACCTGGTACAAAATAAATGCTCATTACATATTGGCCCATATGAATTTGTAGTCCTTGTTTTCTTCTGTATAGATTTCATTGTGGGCAAACATCGTGTCACTCGTACCACCTAACATTACCAGGGACAGTTTAACCCTTCTAGGGTTAACCTGAATTCTTGGTACCTGTGACCCTCTTAATAATGTGACCTTACTTGAATGAGTCCAAAAACCCTGAATTCATTACACACAAGATTCTAAACCAGGCTGCCACAAAACGCCTCCATTGAACCCTAGAAGTTATCCTGGGTACACTCAGCTTTTTCAAACACTGATCCCTGTTCTGACTCCTGTGAAACGTTGTACAAAAGAAGCAATTCCATTTGACAAATCAGAAAGGTTAGGTAAGTACCTAGGAGACCTGGGGAATTGATATTTCTACTGTTTCAGTTAAAATGATCAAGGAGCCATTCAAGCTGTGAGATGCAAGTGCCATAAGAGCACCTGTGGATTTCGGTGCCTGTTTAAATGCAGTGATGGAAGTCACATGGTTGGGAGCCAGGCTTCTGTTCAGATATTTTTCTTTTCATGTAACAATGTTACAGCTCTTACTAATAGTAATGATGGTGCAGAAAAACCACCTCAGGACCAAGAACTAATGAAGAGAGGAGTAGGTTTAACTAAACCTGAAAGTTCTGTTCTTTCTACCATGTAATGCTGCCACTTATATATACTGTTGTTGTTTTTGTTTTGTTTTTCTGCTCTGAGTCATCTTCCTCATACTTTTTAGCACCAGTCTGAAGCTTATAGAGGCCTATAAAAATAATACAGGAAAGAGTATAGACTTCTATCCAAGGTGGTTGAGACATAAAACCTACATGAAACTGACATGTAGAGAACATTACTGCACGCAAGTAACTTCTGCCTTCAATGTCTCTTTGAACCTCTACAATTTAGGTGGAAGTAGGATCAGATTGCTTTGAAATCACATTTCTTCATAGTAAATGTCAGCCTTATAACACAGTAGTAATTTGTAAGGATTTCCAAAAACACTTGTCTCTTTAGGAGTCAGACAAATATCCTTATCATGGTAATATATGATATTTATGGAATAGATATTTTTCCAAAGTGTGAGTAATCAGTCCAGAGATCGGTTCAGAAGATACATATGTAAGCACATAGAGCTGTAGAAATGGGATAGGAGTTCTGAAAGATGTGCATCCAGGGTGCTACGGGACCTTAGATGTGGACAAACCCAGATCTGCCTGGGGTAGAAGGGAAGGCTTTGCATGAATGGTGACTCCGGAGTTGTTGAAACATGAGCAGCAGTTGGTTAGGCAGACACAGAAAGGAAGGGTACACAGTGTGTTACGTGAAGTATATAGTGCAGAACGTACTGCATGGGCACAGAGCAGAGGCGTGAGAGAGACTGGGGAGTGGGGCTACCCACAATCTGTTTGCTAAGACTAGAGCACTGCAGGATAATGGAAAGAGACAAAAGACTGCAAATACCAATACGACCAAGAGAAGGCCAGCAAAGGCATGGAGGGTGGCGCAGCAATGATCATCTGGCATTCTAACACTACACTCTTCTTAGCAGTCATCTCCATGCCTGTATGATAATCCCTAATTCATCCTCTCTGAACCACTAAATGCCAAGTACCTTTCAATCAGAATTAAACAGTGCCTCAGAGACTAGTTACAAGCAAAAAATGGGACACTAATCTGCCTGTAGAGTTGAGCTGAGGAAGCCTCACTCTGGAAAGGTCAAGGTTACAGAAGGACATCCTAAAGAAATAGGATTAGTGACTAGAAGTGTCATCTCCCAGCACTTGTCCTGGAGCTGTGGACCACATTCGTGTGAACACCAACTCACCAACCTTGGAGCAGAAAAGGGAGTATGTGCTGTGGTGGGGAGGAGCTTCGGGCCAAACAGACTGAATCGGACGCTGCACAAAGCATTTCATATTGCTGTCTCATTTCTACAAATGAGGATAATAACAGCTACCTAAAAAGATTGTGGCAAAGATTAAATAAATCATGCAAACAAACTGCTCATCCCAGGGCCCAGTGTGCAGAAAATAATCAATCTTTGCTATTATTTTTACTCTAATTAGTAGCCACCTGTGGAGGCAATATACTTTATATAATAGCAAAGGTTTGCAAAGTTTTCTAGTAAATGGCTTTTGCATGAACTTAACAGCATCCATTTTTGCTGTGATGAAGGTCCATAGAAAAGTCCGAGAGGGGGAAAAATGAAACTTTGTGTTCAGTTTTCATTTTCATGTCTTGGAAAAGTTCATGATGATATCTGCACCCTCTGTGTTCTACCAGGCATGTAGGGGTGTGGCTAAACTCAGTCACGGATAAGTAGGTGCTCGGGCACTTATCTAGTCATTGGAGGTCAGACAACGTCTAGCATTTCTATTTATGACAATCAGCCAGTTTTCTTTTAACTGATTCCTTATCAAAAGGGAGTTTGCTTGTAAAAAGTAATAAGTGAATCAAACAGTTTAATTAAACATTCCAAGTATTGCAGGCATACAGTGTGAGTTTAATTTCAACGTTCAATTTGTTCTCATATGGAGATGGCATGCCTTCTCTAGCCATCCTCTAGTCTAGTGGCTTCATCACATTGTCTTTATCCACCTTCCTTGCTGTTCTCCTTCTCTCTGTGAGATCAGAAAGATACGGAATTTTTCTACAGTGCCAAAACACACTATGCTTACGCTGCTCCATTACAAATAGTAATTTGTGCCCTTTCTCTTTGACTTGCCTAACCTTGCGCACATCTGCCACTCCTGCTCCTTTCATGCCCTTGGACTCTGCTGCTCTCACCCTCCCATGCCTGTGGGCATCCTCGTTTAGGTCAATGGACCCAAATGGTAATTCTGAAGTTAAAAAAACAGGTGTCATCCTTTAAAGATGGCTTGACTTATGTGACAAAGAATGCTCATTTGATTAAGAATCAGACAATGAAATTTATGAAGACTCATGCCTGCCACTAATCACCCTAAGACCTTATGCAATGCACTTGGTTTCCACATGCTCTGGTTTTCCCATTAATAAGACATTGATTCTTAAACCTGTGCTCCACCAGGCCTACTGGGAGGGCCCTGAGCTCAGAACCATTCAAAGACTGCTCCAGGGTGACACGATCTCTATTACCTTTTGTCTCCTTAGGGGCACATACTCCTTTTACCATTTTTCTACTGCAATATAATTTTGGCCATTCCAGAAGATGGCCACTCAGATTATTGTACCTGAACACCGCACCTCTAGCTGCCACCCCTCAATCCCTCTCTTGTCTCTCGTTCCCTTAATAGGGCCCTTCCACAATCCACTAGAAGGACTGCTGCTGACAAAAGGCTGGCACAAGGCTTTGGGGTTACCGGCACGATTATTGTGTATACCAACTTTATATAATCAGATTTACTCTGAAACAGCTTCATTTTAGAAAGAAAATGTATGCATCCTTTTAAGGTTTATTTCCCTAACTTCTAATAAAATCTGATTTAGAAATCTTTGTGCTTTTAGTCACTTAGCAGAAAAGTGAAAAAAATTACTCCATTTCTTTTAAAAACAATATTCCCTAGTCTCTGAATTTTCTTTCCAAAATTGATTCTAAACCTTAGAAACAAACTGTATTTGTTCAGATGCCTTGAATCAGTAGGGAGACTTGTATTTTTGTGGCTAATTGTTCTAGACCTCTAGAATTGAAAATAAAATCTTCTCCCCTATAACATATATGTGAAACCTGCTGATATATATATATATATATATATATATATATATATATACACACACACACACACACATACATACCTGCTGAGATATACACACACACACACACACACACACACACACACACACACACACTCATATATGAAGGGAAGTATTTCTATTGATGCCCTTACCTTGACACCAAACAGAAACGGAGAGTTTGGGTTGAATGTTAGCTTGCCAAATGGCTACTGCACATCCTACGTTGCACTCATAAAGTGGTCCTTCCTAATTTTCAAAATATAAACCCTGCCCTAACACCAATACTAACTGAAGTCAGCACCTTGCAAATCTTACTGTGGCAATTAAACAAATAAAATGGATCAGAGTACCAAAAGTAATCTTCAAAAAGTAGAAAGAAAAACAGAAACACCATTTTCACTCAACATTATAGTATCTAAACTATCAGCTATTGAAAGGAGAGCAGGAACACAGTTGGTGCGGTTCCAAGCAGGTGGTCCGGTGATGGAGGGCAAGATAAAGGGAACCCAAGAAGAAGACCGGGCTAAGCAGAGTGTTCAGGGCCTGAACGTGAGAAATACACACATGTTGTGAAAAAAAGAAACCTGTATGTTCAACTGAATGTTGAAATGAACCACCCATGAACAAAATCTATGACTTTAGAGATGCAGTCATCTGAGCTCCAATTTCTATGGGAGAAACAAACAAACAAACAAAAAATGATAAAAGAGGTGGGGCAGTGTCTAGACTATGAAGATTCCCTCTGCATTTTCCTTGGGAACCAATAGTATAAATCTCAAAACTAATGTCAACTGCTGGAATCCAGTTGACTCTTAGTAATATGTCCTTAGAATAGGTGAATGAAGAAAGAGGAAGGTGACAACATGTAATATTTACTGATACACATTCTTCTTCCTTCATGAAATTTTCCTGACTGCAATCAAAACCTAGCCAAATTAGACTGCATGAAAATCTTCATTTTTATCGAAATCCCTCACTTCACAGAGAAATTAACATATATTCCTTCAGATTACTAGGGATAAAAGAATAAATTCATTCTTCATTTAATGTTCTTCCTTTTAGAATGACAACAAGACAAAAAAAGCGTAGTTTACATTTTGGGAGGTTTGTACTTCTTGGGTTCATTACTAAGAGTATTTGTATAAATAATAAATTAAGGTAGAGGGATGGGTATACTTTATTACCTCACTGACTTAATTATTTATTAATCATATACTATATCCAAGGTAGCTTCAGGCCATGAAAATCATACAGTAGCAGGCAGCAGCATAAACATTTTAGGCTATGCTGACATAAGATACCACTGTGGGTATATATGAACATATACCTACAAACTACATATCTAATTTAACAAGATTAAGTACAGTGGCTTGAACTGTGATTGGTAAACAGTTCTAGTCTATATATTGCCCCTCTTTGCCTGATACTTTACAAGGTATTCATCTAGTTTTAAGATGTTCAGATAGAGAAATTTTAGTCCTTTATTTAGCAGTCTTCCCTAGAATTCAATAATGCTATTAACTTTGCTTATGCCTACATATTTTGTTAGTTCTTGTGTTTATAACTTAAAGTTCTCCTTCTCTGCTATTTCCTCTGCTTCTTCCTTCGATGAGAAGAAACACACTCTCCACCGGAAGCCACTTATTTGTAATTTAATACGTTGGTCTCTTTTCCCATCTACTATTTAATTGGATGCTTAATCCCCATCTCTTTCTCCTTTCTAAAATCCAGATGAATTATAAATGTTAAAGTACCTTCCTGAGTGGGCTTTTCTCTGCCAGGAGCTTGGTGTACTGAAAAGAAGCAAACCAAAAGATGGTAGATTTGCGGCCTAGTGCCCAGAGACCATTTTGAAATCAGAAAAAGTGGCCTTAGCTAAAAGCCACAAAGGAGAAATTTCTTCTGTTAGTATCTCTTTTCACCTGTTCTCAAAGGACATTCCCAGAAATTGGGGATGGATGGTACTGTAGTGCTGACTGCTAAATGGTCATGAATTTTATTCTTTTCTGGGCATCCCATGTGGATCTGATAAGGACTGAGCCACAAGCCTTTGTATGCCATATGTGCCGTTTCAGTTACCCAAAGGTCCAGGTGTAAATCTCTTAACATATTGATTTGTCCTGTTAGGCTTCAACCAAATTGGTTGAAACCAAAACACAAGATCTCATAAGATAAGGACGGTGATTTTCTCCTCTTGATGGAGTAGCCTTCCTTTCTCACCATGGACTGCACCAACCCAATGATTTTTAAAGCCGTAACAGGAATTTGCCAAGGAAGCTGAACAGACAGTAATCTCAGCCAGAAATCTATATCCTTGCCATAAAAGCTCTTATTTCTTTGATTCTATTTTATTTTAGTTCCCATTTAGATTACATAAAATTGATATCAGAAGATATGAAAGTCACAAACATGATGATATCATTTAATCAGATCTGTGCATTTTAAAGATTATACTTTCATTTTAGAACACAACTAAGTTTTTATTAAAATGATATCAGAATCCCAAACACAAACACAGAAGAACTCAAGAAATCAAAATATTCTTATGTGTTCTGGATTAACATCACCATTTGTTTACCATAATGCTCTACGGGGAAAAGAAATCTCAACATGACCCAAAGATGGTCTCATCAACAGTCTTAGTAGTAATGTTATTGATGCAGAATTCAATGCAATTTGGATGGCCTTGAAGAGTTTCATATTGACCTGAGTAACTGACTGGGGAAAGTAAGGACACTCATTTGATAGGCATCCATTAAGCTACCAAGTATGGTTTTAAGATTACATAGCTATCCATTCTTGAACAAGACTGTTCTCCAAAGATCCTCTTTTCAGTTGCAATACTATGATAGAATTAACCATCATCATCATCACCACCACAACCACACACTAAGCATGTGTTATTTCTAGGTTCTATTCTTCGCAAAGAGGTAAATACAATAATTATGCCCATTTACAACCGAGGAAACTGAGAGTTGAAGTAAATTGTCCAAAGACACATAGTTCATTAGTGGTATTAGACCAGGGGAAAGCCAGGCTATGTGGCTCTTTGTAATTGCACCAACATGGCTCTGGAATGCCATCATAGATAAACAAGAATATAGGAGGAAAATTACACAAAAGTACTATAATATATTGCCAGTTTTCTATAACACTCTGGTGTGCTAAAAAGGATTAACATAAAATGCTTCTATAGCATATTTTTATTAAAAGATTTCTGGTATAAATAGTCATCAAAATTTTGAATGACAATGTTTTCTACATATATTTAAAAAAGCAAAGGGATGGAAGAAAAAAATATATGGGTGACAATAGGCTCTTGCTTGAATATGTGACAGCAATATTTTGAAGAGCTATTTTGAGAAAATGAGAAGTTTAATAATACAATGTGTTCGACAAGGGTGAGGAGAAATACATACTCATATATTGCTGGTAGAAATGTAAATCTATAAACCTCTGTGGAGTACAATTTGGCAATATCTATCAATATTCATGATGTGCTTATCTGTTGACCTAGCAATCCTACTTTTAGGGATTTATCCAACTGATATTCCTGTACATGCACTCAAAGATGAATAATAATATACATATTTTTACTTATAGTAGTTAAAAGCTAAGAAAACTCTAAATGTATATAAGTAGGGAGCCAATTTAATCAATTGTGATATCTCCATAAAATGCAATATTATGTAACTATTTAAAAGAATACAGTAGAACTTTATATTCTTTAATGGAATAGTCCCTAAGACATTTTAAGTAAAAAAAGGTAAGATTCAAAAGAATGTATTATATATAAGCTCTTCTTTGTGATTTTTCCATCTCCACTCAAACTCTACTAAGAGGAAAATGGCTGACAGTAATGGTTACCCAAATCTTGGAATGGATACCAAAGACAGTTCTATAATTTCCTTCCCAAAAGACTTTTAACAGTGAAGAAATAAGCATTCCTGGTTGACTTGAGGTAAGTGTTTCTCAGTTAAAGCGGGGGAGCCAAACAATTCAGCTCTGGGGTTTCTAGATAAATCAGGCCTATAGGTAAAGTCATGTACTCTGGTACCATAGAAATGGTAGATGGAGAAAAAGAAAGAAGAAAACCAAAATTCTAGTGTAATAAAATGCAGTTCACCAAGCTATGCCTAAATTAAGCAAGAACCACCCTTACGAGGTTGACTTTTCCAAAACACTGGAAATTGAGTATGCTTGGAAACTAAAGACAGAGAAGCTAAGGCAAAAGGCAAAAACCAGGTGCTAGACAAGCAGGTGCAAGAGAAGGACCATTTAGAGAATAAATTCTCGGGCCCGCCGAGTGGCGCGGTGGTTAATCGCTGGCTTGGGAAGCCAGCGGCCCCGGTTCGGGTCCCACTTATGAGGGCCAGTGACACTGCCCTAAAAATAAAATAAAATAAAATAAATAAATAGAGAATAAATTCTCTAGTATTCTCTAAATGGTCCTTCAGAGGTATGATTTGGAGATACTGTATCCTTTGATGTCATTTTCATATAGCTCATATATTATCATGTACCTATGATGAGTCAAAGATAGCAGAGTCTATGGGAAGTGGACAAGATTACTAAAGCTTTTCTATGACACAAAGGACTACATTGTGACACTTGAGAGTTTTAAGGTCAGTATATTTTAGTATGGAACTCTATTGCTTTTCTCCTATGTCTAGGAAGAAAAAAAAAATGAACCTTGTTACAAATAAATTAGTAAGGCTTCAAGTTCAAAGTAAATCCAGATGGTGGTTTTTACATATCCGTAAATAATCAGGCATATATACAAACTCATGATTTCCATGTGATATATACACCTTTTGGGGGGAAAGATTAAGAAAATGGCCACACAAAGGAATCAGCCCCTGAGAGGAGGGAAACATTGACAACAACAGGGGAAACTGATATTCATTAACATGTGTTCACTATATTCATTCATGCTATCCTCATGTTTAATTAATATGAATTCACTATATTCAATTAGGCCATACTGCACACATGGTTTGAAAGGGACAGAATAAAGTAAGGGCTAGGAAATTACACAGCAGAGTCAACATCAGACAAGGTCAAAGACAACACATCATTGCACAGACTTTCCTTTCAGCAAACACTCATGAGACCAACAGGAAGTCCATACCTGTTTCCAGCACTGCAGGCCTTGTCGGGTACTGCCCGCTTCATGGAGCTGGAGCCACAGGAACAGGGGACTTCCTCCAAAAGTCCTCCAGGAAGCAGCCCTGTTTTCTTTAGTTGGTTCCAGGTCACCCTGGAGTTCACATCACCATGATGACTGCCAATTCTGTCACTCTTTTGCAATTTAGAACTCCTAAGCTGGAAATTTCCTTATTACCTATGTCTAAAGATTCCAGCCGGATGAATCAAATTTGGCCATATCACAATTCCACCAGAAAGCCCAATTTGCACACTCTCTAATATGTTTGGTGATAGCAGCCAGAGAAGAATATATGGTGTGGTGCTCTTGGAGGATTTGGGAAGCGGGGGTGGTAAGATCTGGAATGAGTAATGATAAGTATATCATAGACATTGTGGAGAGACACAGTATTGGAAAAGAGAAGTGAAGAAAAGTAGAAAGGCAGAGAAGCTGCTTGGAAAACTGTTTCTGTTCTTAGAAATCCTTGGCACAGAGCTGGGCCACAATCATTAACAGGAGGGCTGACCGATGACACCGAAAGGAAGAGGCTTTTATCTCAAAGTCACTACCTTCTCTCATGGTCAGCTGTTTTCCCTGTACACCAGAGGGTCATCCTTCTTTTACATGCTTTTCTCTCCATTAAAAAGAGTGTCACACAATCCTTGGAAATAGCCATTTCCCTGAACAAACAACATTTTGTCACAGATGAACAGTGAAAAAAAAAAAAAAGATGATGTCATTCAGTATTTTACCTAGCTGGCTATCTAGAAAACAGGCACGCCAAAAAGAATTACTGGAAAGGTTCATGAACTTATATTCTAACTTGGTTAAAGTTTAATTCAGTATTTTCCTTTAAGGGAAAAAAGAAGGTCTGTTTTGAAACGTGAGCAATTATGCCCTGTGACTTCTATTAAAATGTCAGTTGGAGACAAAGCTGAGGGGAATGAGGAAAACCCTCTCCCTCTCAAACTCAGGCTACAAATCAATCTTATTTCTTGTACTCTCACAATGAATAATTGAACAAGAGGAAGGATCTGCACACCTATTACAGAAATAACTTGAGATTCTACAACAAGTTGAACTATGAATTCTGAGAAAGAGTCCTTGAAAAGAGGAATTTAGAAGTTCTAATCAGCTCTCCCTTTTTTCTCTCCTAATTTAGCTACACAATCTTCTCAGACTTTTCCACGCAAATGTCAATAGGGCCAGAGATAAAACAGAAGAGATACACAATAAAAAGAGTATGTCTTTGAATTCTTACGTTTCTTCTTAAAACATAAGAATAAGTTTCACAAATTAAATAAGATTCATGCTTATTTGTATTCTTCCGCCTATGTCGCTTTGGTTTGAAGTTTTTACACCAAGTCAACAATTCAAAATGTATCATAACATTTACGTTGTAACTCTAAATGACCCTCAGTACACATCTACATATACCTCAGCATTTACTGTCTTAGTTTAAAGGGCTCATGTATTGTTTTGTTTTGTTTCTATTCAACTACTATGCACCCTGTGGGCACTATGTATTCTTTTTGTAATGCTCTTACCAAAATTAACTTCCTTAGAAAGCTACACGTTTACCATGAGAATTCAAAATTGATTTCCAAAATCTAATCTTGTCTCCTTACCTAAACATTAAATTAAAACTAGTTATACTTTTCCTATACTGTGATCAAAGTTGGGAACACATCTTTGCTGACACATTATTTCCTCTCAGTGCTGATTTGGTGGCTCCAAATCGAAAATCTTTTATCAGGTTTAGAAAACCTGCTGGCATCTGTGTCCTGGAGAAGATTCACCATCTTTCCAGGAGAAAGAATTCTGGAACTTGTCTTATGATGACTTTTCATGGCTGATCAGATGGAATATATACAATTAATTGCAAGATAAAGTGTGGATAGAGCACAAAAAGCAAGTCCCAGTATCTTGATCAGATAACTCCCTCAGTGCTCTGTTCTGCACGGAAGTCTCTGAAGCCAGATGCTAGATTCCAGTTTGGATGAGGTTTTCCACCTTCACCCTCCCCTTCCTTCTTACATCCTTCTGGAAACTAACACAGAAGGAAAAGAGAAAGTTTTCCATAGATGTGCAATAAAAATGTTTTAACAAGCCAGACACAGATGACTACATACTATAATGATTCTATTTATATGAAATGTCCAGAAAAGGCAAATTTATAAAGGCAAAGACAGGTCAATAGTTGTCCAGGGCTATGGATAGGATCAGGGGATTGATTCAATGGACATAAGGGTAATTTGGGGGAGGGAGGATGAATTAAAATGTTCTAAAATGTGGTTATGGTAATGTTTGGATAAATTTAATAAAAATCACTGAATTATAGGCTTATAATAGATCATTATTTATGGTATGAAAATCATACCTCAAGAAGGCTGCTTAAAGGAAGAGAAAACTTGTCTTTGGAGAAAAGGGATGTTTCAATTAGGCTTTTAATGATCTAAATACCATGAGAAATGTCTGGCTAATTAGAAATGCTTAAACACAGTAGAACAGGACATTGCTTAATTTAATTGAAAGTGATGCCAAAACAAGCATAACAGAGTCTGCTTTAGGAAGTGATTGTTTATATAGATTTTTGCACATTCCTTTTGTTGTTGTTGTTAAATTATATAAAACAGTTGCCATGGGCCGGCCGAGTGGCGCAGTGGTTAAGCACTGGTTTGGGAAGCCAGCGGCCCCGGTTCGGGTCCCACATATGAGGGCCAGTGACACTGCCCTAAAAAAAAAAAAAAAAACACACACACACACACACACACAAAAAAAAAAAAAACAGTTGCCAAAAAATGTGAATTTGGGTTTATTAGTTTGTCATCCTAATAATATATCTCCCAAGAAAGGTTAAAAGAAAGGTTAAACTAGCTAGAACCTGTAAAATATTTAATTTGATGGAATAAATAACTAAATGAAACGTAAAAGTCGTGTCCTTTCCTTTTTTGCATTTTTTTCCTACAGAGAGACCCAAGCAAAGACAGAAGCAAAAACAGCAGAGATAATGCTATGACTTATGTTTGTTAGATACTCAACTAATCTAATTTCTCCTTCCTGGGTCCACAGGAAGACTACATTTTCCCAATTTCCTTTGAATTTAGGAGGCAGTCATGTCTGACAAATAAAATATGGCAGAAGTGATGTATGTCACTTCCAGGCAAGGCAATAAAACATACAGTATAAGCATCCAAGCTTTTTTTTACTTCCCTATGGATACAGCTGGAAGTGAAGATCTCCAAGGGGTAGACCAACTCATGAAGAATCCTAGATCCCTGCGTTACTTTTTTGAAGACAGCTGATTAGGCTAGCTGTCCAATTGGCATTGGACACTGCCTAAACAAGAAATAAACCTTTCTTTATTTGAGTCATTGAAATTTTGGGATTGTTTATTATAGATAATCACCCTATTTATCCTAATTTGTTAGTCAGTCAGTTAGTTAGGTAATTAATTACCTTAACTATAATAATATTATATGCTATAAGCCCCAAAGCATATTTCTTCCTTTCTTCCTTTTATCATCTAGGGTTTTTCTTTCCCTTGCATCCATCCTTCCTTTCGCTTCCTATTCTCCTACCTCATGGACTCCAGTTAATGCTCATTTCTGAGGCAGAGGAAGAAATATATGAGTAATATTCAGGCTGCATCTTATTAAGACCCTTCTTCAAGAACTGAAATATTTGAATGAAATAAAGTAAAAATAATAGGCTGCAATTCTTTCTGAAGAGCCAGAATCTATCTCAAGTCTTTGGTTAAAATGTTCCATGATCGCCAAGAGCAGTGCTTTGCCCACCCTCCTAAAAACAAAAACAAAAAAGCAAAAAGCCCTATAGTAATAAATGCCACGAAAGAAATGTCAGAGTTGGCAGCCATCTTCTGGGTCATGAACTTTGCTTTTATTTTCTGAAACTTTGGTAGTGGAGAAGTGCATTCCGGTTCCTCTAAGGCTTTTTCTGTCTCCCACATCCACCAAAGACATTTCCCCCAAACAACAAATTACCATGTCAATTCATTTTCAAGTTATTTCATTATTCAGGTGCCCTTTCCTCCTTTTCTGCATATGGAGCAAATGCAAGGAAAGAAGAGAGGACCTGCCCAATGCAGAAACCATGCCCCAGACCCTTACCATCAACCCAGCCCCTTCATCTTGTCAACCCCAGTTCCTCCCAACTCCATAGTCAAAACATAAAATAATTCAAATAAAAAACAGCTCATAAAACAGTAAACAAAATAAAGTCAGTTTTTCTTTGCTTTTTTTAAAGAACAAAATGAAACTTGAGGGAAAACTTACTGGAGTTACAGTTTATCCTGATACAGTCTAGATGGGGAAAAATAAATGAAAGATGAAATTGCATCCTTCAAGGTAACAGCTGCAGACATCCAAAAACAATCAGTCCACCCTTCCGGGGACAGACACACGCAAGAAATGTGGCCATTTTATATATATACAGCACGTACAAGTTTAAGGGTGGGTGTATATGTACAGTATATTACTTGGTAAAGTTGGATACATATATATATACACACACACATATATACACATATGTATAGAGATATATACTGGTATACATATATATCCACAATAGACACCGAGTATGCTTCTTTTTCCCCCAAAAAATCTATTCATTTATATAAAGCATTTTAAACATGGATTTTGAAATATTGATTTTGTTAAACTTGGAAAATTATTCAAAAATTTCCACACCAAATGCAAGTTATATTCTATTTCTTCCAATAGTTGATTTTCTTAAAATTTATCTTTAGCATCAACACAATTGTTTGTATTAATATTCCAAAGACATATCACCAGTCTGACTCTTTGCATCATTTTTTTTTTAAATCTGTCCATGGAGTTTCTCAGTGCAGTATTTAACCCTTTCTCTTTTGCTAAAAACAAACCCCCTCCACCCTCTTTTTAGGTCAGGCCCCAAATGCTATAGAAATTTGTATAGGCAGAATTGCCATTATCCTTAGAGGTAAGGAAAGGGTTAACACCACCTGGTCATTTCCTGTCATAAAATGGCCACTTGCAAACAGCTAACCGCACAAACACCCATCCCAGATTTTAGAGAGGTGGGGTCGGGTGTAGGGTAAAAGGAATTGAAGGATATTATCACAATCAGCTGTGTTCTCTGCTATTGGGTCAAAGGCTCCCATAGCAACCCACTCATGAAGCCCATCTCCGTCTTCCTGCCCAAATGCTCAGGCAAAATGAAGTGCCTACAGCATTCAAGGAGAAGGCGAGACTGGTACATGGGGAGAAGGCCTGGGGCACCTTTGACATCCTACCTATTTCACTCTGCGATTCTGCATCTTGAGGAGAGAAAATTCTTTGTTTTCATTTTTTTAATGGGAAAGAGAGGGAAGTAAGGGCAGCTATTTTTCCAGTGCTGGTAACCAGGGTAGGTATTCTGTGCCAGAAATCTATCCTTTTAGTTATATCTGTTTATAGTCATGGACACGCAGCATAAAAGGTCTTGAACAGAGTCCATGGGTATTAGTAGGAGATTGGGTGGAATGGTTACAGAAATGTCTCAGGTTAATTGTGACTAAGCTACCCACTTGAACATAAGTTTGGTTTATGATGGTGGGAATGCCAATACTAATTTGTTTAAAATGTAGAAGTAAAATGATACAGGATAGGAAGAAAGTTACAGAAAAAAATACAAGCAGAAACGGTGCTCTTCTCTTGTGTAAAGCTGATCCAATCATTTTAGAGGACTTGTCATGTTTAATGCCACCATTTGAATTTCCCAAAGTAAACCACGTTAAGGGAGCAAGTTCAAAAGGAACCAGTGGCAAAGGACGGGGCAGAATGAAGCTATGCGAAATCCAGACAGGAGCAATTTATAACACCCAGTCATTCTGAGGAAGGTGGTGGGAAGCTTATTTGTTCCCCAGAAGAACATCTCTTGCGAAAAATCTGGGTTTGGTTTCGTGCGGTTAGGTTTGTCATGTGTCGTCAACCGCAACAGAAAAGTGGGAGCAAACAGCCCTGGAGCAACTGGTACGATCACCAGGCAGAGGAGGCCATGCCCCTGGTGAGGACTGGGAATGGGGAGGGCAGGTAAGGAGGAAGGGGGGGATTCAGCTACTAGTGGCACCTACCATCACCTGAAGCCAGAGAAATGCCCCTTCCTGATGTACTAAAGGGAGAAGGGAAGCAGGTGTATGGTCACGCTACAGAGAGAAGGAAAGAGAGAGAGTGGGCCTAAAGTAACAAACCCAAGAATGATAAACAAGGAGTGGTATTCTCCTTTGTTTCTGTGTAGCTGAGCATCTCACTCTCAGGCCACCTGGTTTAGGGAGAGGAGTTGGGTTGGACTCATCCTTCTGGCTTCACCCAAATGGACCCATGAACTGAACGGTGCCTTTAACCAATGAGAGGACGTGGAGCTTTCAAGGTGGCAGACAGTTGGTAATTTTAAGTTGAGAAGTGAAGAAGTATTTTGTTACTTTACCAAAAGAATAAGTGGTTCGAGGAGAAAAATCTACCCCAAGGGTTGTCTTGATAACAAGGATGTATATTTTAATGAAAAATGAATCAGGGAAATTAGCTTGGGAAGGCAATTTCCTTTAGATCTTTCTTCAGTAGCAGCCAAAGTTCCCTCTCTGCCTTGGCATGATGTTTGAGGGGTACGTGTGTGTGTGTGTGTGTGTGTGTGTGTGTGTGTGTGTGTTGCTCATTTTGTTTGATTTAGGTTTTTTTTTGTTTTATTTTAGTAAATGAAGATAAATTATTATTTTCCAGATTGGAGAGCTTTGGGTTGAACATGCAAGAGATGAATGTTTCCAGGAGTTGTGTCTTCAATGATGCATACGATAAGCCGTAGTCAGCAAGTCCAAGTTTCCAGAGAGAGAACATCTGGAGAATTTGAGTGCAATTAACCAAACTGCACGACACTCCCTATGAGCCTCCACCATCAAGGAAGGGTTCCGAGCATGCTGCTGAGGGTTCTCAAGGGCTACAAATAAGGCTGCACTGATATTCCTTTTTTGCAGTTTAGCTCGATTCAAGCCAGGCACTAAGAAGAGATTCTCTTTGTGCATGTTTAAAAGATGACTATCATGAAAGCAGTTAGAAGTCATTAGACTGCCGCATCATTGATCAATTATATTGATCTATGGAGGTAACAGATTCCCCATGCTGATCTAGCAGTTCAGAAACATGGGTTCGAGTCCCAGCTCTGTTTCCAACTTTTTATGTGAGCTTTGAAAAGTTATATATGTCTTTCTTTGTTTCACATCTGTAAAACTAAGCATAAAAATGCTTTCTTGATTTATCTCACAAAGTTACGGTGAAATTAAAATAAGACAAAGTTGTTTTAAATCTTGAAGTATACTGTAGTAATACAATATTATTATTATATCTCTTTAAGAGATCAAAATATGATTGATCAATAGCTAATGACTTTTAAAAACATGCTGTGTATTACAGGACACTTTTCATGCCTGCTGTTACCACAGCTGGCTATCTTTGGGAAACAAGGCCCTTGGGAAAGCCTAGTCTCCTTGACATTTAGGAGATACATTACATCAGACAAAGATGCACTAGACTTTTATATCATGAGCTTATGTGTGTGACCAATTTTAAATAAATTGTAAAATCATTTGTGCCTGTGCTAGAAATGAGACACAATTTAAATGGCACAAGGGAACAAGATGATCATTTGCAATTAGCTTTTGGGGAATGCATGTGAATGCAAGCTTTGCTGGGAGATGTTTTCTTCGACAACCATGGAAAGGGTAATAGGAACTCATGACAAGGAGAACAAACATTTATAAAGGGGTATACTTTGGGTAGGGGTTAGAAGGTGAACCTTTAAACAAAGTATGAACATGAAGAGTTGTGCATACACAAGTACAAGGAATTTAAAGTCAGCAGATTTGAAAGAAAGTTAAATAAATTCAAATCAGTAATTGTGGTGAACAATTTCCCTCAGGGAAAAAAAGAAATCACAATTGCTTCTGTAGAAGCACAATACTCTTTAGGGAGGGTCTAGCTCTCTCTCGAGAAGTATATCTCTACTTATCAGGAGCTGGACCTGATCGTGTGCCAAAGGAGCCAATAGGCAAAAGCAAAGTCTTTTTGAAAATAACATCTCCCAGACTTTAGCTAGAGCTTAAAATAGAAAAATAATGCTTCTAGGATTGCACATGGGATCTATGACTAACTGTGTGTGAGTGTGCGTGTGTGTGTATATGTGTGTAAGACAGAAGGAGAATCTATCTCTTTTTGTCTACTCCACCCCCCATCCCCCACTTTTCCTTCTAAGATGTAAGACCCACCATAGTTGGCTTTCTAATCTTTACAACAACATCTTTAAAAAAAATTGTCTGTTTAAAGACAGAGCATGCTTCCCCAGAATAGCATGAGGCTGAATCATTCTTATATCTAAGGCTCTCTCTTACTTTGAGATAGCTACAGAGCTAATTTTTTTTCCCTCCATCTTATTCATTGAGCTATTAGGAGATTATGTCTGGTTTCTTTTGTTGTTTTTGTTTCTATTGATTTTTTTTATTTATTTCTTCTACTGTTTTTCAGAGAAGTAGACAATCTGCTACTGGTTGTTGGTATTGGGTGACAGGCTCTTTTGTGGGTTTGTTGAAGGTGGGGAGGATGGTGTAGGGAAAGGAAGGTGAGAGGGGCAGGGGAATGCCAGCCTCTGCAGGCTGCTCAGTACACTCTGTTCTCAGGGCTGTTTGCTATGCGGGCCGCAGGCTTTGGGCCTTTGAAGGGTTGAATACCATCTTTTGATTTACCATGGCTGATGGTGGGGAGGATTGGAAACTCAAGAACACGACAAATATCCAGCAAAAGAGAAAAACGAAAAACAAAACAAAATAACCAAACACACACGTACACAAACAAAAGAAAAACCAAGAGACACACTGACAACAGAAATCAAATGATGTTGGACAAGAAAAAGAGAATATTGTTGTAAAAGTTGCAAATTGGAAGAAAAGGAAGACATAATGAAAAACAAGCCACTGCTCAAAACAGTCCTCTGTGTCCTAGAGATTTTCAAGATTGTAGGATAGACATTTTCCAAGTGTGACCAGTTGACCTGACAGCAGATAAGACTGGTATGACTTCAAAACTCCACCTTCCCACCAGGCCATCTAGGGTTTTCTATGGTCTTGCATCTGAGACATTTGTCCATTATGTCTTCTCCATGCCCCTGACAAGCCATTCCACTGAAATCTTTACAAAGGAGCTCTGTACCCAAACATATTCTACATATCCCCCCAACTCCATAAGCTTAGAAAGTTTAGACTCAACTATAACACTAATCCTGTCAACATGGGCATTGACTTTCTACTGAGTAGAATCAGTAGGAATACAGGGTTTTTGTGGGTTTTTTTTTTTCTTTCTGTAAACCAAGAGGCCCTCATTCTCCACAGAAAATCAATTAGAAACCAGTCAAGAAGGTAGAAGCAGGAGAAAATGTGACGTCATAAGCAGGGGATTTTCCAAATTATCTGTTATAGTTAATTACAGTGCAAGAACAGAGCCTCTCCCAATAAGGCTACAGTTTGGATACTGTCATACTTTTTCATAACACTTAGTGTCATAACACTAAGAAAAAGTAGATATGTATTATATGAGGCGATCAGAGTAATTGGCAAGTAACAGTGTGACATATTAATATTGTGACAACAATATTTAAAGGACTACTGGGGGCCGGCCTAGTGGCGTGGTGGTTAAGCACTGGCTTGGGATGCCAGCAGCCCCGGTTCGGATCCGACATATGAGGGCCAGAGTCACTGCCCTAAAAAAAAAAAAAAAGGACTACTGAATGGTGCGTAAGGATGCCAGGAAGGAAAACAGGGATACGTATTAGTAAACACCTTCTCCTTCCACGTGTCAGAGGCTCCAAACTTACAGAAGTATTTCTCCGATGTGACAACAGAAACAATTTGACATGTGCTCCCCATTAGGAGAAAGTATAAGGAGACACCATGTCAGGGAGGCCACCCAAATTCCCCCCTCGAATAGTTATTGTGGAGCTAGAATCAATGCATTTCTCATCCTCCTCACATAACTTAGGTCTCCTCAACCCCACCCTTCCATTTGGCCTCCATCTCATGCCCTACTCATGACCTCAGTTTTGACTGTTTTGAGTGGTGACCAAGGAGTTGGACTTAATGAAAATGTGACTGATCAAAAGATGGACCAAAGTAGCGTGTTTTACACAAAGCTAAACAGTTCCAAAAAACCAAGAAAGGAAACTTAGAAAACAAATAATCCAGTAAAAAGAAAAAAAAAGTTAATAAATTAAAAATAAAAAACCACCACTGTCAGAAACCAGAAATCGACATCAAAACCTCATGCATAAACAAGGAGAAGGTGTTTGTTGCTGTTGGCTTTTATCCTTGGTCTATTAAACAAGAGGTGAACAGCTAACTTTCAAGAAACAAACCAAGAATTCAATCAAACCAATGAAAATCAGAAAAGAAAGGGAAGACAAGCCCAAACAGAATGGCAGAGGGTACTTCATACGATACCTAAATTAACCATGAGCTTGACTCGTCCCCCGTCCAGCTCCAAACGCAGTGTGTCGGCAGAGTCCCTGGAGGTGGTGGCCACCAACAGCCCATAAGCTCGCTGGGACATGAAGCGGAAGGACACGTCCTCTGCCTCCGTGTGCATGACCATGGGCATGATGACCTTCATATACATGCTGCCATCATAGCTCAAGATGGATGCCTCTGCAAAGGAGAATGGAGGAGGTTGTTAGGCTGAAAGACGCCAGTTTCCCTTTGCTTCCAGCATAAGTAAAGTAGAATGTGCTGGAACTCCACTGCCATTTGTAAGCAATGGGACCTTCGGCAGACTACTTAAACGCTGAGGCTCTGCTTCGTCATTTGCAAAAGGCATATCATAGCCCTGGTCCCTGCCCTACTAGGCTCACAGATCTATCATGGATACCAAAAGAAATAATGGAAGGGAAGGCATTTTGCAAAAGCGAAAGTACTCCCACAAGGAGTAGTAGATGTACCTCTGTATGCTGTAGATAAAATGAAAATACATTAAACAAAACTTAGACTCCTGTATTTCATGAAGGATAGGAGGAGTGCAACAGTTTATAATCGCCACAGCAAACAAATAGATATCTACCAGAGAGCGTCTAGAAGGAGGGCAGAGCAGGAGTCAGCCTGGCCCCCATATCATCCCCAGTGGCCAGGAGTTGTAAGAGTTTGCTTGGACCATTCAAAGAAGACTGACAGGGTCGGAGCTATAACCGAGAAAGCTAAGAACCAGTCATTTTACTTTTATTGAAATAGCAATTCTAGAGGAGGAAATAAACTCACTTTTATTTAGTACCTTCTCCAGTCTAAGCACTTTGGTGACAAGTCACCTCCCACCCAATAAGTTATTTCACTTAATGCTATGACATGGGTCTATTATTCCTACTTTCAAAGAGAAAGCCAAGGCTCCGAGAGGGGGATGTTACCATCCCAAAGTCAAACGGCCTGGAGTTTAACCCAGTATGTCCAGTACCAAGTCCAGGGCCTGTTCTGCAACAGTACACTGCTTCAAATGTCCATTTGTTTAATTATTCATTTAGCAGATATTTTTAGAGAACACAGGAAGAGAATGTCACTCACATCCTTATGAAGCCAACCTGTTGCTGGGCTCAGTATCTGACACTGAGTAGGTGTCAGATAATATTAAATATTTGCTGTTGCCAAATAGGAGCTACTTGTCTACAGGCACTATGGAGGGTACAAACAGTTAACAGGCAAGGTCCCTGTTCTGAAGAGAGATATGGCATGCACACATAACTGTGCAGAATATAGAAATGGTTAAATGACACGGGAAAGATATACCAAGAAAGACAATGGCATGCAGGTAGGGAGAATAGATGGGTAGAGGCTAAGTTGGTCTTGGTAGAGTGGTTGGGTTTACAATGAAAGAAGTGAAGGTATTAGATTTGATAGGTCAATAAAATAACACCTCTATGCACATAAAGGAAAGACAAAAGGAGGGTGTTCAGATTATAACAAGCTATTCAATTTAACAGAAGCATCTAATATATTCTGATAAGCAGTTATGAAGGTAGTTTGAGACTGGAATAAAGTCCATGGACTTCAGTAGGCACTGGGAATTAAGTGGGTGCTTTTAGATTATGAGCTACTAGAATGCATTCATTTGTGATGCGGTGTACTAGGGACTCTTCTGGGTGTTCAGGACATAACCGTGAACAAGAAACCAACATCTTTTGCCTTCATGTATAAATGGAATTGGAACAGAAAGAGACCAGGCAGACCCCATGGAAGGTTCCCAAAATAGTCTGTGTCATTATCATATCCCCCCCCAATTTACATAACACACAAACATCCATGAAAGGCAAAATAAATACACCTGCTCATTCCTGGGAGGCAGCCATTGCCTGGGTAATAACCATGAGATGCGAATAGCTGCATATTATAATCTAAGAATATCACCAACAAAGGTGAGACACTTGCAGGTACCATACAATGACAGACATATTATGATGCTCTGTTCTTGGATGGGAAGCATAATCTAAATTTAACACGTGCTCCAGATGTGAAAAGTAAAACCTGTTTTATTCCCTGAAAGAACAGAATCACAAGAAGATCAATAACGATAGCTAAAATTTATTGAGCACTTACTATTTGCCTGGTGCTCTCTAGGACTTTACATGCATTCAGAAGACATTTAATCCTCACAAGAGTGCCGTGAAAAAAGACAATGTTATTATTATGTTTTATAGATACCAAGTCACACGATTAACAAATGGCAGAGCTGGCAGAACACAGGCAGTCTGACTCTCACGGCTGTATACTTAACCATTCTGCCAAACTGTTAGAGAACTATGCCAGGAGCACACCCATGTTTTCTAAGCCCCCAAAACCTATCTATATTTTATGGTAGTAGAGTGGGGTGTTCTTGTGTATATGTACATGTGCAAATGCACATATACATGCATGCTATTATTTAAAATTGCATATCACTTATGAACATATAAAATTATATAAATATAGCTAATATATATGTTTCTAAATACTGTATTGTTATATATAACTAAGCTCAATGCTCTGTGTATTCATGTAATTATGAGTGCCATTAATCACTATTATGCACCTTCTACTATACAGATCCACAAATATGTACTTTTTAAGAGAGACATGAGGGTATTCATTGAGCCATGAAATGAGTGTTTTGATGCACTAAACTTTAATACATTCCAAAATTAAGGACCACTTTTATCCCTCTGGATATGTGTAGTGCCAGAACATGTGTATAAATGAATGCATCTTTATGTCAATGTAGGTAGTCTCAGAGAATGAATATCAAGCGCATATGTAATTAAACAGCTAAAGGTACAAAATAAAGTGTGTATCTCAGTGTGTATATTTGTGCATATTTCTCTGTCACTGCATTCTATTATTAACCTAATATTCTCAAGGGGAGGGTGATGAAGAAGAAAATTTGATATAGGAATCTGCCAAAACAAAATCTGTTGCAGGATTCATATTAATTTGCTTAAACTATTTCAAATACAAGGAGTATCATGAATACAATACTAATTTGAGGGAAAAAATTAGTCTAAAAAAAAGTTAATCAATCTAAATCCTATTGGATTATTGAATATTGAGAGACCACATCATAGGATGCCCACACAATGGTTCTGATATTAGTTCTCCTATCTTGTTCCTTCTTTCCTCTTTTACTACCCCCTTTTGTCTCAAGTGAATATTGTCTAACATACTATTTTAATTCCTTTAATAATCCTTGAGTATATTTGGGCTACTTCCTTAGCAGGGCTTACAATATACATCTTAATTTATGAGAATCTACTTCATATTTATACTAACTTAATTACATTAAGATATAGAAACTTGACCTTTATACAGCGCTCTTCCTTTCCTTCGTGTTGGTGTCATTGTTGTCATCCACATTATGTCTATGGATGTTAAAAACTCAACAATACATTATTATAATGACTGCTTTATAAAACATCTTTTAAGGAGTGACAAGAAGAAAGGAGAGCTCAAATATATTTATAGTTTCTTTTTTTTAATTAAGTTTGTCATTTACCATTTCTGTCTCCATTTCTTCTTGTGGATTCGAGTTACCATCTACTGTCATTTTCTTTCTCCAATATAGCTTCATTCCCTTGTGTTTTATTTGTCAAATGTATTACAATTCTGTTATAAGCCCAACAATATAATTTTATTGATATCATTTTAGGCAACTGCTTTTAAATCAGTTAAGAGAAGAAAAAAAAGAAATGTGTAATTACACTGTCTTTTATCATTACCTACATAACTACCTTTACTGGAGCTGTGTTTTCATGTTGATCCAAGTCACTGTCTGTTATCACTTCCTTTTAGCTTAAAGAACTTTATTTAATATATAGTTATTATAAGTCAAGTTCTTATAAGCAATGAATTCTGATTTTGTTTACCTAGCACTGTCTTTATTTCACCATCCCTTTTGGAAGATAGCTTTGTTGGATATAGAAATCTTGGTTGACAGTTATATTTCTTTCAGCATTTTGAATGTTGTGTCACTGCCTTTGGCCTCCATTATTTCTGAAGAGACATCAGCTTAATCTTATTTTGGTACCTTAGTACATGATGAGTTATTTTTCTCTTGCTACTTTCAAGATTTTCTTGTTGTCTTTGGCTTTCAACATTTTTATTACAATGAGTCTAGATGTAAATCTCTTTGTACTCATCCTCCCTAGAAGCCATTGAGCTCCTCTGATGTATACATTAGTGTTTTTCATCAAATTTGGCAAATTTTCAGTCATTAATTCTTTGAATATTTTTTCTGTCCTTTTCTCTCCTTTCTAGTACTCCCATCATATACATGTTGGTACATTTAATGGTGCCCCACATTTCTCTGGCACTCTGTTCATTTGTCTTTATTCATTTTTCTTTCTCCTATCAGATTGTATAATCTCTAATGATCTATGTTCAGGTTTGCAGATTCCTCCTTCTGCCAACTCAAATCTATTATTGAGCCCCTCTAGTGAATGTTTTAGGATATTATACTTTGCAACTCCAAAATTTATAATCCCCCAATAGAAATTTTGGATTTGAAATACATCTATATCTATATCTATATCTATCTTTCTATCTATCTATTTATATATAAATATTAATATATATAAATTTTTATTTCTTTATTAATGTTCTCTGTATAATGAGTCATTATCTTATTTTCTTTTAACTCTTTAAGCATAGTTTCCCTTAATTCTTTTTAACATATTTTTTTTTTTTTTTTTTAGCTGAGCCATCCTGCCACCTGTTGGCAGCTCAACAGCAACTCAGCTCGGGCTGGCATCGAACCACCATTGCTCAGAGCTCAGCTTGCACTCTTGAGTGAGCTCTTAACCAACTGAGCCACTCAGCTGGCCCTTTAACATATTTATAATAGTTTCTGTGTAGTCTTTGTCAACTAAATCCAACAAGTGGGCTCTCACAAAATCATTTTCCTATTGCCTGTATTTATTCTTGTATATGGGTCACACTTTCCTGATTCTTTGCATGTTTCACAATTTTTTGTTGACAACTGGACATTTTAGATAACAGGCCGTAGCAAGTCTGAGTACCGCTTCCCACTACTGCCATCACCAGGTCTAGTTCTTATTGGTTGTTTGTTCATTTGTTGATTTGTCTAATGAGTTGGCTGAACTAATTCTGTGGCGTATTTCCCCAGCAGTATCAAGGCTCTGATATCCCTGATCATGTATTTTTTTTTCCTGTTTTTATATTTTTAGCCTGACTTCCTAGGTGGTCAGTATAAGCCACTTCCTGGCCAAATATTACACTTAAGCCCCCTCAGTCAATTCATTTTTACCCTTTATCTACTGGATATGTGTGGCATGGAGACTGCTTTCACAGTTCAGAGAGTTTAAGATTTTTGTCATGTGCAGCCAGGAGCTAGTACTTGGAAGTTGGCTCGCCTGTTACTCCTGAGCATATGTGGCCTTAGGAATATGCACAGTCACCCAGGCCACCAAGGGGGAATGTGGTTATATTTTTAAGCCTGATGGCCTAAGAATATATTCTTCATAAAAGTAGCTTGTTGTTCAGTCAGTATTTGTGGAAACAGCATGCTTAAGCCCCTTGAGCCAATACGGCTCTTCACCTTGCTGATAGATATGTGTGGCTTGGGAATGCTTTCGAATCTCTCCCATGTCCTACTTTAATGAGCCCTGAGTGAGTGTAGTCTAGCAAACGTGCACAGCCATCCAGACCCCCAGGGATGAGTGTGATCCCAGAATGGCCCTTCACAGCTTTCTCTTTCCCTGAGTTTCTCTGTTAAATATCTGGCTGGTTTGACATTTTGCTCATTGTTACTAGTATTATAGAGCTACCTGCCACCTTAAAAATGCTAGTCACCAAGATCTCCATTATGTACGAAAGCCCTTAGCTAGGAACTTCTCTAAGCTCTGTTCCATAGTCACCTCAGGCAGAGTTGTCGAGTTCTCCATCCTTACAGCCTGTATTAATCCCTGGGCAGAATGGCAGGGACACTGCACCCCAGCTTGGTGCAGAAACAGTGGCCTGCTTTTCCCTGAGTGACTCCTATTTTATGAGTGGGCACTGGGAGAAGATGGTAGGGTCTTGCCTCTTCCAACATGGAATACCTGGGTAAGCTGGGATATTGGAACCCAAATATTCTTTTCTTTTCTTTTTTTTTTATATGGAACTCTTCACAAATTTGCATGTCATCCTTGAGCAGGGGCCATGCTAATCTTCTCTGTATTGTTCCAATTTTTTTAGTATATGTGCTGCCAAAGCAAGCATGGAACCCCAATATTCTTTTCTTTTTTTTTATATGGAACTCTTCACGAATTTGCATGTCATCCTTGAGCAGGGGCCATGCTAATCTTCTCTGTATCGTTTCAATTTTTTTTAGTATATGTGCTGCCGAAGCGAGCATGGAACCCCAATATTCTTGACATGCCATACTTGGGATACAGCTTCTTCCCTGTGAATGGGGGCTGGTGGGAGAAGCAAGCCCTATTCTTGGCTGTGTCTACCAGGAATACTGCTTCTGCAACATGGAACTGGGGTGCCTTGATAGTGACTTGCCCTTTTTGGGGTGAAACTGTAGCCCTAGGGTAAGTGGCAGGAGAGCGGGCTCCTGCCTTTTGGCCATATCTACCTGAAATAAAGCTTCCATTACCAGGGGCAGGGGTAGGGTAGGAGATGGAAGAAGGTTGTGGTTTCAATGCCATAGCTCTCACTTTTCTTAGTGAGATGTAGTATATCTTGTAAATAAATGTTTCTCCCTTGTTGTATGCCCTGAGAACAATTTTCAGAGATTTTAAATGGACATGTGTGTGTGTGTATACTTTTCAACAGTTAAATGCTTGTTTTACTGGGCAGAGGATCTGCTAAGTTCCTCACCCAGCAATTCCAGAATTCCCCTATTTTGACTATTACAAATGTCTCACATATCTTTCTCCACAAAATTTTTTTTAGCCCCAAGTGACATTTTTTGTATTTTTCATAGTAGACCCATTTCTGTTTCTAGAAGAGTATAAATTGTTAATATTATTTAATCATTGTGATATTTAAAAACACACTTTAACAATGATTTTTCTTATTGCCTGATTGTTTACCTATCCCATGATCGTTCTTCAACCTCAATGACCAATGGCTTCTCTTTACATCTACATCTCCTGGCCAGCAAGGGGAAAAGCTACATGCCCATTGTAATTCCAAGGCCCCTCCCAATAAAGGAAGGAGGGGTGGCACTGAAATATTAAATAATGTGATAGAAGTTAGTATGGAAAAAGTTTTCTATGAAATTCTTGTGTTAAGAGAAACAATCCAGGAAGAAAGTGATAGTATTTACTTTATTTCTGTGTATTTCTCTTATCTACACAATGCTTGACCTCCTTTTAAAATAAGAGCACTATGCCCATGTGAAACTAGTCTCAGAGTCATGATTTTCTGTCTTTCATTTCTTCCCCTTTTCAAAAGAAAAATCACATTAATAAATTTTTAAAATAGCATAAACTCACTATTTAAAGAAAGAGATGTAGATATACAGAGGGTGTCAAAAAATGTACAATAAACACACAATAAACATCATGTGTTTATTGTACATTTAAATGTGGTCATTGCTCTCACTAAGACTTTTATCATAGTTCTCTATTTCTGAATAATTTTATTGCATCTTTTAAATGCTTGTATTTTATGGTATGACCTTTTTAAAAGGAACTCACTAGTGTTATATTACCAAAATTTGTTTATTTCTGTGAATGTCTGTGCTCTTTATATTGATTGAATCATGATTGCATATAATTCTTAAGTCACATTTAATTTCATGTGGAATTTTACAGGCACTGTTTTATTGTACTTGAGACTGTATAATGCCAGTATCCTCTCATAAGTGGTAAATGATGTAAATTTTTTCTTTATGCCTGAAGAATATCATTTTATTCCTTGAGTCCGGTGACATAATCAATATACATGTCATTGTTGAGTATACTATGTCAAATTTTCTTAGAACTCTGCAGGCTATTTTGAACTTCAGAGTCAGTTCTTTATAGTAAGAATTTTATTTTTCTGCCTTGAGACATTTGGATAATTTCTTGGTTAAAGTGCTCAGTGTCTATTTCAGGAATCCAATTATCCTGTCTGTCTTCCATATCTCTTAGTTTCTCTATGATGAATTCAGTTTCTTTGACTTTTTCATCAGCATTCACTGTGATGTTATCACCATATTTTCTCTGTGCCCCACCCCTGTCGTTGCTATTTATTTCAAATTAGTTGTGTGGTTGCATTATTTTGGCTCTCATGTTTCCTTTCACCTACAATCTCCCATTTCCTGTCACTTAGTTAATTTGTTTTCATTTTTTCTTTGAATTCTTGTGGCATTAAGCCAAAAATTCTTAAATTATTTTGTAGTACAAATGAGCTACAGACTATTGTGCATGGGAAATTTTTCCACCCTTGTGTTTATTTTCTTCCAAACCAAATTCTTTGACTAAGTCATAGCTTTTTACTCATTCTTTTATTTTTCTGCTGTTTTGCATTTGCACTGTCATGTCACTGACTTTCTTTCATATGCTCAGGAGGCTCTGTTCAGAGTTTCTAATTGTTCAGGTACAGTTTCAGTGACTTACTGATGCCCAGAGTCATCTACAATTTTAACGGCTTCATATTTTTAGTTCTATGTACTTTTTACTATAGCTTCAGAGATGATGAAGTATGGAAAGAAAATGTGGGGAGAGATGAAGAGCTCAGTCAAGACCGTGCATGACCTTCCTTTAGCTACCAGGACTGTGCTCTTATTTCTGAAGCTTTGTTAAATGTCCTATATCAGAAGTCACCCCACCTGGTTAAAGAGTGCATCCCCAGACAATGGAGGGGGATACACGAGGACTTCTGATCTATTTAAACCTGATAACTTCCCTTTTGTCAGTCTTGTTGTCAATTCTGCTACATATATTTCTCTCCTATAGCCATTTCCACTACTCTTCATTCAAAGGGGTGACCAGGTGAGAACATCTACTCAGTCTATTTATTTCACATTAGGGATAATTCTCAGTATTTTTATCAACTATACAGTACTATACCTGAAGGGCATAGGCAGACTCCTTAGTCTTGGCCATTCCTCTTGGCTTGGCTTCACACTCATTTGTCTTCCCCTTAGTTTTTGAGATTTATGACACTGAATTGTTCCTCCTTCCTTAGTTGGGGTTAAGGATTATTTGGCTGATATAGTAATACCTTGGTTTGCAAGCATAATTCATTCTGGAAACAAACTACTCGTATTGCAAGACATCGCTTGTTTGCCAAGTTAAAATGTATTAGAAATGTTTGCCCATCTTGTGGAACACTTGCAAACGAAGTCACTCACAACCCAAGGTTTCACTGTATGCTCTTTTTTGTTTAACTTGAAAGAAGAAGTTTCTGGCAGGCAACTTTTCCCTACTATTTCCCACTGCTTTTCATAATCAAATTTTTACATCTAACGCCAAAAACAAACAGAAAAAAATCAAAACTTAAGAGTTCTTTAATCTTACTATAAGCATATGTTGTATTAGATGTGATAAAGTCCTAATCAAGAAGAGAAGTAAAAGCTATAGGGAAAATCAATTGTAGGAGGTAAACGGTGCAGTAGTTCGTCTTGCCTACACATAGTAGAATATGATACCATTTACATCTCATATAATCTTAAAGGAGAAAGCCAGATTGGTAGGAATGATAGGAAAAGGATAAAACAAAATTACTAGACAACACAATTGATGTGATGTCACTAACACGCACGAGGGGGCCATTGACATCGATACAGCACTATGAGAAAATGGCACTGTGCTTTCATGTAATGCACTTTGCCAGTTCTCATTGTGCACTGAGCATACCAGACAGACTTCGTAGCACTAAACTCCCTTCATCCCTTGAACCATCTCCCCTGGAGAGAAGATGCTCTCATGTTCAACCCTGTAAGCAAAGTACTATTAAATAATCACTTCTCTCACCCTCTTCTCTTTGTGGACCTTCAATATATGCCCCTGCTCACTCATGCCTCACACATTCCCCACGTGTGTTTGATTCAGACAAAGCTTCCAAAATATACAGATTGCTTCCTCTCTCAAACTGGGACGATTTTAAACAGTCTGCAAATCTACGGAGGAATGCCTGCCAGGTTCTAAATCTGTATTTTACAGCAGCAGGAGAAACATAAATGTCTAGTTCCGAGTAGACCCAACCTTAGCCAATGGTTCCAGGGAAGCAACACAATTCATGTGAGGCCATGTCCTCTTGAGGGCAAGCCTGAGAAGAACTAACCTTTCACGTTCTCAACGTAATGCTGCCATTACATACGTCACACTGGCTTCTCATTCCCAAACAACTAGACTACTCTAAAGCCACGATAAAAAAATTTTATTGACATTTCACACTTTAAGAAAAGCAGGTGTGTATACTTTTAGATAGTTTCTTAGTATTAAAAAGGGGGAAAAAATAAAGAAAAACAAACAAAACCAAAGATACAGGAACCCTGGTTTATTAAATGTATACATTTTTTTAAAATGTTCATTTGACCAAAAAATTCATGTAGCTTTCTCTTAAGTAACAACTCTCCCTACTGAATATGAAATGTGACTTAATTTATAAAAATTACACAAAACACAATTCTTCAGGAGAAATCTATCCACTGCTTGCAAAAATATTTTCTCAGTCATTCAATGACTGATACCTAACATGTGCCTGACACTGAAATGGGGGTGGGTAGGGGGGAGGAAGCACAAATAACATGGTTGCTGTCTTCAATGAACTTATAGCAAGTTGGAGTTATCAATGCAAACAGGTACATTGTTATACAAAGGAATGAACAGTGTGGGGGAATTCAGGTCAGACTTTTATGCCTTTGCCTAAAGTTGTTAGGAAAGGGTGTATAACTTGAGTCTTAAAAATGAGAAACAGTGAACTACAAAGAAAGGAGTGGGAAGGCATTCCAGCTGACGGGAGAGCATATGTTAGTAAGGACATGGAATGAAATCATATATTAAGCATGGTGCTTGGCACAGCATCTGGTAAACGGTAGTTATGATGCTGTAAATTCAAGCATCAGGGGGAGCACAAGGTGCCGAAAGTAAAATAGGGTTTCTTATCAGTGACACAACTGACATTTTGAACCAGATAACTTTTTTTCTGTGGGAGCTGCCTTGTGCATTGTAGGATGTTTAGCCGTATCCCTGGCCTCCACCCACTAGGTGCCAACAGCACTACCTTTAGTCGTGACAACCAAAAATGTCTCCAGATGTTGAAAAATGCCCCTGAGGGGAAAAATCACCTCCCCATGTTTACCACTATAGTGATTTCATATGGGTTAGACTATATGGATTGCAGTGGTAAAAGTTAAGTCTGGAGGGATATATAGAGGGCCCGTTATAAAAGACCTACTAAGCACAGTTAAGAATTTTGGATATTAGTCAATATAGAATGATTTTGGACAAAAAATGGCGTAATCAAACTTGTTTTTAGGCTAACTCTGGTGGTACAGGGAAGACAGAATGGTGTGGTGAGATACCAGACACAATCTCGTCCAATTTTCTTCCAGATACTTCCGCCATTACTTTATTTTATAAACATGTTATGAAATCTTAAAATGCAACATTTATATATAACAGAGGTACATTCCTGAAAATTTCTCTGACTCTTTAAGTGAATTCAAGAAAGTTCTATAGTACAGAGTTATAATTATACATATGGGTCAGCCTCTCACTCAGAATCACTGCTCAGTGTGCTGTCACTGTGAGTGCATAAGCTTGTGTTAGAAGATTTTGATGGAATCCTAAATCTGCAACTTACTTAACTGAGCAATATTCTTGGACCTCAGTTTCCCCTTCATAGCATATGTAATAATAACATTGAATCAGCCAGGATACTAAAAGGAAACAGATGGCCCACTCAAATTGTGCCATTTGATGAAGATTTAGTAAAGGCAATATTTACAAAGGTATAGATAGGGAATAGTGAACCCTCCATGTAACAGTATTCATTATCTCTGAAGTTTTATCTCTGAACCATCAATAAGAGTGATTGACTATATGGGCTATTAAGAGCATACCCCCATTACTACCCCTAGGCCTTAGGGAACAAGGGGTAGGTCAATTGCTGGAGCCCTGAGAAAGGGAGAGAGAGAGAGAGAGAGAGAGAGAGAGAGAGAGAGAGAGAGAGAGAGAGAGAGAGAAAGCTATGAGTGTCTAGAGAGTATAAGAGCTATAACCTTAGGTCAAGGGGCATAGCCAGTTGGCAGCCATTTCACAGGGAGAGAGGCAAGAAATTAAATATCCAGGCCTCATTCTCATCGTTCATTCTCATCTCCCTTGGGTGCTTTCCATTGGACAAACTCAACTGGAGTACAGAGGACAAAAGAGCCTGGTAATGCAATCCATATAGGATAACCTTCCCGGGTGCAAAGCTGAGTAGAGACGGGTATAAAAGAGTGGAGAATGGGTCCAGAGTTGCAAAGAAAAAGTATCCATCACTAAGGTGACCCCTGAAGCATGAAAATGAAAATATCCAAATGTCCGATATCATTGTGTGCTCGATAAATGGTATGTGTGTGCGCGCGTGCATGTGCGCACAGGTATGTGTTTTAATTCCCTGATGTCTAGAGATGGCCCATGACTTCCATGTGAGGATACTCCATATTAGAGGTAGCGTCGGTCAATAGAAACAGCCTAGGGTTCAGAAGGACTACATTCCTCTCCCAGCTCCACCTCTTACCATCATGCAACCTTGGGAAAGCCACATATTCTCTGACCTCCCTTTTCCCTTACATAATCTTGAGTAATATTCAAAAATCATATAAGGAAATAGGTCTGAAAGAGCTCTGCAAACTGGTAAGTGGAATGTAATTGTGAAGGGTTAATTACATTGCTTTGTTGGTCTTCCTCCTGCATTATGAAGTCTATTTGATTAGACAGAGAAATAAGGTGGACATTCTGCTTTCTTCTGCTCCCAGGTTCCTTACACAATGGATCTACTCTCACATTCAAGAATCCTAGAGTTAGAGCTTTCATATTTACCTTTAATGGCAAGCATGACCCTTAACAGCCATGGGCAGTCTATGATCAATGACTGAACCTAACACCCAGGTCCTGCTATGGTTTTCATCCTGAAAGACGGCACTATTCTGTATTCTGTAGACATTTTGCCCACAGCTTGCTCTGTCATATTCTTCTTGTCAGGATTCCAAAAAATTCATTTGTTCTCTCATTGTCATTGATAATATCTGGTTCTAAAATTTGACTAAAAGTTTTATCTCTGAACCATCAGCAAAGATGATGGACTGTGGGGAAGGATATATAATGAATGGGCTTGAATACCTGTCACCTTTGCTTGATTCTAGAATATTGTTACACAGTAGCATTGAGCTGATTTAGTAAAGTGCTTAATGACTAACTGCATGCCTGTCTTTGTTGTGTTTCCAGAATAGTTGTCGTTCATTCCCATATAACTGGGTTGAAGGCTCAGAGACCTGTTCTACACACAGCTGTGCTCACTAGAATGTGCCTGTCTCAGGGCAGACCAGAGAAACAAGTTCTCTAGGGCAGCAAAAGTGAATGTACTTTCTACCTGTCAACTGCACCAGTTCAACAAACCTCAGTTGTATATTCATTTTTTATAAGGAGAGACTGAGCCATTATTTCAACATGAACCAAAATCAAAGTTTCTAGCAATATAAAATATATTTTCTAGAAAAATCAAACCAATGAAGATATTCCTAGGTGTCTGATTAACTGACTAAAGCAAAATCAGCTCTTGTCACTTTATCAGAAAACAAATAAAGCATAGAAGTTATGAGATTACTATCTCTGAATTGCACAGGACTTCAGAGTTAGAAAGTTAAAATTAACCTGCATTCACACCTTGTATTTCATAATGGAGGAAACAGGCACTATTTAAAAGCCTTGAATTTTTTCTTATGAAGATATTAAAGATCTTCCTTTTCTTTTTTTTTTTTCTTCCCTATTGGGGATCCTGCTTCCAAAACCAAGTTGTCTGAAATCAGCAATGTTCTGAAACAGGTAACTCAATAGAAACACACACACACACACACACACACACACACACACACACACACACACACACACATTTCCAACACCACTGAAGCAGACTTAACTATGGAATGGGAATACAAAAGAACTGTGACAGTGCCTGACATTGCATCCAATCCACAAAGGATGTGAATTAAAAGATATCTTTCCTAGTTGATGTGACTAAGAGCAAACAGAATTAATAGAAGGAAATCTTACAACTCTACACTTGTGCCCAGTAGAGCTGCCAGTTAATGAAGTGGCTCTGGAATTGAATTTCATATTTTGCAACTCTTAGAATGAATGTTGGATCCTATGCCTGGTCTCAAGCGGACGCATCATGTCATTGACCTGACGGCCAGCTCTCAGGAGAGCATACTCCTTTTGGGTGACTACTTTATTTGTGGGATCCATTTCCAAATCATTGGGGCAGATTTACTAATTCAGTAGCTGGATTTGTTTATTCAACACATAGTGTTTTATAGTGCCCATTATGTTTACTAGGAATGGAAAACCAAAGTTACTACCTTACAGAGCTTTAATTTTAACTATAGTTAACTGGGAGAATGGCTGACTAGAGGTAACCTTCTCAGCCTAATGATATAAATGGCAAGTAGTTATTGCAATACATAGAGAGAAAAAAATAGTCAACAGGAACATAATCATTTGGCTGCACATCCATGGGTGACATATCTCAGATTTTCACATTCTCAAGCCTTCTATCAATATATTTTTATTAGAACTTGATCCAGAAGAGTAAGCCATCAGATAATTTCATCAAGGTGCAAGTGAGCAGTGTGGAGTACCCAACAATTATGTCCCAATCCCTTTGTCCCAAAAGGTGGAGGTGCATGCTATAGATACTACTCCCAAAGGTATTAGGATCCTGGGGGTGGATATTAAGCAAGCCTAATGTTGTGATTAGCTTGCCAAACACAAAGGAAAAAAAAGTTGTAACTGCCTGACAGATGACAAAGATGCACCATACACAGGCTGCTACTAGTGACAATAGAGAACACAGCTAAAATTAAGCTATAAACACTCCTTGTCAGGGCGCCATTCCCCTGCAAATAGAAAGTTATTTTATAGGGCTGGCAAAGTGTACTGTAAATTATATTACCAGCCCACAGCTGATGAGTTTATAAGTCTACAGGGAACAAGTTATCTGGCTCCGTCACCATTCTTAGCTTGCCAAAATTGCATGTGAAGCATGCCAGACTGGGAGATATTGCTCAAACTTAGAAAAGAGTAGGCCAAGAATTGCACTGGAGCAGAAGTAAGAAGTCGTATGGCACATGCCATTCATTTGTCTCTAGAGTTTTCCCTTTGGAGTTTTTTTTTGTGTTTTTTTTTTGAGGGCAGTGTCACTGGCCCTCAGATGTGGAACCCAATCCCCTTGGAGTTTCATTATGACTCAGGAACACTGTTTAGCAGTCCCTGGGTCAACACTTAATTATACTGTAAACCACCAGGAGACAATCAGAGGTGTATTTGATGAATGGGTAGGAAGTTTCTAGTGAAAATAAAGCCCCCTCACCTAATGGTACCATCCTCAAAAAGTTTCTGGTTTCTTGTGTGTTTCTCCAGCTATCAGAAAGTATCTCTGTTTTCAAGGTTTGTTTTTTTGTGATTTTTTTTCCTTTTCCCCTTTATCTTATTTTCCTGTTGTGCTAGAAACAAATCAAATCATGTTACTTTCAAGTCAACTGTTTTCAATGGCACCACAGTTCCTCTCCTACTTGGCACTGAAATCTAAATCTTAGCTAATCTGGCCCAGATCACATCTCCAGGCCAATCCCCTTTCTCCACTGTGCTTCTTCACTTTTGGCATAAAATACACTATGGCTTGGAGAATATACCCTGCCCCTGTGACTTTGCTTTTGCTGCTCCCTTTGTATGGAATGTTCTATACTCCTTATCCAGCTGGCAAATCCTGGGCGATCTACTAAGAGGAAACAAGGCTCCTTGGCTCTACCTTCAAAACTAAGTGAATCTAGCAGTTCTCTCCATTTTCATGTCTACGCTCTTAGCTAAAGCTTTGTCTTCTGTCTTTTAGCTAGACTTCTAATAATTCCCCCTAAATTCATTCTTTGCTCTCAGGTCTATTCTCCACATGGCAGCCAGAGTGATCACTTCCGTTCCTTGCTTTACCCTCCAGTGCCTTCTTAATGAACTTGGAATACATTTGTACTCCTGGCCTGACTTACAAACTCTTACATGATTTGTTTCCTCTCTATAGGGTGCTCATCTGTCCTGCTTTGGCCCAGACAGTCCCATTTCACTTCCATTGTCCTGGTGTAATTATTAATAGCACCGCCTTTTACTCAGAAGCATGTTAGTTTAGACATAAAGCCACCTGGTCTCCCTACCTCTATAGCTCATTTCTGCTCTTTACCTCTTGTCCATTATAGCCCAGCACACTGGCCTCCTTTTGTTTCCTTGAACACAAGCACACCAATTTGTTCTTGCATTCAGGCATGCTGCCTGCCAAACTATTCTTGAACATGGAATTACCTGCTCCCTGATCTTTTTGTATAGCTGGTTCCTTCTCATTCAGGTCCTGGCCCAAGTAGCTTAACTACCATCTCAGATAGGCATTCCGCACACATCTTGTCTAATTGCCCCTCTCCCCAGTCATATTCTATCACATCAGCTCACTTATTTTTCATCACAGCACATAAAATATTTGGTTTGCTCATGTATTTATCTGACCTTCTCCTTCTAAAATGTAAGCTCCATAAAAGCAGATGCATTTTCTTTTTTGCTTACTACTGTGTAGTTATTTCTAGAAGAATGCCTACCTGGCCCATAGTAGGTGCTCCATAGAACAGATGGCAGATGAACAAAAGACCTCAAGCATCCATCACCTTCTCTGCAAAGCCTACCCTGGATACCCGACTCCCTTTCTAGGTAAGACTGGCCACTCCTTCCCCATGGCCCCATTCTGTCTGGTGCCTACACACATTACAGGCAGTGCCTGCAAGACTGGATTTGTGTGCATTTCATTTTATTTATTTATTTATTTATTTTTTATTTTTTTTTTCTAAGATGTTTTTAATTGGGGAATTGGGGGAGGGGAACAGCGTTGGGGAACCGGGGAAGGGGAACAGAGAAGTTGCTGTCCTTTTGTTCTTCAGTCTAGTTGTGGAGAACGTTGCTTCACTGGCCCATGTTAGTATCGTCACTGTGCTCTTCCTGGGTGAGGCAGATCAGTTGCCAACCTCTGGACCGCCACTCACAGTGGCTACTGACAGCTCACTCCAGCTGCCAGCCGCTCACACTGGCTGCTGGCCACTCACTGTAGCCTATGGCAGCCCACTGCAGCAGGGGTTGCAGCCCAACTCCAGGTGGAGCTGTTGTTCACCATCTTAGCTGTAGAGGGCAGTGTCACTGGCCCTCATATGTGGGATCCAAACAAGGGCCACTGGCGTCCCAAGCCAGCTCTTAACCAACGCGCCACTGGGCCAGCCTTGCATTTCATTTTAGATTACATCGTTGCTTCTCTCTCAATGCTGCAAACAAATCCGAAAGCAACTAAATTCGTGGTTTTTTTTCATTTCATTTTGTTTTGATTGTCATTTTAAACTTCTTATTTCAAACTTACATATTTACAGGACAGTTGCAAAACATATCCCAAGCCTCCTTACACCTCTCACTCTACTTCCCCTAATGCTAACATCTTACATAACCATAGTGTGATCATGAATAATAGGAAATTAACATTAGCACACAACATTTTAAATAAACTTCAGGTCTTATTCAAATGTTTTGACTTTTTTCACTAATGTTCTTTTTTATTCCAGAATCCCACATTGCATTAGTTGTTATTTCTCCTGAGTCGTCTCCATCTATGAGTTCCTCAGTCTTTCCTTGCCTTTCATGTTCTTTTAAAGAGGATTGGTCAGACAGCTTACCAAATATCCTCAGTTTGGGTTTGCCCAGTATTTTGTCATGACTGGCGTGAGGTTATGCATTTTGGGCAAGGATATCATGGAAATGACATCGTGTCATTCTTATCGCTTTGTATCAAGGGGTTCATGATGTTAACATGTCTTGTTACTAGTGATGTTTTCTTGATTACTTGGGTAAGTTGCATCTCCCAGGGCTTTTCATTGTTAAATAACTGTCTTTTCTTGTTGCTGTTTCTGATTTTGTTTTCTTTTTTTTTTTTCAGCTGAGCCATCCTGCCACCTGTTGCCAACTGTCTTTTCTTTTGTACTTGATATGTACCTTAGGGAAGATGCTTTGAGCCTATGCAAATTTGTTTCTCCTCAAACTATCACCCACTAATTTTAGCATCCATCAGTGGATCTTATCTGCAACATTTATCACTATGGTGTTTGCCTAATGGTGATTCCCTTTTGCCCTCTTGCCTTCTACCTTGATCAACCGGGATTCTGTTGTATTCTTATTCATCTTTAACTCTGCCTGCCAATAGTTATGATCACATTTCTGACACATATGTGCCTCTATAAGTGCATATTATAACAGAGCAATTAAGTTCTCAGGCTGTATATGAGGCCTGATACTTGCTAGCTTTGAACTGAACAAGTTGCTTAATTTCTCTCAGCCTCAGTTTTCCCATTAATAAAATGAAGATGATATTAGCATGTGGCTCATTAGCCTGTTAAAGATATATCCTCATCAATTCACTCAGACGCTGAAGATACGAGGTATGATCACAAAATATGGTGACTGCTGCTGCCAAGAGCCATCCAGCAGAAAGGCAGGGATCTTCAATATAGGAAGTGGCATGTCAAATCTTAGAAACAGTGTGTGACAAATTTCACTTGTTCAGGATAGTCAGTTGGGTGTCAGCTACGGTTGAGAGAAGGTGTGTTTTAAAGTGTGCCACAAATCATGGATCACAAACAGCACATAACATGAAACGGGCCAATAGTTCCAGCCTCTATCATGACAACACTACATGCCATACATAGCCTCTATTATGGCAATTTCTGTCAAATAAAAGCAATGTGGTGTGTCCTCATCCACCTTATTCACCAGATCTGGCACCGTGCGACTTCTGACTCTTCCCCAAAGTCAAATTGACCATGAAAGGAAAGCATTTTGAATTCATTCAGGACATCAAGGAAACCACGACAGAGCAACTAAAGACACTTACAAAAGAGGACTTCCAGAACTGCTTCAGAAAGTGGCAAGAACGATGGGATAAGTGTGTTCCAAGCGGGGGTGGGAGGATAAGGGGGTATTTTGAGGGGAATAATGACAATGTTTCTTTTACTGTAATATTTTTTTCATTTAAACATCCACTGTATTTTTTATCACACCTCATACAACAAACAAAAATGGCTATCTTGACTTCTTTAAGGTTAACTAACCTAGTCCTAAGCATATATTAAGCATAGCAAGGCTCCAAACTGGTTTTCTACAGTTATGATTAATAATTGTACAATTTCCTGGACAACTTTGGATTCTTAAGGATTTCAGAGAGCACTCAGATCCCATTCCTCACCAACCAGAGGCATTTTTTTTTCAGTTTCCACTGACATGAGAATAATCAAAGGCATGCCGCCATCCACACGTGTGCAATTTTAATAATTAATTTTTCCTAAACATATCAGAATCCTAGGAGGGAAGACCAATTAAAACACAAGTACAATCTTTAATGAAAGGTAAATGTTAAAAGTTCTTAAAGGAGGGCTCTCCTCTCTCTAAAGCACTCTCTTTTTGGGCCTATTCTATGGAGGAGCTGGATCACTGTCACGTGGGCAAGGGGAAATATTTGAAGATGGAGAAAACTGTAGCTGGTAAATGTTATTCCTAGCTCTGGGAGGTGAGGCCTGCAAGACTAATACCGCTGTGCTGGAGCTTGGTAGGCCCCTGGGGGAGCCCAGATGAGCGGACGAGCCGATCACGCAAGCCCAGTCCAAATGTCACTCTAACATTTGCAGAGCTGTGTGCAACTGCTTAAGGAGAGGTTTCCAATGAGAAGGTCAAGGATGGAATGGAAAAGCTGTTTGGGGAGCTGAAGATTGTATGTGGGAAGGTGCAACCAGTTTGCAGGGTATTCTTTTCCCTTCACATAAGCAGGTTTTGTGCTGTTTTGTTTTATATTACCCTGTGGGGGTTTTGGGGGCTGACGTTTTCTCATAGAGACAGATTATACTTCAGGAAGGTTTACGCCAATCTCTGGGGTCTTATTTTAGAGGGGAAGAAGAGACTATATATTCTTCGGAACTCTATATCAAACAGCTTTTATTTTATTTTGTTTTCATCATTATTCTTGAAGCCTTAGTTGGTTTGATATGTCTAGAGTTGACCCTTGACATTTCAGAATTTAACATTCACAATTTTGACATTTTCCCCAAGAGTCTGAATAGTTATTCTACGTGATCATATGTAATTTTAATCAGTCCCATTGAGAACAGGAAGCACAGGAACTTAGTGAATATACCTGGCTGAAGACCTGGCATCCACATCGCAGTGAGGCTGCGTGGTTCTTTATTTAATTTCAAAATATTTCATCCAAACGAGTACAAATAATAATATAATAAATATCTGTGTATCTATAATGTGGCTTTTATTCATTCCTGGCATTCAGGTGCATTTGTTTCAGATTCTTTTTGAAGAAATAAAATATTACAGGCATAGGTAAATCCCCTTTGCAGCAGCCCACTTCCTTCTCTTCCAGAAGTAACTCATTTACTTAGATATTCATGTCCATGCATTTTAAAAAATATTCTGAATATATATGGATCTATACATAAAGTTTTTTGGATCATTTCACATGTTTACAAACTTTATATAAATGGTATCATTCTGTGCATGTAATTCCATAAATTGCTTTTCTCATCCAAGATTATGGTGTCGAGGTTCATTACTGGTGTTACATGTGGGTGGCTCCATTGTGTTTGCTCCACCGCGGGATGGGTGTCTATTATACAAATGTACCACAGTTTATTTATGCACTCTCATGCTGATTTAGAGTTTTTCTAATTTTTTTCTTTTACATTACATTCAGTGTTCCAATGCATATTCTACTAACTATATAGATGTGAACTTGCTTGAGAATTTTTGTAAAGCATTTACATAATGTGCAATTGTCAGGCCAAATGCCAGATTCAGTTTAATTACAGGCCAAATGCCAGGTTCAGTTTAATTGCGAAGATGCATTATAAAGTGGTCGCCTCCATTTACACTCCCCCTATTTAGGATACAAGGCTTCCCATTTCTTCTCCTCTTTGCCAAGACTTAATATCACCAGAGTTATTAATTTTTGCTAATCTGGTAGTTTCAAGTAATATCACAATATCGTTTGCATTTGCATTCTCAAGATTACTAGTGTGGCTGTACATTCCTTTTATAGATTTACTATCCATTTGGGTTTGGGCATCTGCAATTTGCTTATTCATATGCCTTGTTCATCTTTCTGATGGATTGTCTTTCTCTTGTTGACTTGTAGGAGTTCACTAAACAAGGAACCAATCTTTTGTATATTTCATGCATTGCCAATAGTTTCTCCCAGTCTGTAGCTTCACTTTTGTTTAACATGTTTTTCCTTGAGCACAGACTGAAATTTAACTGCAGTCAAATTTACCAATATTTTCTTTATGACCTGTGCTTTCTTTCTGGCCCTTTTTAAGAAATCTTTTCCACCCATAAGTCACAGAGTTACTCACCTTTATTTTCTTCTAAATATTTCTATGTTTTGCATTTTACATTTAAATTTTTATAATACTCAATTCATTTCCATGTTTGGTATAAAGATGGAGTCTAATTTTATTTTTTCCATATGGATAACCAATTGTTCCAGCACCACTTACTGACTAGTTTGTTCGTTAACCACTGATTAGTAACATCAGCCTGGTCACATATCAATTTCCCATGTTCTAAGAGATCGTTACTGAGCTCTATTCTGTCCACAGATCTATGTGCTTGTGTCACACTATTGTAATAATTTTGGATATAAAATAGGTACTGATATGTGGTAGGGCAAGCCTTTTCTCTTGATCCCCCCAACTCCGTATTCTCTTGGCTATTTTGGCTTCTTGAACTTATATATGAGTGATAGGATCAGCTTCTCAGGTTCCATGAAAAATTCTGTTGAAATTTTGAGTGGAATTGTATCGGATTGGATTTATGCAAAACTTATTTATATTTTATATCATTGAGTCTACTCATGCATGAATATGATAGATATTGATGATTTATGCAGGACTTTATTTTATAATCTTCAACAATATTTTGTTATTTTTCCCATTAAGGGTTGAATCTTTTAAGGTTTATTCTTAGCTACCTTATATTTTTGTTGCTATTATACATGGAATGTTTTTCTGTTCCACATTCTAATTGGCAATTATAATTGCAGAGAAAGACTAATTAGGTTTATACATTTACTTTCTATCCAACAAACTTGCTAAAATCCCTCTTAGTTCTAATAGTTTGCCTATAGACACTCATGGAATAAAAAGTTCAGTGTATTCCTCTCGAATCCTTATGCATATGTTGTTGTTTTTTGCCTATTCTATTGGCTAGTTTCTCCAATTCAGTAATCAATAAAAGTGATAGAAAGCATCTTTGCTTTGTTCATAATAAGAATAAATATATTTGCTGTAGCTTCTTGATAACTTCCTATTTTCAAGGTAATAAATTATTTTCCAATTTAAGCTTATTCAGATTATTTTTAATAATACATATATATTGACTATATATTTATTCAAAAGATTTGTTTTGCTCCTTTGTCTTTAATATCATTATCATTTACATTAAATTTAATTATTATATTTCCTGATGTATCATCACATTCCTAAGAAAACCTCTCCTTGTGTATTATATACTTCTCTAAAAATATTGAATGATGTTTGGAAATTTCCTTTGGAAATTTCATTAGAAGTATATATTTAAATGCACACGCAGTTATACTTTAGAGAGGAAGATGGTGTAATGGTATGAAATTGGGCTTGCATCAGATTCCATCCAAGTTTACTCAGTTTCTGAATTATGCAGGGTCTTTATGACAGGTGATCTCACCACTACAGCAGCCCCATGTTTGTACTTCCATTCTAGTGGGTTTTAATATTTAAAATGAACATTCCAGGCACATTGTAAGTGTGAATAGCTATGTGCAGAATGAATGAGGGAATGAATACTTGAATGAAAGAAAATGAGAAGAGAGGCAAAGAAATAAAGAAAGGAAGGAAGGGAAGAGAAGAAAGGAGAAATAGTCACGGCAAACTTTCAGAAAGTAATGATACTTTCAGTTAGTTTGTTAAGAGGAAACAAGGGAACAAATGAAACACTGACAGAATTTGTGCAAAACTTCTCTTATTTCAGACTTTAGAAGGAAAGTAAGATTGCTCCACTTTTTTTTTTCTGATCCTTCAAAAAAAAAAAAAAAAGAGAGAGTATTTATTCATCTAACCAATGATTGATTACATTTTGGCCAAAAATTAACTTCCCTGGGGAAAACAGGGTTCGTCTGACATCCTTTTGTAACTTCAGACTTAAACTAGGGCAGTGGTTGTATTGTTATTACCCCATGGATGGTTGTCCGTGGAATTCCTTTACCTTTAAACACAATCTCGGTGTACTAGACTTTTCTATTATTGCGGATGTAGGAGGGACAAACCACTCTCAAAAACAGTTGAAATGCAGCATGTAAAGTAGGTCAGATGTCTTTCTTCTACTGAGTCTTACATAAATTCTTCAATTAACAAGACAAAGAACATGACACCTTGAGGTAGTAAACTTTGTTTTAATGTGATCATGTCTATTCCCAGTGTAATCTCTTTATATGTCTTTGCAAAGGTCCTTTCAAGATAAATCTCTCTTTTCTCCCTCCAAAGGTACCACCTGATTTTCTGACAAATGGCCAGAAGAAGAAGTTGTCATCATTTTACCAGTTGGAGCTGTTTAGACTAAGTAGTGATTTCAGGTTATAATCACGAGGCAGTATTATTTACTGTCTCAGAATGGAGAGTCTAGCCCCAGAAGCTGGAGTCCAAATCTCAATACTGCCGCTTCTTAGCTCTGTGACATTCAAAAAGTTGCTTAATCCTCTAAGCCTCAGACCCCTCATTGGTAAGATAGATGTAAACAGCACTTACTTTATCTGGCTTTTATGAAGATTAATATGATAACATTTGTTAAATGCTTGGCACAGTATCTGTCACATAGCTGATTAATAATTTCTAGCAGGAAAGGAACAGGGTCTGACTTATGCATGTACACTGATTACCTCTCTTTGTAAAAAGAAAGGCTTGAACTAGGGCAATGGTTCTCAAAGTATAGTTCCCAGATCAGCAACATCAGTATGACCTGGAAACATGAAAATGCATACCTTCGAGCCTCATCCAAGACCGACTAAATCAGAAACTTTGAGGGTGGGACCCTGCAAGCTGTGTTTTACTCAGTCCTGCAGGTAGACTGTGATATAAACTACATTTCAAGACCCTCTGGTCTCAGAACTTCAGATATTCCTTTTCAGCTCTAAAGTTCAGTATTTCTAAGTCTTTCCTGACGCAGATGACTGATCCTAGCAAATGAGACTAACCAGGGAGCATTTTCATCACCTCTGCTAACGGACATCTTGTTTTAGAGAGGAATTATTCAAAGAAAAATAATAACCTACCTAATGCACAGATCTCATGTCAGTACACATTTTACATCCTGAGCCAAATACATAAGATGAAAAGGGATTAAATATAATGCCACTCTGACCTATAAATTTCTTCTCAGAGTTATCAGAATGCATTTCCCTAAATCCTATGTCCAGATATGACTATCTGCCTGGGTTTATACAAAATTATGAGACCAATAGAAGGATTAGGTCTGTCTCCATGTTATATAAGGACTCCACAAAGATGATATTTAGTCAGACGTAGTATGAAATGATGAAAGGGCAGACCCTCGGAAGTTGTGCGACACTGAATTAGAGTCCTGGTTTCTCCACTGCTCTAAGAGTCATAGTTGAGATGTGGAAAGGGTCTGGCAGGTAACTGGCACACTCTAAATATAGATGGCATTACATTTATATGTGCTTGAAAAACTGTGCATGAAAAATAACCACACAACAAGGTTCTACAAAATAATTTTCAGATTGTGTTTTACCAAAGTCTGTCAACTTAGGTGTGGGTGTGTGACTGTCTGAAATGGACCCTTGGATCATATATATCATTAGTTCTTGGTGTGTCCCCAAGTGTTAACACAATTTACTAACTGTCAAATAGAATCATTTTTAAATAAAAGCATCAAACATGGGCTTGCTTAACAAATTCAGAAATATCAAAATAAAGGAGCATGTCTTCAAATTAGAAAGAGAATGTTTTATGATAACCTGCAGTTATCTATTCTCCGCCTCAGAGACACTTATTGGCCTAGTAGAGTATTCTAGGTGAATTATCCTACAATGATGTTTCATTCTTCTGAACCACAATACCAATTTGGAAATTATTCCTGTACTACTATGGGATACGTTGATCCCATTAACTTGTATGGATGCTTAAGTCTTTTATTAATCTAAGAACTTTTTTCTCTTTTTTTTTTTTGAGGGCAGTGTCACTGGCCCTCATATGTGGGTCCCGAACCGGGGCCGCTGGCTTCCCAAGCCAGTGCTTAACCACCGCGCCACTCGGCCGGCCCTTTTTTATTAATCTGAACTTTGTACATATTTATACATTGCACCCCAAACAAGATTACAGAAGTTCTTGAGCAAGTACCATGACTTTTGCTTCTGTGTACTTCTCAACAGAATTGAGCATAATGCATTATACACATTAGATGTAGAATGAAAATACTGATTAGAATCATGTTATCTAGGAGGTACATAGGCTGAAAATAAATATATTCAAGAAAGATACAGATGAATCTATTGATAATATTAAATGGGTACAGTGCTGTAGTTAAGAGCAAGAATGATGGAATTAAATAGCTGGTATCTAAGCTTAGATACTCATTAACCATGATTTATGTAACCTCTATATTTGACTCTCAGTTTCCTCAACTATAAAGTGAAGATAACAGCATCCACCTCAAAAGGCTGCAATATTGACTAGATAATGCACATATGGTTAATACTTTAGATCAATATGTTATAGCTATTAATAATGATAATAGATATATATAACGTGGGCTCTCTTTAAGATATACTTTGATATTTGAGTTGTATAATATGTAAGGAACTATGATAGCCCTCAAACTATCAAATTATTCTCTTTGTTCAGACACAGATATGGGCTGAATAAACTCGTGATCTCATTTAGCTGGGATATTAGATTCTTATGATTTATCATTAGGTAACGTACAATGCAATATTATGTAGCCATTTAAAAATGATTTCAAAGAATATGTATTAACATGGGGAAAATGCAAGCTAAAATTGAAGTGGGAAAAATTAGAATGCTATAATGTAATATGACTCAGTTTTATTAGAAATCATTAAATTTTACTTAGTTCATTAACATCTATATCTAGATATGAAGGAAATAAACTAGAGGGTAATAATTGTTAACTGTAAGTAGTGGGATTACAGATTATAATGTATAGTATGGGATTATAGATTAGTTATTCTTCCTTATATTTTTCAGTTTTTAACAAATTTTCTACAGCAAACATCTATTACTTTGATGATCAAGAAAAAAGAAAGGATTAAATCTAATGCTGCACTGACCTATAAATTTATTGAAGTGAAGGATGCTGCTAAAGTTTATAGGGAAAAGAACCTTGAATATTTAGAAAAAAAATTTTTTTTTTCAAATTTCCTCTTTAAAATAGCATTTCGAACAAAATTTTAGTGATACAAGACATTAGAGTTGATTTGAATCCTCCCCAGCTCAAGTATCACCTGAAACTTTACAACTGAACATATATCCATGGGCAATTGGCACCAGCACCCCCTGGGAGCTTGTTAGAAACGCAGCACCTCAAGCCCCATCCCAGGTCCACTGAGTCAGAATCTGCTTTTTAACAAAATCCTCACATGATCTGTGCGCAGATTAAGTCTGAAAAGCATTGACCTAAATCTAATGTTTGGATTGGTCCCTTTCTCTTGCTTTTCATTGCCATTAATCTAGTTTAGACCCTATTACAACACAGATTTTTGGTTTTTTTGAAAAGTCACAACTGATTTATTTATTGACTCATTATTTTACTAATTTATTCATCAAATATTTACTGGGTCCTGGGTTTGAGTGCTTTGCAGAAAATATTTCCTATTTAAATAAAGACAGACAGCAGAGATAGTAAGAGGAAAACATGAATGGTTCGTGCAAAACAATGCAGCAATTCCATTTTGCTGGAATATTCCTGATGAGTAATGGAAGGAGGATTAGAGATTTGAAGGATCAACATCCCAAAATGACTATTTGTCCATAGCAGTTTTCCTAAACTTTGGTCAATGATGTAGCAAAGTGATATATTTACCATATCTATGTACTGCTTAAACTTAAATTTACTTTGTCTTTTTCTTTAAATAGGCTCACTTCCTTTTACTTACATATATTTTCAGTTTAAAGTAAATTTATAGTAATATTATACATGGACAACCAGTATCATTTTCTCATGGAAGTTAACTATAAAAATAAATGGAATAGCATTAAAATAATGTTAATAAAGTTTTGGAAGATACTGTTGCCCTGTAAAGGCTCTGAGCCTGGGGCCTGATATCCCTTTGCAAATAAAGGAAATTAGGAAGTATTAGGGAGTGTTAAAGATAAACAAACTTGACTTTTTATAACAAACGATATAATCCAAAGAAACACACTTTTTCTGTTCCACTCAAGCCACCCTGGGGCTCATGCACTAACCGCAGGTTGTTCTCACTCCCTAGAATCCACTGATGCCAACTGTCTGTTTCTCTAAAGCATGCCCAGTGCCTTCAAATCCTGCTGCTCCCACCTCCTCAGTGAGCACTGCAGCCTCCTTGGGTCTCTTCTCTTTCTACACCTTGACTAGGCCATCAGGAGTATGCAACTCAGCCGTTAATGCTCATTTGTCACTTCGTGTGTGCTTGTCCTATGACTAAAACTAAGCATGGAGGCTCTCAGAAGACAAGGATGGGTCCCTATTAGGGGACAGATAAATTTATGTGGATAATGGGCAGATTGTACCCCCTGGGGAACCACCTAGAATCCATCTGAGATGTCAGGAGCTACCAAATAGCTTAGACATCGATCCCTCAAATTGCAGCATTAAATCTTCCTACCGAACCTCCCAAGAGCTGTCTTGTAGCTGCTTTCAAGAGGTGGTTTTCACCCCAGAGACCACAGTCGAGCCCATTAGAGCTGGGGTTGCCCAGGCTTGCTCCATGGTGCCACCTCTGAAGGTGTTCAGCACAATTAGCAACCATGGCCTTACTTAAGTGGTACAAAGTGTTTATGAAGCCCAGGAGACTAGAATAAGGCAAGCATTAATAGAGCACAGAGCCACAGGAGGGTTCTGTTAAAGGGCCCTCCATGAAACTATACTGTTCTGATCGCTACTTCCCTTTTATACAAATTACCTCTAACGACTAAAGAGAAAGTTACAATGCTTTTGAAAGTAGAAGGTATTTGCCAGGATTTCGGACAGCACCCATTAGCACCTCTCCAAATTTGTGCACTTTTCTTAACAGATGTCTCTCTCCATCTCTCTCTCTCGATCCCCCAGGTCCTTGCCTTACTTTGTCCCTTTTCTCCAAGTCTTCTTTGCAATTTCCTTCAAAATAGTAGAAAATACACAGAATTTAGAGTAAGCCTCAATTCTAGTCTTTACCTGGCCAATAATTTCCCATTTGATTTAGACATTTATTCAACAACAGTCACTTCAATATCTTATTCTTTATCTAGAATATCTTAATATCTTATTCTTTATCTTAATACCTTGTTATATTAATATCTCATTCTTTATCTAGAAAATAAATAATCTAAAGTTCCCCAAAATATATTTTTAATTCTCAATTGCTATTCTGTCATTTGGTCACTATTTCCTCATTCAGCAGACCCACCAATTTTTATAAATAGAAATGGAGAGGCAGGAGCCATCTTTGCTCCAAGATACATTCCCATCCAGTGACTAAGTACATGGATATTATGAAGTTATCTTCAAAAGTCCCATACACACAGGCAGTAGTCCCAAGATGTCATGGAGAATTCACTCTGAAGTGAATAGCAGCTAAGCACTCAGCACCAGAGTGCTGATTTCCGAGGCCAAGCACAGGCCATGCCTTGGAGGTAAACAACGTGGGTTCTGGGACCAGCCAAAGGTGGGTGCAGTTCTTAGACTGTGATGATTAATTTTGTGTCATCTTGACTGGGTGAAGGGATACCCAAATGGATGGTAAAACATTATTTGGGGGTGTGTCTGTGAGGGGGTTTCTGGAAGAGATTAGCGTTTGGATGGATGAACCTAGTAAAGCAGATATCTCTTCCCAATGTGGGTGGGCATCACCCCATCCATTCAAGGCCCAAATATAACAACGACAATAACAAAAAGCAGAGGGAGGACCCACTAGCTCTCTGTTGAGCTGGAACATCCATTTTTTCCTGCCTTTGAACATCAGCATTCCCTGGTTCTCAAGCCTTTGTTCCCAGGCTGAATTATAGGGAGGCCTTTCCTGGTTCTCCAACTCGCAGACAGCAGTTTGTGGGACTTCCTGGCCTCTGTAATCATGTCAGCCAATTACTATACTAAATCTCCATATCTTATAGTCTATGGCTATGTAGACATACATACATGTGTGGGTGCACGTGTGTGTGTGTGTGTGTGTGTATCTCCTATTGGTTCTGCTGCTCTGCATAGCCCTGAATTATAGAGAGATGCAACATTTACCCAGGTTGCATGACGGTGGGTGAGTTCTTTATTGTTGTAAGCCTCAGTTTACTCATCTGGAAAGTGGGAATATTAGCACAACCCAAATCACCCCGTTGTTATGAGAATTAACATCTTGAAACCAAAGCCTGTCAGCCAGTAGTGTCAATAAATGCTATTGTTATTAAGCCTGTACAGATACAGATACCTTGGCCAAAACATGCATGCGTGCAGACACACACACACACACACACGCACACACACCCTGCATGTATACCTACAGATGTCCAGCCTGTTTATCACCTAGCAGTGAACATAGGCAAGAAAACCTCATGCAGTTCCTTTTCCTCTTCTTACACAATTAAGTCCGATGGGCCAAAACCTATAATGCCACATCCCTCTCTCCCTGTTCCTCTAAACTTATCTTACACTCCTGCCATATCGCACACTGGTCAGCCCCTCGAGGTATCCTGTGGTTTCTTGTCTCTATGCCTTTGTTCACACTGTTTCTGCCCAAGCCCTGCCCCCCAATTGCTATTGCCCTCCCATGGTCATCTCTCTTTTCCAGATCTCCACTCAACTTTATCTGTGTTGTACTCATTCTACTAGGCCTTGCAGTGTAAGTAGGTGTGTCCTTGTCATTGCCTTTGGGAGCTCTCTGTAATCTTGCCTTGGGGTCAGTATTATTCACAATGAACTCTACTAAAGTTAGTAGGCCAGGCCTAGGGTGAGCTCCTACGGCAACTGGGACAGTTTGATTACAGGATCTACCTTTGAAGTGCTAAGACCTTACATAGTAATGCTGAGTTTCAATCATGCAGTAGCTCTGGAGAAGAGAAGCCAATTGTGTCTCTCAAAAAGATATTTTCAAGTCTTAGCCCCTAGTACCTATACATGTGACTTTATTTGGAAATACGGTCTTTGCAGATGTCATCAAGTTAAGAAGGGATCATATTGGGTAGGGTTGGCTCTAATCCAATGACTGGTTTCCTTATAAGAAGAGGGACATCTGGACAGAGAGACAGCCACACACAGAGGAAGACTGCCATGTGGAGATGGAGGCAGAGATTGGAGCGAAGCGTCTAAGAGTAAAGAAATGCCAAGGATTCCTGGCAACCATGAGATGCTGGAAACAGCAAGGATCTTCCTCTGGAGCCTGCAGAGAAAGCATGACCCTGCCTATGCTTTAACTTTTTACTTCTAGACTCCAGAACTGGGAGATAATACATTTCTATTGTTTCAAGCCACCCAGTCTGTGGTACTTCACTATAGCAGTGCTAAGTAACTAATATAGTAACCATTTAACATATTCCCCATGACTCAAAAGATGATATCCTACTTGAAGTGCATTTTTCTAAAATTATCTCAGCATTACATTATAATTTTTTTATATAGTATGCAAAAAGATCTAGTAATTTCCCTTTTATTTTATGATTAGAATCTAAGAAAGATGTCCAGAGGTCACAGCCTTGGAAGTAAGTAAAACAGATCTATAAATATTTATTCAAAAACATTCATAAATTCTATTTTGTAGAACAGACATGGGTGTTAACACCCACAGTCCCTGGGGTTAAAACAAAGTTATTGATTTAACAAGATAGGTTTTATAGGTTTCCTAGCAATTAATTTCCACTCCTTTAAATGGATTAAAATGACTATTGCCAAATATTGACATTTTAGTGCCCAAACTCTATCCCTGAAATATGTAAATATTACATGCTTAGTATGTACCTAGCACTTCAGACCTTTAATGGGCAGAAAACATATTCAGGCAGTTTCTTTCTATAAGGACCTATTTACACATATTTGTATGTACTTATATCTAGTTAGATAAAATAGATGTATTTATATTTTCACCATTTCTGCCAGTAAAATATTATTTTCTTATTTCTTATTCTGCAGCAATCCCTTATTGAACTAGAAGAACAAGATCTTCCTAAAACTGCACTTACTAGTATAATTCTTTCCACTGATAATACATGACTAAGGGCCTGTATTGAAACAAAAGAGCCTTAAATTATATGTCTCTGCCATCTTATAAGAACTTTTCCTTGTACATGAATTTTGTTTTTCTCTAACTTAAATTGAGCCCAAGGACAGGCATACGGTGTTCTTTTATGTCTTTGTCTTGTAAAGCTCAGAAAATATAATGGGAATAATAGCATTCCTAGTAATTCACTCGTGTAATCATGAAGGAATGATAAGCAAACCCTTAGCACATGGAGAGCCCCCCCACACACACACACACATACACACACAGAAGATACTGCCAGAGAAATAAATTTATTTACAAATATATTTCTCCTTCCCAAGAGACTAAAACTCATATAGTCTCTTAGTTGTGGTCACAATGTCCCTAGTTGCAGAGCTTATATATTTTTTTCCTGTATAAACAAAATTGTGTTCTACTACATTTTCATCAGTTGACTTTAATATTTTTCTCTGACTTTTCCTGTTAGGAAACAGAGGGAAGCGCACACTTCATAAGTGGGAATCCCTATTAGTGCCACATGATTTATCATCATCCTTACTAAAAGTGCAACTGTGTTAGGACCTGAGCACCGAGCTGAGATCGGTTCCCTTTCTACTATGCTGGGCAAACACACGTTCCTAGCCCATCGGGATGTACAGTGTAGTTCAAGGATGGCAAACAGGTTTTATAAAACCTTCCAACACTGATGAAATGGGAGCTTCTGTCTTCTGCACAGCCTTTTAAAGAACTCTGACACTGAGTCTGGACCCACAGGAAGCTAAAGCCTTGCATCAGTTATCTTTGTCTACACGATAAGGGATGTGAAAACAGCTTATGTTTTCCAAAGTCATTGCCATCTCTGGTTTCCTTGGAAAGATGAAACTAATTTCACTGAAACAACGAGCATACAGCACAGACAAGAGGGCACGCTAGAGCTTGTGCCAGAGTTGTAGCACTCTGAGAGTATGGTGGACAGACCCTATGGTGACCCCAATGATCCCCCTTTCCTCTAGGTATTTACAGCTTTGTGTAATTCTCTCCTGTTGAGTATGGTGGGACCTATGACTTGCTTCTAACCAATAGACTATGGCAAGGTCGATAGGGTATTGCTCCTGTGGTTATGTTAATACATACAAATATAATATATTGTTTTACTTTCTTTACTGCTGGTTTTGAAGAAGCAAGTTGCTATATTGTAACCTGCCTATGGAAAGGGCCAGATGTCAGGGAACTGTCGGGGGCTTCTATGTGCTAAGGGCCTCAGTCCTACAACCGCAAGGAACTGAACCCGGGTGCCAACCACTTAAGTTGGGAAGAAGATCCTGAGTCTCCCATGAGGTCACAGCCTTATGAGGCCTCAAGGCAGAGTACCCAATAATGTGTGCTGGACTTACAATCTACAGAAACTGTGAGGTAGCAAATGTGTGCTGTTTTAGAAGCTAAGTCTGGGGTGATTTGTTGTGTACCAAGAGAAAACTAATACAGGAGTTACTGGGAAATTATGTGGGAAGATAAGTGCATCCTGAGTGTTTGGGATAGTGACATCCAGGGAGACCTTTCTTGGGTAACCTTTATGGCCACTCTATGAGGAACTGCAAACTTCATTTTAAAGACTGGGGGAGTTGTGAAAAGAGAGTTCAAGAACCCTGCCCACAGTAATATGATAATAAATGACAAGCTGCGTTTCTAACTCAAGAAGGTGTATCTGACTGTAAAACCCACACTCTTTCCAAAATACTATATGGTGCAAGCCTGCACTCACAAATTGGCATTGTATAATGACTCCTTTATTGCAGTGCCAGCTCCATTTCCTGTGACTGCTCCTTGACGTTTCAAATTTCACAAAGACAAGGTATTGAATACAAAAAAAAAAAAAAAAGGCAATGAGGAGAATGTAGGAGTTCAGGAATTTGGCTCATCATATGTAATTCAAATTGATTCAGAAATCAGCAATCAACCCTACATACTCCTATCTTTTAGACATAGGCCTAAAGCTGGAAATTATTAGAATGGGTGATAGCAGTGCAGAGGCATATGGTATCGGGAAAAAATTATTAAAGCCCCCTAAAAGCAATAAATTTTTCTGCAATGTAATTGGTTGGGTACACTATTATACTATAAATGTTTTCTGTCTGCAAATGACCTAATACACAGTGGTTTATGGTTATAAACAAAACTACAGGAGCATAAGAAAGAGAAATTAGTTCATATAGCTTGATTCACGTCTTCCATTCCCATTGCATGTTTTTCCACTTATTTTGCTTTATAAGAAGGTGCTCAGGGTGAAGAGCACCAGAGGTCCTACCCCAGTGGGTGTTTGCCAAGAAACATCCATGATTACTAAACCCTTTATACTAAGATGTCATCTTTAGCTGCAGAAGAATGTCTTAAAACCTAGGTTGAGTTACCTCTGATTGTAGTTACCTCTGTCACTAAGCCAAAAGCAAGGACTGCTTAATGGGCTAGGTCCTGAATCTTCACATAAACACTATCTCCTTGAGCTGAAGGTATTTCAGCCTAATGGCTCCCGGGCATAGTTGTAGACTATTAAATTTCTTTTTGTCATAATCACTGAGAAGCTCAGAAAACACCTCAACTAGTGATTGCAGCCTGGTATGTGAGTGGTCTCTGCAGGCTGTAGATATGCAGACTGAATCAAAGAGAAGTCAGGCCACCTTACCCAAAGAATCAATGGGTGAATAACGACTATAATGCATACAGCTTTCAGCGTTTATTAATCCAATAAACATTTATTGAAAACACTTTACTCAATAAATTCACTTACTTGCAGCACAAAGAGGAGTAAGCCACTGTTCACTACCTCACATTAACTCCAGCAGGGGATATAAACTTGTCAAGGAATCATTGTAACAGATGGAGTCCCTTCAAGGACAAATGTGGAAGCTCTGAAGTCTGCCTGAAGAAGGCAGTTTACAAGAGGAGCACTTATATAATTAAAAGTATGCCAGGCAAACAAAAGGAGGAGAGCAATTCTGGAAAAGGTACAATGTGCCACACTCCCTTCCCCACCTGAGGTGGCCATAGCATAAATTTAGCTCCCTCTCTCCAGTGGCCACATAACACTTCTACCCACTCCCTTCACGAGCAAAACCAGCCTTGTCTAATTCCAAGTTTAGGTGTCATGAATGGATTGATTACACATGTTGCTTCCAGGTAGTGACCCCTCAGCCCTTGGGTGGTACAGGCTGGTACAGTTGCTTTAGGCCAAACAAACTTGTAGGGGGACCTTGGATGGCAGCTAGCAGAGTGAGGTCTATTGGGGGCTTCTCATGAAAACCCTTGGAAGCCTGATCTAATTCACTGCCACTTTTTTGCATTATCCCAACCCTGAGTGTTTTCTCATAATTTTCTACATTCAGGAAATGGCCATTGACTTCCTCTCTACTAAGCTGCTTCTCGCCACTCATTCCAAACTTTCCCCAAGCCAGTAGTCACTTTGGCAAAGAGAAAAATTCTTCACATTCTTACAACATAACTTAGGCTTAGCAATTGTTATTCTCCATGGAGCTAGAACAGATTAATCACACACAGCGAAGCAGAAAAGAAAAACAAAAACAAACAAACAAACAAAAGTTAACATTGTTAAAAAAAAATGTATTCCACATGTTGTTTTGGAGTGTGAAAGATGTGCAGCTTAATTATGAGAGGAAAGTGAGAGGTGGCGTTTGTATGCCAGCCGGTGCACAGGGAAGCCTAGTGCTGTATCAGGAGGTACAGTGATGCCTGCTGGGACGATGTCTGCATACCTGGAAGTACTTTCTCCTGGGCAGTCATTGCAGTCCCAGCCCTTGGTTATCTCTCTTAACTCCTTCGAACCTTACTTCAACCAGCATCAAGCAATACATACCTTGCTGATAGAATACAGGCATATCTCTGAGGTATTGGGAGTTTGGTTCCAGATACCACAATAAAACAAGTATCATAGTAAGGCAAGTCATCATCTTTTTGTTGGTGGTGGGTCTTGCCTTCAATTGTAAAAACTGAAACATCTGAGATGCACAATAGAGTGGGGCGCAATAATACGAGGCATGCCTATATCTAGCTTCCGGTTGCTCTGGAAGTCGATGCTTTGCTTTCCTCCCTCTAAACTAATTTTCAAATCATATGCACAATCCCAATCTTAACTGCACATGGTGTGCTCATCAGGAGCCTGCAGGAGTCACACAGATCACCTGCGGCTTCAAGTTTTTCCTTGTCTTGATTGTGTAACCTTTGGCAAGTTCCCAAAAGCTCAGCAGTAGGGAACTTGAGACAGACATAAAGCCAATTCCCACAGGAAATGCTCCTGGGGAATGGATACCCTGGATAGTAGTCCACTATCAGAAATGTGCAGGGGTTCCTTTGCACTCATTACTTGCAGCTGGTGGACAGGCCAGCCAGTAGGTGGCCAGAAATTCCAGAACAGTGAGATGTGGGGGGAGGAGTGCCAGGAGGTAAACTCCCTTTGAAAACAGCAAAGGGAGCTTCTTGTGCCCAATAGCACCCTTAATCCTGGTAGGTGGTGTCATCCACAGCTGCATGCCCCACGGGAGACCCTGGGAGACAGAGGAGATACCCCGTCTCTGGGAACATGCTGCTTTCAGACCTATCTGCTAGAGCATGTCTGGATGCTCCTGTGTCCTTTGTCATGAAAGCAACTTTACATCTTCCAAATGGGCCTGCTGGCATCTTTACATCAATCATGTCACCACCCCATTGTGACAGCCATGTACTTTCTAAGTTTGAATTTCCTTCTCTGTAAAAATAAGGGTATCTATGGGTACCCATGTATTTACTGAGAAGATTAAAGGAGATATTTCCTATTGAGCCCTTAACACAGTGCTTGGCTCTTAGCCACAACTATAATTATATTTATATTCTACACACCATATATAGTATATAAGTCTGTAACTATATGTGTATATGTAAATATAAACTATAATTGTATAGTTATAAATACATAAACAGTATATTCTTTTTTTTGAGAATCTACCAAATGTCACACACTGCATGTATATTATCTGAAATGCTTACAACGATACTTCAAGGCATTACTTTCTTTGACGATTTGGGGAAATGGAAACTCAGAAAGGCAATGCCATTCCCCCAGAGGTCATCCAGCTAGTTAGTGGTACAGCAAGGTTTGAATGGAGGTCTGTTTGCTCCATTATGTCTTTCTTTCTTTGTAATTAAACCCCAAAGAATTTTGCTTCCAAACATGCACTGAAGCTATTAATATAGGGCTTTATGAATGCAGTGGGTCAGCAGCAAAGGGGACAGTGTTGACTTTAACCTGTGCTTTGTGGGGGACTTTTGTTTCCCTAAATTCTGAGATTCAGTGGCAATGATATTGCATTTCCTTCCATTTGTATACCAACATGTGCCAGTGTCCTGCCATGGTCAACTTTCACTTCATTGCACTAAAGCTTATTTATAAAATTAGCCACTGGAAGCAGAATTTTGGACAGCACGAAGGCCCTTGTGCATGCATTGAGACCCCGGTCAAATGGTACTATGTTTATCAAGCCTTCTCTGACTTAGCCCAGTGACTAACCCCCTTTCTTCTGAGCAGCTCTCACACCATGCAAGCCTATGTTTGAGCACTTAATAATTACTGTTAGTATAGCTAAAACTTATTGAGCACTTACTATGTTCCGGTCAGTGTTCTAAGCGCTCTCTATGCATTATCCCATTTAATCCTCATAACAATCCTATGAGATAAAGGGCATCATTACCTCCCCCGTTTTTTAGCTGAGGGAACTAGATTGATATTGATGACTTGTCTGTTCCCCCATCCCACTATGAGTTTATTGAAACTGTGTCTTACCCATGTCTTTTCATCTAGCACCCATTTCTTGACACTTCCAAAGGGCTAGGTACTGACAGACATTCCTGCATGTACTCATATCCTTTCAACAATATTTAGTCAGTGGTAGTGTCAATTCCGTTTTAAAAGTGAGGAAACTGAGCTTCAAAGATTAGGTAGCTTTCTCAGAGGCAGAGTCTCAGCTGGTAAGAAGAGTGGCAATTCAAGTCCACGCTTGTCCACTCCCTTACCCAACTCTGTCCCTTGTGTGAGATGTAAAAATGAATCTTTTTCATCTCTAAAGAATACATGACTAGAATGAATGAATATTCCATGATGCCTTAGACGGCAGGCTCAGGGAGATGTGTTACATGCGGAAAGAGAGATTGGGAGCCATCAACTCATCACAACATCCTGAGAAGACAGTCTCTGCCTAGCATGGACAATGATGCATTTATATGAAACAAACAGATCTTTGTTTACCACTAGCCATCAATTGTTCAGTGCTTCAGAGTGGTCTTTGGAGTAAGACAGATTTGAGTTTGAATCCCTGCTCCCACTTTCTCTGTAGGACCTAAGGTTAGGCATCTAATCCATCTGAGCATCGATTCCTTTATCTGTAAAATGAGGATAATAATACCTCGCCTGATGTGAACTGTTATGAGGATTCCAATGAGATAATGTGCACAAAAATAGCAGAATACATTATAAAAGCCATTGTGTCTGTGTTATTTCATCTCTCTCCCAAGGCTTATACCAAATGCTGTCCAAAAAGTGCCCACTAGTACTATTTCTCACATGTTTATACATAGATATTCCTGGGAGAAACTCCCACGAAAAACGGCTGTTCCTTAATCCTGGTTAATTCTTCAAATGAGGCCCTGATGTGTATTTTACCACCAGCCACAGACTCTTTCATTAACGAAATGAAATGTTTTTGTTTTTTTCTAACTGCTAGATTTAATTCCCAGTTTTATCACCCTGATAAGAGTTTATAGATGGGAGAACCCAACAGAGCAAAAGTCCAACCTCAGTTTGGTTCAGAACAGATACTCTCTCCTCCGCCCACAATGAGAAATAAAAGCATGATTAGTGAAAATGTCATTGAGTAAAGAAGCTAAATATCTTCGGAGAGACTGATTTACTGCACAATCCCCACCCCTGGATATCAGAGCCACCCACACATTCACAAAGCCACCTTATTTCACGGACAATTCCACCCGGTTTCTAATAGGCTTTGCCTTTCACACTCTCAGCCCACTGGTAACCCAGGAATTCTTCCTCTTGACTTTATTATCAGCAGGAGTCCGAATACTACCTGGATTAATTCCATTTTCTGAGGCAGAGGATTTTTCTCAGGATAGCCAGATCTTAAGAAGAAATACACTTTGTGACCCATCAGGGGAGAATGTTTGTAGGGGATTTTGATTCATTTCTGTCTTTTCATACAGCTGAATTCTCAGTGAAGATTGTTTTTGATGATTAATTTCCTTTCCCTGGTTTTACATATCATTCTACAGTGATCATGCAAATGAAATGCATTGAGATACCTTCAATTTACATGGAACACAGGTTACTCAGAAAATTCCAAATACGTTACTACAATGATCTAAACTGCTGTTTGGTAATCAGTACTTTGAAAAGCAAAGGCAGTGGGTGTCAATACTTAAGATCTTCTGAGAGCCTGATATTTCACCTGCTCTTTTCCAAGCCACAGTGCCTCTCACCTTTTCAAACTGACTTCTTTTACAGAAAATGTTAACTCCTTCCCCTTCCACAAACACATCATTTATTTAATCTTGACCCACTACTCAAAAGGCTTACAAGAAAAGCTTGGGGACAGTTTATTTTATTAGATTGAAATCCACCATTAAGTAATTACACATAATCTTCAGCATAGAAGACTATAAAATATAACAGAGCTGGTTTATGCACACTTGGCCATGGACAGAGAGGTGGACGGGATAACGAGCAAACCAAAGAAAGACCAAACACCTTAAGCTGGCCCCAGTCTTCCTGACCAAATGTATGTTCAATTCCTGCCCTATACAGAAATCAACTTATCACCAACATATCATTGTCATTTTCTCCTTGTACCATTACGTTTGCTATTTCCCCTATCTGGAATAACTTTCCTCTTTTATTTGACCAAATGAAGAAGGGATTCATTCATTCGTTACATATTAAGGACCTACTATGTGCCAGACACTTAGGATGCACCAGTGAATAGACACCTCTGCTCTATTAAAACCAGATGGTGTATTGGTGAAGAGTGCAGGCTCTAGATAGATCCACACTACGTGGGTTAGCACCCTGGCTTTGTTTTAGATGGACTCTGTGATCTTGCACAAACTGCTAAAGCTTTCTGTGCTTGTTTCTCCCCTGTAAAATGGGGATACTGATGGTATGTATTCTAGAAATTCTGCGGGCTTTCACTGAATTCACAGCAGCCATGAGCTGGCAGACAGTAAGCACTCAAGAGTGAAGCTACTCTTATAATTAGCTCTGCTTATCCAGGTCCTACACCTTTCATTCAAGGCCGAGCAGAATTTCTACTCATCTGTGAAGCTTTCCCTTGGCTGCCCCAGCCCAGGGGGTTTTTATGCATCTTTCTTCCAACAAGCATTTCTTCACGGGATGGAAAAAAAGATTTATATTCTATGCCAACCCTGATCAATAAATAATGACTTCCTCGAGTCAGTGTGAAGAAGCAATGTGAGGCCAATTCCAGAAACTCCAGGGGAAAGAAAAAATCGTATGTAAAGGCTGATGAGTGATGTGTGACCTGAATTAGGAAAAGCAGTGCGTCGGTGCTCAGCTATGTATTTGCATAACCAAAATTATGTTCTCCCCTGCTTCCCATAATCTGATGGTTACATTTGGGTAAGTTATTTAACTTCCCTGATTGCCAGTTTTCTCATTTATAAAAATAATTTTCAGAGTGATGTCTTCCAGTAATCTTTGGGAATATCAGATGAGATATGGCATACAAAGCCCCAAGCAAGAACTCATTCAATGTTTGTACTATTATTATTATCATTGTTATTTTTATTATGTGCTATTATCACCAAGCAGTCTTAGCACCAAGTGGGCACTTATTAGAGTGTGAGAACTTTCAATGCACTGCCCCTCTGGCCCCAGGTAGTAACTGCTTTATGGGCAGCAACATTCCTCCCCTCCAGGATGACACCTGCTCAGGAGAAGGTCCTCAGTGTGGTGTGTACCTTTGGTGCAGGTGAGGCTGGAGTGAGAACATCTTTTCTCCTACATCCAGCTGAGCAAAGTCAAAACTGGGGGTGGGTGTGAATGAATTGCTGAAAGGTCTCTCTTTCCTGAGCGAGCTCCACTGCTTCGCTGGTGCACAGGGAGCGAAATGAAAGAAGACAAAACTGAATGCTAGATGGGTTTTTCCTTCAGGGAAAATCCATGGATATCCCTCTTTGCCAGGAACACTGTTCAGGCCGCAACTGAGCTAAACTAAGGTCTTGCATCCCATTGCTATAGGCTTTATGCTAAGCATGAAATAAACTAGAATGTGATGGGCCGACAAAGGAAAGCCTGGAGGTATAAGGAGGAAGCATTGGAGCATTCTTAGAAAGTGACACATTTACCAGTATAGTGCTGTTATGTCGCCGTGTGAGGTGCAATAAGAAAGGGAAAAAATGGAGCTGCCTCAAGGTGGGACTTAGAGAGCAGAGCTACTAGAATACATAAGAGCGCTGAGTGAAATGGCCCTTTGCAGGCACACAGATGCAAAGAAGAGGCAGCAACACTGGGACCCTCCACCAGAAGAGGATAAAGCACACAAGGGTTGTTTTTCCCCAGAAAGACCTGCTTCTCTCTCTGTGACAAGGAATCAGCTTTCGGATTGTTGAAGCTCAGGTCTGCGCAGTGTCACTCTCAGCTGGCATGTGCGTCATGTTGGATGGTATTCAAGTACCTTTTCCACATTTCCAGACCACAATCACAACAGCACTTTTACAGCAGCACCTTGTTTTAAATGTGCTACTCAGAGCAGTCCCACTATCCACACAAGCAACACAACATGTTCATTATACATATGAAAAAACGAAGGCTCAGCTGGTTTAACTGACTCCAGATGATACAATTATAAAGTGGTGAACAGGTGTCAAGTTCTCTGAATTTATGCCTAATACTGCTTCACAAGCCATGATCATTTTACATAACCCTGATCCACAAAAGAGAAGTTCATTCCCCATTGGTCAGCCACTTCCTCACACATCGTCTAAGACTTGGGGGAGATGGGGCAAGAATGGGATGCTTTTCCCGGGCTGGCAGAGTGGACCAGTTGGTTAAGAGTGTGAGCGCTGAGCAACAGGGTCACTGGTTCGATTCCCACATGGGCCAGTCAGCTGCACCCGAGCTGAGCTGCCGCTGAGCTGGTGAGAGCACCCATTCTTAGCAGCAAGATTGCCGGTTCAACACCTGTATGCAATAGTAGGCTGCATCCCCCACAACTAAGATTGAAAACGGCACTTTGAGTTGAGCAGCCGCGAGCTGCTGATGGACAGCCGGATAGCTCAGTATGAAACAAGGTTGCTGGTTCGACTCCTGCATGGGATGGTAGAAGATGCCCCCTCTTCCCTGCCCCACCCTGCAACTAGATTGAAAGCAGCGACTGGAGGTAGAACTGAGCTTGCGTCCTCCACAACTAAGATTGAAGGACAACTTGACTTGGAGCTGATGGGTCCTAGAAAAACACAATGTTCCCCTTCCCCAATTCCCCAACACTTCCCCTCCCTAATTCCCCAATAAAAATCTTAAAAAAAAAAAAAAAAAAAAAAAAGAATGGGTTGCTTTTCTGAAAACAATTTTCCTCAAATAGCTTAAGAGCTTTCAATTAAGATTTTTACAAAAACCCTAGTTCTTTTATCTACAAATATTTTACTTTGGAATAATTTTCGACTTACAGAAAAGTTGCAAATCTAGTACAGACAGTTTCCCTTATGCCCTTCGCCCAGTTTCGCCTAACATTAACATTTTACATAACCATGGTGCACTTGTCAAAATGGAGAAATTAACATTGCTCATTACCATTAACTGAACTCCAGACTTCATCCAGATTTCACCAGTTTTCCACTAATGTTCTCTTTCTGTCCAGGATGCAACAACCCAGGATGCCACGCGGCATTACGAATCCCACCGCATTTTTCACATTATGTAGCCATCACCCTTTGTGAAACTGAAGAGTTTCAGTGTTTTAAAGACAGACACCATGCCTTCCCTGGTGCCTAACGTTGCCCAGCACATGGGCATTTGTTGTCATGACAATTGTTGATAAAGTCAGCCACACAAAACCCCATTTAATCATCATTATGAAAATCTGGACCATCAGTATATATATATATATATATATATATATATATATATATATATATATACACACACACATATACATACACACACACGCATATAAATGTTCAATATATATTGCATATCTATTTTAAAAGTAGAGGGAGAGCATGTTCAAAGGCAGAATAACAATTTCTGCTACCTGCAAGGCTAGTGTTATATATAATAGAAATCAGCTGAAAAGAAAAAGCAGCCTGTTAAACAGCACCAGCTTTTACTTCCACCAAATGCGATAACCTCAGCAATGCAAAATGAAGAACTTGGGAGAAATGTAAATAAGATTTTAATCAGTCTGTCACATGGACCAGGGTTGATGGCACACCGTTAAGCATCCTCATCCTGGAGCTGGTATCTGTATTGAGCTGTTAATTGTGCAAATCCCCCAGTTCCTCAACATCATGATTCCAAACCAGCTGCCAAGTACAGCTGGTTGGTTTATTTTTTTCTTTTTTTAAACAAAGGCAATTTTTAAAAGTGGGAGTGAGAGAGAAATGGAATAAATGATTAAAACAAGCAAAAACCAACAAATTTTCATTCTATGATGAACCACTTTGAAGTGTTAAAAAAGATGGGAATAGTTTCCTTTGGATGTTATACTTTCCACACAAATGCATAAATATTGTCCAAGGTATCCCTAAGTGGCTTTGGATAAATAATTCAATGGGAAATAGAATGTCCCTAATATTTTTGTTGCTACAAGAAGTCTTATAAGAAATATATCTCATAGTTTTCATATCCAAAAACATCATGCAAATATGTTGGGTTGTCAGAAAAGTCATGACGGATTTTTGCAACGAAAAACAGAAAAAAATACGTCATGACTTTTCTGACAACCCAATATAAAGCAATCTATATTTTTCAATTGCAAGCATTTTTCCTCATTTGATTATAATTCTAGTGAGTACATCACTGTCTTCCCAGTGTTTTGTTATAAAAATGTGCATACATATAGTATGCACACACACACACACACACACACACACACACACACACAGATATTATAAGTACTTTGAGGATAGTACTCATTTTGGCAACCCCAAGAGCATTCAGTATAATATTCTCAATAAATACTTGAGTAAGAAAGCAACCAAAGCAGGTTTATTTCAGATTGGTAGTGTCACCTTTCCCCTACTCTATCTCTTAAATAGCAACTGACTCTTCTCAACAAAAAAGTTTTCCACCCAGAGCTGTCACGTCATGGATATTTCTTCCAAAGGGAAAACCTGCAAGTTCACTGGATGTGCCTAGCAGTCACTAGAGCTCCAAAAGCATCAGTTTTTTGTTTTGTTTTTTAATCTGCAAAGTTGAAATAATACCTCTTTTAAAAGTTGGTACAAAAATCAAATGAGCTCATTCCTTCATCCCCTAAACAACTGTTAAGTGAATATCTAATATGTGCCATACAGAAGTAAAGATGTGAAGTGAGGAAAACCAGCAATTCCATGTCTGCCCTGAAGGAATCCAAAACCTATGAGGGAAGAAAAGCATCAGTAAGAGGGCCTGGACACAGGACTTCTGGGCTGTACATGCACTGGACTCACCTGGACACCTGGGAAAATGTGACTACGGGGCCCCATCCAGGGGTTTTTGGTCTAGTAAGCCTGTGGGGTGGGCAGAAGAATTTGCACTCCTAACAAGTTCCCAGGTGCTGCTGCTTTGATGGTGTGGAGATCATATTTTTGAGAACCACTGCACTGTAAGCATACAATTCTGATTTGCCCAAGTGCTGCAGTGGAGAGGTATGTGGAATTAACGGAACCTGTAACAGGCAGATTTGATCTAGTTAGGGCAGTAAGGGAGAGCTTTCCAAAGCCAATGACCTTTGAACTGAGCTCTGAGTTGATTTTGCAGGAAATAAGTGAAAAGAATGAAGAGGACAATTCTAGGCATTGGGAAGTATGCGCAGAGACCGTGTGGGGAGAAGGAACTGGGAAAGAAATAGGAACAGAAAGAAGGCTCATGTGGTCAGGAGCGAAGAGAATGGGCGAAGTGCCCAGTCCTGGGGCTGAAAAGAGACGTGGGGTCTATGATGCAGGGCCTTATAGGCGTGCCCTAGTTAGACCTTATTCCCTAAGCCCTTGGCAGCCAAAGAAGGCTGATAAGCAGTGGGTGACAGAAGGAGGCCGCTCATTCTCTGAAAAGTTCTACTGACTTCCTCTAGTGAATGGATCGGCGTGTACAGCGCTCAGAGTCCATCACACTCCCAGTGCTAATGTCTCTCATTTGGATCCTGGCTCTGCCAATTACAGCCTGGGTAAGCACACACTATTCCAAGCTTCAGTTTCCTCATCTGTATAATGCTGATGTTAATGCCTTTCTAAGAAGTTTTGTTGATGGGCAGAATTAACAACGTATGGTACGTAGACCTATGTCTAACACAGAGTAAACACCAAATTTTAGCTGCCATTATCCTCATTATTCACTGAGAGCATCTGAAAAAAAGTGCTATATCCCAGGGGAAGAAGAAAATAGATTTAACTTTCTTAAAAACCCTTTCAGGTAACATATCTTATGTAAAGGTGACAACAGCTTAAACCACAAAGGAAGAGAGTGGAATCTCTAAATAGCCAAAAACCCAAGCAGTTTCAGTGTCCAAAACTTAATGCAGGAGATCTATTTAAGCCCCCTGCCACACCCGTCCCTAAATATAAGCTCCAGAGATGCAAAAATTTTTTTTTCTGTTTTGCTCATTGTTGTATCCCCAGTTCCTTGAAGAGTGTGCGAGACTCATGACTTCCTTATTGCGTGGGAATGAGTACCTTTTAATGCTGTAACGGTCAATCGGATTTGGAGGCAGTTTGCTTCACCACCATCACCAAAACTCACGTCTCCCATTTCTCCTCATTTTGTGGTCATTTAAGGGGAGAGGGATGAGTGAGTTTGTTGTTTCTTAATTGATATCTGGGGCCACTGGGTCTAATGGTACTGTCATCAGAACAACTACCTCCCTGAAAGCAGCACAGTGGCACAGCCCTCCCCCCAGTCTTGTGGGCGTGGCCTTCTTGAATGCTGAGTCAGTGCAGTTAGCCTATGGATGAGTCAGCACAATCTCTCATTGCCCACCTGCTGCTCAAGATTCTGTTCAAAATCCCTCAACAACTTCCCAACTACCTTAAAATAAAGCCCTAAATGACCAGGCTTACAACCTCCTGCAAGAACTGACCTTGCCCCACCACCCACCTTGCCCAGCCTCATCTCACACCTCTCTCTGCTGTACCCCACATTCTGACCAATTTGAATTGGCCCTGAGGGCAGGGCTCTCCCCATCTCCGGGCTTTTGTCCACACCTATCCCCTGCCTGCTATACCCTTCCCACCCCTTGTTCATACTTCAAGCCCCAGCTTAACATCTCTTCTTTCAAGAGGTGACCCAGTGTTTAAGAATCCTGATAGAGCCCTGCATGGGGATATTTATTCAATATTTGCCTTCCCTGTAAATTCTTTACTAGGGACACCAGGTTTTTGTTATATACGACTTATCCCCAATGATTGGCATATAGGGGTTCTAAATAAATATTTGTCCAATCACATTATCAATATTCTCCTGTCACTCCCCCTAAAACACTCTTTAAGAAGGCCAAAACTTGGGCAAGGATACATGTGCGCACACGTGCGCGCACACACACCACACACACACACACACACACACACACACACAATTCCTCAGGAATGTCATAAATATTCTCTCATCATTTGCCATTGATGACTTCAGTTTCTGCAGAGATGAATTCTTTCTGAAAGTAGTTCATGATTTCCCTAATAGCTGGGCTTCTCCCAGTTTGAGTCCTGGGATTCACCCATTATTTCAGTCCATTCAGGCTACTATAACAAAAATGCCGTAAACTGTGTCTCACGCAGCAAGCATTTATTTCTTACAGTTCTAGAGGCTGGGAAGTCCAAGATCAGGGCACCCACAAATTCAGTGTGTGGGGAGGGGACCTGCTTCCTGGTTCGTAGACAGCTGTCTTTTTGCTGTGTCCTCAAGGGGCAGAAGGAGCAAGGCACCTCTGGATCTTCTTTTATAAGGACACTAGTCCCATTCATGAGGGCTCCACCCTCATGGCTAATCATTTCCCAAAAGCCCTATTTCCTAGTGCCATCACATAGGGGGTAAGGATGTCATCATATGAGTTTTGTGGGGACACTAATACTTAGTGCATAACACCCACCTACCTATTTCCTGGCCCAGTGCTTCTCAAACTTTAATGTGTATATGAGTCACTCAGCAGTCTTGTTATGATACAAAGTGCAATTGAATGGGTCTTGGGAAGGGCCCCAATTCTGCATTTCTAACAAGTTCCTCTGTGCTGCTGTAGCTCTTGAGGCTACACTGTTGGGGAAGTTCTTCATCTGTGGAGAAGGGGCTAAGCAGTCTCCTCCCCCACCCCCCATTTCCACGCCCTCCAGGTCAGGCTCACACCCTCAGGAAGCAGCCAGCAAAGAAGGAAAAGTAAACATTCCTTAATTAGGAGGGGGTGGCAGGACCACGTGTGTCCAGGACTTGAGACACTCACTGCCTCTTCACCCACTTTCAGGAGCTTAATGTGGCCTAATAAGTGTGATGTTACATTAGCACTGCTTGTGAAAACAGAGCAACAGGTGACACAGCCTACATGAAATAAGGGGGTGAGGATGGAGGAGGTGTGAGTGGGGGAGGAGAGGGCCACACAGAGGGAGAAAAAGGAAAGAAGCAGCAGCTGGACTCCTCCCCTTAGCTAGTCCATCCCCAAATGCACATCATACACTGGGGGCAGCTTTACAGCTAATTAGCTATAAAGGGAATTTATCCCCATGTGAAAAACACGCTCTGCTTCCCTTCATCAGAACACCAGGAATGCTGACTTCACTTTACCACCTTAAACTTCAGATTAACTCAAGCATCCTTGGAATCCCTGTTTGCAATTTCTTCTGGGTCACAGAGCCCACTGAGTAGACATTAACTGTGAAACTGTAGAGAATGTATTAAAAAAAAAAAAAAAAGCAAGGCTTGAGCATAACCAGTATTACAGTAAAAGCCAAGGATTTCTATCCTTTCAGAGGCTTCAGTGAGCCTAGCAGCTCTTACTGTCTCTCCTGATGCTAAACCGCTTCCCCCATCCTGGTAGGAATTATGCCTGTCACTCTTAATGTCCATTTAATATATTTTCAATATTGAAAAACCGCCATGGTAGGATTCGGGAAAACTGCTCCTCTGGGGTCCTTGAGAAATGCGCTATCAAAGAGACATTGGGGGAAGGGTTAGACTGGTTACTTGACCTCTTTGAACTCTGGTCCTGAGAGAGAACAGGAAGCAACTCAAGCTTCTGTAGTCCTCAGTCTTGCAATCCAACATGAAGAGACATGAAAAGACCAGGTAACTGGGAAAGTGCTTTGGGATTCTACCTGCACAAATGCCCCAGTGATTAAGACTAGCATACCTGGCCAGGCTCTAACAGCAAAGATGGGGAGTTTAGGGATGAGGCCCGTGCTCTTTCTTGATATGGTGTAGGAAGCGGGGATTGAGAAAGTAAAATTTTGTTCTTTGTCTAACTTCTCTGAGTATCTTGAGGCCTTGTTTTAATATAGTTTCCTCAAGTGTCTTATTATTGTAGCTTTAATAACATCATGTCAGCCTATTACTCTTAAAAATATTGAAAGGACACACCCACCTCACATCAACCTCCCATGTTGGCTGCCTTTCTCCCATCATCACACCAGTTATTAAGCATAACAAGGTCACCTATACTTTTAGATTTAAGACCTCCTCTAAGCTTAAGATTTCTGCAATTGGTCCATCTTTCCATAAGAGAAAATTTGTTCATTCGTGGACCACATACATCATACACACATCTGTATCTGCTCTGCAAATGTTTGGAGCTAAAGGTGTCATTCTGTAGGAAAGGAACATCGTGAGCCACCTAAAAGACAGGCCATATCACAACACATAAAGAGAGCCTGGTAAGTGGCAGAGAATGATAAATGCACACAAGTTCTGGGACACGATGCCACCTGCTTTTGAGGTTACACAGAGGGACAAGCAGAAAGGAAAGCTTAGAACAACGGGGATAAAACCCACCTTCACCAAAGAGAGGTCCAACCTGCAACATTGACCTGAAAATGTTCTTCAGACCAACTGTTGGGTGAGGGCCAGGTAAAGGAGGTGGCATTAACAAGAGCTGGATTCATTAAGCCTTCCATGACATTCCAAACAAAGGATCCCTCTGATCCATTTACAAAGGTGCCTTTCTCAAATAAAGACCAGGCAGGGCTCTAGAGGCTAAAGTAGCTAGAGATCAGTAATTTGGCCTAATCTTAAACCACAGAAGTTTATGTGAGGGGCTCATACCTACAGAGGATTTTCTTGATGAGATAAGATGGGAAAATTCTAGAAATAGCACTTTTACAACACTTATTAGAGAATGAACACACAGGAGCTGGGTGCCCTGTGTGGTGTGTGGTGGGTTGTCCCTGCACCAGCTGCTTGGCCTGAAGAAACAGAAAATTGGTGGAGAAGAGAATGGAAACCCAGAACGACATAACCCCAGAGGGATGGAGTTCCAAAGTTTCCACCTCCTTCCTACTTAGGCATCCTCTCCCAAGTGATCCCTACATCCCTACTAGGAACAGGCACAACTGGGATTACAAATCAAATAAATCCATGACTCTATTTTCCCAGGCCATCAGCTTCAGGCTTGAAATTTGTTCTGAAAATAGTACCTTTTCTTCTATCTCTTGAACTACAACAGACTGCACCCCACACATGCAAGTGAAACTAGCAAGTTCCTACTAAGGGGATTGATTTGTGTTAACAAATCAAGACTTCACTGAAAATAAAATTAGAAGACATCTGAGACCTTGTATGAAAGGCACTGAAGGTGAAAGAAGCATAAAAGCTTTTCTTAATAATAGTACTAGGCAATATACGGTCATCATTTGGGGCAGAGTGATGAGTTTTGATTGGTCAAATAGATTGGATTGGTTTCTCATTTGTCAACTTGAAATCAATAGTTTCTGTGCATTTCTAGAGCCATCTCTTCACCACAGGACCCACGACCATCCATCAGGAGGCCCCTTGGTAGAGACAGGAAGAAGTCACTGTCAGCACATTGGACAATTTAATTGGTTAGCTTCCTGAGGAAATTATTTTTCTCCCCATCTCTAAGTTTCTAGGAGAAGTCAACAGAATGGGGACTGACTCTCTCATTTGGTGTTTTGTGAGAAAAGCGCATCCAACTCTACCTGAGAGGAGGCATTTCTGAGTTGGGTGGTTGCACCTCGCATGCTGCCTTATGTGATTTGCGGAAGCTCTGCCCGCCTATTTCCAGGGTTTGGCTCTACTGTGGTGTCTGATATTCTCACATAGTCACTTCTCTCAAGAGAGGTGAGAATGACTACTGTTGATTAGTATTTGCAGTTGCTCCAGCCACTGGCTTTTGTATTTTTAAATTTTGGCTCTTAATGTAGGTGATTAGATTAACTCCCTCAGAGAATAGATAGGTACTTGCTTCGTCACCTCCTATTGATGAATCCTAGCATGTTCTGCCATTTCTAAATCCAATTCACTGTTGTCTATCTCTTCTACCACTATGTAAGGCTAAGTTAGCCTCTTAACTGTGTTTCTCTGCTTCTTATCCCTCCCTTGTCCTATCTGGACACTGCAATCAGGATGGTCATTTAAAAAGAATCATGTCAACCCCTCATGTAAACCTTTCAGTGGTTTCTCACTGTTTTCAGGATGAAATCCCTCACTTGTTCATCAGACCCTTGCCCATCTTTTCTATCTTACCCCACATCTCTCTCCCCACTTTGATCTCTCTAAGGAAAGAAGCCATACTTATTTTTCCTGTGTTCCAAATGCACTATGCCCTTTCTTGGCTTTGGATCTTTGACCATATTATTCTCTTTGCCTCTCCCCAGGCTAACTCCTACCCAGTCTTCCCACCTCACTTTGTACCAAGGAGACCTGCCCTTACCCCTATGTTCCCCCTTGTGGCAACATCATCACACTCGTAAGCTCTGTAAAGAAAACGGCTCTGTCTTATCCAGTTATATACCCTCTAAACCTGGCATAGCACCCAGCACAGAGTAGGTGCTCAATATATATATGTTATATTGAATTACATTGGAAAAAGTGAGAGGGAAAAAGACAAGATGCATTCTACCTCTCGCCCACATCTTCCCCAGAATATGTGCTCTATCTTATCATTTCATCAGTACCCAGGAGCTCTCTTACCATGGAAAAGGAAAATCAAAGTACTTAAATAAGTACATTTACAATAGAAAAGTGACTGACTCCAAAAAAGACTGGGAGAAAGTCCCACAGTGTACAAAAGTTTTAAAGGCATAAGGATATGAGACAGGAATGGACAAGGAGGGAAACTAAAGAAGGCAGAAAGGGCTTTTGAGCAGAGGAGAAAACAGTTGTATGTTAAGAAGCTAATAGTGTGAGAATGGTAAATTTCAGGACATTTCTGAAAAGTTGTAGCTAAGATGATGGTTATCACATTGAAAGTAAAGTAGCTCCTAAAAGTATGATTAAGCCTGGATGCAATGCCATATTCTATGGAGCTCATCAGAAAAAAACCTACAGGTTCAGAGACTGGAAAGAGAAAAGCTAAGAGCTCTGAGTTCAAATAAGAAGAAATTAGGAAAAAGAAAAATCAGTTTCTCCAAGAACAAAGGAAGAGGAAACCATTCTACTGGGCTCTGTAAATACCACCAAAGTACATGAAATTGGGGCCAGAAAAAACTGGCTGAATCCTTGCTCTTCTCTTTTAATATATACCAGTCACGGGGCCTCATTAGATCAATAATGTTCACTGCACCTTGATTTCCTTGGTGAGAAAATGGGAAGGGCAAAGGAACCAACAATTATTGAATACCTCACTTTCATACGCTATTTGATTTCATCCACATAAGAGGTAAATTTATGATACCCATATCACAAATGAGGAAACTGAGGCTCAGAGAGGCTAAGAAACTGACTGAAATTCACATAAGGATTTGAGCTCAAGTCTGTTGGTCTCTGAAGGTCACACACAACACTGGCCAGAGAGGCAATGTGGTGGAGTGTGGAACACTGGACTCTCAACCACTATCCCTGGCTCTGCCATTTATGAGTTTTATGGCCTTGGCAATTCACTTGACATCTCTGGCACTTGGCTTTCCTCTTCTATAACATGGGGCTGCCCACACCTGTCCTGGCGACCTACTTATTCCTTACAAGCAGAGGCATAACCAGATTTTAACACCTGAGGTCATAACATGGATCAGGATTTGCCTACCTTTAAATGTAAAGGTCTGGTTTCTTCAATGATCCTTTCATTATAGTCTTAATAGGAACTGTGTCGGCATGTTACTTGGAAAATGTGTTCAAAGGGTATGGCTCTTGGAAAATGTGCTTCCCCATTTCTTTTGCAGCTAAGCTACTGAATATGAAGAGGGCATGAGATGCAAATTTAGGGGGTTATGCAAGCATCCTACACAAGTAAAAGTGAGCTCGCCCATGACTGAGCAGGCACCTCTGCCCGAGGCAGTGCTATGTAGTTCACATTTCCCACTGTCCTTAAATGGAAAGGACTCCCTCAATTCTCTTTTAATAAGGTCATCAGGAACAATCAGTTAGGCTGTTATGAATTTCCCCTGGGTTGAAGGACTCCCACTTTGACAATTCAGGACACCTAGAGTGGGCTTGTGAAGTCAACAGTGTTATCTTCCTAAGGGGAACAAAGTCGAGGTTTTTGTCCCCGGTGTAGCTCCATTGTAAGAACTTATCCTACTAAAGGTCAACACACAGTTACACGCTCCAGGCAAACAGCATGCCTTTGTGAAATTTATAAAGGTCTCTGTGTGTTCTCACTCAGAGCAACCCAACATGACATGACAGTCTCCTGAGAATCCTGTGATACAGAGACGATGCCACCAACGTATGTCATTTCTGACCCAATTAAAAACCAACCTTCATCAATGTGGGCAAAAATCTGCTTACAGCTTAGAGGACTTTAGCAGTCTTTCAATCTAATGAGCCTTGGTTCTTTCATTGTCTCTAACATGCCATGGCCAATGATTTACACTGTCCGAATCAGAGCCTATCGATACCATTCCTTTTCCAGAGTGCATTTAACCACCCTTTCGTAAATTAGTATCCTAGTTTAAGTGGGAATAAACTAGCATTGACTTTGTTCTTACTCTGTATATTAAATAAATTAGTGCATTTAATCTTGCTTAAGCCTAAAATCCCCAGAGAGGTAGTTACAATAATCCTTACTTTACAGGGAAGAAACTGAGGTTCAGAGAAGTTAAGAAAATCTTTGAATTAGGATCTGAACCCAGTTCTATCTGATTCAATAACTCCTGCTGTTTACACTCTAACATACACACTCTTTGAAAGTAAGCATATGTTAATCTAAACAAAAAAGAATCAATTGTTGAGATGCAAATAGGAGTTACCAAGTGCCCCTGTCACTCTGGATGAGATTAAACAGCTAGAATAAAGATGGAAAAATTGATGCTTTCAGCATATGGGAGGAAAAAAAAGTGCCTGGCACCATGTCCCGCACACTCTGCAAAAGCAGAGGGCCCCTGATAAACATAGATATTAAAGAAACAAAATGACCTTGTGAGAAAATAACTAAATAAACATACAAAGCCTCAGTACAGAGATGGACAAAGTAGATCAAAGACACAGAATGGTTTCCAGTCTAAGAAACTCTACAATGATATTATGGACAGTATTAATGTATCTAAAGAAATGATATGTCAATCAGAAAGGAAGCTGGTCAGCAATAGAAGATGGAGAGGGCAAAGGGAGAGCCAGCAAAGCGGGTTTTAATGGACTTTCTCTCTCCACAGGAGACAGCATCTGGACCAACAGACTTAGTATTCGAGTGCTATTGACAAGGTGTAGAAAAAGTGGACAGCAGCAACAAGCTATCTCAACTGAAGAAAACCGCTCAAAAAGACCTGACCTACTTCTTTTCCGATTCCGAGTTCACCAAGTAACTTTCAGATTATAATTCAGTTTTTCTACAGAAAGTGCAAATCATGCTAACAGTAGAGCTCCGGTCTATCTGAGATTTAGTTTTTATTGTACTTTAATAAACTGATATGATATTTTTATACATCAGTCTTTTGGAGCTTGACTAATGTGGGCCCATGTCCGGGAGGGGAAGCCACTCTTGTGTGGCCAATGTGGCTGATCAGAATCAGGGTTCTGACTACAAGGGTGCTGGCTGGGCCAAAGCCATGACGAAGTCGTCATGACAAGGCATCTTGTAGACAAGACATCCTGCATCCCCCAGTTGGCCTTTCCTACCTGATGCCTCAATATTTCTGTGTGTGCCTTCCATTCAAACTGCAAATCTCTCTGTACAATCACAGCAGTATCCTAGGGAAGGGACTAACCTCAATGTGGTATCATGGAAAATTTACGGGCATAACTATTAAATGATTTAAAGTCATTAAATAACAGCTTTTCCACTAATTAATTGTTTGACTTAAAAAAAAGGTTAAAACCTCCTCAAGTCTGAAAGCCCATATCTGTGAAGTGGAAAAAATAATGTCACCAAAATAAACCCCTTCAAGTTTTGTTCCCTTTCAAGGAAGCTGCCACATAAAATTGTATAAAGCATAGACACTTGAAATTCTTTTTTCTCCAAGGCAAACCCACAAAATTGTATCTCAGGACCATAGGATGCCAGTCTGGTGTTTGCCATCTGCCTGCTAAGTGACCTTGGGTAAGCTGAGAAACTTCTGGGGTATCTGTTACCTTGCCTATGAAGGAAAATTTTACCGGCTTATGTAGATGCCCTCCCAACTCTGGGGTTTTGACTCTAAAGCAAGCCAGATTTCATTGTCCAGAATAGTGTTCTCATCTAATGCCTGGATTACTGCAATAGCTGTCTCTCTGCTTTGCCTGAATTCAGGAAAGTTCTCTTCAAACCATCCCCTATATGGTTCTTAAAACAACTGGAACAAAACTTAAATCTGACCATGTTACACACTTGCTAAGATGCCTTCCATTGAAGGACCCCTTCACTGCTTTCAGAATAAAGATGAAACTTTTCCACTTGGCATGCAACGTTCTTCACAACCTGGTTCTTGACTTCTTTTGCTCCTTTGTCTCCTGTCTCTCCTCCATACACATCCTTTGTGCTTTATTCTTACTAACCTATATTAGCTAAGGATGGTTCTCAGATGTCCAGTATTGATGCCTTGACATGTAATAAGAATACTCCTTTGAGTTGACTGTGAAATGTCTAGTTAGAAATGTCAGGTAAGCAGATATGTGTCTGAGGCTCATGGGAAATTCTGGCTATGGAAATAAAATTTGGAGTCATCCAGATAGACAAAAGTCAATCCTATGCAAGTGGAGGAGCTCGCCTAGGGAGATAAGTGGACAGCAAAGAGTAATACTGACGATGGAATGCTGATAAAACAAACACCAACGTTAAGAACTTTACACTGTTTTGCCCAACTCCTGAAAACTTCTACAGTTTGAACACCAGATAGGGCAGAAAGGATGTGGCAAAATCATCTTCTCCCATGTCAGTGACAACTTCTGTGGACAACAGATAGCCTATTTTCAGAAAAAGCAACAGATGCCTTAAGAGGCTATAATCATGAGAAAAGTGCCAGGCTGGTAAATAAGGAAGCTGGTATTTATACCCAAACCTTTTTGACCTCGAAGCCCACGATCTTAAAATGACACTCTCCTGCATGACTGTGATGACATAAGGTGTCTCCCCGCTCTCAGACAATAATGGAGGCAATAAACTAAATAAAACTCAATTTAAATAAAGAAGTGATGACTGATAATAAAAGGGCTATTAGACTTTAATTAATGAATTGGTTAATGGTGGTTCCTTAAGTTTATTTAACTAAGCTGTTTATTTTCAAGAGGTAGAAAATTAAGGAGTTATAGCTAATGGAAGAACATTCTTATCCTCGGTCTACATGCAAGCAGTTCTGGTGATAAATTATTATAAAGCTTAAAATTTAATTTTTGCCTATAAACTTTCATTGCCCGTAAAATGAAATAAAAATAGTATTACATAATTAAAGACAGACCTTCATTATAAAGTCATAATTCCACTTTTGATGGACATTAGAAATTTGTGAGCCAGCTGTCACACATGCCCTGGCCAGACTTTCTCTTTCTCCAAACAGCAAACCTGGACAAATTCACAATAATCACTCTAAATCACACACTACATACCTTTCACTAATGGAAACACCCTTTAAATTTAATGTTGCCTAACTAATGTTTAAGCAAAACAATCTATTTATTCAATGTGCATGCAGCAGGTGATATGGCTTATTCCATTTCTTATGTCTAGTCATTACCTTCCTTAGTTCTGAAATAGTTTAATTGAATTTCTTCATTATTATTATTTAGTGCCTAATGCAAGCTCTTGAGGCCCAAGAGTGAAAATGCCAAAAGCTAATGTGCAACAATTCATGGGATTGTGGTGTGAATGCCTTCTGACTGTGTTCACAGCCAAGTCTTGAAGAAAGCTCATGGGGGTGGGACAGATGCCCACTGATATGTGTGTGTGTGTGTTTTCTCCCATGGCATCTTGGTCTGTCCAGGAATGTTTTTTCAGAGACCCTTGCATCGTTCTACATGAGGTCTTAGAAGTAATCAATCGCCAGATGCCATCAATTCCTGGGGGAAACCAGCTAAAAATGATAATTCTCACAGTAAACATGAGGAAACAATTAGCCCTTTTGACATCTTGATTTGTCGAAACAAGGCTGCACCACATCTAAGGGTCAACCTATGTTTCTGTTGACATCAAGGTAAGGGTTCCCAGACACTTATATCCCTTCCTGGCAGAGCTGGTCAGCTTTTCACCCTCTGCTTCACCAGCTTCCAAGCCAATCAAATGTTGATGCCTTTCCACTGAGTTGAAGGGTTCACCGCTTCTTTGCTTCCAGAGCATCTTCCCACTTACACTGTTAGAGTAGGGAGAGAGGAACTGACAGGAGGTGAGAGGAATTCTGCTTTGGGGGACTCTTTAGTATAGATTGAAAGTGAGGATTCCTGGATTTCATGAGGAGAAAACATTGCACCCTCTTCCTCCTGCCATGAACCCCACCACAGTCACTGCCATTTTGAAATGGCAGCCTCTGTCCTCACAGAGCCCCTCCTCACAGCTCTCCAGGCTGAAACTTGCCAATCGGCCAGAGTGGGGACCTAACAGAAAATACCTTTGCCACCTCAGAGGTAACCTCTCAGTTCCCTCAGGGTCCCCATATGCAAAATAAGGACAACACAGCCCACTCATAGGCTCATTTTCTTTTAAATATATAGACTGGTTCAACCTATAAAATTAAAATTTAAAGCGAACCAAAAGAAAAAAAGGTAACAGGAAAAATATAAATTAAAAGGCATTGTATAGTCTTGACAGAGAAAATTATCACAGGTAATTAAAGCATAAGAGCTGATGCGATTGAAGTGTATGTTTGACTCTAGGTTTCCTGGAAGTTGGGTTATTTTTTGGTCCCTGTTATTCATGAAGAGAACACTGGGTCTTCATGGTGGAGGAAGTAGTATAGGATTACTGACTAGTGTATGTAAAACTTCCTTGCAGATTAAAGAGCTCTACTCTACGTTAAAAGTGATGACATTCACCTTGGTGGTGAACTTGGGTATCTTTTAGAAGAATTTTACTACTAGTTGACAGAACATGAAAAAATAGTGGGTTGAAGTGTTCTGTAGTGGGAAAAAAAGAGCCCAGGAAACAAATGCTGTATCACTACCTGGAGAAAAGAATGAAAAACTGCCTGGGTTCTTTAACCCCAAGACATACAATGATGCTCAATTAGGCAAACCGAGTCAGTTTAACCAGTGAGCAATGGCCCATTCAGACACAGCCACATAACCAAGTATAGTTTTTTTTGGGAAAGCAAGCCTGGAAAACCTTCCTAAATTAAAATTGTAACCCAGAGATTAGGGCAGGGCAATGGAATGTCAGGAATTGCCCATGGGCTTCTTTTGGACATCAAAAATATTTTCGTAAACAGACATCCTGCATCCATCCTCAAATTAGGAGACCCCAGGGCACCAAAGCTAGGCAAAAGGAAGCCCTCAAAGAAGAAGGTTGGCACACACTGTCCATTACTTATCCAACAATGATTGCTTCCCTTCTTCCTGGACAACAGAACTCTGGTTTGTCCAGGGGTAAGAGTGGAGAAAGTAGGCCCCAGCCTCACCCCCAGGAGATGAAGCAGATTGGTTCAAACCAGCCACAGTAATTGCATCCCCTACTTCAATTATTGGTCTTAGGATGAGCAGGTAGGCTTATAAGATCTAACAAATTTTGCTATGGAAGACTATTAAAGCCTCACATACAGAAATTATTTGTCTGTCTTTCTTCCTACGGCCTGGAATGAGGGTGTGACGCCTGGATGTGCAGGAGCCATATTATAACCATGAGACAAAAAGTCTGAGGATAGAAGTCAACATGTGATTCCCTAATGGCACCATTGTACCGCGGTACCAGTCACAGATTGCCTAGCTCATAACGTCTCTATATGTAAGAAACAAAAAATCCCTATTTGTCTAAATTACTATTCTTAGATTTTTCTATCACGTTTATCTGAAGGCGCTCCTAACCTACAGGAGGAAAGCAGACAGGAAAGGTTGTAGCAGGAGAAACATGATGAACAAGAGCAATACTTATTGTGTTAATCCGGACCTAGATGAAAGAGGTGAGAATTTGTGAGGGAGAACCTCTGACTGAGAATGGATCTGGGAAGGAGCCTAGAGGCTCGCTGTTTGCAGAAGGGATCTAGAAGGACAGGGAAAGAATAACAAACACATCCTGGTGCTGCCCGCCGCACTTCTTTTCATTCTGATCTGTATTCACAGCCAACAGGGCTTTCACTTCATGGCGCCAATGTTCTTGTTTCCTCTGTGGGGCCGTTAGCCCCGTGAGCACTGCGCCGCCTATGCCGCTTCCACCCAGCCCTTCGCTTTACTCACAGCAACTTCCTTCACCTGCCTTCTCATTATTCTCCTGATATGATGTCTGCTTGCTTCTGGCTCTGGTTTCAAAGCCCACCCAGAGTGTTAAAATGAAAAATAAAATCATCAAACAGATAAAACAAAAGACAAAGAAGGAGAAACCCATAAGGGAGAAGGAAGAACGAGGCAAGGACTATTTCTTTTGGCCTGTGTCTTTCCAGCCTCCCTCCCCATGCTTAGGGCTTTTCCTTAAAAGATCCCAAGACGACAACTAGAATAGAAGAAGGCGTCCTGTCTGATAACCTTCTGAGGGGATGCTCCTGGTCCCTCTGAAGTGATGGGCGGCAACACCCAGGTGGATGCCAAGAAGAGATACGACTTCCCAAAGGGCGGGGTGGTCTGAGAGCTAAACACGAAGGAGAAGAAGTGAAACTTTTACATCAGCTGGCATCGCCCACCTAGGCTGGGAGTGAGGGGACGACACCGAGGCTCATTCCTCCAAGAGGTGAGAACTGACATCTTTGGGGACAAATTTGGGTTCATCAGATGCTCCATCTAATCTTTTCCTCTAGAGACTGCAAGCTCTACCAGAGGGAGAAGTAGGGCTGCCTTAGCTACTGCTGTATTCCCTGTGCTTAGCACAACGTATGGCCCTTAGGTAATGTTCAATAAATGGTGAATGAGTAGGCATGACTGCTTAGGGAGCTGCAAAGTGCTACATACACATTAGCTATTGTAGTTGTTGGGGTGTGTTGTGATTGCAGTTGCTCTTCCGATGTAATAGTTGGTGGTGACAGAAAAAAAAAAGGAAATTCCCTCCTGAAACCCCATACCTTAAAACTCAAGAATTGCATTAGTTTCTTCAAGCTCACGCTGAGGTGTGGCTTTCCTTGGTGCAATTAGTTTCCCTAGTAAGGGATGTGACCTCCCAGTCCATCAATGACAGACATACCAGAGTAGAGTTCAGAGACTGAGAGAGTTTGGTATTAGGTACAGGGTGCTGCTCCATTCAAGTCACTGCCACAAATGGACCCATCCTCCCCTTTCCCTGCAGACTGCCTGCCAGCCCCTAAGCAGCCACTAATGACTTAACTGCTTGATAATGTCCCCCCTCCTCAGGGGACACATGTTGGCTCTTGAATGGAAAGAAAGTTTCAGTGATTAAACCCACAGCTGTCGTTTTTAGCTAAGACTGGATTTCTGAAATTAATTTGAAAATGCTCCCATCCCTATACCCTTTTTCTGCTGCTTCCTTCTTTCCCTACCTCACCTGCGGGTGAGAGGGGATGGGGTGGGTGGGTGTTGGGAGCAAAGCTCTTGGGGGTACAGCTGTAGCTCCATGCCACAAGTGCCCATCTACAGTTTGAATGAGGGCACTCATCACTAGCAAAAGGCATGGGCTGGGGCAGTCCTAATGGAAACCTCAAGGTGGGCTGAGCAGATTTTTTGGGCTCGTTACAGGGGTGCAGGCTAAGGTGACATAGTGCCAATTCTATCATGATTTCCCATAGTGCACTTGGGAACTGTGCTGGACCCCTGGGTACCAGTGGGACAATTCACCTTCCAAATCCCAAACCACTCCAGCAATCCACATGGCCACAGCCCAGTAATTAATAAATGCATCCGTTCCTATTTGTTTATGTGTCTTAATCCATTATGGAACAAATTGGGGATTAAGTAGATGGAAGGTAGGTAGATAAGAGGAAAAGGAAACGTTCATCTTCACATCCACAGTGACTAACATAGTTTCACAGATGCTAATGCATTAGGAGATGAAGGGGAGAAAGAGAGAGCCAAGGAAGAAGGGAACTCTACCAACTGCTAAATTTTACTGAAAAGCAAACTAGCTTCACTCTATCTGTAGTCTCAATGGGCACACCCACCAGCCTCCCCACGACTCACACAAGCAATACCCTGGAACTTTCACACCCATTTCTCTGTTTAATTTTCTCCAAAGCACTTCTCCTACAAGCTATATATATATGCAATGGTGTGATCAAACAATACAGTGAACGTTTAAATTAAAAAAATGTGTTACAGTAGAAGACACATTGTCATTCATCCCCCTTGAAATACTCCCCCTCATTTCAAACACATTTATCCTTCATTCTTGCCACTTTCTGAAGCAGTTCTGAGAGTCCTTTATCATGAGTGTCTTTGGGGGCGCTGTAGTGGCTGCCTCGATGTCCTGAATTGATTCAAAATGTTTACCTTTCATGGTCATTTTGACTTTGGAGAAGAGCCAGAAGTCACACGGGGTCAAATCCGGTGAATAAGGTGGATGAGGACACACTGTAATGTTTTTATTTCACAGAAACTGCAGTACCGGAAGAGACATGCAGTGTTGTCATGATGGAGGATGATTTAGGGCACACTTTAAAAGAAACCTTCTCTCAACCGTAGCTCACATCTGACTGACTGCAGCGAACATGTAGAACTTTGTCACACACTGTTACTGACGTTCCACATGCTGCTTCCCATGTTGAAGATCCCCCTGCCTTCCTGTTGGATGGCACTCAGCAGCAGCAGTCACTGTATTTTGTGATCATAACAAAAGGCTCCATGTCACACATCACTTCTAGTATGGCAATTTCTGTCAAATAAAAACATGGTGTCCTCATCCACCTTACTCACTGGATCTGGCAGCGTGCACCTTCTGGCTCTATCCCCAAGCCATAATGACCTTGAAAAGTAAATGTTTTGAATTGATTCAAGACATCAAGGCAGCCATGACAGCGCAACTAAAGCCACTCACGAAAGAGGATTTCCAGAACTGCTTCAGAAAGTGGCAAGAATGATGGGATAAATGTGTTCGAAGCAAGGGGGGGTATTTTGAGGGGGGTTAATGACAATGTGTCTTTTACCGTAATAATTTTTTATTTTATTTAAACACTCACTGTATTGTTTGATCACACCTCGTGTGTATGTGTGTGTGTGTGTGTATTTTTTAAAAGGTATTCTGCTTATTCTCTATTTCTCCCCGCTAGATTGAACACTCCATGGGGACAAAAGCTTTGTCAATTTTTTTCTCTGTGCCACTGGAAGCACAGATGAATTCTCCAAGAAACCCAGAAGAATGCCTAGAACATAGTAGGTGCTTAATAGTTATAAGTAATTTTAAAAATGTGCAAATGAATGAATAAGTGAGTATATGAACGGTGGTGGTTATTATTATTATTATTATTCTTTGATTAGGAACACTTACGCTTTTAAAAGTGTGGTTAATATAACTATCCACCTCAGTGAGTTGTTACACAAGGATTCAATGAGATAATGTCAATAAAGTACTTTGCACAATGCCTGGCACATAGTACATGCCCAATAAAATGGTGGCTAATACTATTATACCCTCATCTAATACTTGCCACAATGAAGTAAGGCAATAATTAGCCTGACTACGAATGAGAAAAATAAGGGTCAGAGAACACAAATCACTTGACCTGGGTGACACAGCTACTGAATGGCAGATGTAGCTCTCCAGTCAAGTCCTGCCTGCCCCCATGGCCTAAAGTCTACCCACCACATCATGTTGTCTTTCAATTACATCCCAAGCCCCAGAGGGCCAAACTGAGCACAAGATGGAGGAGGAAGATGGGAACTGAAAACTCAAGAAAGTGATTAGGTTAAACTTCAACTTGATGCCTCGCAGCCTTCAGAATAAGCTACATGTTGAATGTGGCACATCTGCATATGTAGCTGAATGGGAGATTGGGGAGGGCTAGAAAGCACTTCAAGTTGCTCCCCGGGAGGAATCTGCAATGCTTCACTGCAGTGTCATGAGAATTGCCACAGGGGATGCAGCCACGTAAAGAGGATGTTGGCAGTCCTGGGTTCAGGTCATAGTTTCCTTACATCTAGGTGTGATGTCCTGGATAAGTCAATTTTCTTCTCTAGACCAGGGGTCAGCAAACTGCAGCTCGTGAGCCACATGTGGCTCTTTGGGTACGTTCTGTCTCAAAAGTTTGCAGACCCCTGGAAGAGCCAATCCTGTCCCTCACAACAATTTAAAAATTATTCAAGAGCCATAATTATATTTTTACAAATAAGGAAACTTTAAAGTAATAGTATTAATGAAACTATAATATTCTCAATTTCACTTGAGCCACACGTATGTACCCAAAGAACCGCATGTGGCTGGCGAGCAGCAGTTTGCTGACCCCTGGTGGTTCTTCCATCTCAAAAGTTTGCCGACCCCTGGTCTAGACTGTAGCTTCCTCTTCTGTAAAAGAAGAGGACAGGAAAACTGACTGCTAATCCAACCCTTCCAACTCTAACAGACCTCTCTAGGTGTTCTGGGGATAAATGAACTCAAGGATGTGGAAAAACTTTTCCAGCCCCTCATATAAATCCCTAATGTAAAATGAAGATATTGACTATCCCCTAGAGAGAGGAAAGCAAGGATTCGCTGATCCCCTGAGGAGCTGCTGCCTTTCCTGTTTGCCCCTAGGAAGGCATCTCTTACATGGTGGACTGTACTCTTCAACCAAGGTTTCATGCTGCCATTTCTTATCCTCTGCTTTTTCTTGACCAAACTTGAGTTACTCCTATAGGTCCCTGAACCTGAATTCTGCTTGCCCCATGCCTGAGCATGGACACATAAAAAAAGTGGAATGTGACCCCTTTATCAGGTCCTCCTAAGACTCAGGGGACCACAGTGAGGCCATTTTCCTATCTGACCCCAATGGTTATTTCCCACTGCTTGTCTAGCCACTCCTCCAAAGATCCTGCTTGTCTCCGCTTGCTTCTCCTTTTATCCTAGAAAAGAAAAACTCTTTTTGTCTCTTTTGTTTGATTTTGCAAAGCTTTCAGCTCTTATAGTCACAGCATTCTCCCTATTACAGTAATCCCTTTCCCTCCTTTGCAATATATATTTTTTTGGAATAAAAGTACCTCCTTAATAAGCCCTAGTTTATTTTCTTTGATATTTCAAATGCTATGCATATAAGGCCTTCTAAATATATCTCAAATTCACCTACTTCACTTCACATCCATAGTCACCGCCCTAGCCTAAATTTAGTCCGCCATCGACTTTTTCTGGGAGAACTAGTATTTTAGCATCAATTCTTATCCCTCTCCAATCCACTTTCCATCCCAGAGACAAAATGAGCTTTAAAAAATAAATCACAGTCATGTAACTTCTCTACATATAGCTATTCAACAATCTGTCATTGCCTTTAGGATAAATTCTATATCAGTACCACACTCCACAAACAGAGGACTGTATGACCAGGCCCCTTCCTACCCCTCCACCCTCTGGCTCTGTGATCCAATCTCAACAACACATGTTCTGTTCCTTGGACTTGGGCTCTAACTTGCCATACTCGTTTTCTTCCCTTGGGCTTTACAACAATCTTCCGTCTGGAAGACTACATCCATTCTTGCCAGGTTACCCCTAGCTTATTCTTCAAATATCAGCTCAATCATCATTCCTCTGGGAAAATTTTCCCTGATCCCCCAACTAGACCTGCCTTTCTATAAATCTCAAGTTTACACAGTTTGAAATTGTATGTTTAGTTGGTCATCGTTTGATGCTTTTCTATCATTAGACTGACTGTAAGCTCTGTGATGCCAAGGGTTAATTTTTGCTCACTGTTGTATCCCTCAAGGGCTGGCATAATGTCTGGCATAGTATGGGCACTAATATTTAAATGAATATCATTTTAAATGAAAGTGTGATAAATATTATAATATACAAGAGCTTTCTTCCATATAACACTATATATCTTTGAAATGTTGAGTGTTTGGATAAAATGACTCCCCCCAGCTTTATTGAGATATAATTGATATACAGCATTGTATAAGTTTAAGGTATATGGCATAATGACTTACTTGTATTGTGAAATTATTATCACAAGAAATTTAGTTACTATCAATCAGTTCATATAATTACAAAAAAAAATGGTTTTTTTTCCCTTAGATAAGAACTCTAAGGATTTATCATCTTAACAACTTTCGAATACACCATGTAGCAGTATTGGCTACAGTCATCATGCTAAAATGACTTTATTTTATTGTTGCATCTGAAACTGATTATTTTAACAGTCAAGGAATTGACAGATTAATGGACCAATAAGCTGGAAAGGTTGTGTGTGTGTGTGTGTGTGTGTGTGTGTGTGTGTGTGTGTGTTCATTGACCTTTGCAGATGCAGATGTATGTGCTTTGGCTTTAAACCTAGATTTTTATACTAGTACCCATATCTAATTCTAGCCAGTTTCTCCTACCTCCTTAGAGAAAAGTCTTGTCATGTTCTGTTTCTGGGAGTAGAGAAATTGGAGCTCTATTCTAGCTGAGATCTACTCCCATTCTCCTCCCCACTCCTCTTCCATCTCCAATCAATCTTGCATGTGAAGCAGTAAGAACAGGATCTTGGCTGAATGGGCTTCATGTCCAATCCATCTTCCTGGAGGCAGTCACCTGCTATCCCTAGGATGACCTTGAGCTCCCAGAACACTGGAGACAACTTTTACCCTTTGTTTCTTTTGTTCTTATCATAATGGCTATAACATGATAGGATCTCAATCAATATTTGTTGAATGGTAGTAAACCATAGAGGTAACAGATGGTTTTGTGCTAACATTCTATAACATTAGCCTTATTTTCACACAATATCCTTTCCACCATCCCCTAAATCAATTCCCATTTTCCTTCAGACTCACAGTGTGTGTCCTAATGTGATATCGTTGACTCCAAATAAAATTCTGGCTGGGAAAAGTTTCTCTTTGGAGTGAAAACAAGTTATTAAACCTCATTAATTTAATTAGTATTCTCTGTTACTTCTGGCTACTCTAAATTGGTTCTTCCAGCACTGACTGATGCCTTGACATTGGCAAATTCTTCTTGGATAACCATTTTCCTTCCTTAGACTATTATATTTGAAAGAAATACATAAAACTAGGATTCTTGCAGAAAACTCTTGGCTGTAAGCTTAAACATGAAATATAAGTCTAGAGCAAGACAATATGTATGGGAGGGATAATACATGGGTGAAAACAAGACCTGTCAAGTCTTTGGATGAAAAGATGTGCCTTGACTGTGCCCTGAGCCCATCACCATCAATAAATGTGTGTTGAGCACATTCTATATGCCAGGCATTGGGCAGTGGAAAAGGCATGGTCCTGACCTTCCTACAGGATGCTATCTAATGTGTGAAATGAAGTATGTATTTCAAAAAATAAATACCAACTGAAAAGCAGAGGAACATTTACAAAGGAAACAAAGTTAAAAGGCTCATTAGTAGAGATTTGGGACCTCAAGTGTTAAGAACAGAGAAGAACACAATCTAATAACCTAAATACCAAAACTCTAAACAATACATTCCTTATGGCCCTGATAAAACCTCAAGCAGGAAAAGAACTCCAGACTTTCAGTACAGATTACAAGAGTGAAGTTCAGTGATACTGAATTTAAAAAAAAATAAATAAATGGATTCAATGATTCCTTACTACACCTGGAAAGCCCAAGTGTCTGAGCACTTTATTCCACTGATCTTTCCTGGCCTCCCTCAATTATATTTTGTAAAACAAACCTCAAAACAGGTATCAAATCTTTCTGCCTCACCTCTAGGTTCTGAAGCTGATGACCTGGAATTGACCCTGTTAGGTCTTAGGCCTCATCTCTTTAAGTCCTTCTGCAATAATGGTCATAAGTATCCTTGCATTCAAATCAGAGATAGTTTCTTATCTGTTCTGGGAGAAAATCTTTAAAGCAAGATATTAAATTCCTAGAGATGTGATGAGTTGATGTATCAATAGAAAGATATGTTAAAATCACAAAGCAGAGGCAGGAAGGAGAGAAAATTGGACTAGTGAATAAGACTCCAATGTCATCTGAAGCCTGTGTGGTTAGAAAAGGGTCTTGTAATATCTATCACACAAATATGGGGGGAAAATAGAGCCTAACAGGAAGGATCAATAATCAGTCTTCTTTGATCAACCTCTGGTTATTAGTGATAACAAAAAATTAGATGGTCTACTATGGTAGACTGAACCTTTGCTCACAACTCTTCATCACCTTCCCAGTTTTGGAATCATACACTCCCACCCTTTGCTTGTCACTTGGCAGTACTTCCACTGGAGTAGGTGGAGTGTATGAACCCTCCACATGATAGGTTTGGCACCATGACTTGCTTTGACCCAGGGAATGTGGACAGAAGTGACGACATGCCAGATGCAGACTAAGGTCTCAGGGGGCACTAGATGCTTCCAAGTTCCCTCTTGCACTCCTGCCATTGGCCAAGAAAAAGAACATTCCCTGGGTAGCTTCTGGTCCAAGGAGAATGTGGAGACCATGGAGCTGGCTCTAATCTGATTTCCAAACTTACCACTATGTCCAGCTATTTCACAGCTAGGAGGGTGGCCACCCCACCCTATCCTCAAATCTGTGAGAATAAAATGTGAATGTTACTTGTTGTAAGTCACTTACTTTTGTTAACAACATTATTGAGGCAATGGCTGGCAAATATAACTACTGTGAAGTCATTAAAAATCATATTATTGAAGATTTTATGATTTGAGACAAAGATCATAACATAATGCTAAATTGAAATTATGGTATAATTATAAATTATGACATAATTGAATTTATGAGATAATTCTAACTGAAAAACTCAGGATAGGAAATTATTTTTATATGACATTAAAATATATATTTGTATATAAATATATATTTTACATACACATTGCCCAAAGGAATAGAATAAAGTATAACAATATGTTAATAATGACCATTTTGGGTTGGTATAATTATATATGATTTTAGCTTTTTTACTGTTTGCAGTGAAATAGGTGTTCACTTAATACTGGCTAAATAATTACTAAGTTAAAGTTGAATTAGTAAATTTCCATATACTCCACATTTTTTACAGTGAACCTATATTGCTTTTGTAATCATATAAATCAATGTTTATTTTTAAAAATGGAGATTAATGACCTAGAACGTTGGTAATAACCCACTGATGACAATTCTTTATGAAATTTCTTCCCAAAAATGGTAAACATTCCTAACAGAGCTATAATCTAGAGATTGGTTTATTGAGTAGAATTTTATAAAGACAGAACAACAGTCCTGCCAAAGTCAGGATTCATCATATCAATTGCTCCATCAAAGCCCCCAGGAATACCACTCTGTTGTGAAAAGAAGTGAGATGGGTCAAACATGTCCTACACAGGTTTGGACATGAAATGAAATGGAGGACATGGAAGGAAATGAAAAATGTTTTCAACGGATTGAGGGCAAGAAAGGAAGGAAGGTAAACAAAAGGTGAGGAAAAGTGAGAAGATTGAAGGGAGAGAGATAAAGAAAGGGGAAATGAAAATTTATAGAGAAATAATTCTATTCAGCTGCACCCCAAGGACATATTCCCTTGCCATCATACCAGCACGCAGCCATCAATTTCCATTTACAGAAAGTCGGGGGTTGGGGGAGGGGGTGTAGGGGGAGACCCAACATTAGGCAGAGAGGGGCTGTTTTACAGCAGCAAGTCATGTCCTCAAGTAGAACTGATATCTCAGTGCACTACTCTACATTCCCCACTTTTTTATAGAGGCAATGTTCCTTCCTGCCAAGACCCTTTCTCATTTATCATAGTTCAAGAAGAGATGGCAGGGTCCTTGGGGGCCTGTCCTTCCCTTCTACCAGCTGCCCCTAATCTAGACAGTCCTAGGCGCCAACCCACATTTTATGGCAGCCCCCAGGCCAATCATTCTGAATAAACAAGGGTCAATTTCATCCCTCTGGGAGTGAATTGTCCATTAAGAGATAGACATTATTGCTGTGTCAAGCCTAAAAGATGGATAGAGAAAGGGAGAAAGGACTTTATAGGGTTGATATGGGAGAAATAATAAGGAAGAGAGGGGATAAAGAAGAGGAAAGAGGGATAGGAGAGGGGCAAAAGAGAACAGTGGGAGGGAGCAAAGTATCTCCCACTGGGAGCTCTGCCCACTGTGAAGGGTGGCAGGTCAGCCCCACTGTTTCAAATAGTGGGAGTGCCTGGCCTGGAGGTATGTGCCTCCTTCCCCTTCTACCCATGCTTCCTTCCATGCTTGCCCATCTGTTCACCTTTAGTAACACCGAGGCCAGGCCCCAGCCTAAGGGAGCTCCTGTTTGACTTTTCTCTAAGCTCACCCCACCTCTGCCTCCAGAAAATCCTAACCTCTGCGCGTGTCAGGGGCAGAGAAGAAGAATGTTCGGCAAACCAATTACTCCAAATTTGTCAGATAATAAAATAGAACTCTAACTTTAGTAGAGTAAGTTGCAGTTAGTCCCATTCATTTAGGCTTTCATTCCTGCTTTCATTGCTTTCCTCCCCAGACACAAGTTGAGCTTCTTTTCTATCCTTGGTACCAGGATGCTTGATCCAGGCTTGAGTGGCTCATAGGCTAGTGCAGGAGGCAGACAAGAAACAAAATTTAGAGAGGCCCAGTTTTATGGCTGAAGAGTGTGTGTGAGTGTGTGTGTGAGAGTGTGTGAGAGTGTATGTGTATGTGTGTGTGTGAGAGTGTGTGTGACAGTGTGTGTGTGACAGTGTGTGAGTATGTGTGTGATAGAGTGTGTGTGAGTGTGTGAGAGTGTGTGTGAGAGAGTGTGTGTGTGAGTGAGTGTGTATATGAGTGTGTGTATGTGTGTGTGAGTGTGAGTGTGTGTGAGAGTGTGTGTGAGAGAGTGTGTGTGAGAGTGAGTGTGTGTATGAGAGAGTGTGTGTATGTGTGAGTGTGTGTGAGAGTGTGTGTGTGAGAGTGTGTGTGTGTGAGAGAGAGAATGTGTGTGTATGTGTGTGTGAGTGTGTGTGTATGTACATATTAGTATGGATGTAGTTGTGGGTTAGGTTACATTGTGGCCCTGGATAAATTGTGAGAGGGCAAAGTTTGTCTTCCCATTCTTGAAATGCACCCATTTCATGCTTTTCTGAAGCGGCCCCATGGAACCTTAGAATTCCTCTCCTTTTCTTAGGAACTAAGGATGTAGACAAAAGGAAATGGAAGATCCTGACTGCTTTCTGAAATCCTGAATTTGCTCCAAACGGGCAGCTTCCATGTCTGCTTATTCCTTAGGTCCATACCCTGAACGTCCTGAAGCAGAGAATGAACTGGGTTGGAGGAGAAGCAAAAAAGGCCCTCTCCACTCCCCATAGCCCTTTCTCCCCACCCCCATAATACCTACTCCCACCTCCAAGACCTCCCATTTTAAGGAATGGCAAAGCCTAATGGAAAATCTGATTGACTGGGTTTAATAAAATCCTACCTCTCGTATCTGTGACCATGGCAAGTTATTTATTCTGAGCCTTGGTTTCACGATCCTAAAAATATGAATGATACCACACATTTTCTGGACTTGTTCTAAAATTTAAATAATAATAATAATAATACTTCTCCATGTATTCAACATTTAAAAGTTAGAGGTGTTATGCTAGGATTTTTACATAATCATCTTTTTTAAGCCTCACAAAAGGCCCATTGTATAGGTCAGAAAACTGAGGCTCAGAGAGGTTAAAAACACACTCAAAATGACACAATAATCATTCATGGAATTGGGATTCATATCCAGCTCTATCTGACATCAAACTCCTGCATCTTAAGTACCAAATTATACCTTGCACGTAAAAGGTACTCAACAAATATGAATTCCCTTTTTATACCCCATTATCTGTGAGTTTCAGTGGCTTTGATAATGTTGGCACAGCCCTACATTCCTTTCAGCATTGCCTTTCATTGATTCCCCACCTCTTGGAGATGATCAGGAATTTGGATGTTCAGACCACTACTTTAAGGATCTCTTTTTAAACAGATGTGTTGACAATGTAAGGTTGGGCTAATGAGATTTTCCAGGCCATAAGTTGCTAACTGTGAATTAATTGCCTAGCCTATTTGCAATAAATAAAGGGACTATTACATGTGGGAAAAAAATCACAAGGACCCACTGGCTATGTGCAGTAAAGTCCTGAGTTGTGCTGCACCAGCATTCCACAGTCAGCTGCACAGGAAGACCACTCAAAGGCACAAAGCTAGAGCACCTCCGGATACTGCTTTCGGGTACAGAGTTCTGGCCCTGGGTTCAACATAGGGATTTAATATACTATATGGAAACAGAGAAATGTCCCCATAGAGTCCATACAGTATATCAGATATTGGGTGAGACTTAAAACCTTAGAGATTCTTTCCAACTATAAATATGACTCTGTAAATTCTGATAAAAGAGTAATCCCCTCCCAACCCTCAACAAGCATTTTTCTTTTTTTTTTTTTGAGGGCAGTGTCACTGGCCCTCATATGTGGGACCGAACCGGGGCCACTGGCTTCCTAAGCCAGCACTTAACCACCGTGCCACTCAGCTGGCCCTTCAACAAACATTTTTATCACCTGTACAGCAAACAGGACTTTTACTCATCAATCTCTTCTCCTTCCTCTCAACTTCAGACTTTGTGGATTTCCACAGGAGAAGGTCCCATGTTACGGTGGCTAGAGAAGCTGGAGTGCTCGTGAAAGGAGTTTCATTATAGACTGAGAAATGGGGAAAAGGGTACAAAGACAGCCGGCTGGAGATAGGGTCCCTGTGAGCAACAGCCTGCCACCACGTGTGGTGACATCAAGAGCAAGCCATGGAAGGTGTAGATGCCTGACCACTGCAGTGTACACGTGAAGCTGGAGCTGAATAATACTGAATGTCAACTATAATTATATATATATGTATATATATATATATATATATATATATATATTTACAGGATGTGGAGCACAGCATAGGGAATAGAGTCAATGGAACTGTAATAGATATATACGGTGTTAGGGGGTAGTAGATTGGGGGAGGGGGATTATCACTTTGTGAGGGATGTAAATGTCTAACTAGTACATTGTTTTGTACACCACAAACTAATAAAAAATAAAAAATAAATTAAAAATAAAAGCAAGCCACTATCTTCAGACCCAGAAAGGAAGGCTTCAGGGGGTGTAGAATTCAACTAAGCAAACATCAGAGCCGTTATCTTTCCTACATAATGTTTCTGATGAAGATAAAGAATGTGCTGGCGAAAGCTGGTGTCCATATGTGGCCCTAGGAGACCACATGAAAATAATATTCAAATACCAGTGGGCCACAGCAGGAAGCTCCAGACAAAGGGCCCGCAGAGAAGATTGGAATCTGAAAGGCACCGGGCTTTCTTTCCCGGGAAAACAAAGAGGGTGAGTGTGCTAATCCCACATATTTCATAAGGTTTCTGATTTACTGGCCTCTCACAAGGCTCTGTCGGGGTTTGTCATTTTGATGAGAATGCTTTGCTGTAAAGGTTAAACATGCTAAGAGGCATGAAATCATCTTCTCCAAGAAAGATTGCATCTCCTTACCAGAGAAATAGCTGTCCGATAGCCCACACAAGGGGGCCCTTTACACCCAGGGCTTCCAGCCCCACATCCCAGATGACTTGTCACTCCAAAACTCTCTCTGTTGGGCTGGATTTATATGTCATTTGTGAGGTAAGATGGGATGGGTGATAAAAAGAGAAGAGAAATGTATGCATGTCTTTTCCTTTCATACTTCTTCTCTGAAAATCAATTGGCAACATTTCAAATAAAATTTACCAACAAAAATAAATTACTGGAGATTGACCAAATGCCTTCGCTACAATGCCACAATTCTACTGCTTAATAGATGATGGGGACATAAACATGTATCTTCACAAAACATGCACAGATACTTTTTGTGTATATTTTTTTGAAAAATCCAACTATACAGAAACCAAAATGAGGGACAAAGAACATTATATTCTATTCTTTGGGCAACTCATTTCCTACGTGGAGGTCTCAGTTTCCTCATCTAAAATCGGGGGTAGGGTAGTTGTGCTAGATAATATCTGTCTGAGCCCTTGGCAAGATAAATGATTCTATGACCCTTTATACTCTATCTGGTTTTCTTGGTGCCAATCAGTGTTGGGTTTTGAGTTTTGGCCTTCTGTTCATGACTGTGAAATGTCTGCTGTTGCTTTCCCATGATTCCAGATTGGATGACAGAACTCATGATAAAATACAGCAACATCTCAGAAACTAGAGGAAAACTATATGCATGCACTCTATGTATACACAATTACACAGTCCTCACTATTGGGTGTCATTGCTATAAAGTCCTAATGAGACCAGAATACAGAGAAATTAAAAATATGATTTTCCTAACTCTTAAAAAAAAAAATATTTTAGCCTAACCTGAAATATGGCCACTTTTACATGATAAAAAGAAACTACATTTTCTTTTCAATCAATTATATGCAAATCTTGGTTGAGATAATCATAGTAACAGCAGAGCATTTTAACTAACATAATTCTTCAAAATCTGGGATTACATCTGAGTCATGTCTTAATTCCAAATGCAAACCATTTTGAAGCATGGAGAAAAGCATGTTTTGTATGTTCCCTTCTGCAAGATCCTTTCTTCCCACTTTTAAGTTCTAGCTTACGTCATACATTTAAACACAGAAATGATATCTGCGTCATTTCTACAACACAAGAAAAAAAAAACAGAATAAAAATACCAGCCAACTAATTTTTTCACTCTTGAATTGCTGAACTCTAGATTCAGAAAAGGGCATACTGACTTATCATTATCATCTATGAAAGCACACCATACAATTTGACTCTATAACAGGGGGACCCAACAAGCCAATTAAGCAGCCACTGTTGATATTCTCCGTGGTAAATATTGAAACTGAGGCACACAGACAGGCTACATCACATATGTTTAGAGTGGGACCAGCCTGTGTAGATGACTCTTAGCTACAGCCTCTTGTTACCTCACTCCTCCTCACTCCCCTCAAGAATCTTCAACTGATGCAAGATGGCTGAATAGTACAGGGAAGAAACAATGGTCTTCTATGGCCAAACCCCTGTTCTAATGCAGTCTTAGCCACTCTTCAACTGTGTACAATTGGTTAGTAACTCCTATCAACATTGCGCCTTAAATCTATTGGATGTGTGCCCCAAAAGTGACCTCCATTCTTTCTACCTCAGTTATGGCTCTTAGTTCTCATTCCTGAAATAATACAAATGCAAACTGAACTAATGCATACTGATCTGTGGAACTACTGCCTCCTACGTCCCATCCATCCTCTGCCAGAGTGATATGAGCCTGTTGACCCATTGATAAAAATGCCATGCCTCTTATAAGGTCTAAACTTGTTGGGAGAGCAAACACGGTACTTCACCCCTCTAGCCACGCCTTCTTTAATGTCCCCTCCAATTCCTTTCACTCATTCCCCAAGTCTTAGATTCCATCCAGGAGGAGGAAAATGTCCTGTTTACCAAAGTCAGCTTTACATCTCTGTTCTTTCTACATAGAACAAATTTCCTGCCTGATCTACTTGGGAGATTCCTGCCACTCCATCAGGCCTCAGCTCTAGTGTCACCCAATCTGTGACACTGTACATGATATTTCTCTCTGCATTTGTGTCCCACCTTCCTCAGATATTAGAATATATTGACAAGTTTATGAAGAGCATCACAATCAATGCTTTCAGATCCCAATGGCTCAACACAGCCCCTGGCACACTGTAGGTGCTTTGGAATGAATGAATTGGGCCCTTAATTTCTTCATCTAGAAAATGAGACCAATAATATTAAGCCTGCTGAGTGGATGTGCAGGTTACATGGTCCAGTGTATATTAAGAAATTAACATAGAGCAGGCACATCATTTCTCTCAATAAATAGTGGATCTTTTAAACTTTCCTTTCCTCTTAATCCCGACTGGAGCAGGAAGAATGGATCTGTCTGTGAAAAGCCACATGGAGCCAAAAATGCTAAATGAAGGCTTTGACAATCCCCTTGTGCTGCATTTTGAAGCATTTGTTTCTCATAATTTAGCAGCATCTCAATTTATTGCATCCATAATGGGCAACTGTCTTCTGGCAGTTAAACAGCTTTTAGCAAAGGCAGCAATAAAGGTACAGAGCAGCAATATAAATGGCCGCCGTGTCCCTGCATTTGACAGCACAGCAGCCAAGAGCAGGTGTGACGCAGCTCTAAGCAGCTGTCAGGCGCTGCCCCAAAATGCTGACCCTCGCTTTCTTAGGCGGAACACAGGCCAAGCTGTAGAGTTTTTAAAGCTCTCCAAAACCCCCAGCCTGTCCTACTGAGACCCCTGGAGCTTCAAGACTCCAGAACAACTAGAGATTTCTTCTCTGATTCTCTTTCTGGAGTAACAGGAATAGCTGTGATCAGGAGATCTCAGATCCTGACCTGGTGGAATAACACTCAGGAAGGGCTCATGGGCTATGGGACAATTTCCTGGACCACGAAGTCCTGGGCCTGTGGAAGGGGAAGCTGGAAAACAGGATGAGAACAAAGAAGGGGTTGAATCTGAGCACTGCTATGGTCATCACCAGTGATCCATCTGTATGACTCAAGTACCAATTGATTAGAAAAAACGGAGGGCACAGGTTGGTTGAAGTTGATGAATTGTGTGTTTCTTGGGAAGCCCCTTTCTCTGATACATGCTATTACCCATTAAAGGTGGGTAAACAATGGACCTAAAAGGAAACAGCTTGTTAATGCTCTTAAGAAACCCAAGATTATGTTTATCAATCCATCAATTAAAATGTATGTATCATGGGCCAGCAGTAGTCCCAGTACATCAAGGTATTCATTTTCTTAGATGAATGAATCAGAGGTGACAACTTCATCGCAGTACTGATGAACTAAGGCCAGCCTCCTGACCCAGACAGTGCGGCAGACTGCAAGTAACAAGGACTCGCATTCCTGTCCTGACCTTCACTCACCTTCATCCATTGTTTCAGGATAAGGGAAGACATTGCCAAGCCGATGACATTTGAGAATCACAGAGTTTACAACTGGAAGAGCCCTGAGAGCATGAAACCCAATTGCCTCATTTCATTTTAGCATAACAGAGACACTAGAGGATCCAAGTAAGATTCTCAAGGTCACATACCTACATAAAGGGCCTGGGTATTCCTGGGGAATGCAGTAGACTCTCAATGGTACTGGAACCACTAACAGCAACCAGTATTACTATAGTTGACCTTGGAAACCAGTGTTTCCTTTGTTCCCACACCGCTGAGGTAATCTAAGCAGACCTCCGTGTATCTAGAACCAGTTATAAAGTGATATATCATATTGGACATATTTTGCTTTCTAATTGTTATATTTTTCTTTCCTGCAATTATTCCCTGGATTATTGCACTTGGTAGATTGCATTACAATTTGCAGATTATTTCTCTATCCCCTCTACTAGAAAGCGAGCTCATATGAGATCTGAAATTTGTATCTTCCCATCTCAGCTCACCAAGCCTGGTACAGAGAAGAGCTAGATACCTATTGATGGAATTGCTATGTTAATGTTGAAGTTAATTCCAAAGAAGCATCAGAACTTAATTTCCTATAATTCCGATGACATGATTTCCATGTGGCATCAGAATGACACATTCGGCCTCATCTAAAGGCAGTGCCTCACCCTTCTAGAGCAGAACAGGCTGCCACTGCTCCAGGAGCACACAGTGGCAATCAGAGGGGTTGGCTGAAAGGGAAACCCCTGCGCTGGAAGGGGGAGAAGCTGTGGCCTGCATTCGTTTCCTGTTGGAACCAGAGTCATTTGAGTGAACTCAAAATATCTTTCACTCTTGATTTTCAGCTGGTGTGGATGTCAGATGAATGGAATCCCGGAGACCAGTGAGAAGAGCAGATTTACTTTCCCCATTGCATTTTCCTGGTTCTAAAAATTGATATTCTCAAAAGCATCCAATTTCCATGATTTCATGATTCCAGAAAATGTTTTCTTTTATAAGACAGTAGTTTCACATGGTTGGACTTCTATAACAGGACATGGCCTTATGGGTCAGGGTACCCTGAGCTTTCTCATGGAAAGAGCACTAAGGAAATGGTTTAGTAAGATTTTATATATATATATATATATATATATATATATTCCTGGGTGAGCCTTCATATCTATTCGAAGTGACTACCCACCCAGACAGAGCTCACTGGTGGACGGATAGATGGAAGAACCAAATTAGGAAAAACAGATTTCCTTTTTGGAAAATGTTAACTTGGGTTGGAAAAATGTAGAACCTGGAGGTCGGGAGACACGAATCACTTCAGTCGCAGTGCTTTGGGATCCCCAGAGCTGCCCTGCTTTGTAAGATGTAGTTAGTGAGTTCTTCATTTGATCTATACATCTCTTGGTAATCATACAGCAAATTCTCCTTCTTGACTCTGTTAGCCAAAGTCGATTCTGTAGCATGCAACCAAGAAAATCTTACTTAGTAATTATTAGTGTCCCCATTTTACAGATAAGGAAACTGAGACTTAGAAGAATTAAGAGAGAAATTTGTAGTAAATCACCTACCTAGTAAGTGACAGAACCAATACCGGAGTCAAGCTCCGTCTGACCCTAAAATTCATGCCACTAATTACCAGGCAATCCTGACTCCAGGTGCTAACTGTAGGCTGTTTTTAGGCTGTTTTTCTTGTCATGGAGATGGACTTGTGCTAAGACCTGTTTCTTTCTTGCTAAATACACTCAGGAAAAGATATCCAGGGAAGAGGGTTGAATCTGTAGTGGCCTCAAATAGAACCTTGATGGTCCACAAATAAATCAAATCCATAGCTTTGCCTACTGACAGTTGGCTCCCACTAACTAAATAGTTTAGCAACACTGGTGAGGAGAAGATGCCTATGTTATCCCAGCTCAGTGGATCATGTCTTCTTAAGATAGACAAGCTAGGCTTGTCCACCAGCAGATTAAAGCAGTTCAACCAAACTGACGGGTATTAAGTAGTGAAAATAGGCCTTTGCTTTTTAGGTCATGGAGACAACTCCTACTTCACTAGGAATAAGAAACCAAAATAGCTACAGCTGAACAACTGGGACGGGTAAAATATTCTTCTTAGAATAGTATCAGATTGCAACCAAGAAAACCTTATTTAGTTTTTCTGAATCTTTAGATGCTGAAACATCTAAATATGACATCAAGCCAAATGTCATGTGTCAAGATTTAGATTTGCTCAACTTCACAGGCACCAGAAGCACTCTTATGAGGGTACAAGCAAGAGACATCCATTTTTACTCTAAGAGAAGGATACTCATGCAAATTAATCTTAGTCTCACATACTTATGTATTTCTAGTTCTCTTGCTTTATTCCCTCATCTTAAACTGACAGCTTTGATCTGGGAGTTATCTCTTCGACTGATCTGCTTGCTTACTTTGCTTGAGTTCTTGAGCTATTTTGATCTATGTTCTGACATGGGCCATCCCCAATTCTGTATACCAATTTTCAGCATCCTACCTATGCTTTCTCCATGTTATATAAACAAGTGCCTCTTTCTAACACTACTGTTTCTGCTGCAGGGCCAGCAATACCAAGGAAATGACCCCACTATGAAGCCCAAGTATAGGACAGAGTTTCAGCTAGATGGGACACCTGCTTTAGGAACTGTCTTAAACTTATCATGTTTAGTACAAATGATGTATTCTAGGCTTAGGGTTAATGCTTCTAGAAGACAATTAAAGAGAGAGTGGAAAATTGAGTGATCAGGTTGATGGTGTTATGATGGGTGGGCCAGCATTCCTTGATCCAAAGAGGAATCAAGCTCCTGTATAAAAAAATCGTAACACTTTTCCTTCACCACTCTTCAGAAGTACCTATAGTGAGTACTCAGGGTGACAAGTAGAGAGAGGCGATAATTTTGTTAGAAACAGGAGACAAGGAAATCCAGGAAATCTTGGGCTCCCTTTTCCCAACTATCACTTCCTGATACAGACATGGTCAACCATCTACAGACATCTAACACAACCCCCAGCACTGGTTAGCACATTTTCCACATTTCCCTTTGTTTCCCTGGGAGGATTATATGCCCCTTGATCAAAATCTGGGGCTGTATCAGTTATTTTTATTTTTTATTTTTTTGCAACTCCTATATCTAATACAATGGCTAGAGCATGCTACAGTTTCAATAAATGTTTGCTCCATGTATGAAAAAAGTGAATAAAAAATTCTCAAAAGCATCTCCCCTAAGGAATCAGTTTCAGTAAAGAAAAACAGTGTCATTAGGAAGCTCTATTTTCTCTGTTAGCAGAGTGCAGTCCTATCATTTTTATACTCCACTGATTCATTCTGAACATGGCATCAGGAACAATACAGGGCCAAAAAACAATTAGTGGAGGAACAAAACAATCAGTTGAACTGTCTGGAATTTGAGCGATATATAGATCAAATGTCTTAAATTTGCTAGGCTCCTTCTCATTGGGCCAGAATGGATGACTATTGGCTGCGCTATACCAGGAATAATTGTCCTTCATATATCCCCAATCAGCTGTCTTTCAATGACTAGTCAGAAGTGACAATGTAAAATGTGCAGTGACTTTCACTGCACTTGACAAATCTTGGACCAACTCCCATTGATCTGCCCTTGGAATAGGTGAGCTCAGAGACACCTTGCACAGATGCCTACACCGTTGCCTATCTTCAGCAACCACAAGGCCCTTGAGTTAGGAAGAGCCCCAAGAGGAAGCGTGAGATGTCTAAAGTGACCTTCAGTTCCAATGCTACCTTCATAGACGGTGGAAGACCTGAAATGAAATACCCTGATTTCCACCAAAACTGTCTCATGCGTCTCAGAAGTCGGATGACCTTTTTTATCTACCCAAACCAGCATCAGGACAGTTCACCCTTCAAAGAAGTTTGGAAAGTCCAGGAGCTCGACAGACTGACCAGTCCCATGGAGCGCACTTCCATTCCAGATTGCTGCCACCTCATCTTAGCTCACGTTCTGATTGGTGCTCCTTTGAAAATTCAATGAATCGGAATTTAAATTCCATAAGTCTCCAGAAGGCTCTTTCTCTTTTACTCCAATGTCCTATATCCTGTTTTTGGTCCAACTGCAAGGAAGATTTGCAGTTTTCTTGAAACCCAACTTAACTAGTATTATAGTTGATCTCACAAAAAACCATTCCTTGAAAATCTTTTTGACTGGTCGTCCAGTTCCTGTCCCAGGATATCTCATCACCAGACTGAGGATACCTGGACAGTTCTGACCACTCGGTAGCCATTAGGAATGAGATCCTGCAGGTCCCTCCTCAAGACAGTCTTCTCTTCTCTGAACCTGTGTCCTCTTAGCCTGGTTCATCAACAGGGCCCATGCCACTGCCTTGCATCATTTTATTACTGCTTTTTATATAGATAACTCAACTCCTCAACTAAATAAATGATGAGCTTTCTGAGGGCAGTAACTACCTATTACAGATGCTGTAGGACACCAGCCCTAGACCTATGCCCTCAGAAAATACTTGGTAGCTATGCAGATTATCCTTTCATATGAAATAGAGGCTGACAACCCCTGGACAGCCAGCTTGATTCTGTGTGCTTGGCACATAGAACAATAAACCAAGCTGCAATCTGGATGTGGCTTACGGACTGGAATTTTCTTGTCTTGATGTTGTCTTACTGCATAACTTCCTCTCTGCCCTTTACTCAAACTGTAAATTCAGTGCAAATGTAAGATGCTAAAGTGGTGAATTGAAAGGAGCTCCTCCTAGCATTCTGACCTGTTCTAAGCCATCAGCCCCCGCCTGCCCCCGCCCCCGTTCACTTCCCACCTCTTCAGCCACCTCCTATCCTTCTCCCCACATCACTCCACACTCCAGGCCATTCTGGACTTTGTTTGGTTCCTCCACTGTGCCGTGGTCTCTTTCCTCCGTCTCTCGGCACATGATCTCCTTCCCATCTAGGGCACACACCTTCCTCCCACCTCTTTGCCAAGCTAACTCCTATTCATATTTCAAGCCTCAACTTGCTATTCCTTCCTTACAGAAGCTTTCTCTGAATACCTACAGTATACTGGGTCCCCTTGTAAAGGCTTCCCAAATTTCTCTCTACTGTCCCTTTAATGGCGTTGACAATAATTATGGCTACGACAATCACTAACATCTATTAAATGCTTACCAAAGTCCAGGAACCTATTGACTCACTTTATCATCACCAATATCTTGTAAGGTAGGTATCTGATTATTCCCATTTTACAGAAGAGGAAATGAAATCTCACAGATATTGATTATCTTGATAAGTTTCACATTACTCCATGAAAGCCAGATTTCTCACACAGCCTGACCTCAGAGTTCATATTCTTAACCAATGCATCACACTGTCTCTTATAAAACTCACCACATTTGAAATTATTTAATGGCTAAAGATTCAAGTAGGCAGCAAGCCCCATTAGAACAGGACTGGATCTGTCTTATTCAATAGTGTATTTCTAAAGCCTAATCCAAGAGCTAGCATGCAGAAAACACCAAAAAGCATAAGTTAAATGAAACAGCCAGTTGGTTAGCCCATCCAGAATCCCAAAAGAGAAGTATTCACGCTTTCTAAATAAAAGATGTCTTATACCGAATCAAAAAAATCTCATGATCACAGTAACGTTTATTCTAAACTTTTCCTTTCTGCGACTCAACCCTAGTCAAACAAATCCAAGCATCCAGAGCTAGAAATGGTACCATCTGGAAAGAAGTGAACCCAAGAAAGCTCTTCTCTAGAAGACACAAAGCACAAGCAAGCCCAAAGCTAGCACCTGTGGTAGCAAAGAAATCATAGTTAGGTGTATCCAGAGACAACAACTGGAGTAGCCACACCCGCTCAGACGCTGGCTTACCCCTTTCGCAGGTTCTTCCCCAGTAGCCGGTGCCAGTACAGTCACAGATGAAGCGGTTCCAGCCGTCCTTGCACACAGCGTTGTTCTTGCAGGGGTAGCTGTCACACTGCTTGGCGCTCATCCGTGAACAGGAGGACTTGACGCCCGCAGCGTTCTGCATCTCCGCCAGCTGCCGGATGTTCTTGCTGCGCCCGTCGATGAACAGGTCGCGGATGCAGCCCACATAGCCGTAGTTGAGCATGGCGGTCCAGAGCTCAGTGGGGAGGATGAGGCCCGCACGGTTCTCCGGCAGCCCGCCCAGATACATGTCCCCCTCCAGGTCCAGGATCTCGCTCTCCCCACTAGCCGTGAAAGGCGTGCGCCTGCTGTTCACTGATATGGTACCTGGGATGGGAGGACAGAAACAGAGTGAGTTAACATAACAGCTCCTTGGCATCGTAGGTGAGGCTGCCAGTCAATGAACCAAATGAAAGGAGTCCAGCAGGTGGGTTCTGAGACTAGTGTTGCCAGACCAGGAAAGAACGATGCAAGCAAGGGAACGAAATGCTTAAGAGCGCAGGAAGGACAGTATAGGTCAGGTGGCTCCAATCTCTGCCAGGTAAGACAGCCTCGCCCAGTAGCCTGGTACCTAGTATGATGTCTTTTCTCTGCCTAAAAGTCCTGGCTGAGAGGTCACATGCCATACAGGCTGAGAGCACCAGAGTTCCCACGTGGATTTAAATCCCAGCTCTATGGTATACTAGCTGTAACCCTGAACAAGTGACTTCACCTTCCTGGGCCTTCATTTCCTCATCTGCAAAATGGGGAAATAATTGTCCCCACCTCACAGGTTGTTGTGGTGATTAAATGAGCTCATATATTTAAAATGCTTCTTCCTCTGTGTCTGGGACAGAGTAACGGCTCTGTAGTGCTGGCCTGAGTCTTCATCCCCGGCTTATCACTCCAGAAGGATGGAAGCCCCCCCAGGCACCTATACCCTCTACGCTGGCATTAGCTGCCAAGTCTGCAGTGAATATTCTGGGCATTGCCTTTGGTAAATTTTAACTGGAACCTGTTTTTTTTTTCTTTCTTTTTTAAACAAATATGTATGGAACACCTGTTCTGTCTCTAGTATAGTTCTATAGCCAGAGATGAACTTGACAGGTATGTCCCTGCTCTCATGGAGCTGATGTCCCAAAGGAATAGAAACTAAACAAATCACCCAATAAATAAGAGAAATTCACTAATGGTGGGTGTGAGGAAGAGAGTAAAATGGGTGCCATGGTAGCAGTCCATGGGTGCTACTTTAAAGTGTATAGTCAGTAAAGGCCTTTCTTAGCAGGTGGCAGGTGAGCTGAAACCAGAAGGTTGAGAAGGATCCAACCATGCCAAGTCCAGAGGGAAGAACATGCCAGGAAGAAAGAATGGCACCTACAAAGGCCCTGGGGTAGGTGGGGCTGTGGCTAGAGTGGAGAAGGCAAGAGCAGGGGATGAACAGGGGATGAGGTCAGAGAGAGAGAGAGTTTGCACATGAAACTACAGCATATGTAATTTGAGATCCTGACCTGGGAACTGGGAAATTGGGATTCTAGTCCTCCCATGGTGACAATGACCTGAGGCCAGTCCATGAGCCACTTTACAGCTCAATTTCCTAAACTGTAAAATCAAGGACACTATAAAATCAAGGTGATATCTAAATATTATGCCATAAAATTGAAAAATTATTTAGTATTCTTAAAGTGCTTTATTGGTACCACGATAACTGGGTCATGCCATCCATCAGTCAGCCTTCACTTCTGTCTGAATCTCAAGTCCCTAAGCTCTGAAGGGAATAGCGGAGGGCTGAGAAGGTCAGCTGAGGTCAGGGATGTGACCTACACTCTAAATTACAAAGTCAACACAGGGGCAGAAGAGTAGGAAGAGTAAAGGGGGCCTCTGGGAGGATTAAGCCAACCACCTACTTCCCCTACTCTCGCCTAGAAGTTCTCTTTCCTGGAAAAATCTGCTTTGCCTTGTTGGTTTTTAATCTTTCAAAACCCTGTGTCACAGCAATAATGTCCTGGCCAACATTTTAACTACTTTATGTGCTTTTTTGGACTCTGTCCTTAAAACAATCTCGTGAGATAGGAGTTACTGTTTCCACTATTTCACCAATGAGGAAGCTGAGGTTTGTAGCTCTTTCTTCACAGTTCACCTTCTTTCTCTCCACGTATCTACAGAGCTCCTTTGATCACCTGCTATCAAAGAGGAGCATCTATTGACAAATAAGAACAGTACTAACACCGCTTTTCATGCTGGAGCCTTAAATATACCCTAAGGCAAATCTATCCTCTGGGTGTGGACCACAATGATTTTGAATGCACTTACTCAGTTTTAAGAATCAATCGCCCAACTGGGGAGTGATCATAAAAGTATTTCTAGATCACCTCTCCATCACATTCTTCAGAATGAGCAGGGGAAAAGGCACCACACTTAGATACACTGATATTTTTATAACTATCCACTTTAGAATAGGTTTATAACCGAAACAATATATGAGGAACTGTTCTCATAAAGAAATGAAGCTTAATAGATCATATTAAAATTTTATGTTACACTGCTTTCACGGGACACTTATTTGTTTACTCAGTACATTTTTATAGGCTGTGATCAAACTGATCAGTACATCAAAGTACTGGCCAATGCTACTGCTCCCAGGTATGAAATTCAAGGCTTCTGAAATCCAAAGCTATTTGTCGAAGATGGGCCCACTGATGGTTCTAACAAAACAAAATAACTGCTCTAATTGAAAAAACAGTTAGTGTTGAGAATAAACATAAGTAGACATAAGGCAATTTTACGTGTTCTAGGCTGTCTGTAACCCAATAAGGTAACCTTGAAGCTGTGTCAGGGTCTCAATTAGTCAATTATAAAACCCATCAACAATAACCCAACTCTGGAGACCCAAAGTGCATGATCTTACAAACCAATAGGAGCATCTCCTTTATACTTCTGGGACAGCTTTCTGGCTCTGCCTCTGCTGACATTTTTTTTTTTTAAGATTTTATTGGGGGAATTGGGTGCATGGAACAGTGTTGGGGAACCGGGGAAGGGGAACAGACAAGTTGTTGTCCTTTTCTTCTTCAGTCTAGTTGTGGAGGACATTGCTTCACTAGCCCATGTTGGTATCATCATTGCGCTCTTCTCAGGTGCGGCAGATCGGTCGCCAGCCTCTAGACGGCTGTTCACGGTGGCTCTTGGCAGCTCTTGGCAGCTCACACCAGCTGCCGGCCACTCACACTGGCTACCGGCCACTCACTATAGTCTATGGCAGCCCACTGCAGCAGGGGCTGCAGCTATGCTGTCCCAGGGACTGACAGCAGCCCAGCTTTAGATGGAACTGTTGTTCGCCATCTTAGCTGTAGAGGGCAGTGTCACTGGCCCTCATAGGTGGGATCCGAACCAGGGCCGCTGGCATCCCAAGCCAGCTCTTAACCAATGCGCCATTCAGCCAGCTCTTTTTTTTTTTTTTTTAAGATTTTATTATTATTAGGAGAGGGGAACAGTGCTGGGGAATGGGGGGAGGGCACCAGCCAAGTTGTTGTTCTTCAATCTTTGTTGTAGAGAGTGCCAGTCGCCATCTGGCTGCCAATTGGCAGCTTGTGGCCTCTAAGCTCAAGGTGCTGTGTTCAGTCTTAGTTGTGGATGGGTGTAGCTACCATCCCATGTGGGAGTTGAACCAGCAGCCTTGTTGTTAAGAGAGCATGCTCTATCCACTGAGCCATCCGGGCAGCAGCTCAGCTTAACATGCCAAGCTCAGTCTTAGTTGTGGGTGGGCATAGCCCACCATCGAACAGGCAGTCTTGTTACACCAGCTGAGCCATCCTGCCATCTGTTGGCAGCTCAGCAACAACTCAGCTTGAGCGCAGCATCACTGGCCCATGTGGGAACTGAACCAGCAGCCCTGTTGCTCAGAGCTCGCGCTTTTAAGCCAACTCTTAACCAACTGAGCCACTTGGCCAGCCCCACCACTGACATTTTAAGGATAAATGTAAAGAGACAAAAAGAAAGATTTGGTCTCCAAGTAAATTAACTTTTGTGTATTTTCCCTTTTAAAAAAAAGTACAAACTGTTCATTCTTGCTCAAAAAGCACAGTAGATTTGAAGCCTCTTGGTTCTGATCAGATTTCTGACAACCCATAAAGCATCCTACTGGGCAGGAAACCATCCAGGGCTGCAATCTGCCACTTGCCTGCCCTCTGCACAGAACCCATCTAACTCCCCTGGGAGCATCGTTGCTCATCTTCATCATCCCTCCAGCTCTGGAATTATGCAGAAAAGCTGTTCCCCCTGAAGCTCAGCCATTCTTGGCTGCAGCCTTTTGGGGGGAACCTATTGCTTTCTATTGTTGGCCAAATGCACCAAGGCACAAAATGTCCACATGGGAGATTTTTTATGTTTCCCAGGAGAGTGAATCCTTCAAAATGATGGCACATGTGGCCAAGACCCTTTTTCAGTATAATCCTACCTAAATGGAAAATCAGGAACTAAGTATGAAATCCAAATACTTTAATTATCACTCTGGGTGAAATGTCCTTTTTTATGACACAGAGTGCGACCTTCTCTGCCACATGGGCCACAGAAAGCTGGGCAGATTGGTTAGGCATTCAAAAGCTCCAAGGCCGGCCAAGTGGCAAGGTGGTTAAGCGCTGGCTTGGGACGCCAGCGGCCCCAATTCGGGTCCCACATATGAGGGCCAGTGACACTGCCCTCAAAAAAAAAAAAAAAAAGCTCCAAACTCTCTATTTTTATGTTTTTCAGGGTTTTTTTTCCCTCCCCTCCCTCTCTCTGCTACTATTCCAGAGTGGCTATGTACTGCCTGGGGCTAGCTTGTTTGATCTGCGGCTGCAGAAACAAACAAAGCCATTTAAACCAAATGTAAAAGGTTATGAAGAGGAAGGGAGAGTTACTGAGGTCTGAGCAAAAAGTGAAATATAGGCTTTCACACCAAAGAAAGGCTTTAAATTGAACATGACTTCAGGAAAAATCAATTTGCCTTTTCCTTTCTTGTCATAATTTTTCCCTGCTACATGACCCTTGACAATTATTGAAGGGTGTATCGTTGCATAAACCCTGGTAGTGAAGCTTATCCTACAGAGTAACCACATAATGCAGCATTCGTGATGTCACCAGTGGTTTCCATGGTGATGAGAAAAAGGAGAAGAAGGGTGCAGGGGATCATCACACCAGTGACATGACAGTTGCTCTGCAGCTGTGGCAATGTTACTTGAAAAACCATCTTTAGCTCCAGGGTCTTGGAGCTATCATGGAGATGGTTCTGCAGTGAGTGACAGGAGAGATTAGGAGAAGAATGCAAGCGGCTGAGGAGACAGGTGACTTGTTCTGAAACATGATCTTACAACCACCATTAAAGAGGCCAGGAGAAGAAGCCACAAGCAGGCAAGCACAAAAAGCATAATAAAAAATATGAAGTCAGGAAACAAACTGAGAAGTCAGAGCTTTCCCCTAGCCTCAGTGCCACATCCCACTTCCGCCTACCTGATCGGCCATCTCGCTGAATGTCCACGTGGTACCATTCCCCATCGTTGGCTTTCTTTTGAGTGGCTTTCACTTTAATGGTGCCAGAGCCCATGTCAAGCAGTAGGTACAAGTTGCCATCAAGGAGTTCCACAGCAAAGAAGTCCACCTTCGTGTTCTTCTGGCTCCGAACATCCTTCCTCTCTTGGGGCTTGCCATGAGTGAAGAGGATCAGGCCGTTGGGCTCGGTGGTGCGGAAGTCAAAGGAGATGGAACCCATGCGTTTGGTGTTCCATTTGGGCAAGCTGATATAAGCCTCGGGAGTCTCAAAGTTGATGGGGTCCAGCGTGGCCACATTCTCACACTTGAATACAACTTCGCCATAGATTTTCATCTTGGTATCCCCGATCCGGGCCAGGCGAGACAGCTCCAGACGGATGTCATTATTCTTATAAACAACCTGTCAGAAGCCAAACAAGTGCCACGTGAGTCAATCTCGCAAACAGTAACCATCCATCGCCCTCTGGGCACCCAGGAAAAAGGCCCAAGAAGAGGATTCAGGACACAATAGTCTGAAATATTACGAGAAGCATGAAACATGGCATTTGAAAAAGCACCTGAGGACACCTTTAGGGTGTACCAAGTCCTGAATAAGCCACTACATTTTCATTCTATTCCTTTCATCTGTCTCCTGGCCAATTTTTGTATTGTCAGAAAGTTATACAATAGAAGCTTGCAAGTGGAAATCAAGAGAGATTTTCACAGATGCAAATACTTCCATACAAAGATATTTACTGAATGATCCTTAGTAAAAGGCCAGAAACAATCTAAATGACCATCAATAAGAGACTGGTACATCCTAATGATGGAATATTGTGCAGTCTTTGAAAACCAGTTAGTACTCCCAATTTTGATGTGGATGCTTTCCAAGTAATATTGTTAAATGAAATTAGCAAGAAACAGATCGGAGCATGCATTATGCTATCATTGTGTAAAGTATGTGTTAGAGGGGCATGTGTCATAGGTATATATGTTCGTAAATGCATAAAATATCTTTGGAAGAAAACACAGGAAAATATAAAATTGTCAATAGGGTGTAAATTTGTCAGATTAATATTTGGAGTGGGAGGGAGACGTACTTTTCACAGAACCCTATTATATTTGATGTTTTTTAAACCATGTGGATGTATTACTTAAAGAAAATGATTATTGGCTGGCCGAGTGGCGCGGTGGTTAAGCGCTGGCTTGGGAAGCCAGCAGCCCCGGTTCGGTCCCACATGTGAGGGCCAGTGACACTACCCTCAAAAAAAAAAAAATAGAATACTAAAGAAAATGATTATTAAGGGTCGGCGGGGAAAGAGACCTGTGTTTCTTTGCACATGATGTTGGCCCTCTATATACATATAGCGAGAGAATGAAACAACCTAAAACACAAAAAATATATATTATGACTTTTTAAACCTGGTGTACTCTACATAAAAGCAGGGATTAATCTTAATCCCCCAAATTAGAATTTCAAAAAGGTTTCGCTGCAGTGCAGTGAATTTTGATGCAGTGCCCTGAGATGGGTCCCAGAACTCTGATCTATGAGCAATGTCAGACATACAAAATAAACAGAAAAAAAAAAAGGAAGGCAAAGGGGCCTAACATTAGAGCACTCATTATGCCAACCACTTAGCTGTGTCCTGTACATGATCTTCTTCAAATTCTAAGTCAGGATCCAGATTTGAGTTCAAATCCCACATCCACAATTTACAAGCTATGTGACCTTAACTTATCTGGGTCTGTTTTCTCCTCTGAAAATGGGAAGATAGGAATAAATGATTCTGTAAGGATAGACTGAGTTAATACATGTAAAGCATTTAGCAATGGCACATAGTAAAGGCATAAAAATCTGTTATTTTGGGGGGCAGTTGTAGTTGTTGTTAATCCAATTTCATCCTTTCCAAAGCCCAGAGTAGATTGTATTAGCATCTCCATTTTTGGTAAAATAGAAAGACTTGTGAAAATAAGTCTTACAATCCATTTCAGTGATAAAAAGTTAATTGGATGAGTCATTCCAATATGTGTCATTTAATCCCCAACATCCAGCTGTAAATTGTTTCCCTTCTCTTCCCTATCACCAGGAAAGAATCAAGCAGAGCTATTTGCCTTTTAATATATCACTAATGACAAAGAATCAATGCCTCACCTACTCTTATGACCAAACCATACTAATAACACTGAAAACAGTGATGATACTAATATTTACTAAGTACCAGCCACCGTGCTAAGTCTCCAAAGCCTGCTATTCCATTAATTCTGACAACACCCATTTGAGATCTCCCCATCACTCCCGCTTTTTACTGATGCAGAAACAGATACAGAGAGTGGTTAAGGAACCACCAGTTCACCCACACAGCTGGTTATGACAGAACAGGACTTGAACCCAGGGAGCTGGGCTCCCGAGTCCACATGTTTTACCAGCATGAACACTCAGAACAAGGCCCTGCAAGCAGCTCTCGTGAAGCTCATCTTTAACATTATATGGAAAGTCATGCTGGTCCCATCCCCAATTCAAAAGCTGAATTTCTCATCTTACCTCCAGTGGGCAAGGGGGAACTCTGTGGGGTCCTTAGGCAATCACGCCAAGTGAGTGAACCAGAAAAGGAACAGTAAAAGTTTATGACTGGCGGCAGCTTCTCCTTTCTTACCACCTGTATTTTGCCCCGGGCCTGTGAGCTCTCTCTGTCATAACCAAACTTTGACTGTCTTTGCATTGGGTTAAATACCTACAGCTAGAGCTCCTTGAAAAGGTTAATTATTAATGCATAACAATAGCTCATCCCAAAGGGACAGGCTGAGGCTTGGCTCCATGGAAAGAGAGCTCAGGCATCCCTACAAGAAGCAGAAGGAAAAAAAAAAAGGCCTTTTAAGGGGATGCAAAGTCCCGAGAAGAGGAACTGTTCCGTAAGAAGGGTACACAGATGAGACTAAGCCAGGAGGTGAGTAGCTAGAATGTAGATTTCTGGAGAGACAGACAGGAGAAACAGGGCCGGAAACTGGCCAAAGATAATCGGACTTCTCTCAAAAGCTCTTTGCAGGTCAACTATCTACTCCCTGGCCCAGAAATTACTTTCTTTCTGGCTCTCTCTCCCCACCCCCAATCCTTGCCTCCTCTTTCTCTCTCCCCCAACCCCCCCTCCATATATATATACACACACACACACATACACACACACACACACACACACACATACATGCAGTTTCCACACCTTTCTTACTGACAGCTGGGTAACCTCTGAGTGCTATTTTATGTATTTCCTTGCCCAGTGCAGGACCATAGCCATAACCATCAGAAAGGTACCAGCACCTTGGGTAGGACATACAGGCAAGAAATCCCACTGGACCCACTTGCAAGATAAATTAGCATCTGGTACAGGGTTCTCTGTAAAGTCAGACTTTCAGCTACATGAAAGTCCCTAACTGATGACTGAAAGAGATGTGGCATCAAGTGACAGAAAGCAGCCTTGGCTGACAAGTTACCCCAAGGAGGAACAATTAAAGACAAAGCGGAAATGGGTCCCCATGGGGGAAGATGTCACACAACATGGGAGGCAGAGGCAGAGTACAAAGAGTGACACGCTGGTCTTACTACTCCGTCCACGGGCTTGTAAAGACTGCTGTTTGCACTCACATCTCATGCTTAGGAAGCTAGACAGCTGAGGACAAAGGTCTCAGCGGTAAGACAAACTCTCTCAGAACAACTGCACTTGTATGTCTCCATAATCTTTGATACAGAGGCACATGCCTCAATACCAGGAGTAGGGCAAGCTATGGTAGCAGGAACAACAGAATAAAATAACTGCGACCTATTGAGCACCTATTATGTGCCAGACACTTTTAAAACATTATTGTATACCATCCACATTAAGCACATGAAGTAGGTGGCATTAGCCCCATTTTACAGAACTGAGGCTCCGAGAGGATTAGATGTGACTAAGATCACATAGCCCATTAAGAGCACAGTCAGGACTTGAACCCAGATTGCTTTGACTGCACTGTGGCAAGGCCATGCTCTAAGGCTGGCAGCTCCTAGACCTGCAGGATCCCATACCTACCCATAAAACAGAAGCCCATTTATCAAGCATAGAAACCACATGCATCTCTATCCTGATGTGTGAAGACCTTCACACCTGGCATGTCCTTCCCTAATGGATTCCTAATCCTCCCCAGACTCACCTCGGAAACCTCTGCAGGAACTCAGGTGCTAGGGTTTCTGTATCTTTGCTCCCCAGGTTTCCCTGGTTACAGTGCCTTTCTCTCCTCTCAGCTTCTTCACCAGGATCTACATCCAGACCCATTCCAGGCCCTCCCTGGTACTCCGGTCTTTGCTGACCCCTGCCGCTTCTTAAACTTAGAATCCTTACATTGCCTGCCAGTAACGAAGCTGTTTGCCTATTGTAAACCACTTGCCTGACTGATAAAGACTATTCTAATTTACATAACGTGCTTTTTACATGAGGCTTGAGTTATACGGCAGGTCCATGAGCATGAATCTAATGGGTAGAGAGAGTCCCAGCTCACAGAAGTATTTCTCTTCTCCTCATCCATCTTATCCCAGGCCACTCTGGTTTCGGTTTCCTGAGAAAATGTTTCCATGTATTCTGCTGTAAATGCTACATCCCTATACACTCCCAGTAAGGGAACTAGAAGGATTGGGGGAGTGTGGGAATACGCCCTGCTGTGCCACAATGGCTTCCTGGGATGACTTCTCCTGTCGAGGAATAGGAGGGTTGCCACCTGGCCTTTCTTGTCTCTTGTTTTCAAAGCATCTTTAATTCTCTGTGGTTCTACAGAAAGGACAATTTCAATAAAAAGCGCCATTGCTCTGCTCCAAATCAGTGGAGGATATTTAAAGGTTAGGACGCCGGGGGACATTCTCTCAAGTGTACAGACTACACAAAACAGAACAGTGAGAAGCCAGTGGCAGGGTGCCTTCATGTGGAACAGCGCTGACTACAAATCCCAATAAAGCCTCTCAAATTTATACCTATATGTGGAGCCGTTTACATACAACAAGCAAAAGACAGAGATATATTTGCCTCTCACCCAAATGTAATCCTTTGACAATAGATAATAATGAAATGAGCTTTATCTCTTCAGTTCCAGGGTGGTGCAGCTTCTAAGGAAACTTTTGCACTCATCTTATTGTGTAACATTTCGACTCAGGGTAAATAAACGAGAAATACTGTGAAAGAGTCTTGCTCCTGGGATTGCCGCAGCATCGGGCATCCTACTTTGCCTACCCACTTCCTCTCTGGCCCTCAGGCAATTGATGACTCTGGTCTTCCATGATTTTCCCTCCTATGAACTGTCTACTCCACTCATCTGTCACTCAAAACACTCAGCCTTGCTATCCTGGATAAGCACAAGGCTTGTCTTGTCAGTAGACCTCAACTACCGAATCAACAAAAAGTGATCACACCTTTGAAAAATCTGGCACAGCACCTAGCGATGCTGATGCTTAATAAATGTCTGTATCTTCATTAAATTCAATGGTGGACTCAAGGGGCAGTCCAGGGCAGTGGTTAAGATCGCGGGCTCTGCAGTCTCACTCACCAGGGTTTGTGTCCTTGTCCCTGGCCAAGGACATGACCTTGGACAAAATGTTTAACTTGCCTCCGCCTCAGATTCTTCAACTGCAGAATGCAGATGTAAGAAATAAATGAGGTAATATTATCATGTACAGAATTACTTTAGAGTTTCTGGCCTTTCATGAGCAATCAATAAATGGTAGTTATTACTATGAATTGTGTTATTTTCTGTGAAAAGCCAGAACTAAATCAACACAGGTTAGCCTGGAAAGGAGCCATAGGAAGAAAAGATTCTCTCTGAGGGTAAATTCTAAGCTGATTGTCAGCTCAAGAGACAAGGCTGGAGCTAGTGACAGACTCTGGATTTAACAATCTCTGAAGTAAAAATTTGTTTTAAATATATATATGGCATTTATAACATGTAAATGCCTAATGTGGCCATTCCTTGTTCTCTCTCTCTCTCTCTCTCTCTCTCTCTCTCTCTCTCTCTCTCTCACACACACACACACACTGTACATCTGCACAGATTTAGGATTCATTATCGTTAACATCATTTGCGATCACAGAGTACCACTGACCAAACTCCAACAGTGAAGTCCAAGCACAAATGTGGCAGCAGATGGTTCTCTTAGCTTCCAAAGTCAGAAGAAGCTAATATTTGACACGGCTGGGGCCACATCTGCATCTATGGTCTTGCTAACAGGGGTCAATAAACTAACTGCCTGCTGAGCTGCAGCTGACACCCAACCTGGGGCCCAAAATCCCAGCTGCTACATAACACGTGTACCACCATTTTCATGCTTTACATTGTTAACAATGGTCAGGGTCTGCCAAAGATAAAAACTAAGCACCAGAAATAGAAAATGGGAACTGAGTTTTCGACCTGCAAGGCAGGAGCCAAAAAATGTCTACATTCTAGGGCTCAAAATAAAGGTCAAAAAGATAAAGTTGACACGAGTAGTAGAATGTTGGCAGTTAATTAAATTTTTAAAACATGTGATCCAACACTTTGTGGGTCAAGAATAACATATCTGGCAGCTGGATCTCACCAGGGACAACCATTTTATAACTTCTGACCTATGTCCCATTTGTGAAAGAGCGGCCAGGAAAATATAAAGAGACATAAGGCAAGCTGGAGTAACTGGAAAAATCCAGGCAACCTGGTGTGCAACCAGCAAAGACCTCAGTCCCTTCCCCATTTTGAAGAAAGTATCCAGTCATCTGGTCATGCAGGCATGATGGGGGGAAGGGGGCAGGGGGCAGGGGGGAAAGGGGGAGGGGGAGAGGGGGAGGGGAAGGGAGGGGGAGGGGGAGAGGAGAGTGGAGTGGGGGGAGAGGGGGAGGGGGAGGGAGGGGGAGGGGAGAGTGGAGAGAGGAGAAGTTGTGGACCATCCGCTTACTAACACTTACTATGCCCCCATGAATCAAAGGTCCATGTGTGACAGCCCGACACCCTTTGCTAATAACTTAGGTCATTACCGCTGTGCTGACTTAGGTAAACATTTATTTGTCTGATGGATTCTCCTTGAAAGGGAAATGATCAGATAGATTTACGCTCAGTTCCAGATAGTAAGATTCTGAGAAAGATTTCCAGCCCTTGGCACAATCACAATAAAGGTCTTATTTTTATTCTCAAGGAGAACTTTCTTAGGACTTTTTTTTCCCATTTAAAAAGATTGATTAGGACTAGACCACCATATGTTCATGTATCCTATTGAAAAAAAATTGTCAATCAAGTTTGTGGGGTATTTAGGATACTGTAAAGGCTCAGTCTATCACAAGAGATAAAATTTGATGATGCAGGCTTTATCATCCTCCCAGAGTCTACTAGGCTTCTACTACATTCTTGAAGCAAGAGGTTGGCATAGCCAGACAGAGACAAAGAAAGAAGACATGAACTTTCATGTATGGGCCATGGTTCTCCAAGGCAGGCCTTGTCAACAGATAGTGAAAAAACTTTCTATATTATTCAGAAAAGTTTACCAGGTGATCTTTCCTTGATCCCTGGAGAGCAAATTCTCCCATCTCCTAGAGCCTTGTTGGCAAATATATGTTTCTACTCTGCCTTCTTGGCAGATGGCACTTACTGTTAATTGATGTCATTCTATTCTACTTCCTTTCCCATTAAACTCAGATGTAGCCTTAGAATTCTTCTGAAGGCAGTGCTCCAGGAAGGTGCCCCCAATCACTGAAAGGCAGAACTGGAGGTAAACCTACTCTGCACTCTTGTTATCCTATAACACAAGAGCCAACTTAATGCACATTGACTAGCTATACCAGAATATTGAAACAAATATCCATGGAAATGTGGTAAATAATTTCTAGCTCTAGACCACGGAGGACATAAAGGAACATAAAGTATAACCCATGCCACTGACATGCTTAGAAAATGTTGGAGGATGCTTAAAGGGGGGATATGTTTGATGTCCAATTAATGAGTGTGCAATTAATGAATGTGCAAGAGCCTGTGATCAGAAACTTCACTCAGATTGTATTTCTCTCCCCTCTGCTTTCCAAAAATGGCGCTGTTATGGTCGTCTAGACAGTAAGCCTGACAAACACAGTGTTTCTGATGTGGTAACCAACACATTCCCAGTGTGTAGCAAAATGCCTGCCACATAGTACAGGCTCAACAGAAACACACTCTAACCTCTTGCATTTACTTATGTACTAAACAGACTTACCCAGTGAACACCTATATTTCCTTCTGTCTTAGAATATTTGATGAGGTCTCTACCCTGACTAGAGTGCAGGTTCCATGTCACAAAGCAGAGGAACTAAGATCAGATGAGTAGGTGGTACCTGATTGTGAAACGTTCTAAAAATATAGACATCATGCAATTGAGAGGGGGTGGAGGGTGGGGGAAGGAACCATTAGAATAGAAAGGAAGTCTTTAGCAGTTTGATTAAAAAGGTGACAAAAATTTAAAATGTGCCTTCCTGAATCACTAGGAACCTACCGTTATTTTTATTCCAAGAACTAGAAATGATTCTAATCAACTCACTGTTTTCCCTGGGGATAACATGTCATTCCTTGCATAAAATCCTTCAATCGTTCTTTATCAACTTCAGAATCAAATGCAAACTTTTAAGCATTACATAAAGACTCTTCCTGATCTAGTCTCTACCTCTTCATCACCAGCCTTGCAAAAGTGTTTATTGGATTCCTCTAATAAACCACTGCCAAGATAAGCCTTACCTTAATTATCTATCTGAATGACTGCACCTCCCCATTTGACACATAGTTCAGGTATCACATCCTTTGGTAAGCCTGAACCAACATTCTTGCTCATTCCACCACCACCCTCAGCTGATCTCCTCCTCTCTGCTCCCATGGCCTCATGTTCTAACTGCTGTCATAGAAATTATCATGCTGTGCTGTAATTGTCTGCCTTTCCCAGTACACTGAGAGCTTCTCAAGTGAAGGAATTGGGCCTTTTTCCTCTGTGCTTCTAAGTGTCTTTTCCAGTACATAACACAAAGTCAGTATATGTTTGTAAGAGGATGGGAAGGAATAAGGAAGAAGAAGGGCAAGGAAGATTGCAAAGACTACTTTCTGATGCCTCTACATGGTTGAGGACAATATTGCAAAAAGAAGCCTCTATATTCATTCTGCTTGACAATAAGTAATGAGATGAAAAGGCAGAAAGCAAAAGTATCACAGACAGTTTAAATGAATTTGATAGAATCACTGACTATTTGGTTGTTTTCCCTAAGTGTGCATGCTTAGGAAATGTGTTAGTATTTTCAGGCTGTCAATATGGAAAGCTCTGCATCCCAGAGTGACAGTTGTCATTAGTTTACGTGTCTTAGAGGAACACTAAAGAAGGAAAAGGAAAAAAAAAAAAAAAACAAGCATGAATTCTAGCAAGATATTCTAAGAGACTGGATAATGAGGCTCAGCACCAGCACTGCTTCCCACTCTGGAGTATGCTAAGGATGACTGTCTAACTCTTTATAACAGTGTAGGTTGGACTGCCATAGAAAACGCATGGAGGTTCTGAAACAGTACCTCAAAGTCTTTATCATCTGCACTCAGAGTCCAAAAGCAACAATGAATCCCCAACAATGAAGCCTTTGGTCATAGCTAGCAACTTCGGGCTGCTACCAGCTACCTTGAAAGAAGACAGATTGCAATAGAAACGCCAAATAGCTTTGGGAGAAAGAAATTATATGAAAGTCCGAAAGGCAGAAGAACAGGGGAAAATACTACAAAAAGAGTCAATGAAACAGACCCTTCAAGAAGTCCAACATCGTTAGCTGGAAACAACAGTGGCATATGAGGAAAGAGGTATTTTATGCAGGCCAGGAGACAGAAGCAATGAATTCAGGCCCATGGATCGTGGCAAGTTATACCAAGAGGTGCTCACCAATGGTCAAGTTCCTGGGCTGGAGCTAAGAAGACAAGTTCACACAAGGGCTTTACAGTTCATCTTATTAAATTGTGAAGCCCATTTATTTACATAAAATACACATGGACCAGACCTGTATGGCTTCCTGATGGCTGAACAAATTCCAAAGAAGGAGCTCTGCCTGTCAGAAGCAATTACGAAATACGTTTTGCCTAGCCTGCTAAGCAGCTCTGCTTCGTAGCCTAATAAAGGCTCTAATCAGATGCCTTCTCACAGTGGTCCAGAGAGCCCCTCTGCAATCAGCAGAAGAGGTGGGGAAAGTGATAAGAAGAACATGCCAGGCTGGCTGGTACCTGATAACAGAATCATTTCCAACCATGCAAAAGACAGCAAATAAGAGTTGGGTTCAAATTAGCAATAACATATGATAGATAGAAATGGTAGGATTCTACTTGATGTTTTTCCAAACGGGTTTCTTTATCCTTTGTTAACTTCAAAATAAAGGTCATGCAACAAATGAGGCCACTCTTTTTTTTGAGGGGGAGGCTCCCTTTTAGGGTGATGGTACTTAGCCCCAATACTTACACCTATGACTTAACCTTTAGGAAATCTGCAGAGACTTAGATAACCACTAGATGTCCCTTATGCCATGCTAAACCAACCTGACATAAATTTCACTACCAGTTACACAAATCACAAAGATAGCTTTTCTAAATCATGGTGTCAACTATAATTCCTACTATGACTTACTCTTTCTCCTTATTTATATTGCGATCATTTCTGTGGTTTTTGGAATGGTTTTTTATCAAGTTATAGGCATGGAAGAGAAAACTATTATAAATTAAAATTCTTTTAGAGGTAGAAATGATAGAAATAGGCAGAGAGGAATATCATAGCAAAGGTATAGAGTGTGCCTAAACAGGTCCAAAATTCATTATCACTTTTAGGAATCAAATTAGTTTCAACATAAATGGAGAAACCTACAAGCTCAGCTTAAGCTCAGATTTTCTATGCACTGGGATCCTGGATTCTCAGATTTAATGAAACTAGGTATGGCACATAATTTGAATTCCACATGTCAAGTTTGATCAATTAAGAGTGGCTGCCTAGGGCCGGCCGAGTGGCGCATTGGTTAAGAGCTGGTTTTGGGATGCCAGCGGCCCCGGTTCGGATCCCACATATGAGGGCCAGTGACACTGCCCTCTACAGTTAACAACAGCTCCACCTGGAGCTGGGCTGTGCGAGCCCCGGCGATGGTATAGGCTGCAGCCCCTGCTGCAGTGGGCTGCCATAGGCTACAGTGAGTGGCCGGCAGCCAGCGTGAGCTGCCAATAGCCGTGGTGAGCGACCTTCCAGAGGCCAGTGACTCAACTGCCTCATTCGGGAAGAACGCAATGACAATATCAACATGGGCCAGTGAACCAATGTCCTCCACAACTAGACTGAAGAACAAAAAGACAGCAACTTGCCTGTTCCCCTTCCCCGATTCCCCAACACTGTTCCCCTCCCCCAATTCCCCAATAAAATCTTTTTTTTTTTAAAAAAAAGAGTGGCTGCCTAGGACACAAAGCAAGAAAGGTTGTTTTGTGCTATGACCAACAAGCAATGTCTGCAGTGGATGTGGGAACGGGAAATGGTGGCTCCCATGATGGATATCTTCAGGACCTCAGTTTAAGCCTCCCAGGGTTGGGATGATTGTGGGCAGTGGTGGTGGTGGTGGTGGTGGTGATGGTGATGGTGGTAGCAGAAGTAGCCATAGCTAATGTTAATGGAAGGTTTTCTGTGGCCAAGCATTGTCCTTAGTATTTAATATGTAATTATTTAGTCCTCATGGGACAAATATCCAGAGCAAAACATGACATTGCAGTACTTTTGAGAGTAAAAGAGAGGTGCTATTAATAATTCACCTGTACAACAGATGTAACCCAGAACTTTCCAAGGCCACCTGGGGTGGATGGCCACCCTACTTTATACTTCCAAGAGACTGAGGCATGAGAAGCAGCATAAACTAGGGTTAAGAGACATTTGCTGAAGCCAAACAATCTGGGTTAAATCCTTGCTTTGCTACTTGTTACTGTGTAGCCCGGATAGGTTACTTAACTTCTCTGTACCTCAGTTTCCTCATCTTTGAAATGGAGTATTAATTAGGAATCAGAGATTTTAACACATGCATAAAGTCACACAGCTATTATGCGCTAGAGCCAGAACGAAATGCAGGTAAGTCTTGCTTAAGATCCTGTGCGTTCAATAATTATTACTATCCTACCTTTATACAACATGAAAAAAACAACTGAGATTCCCTTAGATTTCCCCTTAAATCCAGCTTCTCCAACTAGCCCGATCATAAAAGAATCACTGGGAAAGTTAGTTTCCCTTGCCTGTGGCTCAGGCTAGCAGGTCACAGTCAGATGTGTACACTGAAGGAAGCACGCTCAGGAGCGCCCTCGAAAGCCTTGCAGAAGACCTGTCCTGGGGCCCATGCTCTCCTTAGACTAGAGGAGAGAGGAGGGACAGAGGTGTGGAGGAGCCAGGAAGTGTCTGCATCTCAAGCTCAAACACTGAAGTTCTTCCCTACTTCAAAAACTGGTGAATTCCATGCTCTAACCTTACACAGGTGGCCCACTCCAGAGCCCCTCCTCATTCTTGACCCCACCTCAATTCCCCTCCAGTGACCACCTAGGTCCTTTGTGGCCCTCCTGATAAAACAGAAGCCAAAGCTACCGCTGGACACAACACCTGTTTCCCCGAAACTGGAACAAGATCCACACAAAACAGCGCCAGATAATAGGAACTGGTTGCCACTGCTGACTTGCTCAGAATTCCAACCAGCTCTTCTAGTTATTTAATCAGCTTCTCTATAAGTATTAATTGTTTATTTTCATAATGAGAGCTGGGAATGTGACCATACCTGCCTGCCCAGTGATATGAGACAGACCTAAATTAGCCCCTTCCTGATAGCTGCTCCCAGCTTCTTTTAAATGGGCCATAAGTTCGGAAGCTGTTTACTCATGAGGTATGTCTGTAAGCAATCCACGTTCCTAGAAGACTAAGCACTTTGAGTCTGCAAAAGTGGAAAGACATCAGTCTTTATAGCAGGCTGAAGAATGGTTCCCAAAGCCATCAGGAATCTATAAGTGTCACCTTATTTTGTTGTTTTTTTTGTTTTGTTTTGTTTTTTTTGAGGGCAGTGTCACTGGCCCTCATATTGGGACCTGAACCGGGGCCACTGGCTTCCCAGGCCAGCGCTTAACCACCATGCCACTTGGCCGGCCCAAGTGTCACCTTATTTTGAAAGGGTCTTTGTGAATGTGATTAAGTTAAGGCTCTTGAGGTGAGCATACCCAGTATTATCCAGGTCGGCACTCAATGCAATCGCCTGTATCCTTGGAAGGAGGAGGCCAAGGGAGACACAAGCACAGAGAAGTCAAAGTGAAGGTGGAGGCAGAGATGGGAGTGATGCAGCCACAGATCTAGAATGTTGGCAGTCACCAGAAGCTGGAAGAGGCAAGGACCAGGTTCTCCCCTAAAGCCTTGACAGGGAACATTGCTTTGCCTATGTTTTGATTTCAGCCCGATGAAACTGATTTCAGACTTCTGACCTCCAGAACTGTGAGATACTACATTTCTGCTGTTTAAAGCCACCAAGTTAGTGGTAACTTGTTACAGCAGCCAGAGGAAATTAACATACTTTCCCTCTGCCTATTCTCCAGCCCCTGTTAGAGCTGGACTTGCAATACGCCCTCAGGGCAAGGCTTGCGGTTTGCAGTCAGTGGACTTCTCAGGTGTGGGGAGGAAGCATCAAATAAGAATGGAACATTCTCCAGGTGTATCAATAAGTAGTCCACTCCTAGTTTTGAGTATCATCACTCAGTCTCTGAAGTTTATAAATGACCAGGTAACCTTACCTATCAGGTTTTCAACACCGTAGTTTTAGCAGGTATATGCTTATATAACATAAAGAAGCTGCCTGATTCTTAATCACCCACCATAACTGGACTTCAAACTAGTTCAAATCAGAGAAAAAAATTAAACACAGGAATTAAAGCATGAATACGTATAATTAGTTGTGCTAGAAGTTATCTAATTTTTACAATACAATGTCTTCCTTAAAGAAGTTAGCATCTTCTGGAACACAGACATGTACATGGTTATTCATTCACAGAGCACACATTGAGCTACTACTGTATATAAAAGACCATGCTAGGAAATGTGGACGATGCAAGGAAGAAACAGATGCTGGGTGTTTCCTCAAAAAATCAACCCTATAAAAGAAAACAGGTATGCACACATCTATTCAGTTATTCACAAGCTCATTACCTATTTATTCAGTGTCATGCTCTGTAGAAAAACAAAGATGAAAAATATACAGCATAGAATTCCTGTTAGAAGGGGAGGCAGTCAGAAAAGTTAGCAATTTGCATGACAAAGGGTGTTTTTTTTTAAGGTTTGCTGAATTACCATGAAAGGAGGGAGGAGCTCCTAATTCAACCTTTGGGTCGGGGGAAGGGGCAATCAGAAAATGCTTTCCAAACCATAGAGTACTAAGGTGAGGCTTGATAAATGATGAACATGGGCCAGGAGAAAGAGGAAGGTAAGAGACATAGCATGAGCAAAGAAAAAACAAGGGTAAGAAATCTTGGCATATTCACAGAGTGGAGAGTGATGGGTATGGCTGAATCGCATACAGCGGGAATGAGGGTAGAGACAGAAACTGGATAAAGTCCCAGAAGATCTCCTACATTCAGCTGACAAGTTTTAACTTGATCTTTTTGTTTACAAATTAAAGTTTATTTGGGTGACAATAGTTAGTAAAGTTACATAGGTTTCAGGTGTACAATTCTGTGATACATCATCTATATATCACATTGTGTGTTTACCACCCAGAGTCAGTTCTCCTTCCATCTTACAGGTACTGGAGAAGCACCCAAGCAGGAGAGTGACGAGGTCAGGATGGCCTTATATAAAAGATTAATCTGGGGCCGGCCGAGTGGCACGGTGGTTAAGCGCTGGCTTCGGAAGCCAGCGGCCCCGGTTTGGTCCCACATGTGAGGGCCAGTGACACTGCCCAAAAAAAAAAAAAAAAAAAAAAAAAAAAAAAAAAAGATTAATCTGATGGCCACATAGGAAATGAATTAAAAGGGAACAAGAGAAAAAATAGAAAAACAACTTGAAAATCTAACGCAACATGATGTATATTAGACTGAAAGTGTAAAAATTACAATGAAAAGAGTTATTATTGGCTTGGGAATGCTATGTGTGTCGGAGGAGAGAAATGCATCAAGAAAATGATAAATTGATGATTACGCTGATAAAATAGGTTCATGCCACATGACAGACTTAAATACAAAGCTGAGCATTGAGGACCCAAAGCAGGTATTTAAGCAGAGAAAAAAATACAATCAGAAAAAGTTTTATGAAATACAATAAGACACTGTGTATAGGCTATTAAAAAAGAAATCCAAATAAACGAAAGCAATGCCCAGGTCTAGAGCAGTCATGATGAAAATGAAAAGGAGGGGAAGATTCTAGAAAATTTTCAGAGCTAAAGCGGATAGGACTTGCTGACTTGCTGGAGGCTCTGGGAATGCTGTATTGGCCTGGTGTGCTGAGACATCCATTATTCCATCTGATACTGATAATGAAGAATAGTTAGATTTGCTCCAACTAATATCAATAATGAAGGATCGATACTAAGTGCCAAGAACTGTAACAAATGCTTTATATTTAGAATTTCCTGTAATTATCACAACAATTCTAAAAGGTGACATCATCATCTCATTTTATAGATGAGGAAACTGAGACTTAAAGAAGTCAAATGACTTGCCCAGGTTCTCAAAGATTCCAAGTGGCTGGGCTGGGATTTGAACTCAAGACCATCTAACACCCAAATGTATTCTCAAAGCCATTAGGCTGTAATGTTGGCCCATGTATTCCAATTACTTTGGACAAAAAAGTTGATAAACAACCTTTATTTAACCATAATTCTATTATACTTCCCAGGAAATCATCTCTATCTAGGGAGCCCTATGATCACAAATAAAATGTCAACAAAGACTTGTCTGGTGTGGCATGTTTGAATCAGCTGTCACTCTATTTATCAATTTTCCTTGGAATCCAAATCAGCAGCTGGAAAGCTTAGTATCACCTAATCAGGCCAACCTGGAGTGATCAAGGGGACAAGAACCTGTGCAAGGAATCTAGGGAAGGTTAGACAGAAGGTCTAACCGGTATCCTGAGAGGAAGCTTAGTGGGGAACCTACCCACGTTCACCTCTGGCTTCTTGATGTTTAGAGTTTGTTTTTGGACTAGCATGGAAGTAACTGCTATTAGATGTTTCATTAAATGCCTCCTAAGGAGGTGCTAACTGGAAAAAAAAAAAAAAGGATAGTAAAGTGTTTCTTCCTATAAACAAAGGAGCAGTACCTAGTTAAATGTATGGTTCCACAGTCTTTCAGGGACCTTTTCTAGAACTTTCATAGCACTGACCCAACATGGTCACTATTTTTCCCCATTTCTAGTGGGCCATTTACTGGCCATGCCCTTGTCCAGGTTTTCTTTCATCACAGGTATAGAAAATCTTTATCTTCCTGCCTGACATAATTTTGACCAGCAAGTGTCCGCTGTATTTACCACAATCCAAGGCTTGAGGAGAGACACGATTAATGGCATTCGTACTGGCTGCCCCGAAGAAAACGCTAACACCGTGGTCTATAGCACCTGAAAGATAGTTTGGACCCATCCAGTGCTCTCTTACTCTTATTCAAACCATGAAAGCACAGAAAAGGGGTAAAAATTAAGAGATTAGAGTGTCCCTAGATCCAGGGCAAAGAAAAGGCAAGGCATCAACTGAAATCTATCAGTAACCCTAAACCTATTGCTTAACACCTAATGATGGGCACAGGAGTCAGCGGTAACAGGATAACTCCAGGCACTTAGCTTTTATCTCTTTGGCTTCTATCACTGGATTCCATTTGACTGCTAGAGGATACAGCTCCAGGAAAAACTGATAAAAGGAGTTTTGTTTAACCACAGATGAAAGAGGAGAGAATTTTTACAATTGTCCTATGGTATTCCAAATACTGTATTTTAACCTAGTTACCTCCTAAGATAAAACATATTTAACTCATGAGTAAATAATTCTAAAATAAGACTACTAATATTTTATTAATTAGATTTAAATAGGTCTCAGTCCTCAGAACACTCAACATCTGTGCAGTAGCTGACATTTTTGTGTATCGTACCCTTCTCAAAATTTTTTCTGGGGTTTCCTGACTGTTCACTTTCCAAGTAATGCTTTGATGACTCATTTTTGGCCTCTGTTACCAGCATCTTTTCCAATTTCTTTAAAAAGAAGCTTTCCCCAATCATCTGATGAAGATTCACTTTCCCTCTTTCACTAATCTACCTCAGTTGGTAATTTCATCCAGTGGCATATCATTAGCTCTCTAACCTGAACACTCTCCAAAGCCCCAGGCCTCAAAGATGAAACAGCTGCTGGAACAATTCATCTATCTAAAATCATAATTCTCTGCAGAACCTTAAAATCAACCTGCTAACTCATCAATTCCTCCTCCTGATTGCCTTATTTCTGCTCATGGTCACCCAAGTTTAAATTGTTATAGATCTACCTGACCCTTCCCTCCTCATGGTCCATGGTATCAATTTCTTACCAAGTATATTTGATTCCATATCCAACAAGTCTTTCACATTCATTTTCTGTGCTCCATTCCTGCTGCCATTGGTCCTATTTAGGCCTCCATTTTATTGAATCATCCAGTAAACAACCATAGAGAATTTACTAAGTGTTAGGCAATATAATGAATGAACTGAAGCCTACCTTAAGGAGCTTACCTTTCAGTAGAAGTGTTACACATGGAAGCATATATGTGTACAGTGAAGTTAGAAGAGGAATATATAGTGGGTGCTCAATGCAGAATGTCCAGTTCTGCTCTGGAGAGACGGAATCTGGATTAAGTCCCACATGGACTAGTACAATACAGCATCCTAACTAATCCCAAGTCCAACTCCAGTGTCTCCCTTCTTCAATCTATTCTTCACACTGCTGTCCTATACTTGGTCTGTGGCTCATAAAGTGATCATTCAGGGGAAAAATGAATAACTGAGCTAAGACTGTGACAATGAGGAAGACAGAGATAAGTCAAGTCAATATGCCTAATGGACAAATAAATCTTAGAGGAATGTTTTAGGAAAAAGGGGGAAATGATAATGACTTCCAGGTCTCTGGCTTGGGTAACTAGTAGATGCCAAGTAACTGAGAAAAGGAATTCAGTAGAAGTGAGAAATGCTGGTGAAGAAGAAAGGACAGAGGGAGGGAGGAATGGGGAGAAGGGAAGAAGGGAGAGTGGGGTGAACCAAGAAATCCAACAGACCACCAGAACTGAAATTGAGCCAAATGATACTCCAGAGAAGTATCCTAAGACCACATTATTTCTAGCATAAAGGAGGACACATTCCACTTTTATTCCATTTGATATTAAGATATATAGTCACCACTTGACTCTGCACCCACAGCTAACTAACCTGAATAGAGAAGAAACTACTGCCCAATTATCGGCGTGACACCATTTATGTGCAGTCTTACTCTCTTGTAGGCCCCCTGAGTTCTTCTTTTCCCTCCTGCTTCTCTGGGACCTTCCATAGGAAATTGAACAGAAAGAACTAGGGCAGGAACCATGTCCAGCTCTGCAGTAAGCACTCAATAAGTACCTAACGTAAAATCAAAAGTGCTGTCAATATGCCCTGTTCTCCTAGCACACAAGCATCTCAGGAGTTGTAACCTACTTATTAAAATGCCAAAGTGACTAATCTAATGATGTGTGGTGGTGATTTTGATGATGATGATGAAAGAGGAGAAGAAAAAGACAGTGATGAGGATGGCACTCATAATATCTTCATTTAAAGTCAGCTTTAGAAAATTCTCAAGAGAATGAGAGGCAACAGTAGCAAAAAGGATAGAAAAATGAATGAAGAGCATCAATCCCATTTATTGGAGATAAAAAACCATTATCCTAAGTGTTCTGCCGTTCCTGGGCTATATATTTAATTAACTATAATAGAGTCTACTTCAAATTTGGCCGGGAAGTATGGAATGTGGACTACATATTTATGAGAACATATAACTTGAATAAAAACCTCTTGAAAAGGTATTAAAAGTCTCTTTCTTTGATTTCTATGACATACAATCTACTCAGCCTATTTTCTCCCGTTTCTTAACGAGCTTTTCTTTCTTCAGATTTTATTAGTGTGTGTGTTCCCTAAGGCACAACCTTGATCTCTCCACTCTTTTGTTCTGTACTTTTTCTATCAGAGCTCATCTACAGTCTCAGTTCCAACTTTTTTCTCTATGCAGAGGGCCTCCTAAATATTTCTGCCAGCTCTGATTCTTCTCTTTGTTCAGACTCATAGCTCCAAACAATGTCTGAGTATTTTTCATTTGACTGCCTTTCTCTTAAGTCAAAATATTTCAAAAGACACAATCATCATCTTGCCCACAAACCTGCTCCCCATCCTGACCTCCCATCTTCTTGAAGCCATGTCCCTCCTCATTACCATTGCCATTTGGCTGTGCTGATTACAGAGAAACTCTTCTAAAAGCTCTCTCATCAATTCCACGCTCTTTCTCTCCTCAACCCACTTCAGATTAGTCTCTTACCCAATATCATACCACAGGAGTAGTCAATAGCTTACCAGAACCAATGAGTGATTCTCCTTTCCATTGACTTCTCAGTACAATCTTTTTCTAAGATTTACTTCCCAAGGTCTTTTAAGATTCCATACTCTCTTGTGTCTCTGTCTACCTTTAAAATCTCTCAGCTTCCTTTGTTGGCTTCTCTATAAGACCTCTACTTGTGGAGAGCCCCAGAGTTCTGTCTTTGGCTCTCTTCTTTATTCCAACTACATTCTGTGAGTTCCCTTAGTTTAAATATCATATATGGTTTTTTTTAGTGCTCTAATTTATATCTCTAGCCATAGATTTTACCTGATTATCAAGCTCCTATTTCCAACCATCTTCTTGATGTCTCTGTTTAACAGGCTTTTAAAATAAACACGGCTAAAATAGAAATATTGATTTCACCTTCCCTAAGCCCACTCCTCTCAAGCATCCCCACTTGGGTAATGCTATTAACAGTTATCTGAACCTGGAAGATATCACGGCATCATTAGAGCTTCTGTCTGAGTAGTTGTGACTCTTTGCCTCCCTGGCACAAGATAGGATTGTACTTCTTGGCCAGTCTGTGGTAAGTGGAGTTGTGTGATTACTTTTGGCCAATTAGTTTTCCATTTTGTTTTGCTTTGCTTTGTTTTGTTTTATAGATTTTATTGGGGAATTGGAGAGGGGAACAGTGTTAGGGAATTAGGGAAGGGGAACATTGTGTTTTTCCAGGACTCATCAGCTCCAAGTTAAGTTGTTGTCCTTCAATCTTAGTTGTGGAGCATGCAGCTCAGCTCCAAGTCCAGTTGCCACTTTTAATCTAGTTGCAGGGTGGGCGGGAGGGGAGGCATAGTCCACCATCCCATGTGGGAGTTAAACTGGCAACCATATTAAGAGCACATGCTCTCACCAGCTCAGTGGCAGCTCCGCTTGGACGCAGCTCACTGGCCCATGTGGGAATCGAACCAGCAACCCTGTTGTTCAGAGCTTGTGCTCTAACCACTGAGCCACTCAGACTGGCCCCAGGCCAATTAATTTTGAGCAGAAATGATATGTGTCATTTCCAGGCCAAACATTTAATTGTTCCCAGTATGAAACCAGCTAAATTTCTCTTTTTCCTTTCAATGTCAGCCACCGATGTTCCAGTTAGTGGCTATCCTGTCATCATATGTCCCAGAGTTAGGACAATCATAAAATTATCAAAGCTACCAGCCAGCACACAAAGGACATGACCTATTAACAAGAAATAAACCTCTTTTGTGTTATGCTTTTGGTATTTTGGATTATTTTTTTGCCACAACACAAGCTAGATTATCCTGACTAATAGAGATACCCTCAATTACTTCCTCTCACACCCAACATCCAATTCATCAATAAACCCTTTTGACTCTACCTCCAAAATATACTCTACCTCCTTCCACTTCTTGCCATCTCCATTGCTACAACTCTTATCTGCATTGCTATATTTTCTTGCCTGGATAGCAGTAACAGCCACTTACCTATCTTCTGTCCCCACTAGTGGACACCCTGGTCCATCTACTATAGACCAGTCACAGGGGTTTTTCTAAATTCAGATCAGTCACTCCCCTGCTAAAAAGTGCCCTATGGCTTTTCCTGGTAATCAGAATAAAATCCAAATTCCTTACCATGGCTTAAAGGCTCTACATAACTTGGTCTTATTTAATTCATTCTTCTATATATCCCTTGAATTCACCAAGCACATACCTCTCAGGTCTTTGCATCTACTGGTCCTTTAACTTCCTGTCAATCAAGCCTCAGCTCCCTACCAGCTCAGCTTTCTAAAATGGCACTCTGTTACCTTCTACTCCTTCATCATGCCTTATTTTGTTCCCTCTCCTCATAGCATTTATATCACCATGTATAGTTTAGATTTGTTTCCTTACTCTTTCTTTCCACCTACCAGAGTGTAAGCTCTGTGGTCATCATTGGGGTTGTCCGCTGCTCCAGGTCTAGCCCCAGCAGAAAGTAATGTCCAGTGAGCTAGACGTGAACTAGAGAAATTCTGCCAGCCTGCCCGGCATTTCTAGGCCCCAAGCATCCTGTTCTGTTGAGCCTTCTTTCAGCTTTTCAGGGTGTTCAAGTCTAGAACTTTGGGGATCTTTGATGTGGATTATTTATATACATGTGTACACATGTAATACACACACACACACACACACACACACACACACACACACACACACACACAGATGTTTTTAACCTAAAAGCTATCCAGGTATTATCATTCAAGTTTCTCAGTATGAGGGAGGCTCTTTGAGACAGCCCAATCCTCTCTTACTCCCTCTCCACAACCCCAAACACTGCTTTCCATTACTATAGCTGACGAATGGTCATATCCATTTGTGAGCAAACTACTATCTTTGCAGAACCCAAGAAAGAGTTCCTGACAAGTTCTGATTAAGTCTTTTGTATACCAATCAAGAACTGTAAAGCCATTCCAGGGAAATAGTCCACTGGGAAATAATGGCTTCTGCTGGTGTCAAATAATATACTCATTCATTTATCCATCCACTTTTTAGTCCAATATGTATGGAAACCATGCAAGAGAAGAAAAAGCAAATTATTCATTCAACAAACACTTATTGATTGGTACTATATGCCAGGAACTGGCCCCAGCTAGCTAAAAGGAAGCAAGAATGCTAGGACGGAATAGAAGCTTGTTATTATTTATGTAGGATAGCCAGAGAAGTCCTATAAAATACAGTGACATTTCGGCAGAGGCTTAAAAACATTGGGGAACAAGCCATGTAGACATTTGGGGAAAGAGAATTCCAAACAGACAGACAGTAATAACCTCAGTCCTGAGCAGGGAAGTCAATGACATATTCAAAGCACATCAAGGAGGCTGATGTGACTGGATCAGGGGGAATGAGGAGGAGCATCCTGGAGATGAGAGCAGAGAGGTGACAGGGGACAGATCCTACAAGGTCTTATCGGCCTCCTCAGAACTTGAGCTTTGCTACTGAGCAAGATGGAAAGCCATGGGAAGGTTTTTAGCAGAAGAGTGTGTGTTCCTCTAATCTTTTAAGGAGGATATTCTGGCTGCTAGGGAGCTAGAGAGACTTGGGGAAAGGAGAGAATCAGGGGCAAAAACAGAAGCCGGAAAGCCTTTAGATCGCTGCAGAAATCTAGTGAGAAAAGATGGTGTCTGGACCAGTGTGTCCCACTTTAGGGCATTTCCTGAACCCCAGATTGCTTTGCGGGCCACTCCTCTGTGATCCTGGAGCATGGAGGCAAGGCCTCATTAAAGCATTGCTCAGATTGCATTAGAACCATTTGTTTACTTGTCTGTTTCCCTCACCAGAGTTAGAGCTCTTCTATAGAAAAGACATGTCTTAACTGCCTTTTCACCTTTGCCTTTATACATTAGGCTCAAAAAAAGGGGAATTAATGAAATATATAAAGGATAACACAAGCCAATTTACTTATTAGCAAAAGAAACAGTATAGTGGAGTTGCATCAAATTTATGTATCACTACACCAATTCAGCTGTCCAAAGTTGGGAGAAAATGGTAAGGAGTGAGAGAATTGTCTACTTGCCACCTAACCTTTTGCCTTATTCGAAGTCCGCTCAGCCTCTTAAGTACTGAAAAGAGGTGCTTCAGCAGAAATGCAAAGAGAAATCAATGATGCTAATTCTCTGTTTTGGAGCTTTCAAGGAACCTGGACTTTTAAGAGTGGTTTAAAAGACTGGAGGGTAAAGTTGGCTGTAAGCATTTTTTCCCCTCACGGGCCCACTTTAGAATATAATCTCCATGGAAACTATGACTCTGCTGTATCCCTCCTCTCGAGGCCTCCTTAGTCTTCACCCCTAGCGCCTGACTGTACCACTTGCCCAAGATCCCCGGAGCCCGCCTGTTAGATCCCGGCTCCCTTCTAAGATCTTCCAGTGTGGTTCATACAGTCAGTGAAAAGAGGCCCCCAAACAAGATACAGTCCACTATCAACCTTCAAGTACAAAGATTCAGGAAGAGAACAAATCCCCCAAGTAGAAAAATGAGAATCTTTTTCCAGCGGATGCTATTATCCATCTTTGGGTGTTCTCCAAGTAAATTATCCCTAGAAAGCATTCATATAAATAGTGCCAGTATGATTAAGTTGTCACTCTAATTTTCACCAGGGAATCATGACTCTAAGATGTCACTAATAGAAAATAGCAAATTTGGAAATTTTAGTATGTCATACATTATGAAGCCAATCATGACCAAATATTCTGTTGATCAATAAAGAGTTCTAAAAGAACACTTGGAAAGTAAGTTTTTGTCAATCTAAAAGCACTCCTTTTCCTAAAGTCCCAGATTCTCCACACTTGACACACATAAGTGCCCTCCACTCTGCACTGTCACTGACGCAGTGCATGCCGCTCCATCTACTGAATCCCAACCACCTGCCAATACCTACATGTTTGTATTTACTTATTTTCATTTAGTCTTCCCTGCTATATCCTGCTTTGCGAAGCTGGGGCACTCCAATGGAGTAAGAATAGTTCAGCGTGTTCTTCTACAACCTGAATGGAATATCCCTAAATGGACCAGCATCTCTTGCCCTGATGCCGTAACTCAAATGGTGGACAAAGTGCTTCAAGTTGACCACAAGCTAATCCAGGCGAAGGACTGAGTTTCACAGATAGGAGGAAAAAGGTGCTCTGGATTATTCATATGCTTTTCAATCTCAGGAGAAATGCTGTCCAATAGAAGTACAACAGAAGTCACATATGCAATTTAAAATTTTCTAGTAGCCTCATTTTTATAAGGTAAAAAGAAACAGGTGAAATTAATTTTAATACCTTTTATCTAATATATCCAGAATGTTTTATCATTTCAATATGTAATCAACATAACAAATTACTTATAAAATGTTTTACTTTTCTCTTTTTCTTTTTTACCACGTGTTCAAAACCCAGTGTGTATTTTACACTGACAGACAGCACACCTCAGTTCAGAGCAGGCCCCTTTCAAATGCAAAGGGGTCTATGACTCATGGCTTCTATATTGGACAGCAAAGCTCTGGAATGGTTTTCCTCCACGATAATTTCATATGTTGGTATCCTGATATATTACTAAATCAGTAGTGAATTTTTGTTAGGGTGCAAAACAATTTCTCACTTTCTGATAACTGTTGATAAACAACTAGTCAGGAAATAGAGCCCAGTGGCTACCCATAGGGGCTCTGGAACAAGACTATGTGGATTTTAATTCCAGTTCCCACCCTTTGGTAGTTATATGGCCTTGAGCACCCTATCTTCTTTGTGCTTTGGTTTTCTTTTTTTCCTCCCCAGTGACAGCATAGTACTTATGTCCCAGAGTTAGTGAGGACTAGATGTATTCATGATATAAGGCATTAAGGACTGTTTAGCATATGGGAAGATCAATTAATGTTGACTACTATTTCCAGTTCTTCTTTTTCAGTGTTAGTATTAGCCAAAATTCAGTGTAGCTAAAATTGAAATTCTGAGGCTGCAGGGCTGAGGATCAGGCAGTGGCTAAGAAAATCCCACAAGAGACAGGTACAATCACTGCCTTACTAAGGCCCCAGCTCAAACAGCTCCATGGCCATCAAGCTGTCACACTCTTGGGTCCTGGCCTGACTCCCTCAGCATCAGCCCCTGCCTGTCTTCCTGCCCCTGCACCAACCATCCCCACTGCTGATGCTTTGTCACACAGGCAGGCTCACACTCACACATGGCTCAGGAAGCGAACTTCAGAGGGCAGTGAATGAAAATTGAAACAGATGCCACAGAGCACGGACAACCAGTTCCATATTGATTTTGGCAAATCCCACCCAACTCTAACACTGGAATGAATCAGCAAAGGAGTGTCAATAATGCATTGAGGAAAAGAATATGCCCTGATTTCCCACACACCTTTCACCCAGAGTGACTTTTCACCTTCATCATTGACAACAGGATGCACAGGGGATGGGAATGGGAAATTAAACAGGAGGCCCATATTTCCAAAGCATTTCTTGTGAATCAGTCAGCTGCTTTGGGAGGTCTAGTCACTTTCCTTTAGGCTCAAACAGTTAATAAATCAAGTCCATTCTTCACTGAAACGTCACTACCTGGAAATGATTTAGAACCAAAGGAAAAAACACGCATGCATGCATGCATACATATACACACCACACACACACACACATATCACACACACCACCCACACCACCCACACATACACACACACCACAAACACACCATACACACCACACACACACATACACACACATATACACACACCACACACACTACACACACATCACACACATATATACACACACCACACACACCACACACACATACACACACCACACACACACATACACACACCACACACACCACACACATATACACACACACCACACACACCACACACACACCAAACACCACACACACACATATACACACACCACACACACACCACACACACACCACATACACACACATATATACACACACACCACACACATACATGCACACCACCCACACACACCACCCACACACATATACACGCACACCACATACACACACACATACACACACACCACACACACCACACACACATACACACACACATACACACATACCACACAAATGCACACACCACACACACCACACACACACCATACACACCACACACACACACACACACACACACACATATACACACACACTCTGTTTCTTCCTCTGCCGTATTATCAAGGAAACTGAGGCCGCCACAAAACAATGTACAAACCTCTGACCTGAAGTATCTCATGGATTTTGACAACTGAAAACACCAGGAGGGTCTCACTGTAAAGATTCAGGAAAACCCCAGATCCAATTCCTGCTATTTCTCTCTTTTTTTTCTCTGTTGTGGTACGTATGTCTGTATGGCAAATAGTTTTCTAGAGTGCAGCAAAGCTAGAGGCAAAGCTAAGGATCTGGCCATCCGCGCATGGATGCTGCTCCGCCTCCAGAGGAGGGTGTGGCCTCGCTCCGCCATATCTGGGTCAAGCGCCAGGAGACCCCACTGTCTGAAAACAGCCCTCTGAATGCACATGCCAAGATTATCAATGTCAATTCTTTCAGGATGTGACATAAGTCACAATCACATAAAGCAGGGGCGTAACAAGAAGTGAGCTTTCCAGAAAGATTTGGAAGGACTCACCCCCATGCATGGCATCCCCGCAGCTGCTTGGAAGGACTCTGGGTACCAAGTGAAGCTGGGTTGGGAAGCACTCACTGCATCTGTTCCTTCCTTATGTGCTCAGCATATTTCTGATAAGACTTTTGTCCCGGGGTAATTAACTCAGAAATGAAATAAAGTGTGCTTATGGTCTCTTTCTGCCAATCCATGGCCCACTTGAAATACTCAGGTCAAGAGGGCGTTTCCTCAGATTGTGGACAAGCTGGTTCAGGACGCGGACCAGCCATCTCAGGCACTGAGATCCTTGGTGTAGACCCTCTCAAACCTGGGAAAATCACTCAATGACATCTGTAAAGGAGAGGGACGAAAGGTAACAACCACAAAAGGGCACTGTTGGTGCGAGTTGATAAAACCAAACCACTCCACTTTGGGTTGCTATAAATCAAGGAACTGATTAAAATGAGACAGAAAACTCTGTATTCATGCACAAACTGGGGGGGGGGGTCGCAGGACAAAGGGGGTCAAATTCCAAATTCAGGGCTTACTAGCAAAAACATTCTTTATCTGGTGGTATTTCTAATGCAGCCGAATCGAAAATTCCATGTTACACTTTCTGCTCAAGAATTTATGACACCCTGTAAACAGGACCCAGCCTAAGGTTTAGCCTAATCTCTCTCCTTTCTCCCTATAAATTCCACATGTTTTAGACACATTCAAATACGTGTTTATGAAAGAGATAACATGAATGTTCCCACTTCTGTATTATTCAAATTACACTGTTCCTTTAACGGAATATTTGTTCCCTATCTCTTCTGTCTGGCAAAATCATGGCCAATTTTCAAATTTGCCTCAGGCCTTCTCAAGAAAAATATATTGTTCCTTCCCCTTGACTGACATAATATTTTTTAAAAGCTTTTTGTTTAATTAAAACATACATTCGGAAAAGTACACAAATCAAAAGTCAACAGCTCGAGTTATTTTCAGAGTGATCATTCTTATGCACTCACCACCCAGAGCATCAAGAAATAAAACAGTACAAGCACCCTAAAAGCGTCTGGCACCCGCTCAACTCATTCTTCTTCAAAGATAACTGACTTACAACACCAGAAGACAGCATAGCCTGTTTTAAACCTTATATGAAAGGAAAACTATAATATATACTCTTCTGTGTCTGGCTTGTTGTATTCGGTATTATGTTTGTGAGATTTATTTATGTTGTTGTACATAGTTTATTCATTTTTACTCTTGTATAACATTCCATTTTGTGACTGTGACACAGTCTATTTATTTACTCTATCGTTCATGGCGATTTGGGGTACTTCCAGTCTGGGACTATTTTAAATAGAGTGTTTATCAATATTTTTGTACACATATTATGATGTGCATATGTCTGTATTTCTCTTTTTGATGCAGCAATATTGCATGGCATCTTAATTTATGCTTACCTCACAACTCATGGAGTTAAACCCCTTTTCATATGTTCACTGATCATTTGGACATACTCCTTTTTGAAGTATCTGTTTCAGTTTCTCTTGTTCAATTTAAAAAAATTAACTTTTTTTTTTCTAATTTATTTGTAAGAGTTCTTAACAGATTCTGGATCAGAGGCTGTTATGGCTTATATATACAGTAAAACCTTGGATTTCAAGTAACTTGGTTTGTGTGTGTTCCACAAGACGAGCAAACATTTGTAATACATTTTAACTTGGTAAATGAGTGATGTCTTGCAATACAAGTAGTTTGTTTCTGGAACGGATTATGCTTGCAAACCAAGGTATTACTGTATATTACAAATTTCTTTCCCCACTCTGGAACTTACTTCTTACTTTGTTGATGGGTCCTTTAATGTTCTTAAATATAACCGTTTCTTAATTTTTTTCTTTTATGTTTTGTCATTTTTAAACCCTGTTTAAAAATTTTGCCCATGAAGATATTCATCTCAGTTTTTTTCTAGATGCTTTATTGTTTTGCCTTCTACATTTAGATCAACAATTCGCTTGGAGTTGGTTTATGCATTATGGTGTGAAGCAGAAGTCAATGCTTATTTTTTCCAAAAAGATATCTAGTTGATCAAGACCATATATTGAAAAGATTATACTTTCCTTTCTGTTATAGAGAATCACCTTGAAGATAAAGCAAGTGCCCGGTACATGTATGGGTCAGTTCTGGACACTCTGTTACTTTAGATCTAATTGTCTACTTTCATGTCAGCATCTTACTGTTTCCTTTGAATGTTTGGAATAATTCACCTGCGAATCCTTATAGCCAGGAGGCCCCTTTGAAAGGAAGTTTTATTTACAAATTCGACTCTTTGATAGATCTGCCATTTCTTCTTCTCACAGTTTTCCTTATTAAAGTCACCTCCAGGCAACTCAAGGTCCTTAAAACCCTTCAACTCCAGTTACCCTCTTCCTGACTTTTCTGCTACTTTTGTCATGTTTTCAAAATTTTACGTATATTTCAAACTCCATCATGTATTATCATTTTATTTTTTTTTGGCTTAAAATGACACAAATGTATTATCTCACAGTTCTGGAGGTCAGAAGCCTAAAATGGACCACACTAAACTAAAGTAATAGTGTTGGCAGGGCTGGTTCTTTCTGGAAGCCTAGGGGAGAATCTATTCTCTTGCCTTTTCCAGCCTCTGGAGGCCACCCACATTTCTGGGCTCGTGGCCCCTTCCTCCATCTTCAAAGCTAGCAGTATCGCATCTCCCAACCTCCTTTTCCATTATCATGTTTATACTATCAATAATTATTTATATTTATTCTTTCTATTGCTGTTTATTCCTTTTCTCACATCCAGGATTCCATCTCAGAACATCTTTCTTTTGCCGAAAGAGTTTCCTTTACTATTTCTTTTAGAAAAAAAACACTCCAGGAACAAATTCTCTCATTTTTGTTTGAAAATATCATTTTTTATTCTTAAAAGGATATTTTTACTGGTTATACAATTTTATCAGAGGGAGTAATTTTTTTCTTTTAGCATTCTGAAGATGTTATTGCATTATCTTCTTGCTTCCATCACTTCTCTTGAGAGGGCAACTTTAAAATCTTATTGTTGCTTCCATGGAGGTACTGCATTTTTTTCTCTGGTTGCTTTTCAGAGTTTCTTTCTGTGTTTTGTCTTCAGCAGTTTTACTGCTTTCGTAGTTATTCTGGTTGTACTTCCTGGCAATGCTTAATCAGGGCTTTATTTCTTTCTTCCATTTTGGAAAAAAGTGAACATATCTTCAACTATTGTTTCTTCTCTATTCCTTCTCTCTAGTTCTCAGATCCTAATTTAAAGTAATATTAGATCTCTCACTGTGCTGCATCAGTCTTGTCTTCTTTTTCCTGATGTTTTCTTTTTTTTCTCCTCACGCTGTATATTTTCTACTGATCTACTTCCTAGATAACAGTCCTCTCTTCAGCTGTGTCTTATATTCTTCAATATCTACTGAGTTGTTAATTTTAGATATTGTATCTTCCATTCTATTACTTCTACCCGATACTTTTACACATCTCAGCCAAAATTTTCCATCTTGTCTTCTATTTTCTTGAGGATATTTATTACAGTTACCTTTACATTTGTTTTTGGTAACTCCAACATATGGCTCTTCTATATGTTTATTTCTAATATCATTTTTTTTCCCCCTTAGGTTTTGGTACTTGATCTTATTTCCTGGTATACTTGGCAATACTTAACAAACTGCTAAACCCTGTGAATAAAAACCAAAAAAAAAAAAAAAAAAAAAAAAAACATTTGAGGTTCTGCATAATTTAATATCCTCCAGGAAGAAAATATTTTGTCTTCTGGCAGGTGTTTAGAACAGTGGTAGATCTACTTAATCCATTCTGAAACAGAACTGATTCAAAGCTATGTTTCCATTTTTGTAGGAACTGGTCTATTTGTGGTAGCTCTTATTATTTCTAGAGAGTACCTCTTTAGGGGTCACCCAGAGTATTGGCCAAGGCCCCCCCTTCTTGGATAGATCTGGATGCAATTTTTGTCTCCCCAACTCCATGAGACTACTGAAAGTTCTGCTCAAATTCTCAGCCTCTTTGATCTCACTTCCTGCTTGGCCTCTTGGGAAATATCTTGAGGGGAAAAATATATGGCGACTTTTGGTCCGACCTCTTTGTGCTTTCCTTTTCTTTTCTCAGGATCTTGGCCCTTCAAGTCCTCTCTGCCTTGGTGGATCTCTGTTGCCTTCAGACTGGTAAATTTTATGCTTCGTTCAGCTTTTCTAGTTGTTCTTACTGGCAGGTCAGTCTGATAGAAGCTTATGCATCATAACCAGAAATCTCACATAGTATTTTAAACATCTACATAAATTGACACCTTTATTCTCCATCATGATTATTACAATTATTTTCAACCTGTTTGTGAATATCTCTCACTGGTCTCTGGGCCCCTGGAAGGAAGGAACCATTTTATATTAATTTTATTATATCTGTGGCTAACATAGTGCTACCTAATACATAATAGATATTTAATATAAATTGAGTAAACTCAATTGAAGTAAACTAGAAAAGATGCAATCAGAATAGTACCAAGGGAAAATGCCTTTTCAGTTTTTTCAAACAGTTTAAAGATGAATTGGGCTGGTCGAGTGGCATGGTGGTTAAGCATTGGCTTGGGACACCAGCGGCCCCAGTTTGGGTCCCACATATGAGGGCCAGTGACACTACCTCAAAAAAAAAAAAAAAAAAAGATGAATTAATTTTTTTCTTATAAAAATTATACTTTCTCATAGTTTTCAGCCTTTGCTTCATCCTCTCTTTCTATGTACTTGCATATTAACAATGCTAACTTCGTGCTATTTCTTTCTTTGTGTTTCTGTGTCTCTATCTCCATCTTCTTCCTTTTCAGCATTAAATACAAGACACGTTTATAATAAAAATTCTTATCACAGTCAAAATATTTAGCACCTAATAGAAGAATACATGCACTGCATAAGTAATCTTAGGTCATAGGTCAGACATTCTTAATGTTACTTTTCAAGTTAAATGTAAAAGCCCTAGAGATACAGGAATCCTCTTTGGTTATAGAATTTCATATCCTTAAACACCACATTGTTCCAAAGGATGATAGAAAATAGACCTCAGATCTCAACAAGAAGTGAGATACCTTCCATCTGATAGCGCTTTAACTCCAACACTTAGCACAGTATCTGAACTATAGAAAGAAGTACTTACTACATAGCTATTTGATAAATTGATCAATAAACTCTCAGAGGTGTATTTAAGACCAATAATTTAACAATCTCAAAGTTTCCATCCTTGTCAACTACTTCCATAGGTGTCTATGAAGTAGTTTGGGTCTGTCAACTAAATTTACAAACTCATCCTAGAAAAAGTGCTACATACCTCATTGCTGAATATCAGTACTGTCACCTTCGAAGTACTCCCCTTGGGAAGCTATGTACCGATGCCAGCACCTAATCTACCCTTCAAAGCAATTTTTGAACTCTTTCTGGAATGGCCATCAGAACTGTCATCATATTACCTTGGATGTCCTGAATGTCATCCAAATGTCTTCCTTTCAATATTTCCTATATCTTCTGGTAAAGGAAGAAGTTTTTGGGGGCCAGATCAGGTGAGTAGGGAGGATGTTCCAATTCAGTTATTTATTTACTTCCTAAAAATTCCCTCACAGACAGTGCCGTGTGAGCTGGTGCATTGTCATGATGCAAGAGCCATGAATTGTTGGCGAAAAATTCCGGTCATCTCACATTTCCACGCAGCTTTTTTGGCAGTTCCAAATAGTAAACTTGGTTAACTGTTCGTCCAACTGGTACAAATTCATAATGAATAATCCCTCTGATATCAAAAAAGATTAGCAACATCATCCCAACAAGTTCCCAAACTTAATTGTCAGTCCTCGTATAAGGCCATTGTAGCATCAAACTTCACTTCCTACTCACAGAGACAAAAAACTGATATCATTCTTGATAGATATATCTCAATGTACTGAAGGTGAAAAATTTAGTAGCTTTCTATACATTGGCATGGTATTGAAATTAATTAATTATTTGAGGGCAGAGACTTTTTTTTTTTTTTTTTGCATAGCTGGGTCTTCACATTAAGCTATAAAATCAAGTTTTGTTTTGTTTTTTGTCATATAACCCAAATAAATATTTTGTTTCAACTATTGTAGAAATATAAGAAAAACACTTAGGAGTCCACACTAATGATAATGATAGATTAGGTCAACTACATGGTCTACAAAGACTATCAGACAACTTTATGACTTTCCATGAGAGTAACTGTTGGAAGCCACAGGCCCGAGGGATTCAAATGCTAATTAAACATCTTGAACTCTAGAAAGAATACAAGGATTTCCATCAACAACCCAGAGGGGAAGTCTAAAGTGGGTAGAGAATGAATATACTTGGAGAATAGTTTTGGTTTTTTTACATCCTTTTATAACAGTTTTGGTGCCTTCATTTTCATGTATTCAGTCATCCTATCTGCTTTGGGGATTTGATTGTGTCTTGCTTTATCTTCTGAATGCGGGTATTCAGATTGTGATCTTCTCATATTTCCTAACAGCTTTGAAAGACAGCACATGTGAGATATTAGGGGTGGGGTAATACAATTTTGTAAGGACTGGAAAAACTATAATAGTTTTAAGAGGAAAGGCAGCAAGTTTCTGCTGATAAACAAGAGGCCAGCTCCAAACTGACATGAATGGGAGGCCTCTTATGGGGGCTTAGAGGAATAAGAAGGAAATGAGGTGGGAAGCATGCAATGTATATGCCCTGGAGGCTTCTAGATTCTCAGTAGGAAAAGGGAACTTGAAATGAGAGAAGACTGTCAGTATAAATTTTACAGGGTAAATCTGGCTTGTACTCTACTGAGTTTCTTTTACTATATTATCTGATTCACCAGCGATGCCAAATATTGTCAAGGATGCAAGGAAACAGGAACATTTACACACTGCTTGTGGGAGTGTAAATTTTTACACTGCTTTGGAAAGCAATGTGGCATTATCTGAAAAGCGGCATTATCTGGGAAAGTTAAAGATACATGCAGCTTACAACCCAGCAGGCAATTGAACTTCTGGGTATAGGTCCCAGATAAATTCTGACCAGATGTGAATAAAAAAACATACAGGAGTTTTCATTGTAGCCTTAACTATAATATTGAAAACTAGGAACTACATAAAAGTCTAGCCACACTAAGTGGGGCAAAATAAATGAAACAAAGTATACTCCTACAATAAGACACTCAATAGCAGTTCACATGAACATATGAAATCTACATGAATTTATAGATAAATCTTCAAAATGCTATGTTGAACAAAAGGTAAGTTGTACATAGGTATAGTAAGATACCATTTATATGAATTGTAAACACTCAAATTGTAGTATATATTGCTTAAGAACATAAACACATATAGTACAAACTTAAAAATGAACTAGAAAGAAACATAGCAACTCCAGTATAGTTATTTCCTCCGACACTGGAATCCTTCGGAGCTCTTCCATGACTAATTCATCTGAGCTGGCATAAAAATGAAATTCATTTGCTCCTATAATTTCCCTAGGGATAGCTCAAACCTTTTCCTACCTATCTTCAAGCTTTGAAATTGGTCTAGGGAAAAATGAAAGCATCAATGATCCGATGGAACTACTCAACAAGGGCGGGGCATTTTTAAAGGGACAACTTAATAAATGGAAATAAACGAGGTCAGTAACTGCTGGATCTCTGCCCACAGCCTGCTCATTGGCCCTCTCTTCCTTTGACTTTTTTCTATATAATGGGCTCACAGGAGAACCATCTGTTAGGTCTTCCTTTACATGAGCCTTTCAGATTCTTCCTGTCACATCAGCTCTTCATGCTATGGCTGACATAAGATGATTCGCATTTGAGACACCTCTCTTGCTTCCAATGTTTAGAAGGCCAACTGGTCAAGAAAGTGAGGTTCATGGAAAAGTGAGGTTTTCAATTCTGCCTCTCATCTAGGCCTGAAGTCAGTTCGCAGAACAAGGGGACCGATAGAGCTTCAAAGCTGCATTTGGACTGAGACATTCAATGCAATGAATGAGTTTCTCATGGCCCCAGTGCCACCCATTTGGCAGCCACTCTGTTCCTCATCCTACACGGAGTACTTGCTGTGTGGAGAACACACTGCTACTTCCGCATTCCCTCTCTGCCTTGGTAATTCTTGGACTACATCTTACATCTGAAACAGTCTGTACTGTCCTTAAATAGAGAAAGGCTTGCTCCTGTTTTGTCATGGGAAATCACGAAAATTGAGGAATGCTTTCTACAGATACTTCCAACCAGCACACTGAATTTGGGATGAGACAGAAAGGGCTACTTTTTTCCTGATTCAAGTAAATCATTTGAATGTGACCCGGAAGACATAAAAGTCATTGGTGTAAAGTTGATGAGTCACCTGCTTCGCCTACCCTCTTTCCTCCAATAGTCTATAAATACCAGGCTGTTTCTACCCTGGGACCAATTACAGAACTTTCACCCGCCACAAGCTCCTAATGGATTAACACTAAGACCACAGCTTATTTTACCCTAGCCACATAAACATTGACAGTGTGGTAAGAAATCTTGTCCCCTCGCCAAAACTACCTGGTCATGTGCCTTCAGCATGAAAGACTGTTTTCCTTTATGAGCACTAACTATTCATTTGCAGAGACTACTGAAGTAATGCTTTTCCTATCCTTGAGATGCTGAGTCTCACGGTGTTAATTACGAATTTCAGTGTGCTGGGTGGGAATGGTGTGTGTTAGCCAGGGTTCCTAGGCTTCAGAAAGTTCCCCCAATTGTTTGTAGAAAAATCAGTCAGTGTCTACAAAAATATTAAACGTCCCTAAACACCAAACACCAACCTTCTTCTATCAACAAATAGATTTGAATAGATTTGGACTATGGTAAGGCCAGCTGCTGCCTTGTTTTAACCTCATGATAACAGAATGTAATCTGAGAGACTCATGGGACTCTGAGATCCTGTCTTTCCTGAGTCAGTCCTGAAAGGGACAGGAGGCCCAGGAGCCACCTCTGCCCCAGTTTCTGGTTAAGAGTGTGGGGTTAGGTCTGCAAACCCAGGGGTCACTCATGGCCTATGGACTCCCACATGGTCACTGTGTGACACTCATTTCTGCGCTGTTCTGTAGACTAACTGCACACCTGCCTTCTCTTGTATAATATATGCTGCCATGTGCCATTTCCCTTGAAAGACCTGAGACAATGGTGGATCTTAATCTGCTTAGATCCGACCTTCTCTGCTGTGAGTCCCAAGCTTCCCCTGGTGCTACGAACTACCTTTTGTGCACCCCTCACCCCCAAATTCATGTTGAGCACTAACCCTCAGTGTGATGGCATGAGGCAGTGGGGTCTCTGGAAAGTCTTAATTAATTCATGAGTGTGGGCCCCTCTGATGGGATCCATGCCCTTATAAGAGGAGACACCAGAGAGGTGATCTCTCTCTCCACCAAAGGAGGACACAGCACAAAGGTCCAAGCATCAAAGCCTCAGGCACTGTGATTTTGGATTTCTCAGCCTCCAGAATGGTGAGAAATAAATGTCAATTGCTTATGCCGCCCTGACTATGGTATTTGTTATAGCAGCCTGGGCGTCTTAGCAATAGGAATCTTTACCTGAGGATCCACACCTCTAATCTGACAGGTCTCTTGGAACCAAAACACAGTCCTATCTGAATCTTACAACCTCCAATGCACCGTGCTCCCTGGTGTATGACACCCCTTGTAGCATCAATGGCAACTTGAACCCTTGCTTGGACAGCCCAGATGCCCTGTAAAATGACACAAAATCAAAACAACACAAAAATGCCAAACAGCCTCTGCAGCACACAGCTTGCTCCAGAAGCCTTTGTGAGACATTGACCCCACTCTGGGGGTCCTTTGTCACTGCCAATGGCTAGTACATGGGTCTGTTAATTTATGACAGGAGATTAGATTTCAAGTCACGGAGTTAACCTGCAGTAAATCCAAATTTGCATAAGGATAATGAGCATTCTACTACACTTGCCAATAAGCCCTAATGTGGTAATTAACCACTGAGCACATTTACTGATAAGTTGTTCATTAGAGAAAAACCTGACAACTAGGAGTATTATCAGAGTCCACAATTTTTGCAAATCTCTTTCAGAAATGCCTTTTTTGCCTATAGGGACGAAAAGCTAGCAAAAATCACATAGCAGGCATTCTCCACACTATTTTCATGAACTTGCCAGTGTGAAAAACTCTTAGAAGTGAGAATCCTGTCTTGTGGGTTTCACTTTCTTTTTCTCATGTAAGCTTTCTCTTAACCTTAAATTTATTTCAGAAGAAACTGCTATGGTCGAAGCACTGGCTACTTCTGTTTTGTTTGTCTGTCTTAAGCCAAATTGGCTCATTCATTCATGCAGGAAGCATATTTTTATGAATCAGCGCTGTCACAATGGAGGGAGGAGCCCAGTGAGTATGGCCAGTTCCCATTGATAGTACATCCAACAGTTAGTCTGGTCTCTAACCAAGGACATTTCACTCCCAGTCCTCCATACGTGGAGTTCTCACAACTCACTTTCCCTTGGACCTCCATGTTCCTCCTTATTAGCACCATTATTTGGGAAGCATCCACAAAGCATGTGGTCCAACCTGCATCAGCTGCACTAATCCTATGGCCAAATGTAACCAATTCAGCACTGATTATGCACTTAGTAAATGGTAGCCATGGGAGGACACAAAGATAAATAAGACACAGTCTGTTCTCAGGGACCAAACAATATGTTGATGCCTCGAATCACCCCTTGGTTCTTCATCATTTCATTCATTCTCCTGTTCAGAGTAATTCAGTTGAACTTGTCTAGAGAAGAACAGCACACAGGCTGGTAGGTGGAGATGATCCTAACAGAGGCTAACTTCTCCCTTCCTTAAAGTCTTTGGCACACTTTGTTGTACCTAGCACTGATTCTGACATGTGATAATAGCATTTTGTTACTTTTTTTTTTTTTTAAGTTGCAGGAAAAAGGAGTGTATTAAAAGAAGAAATACATTTCAAGGAAACAGAAGCAGGACTGAACAGTAGTAGAGAATGACTCAAGGGCCATTATTAGAAAAGGAAGTACACTCCAAGAATTGGGAGTGGGCCCCGAGCAGAGGCAAGGCTCAAAACGCTCTAAAAAGGCCTTGTTGGGCTGGCCCAGTGGAGCACTGGTTAAGAGCTGGTTTTGGGATGCCAGCGGCCCCGGTTCGGATCCCACATATGAGGGCCAGTGACACTGCCCTCTACAGCTAAGATGGTGAACAACAGCTCCACCTGGAGCTGGGCTGTGCGAGCCCTGGCGACAGTGTAGGCTGCGGCCCCTGCTGCAGGGGGCTGCCATAGGCTACAGTGAGTGGCTGGCAGCCAGCGTGAGCTGCCAATAACCACGGTGAGCTACCATCCAGAGGCCAGCGACTGATCTGCCTCATCCGGGAAGAGCGCTATGACGATACCAACATGGGCCAGTGAAGCAACGTCCTCCGCAACTAGACTGAAGAACAAAGGACAGCAACTTGTCTGTTCCCCTTCCCTGATTACAACGTTGTTCCCCTCCTCCAATTCCCCAATAAAATCCTTAAAAAAAAAGGGCCTTGTTACATTTCTTCATGATTCGATTATTCAAGTGATTTGTATACATAAATCTTATCTCATCAATGACATTCTCAGTTGCTGTAAATCATTTGTGCAAACAACATACAAAATGATAAGATGGAAAGCTGTTTGAGAGCAAAAACTCCTGTCATATCACTGTTATTAAAAACGCGTGGCATTCAGGTAATGACTTGAAATGAACTCAACTGACGGACATTGTCTTTAAGTATTTTCTGGAGTCTTAAAGTTTCAAATCTATAAAGTTTGTGTCCCATTTGCTAATCACACAAAAATATCCTCACAGTTTTACTGTTCTACAGCTGCAGCTTTTAAATTTTATTATAACAAATAGATGTTGAGTCCCTCAAGCCCACAATTTCAGTAAAACTTAATGATGGAGCTAATAAATTAGGGGAAAGGAGAATATAAGTATAAAACATGAATTATTAAAAGATTACATGAAGAAATACATTTTTCAAAAAATTTACGAGAACTCAAAATAAGCCTACAAAATATTTCCTAGTAAGATTTCTTGTATGTACTCTATTTAATGAATACATAAGATGAGGTTGGACTTCTCCCCTGAGATGCTGTTTCAACATTTATTTTTCTTATATCTGTAGCTTCTCCACTTGTGCCAGCTTTTATGCCTCTGAACTTCAAAATGAATAAGTCTCTCTGATTCAAAAGCAAAACAAAATTACCCATGACCTCTGAATTCTCCACTACAATGGCACTTTCAGTTCTCAACTTACTGGTGCTCACCTTGGCTCTGAGCCCTGCTGACTACACCGCCCACCTGGAAACTTTCTATTTTCTTGGCTTCCATGATAGATATCACTTTCTCTGATCTCCTCCTACCTCTCCAACTTTTTCTTTTAAATCCACCCTTCTCTTAAATGCTAGTGATTCTCAGGATTCTCTTTCTTAAATCCATTGTCATATTTGCTGTGCTTTCTCACCTGATTCCATCAATTCTAATTAATTTAACTATATTCCTTATATTAGGGTTATAGCTACAGACACCTATTTGAACTTGACCCTGAGCTCCAGATAATCTAAATACCTCCAACACAATATTCAAAACTAAACTGAGCATTTTCCCCATTAATCCTGCCTCTCCACCAGTACCTCCATACTCCATTAGGGTTGCCTAAGCCAGAAACTTGTGACCTCACTCTGCCCTTACCCATAATGTCCAATCAAGTTAAGTCTTAGTAATTGCTCCACCTTACTCTTATTCCTAGTTGCATCAAGTCCTGGCTCTGGTACATCTACACATCTCCAACATTTTCTTGCATCACCCAGCCACAGTGAGCCCTGTTTCTACGAAATGAGTGAGAATACATGGAATACTTATACAAGTTCCCGGCATATGGTAAGCATTCACTACATGTTAACTGCCATTACTGTTACCACTGCCACCAGTGCCACCACCACTCCTACTTCCTTTGTTATTATTAGTTCCCCACACTCACCATGCTATTTCACACTTTATGTCTTTGCTGATGCTATTTCCTTGCCCTGCAATTTCTCCTTTTGCCTAACTCCACACTTTAAAAAACAAAACAAAACAAAGGCCTGCTTGTGTTCTTTCTCCTTCAGAAAACTATAACTATTATCCAAGGTCAGGCTAAGTGTCCATATTTTTAGCTGCACTGTAAATCTGTAAAAACTTTGATTATATAGCTTAACATACTGTAACATGTTACAATCAAATACCTAATTTTTTCTGCCATTTCAACTAGAGCAGGGGGTCAGCAAACTATACAGCCAGAGGGCCAAATCCAACCCACTGCCTGCTTATGTAAATAAGTTTTATGGGAACACAGACACACCCATTTGTTTACATATTACCCATGGCTGCACTTATGCTACAGAGGCAATTTGGTAGTTATGCTACAGATCCTATGGCCTATGAAATCATATCCCCATTATCTATTAACTATTTACTATCTGATCCAGCATTTCTCAAACTAGGCACTATTGAGATTTGAGGTTGGATAATTCTTTGTTAAAGAGGGGCTGTCCTAATACATTGTAGGGTGTGGGTGTATAGCAATAACCTTGACATCTACTCACTAAATGCCTGTAGCACTCCTACCCCATCACTTCACTCCGCCTTCATTCCACTCTACCCACCCACTCACTCCAATTTTAACAACAAAAAATGTCTACAAACCTTACCAAATGTTCTCTGGGGTCAAAAGTGTCCCCAGCTGAGAACCACTAACCTGACCCTTCACAGAGTAAGTTACCACCTGAACTATAAGGTCTTCCAAGGAAGGCAATATGCCCAGGTCACTTTGTATTCTAAACGCCATGCCTGGAACACAACAGAAGCTCATTAAATCAATCACTTAAGGGTTATTAGAGGATTGTAAGACATTTGAAAGCAATTTAAAATTTATAAGAATTTTAGACTTGAAAGGGACATTGGTGATCATCAAGCCAATTCCCAATATTACAACTAGTTTTGTTTCCTTTAGCATTTTAAATGGTCAGAACCGTTACATTAAAAATGTCTATACAGAAAAATTATGCTAATAAAGATAAACATAACAATCACATCTGATTACCAGAAATTTAAAAAATATGAAATCACCCCATTCAGATTTCATATATACACATACATTTATTTCATTTAATCCTGAATGAAGGTTTTTTACTGTCTATAAAAAAGAAATTACTTTCATTTTGCAGACGGGATCATTTCAATTGGGGTCAAACTATAGTATGGTGAACCAGCAGCTTCCTTTCAGTCAACCAAGAAATTCATTCAAGGGATATAAATTACTTTCCAGTGTCTTTAATAAATCTATAGTACATACAGTATTGTTGAAAGTACACAAAAACCTCTCTGTCACAGAGAGATTACACACCTATCAGCAAAGCTAACAAATAAATGTAGGGCAGTTTAAGAATCAAATAAGTGACAATAATAGGTAACGTTTATTGAGCACTGATCATATGCCAGCATTACAGTATCTCATTTGATCCTCATAAACACTCTACGAGATAGGTACTATTAAGGTATTCATTTTATAGATGAAGAAATTGAGTTGCATAGAAGCTAACTAACTTGTCCATGGGCACATAAGTAGTAAGTGGCAGATCCAAAATTTGAACCTAGGAGTCTGCCCCCAAAGCCTGAGCTCTCACACAATAAACCATATAAATGTGCTTGCAATTGAGAAATGAGAAAGACCACCATTAACCAGGGTGATCAGTCAGCTGAGATGAGTCCTGAAAGAATGGGTAAGTGTCAGATAACAAAGAGAAAGGGAGAAATTCTTGGCTAGGAGCACCAAATACAGAAGTTTTAGAAGAAAGAACTCAAAACCTATATTTAGAATAATATGAAATAGGCACTCTGGTTAAATATAGGGAGGAATCATGAGGAAGTCAGACAAAGTTGAAGCCGAACTACAGAAGGCCATGAGTGGGAGGATGGAGAAGACATGCTCTAGTGGGCTCTGGAAGTTTCTGAAAAACAGCACAAAGAGCAAGGTGGGGCAGAATGCAAAATACAGACAGACAGCAGCAGAGCTAATAGAGGTGGAAAGACTCATTATAATACCACAACAACAGAAGAGGCATGGGACAAGAGGGAGTGGGGAGAGAGAGGAGCGGAAGGTCCAAGAAGAAGAGAAATGAGTGAGAAATATAACAAGGAAATTGACAATGGAATTTTGTAACTGCTTAATGAGGGCAAAGAAGGGGAGTGACTGAGAAGACAGCGACTGAGAAGGGAAGATCAAAGCTCACTCAGGTTTCTAACTTCAGTGAACAGGCGATGACAGTAGCGCCAGCTGTTCTAAAGGTACTGGACTATATTTAACTATGCCTACTTTCTTCTCCCGCTGAGCACATTGCCTTACCTCTCTTCTAGAGAAGAAATGGGCCATCTTATGTGAGTTGGCTCATCATTCCTTTCTCAAACCTCACTCCTTTCCTATCATCACTGGGAAAGAAGTATTCCTTATCTTCCTGAGTTTAAGAAGGTGCAGGTCAAGAGAAGGGTTTTATGTAAGGATAGAGTATACTAACATGTTTGTAGCCTGCAAAGAAGAAACAAATCAAGAGGCAAGAATTGAAAGAGCAAGAGAGTGGGGATAATGGAAGAGCAGACTCCAGGAGGTGACAGGAGAGGAGGGCAGTTGAACAGATGAGCTTATAAACACAAGGGACATCTTATCCCCTAGGATAAAGGGAGAGAGAAAGACAACCTAGACAGAAGATAGACAGGCAAGTGAAGACCCTGAGGTAAAGATAAGCTTGACACAGTGATACTGCCTTGCTTGGACCTTTTAAGAAAAGCAGGATGTCAGGGCCAGCCAAGTGGCTCAGTCGGTTAAGAGCTCGCTCAGGAGTGTGAGCTGAGTTCTCAGCAACAGCAGTTCAATGCCCAGCCCAAGCTGAGCTGCCAACAGGTGGCAGGAGGGCTCAGCTAAAAAAAAAAAAAAAAAAAAAGAAAGAAAAGCAGGATGTCTAATCACAGACACTTTGTTCCTCTGTCATCTCTCTCACTGACCTACACACACAGTGGTCTCCTGGCCATATCTTGAACATGCCAAACTTTTCTTTGTCTGGGATCCTTTTTGTCCTTGCAGCTTCCTCTGATTGAAATGGCCTCTTCTAGATCTCTGTGTGGATGAATCTTTTGTCCTCGGTCCCAGCTTAATTATCACCACCTCAGAGAGTCCTTCTGATAATGGAGACCCAACCTCTTTGTCACTCTCTATCCCATCATTCTCTCTTATTTCCTTCATACCATTATTATAAAGTATTTTGATTAGTTGTTTGTGCATTTACTATCAGTGTCCTTCAACCACAACAGGAATTCTATAGGCTCAGGGACTTGATACATCATCTCATTTACCACATACTCCAATACTTAAAATAGACCTTATATCAGAGTAGGCAGTGAGGGAATATTTACTGCACTCATAAATCAGGGAATGAGTGATGTGCTATGGAGAAATTTAGAGCAATAATTCTATTACTGATGTTCACAAATATTTATTCATTTATGGAAGAATATTTTCCATGTATTAATGTGCCAGAACCTATGTTTAACTCAAAAGGGGGTATTCAATCTATAAGAATCCTAGTTCCCTGCCTTATAGAAGCTCAGTTTATGAGGGAAACAGATGAATACAGACCATTATAATACAATGAGGTAAGGCCTATAATAGCAATTATAATGCAATGGGGTTCAGAACTGAGGACTATGAGAGCACATAATAAAGTGCTCCTGACATAAGCAAGGTAAAACAGGAAAACAATTCTACTAGAGTGCTGAGGGCAGGTATGGCCCTTTAGAGTTTGCCATGTCATCATAGAGGGTGAGAAGTAGCCATGAGGTAGAAAAGATGGGAAGCATATATAACTCCCCCGAGCCGTTCTTCATTGAAAGTAAAGAATAAGCTAAGGTATAAATTTAGCAGGAGACAGGACCAAGGGAAGGATTCTGAGCATGTCTCTAGTTGAGGGAATAGAAAAGAGGTGAAGAGAAGATCTGGAAAAGAGAAAAACACTTTAAACAGGATAAACCTCAAAAGAGTCAAAAGAGAATAGCAGTTACAATCAGAGAGGAGGAGGAGAACTCATCCTATAAGACAGGCGAAAAGAAGATAGTAGTTAGTACCGTTGAAGGTAAATCTAAAAATGGAGGGAGACGAGTCTAACAAGCATAAGCTAAATAGTTCTATTTTCTCCATGAAGCATGAGCTAGACGATCTGCCAATATTGGCTGGTGAGAGAGAGGCTGAGGGGCAGGGAAGGAGGAGAATTTTATTGGCTGATAATTGGTGTGCAATATTGCTGCTCTGTGCTACATTTTCACTGATTTCTGAAGTGAAAAATTTGTCCTTATATCTCTCTTGAAATCTACGCGGAAACTAGTGGCACACTGTCCACATGGGGGACAGAACACCAAGTGACAATAGCATCATCACACTAATGGAATCGTCATTTCTGCATCTGCAATTTTTAAAAACATTAGCTAATTAATTAGCTCAATGATTACTTTATTCCTGTAGGTATATGTGTACAAGAACTACTTTTTTGTGTGTCTCCTTTGAGGCAAAGACACAAGAGATTTTGTCTCAGTGGGAATGTTGTGGTAAATTACATTTGCTGTAAATAAGTGACATTTTTAGAAAGTAATGAGTTCCACTGAATTTATCCTGAGGAGAAAAATAAAAATGCAAAGCTAAATAAGAGATTCCCAGAATCAGGCTGAAAATTCATAATAAGCCTGAAAACATAGTTGCTGCTCATTCTGGCTTTCTGAGGGTACTGGAGGGAAATAGCTCTAACTTTACAGAAAATATTGGGCTGGAACGAAAATAAAGGTGTGCTGCACATCTCAAGACCACAGTGTCTCACTGCTTGGCACGTATACCAAAAGGAGTTACCTCCCACTCAGGTTCCATAAGGAAAATCATTGTTCCAGTAACTGGTTGAGCAATACCAATTTGCCCAAAGTGGGAAATCAAGCAAAAACTGCTTTCCTCTCAGAACAATCAATGACAAGGTGAAAGAAATAGGTGATTGTGTACATGCTCCCAGCAGGACATTTTTGCCTGATTAAATGACCTTTCCAATGGAGTGACGCATCTAATGGCAGTGACAGACCATTTCATCTCCTACAGTGGGTTTAACCACAGTATCACCAACTTTTCCTGAAGAGCTTATGTCCTTTCCTTCTTCACCAAGTCTTTTGATGGAGTTAGTGGAACTGGCAGCAGGAGTTAAGGTGGAAGCAGTATTTACATCTCAGCTCCAACCCTTGCCAACTGTGTGACCCTAGGCAAGACACTCACTCTTTAAATTCATAAGTTTGGTGTGATAATTAAGTTAGGTTATACTATGAGGCACTTAGCACCATGTAGATAATACACTTGGCACACACTCGCATTGTTAAGTGACCTATAATTGTTAGTCTTTATTGTTGCTATGATGATGATAATTGCTGTGGTTTTAATGGTTTTGGAGATGATGCCAGTGAAGGTCTGAGGCAAGAGAAATAATTATAAGTGACTAATAGGTGACAGCAGTGGCTGGGAATCTCAAATCCTACCCAAGAACAACCCTATAAGTCTTGATGAGACACATATAGTCAACTGGTTTGAAGATTAATCAGGAAAGTCTTCAACACAATGAACCTGCTCTAATCAATCAGCCTCATTCTTCCTTTTCAGAAGGCTAACTCACCGTAGAGCCATAGGATCTCATGTTTAGAAGGAAACAAGAAAACCAAAACCATCTACTCAGTTGATGCCATAATCTACTCTACAACCTCAGCGAAGTGGTTGCTAGTGTTTACTTGATGCTTGAGTGATAGAGGATGCATTACTTTGAAGGCAGCTTTAGACAACTCTCATTGAAATGTGTTCCTTATATTAAATACCAAATTTCCACTCATTTGCCTTAGTTTTTCTTGAAGACAGATGAACCAGTTTAATCCTACTTCTATAGAAGAGTCCCTTCATGTATGAAGACAATACTCAACCCCTGGGCTCAAGCATCTTTTCTTCCTCAGGTTAAACATACCTGGATCTGCCAGTCAACATTCATTTTTTATGTTAGATGCTTCAGTCTCTTTGTCTTTTTCATAGCTCATCTCTAAACATGTTGTAACTTGCCTAATCAGCTAACCTTTAAAAAGCTTATCATTCACAACTGAATGGAACCACCCCAGCTCGCACAGTCGGCTGGGCAAGTGAAGATGGCAGCCAAGAGGGAGCCTCCTCCACTGGGGGATGGCTTTGAGGAGTAGTGGGGGCAGGAGGATGGAGAGGACCTGTTCATCAGCACTGTCTCCACCCTAGATGCAAGGCCATCATCTCCAGAACCATCTAGTCTTCTTACAGAAGATATTTGTACAAACTCCAATAGGCTAAAAACTGTAGGAGTTGTGCTAAATTATGACAGGAAGGATTTTTTTATTGTTGTTTCAGAAGTCACAGAAGTTTCTCTGGACAGTCCAGAAAGCAATCCTATCCTCTCCTCAGAACCTTCTCCTGCAGTCACATCTGCGACCGTTACTCCAATCATTGCTCCCAGAATTAAATCAAAGAATATGTCTGCTCCTGTGATCTTTGATAGGTCTAGAGAGGAGGTTGAAGAAGCAAATGGAAATGTTTTTAATAAAGAAATTGGTGTATCTGGTACAGAGAAAGATGGTGATGGTGTGAATGCTTACATGGCACACAGAGTAACAACAAAGATGTCTCTTTCCATGTTCAGTAGGAGTGAATTTTTAGTTAAAAGGAGATTTGATGGCTTTCTTGGTTTGCACAGCAAGTTAGCAAGCATTTACGTGTTGGTTATACCGTGCCACCAGCTGCAGAAAAGAGTATAGTAGGCTTGACCAAGGTCAAAGTGGACAAAGAAGATTGAACATCATTCACTGAATTTGTAGAAAAATGCAGAGGAGCTCTTGAAAGGGATCTTCAAAGAACAGTAAAGCATTCAGTTTTACTGCAGGATCCTGACTTAAGGCAGTTCTTGGAAAGTTCAAGGCTGCCAAGAACAGCACATACGCAGGCTGAGTGGAGCAGGAACATTGAGGATGGTGAACAAGGCTGCTGATGCTGTCCACAAAATGACAATCAAGATGAATGAATCGGGTGCATGGTTGGAAGAAGGGCAGCAGCAATTTGAAAATGTGGATCAGCAACTTAGGAAACTTCATACCAGTGTTGAAACCTTGGTCTGTCATAGAAAAGAGCTTTCCGTCAACACAGCTGCCTCTGCTAAAAGTGCTGCCATGCTAGGTAATTCTGAGGATCATACTGCTTTATCCAGAGTTTTGTCTCAGCTTGCATAGGTGGAGAAGATAGACCAGTTACATCAAGAACACGATTTTGCTGACTTTTTTATGTTTTCAGTACTACTTAGTGACTTCATTTGTCTTATGGCTACAGGAAAAGGTGTGTTTGACCATTGAATGAAGTACTGGCAGAAATGAGAAGACGCTCAAATTAATTTGCTCAAAAAATGTGAAACTGAGGCAAAAATGCTGGTTGCTAACAAGCCAGATAAAATATAGTAATAAGAGACTGGGAGGCAAAAGTGCAACAAGGAGAAAGAGATTTTGAACAGACCTCTAAAAAAATTTAAAAAGAAGTGGGAAGATTTGAGAAAGATATGATCAATTTGGTTTTATTTAATAACATAAATATATCAATAGCATTTGCACAGTGCTTTACAGTTTATAAAGCACCTCCTTTTCTTAAAATCGATATTATCGTCTGGTGAAAAACTAACTAAGAGCAGTCAGCTGATTTTTCTGTAAGTCTTATGGCTGGTAATTAATAGGCCTGGGCAAGATTCAAACTCTGGACTTGTGCTTAACCCTCTTCTCATCTTCCATGCTGACTCTAACACACTCAGTTGATCTTTGTCTGCCATAGGATCCCACAGTATTCTTGATGCTAGGAAAAATGAAATGTTTAGGTCCAATGCCATGGGTAAATTTACCTGATTATGGACAGAGATATGTTTCATCACCTGAGAAATCAAGAAGGATACCAAAACAAAAGTGTAGGAAGCAATGAGTTTGGGAAAGTAAGAACAGGAAAACAAACAAACAAACAAACAAAAGGTAAGTATAATGATTGAACACACAAGAAAAGAACTCAAAAGAAAAACCAGAATAGAAATTAAGTGATAGCATAGGAGAGAGCAAGAAAAGACAGTGAGACAGAGTAAAATAAAATGAGTATATTAAAAAATAAAAAAGCAACAACAAACACATTATCCCAAAGCCCGCAGGTGCCAGCAATTCAAACAAACATATAGCAATTAACAGAATTAACACAGCCTTAAATAGCTTGGCTCACCAGATGTGGACTCCTATCAGGGTTCTACAAAATGTAAAGTTATTACAGATTAAACCATTAATCATCTGTTCAGAGACTAACTCTGGCTGCAAAATCCCATTCGGTTTTAAATGGCTGATAATCACAAAGAGACGGTGACGGTAATGTGCCTAATGGGTTCTTCTACCCGATCCTTTTTCCTTTAAATATGTGTTCTCTCTCACTTCTCCTGCTTTTCCTTCTCTATTAGAGAGGCCATGAGAACAGACAGGTGAGATCAACCACTCTGTCCCAGAGGTCTCAGCGGCACTTGAGCTTCTCCATAGGAAAATGAAAAGTCCGGTGGAGAACCAACATATCAGGGGAGAAGTAACAGATTGGGGAGAATGGAGGATGGTGTAGAAAGCACCAAATGAAACAACACAGAAAACCCCAACACATAGGAGGATATTGTGATGGGCTCCAGTAAGCTCCCTGATCCTGGTGAGTCTGATAGAAACACTGTCCATGCAATTCAGTCCTGACTTGGCTTTCCTCTACTGTACTGTGCTTCATCCATCAATAATAGTTCGGTAAAGTCAAGGACACAGGAAAAGAAAAAAGGTGTGCCCTGACAGGGAGGGTCTTGGAAACTGAAATTGGAGTCAGAAGAAAGCGCTTTTCCGCAGGAATTTTAAGATTCAGAGAGGTCCAACATAAAGCCAGTGGCCCACGCTTCCAAGCCCTGCTCCTCAAACTCCTAGGACACAAATATACATCAGGGGAAGGTAGTAGATGGACTAAAATCAGTCCTCAAGTCCTCAAGGAATTAAAGCCTGATGCACAAGATGCCAATCTGAACGTGTCATTCTACTACTTAAGATCCTTCCATGGCTCCCCATTACCTAGAAAACCGAAGTCCAAGGGTGTAGCACGAAATAAAGCTCTCTATGACAGGCCCTCCTAACTTTAAGCTACATTTTAAGAACTCCTCATCCTATATTTTGTGCCCAGACATTAGCAAACTGTAGATTTCTCACCCAGGTACCATGATGTGTCCCATCTCCTTGTCTTTGTGCATGCTGCCTCATCATCCCAAGGCCCCACTCCCTCCACTCTTCCCTGTTCACTTCCATCCATCCACAAGCCTCACCTTGGGCACTGTCTCCAGTTTCCTGAAACCCAGGATATGTTAAGTACTCAGCAGTCCCATTGCACCTGAAAATGCCTCTTTTTGTATATTAACTGCCTTTAATTGAACCTATATCTGTGTGTCTGTCTTCTCCATTAGCTGTGAGGTCCTCTAAGGTGGAAACTGTGCCTGATTCATCTTTGTATCTCATCACAGCCCTAGAACACTGTGGGTTTTCAGTATATGAGGTCGGACAATTAAGTTTGCGAATTCATCCTAGAAAAAGTGCTCTATACTTCATTGCTGAATATCACTAGTGACCTTCGAAGTACTCCCCTTGGGAAGCTATGCACCAATACCAGCACCTAGTCCACCCTTCAAAGCAACTTTGGAACTCTTTCTGGAATGGCCTTCAGAGCTGTCGTTGTATTACCGTTGATGTCCTGAATGTCATCAAAATGTCTTCCTTTTAATATTTCCTTTATTTTCCGGTAAAGAAAGAAGTCATTTGCGGCCAGATCAGGTGAGTAAGGAGGGTGTTCCAATACAGTTATTTGTTTACTGGCTAAAAGCTCCCTCACAGACAGTGCCGTGTGAGCTGGTGCATTGTCATGATGCAAAAGCCATGAACTTGGCAAAAAGTTCAGGTCGTTCTCGTCTAACTTTTTCATGCAGCCTTTTCAACACTTCCAAATAGTAAACTTTGTGAACTGTTTGTCCAGTTGGTACAAATTCATAATAAATAGTCCCTCTGATATTAAAAAGGGTTAGCAACATCATTGTAACAAATTTGTGAACTTAATTGTCAGACCTCATACATCCGTTAATCTATTGTAAATTTCAGATTTCAGAATTCTATAAGGTTAGCTCATTCATTTATTCATTTATTACAGACTTATTTATTGAATGCATTATTTTATGCCAGGCACTCTTGTAGGTACTGACGAAACACCTGTGAACAGATGAGGCCTCTTTCCTCATGGAGCTCACATTTTAATTGAAAGGAGATTGACAGTTGTCAAATAAATGAATTTCAGAAGGCCACAAGCTAGGTAATGACTGAGGGTGGGTGGGATGGGTTATCCCTATTTCAGCAAAAGTGAGAGAATTTTACTGGGGCAAACCTCACAATAAGGTTGGGGTTTCTTTTTCCCTATAGGCATTGATTCCCTAATATGGAAAACATAGAAATATTTGCACATGTAAATACATATTCACTTATGCTTACAATTGTATTTATAAACTGTTTTATGAGATGTATCACATAATCCTTAATAATAATCATAGAGAAACATCACTGTATATTTCTGCATGGCTTCACTTTTGTGTATATTTTCATTTGTTCTTAAGAAGAAACACAACAAATGTTTTATTATCTGTTACAGGTTAGGAAACTGATGCTCAGATAAGATGAAGGGCTTATTCTAGTCGATAGAGTCAGTGTTAAAGCTGGTTATTTCCAACCAGATTTCCTGATCCTAAACCCAGTGTTCTTTTCATTATACTATGATTCCTCCCTCGAAGTCTTTCCAGTACAGTTCTTCCTAGACAAAGTTCCTACTCATTTCTCTTAGCCTTGCTGAGCCTTCCTATGTAATACTTCTCTCATATCCCAGAGCTGGGGTCAGGGACGGAAGGTTCTGAAAGATTCAACTATTCAACTATTGCTATATCAAGATGTTCTCTAGTGAGCCCAAGAAAATCACGTGGTCAATAGTGCCTAAGGGCCAGCAGAGTGGCACATTGGTTAAGAGCTGGCTTGTGACGCCAGCAGCCCCGGTTTGGATCCCACATATGAGAGCAGTGACACTTCCCTCTACAGCTAAGATGGTGAACAACAGCTCCACCTGGAGCTGGGCTGCTGTGAGTCCCCTGGACGGCATAGCTGCAGCCCCTGCTGCAGTGGGCTGCCATAGGCTACAGTGAGTGGCCGGCAGCCAGTGTGAGTGGCTGGCAGCTGGTGTGAGCTGCCAAGAGCCGCTGTGAGGGGCCATTCAGAGGCCGGTGACTGAGTATGCCCCACCTGAGAAGAGTGCAATGACGATACCAACATGGGCCAGTGAAGCAACATCCTCCACAACTAGACTGAAGATCAAAAGGACAGCAATTTGTCTGTTCCCCCTTCCCTGGTTCCCCAATGCAGTTCCCCCTCTCCCAATTCCCCAATAAAATCTTTTTAAAAAAAATAGTGCCTAAGAACAATTATCTAAAAGCTATTTATTAATTTACAAACATGTGATTTCACTCAGCAAATATTTATTGAGAGCCCACTAGGTACAGAGAAGCATTCTAGGATCTGGGAACTCAACAAAAACAAAAAAAACCAGACATGTTAAAACATGAAGAGGAATAAGATGCTGGCTTTGTGATGTTTAATCGGGCATAAATCTAGCATTGACAACAGGGGTGTGTGGAGAACCACAATAGTCTGATGATGATCTGGATACCCTTTGTTGTGGCTTTTACAGTGATGTCAAATTAGAAAGTGTACACACAGGTGAAATCACACCCATTTGGGCTCAATCACAGAGACAGACCTTAGTGTCAATGATCTGAAAGAGAAGCCCCATAGGCCCTTTACAATGTCCCCATTTTGAAGAAAATAACATAAAAGCACCTGGCTCAGTTTAAGGTAATTTAGAGCCACAAATGGCAAGAGGAGACAGAAAAAGGAAGACAGAGATAGGGCAGGGAAGGAGCAATTTTAAAATAACTGGAGACTGTCCTAAAGGTAAATAGTTAGCATGGGTAAGTAGGAGTTATCAAGGAGCCAAATCTTCCACATACCAGCAGAAGATTTTGCTGTTTACTAAATTGTCAAAGAGAAATACTGAGAACAAGAGAATTTCCCAGACCTGCTCATGGAAAAGTGAATTGTAATGATTCAGTGGAAAGAAAGAATATTCCAGGACTACATTACACTCATAGGTATCTGTTTCAGACTCGCAGAGAAATGAGAAAACCTCCAAGTCCCTTAGGAAGACTGTATATATAATACTATACATGTATGTAAAGGAGAGATGGGGCAAAAGTTAATCAAGTTCTCATTTTTCCTACCATTCCCCCCCACGTTTTGGACTTTCTTTTTTCTAATTGATCTGGATTTAAATACAGATTCATGTTTTCATGTTGCTAACTCAGGTATCTGTATATTTTTTATTTCTAATAACTGTTATTGACACTGTTTTTCAGAACTGCCTTTAAGTTTTAAGCAATTATTGGATTGTTGGAAAAGTCGTGATATACTTTTTCCATGTTTTTCATTGCAAAAATGCGTTATGACTTTTCTGACAACCCAATAAGTGACTTTTGAAGCTGACTGCTCTCTACCTGGGTAGAGAGAGAGAGAGAGAGAGAGAGAGAGAGAGAGAGAGAGAGAGAGACAGGTGGGGGGGGCGGCTTTTATTTACTTTAGCTTCTTCAAGTATACAGTCATTAGAGGTATCTTCATGTTTTTATGAGGCTTGTTTCAAAATGTTCAAGAACATCTTTCTGACTGACATTTTTGGGAAATTGCTCCTTTGTCTCCAAATACATAATTGAGAGATGGCTCAATATAATCAGAAAAAGCTGGTTCTACAGGCCTAGATCCTGTCTGGGAGAAACTCCATGCTCAGGGCTGTTTCACTACAAAAATGGATAAGTTCTCCACTGCAATCAATGTCTCACTCATTCCGGAACCACACACGTGGTAACAGAATGTTCCTATCTGTTTCTGATGAGCGTGCAATGCCAAGACTGCGATTTAACAGTGTGTAAGAGCCTTTCAGAGTTCATTAGATACTGGGTAGCTTATACCTTTATTCTATCCAAATGAGAGTAAATCTCCAGGAAGAAGTGCTCTATGTCACTGCAATTCCTTTAGGAATGACCAGTGTAGTTAGTCAGCAGAAGCCTAGGTAATGTTCAGAAGAGAGAGGAAAACACTCTTTGGGTTCTCCTTCAGACCAAGAACATTACAAAGCTGTAAGTAGATTTTTCCCTCCTTTGTCATGTCTCTTTTTCCTAACCTTTCTTCTCAATTCATACATGGTTTATTGCAGCAATGCCCAGCTCAAACATTAACTTTTCTCCGAAACTGACTCCCCACTAAAAAGTATATGTTTCCTCTACTCAATTAGAATATTTAGTCTTCAGCACTAAACACATAGTATTTGGATCTATAACTGTTCACTTTACCGATCTCATCTCCCTTCCTGAATTATAAAGTCTGCTTCGAGTGCAAAGACTGTGGCTTATAAAGAGACACTAAGTTTAGTTATAGCACACACACAAAAATGTACCCAATGGTTATTTGATAGATTTATCCATTCAATCAATACTTAGTCAGTACCTATTATATACCAGGCATAACAGGCGCAACTCCTGTCTGGACATGGCTTACAATGGAATGGTGTGAATGAATACGTGTGCAATACCATCTCATATATCACTGATGTTCAGCAAATTTCAAATAACCATAATAAGAAGAAAACATGTGTCCTGAAAGAAGGCTTATAACATGTCACAGGGATCTTTATCTACAAGAAAGAACAGTGCTAGCAGCTTGAAAATTTCCCCCAGGGTACAGCTATCTTAGGAAATCAAGGTTAGCTTAGATTAAACAACAATGTGCAGCATACTTCTCTGATGACACAGTGTTCTGAAAGAATTCTACCAAATCAAGTCTGATTCTTCTTGCCTCAACAATTGACCTTAGAGATTGAACTTACACTTGACTGAAGCTCCTTGGATCCCAGACACAAGTCTCAGCACATCAGCGACAATAGTAATAAATGAGTAATGGCAAAGCCCCACCACTTTCTCACAGCTACAAGCTTTCAGGGAAAAAATAAAATAAAAAAGATGGGGAAGGGAAAAGCCAGTCTTCTGGGCCTTCATGTTTCATTCTGAGAATTTCCCTTCATCTCCAATAATGAGACTCTTGGGAACACTAAGCTTGGCCAAGGTAAAATAATATATATGTTATGTGTTAAGTCAAGACACACAACCACAAATTGAGCCATTTTTAGCTGGAGCTTCCCTCTGTGCCAAATCAAAGGCACAAAAATCAAACTTTACATACATCTAGTTCCTTATGATTTCAAAGTCCTTTCATCTGCGCTATTTTATTTAATTTACAAACCACAACTACTTGTGACATAAGGTTCCCATTAGATGGATGAGAAACTAGAACAGAACACTTTAGTGGGAAACCCAAGGTCATGCAACCAGATTAAGCTCTGACCCAAACCTACGAATCTCCTTCCAAGCCTGAAGTCTTTTCTGCTACCACCTATGGCCTCGTAGAATAGATTAGATAACAGAGCCAGTCATTGACCTGGAAAATTCATTTGTTCTTAGTCAGTCGGTGCATTAAATAGAGTAAGTGAACTTTACCTCTTTAAGACAGCCCATGAAGTTGTTGCTGACAGGTGAGCCTGGCAAATCAGCTGTACTTGGGCTCCCTCCCACGTAGAAGAAGTCATCTGAGCCCAGCATGGTGTAGTCCTCTTGAGTGTAGCCCGTCGTCGTAAGGATGCCGTCCACAGAGATTGTCACCTGGTGGAGAGACATAGGGACAAAAAAAAAAAAAAATCCCAACAATGACCTTACAGTCGTATCACAATCCGGTGGCTTCCCCCACCTGTGGCTTCGCTTTCATTAAGATTTTGGTGATGTGTTCTGTCTAATTTGGTTTGATTTTGATATGTGCAGCCAAGTTCCATTTTCTGGTCTGCCTTCTCTGTGGCCCAAGCCTCCAGCATCCCCTGAAGACTCCTGGGAGATTTTGTTGGAACTACCAAGCTGAGCAACTAGCTCTACCCATTGCACTCTTTACTTAGTCAGGCTAGAAAATGGAACTATCCTCAGATGACATCACTTGTCTCAGTTCATTGGTAAAATGATCACTTATTTTTTTACTGATTGTTAATTATGGCGGTAGTGAAAAACAGCAAAGAAGACATTTGATGATGGGTTTGTTCGGGGTTGATCTTTGGTTATTTATGGGTTTTTTTTTCCTTTTTTCTTTTCTTTTTTTATTTGTTTCTTTTTGGACTCACACCACACTGACAAACATGCATTCAGGGAGGGAAGAAGGAGAGTCTTGATTTTGATATGTCATGGATGATACATGCCATGGACTTCCCCAGGATACAAACCCCTACCTTCCGTTCACTGCCATCACCACCGCCAAGAGAAGAAATGACCCAAACCAAAAAAGGAAACTCAAAAAAAAAAAAAAAAAAAAGGAATGATGAGGAATAATAATAATAATAATAATAATAATGCCCATGAGGAAGGAAGAGCACCCATACACCCAACATCCAAGAAAGGAGCAGAGAGCAGAGAGAAGAGATGGGGCTTCAAAGCATGCACTCACCATACGCTGACACACCCATGCAAAAATTATCTGGGGCCAACAGAGAAGGCGGCAGAAAAAAGGTAGGGAAGTGGGAAAGGATGAGGAAAATTAAAGGAAAGAATCAAAATCCACTTCACTCTTACATGCACGGCACAAACTGAAAAACAAGATGGAAGTGGGGGAAAAAAAAAAAACACTCAAAACTAAAAGGTAGTCATTCCCCTGCCTGCCACCTCCCTCATTAAAAAAAAAGAAAAGAAAAAGTCCAAACCCAACCCCAAAATACATGAAGTATGAGAGGAGAACAAAAAAGAATGGAGACAAAAACGAGAGCGAGAAGAAAGTGGAATTGGGTTGATAATTGGTAGGTTGTTAGTAACAAGGAGGAAAATGAGGGAACAAATTCTGATGCCAATGGGGAAATCCACGAGACAGGAACATGCCATGCAGAGTTTGTACGGAGAACACAATGGCGCAGCTCCCTTTGGCCACAAAGGGGAGTAAGGTGAAAGAAAAGAACGGAAGAGTATAGGAGGCAGAGCACTTTCCTCCCCAGATCACCTGTGGCAGCCTGGGCCACATAAAAGAAAGAAAACAGGGATTAAGGAGTGGGGGTAGTAAAAGAAAGGAGGAAGAGTGAGAGGGATAGGAAGATACGGAGATCAGAAAAGTCCTTAATATAAATCCTGTCATCCCTAGTCTGTGACTTGAAAGTTGCAAAACAAGAAAACAAAACAAAACAAATTTAGCTAAATGGAGACACTTTCCTTAAATATATAATATTTATATTTTTTGGAAGGAAACCGTTCCAACCAAACTGGTCCAAATATCATTTGCAAGACAGGTGTGTCCCTCCCTTTTTTAAAGAAAAAGAAAAACTTGCATTTAATTCAACAAAAATTTTAAAAGAAGAAACAAGTCTAAAGAGGATAAAAGGGGGGTTGGGGAAGGAAAAGGGGGGCAACACACGGCAAACCCAAAAAAAGAGACAATAAGAATGATATCTACCAGACAATGTAGTTTGTTTACCATAGCGTGTCCGATGCCTGAGTGCTTTGCGGAAAAGGGGGAAGAAAGGAAATTAAAAATTGTGAACAGAACGATTGTTAATTAAAAAAACTAAAAAACAAAGATGAGTCGTTAGGGTGTTAGTACATTAGTCGGTTAGTAAAATGACACATTGCATGAATGATCTTGTGTTAGTTTTTCAAAAAAAAGGCACCCAACACAGAAAAGGAGAGTGGGGGAGACAATGAGACCAGGACTCTATGGAAAACCTCCGCACCTGCGGCACAGCCAAGAAAGGAGGTGCAGTCTACCTTGTCAGTTTAACTCCCCGTTTCTTCCAAATACCCCTCAGAACCACCTCACCCCAGTTAGAATTAGCATCATACTTACTTTCCAAGGGCTCTTCTGAATGAACACCACCCCCTTACCTGTCCCACCCTCTAGCACATACGTTTTCCACCTGTCCTGAAAGAAAAGACCCCCAAAGTTTATCGTTCCACACGTAGGTAAATGGATAGAGCAAAAATACCAATACATTGGGCGTTTGTTTTTCCACATCTGACTGACTCTAAGCATGGACGATCATGACTTTCTGCTAGAATGGAAAGACCTGAAAATGTTTACAGGTCATGTCTAGCGTAGGAAGGCACCTGACTCTGGGTTTCCACAGGTAACGCAAGATCCGTGAGCCCACTGACCTTGGATGGATTTGTGTGGCAGGAAGGGAGCAGCGTCCTCTTTCCTTTCCTCTCAGTTTACAATAACCATGTGGTTAGAATGCATCAAAATAGTTGGGAGTCTTCTCTATTATCCAATGAAGTTATTATTATTTTACTTTGCTAGAATGCTTCCTGTTGGAATCACTGTCTCCTCCCCCCCCCCCATTTCTCTTTAAGAATGCTTCTCAAGCTTTTTAGCAATTTCTTGTACGGATAGCAGAGAGGATGGGCAGGTTGAACATAAAAAAGGCCCTGCAATGAGTCTGCTCCTTGCTGTTTTCCAAGGCTGAGATGCCAACACACCCTGGGTGGAGAGGCTGAAAGGCTGGAAGACAGTTTTGTGATTGTGATTTGACAAAAGTGGCATATCCAGTAATTCATGTGATGGTCATGATCTTGGACTCAGGAAAGGTCATGGACCAAAAAAAAACCACAAAACCAAAAAAACGAAAAACCAAAGCAAAACCTAAAACTCCCCACAAAAATATCTTGGCCCCTAATCCTAGCTATGGTTTGGAACAGACAGTCCCCATTCCTTCCTTTAATCAGAGCTCCCAGTAAAGTACCTGGCCATGGCCCTGACTTGGCTCAAAGGCAGAACCATGAAGAGATGACCATGTAGGAAGCAATGGGGAAAGTTCTGCTCTATTTGGTAATGAACTCCAAGTAAGCTTTCCTCAAATGAATTTTTGCATAGAAGCCATTTAACCTTACCAAAACGTTAGATGGAACTGTCATAAGCTTGTTATCAAATATTTATGAAGCAATTTACTGTTTAACTGAAATAGACAGGGTCTTCCCACCCCTTCAAATGTATCCTAGGAAACTAAAAAAGATGTTATAAATGTATTTTTAATGGGCAAAATAATGTTAGATGATTCAGCATTGAAAGGATTACATTTACAAAATCAGATCTGCTTTTCAGAGATTTCCCTCTTTCAATAAATTGCATTTGTATAAAAAATGCAGTTAGGATTTCAGTGAGGTGTCATCTTAGGGGCACTTTTTCTACAACATTCATACTCCCTCTGCCAAGAAATGTCCCAACACCCTAGGGCCTCTTAGCTTTGTCTAGAGCTGAGAGCTTTGCTTAGCTGCATCCTTGGTGACAAATAGACATATTCACCTTTGTGCCAAAATACTCGGCCTGTAAATTGTGTGCATATCACAGCGAGTCTAGCACCCAGACCATGGATGAGCTCATAATCCTCTGAAACATCAAGTACTTTGCATATTTAGCCACCACACATGGCTGGGGAGGACTGTAATCATCATTTCACAAAATGGTGGTGTAAACAGGTCAAATGGCTTGTCCGATGGCAGAGAGGAGCTGGGTTATAGAACTTAGAAAAGAAACCCTCCAGGGTTGCTTTCCTCTGCTTACTCTGATGAAACAGTACAACCAATATCTGAATTACAGTGTGGTTTATTCCCCTTCTCAATTAAAGGACTGAATTGGAGCCCGATTCTATTTTAGAAAAGTGTTTTTTAATAGAAATAAAAGTGAGCCTTTCTCTGGCTAATTGGACTCATTTCTAGAATGGCAAGGAAATATGTGGGGTGAGACAGAGTTAGAGAAACAGATTGGTTGGGGACAACTGCAAACTGAATCTGATCCCCAGGTCATGAGAATTCTCCCCTTCACTGACTAATGCCTAAAAGATGGCACTGTATGTACCTGCCAGTCAAAACTGGCAAAAAGCCATAGTTCACTTTTTGGCCTGGTCTCAGCAACTGAAACATACCAAGCCCTTATATGTTAGGAAATGGAAATTTGATTTAGGCTCCCTTGACAGTTGAGAAGTTCTCTTCTGAGTCAGTACAGATGGGGGATGATGAAGCAAAACATCAGAAATAGGGTTCTTTGGCCTTGGAGAAAAAACACAGAACAGCGATTCCAAAATGTCCAATCCATGTCTATTAAGATGACTGGATACTCTCAGGCTTGTGCTATATAGAGACCTCACCACAGACAAAAGTAGAATCTCCCAACCAGGTGGCCTTCCTGACGTGCCTATGCATGGAAATGGGTATTTCAAATATTGTTATTTCCAATATGTGTGAGCCTTCTCCATTTATTTTGCACTATTGAGGAGTTACACTTTTATCAGACAGAAAACATACACAAACACCTGTCAGTTCTTATGCTTTCATATTTACATTAGATGGTCTAAATCAATCAAATTGCTGAAGAAAATTTGATAAGCACTTTCTGGAAATTTGCATAATGTTTTCTGATTAAACAATGAATGCTGTCCAACTGGGTTTAACAACAAATTCACATGAAGGAAAAACCAAATGCAAATAGCAACCCGGAAAAGGCAGTTTCAGCTCAGGCACAGACCTTGACTTTTATAGGAAAAGTTTTTTGTGTTTTTTTTTAAACTGATGAGGGCTGGTGTGGTATTATTATGATGATTAGTAGTTATAAAATTGAAGACAGCTTCACTTGGCTAAGGCTTTCTGAGAGTGTTGTCACCTGACGGAGTTGCCTGCTTAGCATCGGCAAGCGATGGGAGTTCTCAAGCACGGACAGAACCAGGAAAGGCTGCTCCAAAGTTGACTTTTTTATTTGGGTCCTTCCACTTTCCAGGCCTCCCAATCAACTGAAGAGTCTGGGAGGTAGAGACAGGGGCAACAAAGTAGGACCACCGCACCAAGGAACAGAAAAACAGAGGAATTCAGAAAGATTCCAGCTAATTCATCCCAAGGCTAGAGGTTCACATAACAACGGAAAACAATAAAATTGGGTAAAGGGTGATCAGTTAAAAAGGAAGAGAAAAAAGAAAGACTTTGGGAGAGGGGGGAATAAAAATTATGGCATCAGGGTAATGGCTAACTTAATTAAAAAAGAAAAACATATATTCAAAGAATGAGGAATATCTACCAAGCTATAGAAACAAAACGCTGTTGCTAATGGAATTTAACAACAATAATACAACAAAATTCAAATGTAATTAAGAAAATGATAATAAGGAGAGCCGAATAAACGGAATGAAAGCACTCATTATAACTTTTATTATCTACACAAATGAATGTTTTTCTTAAATAACAAGCACAAATGGAGAACTGAAGTATGGGGAGAAGCACAGTTTAATAATTTTCCTGGTGAAATTGCAAAGACTGGGAGAAAGTTAGACTTGGACAAACCCAAACCCGCGTCTACAGCCCCCAGCCCCTCTCCGCCTCACCCACCGTCTGCTTCACAACTACCTAGACTACCTAAGATGCACCTCCGGGCACTCTCTCCCCTCAGCATTACCTGCCGGAGGTTGCGCGTCACTTTGACATCGTGCCAGGCGTTGTCGTTGAATTTCCCGTTCACTGGCTCCACGATGGCCTCGAAGGCCCCGGACCCCAGGTTAATGACCAAGGAGACCGCGCCATCCTTCAGAGCCAGGTTGACATAGTCAGCCGACTTGCCCGTGTGCAGGATGAGCCCGTTACGCTGCCAGGTCTTAAAAGAGAGGGTGATTTCATCACTACTGCTCTGGATGGGGTTCTGAGACAGGTCGTAGCACAGGTACTCGGAGCCTCGGAAAGTGGCCACGTTCTCCTCTCGAGCTGCAAGGAGAAAAAAAGAAAAGAAGGAAAAAAAAAAGAGGAAAGCAATCAACGTTGGCTGGCATGAGTCAGATCTCTGCAAATACCAAAGAGAACACGCCCCCAGGGTGCTGCCCTTGCCAGTGGGCTGACACTGGTACCACACTCCCCGCCACTCTTTTACAAGACTGATATCCAAGTGTCAGGGAAACTAGCAGAGAAAGAAACTGCAGAGAAGCTATATGTCCATACAAGGGTAGAAGACCAGCATGATGGTGCTTCGAATTTCCTCAGACAAAAAACCTGAAGGGAAATGTCATGTAAAAATGGTCAAGTGAGGTTTACATTGCTTTTGCATCAGTGATGGCTTTTAAATGCTTGTAGAGGAGCTGGTTTAGAATGGATAATTAACTGTTCTGACAAAGTGTTCTTTAGCTCTGGGTAACACTTATTGACCAAAAAAATAAAAATCAATTACCCTGAAAGATTTGACTCTGATTTCTATCCATCAATACCCCACTAACTTTGGTTTCTATGGTAGAGTCCTAAGCCCAGGGGAAGATGACTGGATTATTAAATAGGAGCTTGTACCTGAGAAGGTGATCAAGCAGAGGACAAGGAAACAGAATGAAATTTGGTAATATTCTCTGCCTAAGAGAGCAATACCTCCCTTAGACTCCAAGGGCGGGAGGCAGGGTATCTCCCGTTTTACATGGTCCTGGTCAGAGACCATCTCTCCCCATAGGCCTAAGAAACCACAAAGCCAAGACGGCATTCCACTGGAGCCAAATTCTCTTTCAAGGCCACATTCCAGGCACGGGGATCCCCAAGTCTGTTTCTAGGGTTTGTGCCGGCCTCTTCCCTGGATCCATTTTCTGAAGGCAAATCGTGCTGCCAATGTGCATTCCTCAAGGTCTGAGGGTTAGCCATGGGGGACTGTTTGCAGGGGTTTTGGCAGAGCTTGGCCTATGGATACATCTATTTCAGACCCCTTGTGATACAGGATGGGGCCAAAGATGGGAAGAGGAGGAGAACAGGCCACACGCTGAAGACCAGAGGGGCTGGTTCTCCCTATGCTAGCATTTCCCAGTGCAGAACTCTGAGGAATCCAAAAATTCTATATGTGAACCTGGCTGACAGGTCGCTTCAAAGGTATATTTGTCAAGGTAAGAGGATATATTTTATATTATCATTTGTTGCCTTGATGGATAATTTTGACACACGGTGTGCGGACTTCCATTTGTCCTCCTGCCAGGCAGCATGACTTAGAGTGGCCTACTTCATATCAGGATGGGCCGAAAGCTATCAAAAGCACCTCACTAATGGAAGTAAATGGGCAACAATATAAGGTTAGATATTCAGTTTCTCTCTAAGGAGTGGGGGCTACAAAACGAGGTTGAGGGAATTACACTTAGAACTACACTTCAACCTTATTAACCAAAGCCAATTTCACCTCAACTCCAATTCTTATCAACTATCACAGCCCTTGGTAAGTCACTAAAGTACAATGAAATAAGTATTTTCTCATCATGAGGTAAGAGCTGTAAAGGAATAACTCTTATAATGTGAGGAGATGACCACCCACTATGTACTATTTAAATTAATCATAGCATCATGACATTATTAAAACATGAATCTCAACTTCCTATTCCACACAGTTAAAGAGATGAAGTTGGTCCTGTGTGTTCTAGAGAGACTCTATGATATGTGTCTACCTGCATATTTCTGCATATACACACACTGGTATAAGCAAAAGGAATCTGTCTACTTGTAAGTGATCAGTGCCTCTTACACATATAAGCAGCAAGTACTACTCAGTATATAACCTATGCCTGATGCATTTTACCAAAAATAGCAAAAATGAAAATCATGAAGTAGAAATTTGATGCTATCTTTATGTTTAAAACAGATTCACCCAATTCCCCTAATGCCCTGTTTATTGTCATGATCTCTCCTCTCATTTCGGAAGAAATGACTGTGTTAAAATGCAGCTGGACAAGCCCTTGTCCAGTAGCCCTGGAGGTGACCCTGATCTAAGGGGAGAAGATGTTAAATCAAATGAAGTTATCACCACTAAGCTCCTTTCCTACAGGCACAAATGTGCACAGAGCCAACTACTATAGGTGTCCTTGGCACCACACATGGTATATTAATGGGTGTCTTCTTTAAACATTTAAGTTACTGAACTGAGATAAATGAGGAAGGAAAAGAGGCCTCTAAAGAGAAGCTTAAATGAATAGAGTACCCTTTAAGGGGGGAAGACTTGACACAGAACAGCAAGGCACCAGGATATTATTTCACGTACTCCGTGGTACGTAATACTTTTCATATAATTAGACCAAAGAGTCTGTCAAAATAATAAATTTTAGCACTAAAAGGGGTTTTAGAGATTGCCTGATTTAATGCCCTTGTTTTATTAAAGAAGAAACTGGAGACTCGGAATAAGTGAGTTGCCCAAGACCACAGTGAGTGTTATTCTAGATTTCTAGTAACCTCCGGACTGTTCTCTAAATATCAGTTACCTTTCCTTTGGCTCATCACTCTAGATATATGCCACATGTTCCTACTCTGCTTCTTAAAGGGCATGAACAATTTCATGGAGCCATGCATTGACTTACAAACCATCCCAAACCTTGGATAAATGGAGTCAGAAACCTATTCCTCCCACCATATGTAAATCATACTTGCTCATTATAAGAAATGGTTCCCTTCTGGGTGTGTTCAAAACAAAAGAACTTGTTTTATATGGAAGGCCACAGAAGAAAAATGACATCATTGTAGAGAAGAGACTATCACAATAAATAAACAAGAAATAAAAAAACTTATGTGAGAAAAAAATATGTAAATCACATGCATGTTTATGCTAATATCCACGCAAATTAACCAAAGGTAACCAAGTGCCTTGTTTTGCAAATACTAATGAAAACTGCTGCAACAGTTCATAACCTTCCCAATCTCCGCATTCAGTGAAGAATTTTCCCAGTTTACCGCTTCCCAGGGCTGGAGGCGGCCACCAAGAGCAGCAGCACCCCGGTGCTGGCCCTCTCCTCCACTTGTCAACCGACAATAGACATCTGAAAGCTACTCTCTGAATCATATTCTAGATAAGCACAATTATATCATTTTAAATTCATGGGATACTTTCCTCCTGATTGTTAGAGGGAGGAGAGGCATTGGCGGTGCATGACCCAGTCTTTCAAAGTGCAAATAAGGGGCTTAGAGGGAGAAAGAGTGAGGACCTTGAAGAAATTGTTCCTTTGTATACTCTCACAACTGACCTTTTTCTCCTAAGATCCCAATCTGTCTTAATTTCCTTCCAGTAGCTAAGGCTCGAGTACTTTGTTATCACCTTGAAAACCACACTAAGCTGACAGTAAATATAACTAAAAGGTGCAATACCAAATACCGACATACTGCATTTCCAAGCCCACTCAATTCTCCATTAGGAAAATGTAATACTGCCCCCAATCTGTTTTCTATACTCAGTGTTTACACTGGGAAGGAGGTTGAAGAGACAATGCAGTCACCATGCATGCATTCAAGTTAAATAGGTAGAGAAGATGAATGCAGGGCTTATATAACACAGTACACAACAGCTTAGCATGAGCTACAGCCTGGCAAGAGGGTAGGCATTGAACGGCTGAGGGGCTGTTTAGATTCATTTAAAGACACCACTCCAAAATTTACAATCAATTGAATACGTGTTAAAATAAGAATATTATTTTCAATGCATGAAAAGCAGAGCTCAACTCTGTATGATAACAAATCATTTACCATTATTTATAAGTGTCCAATTGATTAAACATTAGATACACTCTAGATATGTATGACTCAAATTTTTAAATCAGATGTATAAGATATGTAAAGTTCTGATCTTTCAAATGACTTGCTAATCCCAGTACTGGTATATACATAGTATTAACAAGCATTTACTCAATCCCATTTTCCATTCTCTCTCCAAAAAAACACCCAACTAGTAAGGTATATAATAACTCTATTTCTCTGAGAAATTCTAAGGTTTATTAAAATATTCAGTATATTTTTTTACTATGCAATCTAAGAAGTGTGGAGAAATGCATATCACTGTTGAATTGGACCTGTGGTTCCTGATTGCTTGGTGTCACAGGCTTTGAGATCAAGAAATCTAAACTTTATTCTGAAGGTTTTGAGGAACCATTGCATAGATTTACTGAGAGGACAGAGGGTCCGGTTTGTATTTTTAAAAGATTGCATTGAGAGTAAACTGGAAGGAAGAGAAAACTAAAGGCAGAGAGCCCAGTTAAAAGGTGATAACCCATGTGAACTACTTTTTCAGGGGGTGCCCAGGACTGGTTTGACCGGGATGGTGATAGAGTTCCTGAGTATGGTTTGTATTTGACTGGTTAAGAATAGAAGTTTTCTAGAAGAGACAATTGAAAGAACCAAGAGGCAGAAATGCTGGCAAACCAGAAATCATGGAAGGAAGTCAAAGGCTAGATACTTAGAATGCCAATGCAGCCAAGAAAGCCAAAGGCCAGAGGTAAAAATTGAGAGACAAGGACACAGCATTAGACATGAAAGGGCTCAAATGAGAACACATTAGAATGGGTAAAGAAGGGTCCTAGCTCCATTGGCAAACAGATGTTCACAGTTGTTAAAATATCATGTACATCCAAATGCTTTCTTAGTCATTATTTGTATTGTCTCAACGCTCTGTGAGGTCACTTTGCTATAATTACACCAATATAAGGAAGTGGAGGCATATGGAGTTTAGACTCAGTTAGCCAAGGCTCTAGGAAGCACTTAGGCCAGCTCCAAAAGCTTAGTCCCCTGATGTGGTACCTTTTGCTACTACCTCACACCACCACCTTGCCAGGAACTCAAATTCTCAGAGGGTAGGTGCCCACGACCCCGTATCTGGTGTCCTGCACCTGCACCACATTCAATGTGTCAAAGGGAGAAAGCACTGACAATGCCAGGCACGAGGTCACTGAGCAGCAGAAGCCCAGCAGGGGATCTGGGAGTGGGGCTGGCCTTGTTCTGAAATTCTCTAGTAGCAGGTTGGAAAAAACCAAGCTGAGAAGATCACACTCTTCACCTCCACCAGGTAGCCTTAGACACGGAACTTTTAGGCACCACTTGGAAGAGCCTATTAAAGTGACTGTAACTTCTGGAGCCCTTTCTGGGCTCCAGAAAGGGAGAGGAAGCCGCTTCCTGAGGATGTGCCCCAGAGACCAGAGCAAAACTGCTCTCGTCTTTGAATCCTTTGTGCTTCCATTGGCCACCATGCAGCAGTATGGTACTTTAGTCTGCACCGATGCAAAGATAACCCTGGCTGGTCATCCTGGCCTGCCCCACCTGGAGCTAATGAGGCTCAGAAACACATGGGCTTCGGCTGCCCTCCCTGCCAGAGAGCGCTGGCCTACGGTCCTGGGGTGGCCTGCTGACACCTGTCCTTTGGTCCACAGAACTCAGCAGGGATGGCGTTGTTCCTCCTCCCCAGTGCAGCTGCAGTGAGAAATTCCAGGGTCTCAAGTTGTGAACTGACACATTACCCAATTCTTCTGGCCACTGCTTCCCAGGCAAAGAAGCCCTGGTGATGATGAATGATGCATGCGCCCAAGCCAGGGGTTACACAAAGCAGAAATAAACTTTTAGAGAAACACACAATTCCACAATTATCCTGCCCATTGCTTGGGGTATAGGGGTTGCATATGCACTAAATTCTTAAGCTAAAACAGCAATTTGGATAGTTTGCTAGCAAATGAACAGGTTGAAGCAAATGTGAATTCGTTCTTTCACAGTTCTGTTTCTTTTCCATGCAAAGAACCTGCTAAGACTCCAACATCTGGAACAAGAACTCCTGTCTCTAAGGGCCTCTTATGAGCTCTGGGCAGACACCCAAGTTAGCTGTTGAGCTGTGAGATGAGATGATCACATTTGCAAAGATGAGGGAAAAGCAGAAATCCTTTTACTAGAGTGAATTCTATTGCATATCACCTAATGACATTTCCTGCTAGAACTAGGGGAGGAACATACTGATGGAATAAGAAAGGTAAAAGACTGCACAAGTGATTACTTTTGGTTCTTCCTGTCCCATCTCCCTTACAATGTATTTTAGGGCCAAACAAAGTATTTGGCTAGACCAAATTACAGAGCTATCCCCCAATGACATACAAGGACTCCTGTACCCTCCACATCTCATCATACAGGTATTTTAAAAGCAGAATGTACCAACAGATGGCAAATTGTGTCACTATGAGCAATCCTGCACTACAAAAGGAAACACATAGGAAACCTGACCTCCTGAGGGCATTTCTAAGCCTCATCCTCAAAGACTCTCTGTAGGAACGATGCAGCAGAGAAATAAATGGACTTTTCCACGCTGCCTGGGTCACTCACTAGCCTGCAGATGCTTCTTGAAAGTGATGAGAAGGAAAATAGTAAATCAAGTTGTCACTTGGAAAATAAACAGCCAGGATCCAGGCAAGAGAAGCTGCTTCAGTCCACAAAAGAATGGCCTAGAAAATCACGCTTCACTGAAGTCACTAGAAAGCTAATGGCATCCTGAAGACTGCATTGCTCTCAATTGCATTACAATAAAAGTTACATTTTCTGTTTATTTATTTAAGGAATGAGTATGTACAGGTGCCTGCTAGGTACCAGGTGATGTGCCCAGTGCTGAGTGCACTTAAGCTGCACAGCAACCCTGTGAAGAGGAATAACTTTAACCTACACTTTACTGAAAAAGTGAAACTATAAAGCTAAAACAAAACACGAATGCCTACTAAGTGCCAGACCCTGACATGGACTTGTATTCAACAGGGCTCCATCCAGTAATTCAGAGTGTAGCGGGACTCGGAATTCGATAACATAGAGTGTAATGATAAAGGCTTTGCATCGAACAGACCTGAGTTTGACACCAACTCTGGAACTTTGTTAATTCTGTGGAATTAGAGCTCATTTCTTAAGTTCTCTCACCCTTAGTTTCCTAATCTGCGAAATGGGGAGATATATATATTTCATCGAGTCACTGTGAGACATGAATCAGATCAAGTTCATGGTCCAATTTCCAGCCGTAGACGTGTTAGCTGTTGCTGTCATTGTTGGTGTGGAGAATGCACACACAGACGAGTAATTACAATTTAGCATGGTGACTGTCTAACAGGTGATGTGGGCAGACAGAAGGAAAAGTAACTGACCCTGGGTGTTAGGAAAGGCTCCCTACAAGAGGTCGAACTTCAGCTGTGTCTTGAAGTGTAAGTAAGAGTTCATCAGACAAGGGGAGGGTTGGAATTTTAATGAGAAGAAACAGCGTATCCACTGGTGCCGTCATTAGAAAAGCACAAGGTGGTCAGGGGATGGAGAGAAGTTGAACGGGGCTAGAGTAAGTGGCATGTGTGCAGGCTCATGATGCAGGCTGGGGCCACATCTGCTATATTTGGGGGATGGAGAACCAGCAGAGGAGATCTTCAGCTTGTGAGTGGCACAATTATATTTGTGTTGTATCAGGGGTTCAGTAGATAGACAGATGGCTACAGAAGTGAAGAGGGACCCAGAAGACAGTTCCAAAGTAGAACAGATATTGCTAAGAAACCATGGCCAGAGGCAATTGTGATGTATATACCCGCATGCCCACTTAGAATAATTTGTGTAATATGCTGTACATTTTGTTTTCCTTTAATACCAGATCCATATGAGTCGAACTATAATTATGCTTCTTTCACTACTGACTTCATATTTTAATTGTGGATCAGTCAATCAAACAAGCATTGAACACAAACAATGTACTCTATCTTATTGAGGGGACTCCACTTCCCTGTCCCCATGACTCCATGAGGATATTTTCTCCCCACTTTCCAGAGGGAATAGTTTTGGGGTAACACTTCCACCTTCTCTCCTTTTCCCATTCACTTCTTCTGAGGAATGGAGAAGCAATTCATCTGCTTGGTGACATAGTAAGGATCTGATACCATAGGTCCACTTTTCTTAATTGGATGCTTACTATTCCCATGTGACCTGCTTTTCTTTCTCCTTCAGATCTGCCCTTCATACAAGGATTGTGAGTTCTGTTCTACTCCCCCTTTGTAGTGAAACCTGTTAGAGCAGACTGTGCCTCTGCAGAAGAAGGCCTATGGTTTTCTAGCTGTTCCGCCAATGGCTGAGTGGCTGAATTTATTTCAGGAGGAAAATTATAAGGAAGCCCAACGTGACGGCAGATCAAAGCCACATTCTCTAGCCCAGCTCTCCCAGCAACACAACTGACGTTTCTGTCCTTGACCTGACCACCAGTTCCACTCTTGTGTCTGTTCCTCAAATGATTCCAAATGCTATGGTTGTCACCTCAGGCAATCAGTCCTTGGATTGCTTTCACTCTGATTGGGAAGATAATAAACCTAGCTGGAACAACATGAGGTCAATGATAAGACATATATGCTAATATATTTTTTTTTTTTTGAGGGCATTGTCACTGGCCTTCACATGTGGAACCGAACCGGGTCTGCTGGCTTCCCAAGCCAGCGCTTAACCACCGTGCCACTTGGCCAGCCAATATATGCTAATTTTAAAGCCATCTCTGTACCACAGTATTTACAAAGACACGTTTCTCGAGGTTACACTGAGGATACGGGTGATTAGAATGGTGGAGAATTTAGCCAAGGTCACTGTCTTAGAGATAAGCTTCAGATTGTGTTTTGAAGTTTTCGAATTAAAAAAGAACTGCAGAAGTTACACATATCCAAAAACTTATTGTACATATCCTTTCACCTTTGGCCCAATTCAAAAAGAATAATCTACTTTTTCTTTTTTCATACTGCTTCTTTGATCAAGTTACACAATAACAAAGGCAACTATACTGGAATAGCAAATTCCTCATTAGGAGACTATATACTGTGGAATCAATGAGGACAAAAAAATTACTAGGTACACAAGAGTTGCAGAGCAGAGGATAGAGAGGACTGTAATTTTGATACAAACAAAATTAATAATATTGAAAGTATCCACAGCTATTCTAGAGCAGGAAGCAGCCCATCCAAAATGATTTTTTTTTTAACAGTGACACATACACTGACCCTAGTTGCTACCTAAATTAGATCCTCCCTGTACATACACACACTGTTCTGAAAGAAATGTAAAAGTCATTGAAAGGTCACAGAATTCGGGAAAACTCATACAAATACTTAGGTATGTAGAAGCAACAAATATGGGTTTTTAAACCCAAATGGACTTTAAAATATTTATTTCTGTAAAATCTCTGTTTTATCCAAGGCAAAAACAAGTAAAGAATCCTCCATAAGATATCATCACCATAACATGAAAAAAAAACCTTGGAATGATGATCTAATCTACCTCCTGCCTCAGTAAGTGTATATCTAAATTATCTTGTTGGTGAAACTGCCCACCTTTAAATATCCAGATAGAGCAAGACAATTTGGTGTTATGTGAAACTTCCCATAGATATTTCAGGAGCTCAAAGGATTCCTGGTCCTAAAAGAGGAAAGGAGACCTAGAGACTGCCATGTGATCAACAGAGAAGTATAGGTGTTAAAGATTTTTACCTAATATTTCCCTTATTTGGCTCAGAATATATAAAGAATAATGAATATAAACTGTGGGTGGCCAAGAAGCTTTACTTCTACACACACACACACACACACACACACACACACACACAGATTACTAATCACTATATATCACAGCTCTATTCATATGTAACAAGAATAAACAAAAAAAAACACAGAGAGGAAATCTACCCAACAATTTCCAGTAGCATTTACTTCTGGGAAGGAAGAGAAGAATTGGAACCAGGGAGGGATTCAAATGAGATTAAGTCTTTATAAAAGGACATAAAGCAAAAATGGCAAAACATTAAGATTTGTTTTATAATATCCTCTATTATCCTCTATTACAGGGTCTATACTTTTCGTTAATATTTGAAATAATTCATACTTTTTTTTTACAAAAACGTTATTTCTGTAGATCATTCTGATAAAACATCTAACCGTCCCAGAAATAGTGATTAATAAATATAGTTTAATTTATATGTAGATGTCAACTCAACCAAATGCTTTGAGCAGCCATTTTTCATACCTTTTCAAAATCTCCTACATAACCCAGAATGTTTTAAATAAAGATGTGGAATTGAACTAAAATGATCACAGTGAGTCCTCCTGCTGCCCACTCACTGCCTCCCCCACTCCAGGAGACCCACTGCTCAGTGTCTGGGCATCACAGAGGTCAGCCTGGCTTCCTAAGGGCAAGAGGAAGAAATGCAGATGGAAGCTAAGGGACAAAGAAGACACCTTCATTTGTTACCATCTGATCACTCTATGGCAAACCCTGAGACTCCAACATGGCTGGAATTTGGGGAGTAGGGAGGTCACAGTACATCTGCACAAGCCTCCCAACCCCTCTCTTTCACACAAGAATCAAATCAACCTAGTTCTTAAAAGAAAATCCCCACTGAGAAACCAGAATCTGTGCCCATCGCTTGGGCCTCCCCCTGCAGCACGCAGCTCAATTCGTCCTTTCTTAGTACTGTGGGCTCCAGCCTGCAAGTCTAGACAAAATGGCTTCTTAAAAGGCCCTGGAGTCAATGCCTGGACAAGATCAATAAGGCTTTCTATGACATAATGAAAACTTTCTATTCTGTAAAATGTGGGTAATCTACCATTTCTGCAGTACTCTCAAAGCTTTCCGTGTGGAGAACTACAGCCTACGTGATTAAAACCCTGTTCAGAGACATATAAACTGGGGAACGCTTGTCAATGCGGGGACACAAATCCAAGAAACCTGGACTGTCTTCGTTTATAGCTAGGTGTGCGTGTCCTTTTTCTCCCCAGGAAATAAGTGTGGCAGTGAGGATATGGGGGCCAGGAGTGATACAAATTAAAACTGCCCCATCCCAGAGCTCTCAAGAAGGGACTGATAATGCCCAGGGTCTAAAGTAATTAAATGAAAGAATCTGAACCTAGGGGTGGGTGAGGGTGGAATGCTGATGGGTATGGGAAGGGAGAGTTCTTTAAAATAGAGACAGACTTAAAAATCAGTGATCTCATTTAAGAAGCCTAAATAAAGGAGAAAAATCTTTAGTGATTGCAAATTCAATTATAGTACTAATGGTGCACATACAGCTAGAATAAAGTGTTTATTTCATTTTAATCATTTCTTCATCTCAGACTATTAGCAGAGTTTTTTTGAGACCTAGAAGATTTTGTTTTTGCCATAATGTAACAGGAAATTAACATTTATTGAGCCTGTATTACGCTCCAGCCTTTTCTATACAGAGGCTCTGACTATAACAAATACTATATACATAGTGTTTGACAAGAATTAACCAAGGCCTGCTGGATGATTTAAATTACAAAAGATCAAAAACACTTACCACTAGACCCAATGTGCTATCAACAGAGATAACATATCTGTGGGTTCCTGTGTCATCTGAAAGGAGAGCTTTATTTTTATTGGAGTAGTTGATACGTTTCTTATTTTACTCTCAAAAGAGCTTTGTGAAATAAAGTTTTACTAGCCCCATGTTACAGATGATACAACTGAGGTTTACAAGGGGTGACATACTTGTACAATACTGCAGCTAAAGAGGAGCGGATCCAAATACAAACCAACATTGACCTTCAAAAACTACATGCTTTCCGTTAGATGGTGCTGCCTTCTATTGAGGGTTGGGTCTCTGTGGCAAAGACCTCTGCCAAGAATATTCTTGTGGGGGGTGGCCATTTAGCTCAGTTGGTTAGAGCGCAGTGCTCATAACACCAAGGTTGCTGGTTCGATCCCCACATGGGCCACTGAGTTGCGCCTTCCACAATTAGATTGAAACGACTACTTGACTTGGAGCTGATGGGTCCTGGAAAAACACACTGTTCTCCAATTTAAAAAAAAAGAATATTCTTGTGGGAGATGAGTATTCATTTCTTAAAAAAAAAAAGGGAAACACATTTGCATAACACATCACATTTTCCAAACCACTTTCACATACATTATCCGATTTTGTAAAACATCCTTCTGCAACTTTTACAGTAAGCTCTACTATCTGCCCAGTGAGGCTTGATTGACAGCAAACATTCAGATATATATATCAACCATATGCTTTGGGATATGAATATAGATCATAAAAACAATAAAAAAAAATTGTGGGAATTCTTTACTTTTGCAACTCAGGAAATACATAAATGCTTTAAAAGATATTTCATTATGAGAGCATATAAATAAGGAAACCAATTCTTGATGCATTGACTCTGAAATGGCACCCCTTCTTCTAAGTCAGAATGATTCACAACCATTGACAGATGCTGCATCGCCCAGGCAAGTTCACTGAAGTTGCTCAGTGAATTCACTCCAGGGCCAAACAGCTGGACTCTGGGTTATGACACAGAAGTTACAGTCAGAAATATGCTCAGGGCTTGCAGAAGGCAAAAGTTAGTTGACTTATTATTAAAAGAGCACATAAAACTGGAATTCTCTGAAATAGAAACTCAAATAGGTTTAGTTTTGTAGTTTGTATAGCCATTTATGATGGATATTTATAGTCCTATAATGTCAATAAAGCAAATACTGAGATTTACCAGTGAATTTTTTAATCCACAAGTTATGATAAAATAGTGAATGAGTTGGTTATTCCACCTATGGTATGAAGATGTTACATAGTAGATCCTGGACTTAGAGAAGTTGTGATATCTGCACTGATCACCAGTTGGCCAAGATTTCAGACCACACTTTGTAGGTGAATGGATCAGAGAAAAGCAAAGTTAGGGCATATCGAAACACTGTCCAAGATTTAAGAAAACAAGGAGGGCTGCTGGCTCAACCCTGCCAGATGTGGTGAAGTCCATCTATGTAGACATTAAAGATGCATAGCAAAGATGCATCCCCATGTGGCAGCTGTCAAAGTCTAAAAGGAGTTAACTAAATCTCGTTCTCTGATGTAAAGGCCCAGAAACTCAGTCTTATCCTTCTCTAGGAATAATTATATCATGAGAGGTTGACTATATGAACTACAATGACCTCTGACTGAGGTAGACATCAGAATCACATTATCATAATTTACAATGAAACTCCCCACTAAAAAAATCCTATAATCCATAGAGTTGGAGTCAACCATTGGTTCCCAAAAAGTGGTCTTAGATAAGGTTTTCACCAATCCATGGTTCAATTAGGAAAATAAGGACACTATAGTATATCTTTTGATAAAAGCTAAATTTATGCAATATTCATTCATATAACAAATATTTATGTAGGACTGCCTCTATGCCAGACACTATGCCAGGTACTAGAAACATGGAACTCTCATTCTATTCCTTTCTGCTCTTTTGGTTTTGGAATTTTCTATCTTTTGAAAAATGACAATGACAGACAAAATTTGGTAATGTTATTATTTGACAAAATAAAAAGTAGTTGAACATATTTTGCCCCTTCCCTTTTCTGTAAAAATTTTACTTGTCCACAAAACCCAAGTTTGAAGACCCACTGAACCAGAGAATCTTTCTCTCTGCACTGTCAGTCAGTGATGGCCAAAACATGGTGCTCTCCTGAAAAGGCATTTATCAAGTGCTTCAAATAGGGTAACCAACTATCCCAAATTGCCTGGGACTGAGCAGTTTGCCAGGATGTTAGACTTCCTGTGCTAAAGTGGGGACAATTCCTGGAAAACTAGAATGGTTGGTCACTCCACCTGGGTCACATGTCAGAAGGTAAAAATATAAGGCAGATCAAATAAAAACTCTCAGTTACCTAGAATCATCGGCAAAGAAAGTGGCCTAAATTAATTGAATACTTTTGTTAGCCGTAAATTTCTGATCATTTCAAACTTGACATTCTGGTTTTTGAAAAACAAATAATCATCTTAACAACATAAGTAATGTATTCATTGCTATGGTATATTTACTTTTTATGAACTTTAAAGTCATCCTAAGAATAACCTGACTCCTTTTGAGGATTCAGAAAGCTCTTTGAGGTTCTGTGGTAGCTCAGATTCATCTAGCTCATCATCAGTTATCTCTGTACACCACCACAAGCAAACAGTTTTTGCTTTCCAATTGTTTGAATTTGAGATCAGAAGCGTCTTCAGTATTATAAGTAACTAATTAGGTTGTATGGAGTGATTTATGCCAGCAGTAGTGTTCCATCAGGAACTACTAGGATAACTTCAGGTATCAGCAGAGAGTTTACAAAAGCTTCCGACTCACCTCTGGTGCACTCAGGTTTGGCAGGAAAAGGCTGGTCTTTTGTTCCTGAGTGTTGATCATTCTTCCTTCCCTACCCTGACACTCCACTACCCACTCCTCCACCAGCTAAGACCTCCCAGCTGCTGAGGCCTTTTGAGCACCGCCAATGACACTGGGCCACTTTACAAAAGAGCAATGCAATTCCCACTGCCCTCAACTGAAGTGGAAACGTAAGAAAACCTCATAAAAGAAAGGAGATGGGAAGGAGCTAGTATACAAAAGAGCTAGTGTAAGCGCACGGTAAAAAGTCTCCAAACTTAATTGTCTGATGGTACACTGTCCCTCTACTGTGTGCCCAGCACAGGGAGAAGCCCTTTTCAATGGTATATTTTCAATCCGACGATGACCTTAGAGAGGAAGCAGTATTATCACTGTTTCGTATACCAGGCAATGCTCCAGTCCCTGAGATGAGGGTGATGGTGATGATGATGCCAGTTACCATTTTTTGAAGCTTACTGTTTGTCGGGGCCTTAGCTCTGGTTTAGTATTATGCAGACACATTTAATATAATCTTTACAACAACCTCTTTAGGTATTATTATCTGTAGTTTTCCAAGGGGGAAGCTGAGATGCCAGGGTTCAAGGCTATCCAATTCGAATAACAATAATTGACAATGAGGGAATTTAGAATGCGGCTAGACTTGGGTCAAATTTCAATCTCATTGTTTGTGCTATCTTAGTATAGTGAGGTTTTGTATAAAAGGTAAGAGCTACCCTGAGATCAGGGGCTAAGTGACCCACTGTGTGATACTCTAGGGCTCTGGGGTTGCCAATCTGGACAGCAACCCCTTCAATGACTCTTTCAAGCTGGCTATGATCTAGTTATTATCTTTTTAGTTCCCTTTTCTGCAAGACAGCAGAACGACAAACACAACCTCATTACACACCACTCATGGCTGACATTATCTACCAAAACTCCTCATTGTATCCATCCATTTCTGGGCCTGGCACTAGTGAGAGCCAGATAAACACAGTTGACTGACTGTGTTATTTGAAGCCTTGAAGTCACTCATTCAATGATATATTTATCCATTCAGCAAACATATATTGAGAGCACTTGTCCTGCAGTAGGTCGATTGTGAAAACAAAATAGTTCAATTAGCTTTTAGCATGTCACCTTTCTAGCATTGGCTGAGGTAGAGAGTTCCTTAAACCAAGTCGTTAAGAAGGGTAAATGTGCTTTGAAAACACATAAAGAATTATGCAACTTCATTGTATTACTATCCATATCATTTTTTGTCTCTCTTTCTCTTTTTTTTCCCATTTCAAAAGATGTCCACCATTTCTTTCAAAGTGCTACAGTATCTCATCATGAATTTCCTGACAGACAGGCTATGTGGATGAGTTTCAAGAACTCTGACTTTGGGTTTACCTCAAGGCGCTTAGAGAAAAAGGACCTAACTGAGTTTCACATCCATGTCCAAGGAGAGATGCGCTCCTCACTCTACTTTACGGGTGGAGCTGGTAAACTATTAGCGATGGAAGGTACTTTTAAAATCACAGATCCTACTTCTTTTTACAAGCTTAGCATAGTTCAGTTTTGTCTAAAGGAATTAGCAATAGAGCCAAGATCAGATCCAGGGTTTTCTGATTTTTATATAAATGAGGTAGTTACAAAGTCACTATGGGGTAGACACATGAACCTGATAGCTGAAGAAATGACTTCAGAAGTTTGAGCTCCAAGATGCTGGCTGCCTACTTCCCACTTGAGTCCTTCCTCCAAGACTTCCTGCAGTGTGTCACATCCAGATGCACATATACGTCAATGTCCCAGAGCCACCAGAGCTGGCAGTGGGCAGCACTGGCCCTTGGAGAAGTGCTCTGGGTATGTAGTGAGCTGCTCAGTGCTCACATGGCGAAGCCACTCACTTGATGTGGGTGCTTTTTCTATTCTTTGAACTTGTTTTTTCTTCCCCTTGCAGCAGTGGAGGCTGACTTCAGGGATAGAGTGTTGCCTAATGACCCCAATGCAATCTCCAGAAGGCCTTATCAGCGGTGGACAGCCCTCTTCTGACAGCTGACCTTTCCCACTGTGCTCAAGTCCAGGGGAAAACAAAAGCACCAAAACAAAACGCAGTAAAAGAGAAGGGAGGAGGAGAAAAGAAACTGTAGCCTAATGCAGAGCAGCAACGCAGAATTTTTTAAAAAGAAAAAGGACAGGATACAAAAGACAAACCAAGATAGTGAAGAGGGCCAAGCACGAAGAAGATTGGATTGTCCCTGTCCTCTTTATTTCTCTTCCTGATGGCTTGCAGAAGGCTTGAAAAGGCTGCTAATAAATCTGAGAACCATGCTGATGAGAGAAAATACAGAGGATAAAAGAAGAAGGACAAGCTATGGCATGCAGTAGCTTGTGATAAATAAAATGCCTCTCCACCCTCCGTGAGCCTTGACAGGCATTCCAAGTGGTAGGGATGCTCTCAACCTCAGATGCTCTCTGAAAGGGAAGCTTTGTCTCAATAACACAGGTGAGCCAACCACCTGGCAATGGCCCCATACCTACTCCTTCAGACCCCCTGTAGGCAGGAACAAGCCTAGGAAGACCCCATAAATGCATTCCTTTATGTCATTGCTGCTTAGCAAACTGCATCACCCCTTTCCCATTGCATCTGAAATACATGAGTAAATGTCCTCTGACACTGACATAGGCCATATTTGAGGAGATCCATATTCATCCATCCACAGAGAGGTCAGAGCACTCTCAGAATTTTGCAGTCGAACTGTAAACAAACACACATGTCTAAAGGCAAAAAGGAATTTTTTTTTTTTTAAGTTTTGATATTTGTTTTGAAGGGAAAAAGTATTGATGTCTCCCTTTAACTCTCTGGGAAGTTTAGGACGCACCCTGGATGACTGATTTCTGCAGATCTGTGAAGGACACATTCCATCCCCCGTCCATGTGGTATATGACATGAACTGTGCAGACACGGGAGCTCCTTCAGACACAATTGGGACTCAGTCCCCCTACACATTGTTGTTAGAACTCATCATCTCACAAACTATGTGTAAAGGGAGGTGAACCTGAGAAGAACTGATTGTTGCTGGAGGTCAAGCTCCTTCTCCCAGGGTTCTAAGTGGTTCCCTAGATTCAGTTACTTCAAGCAGTTTGTTCCTTCACGGGTTGCTTTTGACTGGCCATAGGGCTGCACTGTTTAATCAAATAGCAGCAACCCATTCTCAGCCACATCCTAAGCACTAGGCTCACCTCCTTGCCTAAACTACCTCATGGAACTAGCACCACTCTGTAATGGTCTCTGTTCTACAGATGTGAAGGTTGAGGCTTTGTAATCTGTCTGCGGTGGCTCAGCTAGTAAGAGGCAGCATTAGGGCCCACTACCAGGTTTGGCTGATCCCAAAGCCTTTACTCTCTACCCCTGCCCTGCATGGCCATACTGGGCAACCTCAAACCTCATGCACACATGGGGTGACATCGATCACTTGACGCCTCATCTGAAGCCTCCAAGCCCACTTCAGCCTGGGGAAGTTCTAAGCTGCATTTAGCCTACACTTCCTACGGACGAATTAGCCTGCGTCCTGCCAGTTTGGATGGGAGAAAGGCCTCCTTTCGGCTCCTGTGTGCAGTGCCATCTTCATCCGAGTCCTTCCCAGAAACAGGCAATCCAGGCTAATTTCAAAAAGCACTCGCATCCCTAGAAAGTTCAAGGAGGCTGCCAGTGACCTTCCTTTGGCATGGGATATTAGCATCTCTGGTCTTCTATCAATCACAAGTTAAATTAAACCACACACACACACACACACACACACACACACACACAAGCACAGAGAAACAAGCATGCACTTGCACACACAAACACAAACCTGACTTCCCTTGGCAAAGCACAGTGGTGTTCAGCATCTTGCTCAGATCGATACCCTTTTGGGGCACCAAAGATCACATTACTATGTTAGGGACATAGTAGCCACCTCCCCATGTGAGAAGAATTTGCATTTCTTTAAGGAGGAGGCACTGTTCAGTTCATTGAAATCAAGGCATAACTGTGAAATTTCAGGCATCAGAAGAACTTTTTTGGGTTTTTTTTTTGGTTGGGAGTTCTCTCTGGAGTCCTTCAAATCATATCTTCTAGCAGCTGCCAATTCTGACTCTGCATAACACTCTCCCTGCCTCTCCATCTGAGATGGAGGAAGCATTTTGACTACTCAGCTACATCTGTAAAACAAACAAATCCGCAGGTGTCAGCTCTCAACCACAACCAAGAGAAAAACCTATGTTGGGCAGCAAGCAAAGGAGGGGGCACAATAATCAGAGTCATCATGTGTCTATTGGGTGTCCAGCCCCATATCCACAGACCTCCATTCCACTCATGCCCTTATTTCCCTAGTTCTGTGGCGAGAGGCATATGTGCTAGTGTAGAAAATGGGACCTACTGTAGGCGGTCCTTTCTGTTCTTTGACAGAAGAGAGGAGGGCAAAAACACGTCAGCAAGCAAGTCAACAGACAATCTGAGAGCCATCAGAGGTTGGTGGACAGAAAGAAGCTTTCACACTTTCAGAGGTAGCCAAAGGCCTTTCTTCAGTAAACAGCCACCCATTTTTAAAACTCTTCCTCTGTGCTGGAAAGAGGGAAGGGTTCACAATCGAGACTGCTGAAGAATTCTAGAGAACAGGGCCATAAGTTCTCATGAACTCTGAGTGCTGGAGCCCAGGAGGAAGGACGAATATTGAGTTGACATACAGAATAAAGAAAGGCAGTGCTGAAACTTTACTTAAGCTTTGGGTTCAATCAGAATCCCATCTTTTTTAGATATCATCTGACTTTTCAACAAGTCACTGAATCTCTTTAAGCCTCAGTTTCCTCATCTGTGAATTAGAAAAAATAATAATTTATAAGTTACAGGCTTGTTGTGGAGACTAAATACTATAATATATGGAAGGCCTTTAGCACTGTGCTGGAATCATTAGCAAGTAATTAATAAATATAGCAATTACTACTAGCACCCTATGAAATCTTAAAACAAAACAAGCCAGGTCACTTATTTTAAAGGAATTGAATGCAAATGCACAAGAATTTTTAAGACAAAGTTCCTGCCTGGCAAAGTTTACAAAATGAAAACATGGAAAGGCTGAGAAATACAATATCCAGAACATTTCTGCTACAAGCCTTGCCATCCCCAGAGGCTTGCTGGAGGTAAAGCACTTGCTAACCCCAACTGCTTCCCCTACTCTGTGCCCAAATCACCCTGCACTCACAGGGATGCCCTCTCAGTGCCAATGTAAGATGCCACTGTAAGAAGCAGTGTTGATTATAAGCTATAAGAAGAGTATGGGAATCAGTGGAAGACAGCTCAGTTTTCCTAGGATTTCTTTCCAAAGCTCAAGAATGTGTGCAGGACCAAAAAGAGGAGAGAAAAAAATCCACTGAGGGGTTCCCAGGCCCCAAATCCATATCCCCTGGCCATAGCCAAAAGGGTTCTGCAGGATCACAAAACCAATTGGCTGACCTATACACAATAAAGTGCTTCAGCTTCAAACCATCACAGAACAAAAAGTCTGCAGAATGTGGTATTAGATACACCAAGGAATACTTCTACCATCGCCATTTTGAAACATGTTTATTGTCCTTAGTCATACACGGATTTTGCCTTGGGTAAGAAAGGAAGGCGGTGGATACTACCTGAAACATTGTTCAACCTGGAATCTATAGGCGGGCCAAAATTTCCAAGTAACCACCCATACAGCAGGACCCTAGGACACTAATCCAGCTCCTTCCCATTCCACCCCTTAACTTTAAATGATGGAAATAACTTCTTTTATGGCCAACCAGAAAAGTCTCATCACAGAGAACCAATGTTCTAGAACGAATATGTTGTAACTATACACCCTCCACTTAAATCTGCAAGAGTCCACCACCTTTGGGTGTGCCAACCCCACTGTCACAAGTGTCCAAATGTCCAAATTCACTTCAGAGACATCGGTCCATCTTGCTTGAAAGTGGCCGCTTTTAAAAGCCATACCAAATAATAGATGAAAATGAGGAAATGCATCAACCAAAATTGAGGGCATTGATGTGAAAGCTAATTATCCAAGCAAGTACAATAGTGCTTACATACAATTTAATAGAATAAAATCTCACTAATTTCTCCTAATTGGAAGAAAAGTTGGTATGATTGAATTAAAAAATTAACAAATGCTTTTCAAGAGAAATGCTGATTTATTATCTCCAAGGATATAAGGGAAACTAGCAAGCAATGTAAAAATAGATATTCTTTTGTAATTAGTTTATTTGCTATTCAAATACAAATAATTGTTCTGAAATAGTGGGGACTGGTACTAATTTTCTGACTTGAGCCCAAAGAACGGAGTAGCCATCTTCCCTTTTTGTTTTAGAAACCCCACCCCTAACCTACACTGGGCAAAGGCAAATTTTAGCTTAACATGGCTAAATTAGGAAAATACATAATTAGTAAAGTCAACATGGAGATTTTATTGAAGAGAGGAAAATGCTAAGTGTCTTCTTTCTTCATGCTTCTCATCTGGAAAACAGAAGGACATTTGTCTACTGCTTCCCATAATAGGGGGACCATGCGAAAGCAAAGAGGGCTCCAAAAAATATCTCCTCAGGCTCTAAATGTTGCTATCCCCCTGCCTTTCTAGTTCTGGACCTAGGGTGAGCATGACTCAGGTTCAGTCTTCACCCGACGCCAAGTGCTTCCTTACCCCAACAGCTTACAACTCAAAGGAGTTCAATATTCCTTAAAAATACTCTGAACTGGGAAAAAGATTGGAACCTCCAGAATCACAATCCCTCCCAAACTGAAGGAGACTCTTGTTCGGCATCTCTGCGAAGTTAAGAAAAGCTCCTACCCTGACTCTAATGGTTAACCTCTGTGAACCTGAGAAGTTATTTAACCTCTCTAAGCCTCGGTTTCCTCACCTAAAAATTGTCTGTAATAATATAATAATAGGTCTCACCTGGGGTTGTAATGAGGTTTATGAAATACATGTCACGCATTTACAGCAGAGCCTGGACTATAGTAAGCACTTGACAAATCATCATCATCATCATCGTCATTTTACTTGACTTTCAGTGTAATTTCCAGCTCCATAGACTAAAACATTCCTTTATCTTCCTCCATATTCTGATTCCCAAACATCAATAAACATCATCCACTCTGGGAGAGGGCATGCCTGCATATCAGTGATCCTGTTTCTGCCACATCTGCTGTCCTGAGATGTGGTGGCACCCACCAGAAGCCACATGGACCTCTGACAAAGAAGTGTTCATTTGCTAGCTGCTCTCTATTGCTGTGTTTACCGTGAATAAAGACGCGAGAGGGAGGGGGAATATATCAGAAGCAGTTCAGGCAGGTTATTTTCCTAGCTGCCTAACCCATTATCTGCATGCAGCTAAGGACTGTGCTGTCCAAACATTATGTGAAAGGCCAGGGCAACACCTCAGTAAACATTCTTTCTGCATTCATCTAAACTGAGGAACAGTGTCTCAAAGCTGGAATTGTTTCCAATGCACTTGCTTTTCTCCTTTCTTCAGGCCCTACCATTAGTATATCAACTTGCTAATTGATCCCCAAGGCAAGAAAGATAAGAAACCCCACATCTGAAAGACAGCTCCTAGCCCTTACAAGGCAAGCATCTTAGTCAGCTCAGGCTACTATGCTCAAATACTATAGACAGGGTGGCTTAAATAACAGATATTTGTTTCTAAAAGTTCTGGAGGCTGAAGCCCAAGATCAGGGTGCCGACAGATTATTTGGTGCCTGGCAAGGGCCCCCTTCCTGGCTTGCAGATGGCAGCCTTCTTGTTGTATGCTCAAATGATAGGGGGACGGGGAGCCTGTGTGCTCTGGTCTCTCTTCCTCTTCTTATTAAGGTACTAATCCTCCTTGGAGTCTCCATCTTCATGACTCTATCTATCTAAATCTAATCCCTCCCAAAAACCCACCTTTAAATACCATCATATCAGGGATGAGGGCTTCAGCAGGGAAAGACACAAACATTTAGTTCATAGCAGTGAGAATACATGGAAAATCCAAAGTAGAATTTTAGAAGCAGGGTTGTGTATATGAAAAGGTGACAGTGACAAGGTGACAGGAATCCTCAACTTTTCCCTGACATTCAATGGCTTTTGATCTCACTAACATCTTGTGACTCTCCACTGAGGTACAGGAGGAGTTCTGCAGAAAATGCAAGCAGCAGGCAGAGATTCCTGGCCTCTGGAGATGGAATTGAATTCCTCAAGGAGATGATCTTCATTGCAGCAGTAATGGGTTTGAAGGTCAATTGTGTAAGGCTCCAAACTTGACTGGTCGAACACAGCCATTGCATCAGGGAGTCATATGAAGTCACAGGAATTATCAGAGGGCAGAGAGAGAAACAAAATTCCTGAGGTTCTAATAATGCTATTTCCCCTATTTAATCCCTACAGAAGTCCTCTTCTATTTGGAGCAAGTAATTGCTTTTTCTTCTTTGGCACCAAAGCCCTGAAAAATGTTACTACTGATACCTGCAACTCACAGGGTAACCTTGAATAAAAGCAGTTGATATATATAATCAATTTAATATACTAATAAAGATGTATTATAATTGAATTGTACTATAATATATAATTTAATTTAATTACATTATAATATTAAAGATTTCTCTGGTCCTCAGTTTTCTTATTCATATAAAGAAGAGACCATTACTTCCTGGATTGTTTGAGGACAACATGAGATAACAAAACAGCTCAGGGCACATGGAGAAAGCTCACTAAGGTTAGTTCTTCAGGGAAAATGTTCTCTCCCAGTTGTTTTCTAGACCCTGATGTTCAGGGTATACATTTCACAGTCAGCATGCACAGAGAGCATTTAATTCCAGAGCTGGTGAGCTGACGTAGTCCTTCAGAGGACTTCCCAGCACATTCCAGCCTGCCTTCTGAGCTGCGTGTCTCATCAATGACCGTGTGGGTATTCTGGGTAAATACATGTCACATGGCAAAACTCTCCCAGCCGAAGACCCAGAGCCCGCCTCGGCCCCAGACTTTGCTTCTCACTTGTTTGGCTCCTGAGATGTTTTGTGTTGACCAAACTGAGTCAAAGCAAAAGTATATGGACCACTGTGACGTGAAGGCCTGGGGTCCTTGTCTTATGATTTCTGTGTGGATCGAGTCCTACACCGGAACCAGATACCATTAACACTGACACAAGGCCCAGGTGCCTGTTTGGTACTAACAGTAAACCAGTGGCATGAGAAGAATGGCAATAGGAGATAATAGTTAGCTAGCTAGCTAGCTAGATAATATAGAGAGAGGTATAATATTACATATATTTATAATTTGTATATACATTTTATGTTTCCTGTGGTGTCAAAAAATGTATACATATGACATGTATTCATCTTTTGTTATTGGTATATATTCAGTATTACAATTATCATACAGTTTTTTCCTTTCTTAAAATGTATATACACTTTTTTACCTCTCTTTCTCTCTCTCTGTCTCTCTCTCTACACACACACACACACACACACACACACACACGCACTTTTTTTTTTTCTAACACATACTCTTAGAACTGACAGGATAGTGATCTCCTGGTCTGATATCTCATATTATAGACCTAGCAGAGTGAGGCCCAGAAAGGTGAAAGTTCTGCTCAGAATCGCAAAGCAGGCTGTGAGCAAGAATCCAGATCTCCCTCTGCACCACACTCCCCATCCTATTGGCATAGGATGAATAAACAATGAAAGAATAAAAGAAGAAATCTGAAACAGATCAAGAAGCATCTTGTCTCTTTATAAGGCGCGTCCGTCTGGGGTTTGCAGTTATGCTGTGTGGGATGTAAGGATTCTAAAGGCCCCTTCCATAAGGATTTTAAAGAGCCTCCTGCCCGGCCAGCCCCAGACATAGAAAGCCCAATTCCAAGCCGCAGCCCTGAAAACTGAAGACACTGCAATTTTATGGTGAAACTCACACAGGACACATCGGTCTCGGGGCATCTCCGGCCCAATGGCAGCCCTGAAGAGATACAGGATGGAAATATGTATTCTCTCCGGCTCCTGCTAGCTCCTCTCTCCTGGTAGCCACTCAATGGGAACCGGCTGTCAGCAATTTCCTTCCTTCAACAGCTGGGAGACGGTTTTCTGCAGTTAGCTGCCATTTGTTTCAATTATGCGTATTAATCATAGCCTTCATCCTCGTGGCATTCTTCAGGAAAAAAGATATCAGGGGTTTTGTTTTTTAACCAAGCTTCCTCCTCAGAACAGACTTTGGCAGGGGTAAGAGGAAGGGGAAATGATAGGTCAGAGGCGTTTTGGGTTCAAGTGTAGAAGTGGGTGGTGGGGTGGAGGAATATCTAGCCCACTGAAAGCAAGGACGACGGTAGTGCAACTTGGGGACAGTGACATAACACCATATGGTCTCACCATAAACACACAAGAGAGCCCAGCAGTGGAATTTATAATAATGTGTAAATGTCATTCATTCTTTCATTACACATTAATTCATTTATTCAGACATGGATTAGGCTCTTACTATGGGCCAGGCCAAGCGCTATTCCAGAAACCCTCAGTCGTGTTTGAAGTAAGAAAACCAAAGGGAACTGGGAATTATTTCAGTGGCAAAGTGACACTGTCTCACACCACCCTTGCCCTTCAGTGTCTTCTTGGGCTTATTGTACCTTCATTTTTTTATTTAACAGCTATTTGCAACAGTCCAGCTCTGAGACAGGCAATGAGCTATGGGCTGAATATTCACTGGTAAACAAAGTTGCCATGAACTTGCCCTCATCAAGCTTGAAGTCTAGTGAGGGAGACAGCCCTCAAACAAAGGGGCCCAAACAAAGGGTGGACATAAGTATGGACTGTGGGGAGCTCTGTGAAGACAGTAGCAGGGTGGTATGAGAGGAAAGAGAAAGTAGGAGGGGCTAAATTAGACTGAAGGATTAAGGGAGTTCTTTTCAGGAAGCAGAATTAAGACTGAAGCTTACAAATGAGCACAAATTAGCCATTGGGAGGATGGGGGAAAGCGACTAGCAAGGGGCAAGGGTGGGAGAGAGCTGATGAGTCTGAAGGCTAATGGTGACAATGGATCAGGAGTAAGGAGAGCAGCCTAAGATGAGGCTGCAGAGGTGGTCAAGTGCGAGGTCGTGCTGGGCTTTGCAACCCTTGTCCCGGAGTGCAGACTTGTTCCAAAAAATGTAGGAACCATGAAAGAAAGGGTTTGAAGCTTAGAGTGCCATGGTATGGTTTATATTTTTAAAAGAGCACTCTGGTTGTTATGTAAACAATCAATTGGAGGGACTCAGGTGAAGCAGGGAGACTGTTGCTAGGCTTCTACAATCCTCCAGGTGACAGATGATGGTGGCCTAGCATCAGATAGTGACAATGGAGGCAGACACGTGGGTGGATTTGGGTTTAAATTTGGAGATAAATCAACATCTGCTTATCTCTTTGAGTCCTTTATTGTCCCTACTTATAACAAAAGCTCTACCAAGGTGCCTTGGCAACTCTATAGGATTATGGTCAGGGCCCAGTGAAATAACAGCGTCATCTTATACAACTGAAATACTGTTATTATTGTGGCACTGTGACCACCACGATACTACCCACTTACAGTTGGATTAAAACCTTAACTCATAAGGGAGCCAGTTTAACCTAAACAGAGCAGTGCAAAAAGTGTCCATATCTTTGTTAGGTTTTATTGGACCCAGCTCCTAAGGGAAGTAAGTGCAGGGGTGTCACCAGAGCATATCCAGGCTCCACTCTGCCTAGGCCCAGAGTGGGAGAACACTGGGCAGTGAAGGAGGCTTAGTCATGCTTTGAGGCCACTAGCATTCCACTAGCTGCTGATCCCCCTTCTAGTCTATTACCACAATAGTGCCCTAAATTGCATTATAAGGGCCCACGAGAGTTCTTTCATTACCTAATTCACTATTAGGGAGTGCCTTGGGCAAAACTGACCCAGAAAATTGCCATCTAGCATGATCCTCTATATTCTTTAAGCATTCCCAGAAACAAAACAATGCCTCAAAGAGATCAACAAACTTAAAGTACAAAATATGTTTTCTGTGGGACAATACAGGTGTAGGTGTACGTGTGTGTGTGTGCGCACGCATGCATGTGCGTGCATGTGTGCGTGCGTGTATCTCAAAACCTCTTCTGAAATGTAGAGACCTTGGAGGAATGATTAAGCCTTTAAGAGCCCAAAGATTTCAAAAGTTTAATATTTTTAAGGAAATATTTCTGATGCATAGTGCATGTTTTCCCTATCCTGGGAAACAAAGTATGTTAGGCATACTTTGTTTCATTGATAAAAAAGGAATTGTTGGTACAATATCATTCTGGTTCTGTCACTATCTTTCTAGATGTATTTCCTTGGATAAATCATTACCTTCTCAGATGTAAAACAAAGCACTTTAACTAGGTCAGGGCTTTGCAAAGCCTTGGTGATGAAGAAGCCATTTTGTTTTGTTTCTTTTTTTAAAAATTTCCATCTATCCAAGTCAATATACAGCCCTCTGGAGCAGAACAAGCAGCTCAGGCCACGCGTGACTTACCAAGTGAGTCTGAAAACACCGAATTGGTTGATACCCTGCTCAGTGAGACCAATCTGCTGACCTGTATGTCCCCAAACACTGCTGTCCAAGTGTTTAAATGGTGGCTCTCAGTTTCAATATTTATGTCCTCATGGATGAGTAACAAACAGTTTCTAGGCAATGCGGATCTGCAGGAAGCGCCCAGAGCTGACTGATGTCTGAGTTCCATCACACCCAAAGAGACTATGGTTTTATGATGTTGATGAACATCAGTTATTTCACTGGTGCTTTAATAAAGCTACTAAGAATGTTGGTCCCTAAAAGTCCTTTCCTTGAGTTCTCCATGACTTCTGTGTGCTTTTCTGATTTAAGATGACACTCAAGTCTCTTGAGTTCTCTTGAGGCTGTTGCTTGTGCCCTGAACGAGACTGGTCTCTTGAACTCTTCTATTAGGATTTCCTTCTGTAGCCTCCTGGGGGCGGAGGGTGTGTGTGTGGGGGGTAAGGGGACAGGGTGAAGGTGGGGGTACTTCTCTCCCTGCTGCTGTCCTTCATAGTAGGTTTGACCACTTCCAACCTTCTCCACCAACCCCACTTGCTGTCTCTAGTCCAGCTCTTAGCCCCTCTGCCTGATACTACAACTAAGTCCTAAGTCTTCTGGCTAGCCCCATTCCTTTCCTATGGAAAAAAGAAAAATGTGCACGAGCTATGAGACAATTTTCCCTCTGGCTTGAAAGCTGTGCCCCCTCGTCTCTGGCTCACGTTAGATTCACAATTGATTTAGAAGTTCCAAAATTCCAAAAGCTAGATAACAGTTTTAGTATTCTTACATTTCTTTGAATAATGAACAAAAATCAGATAATGGGGCAATTTCTGAACAGTCTTCTACATGCTAGAAATTTAATTTTAAAGTTTATTAAGATGATAAAACATTTAAAATTATTTCTCAATCCTCGATGCGCTCATCTCATGAATCAGCCACTTCTGCTTTTTAAGAATAAAATATAACTACTAAAATAGTGTAAATTCTGAATAAACACGTTTTCCATTTTTGTATTATACCACCCTTGGATGAAGGATGGCGGTAAACCCACTTAAGAATTTAAAGCAATCAAGCAAATTAAAGGGGGTAGAGAGACAAGACAGCAAGGGAATTGGTTAGTAAAGCAGGCCTTTGGCAAATGAATTGCTTTTCATGTAGCTAGGGTTTGGACTGACAGGCTGCAGAAGTGGAATATTGTCTGGTTCCTGCCAGCTCTAGCATTCCATGATTGCCTGATATGACACGAAAGTTCATTTCACCCAGAGGAACCATCCACGGGAAATAACTACACAGGCACTGAAACCAAGCAGCAGCAACCAGAGATTGTCCATAATTTTAGCAGCCTGATTTCCTTAGTTTCCTCACAACCAGGGGACCATTTGCCAAAGTCCTATTTGAGTTTCCACAGCTAAAAATGGGTACACCTGCCGGAGAAGAAAACCCGCGGGAAGAGTTTCAGTGTGCAGGAATTAAAGGGGGAAAAAAAGAAAAGAAAACATCATAGACAAAAGAGGAACAATACAGAATAGTAATTCTTGTTTGAGTCATATAGTTCAAAAATCCAAAAACCTCAAGAGCGTAACTTTTCCAAACCTACAGACCTGGCAAGTGGCAGAGCCAAACCCTGGTGGTCAGTTTGGCTAAAGCTGTTGGCTTGAACCACCATACCGGACTGTCTTATCCATACAAAATTGTACATACATTTTCAAGGAGCTCAGAGCTCTTAGGTTAAAAAACAGTGCTGTAAAATACAAGCATTGCTCTTTTTATCAGCACAAATCATTCTTTCTTATGAACACAAATCCATTGTACTAATTACTCATACTATCCATATACATTTTATGTTATTCAGTTCTTTCTTCATACTCTGTTGCCAGAAATGAAAACATAATTGGAATGTCCATTTTGGTCCCAAGACCAAATGTACTTGATCCCATATTGAGTCCACTAAATAATATTTCAAGAGACGATGGGAAATGCTTTGAGCTCCAACCAAGAAGATCAAAGAAAGAAATCTTAAACAGCAGCAACAGCTTAGAGGGGGGGCTCTAGTTCCATCAATGATGCCTCTTGGTTCTCAGTGTACCCCGTGGTCTTTCGGCAGAAGGGAAAACTGATATTCACCAAAATGCCCCCACTTGTAAGTTGAAGAGTACACAGCATCCTTTTTGTGTGCCAAGATTATATGATTATATGTAATGATACAATGGGTGGTAATGAGCAGATAGAGATGTATTGGATTTAAAACAAAAACAAAAATAATCCAATCTTATCAACAACTCAAGGCCAGTTGGCAAGCAGGATCTACAAGAGGCAGTAAATATAAGTAAAGATCTAAAGGCCTTCTTTTGAAGTCCCAAAGCTTGGGGGACTTATTCTGGGGCTAACGATTACTCCATAAGAATCAGGGCCCTGATAACATGAGTAGGAATTGGTGACTCTGCAGTTTCCATGTAGTAGACTGGGTAGAATCCAGTTTAAGGGCTGGGAAATTTGGGTTGGAACGAAGGTTTGTCACGGACACGTTCACCCAAACTTGGGCAAATTGTTCAACTTCTCTGAGCCCTTTTTAAAATCTGTAAATACCAGCACCCAAGCCCTACTCACTTCACACAGTTGTCTCATCATCCAAATGAAAAATGAAAATGGATTTGAAAATGCTTTGTGACTTGTAAGTCATTATGCAAATAATTGCTATTATTATATATGGATGCTTTCGTGCATACTCATAAGTGAAAGGGAAGAAAAGAGGGAGGAAAAAAATAAAGAAGTCCAAGAAAGAGAAGCTAGAGCAGGGAGGAATGGTGAAGAAATGAAGAAGAGAGAGAGTGGAACTCTGCTATGGAAAAGAAGGGATAGAAAGACCTGGAGGAAAGTAGAGAGAAATCAGTGCTGGTACAGTAACAAATAAATCCCCCAGCATGACAGCCTGCTGCTGAAGCATTTCATTTCCCCACAACATAATGGTGTGTTATTGCCCATTATCTGTTCTGTCAGTGCCAGAGTCGATATTAAATGAGGGGCAGCTGCATTTAGCTGCCATTTTTCAGCTGTCTTCACGTTGCCATGGAGACCCTGTTGTTTCCTGGCGAACCTGCCAGGAAAGCAAAAGGGAGTCAGGTGGATGGGGAGCCAATGCTGCCAGGGGTTGGGGTGTCAGGATGGGGAGCGAGAGGAAGGCCAGGGGCCAGGGGCAGGGGAATGTGACAGAAGAAAGGACGGCATGGAGCTGTGTTGTCAAGCTCTGCTCGCACCTGATAAATCAGCCATTTTGAAAACACGATCTGTATTCCAGTGGCCCTTACACAGTAGATTCTCCTCCGTGTGGCCTCTCAACTCTTCTATGGGAGCTTCGTAGATTTGGTTCTGAAATAACTACAGGTGCCTTCTTTCTGCTCCAGGTACTCTCCCTCCCCCCCACCCACCCCCGACTGAGTCACCTCTAACCTGGTGCCAACCTTAGGGGATGGTTTGCGGTCTCTGAATGTTCAGCATTAGCGCAGAAAAACCAGTTTCACAAAGGACATCCATGCCTGGTCTCTGCCCAATCTATACATGTTTTCTTTTCTAGAATATATGTTGTTTTTTTTGTTTTATTTTGGGTTTTTTTTCACAGAATTACAGAATTTTATGTTTAGATAACACTTTAGAAAGCTTTGAGCCAGATTACATATAAGAGAAGTGGGGCTGGCATGAGTGACCAGCACAGATCCCAGACTGATGGGCCTGGAGAGAACTGGAAAATTAAATTCTCCATCCAACAGGTGCAGGAGCCCTTGTGCCCCTCAAGAGATAGAAGCCTCACTGACCAGATGTAGTTTTTCGACAGAGTCCAGAAATCTCTATTTTCTAGTAAAACCTTCAATGTTTAAATGTTGGTTTAAATTTTTTAAAAATTCTGCATGCTAGTTACATGGGCTGCCAGTTTGCAACTGAACTCAGGCTGACATCATTTTTAAATGAGGCTTAGAAAAGCTAAGAAACTTGACCAATCTCTTCACCTTCCTAAATATAACCCTCCCTTTCATAATCTAACCTAATCAAATCTCTCTCTGTCATCCTATTACACAGTGGGAGGTAAAAAGGGCTGTGAATTCACATTTCCTGGGGTCCTCAGTTTCGCTGGTATTGTGCATGAATTTGCCTATGAAACAAATGGTTTCTAAGAGCGCTGAAAACTTTGTACTAGCGGTCAGAAAGAAACCATAGGTTAGTGTCCTGTGAACTTAACCCCCATGAACACCTGGGCCATGCCTGTTCCACTACAGTCTCCCTTTTCTGGCTTTTAATTATAAATTACAGAAATAAGAAAAGCAATGATTTACCAAGCATTTACCAGGTGCTAGAAAGTGCTTAAGATGTACTTTCTTACTGAATTCTCACAAGAAACCTTTGAGTCACGTATTATTTATTTATTTTTTTAAAGATTTTATTGAGGAATTCAGGGAGGGGAATAGCGTTGGGGAATCAGGGAAGGGGAACAGACAAGTTGCTGAGTTTTTGTTCTTCAGTCTAGTTGTGGAGGACATTGCTTCACTGGCCCATGTTGGTATCGTCATTGTGCTCTTCCCGGATGAGGCAGATCAGTTGTGGGTCTCTGGATGGTCGCTCACTGCTGCTATTGGCAGCTCACGCTGGCTGCCGGCCACTCACTGTAGCCTATGGCAGCCCACTGCAGCAGGGGCTGCAGCCTACACCGTCGCCGGGTCTCGCACAGCCCAGCTCCAGGTGGAGCTGTTGTTAGCTGTAGAGGGCAGTATCACTGGCCCTCATATGTGGGATCTGAACTGGGGCTGCTGGCATCCCCAAACCAGCTCTTAACCAATGCGCCACTCCGCCGGCCCTGAGTCACATATTATTATTACCCCATTCAACAGATGAGAAAAGTGAGGGTCAGTACCATGCCCAAGGTCATAGAGGTCGGGCCAATAATCAAATCCAACTCGGTCAGACTCCAGAGCCCAAGTACTTTGCCACTATAACTGTCTCCCTACAAATTATAGGAACATCTCTGAGCCTAGTTTTACGATATCATAAGCATTTCCTTTTTTACCCCAAACTTTAAAATAGTTTGACTGCTTTTCCCAGAGCCTGGCTTACTGTACTAGCCTCATAAACAGTAAGTTTAATTAACAACTTCTTTCACTAGAATTGCATGTGCCTTCTCAATGCAGTTATCTCCTGATTTCCCCCACTCTCCGTCCTGTCCTTAACCACTCCGTCCTCCAAATCACACACAGTAATTTTTTAAAAAATTTTTTATTATTAGTTTCACGTGTACAAAACAATGCAATAGTTATGCTTTTCACCTTTCACCCCTCACAAAGTGACAACCCCCACCCCTATCCACTGCCCCCTCACCCCAGATATCATACATATCTATTAAAATTCCACTGACTCCACTCCCCACACTGTATTCCACATCCCGTGACTATATATATATATATATATATATATATATATATATTAAATTATAGTTGTGATATAATATTATTCAAAGGCAGCTTCAGATGTACAGTGCAGTGTTCAGGCCACTATACTGCCCATGAAGTGGACTCCCTAAGAAGACATGAGTCCATCTGGCCCCTTAAAAGATATTTACATTATTGATTATATTCCCCAAACTGGCTTTCCTATCCCTGTGGCAATATTGTAGTTACCAGTTTATGTTGCCTCAACCCTTCCCCTTCTCCCTCATGCCCACCTCCATCCTATCTAGCAATCATCAGTTTTTCCTCTGTGTCTTTGAGACATTTCTCTTTACATTGCTCATTTATTCAGTTCTTTAGATTCCACATATAAGTGAGATCATATGGTATTTGCCTTTCTCTATCTGACTTATTTCACTTAGCATAATGTTCTCTAGGTCCATCCATATCGTTGCAAATGGTATGATTTCATTCTTCTTTATAGCTGAGTAATACTCCATTGACACACTGTAATTTTTCTATGTGTAGATAGGATTGTGTCATTTTCTTCCCTTAAATCAAAGTCTCCAACCACTTCATGGATGGTGTAAAGGCCTGACCACTGCACTGCACATCTGAAGCTGCCGCTGAATAATATTATATGTCAACTATAATTTAACACATACATAGTCATGGGATGTGGAATATAGTGTGGGGATGGAGTCAATGGAATTGTAGTAGATATGTATGATATTGGGGGTGGGGAGGCAGGGGAGGGGGAGGAGGTAGTCACTTTGTAAGGGGTGAAAAAGGTAACTATTGCATTGTTTTGTACATCTGTAACTAATAATAATATAATAATAATAATAATTTTTTAAAAGTTTAAAAATAATAATAAATAAATAATAAAGGACTTAATGGGGGAAAAAAAAAGTCTCCCATCATTGGTTTCAGGATGAACTTCTACTCCTAGCTGAGCCCTTCAAGGCATTCATGATCTGATTTCGTTTGTGATTGGCCCATGCTGGCCCCAGCAATCTCATCCACAGTCATTTTCCCCAAAGAGTCTAATGCCTGCAGTACCCACCCAAACATTGCAGATTGCTACATGCCTCCATGAGCCGAGCCCTTTTCCTGAAATTCCTCTCCTTTGTCTATCTGGGCTCTGCTTTTCCTTCAAACATAGTTCAAGCCTCATCTCCTCCAGGAAGCCTTTGTGATCCCCATGTCTAAGTCACATGCCCCTTCTCCAGTGTCCTCAGCCCCTTGGGCACCTGTATGGTAGTAATTAACGTACCACACAGCAATCTTATTTGAGGTCAGGGACCTTGCCTGGGTCACTCACCTCTTCATCCCTGAATGTTGTGGGTTATCATCACATTGTGGACCCGTGACGCAGATTTGCATCTATGTATTTAAATGCCCCATCCTCAATGTGTTAAATGATTATTGAATACATTGCCCATCTCAGTTGACAAAGAAATCAGGTTATTTCTAAATCTGTACAGACATTCCTCCCTGACAGAAAACACAACTGGTCAAGTGACAAAGGGTCACTAAGAAGAATTGCCTTCTCCACACTACACCAAGCACCAAACTTCCTGACACAGTGCTTTCCTGTCAATCACCATGCCCCAACTCGTGAAGATTTAGTGTAGTATGTTCATAAGTATGCACATAAATACATACATACCTAAATTAGTGGATCCATTTATTTTAAAAAGGTAAAGAGAAATGTTTTAATACACAGTGACATCTGGGATATATTAGTTCTAGGGAGTGGCTTTAAATGACAACAATGGTAGCAAGCCTTTCTTGGATGAAGTATTCTAGTTTAGGTATCCAAAACACAATGGGATGGGAAACTGACATTTCAGACCCACATCAAGGACTCTATTGTGACCTCTGATGTCAGGGAAGAGCAGGTGACTCCTGTCCCTGACATATACAGGTCAGAACTACTGCCATCTCCACCATATCCTCATGGTCCAACATCAGTTTCACGTCTCTGGCTCTGTGTGTTTCAACATTTTCTCTTAGCAAAGGGCCATTTCCTGCCAGTCTCTATTTTTCATTCCAAAGGCTTAAAAACAGAATTGTCCCACCTCACTTACATACTAACCAACTTCTTAAGCTTCCCCTAATAGCTATGCCCCTCCCCACCCCGCCCCAGGCTTCATGGTGCCCAGAAGAGCACTTAAGACTGTTTGCAAGCCTGCTCTTTTATTTTAGCTTCTTAAAAATCCTAGGCATTTTAGCTTCTTAAAAATTGTGGCAGAGAGGCTCTGTGAATATTTGAGGACATGAGTAAGAAGGTTAGACCGCCATTTTCTTAAACAAACACACAGTCACAGAAACCTCAACACAAACCATGGCTTTAGTTGAAGAGTAGCACTATATCATGCCTGCTTCTACTATTACTTATCAGAATGGAACCATCCAGTTTCACGCAAAGAATACATTTGATAAAAATAAGTGTCATTGGAAATTTCTCCAAGATAAGGTCACTAAGCAAGTGCTCTGCCCTCTACACACTTGTGTCCTCAGCCTCTAGCACAGTGCCAAGCACGAAGCAGGTGCACAATAGTAAAAGTGACCTAAAGAGGGGATCTGGGGGACTCGGAGACTTCTCCTGGCTGGGCCAGTGCTGAGAGAATGGGCTCAGCCAAAGGAAGCAAGACAACTGTCTCAGAACAGCGAGCCCCAGTGCAGCTTTGACTAAAGAAACATTTGTACTGCCTGAGTTCTTAGACCGTGGTCCCTTGAGATGAATAAAGGAGCCAGCTAAAAGGAGACAGGCAAAAAAGAAAGGTGCTTCCCATGGAAGCTTAGCAGGAAAGGAATCCATATTTTAGGATTCATCTCTGAATACTCAAACTACTGATCTTCTGGTAATAAAATTATGCCCCTGGGTTGAATGTTTTGCATTAATAGACATCACTGGATGCTCTGAGGTGTAGGGAAAGCAGCCTTGTAGGGTGGAGGAGGCACTCTCCCTCCACACCTCTAAAACCCACCACAGGCTCCTCACAAAAGCTTATGACAGCCTGAAATCCAGAAGGCAATGCTGTGATCATAAAAATTCTAGGCATGCGAAATAGAATCTTAAGGAATTCATCCGAGGAGGATGGTGAGCAGGATCCATGATGAAGGCTCCCGAAAACCACGAAAGATTACAGAAAATGCTTCTCCTTCAATAACTCAGAAACCAGTTTCTGTGTATATACCTAGATATACACAACCTGAAAATTATCATTCTATTGTTTTATTCTTCAATAAGATCTTACTTAGTTTGTGAAGAAGAACCTATTTTGGCTTTGCATCAGGGAGTGTGTGAGGTGTGTCAACCCAGTGTTGGGTGCTCAACAAGACATGCCCCTGAGTTGACTGTCTCCTTGAAAGCAAGCCTTGTCTTCATCAAGGATTGGAACATTGAAAGAGTAGTACCTTTGATTCCAAGAATATTTATTGAGCCCCTAGGGCATTGTGTTCTGTTCCAGGAATACAGATTGGAAGAAGACATGGCCCTACTCTTAAGAAGTTCACAACCTCGTGGGAGAGGCAGTAAGTGTTCAATTTAACATATGAGCGTGCTGTCAGAGTACAGAGCAGACAAACTCATCAAGACTAAGGAAGGGGACAAAGTCAGGCAGGGTCAGTGAAACAGCTGAGCTAGTCTAGAAGAATCAGTGAAAGTTGGCTAGGGGGGAAAGCTGGAAAGAGTTTCCAGGTAAAGAAAATGGCATGACCAAAGAAAAGTCAGGTTAGTATTTCCTAATTAAAAATATCAGATGAGGACATGGCCTTGTCATAAGACCACAAAGGAATCATTGGGGAAAATAGTTCCAGATATATGCGTTGAAGACAGCTTGTATTTATAGCACAAGCCTATTTTATTGGGTGTTAATATGTAAAGCTCTAGAAAAAATGTGGTTCTTGCCAGAAGGGGAAAACACATTCCTTTGATTTTTCTATGTTTAAAGAAATGCATCTTTTCTTCTAGTCTCATACCCGTGCCCTTCTTCCTGCTTGATCTTTTTCCCTCTCTCCTTTTCATTTTCCATCTCCTCCTCACATTTTTGTGCTGCTTAATATGGCCATCATCCATCTTCCTTCACACACTTTGTCATTCCACTCATTCTAAATAGTGAAAACATGTAGATGCACACACATACACACTCACACCTCTACACATGCACACACCGACAGTCACATGAAGGCTCCTTAGGTTGACCTGCATGATTATTTTATTTTTAAAACAGCTGATGACAGCACCCTTCCTTTAAAAAGTGGTTCCAATATTTATATGTAGACATTTTGCACACGGATGAAAACTGAAGCCTTTCCCAACTTGTTAAATATGGTTCACTATGACACCACTTAACGCGTGTGAAATGTGATTCTTCTGTTTGTTTTATTTTTTAAAGCAATCCCAACAAATGTAGATGTTTAAATATAGCACTTTTGGCTTTGTGTTTGTAAAGGGTGTGAAACAGTAAAGATTTGATAGAAAAATACCCAGAGATGGTGCCTCCCATATTTCTCATGACCATGTATAATAAAGCTCCTTGCCCAGGAGCATTTTTATGTGACATTAAATTTCAAGATCTCACAGGATTAGTTTCGATCTGACCAGAATGTCAAATGAGGGGCCAGAGAGCCAATATGTATTATTCACTTGTATTTTTCCCCCTCTGGAGTTCTTTTAACATTCCAATGGCATCACTCAAATAGAATTTCTCTCTCCTCTCTTTATAGGGTACAGTCATTTACCTCCAGCAGAATCTCTGTGTTAAGAGTTCAGCTTTTTCCCTCTGAGCTCCAAGGAAGTACTTTAACTTATAAAATTAGATGTCAAGATACTAATGATTCCTTGTTCTTGGAGAGTGAGGACTGTGACATCAAAGGTGACTCATCTCATCAAAATACAGCATATTTCCTCATGAGCCTGAGGGAAGATTATGACTTAAAACTCAAAAGAAGCAAATATCACTCCTAGTCAACTTGTGGGATGGAAGGTGAGGAGGGAGTGGAAGGCATTTTGAAATCTTTTGCCTTATGCTAGACCTCTCTGGAACCATGCCGGTAGGAAAAGGCTCCGAGATAAATCTTGGAACATGAATCCCTTAAGCTCATGACCATGTACTTTCAGAATCTGTTTTTGAATACTCTTTGAGACTGTCCTAAAAGATAGGACTCATTATAAGTTTCTGGCCTGTCACAATACCCATATCCTAAGGATGTTATTGAAAACAGTGCCAACTTTGAACAAGGATCTCTATTGTTATTCAAAACCAAACTGCTCAGGAGAGTTCTGATAAGTGTCTGAGGCTGAACAGCCTAGACAGTACAGGAGTTTCTTTTGAGATTCCCACATGAGACTGCCAATTGCAGGGCGTAATAGAGCAGACAGTGCCTCTTTGCCCATTGAGGGCCTTAACTCCTCTAGACTCAGACTCCTCTCCAATAAAATAAGCAGGATGAAAGGAATCTCGAAAATCCTTTCCAGAGCCAACTGGAAACTATGTTAGAAGTAAGCTGGTTCTCCCTTTTCCCCCATCGCAATCCAAAGGAGAATGCCTCTCAGAAATGTGAGAGAGGATTTTGCCTTAACTGAAAACTAAATTTCCTATTACAGTGGTTGGTACTCAGTGGAGACCCTTGGTTTGGGGGTTCCCTTTTCACTCTCCCCTTGGGGGAGTGTGATCATAACATAAGCATCCAGAGATATCCGGGTGACCCTCCTTTCTCTGTGCACAAAAATAAACAAGGGAATGGTGTTCCCGATTTCACCCCCCAAATTAAAAATAGCAAAAGACAGAAGAGGGACTAGAAAATCTGAGAACCAAATCCTTATTTCCATAATCTTGAGTGACATTGCCAACTTCATTTCCTATCACTCCACTTAGTCTAGGAAGGTTACGTTTTTTAGCTTGTAGGGCTAGACTCGGTGCCCCTGAGCCTTGAGGCTAGCCAGCAGGCAGGGAGAGGTCTTGTTCTAGTGATGTTGGTTGGTATTAATCACAGCCCACAGCCACAGAGGAAAGCAGTAAAATGAACATGTGTAAGGCAACAGCAGCTATTACCATAATTCCTAATTATGACTGTTTAGAGGTCTCTCAAGGAATATAATTAAGTTTAACATGCCAAGTGATAAAGAAAAAAACATTAATCCATCTTCTGTCCTTCCCTACCACCCGCCAATAACTCCTCTCTTTTCCTAAATTATCTGTAAGATCCTCTACACTTGTTCTATTTTTTCACAAGTGGTGCTGTCAAAGGGAATTTATTTTTCAGAGGACAAGGCATTTGGCTGGGAACCCCCACAGCTGCTGCAGGCAGCCCAGGATTTCAGTCAAAGGACTCTTGATTGCAAGCCTCAAGACTGAAAAAATATAAAAACGTGGTGGATTAAAAAAATGAGGGTCCTTGTGAAGTAAATAGGCAGGCTCTTTAATGCCAAAGAAACAAACAGGGCAGAGCAATAGGGGGCAATGGGCAAAACCATTGGGCATACCAAGGAGAGGAAAGGGGTATGAAGGAATTTCAGGCCTGGGCAAAGAGCATGCTGCTTCTAACAATTTTGTTGGAAGTTTTTGTTTTGTTTTTGTTTTGGTTTTGGTTTTTAATTCTGCTGTCTATTACCTTTCAAAGAAATACAAAAAAACTACAAACAAATGGTTGAGTTTGGAACTGGAAGATCCCAGGGTACCAGTTTGTCACCCCATGCTGAGAACAGAACAGGCTTGCAAGCTCCTGATGCCCCCTGGACCCTGACACCCAGACTATGGGTCATGGATGAAGGGGAATCAATTATTTCGTTCCTTCTCCAGCTAAGGTCATCCTGAAGGAGATTCTCTAATGCAGAATCAAAGTGGGTTTAGGAGACATAACTTGACCCTAGTTATCTTTAATCATGGACTCCAAAGACACCAGCCTGGTTTAACATGCCCATATCTTAGCCCTTACCAGGGACTAAGGGTCATAAGAAAAGAGAGTAGGGATTTGACTCCATTGAGATCTAAGCATCCTGCAAATGGGACCATTACTCTCAGATAGGAATTAATCTCCCTGCTCTGGAGATATCTTAGAGTCATTGGGAGACCCCTGGTTTCTTCCTCAGTTGACTACTCTTTCAGCTAAAGCTGCACTGCCCCAGAGGGATGCATCAGACATGAAGACTTGTGACAATGACTCAGTTCACTTTCTTCTGTGTCATACCTGCTCACTCAGAGGACCAGCCTCTGTGGACCATCAGCAATTGGAAAGAACCCAGGTGACCTGGAGAGAAGACCAAGAAGACAAGAGAGCAGGACTGATCCAACAGTAAGCCAGGCTCTAAACTCCAAGGCATGGGTAACTTGGGAAAAACATTTGTTTGTTTGGGGAGGTAGATTTCCTTAGAATTTTTTTTTTTAAAAAAAGGCCAATATGAAAAGCAAAGCATACGTTCTTTCAGGGAGAAGCCTCTAATATCCCATATGTATTCAAAAAGAAAATTGTTCTCTGAAGGTGACAGCACCAAGAATGATTTCTATAGAATGAATCGCTGGGAGTGTTTGAAAGGAGGATGACAGAAGACCTTGAGACTCCTTGTATACCACAGGTCAGGTGACTTCCCTGGGATCCATGCAGAACAGCAAATCCGAAACCCGTGTCTGTCTAAGAATGCCATCCAGAGGTAGGCAAGGGAGACTCCAAAGTAACCGTGAGCATTTTCCCAACCTTCTGAATGACCAGATTCTCTGAGATAGAATTTTTATCTTCAAGGAGAAATCCAAGGAAGGGTGAATTTAACTGAGCACGTTAGTAACTCAGATAGCATAGACAACCAATAGCATAAACCTTTTTACCAGCTATATCTACACCAATTGACAGAATGGACCAAGATGGAAGAAGATGAGGATGCCAAAAGGAGTCTATTTTCAAAGTATCAATATTTCTCAGGCCACAGAAAAATAAAAAAAACTTGCATGAAGGACTATCGCTATTAGCTAACCATAATAGAAAATTGATTGTTATAGAGAAGTTCTATCTTTTACTCACAAAATTGTCATATGACCCAAAAGAGTGGCTCTGGGCATTGTTTTTGTTTTTGTTTTTTTAAAGATTTTATTGGAGAATTGGGGGAGGGGAACAGCGTTGGGGAATTGGGGAAGGGGAACAGACAAGTTGCTGTTCTTTTGTTCTTCAGTCTAGTTGTGGAGGATGTTGCTTCACTGGCCCATGTTGGTATCGTCATTGGGCTCCTCCCAGATGAGGCAGATCGGTCGCTGGCCTCTGGATGGTCTCTCTCCGTGGCTCTTTGCAGCTCACGCTGGCTGCGGGCCACTCACTGTAGCCTATGGCAGCCCACTGCAGCAGGGGCTGCAGCCTACACTGTCGCCGGGGCTCACGCAGCCCAGCTCCAGGTGGAGCTGTTGTTAGCTGGAGAGGGCAGTGTCACTGGCCCTCATATGTGGGATCCAAACCCGGGCTGCTGGCATCCCAAAACCAGCTCTTAACCAATGCGTCACTCGGCCGACCCTCTGGGCATTGTCTGAGAACTTAAAGTGGAGTTGTCTCACAGATGGAGTTCTTTTAAACTAGGAACCAACTAGTTTAAAACCAAAAAGTGTTTGCCAGCTTTTCCTATATGCATCTATGTTACTGTAATGGTGTTTGAAGACCTGCCAGAAGAAAGCAGGTGTCATTAAAAAATGAAAATAAAATTTGGCTTAAAAACTGTACCCAGATTTTCTTTCAGGGATTAACATTATGCAGCCCCTGAGCACATGGAGGTAAATGTCAGAGGCCAAATAAAGCTGATGAAGCCCTGAACTAGCCTAGTGAAGTAGACACAGAGAGGAAGAGTCAGCCTAGAAAGGTATTTGAGAGGTAGAATTGCAAAACCTAATGACAAATCACAGGCTAAAGGCAGAGGGGCAGATGGATGAACAAGAGGAAGAACTATGGGTCATTACCAAGTGATGGAGTACATGGAAGTCTTCCACTCTCTTCATTCATTTCTACTCTTCTAGTGAGAAGTGGAGAAGTAACTCTTGTGAAGCAGAGAATGAATTCATATTTAGATGTATCATTTGAGATACCTATGGGAAAAACAGGTGGAAATGTCCAACAGGAAGCTGGAAACAGGTCCAGAATCCAAAAGAGTGATCTGGACTGGTGATTTGAATTTGAGGTTCATTAACAGTAAGGTGATGATTGGGATTGTCCTGAAAGAGGATGTTAGAAGGAGATAAAGGGAACCAAGGACAGAACCTTCAGGAACACAAGCAACCAAAGGACATAAATCTCTACAAGTGGATGAAGGAAGAAGGCGACCTTCAGATGCCGGAGGAAAAGGACGTAGTTCCACCTGTAAGAAGATATGGTTCTGCGGCTTCTCAAGTTGCTAATCAGGTATGAACATGGAGGCCAGCATTAAATGGAGGCAAGGAAGGGAGTCCCAACAGGACAAACGGCACACATGTCTGACTTTATTACAGTATGGTGATAGGAGGCTGTCATGAGTGAAATAAAGATATCTTTAAGTTGGGGCATTTTTAGCACCAGCTGGTAGGAGCCACCTGCTCTCCCATAGTCCCAGCCATCTCCCCATTTGTGCTGTATGTAACAACCAGATTGAGAGTGAGAAAGCCGGGTGGGAGGAATTGGGTCAAATACTAACGCTCCACTGCCGGGCACCTAAGACCAGTGTCGATGAAGGATAGAACTGGCCATAAATGAATTTGTTCTTCGTGCCATCTATACCCCTCCCCTCATGCCGCACTTCTTCTCTTATCCCTAAAGTGCACATGACCAAATAGAGTTTAAGGTGGTATTTCAGCCATCTGGGAAAGAATGACATGGCTTGGAGTGCAGTGCAGTGCTTCTAGAAATCGCTTAGATCACCTCATGCCATCCACTGCCTGGCCTGGCCCAACTGGCAACACCTTTCACTCACCACCACCCCAACAAGCCTCTCCTCATGGAACCCCATTCCTCCCTGCCTATTCTTCCTCTCTTTCCTATCCATTTAAACCTCTTCCCAGCAAATACCTTAGAATCACCACAGGCATCCCTGGTGCATTAGCTCCTGAAGGCTTCCCAAGGCTAACAAGATTTCTGCCGAGTGATCTGGTTAAAAACTAATGTCAGGCTTACAGGGACAAAAAGTCACCAGGACTGAGTATACAACTGAAATGGATGTTGGCAGGGCTAGGTGTAGGGATGGGGGCCGGAGAGGTACAGAATAAAAGGGAAATAATCAATGGTGATTCTGAAACTTGGGAGGCAAGAGGTGTGCAGGCAAGGAGCGTGGGCTTTGGTGTTGTAAAATCATCTACAAAATGCTTCCTTTTAGGTGAAGCGTCACTAGACGGCACCAGATTGTTATATGTTAACTATATGCTAGGGAGACTAGGGAGTAAGAAATAAGATTAAATTTCTATTATGAAGTAAGAAAGGTAATTCACGCTCCTCACTTTCAAAGGAAGAAACACAATATGTGATAAAAGAAGATCATTTAAACCCTCAGTCACTCTGCCAGCATAAAGTATGTTCCAAATGTCCACAGATGGAAAGCCCGGTTTTTTTTTTCAAAGAATCTCTCCTCAACATTATGAAATGTCTTATTTCCTCCCATTTCCTTTCCATGACTTAAACAGGTGGAAGGGGAGGTAGACAGACAGGACTGGGTAAATTGGGCATTCCTGTCCACAGTATAAGGGAAGCTGGCATTGCGAAATTTATCTGTGTCCTTGCCTCGAAGTCATTTTTGGACCCTCTCCTGGCAACAGAGATCTTCCTGCTCTCTTTTCACCCTACTACACTCTTCAGGCTCTCCATACATCAATCCCCTTGTTTAATTGCCATTACAAAAGGCAAATGTCCCAGTACGGGAACCCTACTCAGGACTTTTTGCCAGAACCCAAGATCAACAACACGCGTGTGACCTTCAGCATCCATCTCCTTTGTTATGAGTCAAAGGTACTAGCCTTCTTGGAGTAATCTCCACCTAGACACCCTTTCAATTTTACCTGAAAAATCATTTAAAGTCTGGACCATCATAATCTATTCTACAGAGACCCTGAGTCCCCATGAAGGCAAGTGCCCCCAGCGTGCCTTGTTCCTCTGCAAACCTTTGCCAATTACTAAGGTGTTGGCTCCTTCTGCTACAACTGCATATAACCCTTTCTTTAAAGCCAAATGTTAAAAAACCTCATCCATATTAACCAGCTCCCCTTGGGAAGTGTTAATTGGAAAAACCGTATATAATGTTAGCTGTTTGCTAGAGACAACCTCCAACCGAGGCAGAAGTGACTCAGTAAATGTGTAACTGTGGCAGCAGGTTCCAGGTGCCTTAACTACCCGAAAACACAAACACCTGACCTCAAGAGAAGCAGGCGCATTGCAGCCCTGCGGCTGGGTACTATACGACTCTAGGCAACATGAGACCTCTTTGTGCTGCAGATCTGGCCCTCAGAAATAGGAGGGAAGGGATGATGCACCCTCTGGATCATCTCAGGTGAAATTCGTGCTGAAAGGTGTCTCTGAGCCCCCTGACGCTCTGTGTTCCAGGGACACTCTGTGAACCCTGGCTCAGGTCTCAGCCAGACCACCAAGCCAACCGAAGTCTAAGTGTGGAGGAGTTGCTGTGCATTCTGCTCCACTGTGGCCACTAGAGGGCAACAGAGTCGCATGCACTCCAGGGAATCTGGCTCCATTGCCTGAAAGAGGAGTCATTGTACACAGATACACTGCCATGTTCCTACGACTGAAGGCTACAGCAATTATCCATGAAAATGAGGACTTCGGAGTCTACTACTTTGTAAGGTTGTCAAGGCTCTGCCTTATCTTGTCAACTTGTCTATTCAAGTTGGCCCACAGCTGTGAGCCAGCGACTTTTCGAGTCCTTCTGCTCCCAATTCCACTGAAGCCACAGTGAGTAACTCACCACTCACGTCTTCCTGAGATGGCCTGCCGAGAGTGACCAACCATGGCCATCGCTTACATCCTCTTGGCTCATGGACACTGTGCATCTCCTTGAACCATGGCCATGGACACCCTTGGATCTTGGCCACCCTTAACAATGCCTGCACCATGGCCACCCCTTGCATCTCCCTTAACCATGGCCACCCCTTATATTCTCCTGAAAGGACTCAGAGATATAAAAATATAGAGTTGACTTGGGAAGGTGTGTAGGGGGGGGAGGGGTGTGGTGATAATGGAGAGGTTTCCCAGAACAAAACGGAAAGAAGAAATGTTATCCCCAATCCATAATCTTATAGTCAGAAAGACCCTTGGAGATATCTAATCCAATCCTCCTACTTCACAGGCGAAGGAGTTAAGGCCCAGAGAGTTTTAATGGTTTGTCCAAGTTCAAACTGTTTAATGCAGAGCCAGATCTAGCCCTGAGGTCTCCGATATCACTGGGGTATTCTTTCCTCTGCCCAAAGGAGCCTCCATGGGGCTCTTTGTGAGACACTAGGTGGGAATATAGGTAGAAACTGAAAAAAAGGGGGAGGTTTCACCATGTCCTGTGCAACCAGATTCAGATGCCTAACAAGAAATAGCAAAGGGCTTTGAGGTCATGAGAAAGGTGTTATCCATTGACATCCCAGGGAAGGTTTACGGTCATAGCCATTAAATCTAAACTCCCAGGCAAAGCAAGGCAGCCTTTATTTAGAGTCCATGCTCAAACCATGGAGTTAGGGAAAGGATTTCTTTAGCCTTTATAATCACAGGATAGCACTTTAGGATGAATTTAAGACAATATTACTTCTCTCTCCCTGGAACAAATAGGATCTTATCTTTCATTATAGAAATGGAAGATTTACTTCCCCTTGAAGGAATTGCAGACACCAGTGAACAGTTAGGAGGGACATTTTAGATAGGACAATTTACATATTTCTGAAGTGATCTCACTAAGCAAGCTTTTTTCTCGTCTCTTTCCTAAGACTGATCCTGTATATATTACAGCACGCAACACTGCCTCCCTCCCTATAAAGTCCGCTTCAGCGATGTGCTGGTTTGTATCAGAGAGCGGTCAAGATGCTGCCCTCCTATATCTTTCAGGGTGAAGAAGAAAGAGGGTATCCCCATAATATATTCTGCCTATTGACCTGGCATCCTGGGACTTTCCCAGCCTCCTTCGAATTGCCCAATGTCAAAACAACAGTGGAAATTTTTGCAGCGCCCTCCTTGCTATTTGATCTTCTGTAGCCATTACTTGAGCTATTCTCTTCATTTCCATTAGTTAATTATTCTGTTTAGACTGCATTCTCGGAGCACTGACAGGGGTGGGAAGAGGGTAGCAACTTTATTAATGAAGTTATTATATTACTTCTAAAGGTAATGATGATGCAAGGAAGGGAACAAAGGACATTTGAGTAGCTGAATAAGAAAACACATGTCTCCCCACATCACCGTAATAATTCCCAAGTGCATCCCTGGCCTGTTTTCTTAGGAGCAACCTCTCCATGGCTCTTTAAGACTATAATACACAAAACTCTAATGGTTCTGCAAATTGGTGTTGCAGGGCCAGAATAATGATGGTTTAGTTTTATTAGTGGCACTAGTGGCATAATGACTGGTAATAACACAATTATATAGTACTTTCATGAAAGTGCTTTCACATCTATTATCTTACAGAATTCTCACAGCAACCCTGGGAGGTGGCTGGGGGTGGGGAAGGAGGGTATTGTCACCTGCATTTTACAGATGGGGAAGCCAGAGCAGAGAGAGTTAACTAACGCCTCCCCCACGCCACAGGCTGATGCAGACCAGGGCCCACTCACCCTGACATCCAGCTCTTCCTCTCCCTTCACTGTCAACAGCTTAAATGGCAACTAGAGCTGGGAAAAGGCACCATCCCAACAGATTCTCCATTTTGATTTTCATTCTGTATCTAGATATACAGTGTGGCAATAATAACCCCCAGGGCAGAGATGTAAGTAAAAGGAAGGAAGCAGAGAGCAGTTTGCACTGTAAGACTTGAACCCAGGGTGTCTCAGCGCCATTGATATTTGGGATCGGATAATTCTTTGTTGTGGGGCTGTCCTATGCATCATAACATGTTTAGCAGCACCCCTGGTCTCTACCACTAGATGTCAGTAGAACTCCCTACCCACCTCCCTGTGTAACAAACAAAACTATCCCCAGATATTGCCAATTGTCCCCTTGGAGTGAAAAACTGCTCTTGGATTAACACACAATATTATGATATGTAGCCTATCTCGCAATATCTCTCTCTCCTTCTCTCCTACCCCTGCCCCTGCCCTGGGATTGCCAAAAGTCTTTCTCCTATGAGTCTGAAGCTTGTTTCTACCTCTTCCTAGATGAGCCATTTTGGGAGTGATCGGTTGGGCCTTAGTTTCCTCTTTTGTTAAATGTGAATTATACGACCCACCTTCCATGGTTTTATAAAGATTAAATGAGATAATATAGAGAGTGGCTGAACATGGGCCTGCGGTGAAGTAAGCATACAAAAATATATAGCCAGAATTATTTTGAAGGGAAAAAAAAACTTTGGGATTATGGCAGGTAAGGGCGAATGATCCCTGCTTTAGAGAGAGTTTGCTCCAGCTGCCTTCTCAAGTCCACCTGCCTATAAGGCACTGCCACTCAGCATCCCAGCAGAATGACTATGTGCCTTGGGGAGGAGAAGAGACATCACGATGAAGACTCCGGACTGCGGTAGACCAGTTAGAGGCTCTGCTTCTCTTGGGTGACAGCAGACATTGTCATGAACTGCTAGAACATTTATCCTTGGATATTCAACTCTATGACCTGCCCTAGAGCTTAACATTCTAATTGCTTTCTGTGGCCATATAGGTCTGACAAGACCTGGCCACTGCTGTTTTCCGATCCTTCTCACACCACTTTCCCACTCATTCACTCTTCCACTTTCTGTTGCTGGAACCTCCCAGCTGGTGTTCACTCAGGCTTTGCCCCCAGGTGTCTCCACTGGAACATTTTTCCCCTAGAGTTGCCCATGTCTCTCTCCTTTGCTTCACTGAGCTCTTGTCTTAAATGTCACCTCTTTACAGAGGTCATCCCTAACAACTAAATCAAAGGAGCCTCAACCTCTAGCCACATACCTCATCATCTTCTCTCATATTCTTATTAGCTCTCTTGTTTCTTATCTGTATCTCCCTTTCAAATGTTAGCTTTATGACAGCAAGGACTTTGTTTTACTTACCATTGTAGCCTGAACACTTATCAGGCCTGTAAGAAACAGTCTGGAATATTTGCTGAATAAATGATTAAGTGACCTCTTCAAGGGCAAGTCCCAGAGTCCCATGTTCTAACTCCCATGACTTCTGACACTGGTAGACAGTAGGCACTCAATTCCTATTTATTGAATTCACCAGAAGTATTTCTTGAGCACCATCTATGACCTCTGAAAGCTGCTAAGCCTCAGAAGACTCCTCCTGAAAGGCCAGCTCTGTCCTTGAAGAGGTGTCTTATGAAAGAGAAGAAAGCACAGCCTGCAGTGTCTCCTTGAATTCCCCAACTCTTCATGGCTAAAATTACCACTGACACTAAAGCTGGAATGGAGAGATTGGGTGTAGACCCCTGGCCCAATTATGATTCTAGAATTGTACTTAGTAAGTACCCCGGAGAGGTCTGCATCCTTCAAGGATTTAAACCATTGGTTACCCTGGAAACCATCGCAGTCCTCAACAGTAGTATTAACTGCCACTCATCATTCCCTGGGCAGGTAGCTCTGAGGTCCAGGCCTTCATTTTCAAGGTCCTATGCCCATCCTTCTAAGAGATCCCCCTTTAAGAGTGGAGGTCAGAAATGCAGTGGGTTTAGGAGTAGGGAACAGTAAGGACACAGATCCTGCCATCTGGTCTCCATTACACAGACCCTCCTGGCCTGTGAGCAGTCAGCTGCACAAGATCTGCAGAGCCCCTCAGAGACCTTGTCCTTCAGATGGCTGGCAGGCCACTCAGCTTGCCGAAGAGGCACGCCCTCAATGCTGGGACTGCTGCTTCCACATTTAGACTGCATTGCATTACCTCACTGCCAGCCAATCGGCGCCTCCGCAGGCTCAGCACACATTCTCCCCTTTGCCACAGACATTGCCTCATGTCACTCTCTGCTCCTGGAGCGTGCTGCACATTGTGTGCCCAGGACCTGCACAGGTACAGTGGTGTGGGGGAGGTGGCAGAAGCAGAGAGCTGGCCATCAGAGCCACAGGCACAGAAGCCTCTTCGCTCAGGCCTGCCTATGTCATCCACATGATGCTAGCATCACAGGAATGCAATATTCTGCATGCCTGGGCCTCTCTCAGCTGGCGTGAAGGTGGGGCAAGAGGGTTGAGCAGGAGTAGGTCAACGAGCTTAGAAGAAGCTAAGCTGTAGATTACTCTCAGAGCACTGGGGGAGACCAGTGGTCTGTAAAAGCCCTTGAAACCCAGCCCTGCCAGCTCTGTACCGGGGGAGGACATATGCTTCCCCCTCTCCTGCCTCCAGCCTTGGCTCCCTCCCACCCAAGACTACATTACAGCCACCACTATCACCACAGACTAAACAGAAAAGTAGAGATTACTATTTCAGGCAATCAGAGGGTCCCTTACAACCAAGACATACCCAAGTTGTTACAGTCAAAACCCCCTATGTGGATCTTGGGAAAGGCATTAGCAAGGTGTCATAAGACCTGGATAGCCATGTGGCTCTACATCTACTCCAGCCATCCTTGGCAGAGCGGACACACAGTGGGTACAGAGATTAGAGTCTGGGGGTCACAGCCTGTAGTAGGAAAGCTGTCCCACCCCTGAGCCTCAGGCAGCCCTCCCGTCTCAGATGGCCTCCATGCTCATTCTAGTGGGTGACTTTCAGAGAAGGGCATTTTATCTTCATGAGGTCTGACTCCCAAGGTTTTTTCCTCCAGATAGAACCAAGGATGTTAATAATATCTTTAAACAGAGGAAAAGGGGGTGGGGAGGGAGTGTAAGGGACAGGGCAGGAAACCATTATAAATCTTTGCAGGGTATTCAATATTTCACACACACACACACACACACACACACACACACACACACACACAATCCAGCAGCAATAATGGCTCTACAGATGTGCCACGTGCGTGTATTGTTAATAGCTTTCCATGCACCGAGGAGGAAAGCATGGTCAGGGAACACAGAGGAGAAATACTAATGAGGAGTGAAATTGGATGAGTCAAGACAACTTCCACCCAATGTCTATGCACACAGATATGGAGCGGGGGTGCCTTCCTGCAGGCAGGAGATCTCTGCCTCCCATGGAGCGGTTTTCCTTTGCACTTTGCAAGCCCAGAGAACAACTCCAGCAGCAGTTCACATGGGTCCTACTCTAACTGATGTGACTCCCTCAGCCTCTCCCTGGGTAGAGGGATTCCATCTTCCGGTATCATCTTGATCAGTTATTTAGTCCCCAGTTATCACACATCATGCCAGGGTACCATAAACACATTCATCAGAAAAACAGTAGAACAATGGGCCTGTTGCACATGTTGCGGACTGTGTATCCCTAAGCCAATCTCCTGTATTTAAAGTGCTAATATAAAATTGTATGAAGGCAAAGAGGCAGTGCCCTAACAGGGTCATAAGGAAACGGATCCTCGTGTCACGCTGAGACAGTTGAAGCATTCTCTCGCCTTTCAGCCCTCAGTTGATACATCTGGATTGGAAGACAGGTTTTTCCTCAGTTTAACAACCATGGCTGTCCGAAAGTGATTTTTGAGGAGGAAACAGTGCAGGGAATGAGTTTTGGGGAGCAGAAGGCACCCCATGTCAGAGGATGCATGATAATGTCTTCTTGAATCACCCCCTAGTCACAGAGTAACTGCCTAGAAGCCTCTTCGGCATCAGGACAAAGCCTCAATGGCTGACAGTAAAAGGTAAGCTGGATGCTTTAAAAGGGTTAAACAGAAATCACTGGCCATCAGCTCCTTAAAAAACAACAAGAGCCAAAAACAAAAGGTGCAGTTAGTAGAAAAAGCTTTGGCTCCACTTTGCAAAGCCGATTTATTTCCAGCCTTTTTTATTTCATTTATTACCTAAAGGATAATGCACACATTATAAGACTTGATTACAAAAAGAAACCTATTACATAATTGTAATGGGCCTGACAGCTATTGTCATAGTGAACAAACTGGACATCGCATCTCAGAGGAGCGGATTCAGAGGCCTGAGGCCGAGGTATTCTTTTGGGGTGGTCCAGGAAACCAGGTTCCTAGCCAAAAAGAACAGGAGAACTCTGGGGGCCACAGTGTGAATCTGAACATGTAACAAGAGGAGAGGGGAAAGCCACTTCTGAACCATTAGAGGAGTAGAGATGGGACAGAGGTGTCAATTATCTCTGCCTCTCTTTTCTTTCAAATGACATAACAATAAAATCTGGTATCTACTCATAAAGGCACTGGGCAGAGGCTGGTCAAACAACCCATATGAACCAAGCAAATCCACAGGTTGCAAGACTACTGGGCACAAGCTCCAAGGCCAATTGGCTGCTCTAAGGAGAGCGAGGGAGAGGTCTAAACTCTCTCTGTGACTGAACCAGAAACACTGAACTGTAGAACTGGAGAGAGTTCAGTCAATTTCCCTCTTTTGCTATAGTTCAGGCAACGGTGGGTCTCAGAGAGTCAGTGACTTGTCCGGGGCCACACACAGTGCTAGAGGCCAGATCTACTGCTGCTTCCTCCAGTGCCCACTCTGCCCTTGCTCCTGAAAACATGGTCCACAGATCAGTAGCATCAACAGCAGCCGGAAGCTGCTCAGAAATAGTCTTGGGCCCTCCCAGACCTACTGAGTCAGAATTTCCAGTCGCATGAGATCCCCAGGAAACCAGTATGCACAGGAGCGCTTGAGAAGCATGGCTCTGTCTGACTGTCCCTGTGCACAGATTGGGGCAGCTTCACCACAGGGCATCTCTGTTGCCCATGACAACTGGCCACTCGACTCCCATGGGTCGTCCTGCTCTCAACTGGTCTTTGGGATGCTTTTATGGGAACATGGCTGACAACCTCTGAAAACACACCTCATCCCACTGATAAGCAGGTCCCCTGAGTACCAATGTCACTAAGGCATCAGCTCATTAAAGCCAGAGGTCTGTACCCATTGCTCTCCCTTCACTTTTTTTTTTTTTTTGCACTTACTTCTCTGATGATGGCCATTACCCACCATTTTGTTCCAGCTCCTGTTTTTAATCCATTGAAACTCACTATCCTTAGAAGAAACAGGCCTCTCTCCCATCCTCAAACCCATTCAAGCTTTCCTTTTTGTTCTTAAATGTCTAGGATCGTCATTCCCAATGAGAAACCATTAACCTTCCCTTTCAGAATGAAGGACCTAGGTTTGGGTCCCTCTACCATTTGACAAAGAAAATGTTTCTATGTCCAAAATGCTCTAAAAAGATATTCCTTGAAACATCCACTCATCACATTAGAGATTGGTTGGCTCCCAACTCCCTCAACTCATTTGCTAGGACCATGAAGCATGAAAGGATTGAGCCCATTCTCATATTGACAGGGAGGAGAGGGGGACACTGGGTCTCTGTGTGGACTGGGGTCTACACCTCCATGGGCCCCACACTTGTGAACATACCAGGATGGAAATATACAACCCTCGTGAATCCTTTAAAAGAAAAGGCCAGTTTCCACAGCACAAAGAACATAATGCATCAGCAAAGAGGCCCCCTAACCCTGGCCAGAGACCCTTCACTGCCTCAGTTCTAAGCCACGTACCTTACCCCTCATCCTTTGTCCTCTAACCTGGATTGTATCTCTGGTTTGACCTCCCTTCCTTCCTTGGATGAGGAGCTTAGCACCAATTGTCAGGCTTGAAGGCCATTCAGTTCTTCCCTCTGACGCCAATGCCTTCGGTGGCCCTGAAGCCATCTCCTGCAGAGTCCAGCCCAGTGCTCTGAGAGGGGACACAGTTCCTCAGCCCAGGTGGGGAGGACATGCTACAGCCCCAGGTTCATCCTGGCCAAAGAGCACAACCTGTATTTATAAGAGTTTGCACTTCCTAGGATGCTGACACTTGGTGGAGGAAACAAAATAAGACACACTCCTAATAAATGTACCTAACGAGGCAAAAGGTGATAAGATGCAAAGAGAATCTCAGGCAGTAAGTGCTAGCAGAGGCCAGAGGTAAGAGGGGTCATGAAGACTAAAGCCTTTGCTGGCTTCATAGGGAAGGTCAGACCTAAACTGGGTTTCAGAGCATGGCTAGGGTTAGGATTGGTAGAAAGGAGGTGAAATAAACTGGGCTAGCCCTTCCAGAAGCTTCCAACAGGAGGGCAAAAGTACAGGGAAGTCTTCTTACATGTCAGGAGCAGTGGTCAGCATCCTCTCCCCAGGAGAGGAAGGCAAACAAATACGCACCCAAAGGGGGAGGTCTACTTAGGAGAATGGATATTCCTTTGGGCCTTTGTGGTGACAGGCTTCTTCAGAGCTTCTTGAGGCTTCCCGGGTCTGTTCACCTTGAGGTCCAGAATAGCCTTAACCAGTGGAATCTGCATGCCCCTGCCTGAGAATCCTGGTGGGTAGGACTACATACAGAGACCCTGGTTCCTTCCAGGCACCTGCAGGCACCAAGAAGGCACTAAGCAGGCACACTGTCCGAATGCCTGGCATACCCCACGCCTCAGGATGCCTCCGATTCCCAAGCACTGAGAACAGCCACAACGCCACATTACACACTCTATTGTGCCTTCCACAGCCATCGTAAGGGTTGCTTGTGGAGACGCTGATGAGTGCTTTGTCCTTCCCGCCAATATTTTCTATGGTGAATATCATTTCTCTTTGTGGCATTATTTTACATCTGTGCTGATTGGGCACGCTCTGAAGCATGACCAAAAAAAAATACAGCACAGTCCCCACATCTCAGAGCCACGGCAGCTGGATATGGAGGAAGAAGCTACTGAAGATGCAACCCTTAGGCCTACACGAGGCCAACAGCCTTGGATGCACCTTAGCAGACGCCTCCCAGGTGCATACTGCACTATTTGTTTGGGTTCAACCTACACTGCTTCAATGAAGGAAGAGTAGGTATTATCATCTGCATTTATAATGCTGCAGCTCAAGGCTCAGAGAAGGCAAGTGACTTGCCTAATTCCACACAGGCCTTGGTGGTAGTACCATGCCTGGAACCCAGGGTTCTGCATATCTCGGCCCCGTGCATTAGGAATCTGGGGGTAAGTAGAACAGGGCAAAACGGGGGTAAAAGAGGGATGCTTTACATTTAGTAATCACGTCTTATACTAAAGAGCAGTAATTTACATGTACATGGATGATATTATGAATTGTATCTTTTAGGAAAATATATACTATGTCAATAACAAAGAAAGATATGAAAAGGATAGAAAAGTGTACCGTAATGGGGGGACATTCAGGCAAATGACTGAGTGATAATATGGCACAACAATTTTTCAGTTATTCAAAACATCAACCATTGAGAACATGATCAGAAATGAACAGTAAGGCATGCAAGAATAAATTTTATGTTGCAAAATTCAGATACAGAAGGCTATCCTTAAAAAAAAAAAATTCCCTGGGCTCCCAATTTAGAGATTTACTCTTATTTTTCACTTATTTTGTCTTGCTTACACTTTATTAACCATCTGAGTTATTTGAGTCCCTGTACAAAATCAATTTAAAAGTAAAAAAATTAGAAAATGATGGCGCTTACACTAGATAGAGTACTAAGAGCTGACATCCAGACAATGAAGAAGAAAGCAACAAACAACTACAAAAATTTTTAAATCTAACAGGCTGGTAAAGAGCACAAAGAAGTATGATGCCAAAAACCCTATCTCAACCCAGCAATGATTATATTCATGATTATGCCCTGAGTCTTTTTAAAAAGGCTAAATGATGATTGATAACTGGTAAGATTTTTAAGAAAATGGGAAAGCATCCATTTTGGAAAGATGACTGGCAGGTTAGCTCAGATTAAAATTAGTTTGAGGCGTGTAAAGGGATAAAACCTGACAAATTCTCTTAGCAGGAACTTCTCATTGTCCAAAATTTGGTATCTCTTAGAAGAATCTTTAGAGGAGTGGTCTCAAACTTTAACTTCCCCATCTGAATCACCTGGAGAACTTGAACAGGTGGATTGCTCATCTCATTCCATCTTCACAACAACCCTGTGCTATTGTCATTCCCATAATCCACAGGGGCACACTGCATTTCAGAGAGGTTAACTAACTTAGGGAGGCCCCAAAAGCTGCCGATTCTATGGGTTGTGGTGGCACCCAGGCTTGCATCTCTAACAAGTTTCCAGTGTGGCTGATACTGCTGGCCCACAGGTCACATTTTGAGAACTACTGCTTTAGAGGCTAACCAGGGACATGAGCAATAAGAGAAAGAAGGGGATCCATAACAGATGCAAGAACAAGTGAATAGAAAAGGCCAAATTCTCTTTCATGACCTTCCCTCCCAAAAGGACAACCATTCCTGTGGGCTCCTGTGACTCTCCCATCAGGAGCCAGAGTGAAGCTGGTGCGCTCAGTGCCAAACCCATAAGTGGCTGCGAGGTTCCTTCTTTCCATATCCAAGCCTGGGAGCCAGGATCTTTAGAGGAGCCCCAGTGAGCCTCCCTCCCTCTTCAAGTTTCTCCTCTAAGGCTCTTCCTGGGAGAAAACGTCCTGGGCCGAGGTACAATCTCGAGAGCGTTCTCAGCATGAGGGTGTGTGGAGTCATTCCCCAGGCCAGCACTGGGAGCCAGCATCAGGCGCAGCTCCGCAGGAGCCTATCAAATCCCGATACATGAAGTGTGTTGACATCATTAATCTCACAAAGAGAGATTTGCCACTTGCCATTTGCTCAACAGCTTTCAGTAAAGACTGTCAAAGGTGAAAGTAGATGCTGCAGGATCAGAGCTCTCCTTCAGGACAGGGTGTACAGGGTCGGGGCAGGCGGTCCTGGTTCACCTTCCGCCTGCTTCCTCGGGGCCCTGAGCACAGGACACGGAGCTGAGTAGGGGCGGTCCGCAAACACCCTGAATCTTGTCTCCTGTATGGAGCCTAAGCTGAGGACCGCACGCTAAACAAGCAGAAACAGGTGCTGTAAGAATAGATACTGAGCACTTGCGGTATGCCAGGCACAGCTATAAGTGTTTTATTACCTGTATCATCACATTTAATCTTCACTACAATCGTGTGCTACTACTGTCCTCACAGGTGAAGTGGCTTGCCCAGTGTCACACATCCTAATGCTGTTGATTGAAACTCTTACACTACATGGCCTATAGCCCAGCACTCACGGGGTCCCTCCCTCCTCTCTGGCTATTCCTTCTCTGTTGCCTTTGCTGGACACCCCCCTTCCCCCCACCTCCCTGATCTCCAACCAGGTTGACAAACTTTGTCTGTAAAAAGCCAGAGAGTAAATTTTGTTGATTCGGCAAGCCCTAAGTCTTTGTCACAACTATTCAACTCTGCAGTTGTAGCTCATAAGCAGCCATCGACATTAGATAAAGGAATGCAAATGGCTCTATTCCAATAAAACTTCACTTACAAAAAGAGACAAAACTCCAGCCACCATCTGCCAACTCCTGCTCTAAACAAGAGGCTCCTTCCGTCCCTGGGGTCAGGCTTCAATGGGTTCACTGCACTCAAATCTCTCTGCTCCTATCCAGCTTCAGGCTTCTAAATAACAGGTCTATGCTAAGGACTCCCAAATTCTTAACTCCAACACAGACTTTCCCATAAACTCATATCTTACACCTACAACCACCTACTTCATGCCTCCACTTGGGTATCTCACAGACACTGAAACTCAACAAGTTCGAAGCTGAAGCCCTAATTTTAACCTTCTCCCTAACCTGCTTCTGTCTCAAGGAATGATAACTCATCATTCGAAGTGCTCATGCCAAAAACCGTGACAACATGCTAAGTGTCAACCTTGCCCTCTCTCTCAACAAATCTTGTCCCCCTTACCTTAAAACATACCTGGAATCAGACCTCTTCTCCCACCTCTTCCACCATAACACCATGGTCCAAGCTGCTACCAGCACTCACTTGGTTATGACAATAGTTTCTTAACCAGTCTCCCTCCTCACTCCCTTGTCCCCTGAATGTCTGTTCTCCACATGCAGTAAGTGATTATCCTTTTATAGTATAAATCAGAATATACCACTCTCCACCCAAATCCTTCTGTGGCTCCATCTCACTCCCAGGCCCACCCTCTGTTACCTGGCCCCTTTAGAGCTCTGACCTCATTTCCACGCTCAGTCTTCTTCCCTCTGTCCCAGTCACATGGGCCCCTTTCTGTGCCTCCATCTCACCAAGCATGTTCCCACCTCAGGGACTTTGCACTGGCAGTTTCCCCAGCCTGACACCATTTCCCCCATATCCTCTGACTCCTGACTTCCTCACGAACGAGCTCAAATACAGCTTCAACAATGAGGCCTTCTCAAACTTCCACCTGAATTAATTGCCTCCCTCCCTATTCCTTTATCCTGTCTTATTTGTCTTCATTGCACTTATCACCACCTGATAATATATTCTTTTCTTTTGTCTGCCTTCCCCAAACAGGGTGTCAGCCCCATGAAGACTGGGGCTTTGTCTGTTTTGCTTACTGCTAGAATCCCTGTGCTGTGCCTGTTGTGGAGTAGGCATCCAACATTCTTTTCTTTTTTTTTAAAGACTTTATTGGGGAATTGGGGGAGGGGAACAGCGTTGGGGAATCAGGGAAGGGGAACAGACAAGTTGCTGTCCTTTGTTCTTCAGTCTAGTTGCGGAGGATGTTGCTTCACTGGCCCATGTTGGTATCGTCATTGTGCTCTTCCTGGATGAAGCAGATCGGTCGCTGGCCTCTGGATGGTCGCTCACTGCAGCTATTGGCAGCTCACGCTGGCTGCCGGACACTCACTGTAGCCTATGGCAGCCCACTGCCTACACCGTCGCCGGGGCTCGCAGTCCAGCTCCAGGTGGAGCTGTTGTTAGCTGTAGAGGGCAGTGTCACTGGCCCTCATCCGTAGGATCCGAACCGGGGCCGCTGGCATCCCAAAACCAGCTCTTAACCAATGCGCCACTCAGCCAGCCCCCCAACATTCTTTAAAATAAATAAATGATCACACTAAAAAAAACTTCCAAAGAATTGTCATCGCACTAAATCCACAACCACTCTCCCAAATAGGCAAGCCATTTTACTGAGGGAGAAGCTGAGGCACAGGGGTAGAACGATTTGCTGAAAGTAACACGGATCGCACATGAGTTGACCCTAGAGCATGGTCCTCCTGATTGAAGTTCTGTGCGGCTTCTCATACAGAAGATAAAATACACAAACTTCCTCCAGTGAGTGCCTCCAGGGATAAGGAGGTTGTGTTGCGGAATTATTTTGGTAGTTTACTGGATGATTCCCAGAGCAGCATTTATCAAGTTATCTCACTAGCGCCTGTCCACGTCACAAAGAATTAAGAGTACATGCCATTGATCCTGGTAGAGAAAGGGAGAGCAGCAGAGCCACAGGAAAGCTAGTCGAGAAAAAGGCAGGAACGGTGTGTATTTGTTTCCCACCTCCTTCCTCTAGAGAAGTGACTTCCAGCCTTTGGACCACAGGTTTTCTAGAACACCTAAAGGCTCTGAGGATCACCACAGGAAAGAAGTTGCCTTTTAGACCAACGCACAGAGAAAATGCTGATGACAAAAAGCTGATGTAAACTCAGTATCACGGTTATATCTACAAACAGCATTTACAAACATCTGAGAAAACAATTTACACAGACTGACAGCCCACATCTGTGAAATATTGTGCTTCTCTGAGAGGTAATGTAGTTAAGTGATTAGGAGGGTGGCTCGGGAGCTAAGTGACATGGATTTTAACTGTGACCTCACCTCCTAATAGTAGAGAGACCCTAGACAACTTACTTCACCCCTGTGTCTCAGTATCCTCATCCATAAAAGGATTAAAATGCTATCAGCTTCACTGCATTGCTGAATTGAATGAGGAAATACATGGAAGTTCTTAGAACCGTACCTGGCCTATAGTAGATGTTCAATGAATGGTTACTCTATTATCTGGAGCAGACAATGTGCTCTGTTTGGAAAGGTCCACAGTCCAACTGCACTAATCTCCCGGCCCCAGAGGACCCGAAAACCCATCCCAGGGGAACCAAGCCCTAGGGGAGTGCTTTGCAACAAGTGAGGTAAGTAGGAGAATGGCAGTCATGTGCAACTTTAAAAGCACCCTGGGAGACCCTGTTACTTAAGCACAAGCATCATAGTGCCGGAGAGTTTTCAAGGCACTGTGCTAATTCACTGCACAGACATCCAGAACCAACTCTAGTTCGTGTCTAGTTTCTGCAGAATGACTTATACCACTGTATGCATTAGGACCCAATTCCATTACAACAAAACAATGGTAGCTGTCCCCTGGGGCTTCTTATAAAGGGGTTTTTGTACTATTTGTAACAAATAAAAACTTTATTAGTAGATTTAATAAATTGAGAGCTTAAGACTCCACTTCAGAGAAAATTGGTAATACTCCTTTTTGAAGTGCATTGGGATTTTTTTTCATTATAAATAAATTCATCATTACAAGTATATGATCAGTATTAAAAGATAAAGAGGTATAAAGAGAAGGCAATGATCATCCATAGTTTTCCCTTCCCCTGTCCCCTAGCTCAATTAAAATCTTGGTGAACTTGAGGAAAAGTAAGCCTGAACTCCATATTCTGGTGTCTCATCTTCCTGAGAATACTATGGCTCTGGGCCTCTGTGGGAACTTGTCTCCCAAGCTTTGATGAGTCTGTTTCATGACCCTGGGTGGGCCCCAGAGGTGGCAAGAAAGGAAGGTGGTTTCCCCGGGTAGATGCGTATATCCCACGGGGGAACCTTGCAGGAGGGTCAGCATTGGAATTTCAGCAACAGTTCCAGCTAATTCCACAGTGAAGGAAAAGTAGGGTGGGGGTGCACACATGCATGCATGTCTCTGTATACCTAGAAACATTCTAGAAGTAACTAAGTGAAACTGATGATGGCTGTTACCTCTACAAAACAGAGCTGAGTGTCCGGGGGAAACAAGAGCTTCTTTGCATTGCACTGAATTTTTTGTGCTTCTTTAACAAACATGTATATAGCACTGCCTATATCATGTACTGTATCACATGAGTGCATTATTCTCCTGATAATAAAAAAAGATGCTGCCTGATGATAAGAAAGGCTCAGCATGGCTGTTTCTCAGGGCAGTGACCTAAGCAGTGTTGGGCTGGAGACTGTGATGGGGAGGAAAATGCTCCATAAAACTGCAGATGTGCTTTTCAAAGCGCAGTGCAAGCTGACAGACAGCAGCTCAAGATCTCACAGGCTCCCTCAAGTCCAGATCGAGAAAATCCTGAAGTGCCTCTCTCAAGCCCTGTAGATGGGAGTGGCCATGAGCTCATCCACAAACGCCCAGAGCTGGCTCTCACTTCCAGGGGACATTTGTTTTCTATGACCTACAGATAATGGACATAAGAATATCAAGCAAGATGCTGTGGAAATTAATAAGCACCTTATGCAGGAAATTAATAAGCACCTTATACTGGATCAAAGAAAGGTTCAAACAAACCTGAATGAAGATTTGCTAATGCTGAGAACTTCTCAGCCCTCCCAGGGCTGGTCCTACGATGGAGTGAGCTTTGATATGAACACAGCATCTAGCCAATTGTATATTCTCACAGAATATACATGTACACAATGAAATCATTGCAATATCAGACAGCAGAGGAAGAACTGTCAGTAAAAGTGTCCCTGTCTCCCGAGAAGAAAATATATGCTCAAGCAGGAAAAGAAAATAGAAAACATCTGAGAGTACATATAAGAGTAGTTCTATAAACCTGCAGAACAGAAGTTATGAGCAAGGCCATCTAGACCCAGTTAGTATTAGATCAATAGTTGATGCCACACAGTAAGTTTGCAATCTTGGTCAAGTAGCTCTCTAATCTTCTGCTTATATAACAGTAAAAATGAGTGAAATACCTAACCTATAAGATCAAATGAAAAACTAATATATCTACTGGCGTATAGATGTTTTATAAATGTCAACTGGTATTGTGTTTGTAGAGGAGTATGTGACAGAGGGTGTCATGGTAAGATGTTGACGAGCAGAATTTTCTTCCATTCCAAGGACTAAGGATATAAGTACCCCAATATACGATCAGGTGACTCTAACCCAAGAGGAAGGAAACAGTCCTTTGAGACCCTCAGCCCTGGCCTGGACCCAAGGCAGGGCTTTTACTTTTCTCTGTGCAGTGATCAGCCCTGCCAGCATAAGCTATGTATATGGCGGGGAGGGATTCAAGGAAGGACTCAGGCAGAAGGGCATTCACTGTTGGAGATCATTTCCACATCAGTTTCCCATAATCATACCTCTGGGCTGAGTGGGAAGGGCAGCCCAAGGGTAACCTTATCCTGACCTGTGGGAATAAGTGCCCATGTGGGCAGAACACTGAACTGGGTGCCCGTGGTGAGGGGGAGAAGGAGGGAAGGACACACGGGGTAGTTCCTCCACTGGGACGGAGCTCCCAGTTGAGCTGGAGATGGAGAATGGCCCTCAGGAGTCAACTGAAGGACGTCTCAGGGAGAAGGAGTAAGTCTACAACTACAAATGACTTTGGTGTCAACTGAGGGCGAGCGCTGAGCCGCCGTGGGAGAGGGGCAAGTTGAGGCCAGTCATGAAAACTGTGCTTAAAGAGATTGGTAGGCCCTGAAGTCAGGCTGAGACAGCACTCAGGGTGGGCAGCCCGGCATGAGTGCATTTCAGCAGTTGCCAAGGTCTCCCTACCTCCCAGCACTCATCATGGGCTCGATGGTAGCAACGGCTCCTTGACTCTTCTATGGGGCAGGAGCAACCCAGAAAGTAGTGGGAAATATTAAAGACTCTCATATAAAAGGCAGCTTCCTCTCCAACATGGGTATGGCAGGGAATAAATTTAACGGCAACAATAATTAACATTCAAAGACCAACGCACCATACCCCAGGCATGGTTTTCAATGTATATTCTCAATGTTTTCTTAGCATTAACTCATCTAATCCTCCCAACAAGTCTATGAGATAGATACGATTTTTCTATTATTACTGCAATTTTTCAGAAGAGAAAACAGGCAGAGAGGTTAAATACAAAACAGGGATGACTGAAGAATGTTTTGACAAATGCTCACTGCTGTCAATCACAATTCCTCCGGAGCCCAGTGCTAGTTATTGTTCAGTCAGAGCTGCCGGTTAAGGTGCAAACTGTGGCTAAATTAAACAATTTAGGTGAATGTCCATGCTCCGACATTTGTCTAGTCAGCACTGTCTTCTAGAGACTTGAGATAATGGAGCAGAGACCCCATCCTGAACACTGTGGGGCCATCATGTTGACCTTGAGCCGGGTGAGAAGGTGCCTTTCCACTGGGTTTCTCCTCATACCGTGCTGTGTCTCCAGCTCATCTCCTTGTCCTTTGGCTCTATCACCTTTTTGACCCAGCATCCCATCACCACCATCACTCCAAGTGTATTCATCACATGCTGAAACAGCCATGTGGATCTCACTGTGGTCTTCAATCATCACTAGCAGTTAAATAGGAGTTTGGACACAGGCTGGGAATGGGGCTAATGATTTCCTAATCTAGAGAAGTGGAGAAGGCTGTGTTTCACCCTAAGAAAGACAGTAACTAAAACACTTTTATCGAAATCCATTTATTTTCTAGGGACATGCTCATGTAAACTGGCTCTAACTGAGAGCTTCACCATCCAGAAGCAGCCAACAACTATCTTCGGTCACCCCCAAGTGACTCTGAAGTAAGTCACACTAGTAGATGGAACCCAGGTGCACACAAGTGTGCTGAGAGAGCACGTGTCTGGATACACGTGGGCTAATAGTGACAATTACGCTTGAATCCCAGTGTAAACAAGCCCAAGTCACTCAAATCTATCTAGGCACAGAATACCTAGACCCTCCCTGAAGTCTCTGTTTGAATTCTATAACAGTCTGGCTGTTCCCCCTGCACTTGCAGAATCTCAGCTTCCAGGCTAGCCTCTCTCTGTGAGCCAACAAAGGAAAAAGCACACACCATGGAAGCACTAGAAAAGACAAGCTATAGGTGCTCATTTTTTAGGGGCTTGGAGTCCTCTTCCTATTGCTTGGTGAAGTGGCTGCAGGTCCCGGTCTCTTTATCCTCACTGGCTTGTTTACATTTCTGAGCAACTATATCCTCTGTAATCCCAGGAGGTGTACAGAAAGCTCAAAGTGGGTAAGAGGAACCACTTCAGCAACACCAACATATTTGCCTCAATTTCACATCTCACTTTGGCTGACAACGGTACACCCAAGATACCTACATCTCTTTGGTGTTCTTTAAGTCAAGGCTCTTTAAAGTATGTCTTCCTCATGACCACAGTAATATTTGAGCCCATTCCTACTCTCTGGAGGAATAACTAAAGGTTTCTTTTTCTTTTTGGCTATCCTAGAAACTGAGCTTGGATGAGAGGGAAATAAGACAAAGGGCAAACAGGAACAAATCAAAAATTCCTTTCCCAGCAGAGCAGCCCATCATTTTCATGGACAAATACCCATGCCTGGGGCTCCTAACCAATCCAGTTTTTCAGACTCACTCTAATGCAGTTGAGCTTCAAGGGAAAAATGCTCCGCCGTAGTGACCCACTGTCCATTGTCTCACAGCAAGAAACCTAATCAATCTAACCAACTGAGATGTCCCTATAAACCTACTGTGATTCTATTCTAAATGTGCAGAGTTTACCTTTGCATCTACTAAATAATTAATGTAATTACATAGAATCCATGTGATACCTGTGATAAATTATGTGCCCAGAACTCAGGAAGCATCCGCTTAGGAGACTTAACGTGGTTTAACAGATGAAATCCACTATTTACCTGAGTCATTTGTCGAATTTTGAAGCCATGATAATTGGTGTACTAAGATTTTATATGCACATTACATCCATGTAGCTGGCTTAGACAACTCAATCATTTTTATAAAAATTTTTAATTTCCCTATGAACCCTAAAAGAGCAAATTGCTCTTGAAAAATCAAATTAAACCTCCAATACTGCTTGGAAACAAACAATCAAACAAAAGACCCTTGTGTGACATGGTCTCGCGGGGCCATGAAACCAGCATCAGCATATAACTGGGAGGCACTCATGGTTTTGCTATAATTTATCTGTAGGGTAGGAGGCAAGTCGTTTACTTTGACTCTCAGTTTCTGTACACAACGTTAAAGTTTTTTTATGTTTTGTATTTTTAATTTACCCATAATTACTCAAAGATATACTAATATATTAACAGTGGTTAATTCCTTTCAGCCTTTTCTCCAGGCTAATTTTTATCTACATCGTGTCTTCATCCACACACATGTTCATATTAATAATGATTTCTTTGGAGCAACAGTGTATAAAGGACAAGACTGAATTCTTAGCTCTTTCATGTCCCTAAAACATTCTGAGATCCTGGGAATAATGAGGACTAACAATTGCCCTACTGCTGGTGTAGGTAGTGGGGTTCAAACACATGTAGTAAAAGGGCGCTGACTCAGAAAGTTTGGGGAAAGGGCTTTTGTGGATCACGGAATACTCCAGAGAGCTGAGAGTTGGTTAGCACACGTACAAGGTAAAGTGGGCAGAAGGAGCCATGTGAAAAGCATGAGTAGAACAGCTTTGGAGACACTCTGCAGGGAAAGGATTACCGCAAAGTGAACCGTGCAACCCAGAGGAACAGGTAAAGCAGCCAATCAAAACAGCCAAGATGAAAAGTCATACATCACTCCCAGAATCGGCAAGGGTAAAGAGAACTGGGACACTGGGAAGTCTCTTCCACCATTAGTGAGGGTGGTCCAGGCTTTCTGCAGAGCTATCAGGAAATGCCCACCACAAGCCTTAAAAATAAAGATGGATGCCTTTTCAGCCAGTAGGGGAGATTGCAAATTTGGCCCTACTTTTGTTACCCTTCTTGAATCCATGACTTTACCCTCCAAATGTGCATAGGGCAGAATGCCCTGACCTTTGATGCTGAGCTCCGTCATATGGCTTGCTTTATGATATTAATAAATGTGATACAAGCAGGGGCTTGCAAAGCATGAGTCAGGATGAGCTTGCCATGTCTGCACCAATGACATGAGACCATATTTGGGCCAGACTGCTGGTGAACAAGAAACAGAGATGTTCCCCAGGTACCCCAGCCCCAGCTAGCCTAGATCCGCCAACAGCCAACCAATAGATGCCCAGGCAGAGAGCAGGTCCAGCAAAGGTCAGCTAAGCCAGCAGCTGACCCCAGTCACGTGAACAGCAATTCTTGTGTTTATACCACCGAGGTTCTATTTGTTTTGCAGCATTATTGTGACAACAATAACTAACCCTCCCATCATCTCCACATCTAAGAATTTGTTCAAAATAAATCTTCACAGGTATGTACAAGATTTGGCTACATATATGCTTATCACAACATTGTTTATAATGCTAAAAATAAAGAAACAACTTACATGACAATAATAGGGTATTTGTGAATTATATTGTGCTACAATGAAATACCACAGACATTGGAGGTTGTAGAAAATCATTTACTAACATGAAAAAATATTTACTATGTATTAAATTGGTCATGAAACTATGTATAGAATAACCCATATTTGTAAATACATATAATTAGAAAAAAAAGACCGAAGCATAAACACCAAAATATTAGTAGTCATTTTCTCTGGGTGGTGTGCTTATGCAAGATGTTTAGAGTCTTGATTTTGTTTATGCGGCATTTCCACAGTACCTTGAGAAATATTTTTGAAAGTGCTGTTGAAAATTCAGAAGAAAGCCCTCAGCAGACAAGGCCAGTGGTGGTATTCCGGGAAACACGAGGGTAGAATTGAGATGGATAAACCTGGGCTGATACCAATCAGTAGGCAGTGCCCCAGAGAGGGCAGGGCAAAGGAGGGGACGGATGCTAGCAGACAAGGTCTGATCAGGGCAAGGGCTGCTCTTTCACCTGACTCTCTCCATTTCCTTCTTTTTCATTTGGAATGGGGAGAGAAAGGACAGCTGCATTATTAATGTATTAATTATGATAATATTCTGTGAGCGACTAATACATGTCAAACCGTCCTTATGCCAAATTGAAAACTGACATTTTTGCTTCATGAATATTGCTCCATCAGTGACATTTATTGAACATTCCCAATCTTGCAACAGTGAATGTCAGGTCAACTATCAAGCGTTTGCTTTCCTTCCACTTTATTTCCTATTTTAAAGCAGCAGGCTGTCATTGTTAATTGGGATGCAGAGTCGGACTGCACTCGGAGAACTTGAGGCCTCTTGCTTCTTGTACATTTTGCTTTGGTCCCTGGAAACCTAGTCTTCCTCAGTGCCGCTCATCTTCTTCTTCATCCCACTGAAGCTTGAAAGCACCACCACCGCCTACTCTGTTCTATCTCTATTGTTTTTTTGTTCCCTTTTTCTTCAGAGCACTCATCCTCAACTAGAATATGGTATATTTATTTATTTTGTTGATTTCCTATTATGCTCTCTTAGCATAGGAGCTCCCAAGGACAGGAAGCTTTGTTTTATCCACTGCTATGTTCCCAGCACCCAGGATAATTCTAGCACATCGTAAGTGTTCAATAAATATTTGTTGAATAAATGAATAAATGAATGAGCCACTTTGCAAAAATGGACTTCTTAGACTCACCAGAGTGAAGTGTTCCAGCCCCAAAATTTTATCCTATTTAAACCACACAACAGTTTTCTAAATCCCCAGTTATTAGCAACCTACAAAAGGGGCTTTTTAAAAAAGCTGCAGTTCTGGTCATCATTTTTCATCTCCCATTTCACATTCACTTTGAAAACTCTCCACTGCATTCCCCCAACCATGCCATGTGTCTATTATATTGTGTCCCTTGATCACTCATTGATCACCAATTCTCAATTTCCACATTTCCTAGAAATTTTCACCAACTTCCTTCTATACAGTTCCTATAGTCACCAACATGCATTTATTCATACTACATGTTCATCACCAAACTAGGGAGAATCAAAAAAGAAAAAGCAGAGCCTCAGGTGGCAAAAATGTAAAAGATAGTTGGGAGAAAAGAAAACCCTGGGTGTGATATCATCTGGAAGTTCTGTTATAATTTCAAACTAGCTATGCCTCAAACAGAATGTACTATATATCTGCCACACCTGTCTCTCTTTTCTTGGAACATCGCATGCCATCAATAACATTAATTCTATTAATAAAAGCATGAGTCACTATTGTTTAGTAAATAACATTTTATCAGTGATCACATTGACTATGATCATAGCAATCATTCAAAAGATAAATCATGACTTTTTACCAATAAGGAAACTAAAAAGAAAATGAAAAGTGTTTTGTATGTTTAAGAAATAAAGAGTATGTGTGTGTGCATGTGTGTATAAAGGTTCAAATCAATAAGCTTGTGTTCAATGAGTAAACGTAAAGTAATGGCAAACTGCATAAGAGAATTCATGGTGAACAGCGACTAAGCACCTTAGGCTGAAAGAATGTACAAGCACTCAGGAAGGGAGATGAACAGGCTAGGCTACAGGATGCCTAGCACTGCGCCAAAAGTGACAGAAGACACGTAGGATAAGACATTCCATCGCTGGCCTCCAACAGGGCTGGGAAGCCAAATGCACCATTTCTACTATTTCAAGACATAGCATGCTTCCTATCAAACATAATTACGTTTTTTTAAATAAACCTATGTTTATTGATTATAAAGAACTCTCTTTTATACTGAAAGGACGTCTTTCCTACGTGTTGGAGTTAAAATGTCTCTTTCTTATATAATACAGGAGCAATAGAAGTTGATGAAAAAAGTTTTTTTCAATGATCCTAGTTGACAATGGCATGTTGGTCAACATCGTTAATTCTGAAACATTATTTTAGAACTCCAAAGCTAAACGACCTCTACTCCACATGACCCCTACCCATAACAGTGGAACTGTGACCATAGGAAAAGTGACCCTAGGAAATGGGTGCGAACATTTCTGTAGCCAGGTCCTGATAGATTCCATTATTAAATGTAGAGAGAAAGTAGGACAGCACCCAAACAGCAACCATGCCCTCTAGGGCGATTAGAAGTCTCCACAATCTAAAATAACCTAGTGAAGCTCTTAGGTGGGTCTGATCCACGAGATGGTTCAGTTTCAGATCTAGATTCAGAGGACAGCCCATCACGGGCTCCGAAAACTGAACACACCAGACATTTCCCTGTGCAGCCATCCAGGGCTCTGGCTCTTGACACATTAGGTGGACAGGCTCTTCAGACCAGGCTGCCAAGTGACCATGAGACAGCCAGCTCCCTTTCATGCGTGTGGCTTTCTGACACATAGAAGAGTAAGCAATGGGGATGGTGGGGGAGGAGGGAGTCAGCCTGGAACTGAAAAGACAGAGGGAGAGAAGCGACAGGACAGCAGAGCAGTCAGGCAGCTCCTCGTCGCGTCTGTAGAAACACCAGATGTGAACTGTAATTACTTTTTCCCCCCAACTCGGTTCATGTTTTACAAACCAGTACTGACACTTGAACAAAGCGCCTTGAAAAAGCAGGCAGGAGCTAGAGATGTAAACAGCCAGTGCTTTCAATCTACCCGGAGCTTTTTTCAAAGAGTGGAGGAGACAGTGACGGCAACTCCCCATAAGTTCACTGCAAGAAGCAAGTGCAAAGGATTGGCAGTGCATATATTCATCGATCATAAGGAATATTTAATTGTGAACCCTTCAACGCAGAGTTTGTGAGCTGGTAACTCAGTGGGTTATTGGTAAGGGAGGGGAAAGAAGAGAGAAGGTTCATGAAAACAGCCAAGAACCTACAGAGTATACCGTGTCCTAGTACTGACTCCACATGGGTTCATTTGGGCCCTCGAGGAAATCTCAAGTCCAACATGGGCATACACTTGTGTTGCATAATTGTGTGTGTTTGTGTGAGATCATGGGCGATGTTCCCATCTGCGCCTCTACCCCTTTTCAACATCAGAGTCAAAAGCAATGATATTCTGAAATAACTATCAATGTCTAACATCTAGTAAATGCTCAATATTGGTTGAATTGAAAAGCATTGAAATAGAGACCACAGCCGAGTGGTACTACAGACACGATCCTATTCAATACCCTTTTCTCTCGTTTCCCCACCCATTTGTGAGTATAGACCTTGACAACCAAATGGATACTTATCCCCGAAAGGCAACAAACACTGTGCACAAAACCAAAAATTCACCGTTATCTTCTGAGTTCAAAGAGAGCATCAGGCCTCCAATCATCAGACATTGGTCAAGTTTACCTCCTAAAGATCTCTTCCTCTCTCCTCTCATTTCCATCCTCACTTGCTCAGGTAACTGCAGCCTCATCAGTCTCCCTGCCTTGAGTTACTCATTCTCCAATCCATGCTCCAGGCCATGGTTAGTTCTCTTTAAAATAGCCTGTAATGTGTCACTTTACTATTCTAAAACCATCATCGGCTCAGCATCATTTACTGGGTGAAGTGAAAAAAAAAAAAAAAAGGAATTTGATGAAAGAGCTTGAGGACCCTAAGTGGAAGATGAGCAAAAATGCCAGGAGGCTGCCGCCACAGCAAGGTGATGTCCCATGAACAGCCTGATGGGGCCCTCTGCTGCTGGCACTGTTACCACTGGGCATCAGGTGGGCTGCTGCTCCCATCCCTGCCATCACTGAAGTGGTTCTTCCTCCTGTCCTCTGACCTGGCTCACGTGGTTCTCTGAAGCTGGGGAAAGTAAAACTAGGCTTTGGGGGTGTCACTAATAGAATAAGGGTCCCGTCTCCCTTTCAGACTCACACTGGTGAACATCTTAAGCACAGAAGGGAGGCTCAACACAGGGCAGCTTTCAAAAATCACAAACACAATCACTTAATCAAATTGTAAGTTACACATTGTTTGCCTGACTATCTGTCACAACGTGGTAAGCTCAGCAGGGGTCCACCCCTACTCCATGGCTTTCAATCTTAACTAAAATTACGAAGGAGAGAGAGAAGTTTGTAGCTGTATCTTCTCTGATAGGATGAGAGCTTGAGAACCCAGAATGAAAGGGACGAGAGAAGAGGAAAAACTATAAAAGTGGAAAAGGGCTCAGAATTGGAAAGCTGCAGCTGACAAAGACAAGGTCTGCCATCTTCCCAGTTATTGGTCCTGGTGTCACTCACCACCCATCCCTGGACATTATGGGCAAAAGAGTCTCCATGGTGACAATGTCAAAATGGGAAGGGGTGGTCAGAGCTGACATCATAATTTTTCGACCATTACTAATAATGCTTGCTTACTATTATTAGTATTATTATTATTATTATTCATAATAAAGCCATTTTAACTCCTCTCAATAAGAGGTTTAACAAGCCCATTAAGAACAGGAAACCTCCTTCCTGCCTGGCACTGTTCACACACATCACTAGGAGACACTCATGGCTGGGGGAGCCCCATTAGCTCTAACCAAGAGTCTTGGCAGGAGCTCATGGAAGGAAAGTAAATCCCTCATGTAGAATTACTATGTGGTCAGTGAGGTCATAGCCCCTGCCTGGATGGGCTGTACTCTAAAGCCAATGGTCCCAACATGCACCAGGATCACTCCATAATTACGCTGGAGCCAGGGGTCTCCTTGTTCCTATCCCTTCTGGAGCCAATTGAGCAAAGTCTACCAGCAAGACCAGTTATAGGAAAAGCTGAGGATAAATCCCAGCTTATCACATACTTTCCTATGCACTCAGAATCCCCACTGTATGATGGCTGTTTTTGAGCCAAGAGACCATTTCTAGACCAATCCTGCTACAGCCCCCTTAAGGCTCAACTTCCCTCTTTCTCCTTCTCTTGGCAAAGGGTTGTGCCTAGTGAATCCAGTAAGCAAAGTCACCAACACTGTTTAAGGGTCATCCTTGGTGGAGAACCTCAATAGCACATGTCTGGCCAGGAGTCACCTCCCCCAGGAATGTTCCTCTCGAACAGGGAACTGGAAGGATCCCAAGCAATGAATCCCTAACAGTTGAATTCCAAAGACCTGTGACTGAGACAGCTCAGGAAATAGTTGGGTACCGGGGGCTTTCTGAATCTTTCTGCCCCCTCCCCGCCAAGCCAAATCACACACTAGACAGAGACTGGACTTGATCTGCATTAAAATTGGTTTTCTGGTACAGAGCTCAGCACCTCCCACTCTGAGTGACACTGTCTCCCCAGCAGAGGGCAGCATCTGTCAGAGGCTGGAGTCACTGGTGTGCAGCCATCTCAGGAGTGTTCGGTAAAATGGGAGGAAAGAGAAGCCGGGAAAGGAAGGAAGGTGGGGTCAGTCAGGGAGGAAGGCCGGGGAGCTTGCCACTTTATCACGTTATCATTTTGCTGTCAGCTCACACTTTGGGTAGAATCTGGTTTTCCAGTCAGTGCTCTCCGTAACTCAGTACTTTCTGGCTAGCTTCTCTCACTCCGCATGGCCTGTTTGGAATTCTTTGGGTTATTAGTTTGGCCCAAGGAGCAAGCACCAGCACACTTAACCCTCTGAGCTTTCCCTTACTCAGCTGCTGATGCTATGTGGAAAACTTGAAGAAAAAGGAAAGGAGAAAAAAGGCTCAACAACGTTTTCATTAGAGGTGGTTCTGCTTCCACAGCAGTTATTTTCTGCATCCACTTCCTTTCACCAACAGAGACATTTACAGGAAAACAGGGCTGAGGATGGTAGACTCCCCGGGCCTGACTAAGGTCATTGTTTGTCCTTGCCCCGTGGCCTCCAAAGCCAGCTGGTGGTGTGAGATCAGTCAGAGCATCCTTTGGAAGGAAGCGGCCTTAGCACAGGCTCCCAGGATAACTTTGGAGGGATGAGTGTGATCAGGAAGTTGGATACAACTGATTCACCAAAAATCAGAAAAGTCTCCATAGAGGCAGGACTGTCAGTGAGTGAAGGGAGCAAAATCAGTATTCTGAAATGTTTAAGGGGCAGAATCCGCTGAAATTTGAGGTGTTGAAGGCATATGCCCAAAGGTCAAATGTTTGCCACACACTTAGCCTCTGATTTCACTGACCTAATTGTTACTGCTGAACTTTCCAATGTAAATGTTGGGTTATCATCCTTTGTCTAGCTTTCATCTACGTGTGGATCAGCAGCCAGGCAATATCCCAATTCCTCAGCTGGTCCATAGAAATGCAGGGAGGCCTCAGTCCATACCTAGTGCAGAGCCAGTAAACATTAGCTAGTGGTCACATGATGCTGCCTGAGATGATTCCTGACATTCATGCAGTGTTCTATAAAATCTAAAGTACTTTTCCATTTATTATCACATGGCTGCCTCATAGCAACCCCACAAGGCGGATAGGCATTACTAAATCCATTTTCTAGATGGAGAGATGGAAGTATAGAGAGATTAACTAGTAAATGACAGAGACAAAATTGAAATTCGTATGAGATTCTACTCTAATCTGCTATGGACATGAACTTGAGATCACAGGCTAATGTTCTAATCTCCTTCACTCTAATGATCAAGATACCTTGAGTGTCAAAGCACTGGGTAGAAAACCCTAGATGTTTTCAATCTGCTCACACTGGGGAAGCTCTTGCCCTGAACCACCAGTTTCAGGTATCAGGCTGGATCAAGAGCCTTCACTTCTGAGAAATCCAAGTATTAGAGCTATGTTTATAGGGGAAAGAGTAAAATGAAAGGCCTTGTTGTAGCCAAGTTTATGATTTCCAAACTGAGTCAACAAGCACCAAAAGGCAGGCTTCTGAGGATGGTGGCTTTCATTTACTTCTTGATTGGTCCACTTAATCAATGAATATTAACTGGGTTCCTTCTACATTCCAGGAACTATCTTAGATTCAGAGGGAATAAGAAATAAGCACAGGGCAAAATTATCACTGCCTGTAAGGTGCCTACAGCCTACTTGGTAGACAGCATATGGACATTCAAAATAGCACTAGATAGTACATGCCAAGTGCCAAATGAGCAGTGATGATAACGCACACTTTAAAAATTCAGAAAGTGGGCAGCACTGAGTGCTGAGGAGGTCAGAGAAGGTTTAATGGAAGAAGTGGACCTAATCTCATCTCTTCAGTAGGGGCAGACATCAGATATATGAGAAGAAGTCCAGTGAAAGGATTCTCAATACTGGGGAGAATGCTGGCTGAGACACATGATAAGCACTGTGCCAGGCCTGCACAAGGTTTGGATGTGGAATTTGCAAAATCTACTAGGGAAGTAATGAAGACATCAGCCCAGTGAGCAAGAGGGTATGAGGGCCAGTAAGAGGTGAGCAGAGAAATGCATATCAGACTGAAGGACCTTCAATACCAGACAAAGCCATTGAGACTTGATTCTCAGAAGGAATCATGTAATATGTAAGTTTTTCAACCGTGGATGCGGGGTTGGTGGTGTTCCACTGAAAGCTGCAAATGTCCCACAGGTGGGGAATAAGCAGTGGTGCCTGGTAAAACACTAGAGACACAGTAATTCTGATTTTATGCAAACATTCCTCAAAACAAAAGAAGGAACAGGTAGTGGGTGAATTAGGAGCCTAGTTGTCTCTAGATAGAAACCATTCTAAGAGGCATTCAGGAACTGCCAGTGAAGATGTGGGAAGCTGCTCTTGACAGAGCCAAGATTTATAACCTTCACACTGAGGCAGGGAATGGGAGGAGGGGGACAAAAGAGGGTGGAGACAAAAGATGTTCTCTTAAATCATCCATCCAGTTACTGGCATCAAATCCAGAATTCGCCTCTTCTCTCCATTATTATGATGCTTTATTATTATTATAAGGGAGAAACTGCTATTCACTAGGCCTATTCCCCCCACTCTAAGTATTTAAAATGCTGCTTTAGCAGTAAATATCACCTCTGGCATATTTGTCCTGGAAGAAAAGAGTGTGATTTGGAATACCTAATTGAAATGTGCTACAGGAGATAAGGCGGCTGCAGAACTGACATTTAAAGGTAGGAGACACCATGGAAGACATGAAATATTACTGGTGCAGCCTCAAAGGCAACAGCCACTTTCACAGAAAGGAACCATCCTCCAGCTGGGCCTCCCACTCCAAGCTCCCCCACGGCCCCACTCCCCCAATCCTCTGCCATAGGTTCTAAACCATCCCTGCTCTGCCTTTAAAACACACATTGCTGGCATTGAGAACACTGAGGGGAAGGTTTAAAAAAAAAAAAAAGGATATCATTCTAGTTCTCTTTTGCCCATCTCAAAATCCTAGGTCGTATTTCTGTATAAGGTATTTACATGGAGGTGGATAGGCCAGACGTGAAAAGAATGGAAAAGATCTGTCAGGACATCTCAATAGGCCTCATTAAAAAAGTGCTTTCTGCCACTGGGGACGAAGCATGGTAAGAGACAAAAGGTTATTTGTGCTTAATGGCCAGCAAGCCCTGTCCATTGCTAATTGGATACTGTAACTTCTCAGAGAATGGATGTACACACAAGTTCATTCATCACTCATTCTCTTCACCTAAACTTCAGAATAAGAACAACCTGCCAGCCAACCAAGAGGCCTACTGCGATTCCCATTCACCACATTCCCGTCAAAGCTATGTCTATCAGGTCTCTATCTACCTAAGTAGCTAGTCTCCAAAGATGGCCCCCCGTGAACCATGACTCCTAGTATTTATGCTTTTGAGTAGTCTCCTCACCTGGAATATGGGCTGGCCTTGTGACTTGCTTTTGATCAACAGAATATGGTGGAAGTAACACTGAGTGACTCCTGAAGCTAGTTCATAAGAAATCTTGGAGTTCCTATCTTACTTTCTGAGAATGTTCGTTCTTGTGATACCTCCTCTTGGAACCTAGCCACCATGCTGTGAGAAGCCTATACCACATACAGAGGTCACATGTAGGTTCTCGCCAGCTGAGTTCTCTCATCAACTGCTAGCTATGTATGTGAATGAGACACCTTATGTCCCAGCTGATCAAGATACCAGCAAGCCCACCAGAGTCAACCCACAGAACTGTGATACATAATAAAGAGTCTGTTGTTTTAATCCACTCAGTTTTGAAGCAGCTTGTTTTGACACAATAGATAATCAGAACAGAAATTGATTTAAGTGGGGTGTTACCCAAACAAAAGCCTAAGGATATTATCATTGGTCTTGGAACCAGCCAAGAAGCAGGAATTGAAGGGCCTCTGCAAGTGTGTCAGAGAAGGCTGGAAGGGACAGTAAGAAAATTGTCATTGGAGGCTGGAGGAAAGATGGCAAGCATTACGAAGCGGCAGGAAGTTTAGCAAAACTGTCACCTGCAGTAACATAAAAATTGAAAATATATCCAACAAACTGATGGAACTGGCTCAAAATATTTCCAGATAGATGATGAAAATGCTAACTAGTTTCTTTTATCTCCTTATGATGAACAAATAGAGATGAGCTAAAGAAGGACTTGTTCAATTTTCAAACAGAATTTAAAGGAAATATAGACAAGTCAGGACTTAAAGTATTTGAAAATAGAAGTGTTTTTCATCTCTAGTCTTTCTACCAGCAAATGTTTCTCAAAATAAGAAACAGGCTCATGGTATAGATAAAATTCAGGACCCTTCCTATAAAATGTGGCCTTAGGATAACATTTGGCTCAAAGGCATAACCCAAGACATTTGTTAACTTAATTTTTTGTTAAGTAAGGTGATACTTTATAGAATCTCTCAACTAGAAAAATGGCTCCTTAAGATCATAAGGTAATATCTTCCAACACTTTTCAAACAAAATGACTTTTAAGAATCTCAAGAGTTTGCCTCTGGTACCAAATTCTATCCTGGTTATTTATTGCTTCATAAAAAACTAGTTCAAAATATAACGGCTTAAACAATGTGCTATTTCTCATAGTTCTGTGGTTGGCTGGGATCAGCTAGGATCAATCTTGGTGTCTCTCATGTGGCTGCAGTCTACTGCGGCGGGGGCTGGTGTTAGGTGAAGTCTCAATTGGGCAGGCCATCCAAGATGGCTTCTTCACTCACATACCTGGTGTCTCTCTTTCTCCATGTCAATTCTCAGTCACCAAGGCCTCTCCTCAAAACTTGGGCTTCTCACAAGCATGGTGGTCTCTTGGAAGTTATACTTTATAACTGGTTTCCAAGTTGGAAAGTAGAAGTTGCCAGGCCAGTTAACAGCTACTCCCAGAACTGCCTCAGCATTAAACTACCACATGCTATTGGTCAAAGTCATCATATGGCCTGTGCAGGGTCAAAGCGTGGAAAGAGACATTCTATCTCTTGATTGTGATCAAGAACACATTACAGAAGAGTACATAGGACAGGAAATATTATTGTGAACACCTTTAAAAACTACAATCTACCACAACCTCCTACTCCTTTTTTGTTTTTGTTTTTTAAACTTATATGCCTCCTTTGGTTAGAGTAACCCATATGAGGCTTATAATGAGCCAATGGTATAACATGATTATCGGAAAGACTAGTGAAATGTTAATTGCCAAAATAAGAATCCAAAGCAAGAAAAATCAACAGGCCTTCCAGCCTCTACACTGATGAAACCACATATGGAGGAGTATGCTAAATGGCTAAGAACTGAGTTTTAGAAGGGCCAATGACAAATGTGAGCACGTCCTGGGGAGAGCAATCAGGGTAGCATAGGATTGTGACTTGTTTTGGCCAAAGAAAGTGAAGAAAGCATTCAAGAGCCAGTGCACATATTCCTTCAGTGCCCATGTTGTCTTCCTCTGCTGAAACCCATGTGGAGATGGTCACATCAAAAAACAGTGGAACTTCTCTCAGTCTAAGGTTCTGAATGTCTATGATAAGCAGAGCCCCATTGTTAGTGGTGTACAATATGTAATGAGTGAGAAGCACACCTATGTTGTTTTAAGGCACCAAGATTGGGGATTAATTTGTTACTGCAGCATAATCAAGTCTATGCTGACTAATATAATTACCATCACGAAAAAAAGCATCCTGAGAAAGCATAACTCTGAAATGTGTTTACTCTTCTAGGGGCCCAGAAACCTAAATACAACGATATTTCAGAGCAGTTCAGGAAGTGATGGGATGAGAGTTGTAAGAATCACTCTTTACCCCTGAAGGCCGGAAGTTGTAGGGCACTTCTTCCAGGAATTTACCTGGAATTCTCTTTTGCCCTATGTTCCAATAGAAGGTTCTCCAGATCTGCCTGCATTCCAAGAGCCTTGGTGTAAAGAAATTCAGAGTGGGGAAGGCAAGTCTACACAACAGCCTGGACTTCAGATGCTGAAGGATTCAACAGAGGTGGCCACACTGAACAGCATGCTCTTAACATCCCCCACAGCATGGACTGCCCTAGGGGCCTAAGCATTCATGAGGGGTCAGCATCTCAGAAAAGCCAGTGAGGGTCCAGCCTTGAGGGAAAGATTGCACTGCCTGTATATTCAACAACAGTTTAATTAGAAGCATTGCTGTTTGTTAAATAAACACTCATGCATTATGAAACACATCATCCACTCTACCCAGCAGGGTTGGGACCTGAGTCCCTGGCTGAGAGAAAAATGTTTGCTGTCTCTGGAAGCTTCCCTTCCCAAGCCCAGCTGGGAAGTCACCTGAGAGGGCGAGTCCATAGCAGGGCACAATTCTCAGTTCTCAAGTTAGGAAAACATTCTTATATTTTCAGAAGTCTGGCTTTACCAGAGCAGTTTCATGTAGTTCATTTATCCCAATGTAAGCAGGTACCTCTGGTTAAAGTGGGGGATGAAAAAGGGGAGAATAGTCCAGAAAAGGAAAGACAGAATGAATCACCCCATGAGAATAGAGAAGGATCACTTATGGCTTTCTACTCCTAGCTCCAACCCACCCTTTCCCAGACAATGGCCCCTTACTGGCAGGCAGTATCTTCCAGACATTCAGATGAATCGTTTTAGAAAAACACTTCCTGAGGGTCTTCCTACAAAGCTTTGCAGAACACGCAAAGGTGAGGACCAAAGATACAATTTACAACCCGTACGGTGCTCACTGGAGACAAGTGCACAAATAACTATTGCACAAAGCAAAGCAATGTTCATGTTATAGGAAACACATGAACCAATTGCTGGGGAGGGCTCAGAGAAAAGGCAGCAGCTCCCCTGCCCATGTGCATCCAATCTACATGTCACCTAGGCTAGCCCCAGCTGCCTCAATGGCGCGCTCCTCTTCCGAACTTGTAGGAGGCTTTTACTTAAGTGACATTATTTTCTATACATCAAATAGCAAAGGTGAATAATGTTCTGCTGGACAAGCCCATCGCTGGCTCCTGTATGGTATTCTGTGGGTGAAGGTCTGCAGCCCCGAGAAGGATGGGAAGCGCTGGAAAGGGCAGAGGCTACTCATCTGCAGATCCGCTTCAAGCCCAAGCTCTCCCACATGTGGTCATTCCTAGCTGGCTCGAGGACAAGATCCTGACACTGAAGGACAAGGGTTTTCAGAAGCAGGCACTGGGGAAAGAGCACGTGAGCCCACTGGCGAAGGACAGCACAAGCCTCCAGGCATCCCTGCACTTGGTACAGCAGGCCTCCAGGCGTGGGGCTAGGCTGTAGGCCCCGCGGGCATGCTGTGGAGACTCCATCCACGTCCACTTCCTCTGGCTGCTGCATCCTGAGCGGCCCTTCTGCAGTGAAAACACTGAGCACCCAGAGGACAAGCTCTTCCACATGTCAGTGGGGCTTTTATCCTTTGGTAACCCCCAGTAGGACCAGGAGGCGTCTCCTACAGGGTGGCACGGGGCGGGGTGGACACTGCCTTCCGCCCCTGCAAACACGGTGCCACTCCATCCAGACAGAATCACCCACGTGGGTCATTTCGCAAGAGATCTTCCTTAAAAATGGCAGACCAAGCCAAGGGCTTCTGAGGTGCCCTTCGCTGGCCTTGAAGCCTAAGGAACTTGGGATACTGTGGTTGCTGCCCCTCGAAGGGCCATGTGAAACCACCAGAGCCTGAAGAGTTCTGCCTAGCGCCGGGCTTGGTGGCCCAAGGAGCTGGTGCTGTCCCATCCTCTGGGCAGCAAGAGGAGGCAGGTCCCACACTGTGTGTCAGGCCTGAGGCCGGACGGTGCTACCCAGAACTGTTCGCACTCCAGCTGCCTGGAGCCAGGCAGGTTTTGAAGAGTTTTTTTCCCAGGGGGCCTGGTACCTCCTCTATGAATACAAAAATGCATATCCTACTTTATGTGCTGTGATTTTAATTCTTGGATACATTTGATTTTTTCACAAGAGTCTACCTATACTTCTTCTATAAGCGTATGACTTGTAATGAAGGATTCATGAAAGAAAGAAAAAGGTGAGTAATACCACGAATTGTCAAGGTGGGGTGGTTTGGAACTTTTTCTTGTGCAAGGCTGGTGGAAGTTTAAACCAGTACAGCCCTTCTGGAGAGCAATCTGGAAGCCTCTGGTTAATGAAGCATACATACACCCTATAACCCACAAACACCACTCCTGGGAATATATCCTAAGGGAGTTCTCACTCGGTGCCATGTACCAACCATGCTGTTGGTAAAAGCAAGGCTGGAGCAGAGTTCCAGCAATGGTGTTAATAGATTATGAAAGAAAGACATGATGAATGCATATAGTGGAATGCTATGCAGCAGATACAAAGGAGAAATAAAATGTAAACATAGCAACATGGAAAGATCTTAAAAACAATATTGAATGGAAAAGAACACATCAAAAAATATAGAAGATGTCACTAAAATAAATTTTAACGACGTAACAGCAAAATCATATTACATATCTTACAAGGATATATGCTTAAAAATACTTGTGTGTGGTGTGTGTGTGTGTGTGTGTGTGTGTGTGTGTGTGTGTGTGTGAACTATTCTAATGGGTGTCTCTGGCGAAGTAGAATAGGAAGTATGATTAAAGGTGAAGGGGAACAAAAGATGGAACCAGGGAGACTTTGCACTCCTGGGGGATGGTGTGTTACCAACTGAAAGGCTTATGTTCAACTCTCTTTACCTGAGGTCAAAAAGAGAAAGGACATTTTGCTTGATTTGGACAAAATAAGATATTTGTGTCTGAACTGAATTCACATGTTATGTGGCACGGAGGTTTAAGAGGAAAGGCACTGGTGTCAGAAAGACTTGGTTTTGAGTTAAAGCCCTATCGTGTATTAACCATGTTTACAAGGAGATAATGTATGTAAAGCGCTTAGCCCAGCACTGGCTGCTGCAGAGCAAGCCATGAGGAAATGGTACCCCTTCATAATAGATAACGTAATTTATCATTCTTTTTTTCATCTTCCTTCTACTTTAGTCCACATACCTTGAAACATTTTACATGGTAAAAAAAGCATCATAAGCTTCTTATTGGTTTATGGTTTATACCCTCCCTGCATCCAAGAGATATGGAGGAATTATGTATGATTAATCAATAAGAAAAACAGAACAAGCAGGGATAAAAACGGAGCACGTTTCCTCTAATGGAAGCAGAAAAAACGAAATATCAGCAGGTACCTGAACTGAGCTGGCAACTGCACCTGGCCACAGAAGTTGGTCCAAGAGCCACGAGATGGAAGTAGACAGGGAACTGCCTGGGTCACATCGTTTTCATTTCATGGCAAATAAAGCTGACAGAATCATTTGCAGAAACACACTCTGCTCATGCACTTTATCACGTGGGTTTTCATTTTTGGATGCTTGGATAACATGGAACAGTAAGTTGGGCAAACTCAGAATGTCCATCAACACAGGTGGCTGCTGCACGGAGGGCTGGACATTCAATTGTTAGGAGGAAGGGGGCGCTTTCTCATTATCTCACTAAGCCCAAGGAAAGAACTTGATGATGCTGGAAGAAAAGCTGGTGAACATGACCGTTAGACTGTCTTTCTCACATAGTATAGTAGACAAGTTCCCAAGCTCTGGGGCCAAAACACAGGTTCAGATCCTGCTCTGCCACTTACTAGCTCTGTAATCTTGGGGAACTTTCTTAACTCCTCTGTGCCTCCGTTTTCCCATCTATAAAATGGGGAGTAATAGTACCTACATCACAGAGTTGTTTTGAGAATTCAATGAGTCTTCTTAAGGCACTTAGAACAGTGCCAGGCACATGGTAAGCACTACATAAGCTACATGAATATGTGTTAAATAAATGAAAAAATAAACATTAGATGCCATTGGCAAGCCTCTGGCAGGTGCTGGGTTGCAGTAGATTCTGACTAATTATCTAACAAGTACCTGGAGTGTAGATACTCTTTGATGCTTCAAGCACCAGCTGTGAGGGAGGCAAAGTTGTCTCCTATGAACAGTTAGTTGCTGAGCCTGTATTTTCGCACAGATAAAAGATACTCTTTACCAGGCACTAGAGGGAGATGTAAAATCACAGCAACACCAGTAATCCTGTAAGTGTCGCGATAACTGAAAGCCACTCCAGGCCTGGCTTGGTGCCAGGACCTTCCTGCATTTTAGCTGCATTATCATTAGACCCGCGTTACAAGAACACTAAAGCTAAGAGAGGTTGAGCAATTTGTTCAAGGCCACGCAGCTTGTTCAATGTCAGAGTGAGTCACTTTGGCTCAAACCCTGTGCTCTTTCTATTAAATGGTACTGTCCCTTGCTTTTTCAGTTGAATAGACAGAAGTTGGAGAAAGAGGGATATTAAATAGGAGATCTCCTAGATGATTTCTCTTGCCATTGTCTGCCTTGGAGAAACCCATTAACCCCAATCCTACTCCTTGAGTGTCTTTGAAAATAAAGATCAGGCATTTGTTAACACAGGGGAGCTGAAAGTTCACATATTTCTTTTTTTCTAGTGCAACCAACATCATAAATGATGTGCATACGCAAGGCACACTTCCATGGCAAAGAATCTCCAGGAAGCATGTCAGAGCTCAGGTGGGAGGAAGTGATACTGTTTTAGCAATGACCTTGAACCTCATCTAATTTAAATTTCCAGTGAATCTTTGGCAAAATTTCAGTATATGAATTATTATTTAGTAACATCCTACATGTACTATATCTCACGGCCAGCCACATGTACACACTTCCTTTGGAATCAGTAAAACATAATGCCTGAGTTTACACCTTTCAAGATTTGAGTTTTGAAGAATTTTGGAGTATTAATCCAGAGCTCTGGATTAAAATGGAAATACCATCTACGAGTATATTATTACTACTTAACAAATTGAAGAAAATTTCCAAATTAACCAGCCTTTTGGGATGAATCACAGACTAGATGTATGGATTAGTAGCTCCAAGGAAGCCTGGGCAAGCTGAAGAATATGAAGAACCAATGGAAACCAGCACTTCCTGTGTATTCTCCTTGGAAAACAGACAAAATCCACCTCATCGACAGCAGCCTGGGCTAGAGGCGAGTTTCCCGTCAGTGGGGCCAGGGCTGGTCCATGGGGGTACATACATCAGAACCTTCCCTTTGGAAAGGGAAACCAGTCTCTCATCTCAACATCATCAAAACCTAACATCTTTCCATAACAGCCAATTACATTATTCATTTTGTAAAAAGACAACCTCCAAATCTGAAGCAACAAAAAAAACTTCATCAAAGACATAACCTCTTCTATTGTCTTCTAATAAGACACAAGTTTGTTGGTTTGTTTTCCGGGCACTAGGTTGGAAAAAATATTCTCTCCAGGATCAACAATATTCCATCACTGGCCCTTAGTGATATTTCATTTTGCATCTAGTTTAGCTACATAACATATACCTAAGATGCACAGATAAAGGGAAATTGTCATCACGTTCCATTTTAAGGTGGGAGATTTAAAGTCCAGCCAGATTTGTACAAGATCACAAGGCATGGAGACTACCCAAGTCACAGGTTCTCTCCTCTGAACCACACATCTTTGGAGTAGGGCAGCTTCTTTGTGTCCTGTCACATTTGTGGAAACAGAATGAAGGGTGCTAAGTGATGGTATGAGTGTGTTTGCATGGGAAACAAAAGAACATATAAATACTCCAGAACCTGAAGACCTGGGCCCTGGAACCAATTCTACTCCATCTTAGTTGTAAACCTTGGGAAAGTCACCAACCCATACATGACTCAATTTTCCCATTTATTAAAGGATGATCCACCCTGCCCCATGTATAAGGACATTGCCACAAAATTACAAATTAAAAGCTTTCTGAAAGTTGATCTTTATAGTACTATTTATGTCGTGCTTAGCATGTACCACGCACCACATGAGCCTCTTTATATCTGTTATCTCATTAACGGTCACGAAGCCTGTAGATGTCATGAGAATTTTACTTTTTTCTTTTCCTTTGGAGGCCAGGTTCTGGGACCCCTGTCCTGCCTGGAGCCCCCTGGAGGCTCTTGAGGCCAGGCAGCCAGTTTGGGCCACGCCTCTGTGCAGCAGGCATGCGGAGGCAGGAGGAAAGACTCCCGCTCCAGCTCGCCCACTAGTAACCGCACACCCAGTGGCGCCTTGCTCAGTCGTGACTGCCAAGCTGAGTAGGTTCAACGTATTCTCCCTTCTTACGCTGTCTCAGCAGCTTCATCGTCCGCCCAATAAGTCTTCATTAATTAGGAGGAGGTGTCAATGTGCCAACAAAATTAGCAGCTTCAGTATCTTCCTAAAGTGTGAGCGTTTCAAAGAAAATCAAGCCTTGGTCACTCCCTAGTTATTTTTGCTCCCTGCCACCCACCTACCTTTTGGGCAATCTGTTCCCATTGAATTGCACCCTTCATCTCCCTCCACACACTCTTCTCTCCCTGCCTTTCTGGTTCTTTTTCAAAAATGTTATGCATGTCATTTCCCTTCTCTTTTGAACCCTGATAAATCCCAAGTAGGCTGCATTTATTCCTGCCCGCCCCCCCCGCCGCCCCAACCTTATATAGACCAGTAGAGTTAATAAGCCAATTGCTGTGGGCACAGCTTACTTGGGAGTGGGGGTGAGGTGGGGATTACTTGGACTGTGAGTTTAAATAAAAGTAAATGAGCAATGAAGAGAAAGAGCGAGGTTTAGATAAATTGGCTGAAAGCGTGGGGTGAGGGTGTGAAGAAATATAGAACTTGTGACAAAGCAGCTTTACTCCTGGGACTTAACCAAAATTGAAACTGTGTTACCATGAAATCACAAGTGGTCCTCCTCTTCAAAGAAAAAGCACCATTGTCAAGCCTCCCCTGGATGAATAGCCTCTCTGGATCCTTGTTAACTGAGCGAGGCCTTTCCTACAAGTCTGAGAAGGGACCGGTAGGTGGGGCTGGGCTCCCTAAGAAGGGAGAAACGAATCCAATCTGGGGACGCCTGAAAAGAGTGGGCCTCGAAATCAATCCAGTGCTCAGGTGTTTCAAAGAGCAAGTGGACATGAACCCCAGACACAACTTCACATCCTTTATTCTCGGGGCTTCTCATACTGGCTGCTAGCACATCCTTATTAGGTGCTTAATACATGATGCTTGAAATTAATCTAAGACCCCTGATCTAAAAACTAGACACAGGATAGAATAAATGATTCAGACTTGCAAATAGTGACAAAAAAAGGAAAAGAAAAAAAAAAAAAACACTCTGCCTACATTTTACCAGTCTATGTAGTTAAAAATAGCAAGAGTATTTACTCCATAGGGCTGCTTCAGAGAGTAATTGAAATAGTCCCAAGGAAGTGGATTCACAATAAATGTGTATTTTTATTTCCTGGAGTGATGCTGGTGGCTAGGGCTTCTCCTGACCAAGTCCGGAGGCAGCTGGTCTGAGTGGGGACGGTGATGCCCACTAGCCCTTCTCCCTTTCTGAGATGAGCACTAAGCTCAGGGGTGTGTACCTTCCTTTTCCTCCACCATCATCCTGGGTGTTTCAGGAGTTAATCAGGATTCTGTGCTGTTTACCAGAGGAAAGAAAAAAGAAACGATTGTTCACACCCACTATATGCTGACCGATCTGCTGATAGCTGCTTGCTTTCTGAGGGTGTTATTTCTCACATCTAACGAGTATCACCGAGACTCCGGAAGTTTAAATAGCTCAGCCAAATGATTCTGTTAGTAGGTGGTGGAATTCAGACTGAAATCCAAGGCTTCCTGAATTAAAATAACCATATTCTGGGACACCCCACACAAACATCACTCCACTGCCCAAACGCTGACCTTCCGATCTAGTATCACCAGAGGCAGGGCCTGGCCTTTTAAATGCCACCTGGAGTATCCTGGCCAACTAGCCTTGCCTGAAACCTTCTGAGACACACCTGATCTCTAAGGCACTGCCAGCCCTAACAGTCTATACTGAGGAGAAAGTTTTACATTCTTAGCAGCTGGTATGATTTTTTTCCCTTAGGGAGACGTCTTCGTTAAAACAAAAAGATGCTTTGATCAGTCTACTTGCAGAATAGGGAGAAGTAGGAGCTTCAGGGAGGAAAGGTGAGGAGGGGGATAGAAAAGAAAAGAGAGGAAGAGAAAAGAGGGGAGGAAGATAGAGGGACGGGGAGGGAGAGAAGGTTAGACAAAGGGAAAATAGAAGAGGGAGAGTGAGTGTGGAATTTCCTGTGGAAATCAGTAAGAAGAACACGGTCTGCTGCATTTGGACAGAAAAGGGGGCAAAAGAGAGAAAGCACACCTATGGGTAAGGGGGCGTGGGAGAGAATAACCTGGAACCAGGTTTTAATTCCATAGATCCATCCATAAATAGGAATGGCGCAAGTCTTGATTTTTCAGCTAATGCCAAAAGAGGCTTCACTGGCCCTTCTCTGGTGACGAGGGGCCCTATGTGTGTGTCTATTGCTTTGCCCCTTTGATGATGTACCTGAGTGCCACATGCCATGCAGGTATGTGCTCTCATATACATGGTCTCATCTTTAACCACCCTATGAGAAAGGTCCTGTATGCCCTTCATTACATGGATAGAGACATGGAGACACACAAAGTTAAAACTTGCACAAGGTCATTGACACTTATTAATGTCAGGCCCAGATTTTGTGCCCAACCAATCAGACCCTGTGACCCTGATGAACCACTATTGCACTACATTGATTCCTAAAGGCTTTACATCTCTTATCTCATTTGTTTCTTATAACAGAGTGACAGTATACACAAGATACGCATCGCTGTCCTCATTTGTCACTGAGGCTCAGAGAGGTCACGTGAACTACTTAAGGTCATATAGTTGGTACATGATCAGAGCTTAGATGTGTCCCCTAAACCTCCAACTCCAGATGTCCTGTGCTGCATCCAGCTTAATCCCATGCCATGCAGGGCTGTCTTCAGGCAGAGCTTCCAGTCCCTTCCACAGAGCAAGCAGAACCTTATTAATAATGGGCTGCTCACCCCAAAACATCTTCCCAACTGAGGCTTATCTGAAATTCTGGCACAAGGTGTTTGTTTGTTTCTTTTTTTTTTAATTTATTTATTTTTAATTAGTTTCAGGTGTACAACACAGTGCAATAGTTATACTTTTTACCCCTCAAAGTGACAATACCCCTCCCCCAATTCCCCTCCCCCAATTCGCCACCCCACTCCTCCCTCCCTTATCATATATATCTATTACTCTTCCTCTGACTCCCGTATAATCCACATCCCATGACTATCTATATATATTCAATTACAGTTGGTATACAACCTCCACTTTAGGTGTACAGTGCAGTGATCAAGCCTCTACACCATCCATGAAATGGTCTCCCCAACAAGACATGTATATGGATGGACCTAGAGACTATTATGTTAAGTGAAATAAGTCAGTCAGAGAAAGACAAATACCATATGATCTCCCTTATAAGGTTTGTTTGTTTCTTTGCTTTCCTCTGGTTTCCTTTTGAGACACAATTGCCATCCACGGAGTTGTCATGTGAACTTCCCCTAACGATGAGGGTGACTTTAGAAGGTAGTCTCCTCCGGGGTACCAACACCCAAGTTGCACCACGGGTGCACAAGAGAAGGAGGCCAGGGAGGCCAAAGCTTGCAGACTCAACTCCACCTTCTCCTGTAGGAGTCTTTAGTACATCAAAGGATTCCTAGAGGTTCTCATTTTACTAAATTGCCTAACAAGGAGAGTGAGGGTGATAAGTTAGAGGCTGGCTGTGAGAGCAGCTTGACATTCAAGCAAGATCAGAATGAACATATGAAAGAGAAGGAGAAAGCCGGAGGCAAGGAAGGAACGCACTGCCATCTAAAAGTTGGCCTCATTCAGATACAAGGGCTAGGAGGTTAATGGAATTAGAAGAGAAAAGGTAAAATTAGATAGCAAATTACAAAAAGCTATGACCAACATCACTGCTAACAAAACACTGCTTAGTTCATTCAGACATTTATTCAGAAAACACTCACTGGGGTCACCTGGGTGCCACCCACTGTTCTCGAAGCTGAGCAATGCTGACAAGGCATTGACAGTCTAATGGAGGCAAGAGACACACGAGCAGATCGTAATTATCTGAGTCAGTGTGGTAAGCTGGGTGCACACAGCGTGTGGCGGCAGTTCTGGGGGGGACATCTAATGTAGACTGGGAGTGTGGCCTCAGGAAGTGACACCAGAGCTGAAGCTTAAAAAGTGAGAGTTAGCGAGTGAACAGAGAGAGGAGGAGAAAGAACATTCTGGAGAATGGGACTAGCAACAGCACAGGCATAAAGCTGGGATCTCCAAACAGTTGGGATGAACACAGACCTACTCACGAGGCGTAAGACAGGGTCCGAGTGCTGTGAAGAGTTGAAGACGTGAAGAAAGCAAAGGAGCCCCTTGGTAAGACGATGGGACTGGTTAGGTTGGACCTGACTTCTCTGAGTGGAAAAGCAAAAGCTATGACAGCTTAGAACAACAATAACAAATTGGACCCTCAAAGCTTTCTCCTTGAGGAATCATCTTTGTTCCACTGAGCAGACTCCAGAGGCTGTCCTAAGGAACTTGGACCTCCCTAGCCAAGGGGCGAGAAGTGGCCCAAGCGACAGCAATCAGATGATCCTCGTCTGGAATATGAACCTGGATAGCTCAAAATGGTTAATTTTTGATAGAATAGACAAAGCTATTGATATTACAGACTTAGCTTAGAGCCCTCTAGCTTACCAAATTACCCCACTCACTCAGCAAGTTTTTAACTAGAGTTGCTTACATTTCTTGATACGAGATGGTAGCATCAGCAAAAAGAGACATTTTTAATGCTTCTTTTCTGAGGTTCATAAAGTTATTTTATTTTCTTGTTTTATTACCTTTTAGGTTTAGCAAATGTAATGTTTATTATTGGTAACATGGGCATCCCTGAATACTTTCTGATGTTAATTGAAATGATTTCCATGTTTGTCAGATCTCCTGTTGTTTTTAGTAAATAACCTTTATGTATCTAAGCAATTACCTTTTATTGCCACTTTACTTAGATTTTATTAAGAATGGCTGCTCGAATTTATCAAATGCTATTTCAGCCTGTATTGATATGATCATTTTTCTTCTATAATTAGTTAATAAAAAAGATTATATTGATAGTTTACTACATGTTGATCACATATAAAATAAATACACAAAATCAATACCTTTTATCTACTCCAGTAATAACCACAAAAAATAGAAATGAGAAAAATATTTATTTACAATATCAATAAAAACTTTAAAATATTTATGAATAAGTTTTACTTAAAAATGCAGAGGGCAACACAAAGAAAAGTACAAAATCTTACTGGAAAATATAAAATAATATCTGAAGGAACAGAAAAGCATACTATGCTTTAAATGGTAATACCTAACATGAACATGCCAATTGTCACCAAATTAATATATTAATTTAGTCAATTTCAATTAGAATCCATCAGATATTTTAATTGAATAAATGAACATAAATTCTACATGGAAGAATGAATACCTGAAAATAGTCAATAAATTAATGGAAAAAAAAAGATCAAGGAGGGAAGATTGGACTACATGAGATATTGATATGAGATATTATAAAGCTACTGTAATCAAATCAATAAGGAATTATTATAAGAAAGATGAAAACTCAGGGAATAGAATAAAGAATCTAAAAATAGTTTCTGGAATATATGAGTATTTAATAAATGACAAAAGAAGTAACAGGATTCAGTAGGAAAGGATGGATTATTTAATAAGGAAGCCTGGCTCACCAGTTAGCCAGGCAAGTAGCTCATAGTGAGAGTGTGGACTTCAGAGTCTGGTTCCCTGAGTTCAAAACCCAGTTTCACTACTTTTCCTGCTGTGTGGCCTTTGGACTAGTTACTCAGCTTCTCTGTGCCTCATTTTCCTCATCTGGAAAATGTGTGCATGTAAGAAAATCCATGTCTTAGAGTTGTGAGGAACAGGAGTTAAATGAGTTCATGCATGCAAAGTGCCTATGTAACAGCATCGTAAACCTTCAATATTAGCTATTATTATTATAATTATCATTAGGAAGAAAAGTAATGTGGACTTCCATCTTACACCAAACACAAAAATAAATTTCCAGGGGCCGGCCGAGTGGCTCAGTTGGTTAAGAGCTTGCTTAAGAGTGCGAGCTCTGAGCAACAGGATCGCCAGTTCGATTCCCACATGGGCCAGTGATGCTGCACCCGAGCTGAGCTGCCGCTGAGCTGCCAACAAGTGGCAGGATGGCTCAGCTGGTGAGAGCACATGCTCCTAACAGTAAGGCTGCCAGTTCGACTCATGCATAGGAGGATGGTGGCTACATCTACCCGCACCTAAGATGGAACAAAGCACCTTGAGCTGAGCAGCTGCATGCTGCCCATTGTAGCCAGCTGGCAACTAGACTTGGAGCTGAGCTAGCTGCACCCTCCACAACTAAGATTGAAGGACAACTTGGCTGTTCCCCTTCCCCAATTCCCCGACACTGTTTCCCTCCCCCAATTCCCCAATAAAATCTAAAAAAATAAAATAATAAAATAAATTTTCAGGTATATTAGATTTAAATGTAAAAAGTAAAGCCATTTTCTTAAATACTTTGACAATCAAAAATACTAATCACACTCTTTAGAGATGGGAATGGAGAAAACATTCTCTATCAAGACAAGAGACCCAAAAACTAACGAACAAATAAAACAAACAAAATTTAACTACATTAAAACACACACACACACACACACACACACACACACACATTTGATGGCAAAATATGCCCTAAACAAAATAGACAAGTAATAGACTTTGGAAAGACAAGAAAAAGCAAATGTCTCTATTGAAGAAATGAGCAAAAGTCATGTATAGCCCCTTCAGAAAAGTGCTCAGCTAAATGGCGTACAAATTCTAAGATGCTCAGATTTACTGACAGTCTGAAAAATGCAATTAAAACAACAATGAGATATTACTTCCCACTCGTCACATTGGCACAATTAAAAAAAGCAATAGCTTCTGCTACTATCAGGGATGTGTGTAAAGGGTGCTCTCACACACTACTTGAGGTAATTTTTGTAACATGTTATTACCAATTTTGGAAAGCAACATGATGGCATCTATTTGTATTTAAAATACACATCCTCTTCTATTCATCCATCCCACTCCTGGACTATACCATAGAGATAAAAGCACCAGTGCAAATACATAAGGATGGTTATTGCGACACTGTATACAGTATAATAAAAGGCTGGAAATAAAATTATAATCAATAGGAGAATGCCACATATAATTATATATTCTTATATTATATATAAGAATACATTCTCACAATGGAATATTATGCACCCCTTAAAAAGAGTAGAACTCCACCTTTTGACACTGACAGATTTCCATGAGGTCACGTTGAGCAGGAGACAACATATATAAAGTGAAGCAAGGGACTGATTCCAGACCATGATGTTCCCCAGGGAAACGGGGAGGAGAGATCGCAGAGTGGCACAGGCACACTCTAAGGTCCTGGCAACTTTCCATTTCTTAACCTAGGGGATAGGTACACCACAAATGTCTGTTTTACTCTTCTTTAAACCATAGAAATATCGTTTGTAAACGCTTCTGCATTTTTCCCATATTTCACAATAAAATTTTTTCTAGAAAGGAAATCAAGATGCAAAATAAGTATGTAATATCCCATTTGATAAGACACTGCCCCAAAACACATGTATATATGTCTATATGTAAAACTTATATCAGTATAGAGGGAAATGTGGCAGGATACATAATAGGTTAATAACATCAACTATCTTGGAGTGGAGTTAGAGGACCGATACAGGCAAAAAAGAGAAGAGGGGGAAATCAAGCAAAACTGGAAAGAAAAGGAGTACACTTAGCAAAACATTAATGAAATCATCACACTTAGACATTTATGAAAACCTGTAATTTAAGGAATAAGATTTGGAAGAAAAAGAAAGAGAGGAACAGAGAGATGGGAGAAAAGAAGGTGAAAATAGTTGATGTTTATTTCCATCTAGTCTCTAGCCTCTCCTATATGCCCTGGGTTCTGCTGCTGGCAACCAAATGGCCTTAACTGATGGAGGTAGGAACATCTCACAGGCTTAGTCTCAGAGACCTTACTCCCTGCACGAGCCGTCTTTGATTCCAGAGCATTGGGTACCCATTAGCAGTGCCCTTGTCCACCCTGGTTTTCCCAGACTCTATACCTTTTCTCTAAGTTTTAAAAGAAAGGAACCAGCTAATTGATATCACCAGGGTTTAAATTACATGGATAGCATGCAATCAATCAACATCTGAAACTATCATTAGGGAGAACAGTGGAAATGAGTTTTGAAGTCAGCCAGGCTCCACTGCAGCTGTGAACGTGCAACCACAAAAGCATATCTGCCACCAACCTGGGAGCACAACGCCTACTCCCAGAAGACCCCTGCCATCTCGGGTGACCTCTCCCCAGTCATCTCTCGGCTGCCACCTCTACCCATGCTGTAGATCAAACCAGATGCAAGCAAAAGATCCGTGTGGTTAAGATTGGGCGGGTCATACATGTGTATCTTCCCAACAAGCTGGTGAAACTATAGAGCCCCCATCAGCATATCTTTTTCCGATGATGTGTTGCCAGAGAGTAGAATGATGTCACAGGAAAACAATGAAGAAAGAAGAAATGGGTTCCACAATGTAGTAACCCTGGTCGATTATCACTGTTAGCCTCTGGGAGCCCAAACTTCCTTGTTTGTAAAAACAGGAATTCCACTATGTCCCCTAGGTTCCCCAGAAGACTATTTGAGACTCATAAAATAGCCCATGGAAATGTACTTTTCCTGATTCTAAAGTTCAACTCTCCACTGCGTTTTCTCATCCTAGGATCCTTGTGTACCAGCAAGGTTAAGGCGAACGTGGTCTGGATGAGGGGAGATGCTGGCATGGAGGAGGCACATCGGACACCTCCTGTGCCCTGCCTCCTCTCCTCTCTGCTCACCTTTACACTCCAGTGATGGCTCCTGCTAGCAGCTGTGTTTATGTATAACTCTACAGCACGTTGCCTCGGCTGTGTCATGTATCTCTCTCTCATATTGTGCCCTGAGGCTTCTCTGCCACAGCATGTGGGAAGCCTGCAGCAACCTGCAGAGCATAGGAGCAAGCACGGGATATAATAGTGCTGGTGCCCCATGAAGCAACCATTAGGTTTTAGGTCCCAAAGCTCCAGGTCCGAGCCCACCTGGGCCCCCAAGGAGCACTGTTATTATAATTGATATGACCAGTGCTCAAATACATTCTTAGCTCTATAACTAGACACCACATTAAGTGGTTTTTTAATGTGCAGAGGACCCCTATTAAAATCTAAAAGCTCATGACTCCTTCCTCAGGAAAAGTGCACAGAAACACAAAGTTTTGTATAGAATATCAGGAGACTCGTGGGCTCTGTGAAGCCCATTCATGACCTCAGGTGAAGACTGCATCATCCCAGTTGGAAATTTAGAGAGATTATAGGAAATAGATACCTGGCCAGGTCGTCTGCACCCTCCACAGGCTGACCTGGTCTAGCCATAGAGATTGCCTTAAAACAGTGCAGTCAGTTTTAGAGAACCCCTAATTGGAAGGACACTATAAAGTTTAGGTGTCTTTGGGGCCAGAATGGCCCTCAAAGTCTCCTATGAAGCCAGGTCTCCCAGGAAAACCTCAAGCTCCAAATTTAGCTCTGGAATCAATGTGATGATTCTCTTTCACCCACTCCTCTCCTAAACTCACAACGTCCTTCTGAGATAGAAGACCAGATAAGATTTTCATAGTCCCTACCCCATTGACAGGTATCGCTTTAGAAAAGAATCAATTGTCCCTTCACCACCCCATTCATTTTTATCCCAACCTACCCATTAATTCTCAGATCAGGTAGAACTGGCTCAGTGATAACCAGCTCCCTATGGTAATAATCCTTATATATAAATAAGATTTATATATAATAACTCTAAATAGGCATCACTGGGCTGGCTTATTGGGGTAACTGTGTGTGTCTTAGTTTGGGTTTCTGCAGGATCAAGCTTTGAGACCAGGATTAAAGTGCAGGTAATTTATTTATAAGATGATATGAGGTGTGACATAAGGATGGGACAGCAGTCAATACAGGGAGCATTATCAAGCTAGCTATCACGAAGGGAAAACGGAACGTAAACTCACTGAGAAAAGTCTAGGAGCCAGTGAAAGATGCCAAGTTGTTGGTTGAGGGTTGCTGGGGAAGGGAGCCATTAACTCCTCTGTACTTCCGGCTTATAGCACAGGATGCAAACTGGGGTCCAATGGCAAGGAAAAGCCCCCAGGCAGAGAAATGAACGTGCTAATGCAAGGTGGGCTAGTGTGCACTGAAGTGGTAAGGATAAGAGGACATGGGAAGGGCTGTGAGAATAGCTGCTGTACCATGAAATACTCTCAGGCACCAACCTTTGCTCTAAGAATTAGAGACCATAAGTCTGAGCAGAACAGGTCACAGGGATTCGTACCATAAAAATGTCACTTGGGAACAGCACAAATCATAGCTAAGCTCTAGTCCATATCAGCAGCCTACCACCACAATTAGTATTACATTAGAGCCTACCAAGAGCATGATATGGCACTTGGCAACTAGGCACTTACCCACACATTTTCTTATTGAATCCTCAGTACTGCCCTATACATAAACATTGTTACCCCCTTTTTTATGGGTTTGGAAAATGATGACTCTCAAAGTTCAAGTTGCCTTATCCAATGTGATACAGTTAGCGAGAAATGGATACAGGATTCAAAGGTCTAACCCCACCCTCTTTCTACTATATCCTATTATCCTTTGGACTTCTTAGGTGCTTCCTCCCCCACTTTTTCTCATAGAGAATATTTATTGCATCCTGACGATGCCAGCCACTGAAGTAAGCACTAGCATATTAAGCTTCTCCAAAAACCGTGTAATGTGGGTACAATCATTAACCGCCTTGTACATTTGGAATAAACTAAATCTTGGAAAAGTTTAGTAATGTCCTTAAATCACAAACTAGTAAAGTGACAAATCTGAGACCAGAAATCAGATCTTTCTACCAACAAAGCTCCTGCTTTTGATTATTATACTGTTTTGCAACATAATCCTAAGAATAATACAGGTATAAATGGATGGGTGCCTACTATAGAGTCTGCCAAAATCAACCCACCATATAATCCAGCGTAAAACTAAGCCCGAAATTCAATGATTCCCTTACCCTTCCCACCCTCCCTCCAGGATTTCACCCAGCAAACATTTGAGAAGCAGAATGTCAGACACCTTCATATGTGGCAGAAGAGGGCAGCTCAGCAGTCAGTCTAACACTCCCTCATGGGAAAAGGACTTTTTCCCAACTAAAAGATAAGACACATTCAAGGCATTGGCTCTCATTTCTTTACATTACTGCTCTAATGTGCTCATTATACACAATTATTAAATGTGCTTTATTGTGATTAGATGGTCTTACTTATAACAAATGAACAATCAGGTCTGTCCTTATCTGCCTTCATTTGTGTACATACACATATGGGGAATGAGGAAGAAAAAGTAATTTTCATAATGAAACTACTATTAATATACAACCAACCATTATCACTAAAAGTACATGTAATTTCCTACTAAAACACATACTGCATGAATACAGGTTGAAGAGCACCTGTTTCTGGTGAATATCAAAGGAAAGAAAAGAGGAGACTCTAGGGTCCTAGAGAAATACGAAAATGCTACCCCTGATAAAGGGAAATATAATGCCAGGAACGCTGGCTACGAATGCGGCATAGCAATCGTCTCAGAACTCTACACCAGAAGCTGGTTTAGAATTTTACATACTACTGAAGAGAAACAAAGAATATACAAGGGCTCCAAAAGATGCCTTGAGAGTGATTAAAACAAACAAGGATCTAGAAATTGTGGTTAAAGAAACAAGATTGCTACATCTGGCTGGCTGCCTGGCATCACCTTTGCTCACTGCCTTGTAGAGAGAGTATTCTTTATGGATTGGGCAACCACCACTCACATACATCTCACTCTTGCTTCACTTTCTGAATATGATTATGACAGTCTCAAAAATCTTATTTTATAAAGTTTACATTGGTATAAAATTCAGTGTGGCCTTCACAGATCCACTGACATCTGCGCTTGACATTTTCTTCCAGCTGTCAGCATTTATCTATACTCGTTATTGTCAGTGAATATTTCTTCATATTTATCTCAGTTTTGATGGGAAAAAACCACCATAAGTTTAAAAGCCTCCATCACGGATTCCATGTTATTCAAAAAAGAGGTGGTCAACTCCCTGTTGCCTCATTATCTCCCCATGGCGGACACCAACTAAAGACACTCCAGACGTCATTCGGTTTAAATCAGAATTTCCATAATTAGGGCAAATCGGCTAGAAAAAAGCTATCTTCAAAACTTTTTCAACCCAGCTCCTCCCCCTCCCGGTTCCCCCTTACTCCATGAGAATAGGCTGGAGGTTTTCAAACCTGCTCTAAGTTTGGCAGAAATGCATTAAACTTACATCTATTTAGCACCTCCTGAGTGTCAAGAACTGTGCTCAGTGCTATAGATGCAAATGATGTGCTGAGAGAGCATGGAGACATATTGAGGAAAGCAAGTGCAGGAACAGATAATCATAATTCAATATGACAGTGCAATAGTAGCCATATGTATGGTGTTTTATACCAACAGAAAGGAGGGTAACTAGCCCAGTGCGCTGGAGCTGTGAGGCCTGAGCTGATTCTTTGAGGATGAGTGTGAATTAACTAAGCAAATAGGGAAAGGCCAATGTTGGCAGCGGGGAAAGCTCAAGCAGACCACGGAACTGAGAAGCAATATATTAAATATGGAGAACTACCAGCAACGGGGCATTGCTGAAGGGTAAAAAGCAAGTTAAAGGTTGGTGGGAACAAAAGGCTGGGAAATTAATTGGTAGCTGTATTGTGGAGAGCCTTATAAAGACAATTGGACATTATTCTATAAGCAGTAGGGAGGTAACAAGGGTTTTAATCAGGTAAGCTTTGCTTTTTGCATAGTGAACGTGGGAGGCTGCTCACTAGTGATATGGAAGGATGACTTGAATGGAAGAGGACTGGAGGAAGAGATATCAGATAGGAGGTGAAGCCATGAGAGGGCAGCCTACATAGATCTGAACACAGGTGGTGGTAGCAGCAGTAATAGAGAGGAAAGTATGGAATTGACTGCTACTAAGGAACAAATACTAAGTAGGGCTTGGTTGTTCATAGAAGATATGAAAAAAGGGCAAGGTGAAGTTTCTGAATTAGCTAGCTAGATGATAGTGGTGCCACATTCAGAAATGGCAAATATTGGAAGAACAGAAAGTTTAGTGAGAAGATATATCATTGGGTTAATGAAGGTTCATTGGACCTGAAAAAGAGAATTCATATTTCAGTGACGCAGGTAATGAATAGTGGTTTGGATAAAACAAGAGGAAAAGGGAGAGGGAGAAGGAGAGGGAGAGAGAGGGAGTGGGGGTGAGGGAGGGGAGAGGGAGGGGGGAAAGAAGAAGGGGAAGAAGAAGATGAAGGAGGAGGGGGAGGAGAAGAAGAAAGCGAACAGAAGCAAGATGGGAGCTCATGAGATACAAGGTCAAGGGGTTGATATTTGGTAGGTAGGGGCCTGGGAGAGATTACTCTAAGCAGACAGGATGAAGCCAAGTAAAGAGGAAGAGATGAAATATCACTGAGGCGATGAGATTTGAACCAGAGAAGGAACCTCTGAGACTGAAGAAAAGGACATGAGAATAGGTCAGAAAGAAAATTTGTAAGTGAAAGAGGGCTAGAGAACTGAAGGAGATTCCACAAAATAGCATCAGTTTTCTCCAGAATTTCGAAGTAAGATTTTTCCAATGATACTGAGAGTTAAATACAGAAAATAGGAGAGTGGTGATATTTTGTAACTATCATTGAAGAATATGGGATGGAGAGACATAAAAATGCTGAGAGCGCTGCTGAGGTTGAAGATACCAATCCTTACCATCTCACAGGGATACAGTGAAGATCTAAAGTGATTGGATGTACATAAAAGCCTGTTTTAGCGTGATTATTAATACATGATACAAAAGCACTTGCTGTTCTCATGGTATCCCCTTGACTTTTGCCATAGCTACTCTGGCCATCTTGAGTCCAGGCATGACCACTACTTGCTATCATAGTTAACTAGGAGCATGGGAAAACCCACAGTACCCTAGGACAAGCTGAGGTTGATAATACATAATGGGATGCATTTAAGCCATCCCCAAAGCGTAGAAGGAGAGTCCTTCAATTTAGCATCCTCAGCTTGTATAAGAGAGGCCATTTCCACATTCATAAAACCTTCTCCAAAGTGATTCACCTTCTTGGAAAGAAGGATAAAATAAATGGAGTCCCAAAATGTTGATAGTTTTACGAAAGATAGAAAGACAGTAAGCATGTTAGAGAAGAAGTCTGTGTGCCTCTGGCCTTTATCTGCCACCTAATGGAGCTCCTCCCCTCCCCTCAATCTCATGGAGAGGTCCAAACACCATGCCAGACAGGAGGCACCAGCACACTCATAAAAGGGAATGGTCCTCTGATTCAGTTTCTGTCCGTGCAGGTGGATAGCAGAAAGTATCTGACCTTATGATGAGCCCTTTTGTAAAAACAAACAAAACATGCATGCTCCTGGGTAAGCCCCAAATCCCTTCTCAAGCCAATATTGTAAGGAAATTGGTGGTTCAGGCAAAATTTCTGTTTCTTCCCTTCCATCGGGCAGTCTTAGTTTTAGTGATTCTCTTTATGGTATGCAAATACCCAGCCTGGGATACCTCTGATTTCGTGATTATAGCAATTGGACACTGAGAAGAAAATTGACATGTGTAGAAAGGAAATCTTACTCTCATCTTTTGAAGCTGGAACACATGTAGAAATAGCCATGTGGATCTGCTCCTAGACACAGGTCAGGGGCAGGACAGCTCTGACCTTTGGCTTATCTCCACCAGCTCTTGTCCTGAGCTTCCTCAAAGAGGCTCTGGACATCTATTACCATGAGAAGAGGCCAAGCTCATATTTGTGTGTGATGGCCAGAAATGGGTCAAAAGAGAAGAGACAGATTGCAAAAATTAAAGGCCTTTCAAGTAAATGGGGGAAGGCATCAAATTTGAAGATAAATGAAAGTGAGAGTACTCAGAGGCCCCAGAATGAGAGATCCCCTCCAAAAAAAAAAAGCCATTTCTCTGTGCCTTAGTAAGACTGAGGCTCTGCACTTGACTATAACTAAAGAGAAGACAAAAGGGGTCCTTAGGAAAGGCAGGGGTGGGGAAGGTGTATTATCTTGTCCCTAAAAAGGATTTACTAGGGACTCTGAGTTAGTCAACATGGCCTTTGGATTTTAAAACTAAATACAGTAAAACCTAAAAATTTAGGAAGAATTTATCCTCAAAAGTATGTATATTATATTCCACCAGTTAAATCCTGGCAGAGTCTCCTAATGTTCCCAATGTTTGCTCTGGCATCAGGATGACCTCAGGTCGGATCCTAAAACCAGTCTCTGTGAATAACTGGGCCTACTTCCTACCTACACTGGGTTACTTGATGAGGGCCATGCCCAGCATAGAGACACTTCAGCAGGGTCACCCACCACTGATGGTTCCCCTGAAGTATCAAATTCAGAAGTTATCAATTTCCATGGCAACCCTTCCCCATCTTCCGTCACCTGAAAACCAACCTGTAGAAGCTTAAGTGCTTGACAGCTAAAAGTGCAGTTCTCCCAAAGGGAAATAAAAAGGCTCTAAGTGAATTTTCTTCTGCTAAAAGGGGCTAATTCTTACCATGGTGGCTGAGAGCCCGGTCCCAAACCCTGATCATTTCTTCATCCTGCTGTTCAGCAAGTCACATACAGACAAAAGAAAACTCAAAACTTCTATCCATGGTGCTGAAAACTCCCAAGTGAGCATAGAGCACACCAGCACACACTAGGACTGTTTAGAAAGGGGGGTGTGGGGGGGAGGGGGAGGGACATGCCGACCAGCACAGTCCTGGTGGCTGGATTACATGGTTGTTTATCAGGCCACATGCACATCACAGCGTTTTTATTTCCTTCATCTTCCGGATTTCCCGAACTGAGGTTTTGCTATGAATGTGTTGCATTTTGGCTATGTTGAAAATTCCTATGTGAATTTTAGGAGATATCCAATTTGGAGTGAATTACATTGCACTTCTGTAATTATTTATTCACTCAATAAGTATTATTGACCCACTTCCACAGCGGAGAACTATGCTAGGTGCTACGTATTCCATGCAGAGCACAGCAAAGGCCCTGGCTGTGTGATCCCCGGACCCAGTCCAGAGGTGTGTTGTCCTATATAAAAGTCATCCAAGAAAAGGCATGGTGGTTGCAAGGTGATTTGTTGATGAGGGGTGGGATGGGCCAGCATGACAGGCTGGAGATGCCATAATGGGGATGCTACACTGTGATTGGACAAAAACAATATGTTTTTAGAGCAGAAGAGAGCCAACTCAAAGGGTTGGAAAATATTGTCACCCATGACCCAGAGCTACAGCAGCAGATAACTGAAGGGAGGAGAGAGAACTGGGGACGCAGTCTCTGCTAATTAGAGCAAAGACAAAACAAAGAAGAAGGAGGATCAGGGAATTTCTGTGGGGAGGAAGAAGATGCTGCAAAGTTAGGTTCGACTTGCTTCAAGGTAATGATTTTGACCTGAAATTGTAGCGGTGACTGAGAACCAGAAGGAAAGAAGAAAGGCCTTGTTTCTCTAGTGATCAATACAATCGTACAAATTAGTTTCCACTTATATTTTCTCTCCCCAGTTTGCCACTGTCCCCACCACTTACTTATCCCCAACCCAAGGCATTTGCATTTTCAACTATTACTTTATGCCATTTTCTAGAAACCAATGCAACACCTCACTTCCCACTCAGTCAAGTAGTTCTTCTTTCCACCTAATCTGATTTCTACCTGCTGCCACTTGCAGCTATGACTGCTTGCTGCATGAGAGGAAAATTTGGTTTTAAACAGACATGTATAGCTGTTTTTTGCCCCGGTGCATTTCATCAGGCTTTATTATGAGAGCACACCCTCTTCACGCTCGTCTGTCATATTATTTTAGTTCTACTTGCAGTCGGGGGAAGAGCACTGAACTGTGAGTCAAGAACCCTGGGTTATTAGTACCAGCTTTGTGATTTTAGGTCTCAGTTTCTTCCTGTGGAAAATGAAGGGATATGACTAGTAGACAGCTTAGCATTATGCCTACAAAACTGCAGCTAGGAGATGACAAGTAAGTATCTCACATGTCTTGAGCACAAAATTTAAGGGGGCATCTAAAAAACTTCAGTAGCCAACATAAATAATATTTAATGCAATATTTTAAGAAATAAAAATGAATGTAAAAATCCATGATGAGAAAAATTCCAAAAGTTGAAATAAAGACAGGATCCGACTATACTTGCAGGAGACTCTCTTACTTGCCGCATCCTAAAATATAGATCCTATAAGAGAGGTCTGTTCTGCCTATGAGATTCTATGATTCTCATGAATGCAGTTTAAACTGATTCCACGGGCAACTGCTTCATCACCTTTACCCTAAATCTATCAAAATTTTAATCTAGGAGCTAAGTCTACCATTTCTAACACTAGAAATTATACTTGGGTCAAACATACCTGGCTCTCTGACTTACGGACTCTACCTTTATCTGTAAAATGGGGATAGTAGTATCCGAGCCTCATGGAGTTGTGGGGGGACCAAATGAAACTACAAGCCAGACTGCATCCCAAATCCTAGCTAGTCAACTGAAAAAGTTGAGTGATTGTTCGCAGAATGTGGAGACATAAAGCAATTTCCTAGAAAAACAACATAAGATATGTTATTCCACTGAAGGGAAGTTGTTGCATAGCCTCCATCGAGGAAGGCAAGATGATCAAGCACTCCTCTCGCCTCCGGGCCAGCAGCAAAGCAAAGCGAAATAACAGAGAGAGACAAAGTCTGACAAGATGAAAAGCTCTCTCAGTTCATTTAAATTTGGGTTGTCTTTCTGCCACTAACTCCCTCAAACTCACAGAATATAAAAAAGATCATCTATAACTGGGAATACTTTGAAAAGCAAAGGAGCTATAAAAGAAAGTGAATTGAGTTTAATATTTATACAAGACAATTCTAATTAAATTAACACACTCATGGATATGCAAAGCAGCGGATAGTGGTCTGCTTTTCTTCTCATTATCCTTTCCCTACCAATTACTGCACAGCGTCCTTTTTTTTTTTTAAATATTCAATTCTCCTTGATATCTTTTATTTCACAGGGAAAGAAGAAAACCAGCAAATGACAATCTTTTTAAAGAAGAAAATACATATCAGAAGCCATTTCTTCTAAATGAGAGAGATGCAGTCCTGTAGTCAAATAATAAACGACAAATAATAAATTAGCAAATAGCACGGTCAGGATGAGGCCTAACATCTCCATTAATTTATCATTGACAAAATACTTTAATGCCTGCTTTTTATTCAATTCTATTTAACACCCCCCACCCCACTAGCTAAATAAAGGTATTGTTGATTCCATTTTTCAGATCATGAAAATTGGAGCTCAGAAAGCTCAATAAGGCAGGTTTCTGGAGGACAATGTAGAAAGGCTGTAGGGAAAAGTAAAAGGATGGGTGTAGTTTTTCAATATTATTCTTAGTGACTTTAGGAAGTTAGTCAGCAGAAACTTCTTAGCCGTGAACTCTGAAATTGATGTATACTCTTTTTTTTTTTTGGTTTACAGTTTATTTCTTTTTTTAACTTTAGTAGTAGTAGTAGTAGTAGTAGTAGTAGTAGTAGTAGTAGTAGTTACAGATGTAAAAAACAATGCAATAGTTATTTTTTTTCACCCCTTACAAAGTGACTCCCCCTTCCCCCTCCCCTGCCCTCCCACCCCGGATATCATACAATATATTACAATTCCATTGACTCCATCCCCACACTATATTCAAGTATACTCTTAAATCAACAAGTCGTTTCTGTCCAGCCCTAGAAGGTCCCTTGGATTCTATTTCTCATGACCACCTGACTCCCTCCATCCACACGGCCCTGCACAAACTGTCTTCAATTTGGCCCTCACTGAGATGAAATGGCTTCATCTAGCCAGTATAAAAATAAGAAAGCCCCTTTGGGATATTTTTAGGTGATATCAGCAAAGCAGTCACCTGACTTGGATATTCAGGGAAAACTGGGAACATGAAGGCACTTCTTTCTACAATTTCTATTCAATGCTGCTTTATCCCCCTTAGCCCAACTCCGCTTCCCCATCTATACCGAAATAATCGTGAGAGCATTTGAAATGTTGCTACCCGGTATAGGTCTTCAGTTCGGTTCAAATAAACGCTTATTAAAAAAAAAAAAAGAACCAAAAAACAGAAACAATCATAATTCCTCCCTACTTCTTAGGATTATTGTATTAAATAATCAACAAGTGCTTACCCCAGTCCCTGGTGCACAGGAAGCATTCAGTAAATGTTAGTTACTATTATCAGATAAGGCAGAAATGTTCCATTTTTATGGCTAAGGGAATGAAGATCCACAGAAGTTAAGGACCCAGGGTCACAACCTGAATGAGATAAAGTATGTAAACACCTAGCCCAGTGCTTAGGAATAGGAAAGCTTAAAGTGAATAATAATAGTATTCCTTTTTAAAAAATTTCATTTTATTTTATTTTATTTCTTTCAGAAATCACACTGGAATCCAGCTTTTGTGATTCCAAACCCTGTATCTAAAGAAACATTTGCACCATGTTGACATGAGAATGCCAGGTCTGCTGGCTTTAGCTCTGTCTGTGCAGATGTGAAGTTCAAGGCCCAGGGATCTCTTCAAAGTCAAGAGACGGATTGCAGACCCTGTCTAGACAGCCACTTGATGTCCTTCTGCCCGGCAGACATCCATAATGGCTTGGCATGCTCTCTGATCATCCCAGCCTGTTCTGCTGCTGTGGAGCTCTGGCATTCCGTAGGACACTGACCCTTTGCAAATGCATCTCTGGGATGCAGCTGCTCACGGTCTGCAACTAAGAAATTCCACGGCAAGCTAGGCCTCCCATGGCTTTCACTCTCTGGCCATGTTCCCCTTCCGTTTCACTAGATCCACAATTAGGTGGCCTGAGTTACAGGGACACAATGAAGAAAGCCTTGAAGGAAGGAAGTGCCTTATTAATCCTCTTCCAGCCTGCAAGGCAGGAACACGTTTGGAACTCTGTCCCTAAACCAGAACTGAAAGAGAAGCCTGAGACCTCATCACCTGGCCCCTTTACTTAAATAATGAAGAAGCTTGGACCTAGAGAAATTAACAAATAAAGTCCACTCTGCTCAAGAGCAAAGCCAGGAGAGCTCACTGGGCTAGCACTACCTTGATTTCCACTGGTTGCCAGCTAATCTCTCCTTATGTATTAACTGATAATTAATTATCAGAGTAAACTGATAAAGGGATTAAGATTCGAACCCTCTCAGGAGTATTTTAATTCAACGGGATTTGAATTCCCAACCAGGTGAAGTAATTATGGTGTAAAGTCAAGCAGAGGGACTGACTTCTAGGGCAAGTGGTCATGCCTTTTTAGCCCTAAGATCACTTTCCACAGAAGGCAGAACACAGGTAGGGCTGGGTCTACAGTAGGGGAGTTGCTGGCTGTATCTAAGGTAAGTGAAGGGTGAATTCCCTTGACGACACAAACAAAAGAAACAGGTTTACTGGACAACTTTACCACGTAACTGACCAGTGCTCTCAGCACCTAGGCATACGGGCCAGTGCTGATTTTCATGGCTCCCTTTACCCTACATCCTCGGACTCAGGCCAGCATTCCCCTGATCCATACAGACACTGTACAAATTAGGACCCAGCTTGGAGAGTAGGGAGCAAACATATTTAGGTCTCTCCCTGCCAAATTTTGAAAGTTGGAAACATCACTCTCAGACTTTTCACACAACTACATCCTGTGCAAAGGGCCCTCCCCATTTTCTAAGCATTTGGAGAACCCAAATTTGTGTGAAAATAGGAAAAAAAACAGGGTTGATGTCCCCCCATAATATCTAGAGGTTCTTAAAAATAGGAGGAAGCTGGCAAAACACAGAAAGGATCCTCAGGGAAGTAAATCAGATAAAAATGCTGACAGAACAGTTAAGAGGATTATGCCAAATGGATTAGCTATCAGGAGGATGTAAAAGTAAGGGGAGATGAGGGGGACACTTACTGGAATCATCATTCCCTCTTCAGACAAACTCACATCCATGTTCCTAGACCCTCACCCTGTGTCTTTTCATGATTCTCTTCTCCTACTAAGATCTGATTGATTTCGATGACATTTTCAGCCACTTCACTTATGTCCAGATGAGGTTTGAGTAATAGATCTTACTGAGGAGAAATAGAATCAGTAAAACATTCCAAGCACAGACACCTTGGAATCAGGAGTCAAACACAAAAAAATAGGACAAGGAACCAAGAAGAAGCTAAGAAAGCATGTCTGACCTAACCTGCCCTCTGTGTGGGCCTCAACAGCAGCACAAAATAACAATTTCAACAATAAAAATAAGCAGGAGACCGGAAGCAGACGTGTCCTGCCATGCCACGGATTTATGTGCAATATGAGGTAGAGGGTTTTGAAAGTAAAGTTTACTGGACCCAAGAATTTGTTACTGGGAGAGATTGCAGACAGAGATTGTTCTAAACCTCTTTGAATACGGGTTAGTGTCTTACCTGACTCATGAGATTTCAGAATGATGTTTTCCAACTTGAAGGTAAAAGACAGAGGGATTCTCAAGGGCTGTTCAGTGGACTGGCTTAAAAATCTCCTGGAGAAGTTGTTATAAATAAATATTCCTACACCCCACCAGAAGAGATTTGGAGTCAGGTCTTGGGTGGAGCCCAGAAACCAGGTTTTTAATAAGCTGTCCAGGCATTCTGTCACACAGCTAGGCTTGAGAATTACTGGGTTACAAAGATAAACACAAGTAGTCCCTCCGGGAGCTTGGCCCTGTTTCAGTGATTCTGTTAATAGACATACGCTCCCTATAACATGGTCTCTTGCAAACACTCATGTATAGAGCATTCCTTCAGTAGATCACTGTAACACAATGTAGAAATTTTCCCCCCTACTCTCGTATATTTTAGAAGAACACAGCCTATATGTAGGTAGAAATATATACATATTCAGTAAAGACAAAGAAGTGCCATTCATGAAGATTTCTGAGAATAGTGCAATGATTCCATAAAGCTGACAGAAGTCACTTAGAGGCGTGTCCCTAGCATAATTATCATCATCATTATCATCGGTTTTAAAAAGTACCAAAATATGTGGGTTTTTACTTTTTTGTCCCCATCTGATTCCCTAAACAGAACCCAGGACATTGATTGAGCCAAGTTTTTAGGTGGAAAGAAGCACTGAAATTGAAAGGTCGTTCATTCGGTTGTGGTTTTCTCCACTGTTTTCTGGCTGCGCAGTCTGCCGACCCACATTTAAACACTTGAGTGAAGTCGGATCTACTGATCACTCTCTCTTATATTTCTTACGAACCATTATTGGGCTCTGTGGTCTGACCACTGGCTAGTTATGATTTGAATTAGAAGGTAGAAAGAGTTTGCTTGGGTTTGGGCTAAGCCTTATGCTCCAACCATATTTATTGGAAAACTGTTGGGAGTTATGAACACAAGTACTATTGATAATAAAGCACTATGTCATTTCTCATTTGGCATTATTTCTTGAATGTACAAAAATCTCCAGGCCCGCCCAGGGAAAAGAGATGGCTCGATCAAGGCAAATTCAGGCATTTCCCCAGGCACTACATAGAGTCTGAGGCACTAAAAGTATTTACTGGTCAACCAGTTGATTCCTCAGAGTAGTCCAGAGATACTTTGGGAACCAAGGTAGGTGCCAAGTCTTCACAAAGTTTGAATCAGACTTAGGTCCATTATTATGGGATATGATTAGTGCTGTCTCATTGATCATATATGATTTATCAGCCACTCACACAAAATAACATTGTTAGATTTTTATGTAGGTAAAAATTAATTTGGTTGCAAAAAACATAAGCCAAGATAAAAGAAAAACTATAAATTAACATTCCTTTAAAGAATTAAAAAATATGAGTTCAGGTGTGGCTGGATCCAGGACCTTAAAGGATATCATTAGGACTTGATTCTTATCCTCTTCTGTATCTCTGACAAGTTCTTTTCTCTCCAATTGATGGCAATGGTTCCTACTAGCAGTGCTTAACAACCCCAGCCGACAAAGAGCACCTTCCCTGATGACTCTAATGGAAACATAAAATCAGCTCAGGAAACCTGAAAAATCAATAGCCGTAGGCAGCAGAACAGGCCATTCTTATTGATGAGGCCCAGATTACGTGCCCAACCTTATAACTGGAGGTGCGTTGGAGTGGAAGGATTTCCCACCTCGATCAAGTTTCTTAGCCTCTTTTATTTTCAGTTTTCTCCATTGTAAAATAAACTTAAAAATAACCTAATTTATACGGTTGTTGATTAAATGAGAGTGGATGTTCAGAAAAGTTCAGTACTTCCCTCATAGTAGGTGCTCAACAAATTTTAACCCTCTGCCTTGAGCACACCCTCGCTCCACCATTACAGCCTTTACCTTGTCATAAGATGACCTCTAAATCAAACTGGCCAGATGAGAAATGTCTTACTTTGAAAAACCTATGATACAAAAAATAAACAATAAGGATATTTTATTGAAGTTCAGTTTAAATCATTCCTCTCCATCTGTTATCTATTCCATCCTGTTCATTTATCAGTAGATTAAAAAGCAGTGGGTCACTGTCTTCTATAATAATAATTCTTCAAACAATAAAAGACAACAATTAAGTCATTTTCATTCCTCTATTGTCCTCAAGTTCCCTTTTATATACCCTCCAAAAATACATATTCTATCCTATTTTATTTCATCGGGTTACACAGATAAGCTCTATTAAGAGAGAGAGCCTCTTATCGAGTTATATCATTGTTGTATCTTACAATGTAAACCACACAATGTAATTAAGGCTTTTATGAGTTTTACAAAAGCATATGATCTATAATCCCTAGAATAATCTGGGAGTGCTTTGCCCCACCCCAAAACTTACACCCATTCCCCCAAAATAATTAATATGGGAGTCTATAAAATGTTGCTCATTTCCCATCCTTGATTGCTAAGTGGTCATTGTCAAATTAGCCCAGGGCTTCAGGTGGGCACTTCTTCTGTGTAGCATTGGCTAATCAGCTCTCTGTTTATATGACTTTCAAGAAAAGGAACTCTTCCTTCATTACTTACTTCTGCTGATTAATATCTAAATGGCCCCCATTAAATGTAATGGATGTCTTTTTTGTAAATACATGTCCTTTGTAGATGATCAGATGCCAAAATATCCTAAACATTAAGTGAGATGGGCCAAAGAGAGCGAGAGCAATCATTTTTAATTGGCCTATGCCTTTCCTGTGGATAGGACTGAACACCAGAGAGGGGTAGAAAGAAATGATGGTGGAAAGAATGAGGCGGGGGGCGGGGGAGGAGAAGGAAGGGAAGGAGAGGGAATAAGGGAGCATGCAATGGGTCTCCCATAAATTATTCTATTTGGACTTCAATTACTTTGATTGATTTGCATTTGCCACCGATAAGAAAATGAGACTCTTGTTCCCTCCAGCCTTGTTTAGCCTGCAAATGGCAAAGTAAAACAATGTCATTCAGAAGCTATAAATCTGGCTGGGGAGAGAGCCCCACTGACAGCTTCTGTGCAGAGCTAATAAAAAAGGGGAAAAGATTAACTTCTCAGCGCCATCATTGTAATGTCTGTGTCTCCTCTGCCCCCTGTGGGCCTTAGGGCTCCCAGCAGTCACTGTGGGGGGATGGACAGTGTGCTGTCTCCTCCTCTCATGAAGGGGGCCCTTGCACAACCATCCAGCCTATCCAGTATCATCCCCAACCTCATCATTTTCAATCTAATTTCAAAAAACACGAGGATAACTAAGTCTCAACATAATGTTGTGAGGAGGCAGGAAATAACATATCTGTATTTTATAAATAAGGATATTGAGGCTTCAAAAGAAGCTAAATGACTTTACCCAGCTTGTAAGTGAAAACCAGATTTAAACTTATGCCATGTCTTCTGTGTTTTCACGCACGCAGCTCTGTTAATATATGTTCCCCTTCTTCCCCTGATTTACTTAGGAAACTCCTAACTCATTCTTGGAAGCCCTGAAAAAATGTCGCCTTCTCTGTGAATTCTTCCCACCAACCTAGACAATTGCTATTTCCTTGAGCAATTTGCATGTGACTCAATGATATTTCTCACACTGTATTACAATATTGTTTTTTACCTCCACAAATAGAATGAGATGACTTTGAAGATAAGAATAGTGGTTTATTATTTTGTTTTCCCAGGGCCAGTTACATTGTATATGCTCAATTTATGTGTACCGGCTAAATGAATTAATAGTAAATGGTCTTAAATCACATATAATGAGGAACCATTTCAACGAAATGCTTCCTAAATAAAATACAGAGAATGGAAGTTGTCATGGGATGAAATGAAATGAACCATTTTCTTCTGAAGACACCATGCTGATTGGAGTGAGCTAGTAGATGTGAGGAATTCGGCCATTCCATTATGATGATTAGAGCCAAAGTTTTGAGTCTTGGGTGATGGGAAGAAGAGGCCCCTTGGTTTGCCAAAATGGTCTTTAGCACAGGCATATATCTCATAAATGGCTCCAAAATACCCAGTCCTCCTAGACACTTTGCTACCATAAGTTTCAACTTCTTTGTAAGGTTTTTACATACTAAGGATTTTATTATTTGCCTACTCTGGTCTATAGACAAGATGCATGGTAAATTATTGAGCTAATTCCTGACATGTAGCAGGGTGGTATTATACACCAGAGCCAGTCTCTGTGTAGGTTGGAGGGAAGCTGCCTATCCGATTCCTTGGAGAAGTTGACAGTTAGTGGTGATGGTTCTTTTTCCCACGACTAGGCTCCTAGTGGAGCAGAAGACATCACAGAGAAAATTCACAATGATCAAATGGGATAGTCCCTCATGGGCCTATCTTAGCTCCCATAACATCTCCCAAATGGATTGTTTCATTTTGTTTCTTTGTTTTGTTTTGTTTTGTTCCTGAGATATGGGTTAGTATAAGAAAACTCAAGAATTACGCCCACCTACCTCAGGATGTACCACCTGTGAACCAATCAGGGCAAGCACTGCAATGTCACCACTTTCTAGCAGAGGAAGAGACAAAGACCTAAGTGTAAAAAGTCTGGCTCCTGGTTGAAATTTTGCTTCTGTTATTAAAGCTTGCTCCCATCCAGGATAAATGCCAAACAGGAGCTATCATGTCTATCCCCAGTTACAGGCTAAATCCAACCTGCTTCTATTTCTGCTGGACCTCTTTAAGTTTTGAAAGTTCACAGAGACTCTCTCATTGGTTCTCAGGCACCTTTGCTTTGGGATCCTCACTCTTTTCTCTTTTATTTCACACATAAAACAAAACTCCAACTAAGCACACTCCCTAACTAACTCTAGCTCCTGGAAATCCAGACTGAGTTAGATGCCCTTCTGGAGGGCAAGTCAATTAACAAAGAGTGTCACTGCAGTCAGGTGGGTGAGACGCCATGGAACTACCATTTCCTCAAAATGAAGCCTCTTTTCTGACCTCCCAGGACCTTCACTGTGGGCATCACACTTGGATACTTGGTGGATGATATTACAGGAAACTTTAAAACTCCCAAGACTGTTCTGGGTATGTAAGCTTTAACTCCCTACATAGGATATAACGGCCTCATGGACAGACACTATGCTTCCGATCTGTTTTCCATACTCTATAGATCAATCTTCTATACCATCTGGGTTCCAGTAACTTAACAAAAGCAGGTTTCTCTATTTGCACTGCAGCTCAGATACTCATCTAAGACATGCATATCATCCCCAAAGGTCCATTTGTCTAGTCAGAAAGTTTAAGTACAGTAAGTTGGATCTCTGGTTTCTGCAGTCAGGATACATGAGGAGTGACAACTACACAGAATTTGGACAAGCCTTTTTGACAGTCTGAACTGCCAGTGAACATCTTGTGTTTCTCGCTGATGACTTAAGAACAGAATATGAGCCTCCATTTGCAGAGGTGAAAGTTTCATTTTTGACAACTGGGTAGCCCATCTAACTGTCTCAGGCACTTTTCTATTCTTTATTGCTGGCTTGTTCAGAATAATTGAGGTCCAAACCACCTTCTAGGGCTGTGAGCTTTGATAATGAATTACTAATGGTTTCCACCTATCTCTAAAGAGAAAGCGCAGCCTATCAGGCAGCTGACAGTCTAGTGTCTGAACTTGACCAATGCTATGAAGAGAAATAGGTGAAAAAAATGTGAATTGGAGATAACATACGAGGGTTTGTCTTGTTTTTTGATAATGAGCATAGGAAGTCTGTTTCCGTGACTAATATGATGACAGAGAAAACAGGTGTGCTCAGGAATCCATCTCTATGGCTGTACCCTAACAACAGTGCGGGTAGCTCCGCAGAGAGCGCTCTCTTGCCAGATTCTACTCACCCATACGCGCCAGGCAGAGGCAGTCAGGACAGAGCCGATTCATCTGAGCCTGATCACTGCCACTCACAACCCAGCATTGCTAAGTCAACATCTGAAATAGCCTAATAATCCTTTTCACTTCTATTCATGAAGCCATTGGCTGCACCCCAATAAATACACATTGATTTATACATGTCTACAGTGTTTATTTGCATTCACCCCATGAAAAAGAAACCCTAAATTATATTCAAATAAAACAAAGCTGTACACGGCCTGAAAGCCTGGGAAGGTAAAATATTTTCTCAGTAGCTGCCTTAAGAGCTTATCTGTACTCCATAGAGTAATAAATGGCATTTTAAACAGAAAACTGAGGCCTAGGTGATTCCAATTACTTGGATGTAACAAGGTCTCCTAATTTCCAGTTCAGTATTTTATATATATATATATATATATATATATATATATATATATATATATATATAGTGATTTTTATATATAAGATTTTTAGGTTCCCCTTTGCTAACTCTTCTCTTAATGAATAACTGACTATAGTTATTTCTTAAGTTTCAACTCAGTTCTCTCCATATTCTACTTTACCTTCCCAGAGAACTAAGTCTATACTGTGACTGTGACTGTAGCTGTTGACCTTGATGCTCCCCATCGACACCCAAGCAAACGGTTCCAAAGCCCTGCAATCTATCGGTATTTATCAGTGCCATCATTAACTTTAAAAGCATCTCAGACCTCCTTGCTCCCAAGATTGGTGATCTAACTTTTACATTTACCCCCAGATTAGCACTCTAAGCCATGGATCACTTAGAAGTTTTCTCAGAGATCACCTTACCCAACTTTTTTTTATCTACATCCTTCACAGCCAATCTGTCTCCGAAGCTCGGCCCAGGCCCAGTCCTTCCCCTCTGTTTCATAGAATTAATAAAGTATATTAGAGGGAAGCAATGCATGGTAGACACCAAATAAATATTACGTGACTGCAAACTTAGTCAAGTCCTGATTCTCTTTGAATATCTGGGCACTGTTGTTGCTTTGCCTTCTTGATTTTTTTTTTTTTTAAAGATTGTATTGGGGAATTGGGGGAGGGGAACAGCCTTGGGGAATCAGGGAAGGGGAGCAGACAAGTTGCTGTCTTTTTGTTCTTCAGTCTAGTTGCGGAAGACGTCGCTTCACTGGCCCATGTTGATATCGTCATTGTGCTCTTGCCAGATGAGGCAGATCGATCACCGGCCTCTGGATGGTCCCTCACCATTGCTATTGGCAGCTCACGCTGGCTGCCAGCCACTCACTGTAGCCTAATGGCAGCCCACTGCAGCAGGGGCTGCAGCCTACACTATCACCGGGGCTCGCACAGCCCAGCTCCAGGTGGAGCTGTTGTTAGCTGTAGAGGGCAGTGTCACTGGCCCTCATGTGGGATCCGAACCGGGGCCGCTGGCATCCCAAAACCAGCTCTTAACAAATGCGCCACTCGGCCAGCCCGCCTTCTTGATATCTTTAACTTAGCTTCACATTGGCCTTCTTACTTTGATCTAGAACCCACTGGATATTGGTGAGCATGATAGGGGTTTTGTGATTGATGCAATGTTTATTATAATGGCAATTTTGATGATGTGATGAACACTATAACGAGAGCCCTTACGAGGTGCCACGCACTGTGCCAGGCCTTCTACTTTCATTTTCTCATGAATCCTCACAATAACACATGATAGAGGTACTGTTATTCCCATTTTACAAATGAGGGAACTGAGGCCTAACTAATTTAAGGAATTCATCTAATTTGGACTCTAGAGCCCTAGTGATTGACTATGCTACCTCACTTGATGTCTGTATTTAGGACTTGAAAGAGATGAGGTCTCCATCTACATCATACATCTTTTACTATGCTGCTCCTTCTAATTGCACACCTTCTTTTTCTTTTCCCCTCAAATGGTTTCTAAGCTCAAGAGCCTCTGCTTTTGAGCTCTACCTTGTATGAATCTCATCCTCTCTCAGCTTTGGAGGCAGCTCTCCATCCATCTCATACCCCATCTGTGCCCGAAGCCAATCTTTCTCCTCTAGAGGACCTGTATTTAACTCCTGCTCTCCTATGAGTGGAATCTCTAAATCTTTAAAACTTTTTTTTATACAGTTCATTTAAGGCAATATCTAATTTTGATAGGGAAAAATGCTGCATGGAGAACTATGTTATAGGCTGTCATTATTATAACTGCTCTTCCTTTAACAGGTCCCTCCTCAAGCGGTGGGGGGGTGGGGGGGGGGAAGCTATCTAGAGACATTTTTCCAGCTCAGGGTCAGCTGCCTCATTCTCTAGCTATGAGGGTTGGGCCTCAGTGATCTGAAGAAAGTAAATAAGCCAAACCTTAACTCTTCGACTCCTGCTGTAGTGGATATGAGCAATTTCAGCAAACTGGCAAAGGTGATTAACTAAAGAACATGGGGACCTCACTCTTGGAACAGGACTCCACTGACCATTAGGTCAAGGATAACCATCCCCCAGCCCCAGGTTATCCCTGCAGGATTACACTCTTCACAATGCTCCTTCTCCATCCCATTTTGCAGCATCCTCTGCCTGCTCAGAAAAAGCCCTTCTTCTTCTGGCTTTTCTCTCTAAGGCAGAGCTTCTCAGCCTTGGCTACCATTTAGAGTCACCTAAAGAGGTGTTAATAAGTACTGTGGCCTCGGCCTCACCTCGGAGATTCAGATTCAGTTGGTCCATAGCAGGACTGGACCTGGGTAGCTTTTCCAAGTAGCCTACCGAGTAAGTTGATCGCCATCCCATTTCCTTTATGCCCCAGCCTCACTGGGCTATGTGCTTTTCCTTGATCCTACCTACCAAGCCATCTCAGAGCCTTCACGCTCACTGTTCCCTCTGCCAGGAATACCCATCCCCCAGATCTTTCACATTCAAACCTTAGATTAAATATCACATATTCCAAGTGACCACCTCTGGCTTCCATCTCCAAAATGATCCATAACCCTCCCAGTCATGCTTGATCACATTCCTTTGCTTTCCCTTTCCGTAGCACTACAACTACCTGAAATTACCTTATGTATGTGACTTATTTTTGCTTGTCTCCACATTTAGGATATGATCAGCAGGTAAGAAAAATCTTTTCTGTCCTGTTTATTGCTGAATCCTTGGGACCTGCAACAGTGCCTGGAATATAGTAGACGCTCAAAAAAATATCTGTTGGATGAATGGGTTAACTGGCAGGCAGAAAGCAGGCAAAATTATCTCCAACTTCCTCTCAAAATTATTTTCAGGAGCAAGGGGGTCTATATTCCTGTACTACCTGCTAAACTTGATTCTTCTTTGAGCATTTATACCACTACTCTCAGTTATGGCATCTTCCACCCATATGTCATCAACTTAACCCAGTTCAAATCTCACATCTTCCACGAAGTCTTCCCTAATCCCCAAAGTGACTTTTCCTTTCTCTAGTCTCCTATAGCAAGAATCATTCACATACCAGCTAATGATATATGTTACTCTGTGACACTTCTTCCATTGATGTCTTGGAACTGTTTACTAAAGAGACCTTGGACTCCTAGAGACCTTGTACAGTTGCTTATTAAAGTCACCCTCTGGCTCCCTCTAACCTTGCAAATAATGAATATTTAGGATGGCAGCAGAAACTCCTATAATGTTGAGGAATAATGCTCAGTTTAGAGCAAAGATGTTGGTTAGTGGTACATGCCTAGAAGTGAGCAAGAATTTGGCCAGATTAAAGGCACACTGACCCAAAGCAGAACATGCCTTAAGGAAGACCAGTAAACAACATTGTAGACGCCAGGTTTATGGAAATAGACTCAATATGGGGAGACGGGGAAAGCTGATCCATAGTTAACCCAGTGGCAGTAGGACTGGTGACACTAACGCATGTCAAGGAACAGAAGTAAGTGGATTATGAAGATTTTAAACCAATTTTTACATCAATAATGCTGAACACAAGATAGTTGGGATGGGGGTTAGTCCCTTATTAGCTGATGGTGGAGGCTACCATAAAAGATTAAACTCCAACAAATCTGATTCCAAAATACTTGAAAACAATTCTTTTCACATTGGAGAGTGAGTTTAACAAGTTATTGCCATCTCAGTAATTCAGTTGTTACTTCACTCCCCGTGTGTTTCCTTTCCTGCTCAAGCAGGATGCATGTCCCTTGAACTTCATAGAGCTGTCATGCTAAATGAGATTGTCTAGATGAAGTCCTTTGAAATTGTTAACTTACCATACAAATACAGGACAGGATTTAAAGTGTGAAAGAACTGTGATTTCTCACTATCTCCTGTTCCTTCATCCACCCTTTCTTTTCTAGGTCCTTTTCCCCCAACTGGTGATCTTTTTCCTGTTAGACTCGTGGGCAAGATCAAACAGAAGAAGGAAAGGAAAATCAGATAATAATGATAATAATAATAATGGCTAACATTTAATTAGTACATACTGTGTGCCACACTCCTTATAAATATCATTTGGGTCCTCACAGTTAAGGCTTAGAGAAGTTGCACAGTCTCCCACAGAGATAATTAATGGGGCAGATGCAGAATTGGAACGTGGACAGTCTGACTCCTAAGCAGGATGCTTTCTGCACTGCCAGGCTGCCTTCCTCATCAGACTCATAGGCTCTGAGTCTCCAGTTCCCAGACCCAAAGATCTAGGTATGGGAAGGCAATGAAAAGGAAGACGACTTCACTGACAAATGGTCTGGGATGAGACCTACTGGAACAAATAGAATTGGGCCAGCCTGCCTTTCCTTCTCTGAGCATGGAAGCAGGGCTGCCACAGACCCTAAAGGGCAGAAAGCAAAAATGTATCAATAACGCTCTCAAAGATGGATGCCTTGACTCCCTTCTCCGTAAGAAGAAATAAGAATCTTATTCTCAGCAATCACAGCTGAAAACCCTTCTTACCTTGTGGTTTTCGCCGGCAGGTTCCTTTAGTACCTCTTGGGTTTGCAGGAGAACCTTGGCAGGAATTGATTTACCAGACTGCCTCCCAGGAAGGCAGCACATCTGTCCCATTTCCTTTCCCCTATCTCCCTGTGCCAAACAAATAAACTAAAAGCGACTATCTAGTGACCTGGCCCAAAGAACTGACCTGGGAAGTTGTTACACTCTGATTACCACCTAAGGGTTCTGTTTACAAAGTAAAGGTAAATCAGTGTGGCAGATATTGGCCAGCTGTTCTCTGAGTCTCACTCCTTTTATTTCTGGTTTTCTTACATTTTATAATCTCCCTTGCAGTTAGATGGAGCTGTGTGACAGATTTAGTGCAATGATGGGTACCAGTTCTGGATGTGGCCCATATAAACCTTTCAAGTGGGAATCCTTGTATCAGTTAGCTTTTGCTGGATAATGAACCACCTACTTAAAATAGTAAACATTCGTATTTTTACAATGCTGTGGTTAGGCTCGGTGGTTCTTTTGATCTGAGCTGGCTGACCTGGGCCTGGATGGTCTAGAGTGGCCTCATTTATGTGTCTGTGAATTGGCTCAGTGTCATCTGAGATGATGGATGACTTGGCCACTTATCCCTCAGCATCCATCAGGCTATCCTGGGCTCATTCACATGGTGGAAGTTGCAGGGATCCCTAAGAGAAGCAAGAGATTAAAAGCCTCCAGACATTTTTCAAGTCTTTCCATGCATCACATTTGCTATTGTTTCACTGGCCAAAGCAAGTCAGAATCAGAATGGGAGGGGATAACCCTAGGGCCTGGATTCAGGAAGGGGAATTACTGTGGCCATTTTAAAAATGCAGAGTATGAATAATGATTTATTTCATTAGTCAGACATTGTGCATTTAATACTCACAACCTCCCAATGAAGAGGTTGTTAAAATTATCCCTTTGCAGATAACATAACTTGCTCAACTCCTAAGTGGCAGAGCTACGATTTAAACTGAGCAGAGTGACTAATGCCAGGGCTGCTCTCACGAAAGTGGGTCCCACCTAGGAACTGAAGTCTGGGTTATGAGGAAAATAAGCAAGTTGATTTATAGACACTTTCCAAGTCTAACACTCTGTGACTCTAAGTAATGAAGGATAAATGGATAAAAGGAAAGCTGTCAATTTCACCTTGGTAGCTCCTTTTCCACCATGGTTAATCCTCATTCTATTTTACCAGCTTATTATTGTGACATTTTGAAGGGGAAAACAAACTTACCCAAATCGCTTTCTCTCTCCATCTATGGATAGGTCTCTACACTGAGGGCTTCCTAGGAAGCCATTAGTTGAAGATGGCAGAGCCTCCATCAGCCTGGTTCCCTGAATAGCTTTGTAGAGCTGAGCCCTACTTTCCACCTACAGCTGGGCTTTATATATAAGTGGAAAATTAACATCTATTTTATGAAGCCACTGAGATGTTAAGGTTCATTTGCTAATCAGCCAGCATTAATCAAGCTAATACAAATAGATACCTGTGATTAATTTTGTACATTGCTTTCTAACAGATGACAGATAAGGAAACTGATCAAGACATGCCACTGAATCATGACACAAAGGTTATGAGCCTATGGCTTAAAACATGTCCAGCATATCCATACATTGAATCCTGGGAAGGGCATGAGTAAGCATTGGCCCTGCTGTTAGACGTTTTCCTCAGCTCTCCACAACCAAGCAATAAATATTTCAACAGCACAATAAGACACAATGGGGATGAGAAGATACTGGAGTATGGAGAGAATGACAAGTCAGGGACGTGCTTTACTACTCCATTCAAGCCAGAAAGAAAATGTTTCTATCATTTAAAAAACCCTAAGCCATGCAAGGAATAAAATTTTCTCTGAAGCCACCAACCACACATAACCATAAGGAGAGGCAAAGATGTGGTCTTACCAGCTGCAAGTCAGGCTGGAAGTTATTATCAAGGTGAAAAAAAGAATGCTAACAATGGGACACTGGTCCTTACAGCATTTAGCCAATTGCAGCCTCTCATAGTTAAGAATCTCAAGGACTTTTATCTGAAATTTAATCAGCAAGGCTTACAGCAACCTTGGGAAGAACTCACTAAAGGCCAGGGATCAAACAGAAAAAGCAAATTCCCCAGAGTTTAAGGAACAGGGCTTTGCTCAATCAGATCATGTTTGGGTTTCAAAATGGCTTCCTTAATTTACACACTTGAGTAATTTTCTTTCTGTGGACCAGCTAGAATTCTGAAAGCAAAAGGATCAAACTTTCATAAAAAGATAAATTTAAATTTATAGCACTCCTCTGAGATACGTGGAAATGTTCAGCATCCCAAGAGGGACTCCTTACAAAAGATTCTTTGGAGACATCTCAGAACCAATATCAAATTTACTAGAGAGCATTTCTCTGCTTTCTTGGACTCCTTGAAATTAGGGCTAAGCAAGAGCTCCAGGGGGTTAAAACACTGAATGGCCAGACGTAGTAATGTTAAGTAAGAATTATTATTATAGCTTTCTTATATTGAGCACTTTCTATGTGCCGTGCTCACTGTCTAATGTACTTCAGACATATTCACATATTTGTTTTTGTTTTGTTTTTTCTCGAGGGCAGTGTCACTGGCCCTCCTATGTGGGACTTGAACCGGGGCCGCTGGCTTCCCAAACCAGCGTTTAACCACCGCACCACTCGGCCGGCCCACATATTCACATATTTGTTTCTCACAATAAGTTAATGATAAAAATACTATTGTTATTTCTTGTTTATAGATGGGGAAATTGAGGCATGGGGAATTTAAATAACTTGCCCAAAGTCACATAGTGAATGGCAGAGCCGAGATTCAAACTCAAGCTCTCTGTCTCTGAAGCCACACATGCAAATATGTTACTAATACCAGTGCTAGCACAGCCCAAAACAAAAAAAACTATTGGGATAATTATTCTTGTTACAGCTGCCTTGCACATACAGAAGATGGAGAAGCATTTTTATCTCCCCTATATCAAAAAGATCCTAGGCTATCTGCACCGAGTCTCAAGTCTTTCACTTTCAAGATCTCTAACAACTTCTGTATCTGAGGGCAGAAAGGTCACAGTTATAGGTGCTCAGTATTCAATGTCCCTCATGTAAGAGTATGCCTGGGAGCCTGGGGTGCTTGACCGCTGTGGTTTAGGGAAGCCGAGAACCCAACCAGAGGGGATGAGCTTTCCTGAGGTTAGAAAAGGGATAAGGAATGGGTAGGTTTTTGTGAATAAGAGAGACCATGCCTCCTCTGAGATACTACCAAGATAGGAGATTCCTGCACATCCTTATGGGACCCTATGGGACTAACACTGCAGCCTGGAGAAGATCAGAAAGTGTCTCTCCGGCCAAGTTTAAGGTCAGTAGAGGGGGCCATTATGAGAGCTTCTCTGTGACCAGCAAGCCTATGAGCTTGACAGACAGAGTAGAGAGCTGCATCACGTGGCAAACAGAGAAATCATTACAAAGGGGCCCCGTGGGAAGGTGACAACCCTCTACCTGTTTTCCTGATCTCATGAAAGTCTCACCCAAGTTTTTTAAGAATCCTAGGAAATGTGTCCCTCAAACATAATGCAATTGATTTTCTCACACATCTTTCCGATAGATGAGAGCTCAGAGCCAAATTGAATTTGACTTAGGGAAAATAAAATGATATGCTATTTCCTGCACTTGAGTTAGTTATAGCGTAATATTCCCTCCCCATACATTTACAGTACTGCATGCAAATATTGCCCATGCACTATGGATCAACCTGACAAACTCGATGGCTGATTAGATGCTTGAAATATTCTTTTATTGTGGTAAAACATACAAGACATAAAATTTATCATTCTATGTGTACACTTCAGTGTTAATGAAGTGTGTTCGCACTGTTGTGCAAATTCAAAATCAATTTGCTTAGAGGATTCAGGATGGTGGTGAGGAAGAAACTTCTAAGGGCCCTTTGATACACTGAAGGTAGCCAGTTAGAATTTGCTACACTTTAAACATTTTAGATAAAAAGGAAATACAATCTGGCCTTCAGAAAGTTCAACAAAAGCCTTAATAGTTACTTTAGTGTGGATGATAGTATTAGGAGCTCCTATCTTGGATTCTCTTTACTTATTTTCGAGCACACAAAACAGATAGAAAAGGAAACTATAAAAATAACCCTAAAAGAAACAACCTGATATCACTTCAGAAAGCTGGATGGGAAGAGCTTATAAAACCCATCAGACCACGAAAGCCAGAGATCAAGTAATAATGCAAATATAAAGAAAGCCATTAACCTCTGCCTTCACCCCTGTTGGGCCCTGGTGTGCCTGCCATGACACACCATAATGGCAGCGTTTACTCTGAGTAAACGCTGGTGTGATTTGTGCAGCAATCTGAGGCCAATGAGATGTGTCACCGTATTCCAAATGGAGTCTACCTTGTTGGAGAAGGTGAGTAAAATGGGTATTCTTGTCAGTTAACAGAATTTCTATCTGAGTCATATCCTTTAAGTTTTTCTCTTCCCAGGATTCCCAGCTAGGAGAGTGTGTGGTTTCCTGAACAAGACCTACATTCATATTTATCCATGCATTCACATTCACTTCTTCTTTCCTAATGAGGCAAGAAATCCAGGCAGGCTCTGAATCTCAAGAGTTTTATTTCCATGCCATTATCCTCATCAAAAAGCATTTATTAAACACCCAATTACAGATAATGCTGTGAAAGCCTTCATCTCTGTATAAAGAGAACTATATAGACACAAACCTAATCCTCTAAGAGTTCATAATCTATTCAAAAATGAGCAAGAGGCACAGATTACAGCTTTAACTCCTTGCTAGGGCTGTGTTGAAGCAACTCAGAGAGATTCAAGGTGTCTTCAGAAGGGTCGCAAAATTCCCATTATACAGTGAATTATAATTTACCTCAATTTTAAAGACAGCTAGCATATCAGTGGATAAACTTCACCACCACTGCCACCACACACATACCTCCAATTAGGGGCTAACAGCCCCATTTTGGTTACAAATCAGGGAGCTTAATTTCACACATGAAACACCTATATAATGTGGAATCTAGATAATGTAGACTATAGATGTGTCTTCAAGGGCATGGAAGGGTGATTTTACAACATGGAATAAATCTAAGCTTGACAACCCCCGGAAGGCTGGCGATCAGTTACTAACTCACAGTTCATACTAACCAAAGGAGAGCCAGTCTGCATCTGCATGATGTATCAGTGGGACTAACCTTTGGAGACCAGTGTGGCATGGCCCTGGACACCAAGCACTGACCATTAATGGTGATATGATCACCTTGAGGAGGACTCTTCCCTCCTGGAGGAGAGGAGGTATGGCATCGCCAAATCTGCAGCTCTTTGCACTCAAACCAACCCCAATTCAGACCTGCACCAGCCACTGGTAGGCTGGGTGAACTTGGCAAAGTCATTGAATTTCTCTGAGCCTTGCTTTTCATCCATAAGCTGGGCATGATGATTTGTAAACACAGGGTTGTTTGGAGAACTTTATGAGGTGGTTTATACAATCAATGCTTAAAACACTGTAGACACCCAATAAATAGTGTTTCCTTACTTTAGTGACCTAGGTTCTCCCTCAAGTGGCAGTAAAACAGCGGTCACTGACTGGAAGTCTATAGGTTTTATTGGCCGATAGAATGCTTTCTTTCGGCCAATAGAATGCTTTCAAATTTAAGTTAAATGTAACATAAAAACTCCAAAATACAAATAAAATATGGATTTTCAATGTTTTTTAAAAATTGAAATTTCTGGCAAAATGATGGCCACATTTCCCCTAGGCGATACATTCACTGATTCTAAAAATGACAGCCCCCTTTTGAAGGGGCCACTAGAGACCCAACCTAGCCGGCAGTCTTCATTCTCCAAGTCTCGAGCTTCCAGAAGCATTTGAGTTTGAAATCCTTCCTGTAATCACAGGGAGTCTGGGTCTCTCAATAACATTAAAAGGCGAAAGCATTCTTTGGCTCAGCCAAAAACAAGAAGCTGCTTATATTGCTTGTCTGGATTTGTGGCTCCATGAAACAAGAAAAGCAAAGCAAATCTTTCTCTTTTTCTTGCTCTGTTCCCTCCTCCACCTCATCTTCAGAAAACTTTCCTGTGTGGGTTGACTTCAGTCTGCACATGTGATAAGGCCTAGGAGATCATGCCTCATCACTCTCCCTGGATTAGCTTGTTTGACCCATTCTACCAGGCAGACAGATAAAACCCCTCAGCATATGATCCTGATGGTAATCAAAGGTCTTATGCTCATTCAGGCTCTAAACAAGTGCTGTATAACAGCCTCAGGGCAGACTCAGGATGGAGTCTTGGCTGAAGTGTTCCTGCCCTAGGGAGGTGTTAAAGGGTTAGTGTGGAAGAGCCAAGCCTTCTCTTGGGGCCTGAGAGGGACAGCGTAACATGAGTGGATCCGGCCGACCTAAAGGTCCATCTTTCAAGATCTATACCCCCATCTATCTGGGAATAATAATGTTAATGTTCAGGGTTATTATGAAGGAATATGTAGCATAGTGAGTGTTAAATACATGCGTGTAGAAAGCACATAACATAGGCACATAAGCACACAGTGAGAACTCAGCATATCAGAGGACTCACATAATTAAAAGGACGATTATGGTGTTTTAGTACCAACACAGTCCCTCTATAGAACCCCCAGGAAATATTTATCAGCAAATGGTTTCAGGGCCAACTTTATCAGAATCACCTGGAATCTTGGTTAAACTACCTACCATGGTTCCCCCAAAATAAAACCTAACCAGAAAATAAGCCCTAGCATGATTTTTTAGGATGCTTGTAATATGCCCTACCCCAAACAGAAGTTCTAGATAAGATCATCAGCCAGAAATGACTGTTTGAATAAATGTAGATTTCTGTACATAAATAAATGAATAAATATAGATTGTTGGAGCAATAATTAATATAAGACCCGGTCTATTTTCGGGGAAACACAGTATTTTCAGAGACCCCCCTCCGCACACCCACACAGAGATGCACATACCTGCTGACCGGTTATGTCCTCACTAACCTCTCCTTTAAAAACACCATGCAATGAAAGACTAAACAAAGTAAATTCGCTTTCTTTCCATGTCCTAACTAGGGGTTCAGCCAAAGAGCTCAAGAACTAGTCATTCTCCAGCTAATCACATATAACGCTGCTAATATCAGTCAATAACCAGCCAATCAGAAGTCACTGGCAGCGTCCACACTCAGTCTCTCAAGTAATTATTTATTTAACAGATGACTGCTAACTTCACTGAGCACCCTAACGCATGAAGAGTAAAGATCCAGTTCCTTCTATGACCCCATATTCAATTAACTAGAGTTCCCTAAAGTGTGTCCCAGAGAACAGCAGTCTCTGGGGTACCAAAATGTACCAAGAAATCCACTGAGGATGGGGAGCTAAGAGCCTTACCCCTCTTCTAGAGAGCCCTACTACACCTTAGCACATGAAAGGCAGTCGGAAGTCCTGCAGTAAAGGTCCTACTTAACTCCAGTTAATTCTGGGTTTTCCATAGTTATGGGAGCGAAGGGCTCTGCTTTTTGTGGCTTCTGGGTAACATTCTGCAAAACGGATTTTCTATGGAACACATTGTGAGAAATTACTCAGGTAATTTCATCCAAACAGCTCATCCAAACAGGTCATTTTTAACTGGTATTATTAATTATTATGCTGGGATAACAGGTATAAAGTGGGCCTGTCCTAGAGAAACTAGGAATTGCAGTGACTCTAGAATGATGCTCCTTCTTTTGTTTGGTGTCATACAAGACCCACCTTCGAGCTTAGCCGTGGGACCAGCCCTGCCTCTGCTCAGGGAAAATAAATTTTGTGACCCATGAACCTTAACCTTGATCCTACTCTGACTGTGGTTCCTGACCTAACCAAGCCCTTGTACCTCAAATCTTCCCTGCCATGTCCTGACCCCAAGTTGTTGCTATAGGCTTGCTTCGGACTCATCCCAACCAAAAATGGAAACCCCAGGCCACATCTTAGATCCCTGCCAGGCATCGCTGAGGCCAATCATCTGTTTTCTCCTGGGCATCTGCCTACAGCCTGTAAGGATCTGCTGGTTTCTGGGATACTCACCTGTTGTCTGCTGCTTGCCTGGTCTTTTCTTCCTAGATGCATTGATTTGCATCTGACCACAAATCTCACTATCCTGTTATCAACCAGGCTTTATTTTTATCATTTTTAGGAAAGGCTTTAAACAATAACCTAAGAGTGAAGAAACAACTTAATATTTTGCCTGCAGGTGCTATTTTACTATGCCAAGACTTAACGTTAACTAAATAAACAGATTGCAAATAATTGCAGGTAAGAGCTAACAAGTTACCAACAAACGTTTACTTCCCTTCATACTTCTCCAGTGACATTAAATATAAAATATAAAATGCAGTGTTCCCTTCCCAGATAACCACAGCTCCTTTTGTACATTTAACCTTAGATATTGCCTGATGCAAATTCACAATTCCCTTACAAATACATGAAGACTTTTTATAAATTACCCAAATTCACATTGGACAGAGACTCATGTGGTCAGGCCATGGGAGACTTCTTGGGAACAGCCAACCACTGCTGCTTCCTTCCCCAACCATCCTATAGCCATTTACCCTCTGCCTCCCCTTCTCTGAGTAGTTCAAGATTTCCAACAGCATCGTAAAACACATGGCAAGGCATGGGAGTTTAACCCTTGGTACCATTTCTTGCAACTTCCCTAAATGGCTAATATCATATCAGAGTAGCTGAGGTACAACTGAGTCTATTTAGACTGCAAACAGGATGAAAATGCTGGTATTTTTGATAACTGGCTGCTGCTCAAGGAAAAAAAAAATGTGAAAAAAAATGTAAAATTATTTTATCAAGCCCTTATGCATTTTCAGCTATTGCTATTCAAATACCAAAAAGAATATTCATAGACTATTGGACTGTGTTCCATAAGCAGACCTGCGACCTTATTACCCAGCATGCTCAGCTTACAGCCCCAGTTACAGTGGCTCCCAAAGGCAGTCGGCCCTGCAGATGAGGGACAAAATATATTGACCCAAGTGTAGCAGATCTGTTAATTACAGAAACTAATATTTATCCTAAACATGATTTCTTTGCAAGGCAAAAAAGCAGAATCAACCTATGTGATAAAGGCATTGCTAGACAGGTAGCAGGCAGATAAGAAGGGTTCTAGCCTTTCAACGTGACAGGTGTTTCTGTGATGGGGTAAGTAGATGGGAAATGCTGGTCACATGATCTCCCAAGAGACTGGCAAGGGCTGAAAGAAGGAGGCCATCTTTGGGAAAGTGTCTGTGGGCCTCCTTGGAGGTCCAGTGTTTAGTACTAGATTGGCAGGTATGATGGATCCTAGGGGGCTACACAAAAGATCTCTAGGCCACAGTTTCTTAATTTGCATAAGGTCCTCTAATGCCCTCTCCATGTTTAATATTTGGTAATTCTTTATAAAATATAATATTCTTACTTTTTTTTTTTTTGAGGGTAGTGTCCCTGGCCCTCACATGTGGGACCGAACCGGGGCCACTGGCTTCCCAAGCCAGCGCTAAACCACTGCGCCCCTCAGCCAGCCCTAATATTCTTACTTTGAACATCTCATCTCCAACCCCATATCTCTCTCACTCTCCTCTCTCTCTCTCTGTGCTGAGACCACAGAAAATATGAAAAGGGCTGATACCTATGAATTATAAGGAGTAAGTAGCTCATGGGTAATTCATTATGTCTTAAGCTTCTTCATATCAACTACCTTCTAGAATTAAAATCACCCCGCCCACGGTAGACAGCTTCTAAAATGGATCCCAGTGATACTTGCCTCCTAGTATGCATGCCCAACGGTAACCCTGTCCATCTTTTTAGATCTAGTGAACTGCTTTCAGTGACTAGAATACAACAGAAGTCGTGGGATATGACTTCCACGTTTAGGTTGCAAGAGACTATAGCTTTGGTCTCCTTCATGCTCTCTGGCTCTTCTCATTTGCTCTCAGATGAAGCAAGCTGCCATGTCATGAGCTGCCCTATAAAGAGGTCTGTGTGGCAAGGCAATGAGGACGGCCTCTGGCCAACAGCCAATGAGGAACTGAGGCCCTGAGTTCAACAACCCGCAAGGAACTAAACCCTGCCCACAACTGCATGGCTGGGTTTACAAGCAGGTCTTTCCCCAGTGAATCCTTGACATGACTGCAGCCCGGGTCAATACCTTGATTACAGTCATGTGAGAGACCCTCAGCCAGGAGACCCAGCGAAGGCACGTCTGGGTTCCTAACCCACAGAAACTGTGGAATAAGAAAGGCTGTTTTCAGCTGCTAGGGTAATTTGTTCTCCAGCCATAGATAACTAATACATATTGCCTCCGTAGAAACAGCATGTAGTAAATACAAGAAAGAGAGAATAAACCAGGAGTGTAGCAATAAAAGAGGCTTGATCACCTGCGTGTGCCTGTATAAATGGTAGATAGGAAACAGAATAAAGATTTGGAGGATAATGTTTAAGCAAAAAAATAATGAGTCTCTGAGGGCCAGGGATACATCTTACTGTAGCCCACCACCTAGCACAGTACCTGGGTCATAGAAAATAGTCAAAAACATTTGCTGGATAAATAAAAGGAGTGACTCACTCCCCATGTCATCTACAGAGCCCTGGCTCTGTAGAACTGTGAAAGGAAATAATTATAAGGGAGCTTTTCCTGGCACCTCTACCAAAGCGCAGCCATATTGCTACGTACCTTGTCTTCCCTTTGCATCCTAAGGTGGGGTGTGGAGGGTGGAGAACGCCTTTCCTACACTTTCCTCTCAGCTTATCTATTTGTTGGGGGAAAGAATGAAAAAACTGGAGGTCCAAATATCCAGATTTACTAAACAGATAAATTAGGGGCTAACCATCCTCACTTTATCGCTGTGGAAGGTGTGTCTCTCTACAAAGTGTGCCTTTAAACAGGAGCTCCATTGCACCTCCAAGCAGTTGCTTCCAGATCATTAACCACTTAATGGAAAGGCTGAGAAGAAAAAGAACCTTAAAACTGTTCTCTTTGTGGGGAGCTATTGCCCACTGACAATCAATCAGAAGGAAGACAAAGCATTCCTGAAATTGAAATGTTCATTAATGGAAGGATAGGTTTCTATTTACAGGAGAAAAAAAAAGAAAAGAAAACTATAAGCTTCTGGAAAACTTCAAGTTTTCTGCTGGAAAATGGAAGGGTAGCTGTACCACTGAGACCTGCCCTGTTACACTGGATTCTGTGGACTGAGGTTAAGAAAACAAACAAACAGAAACTAAAATTAAGCAAAATAAAGCATCTGAAAGACAACCAAGAGGTCCGGCATGCTATGGCAGACAGACTAAGTTGGCCCCAATGGTCCAACTCCTGGTATTCACGACTCTTAGATAATCTATTCCTTTTAAGTGTGGATGGAACTGGTGACTGCTTGTAACTAATAGAATATCACAAAGGTGATGGGATGCCACTTCTGTGCTTATGTTGCACAAGATTGAAACTGTCATCTTGTTAGCAGAGTCAGGCGCACTCTCTAATTCCCCTCTCCTCTCTTCCCCTCTCCCTGGATTTGCTGAAAAAAGCTGCCATAGTAGAGTAGCCACATGGCAAGGAACTGGGCATAGCGTCCAGCTGAGAATCAGCTAGGAACGGAGACCTTCAACCCAACAATACTCCGGAAGTAGAATTGTGCCAACAACCTTGTGAGTTTGGGGTAGATCCTTCTCCAGGCAAGCCTTCAGATGAGGCTCCGGCCCTGGCTGAAACCTTGGCTGCAGCCTCTGAGGCATCCTAAGCAGAGGACCCAATCAAGCTGTTCTCAGATCCCTGACTCTCAGAAACTGTGAGATAACAAATGTGTGGTATTTTTAGCGGCTAAGTTTGTGGAGCAGCAAAAGACAACTAATACACGCAGTTACAATTTTCATTCAATGCAATAAACGGGTTCTATCACAGCTTCTATCACAAGAGAGGCCAAGGCTTTAGTTGAATTCAGATTCTTCTTTTTACCAGAAATGTATTATGAATACACTGCAGTAGGTTTGGGAAAAATGATGAGAAAGTCCCCGAGATTTTAGGGATGGACTTTAAAGGTGGATACAAAAGAAAAGTAACATTTATTGAGAGCTTATCTGTGCCAGGCACTGTGCTAGGCAATTACTTACCTTCACAAACATTATCAAATTGAATATTCATAACAACATTATTCTAAATAGTGATAGGGGTTATATTAAAAAAGATGAAAGAGGAGAAGGAGCAGGAGGAGGAGGAAGAGAAATAATAGCTCACACTTATTGAATACTTAGTATGAGCTAGAACTTAAGTACTTTGAAAATATTATCTCATTTAATCCTCTCAACTATGAGGTAGGTTATAATTATTATAACCACTTTAGAGCAATAAAACTAAGTCCCAGAAAAGTTAATAACATTGCCCAAGGTTACATGGCCAGTGAAAGACAGACCCACGATCTGAACCCAGGCAGTCTGGCTCTAAAGTTTCCCACATGTAATCTTCACGTGTCCACAATACACTGAAGTCACTGTGATTATCCCCTTAAATGTGACATTTTTTCTAAAGGCTTCCCCACGCCTTTGCACTAAGATGGGTCACAGCAAGTTTAAGGGTAAACATTATCACTGTTTCTTGCAAAGCTCCAAGTCCTGTAAGCCAACCTTAGTACCCTCATCCCAACCATGTGGGAAGAGGGATAACACAGAGATAATATCAAACATACTTAAAGTCAAAATACTGGCCCTGTTTATCCAAGGTTAAACTTTTCTGGAATATACACAGAGACATGCACAGCTCCCCACTGGGACCCCACCTGCCTGGACTGTGTATCAGGACAGAGTCCCAGAAACGTCAGACAAATCATTGATACAAAGACAGAAATCAAAGCATAAAACAAAAGAACCAGTCCCAGGAAGAAATCGCTTTGAATTTCCAGGCCACAGAAGAAGCTGGAGGATTATCTCCCTCTGCCGATGCTAGATTGTCCCTGCTCTGCTCTCTGTCCTTGGCTGAGGGCCCCAGTGACACTTCCATCAGGCAGGGGCCTCTGCAGACATTCTGAACACTCCTCAAGGGCAAGGGCTGGCACGCGTTGCATGAAATGTATACTGGCTACTGTGCATGTGCCAAGCACTGTGTTATGTGCTAGGGTTGCATCTACAGCTCCCATGTCTCACAAAAACCCTAACTCTCTCCTTAATCCGTAACATGCTGCATCCTTGGTACACTGCTGGATAAACTGGAAGGAGCGAACTGATGAAAAAGGGAGAGATGGCTGAATGCAAACTCACGCTATTAAAACTCTTCCTCCAGAACTACAGGCACAGGTCTTGGATCAAGTCACTCTGATCTTCATGACAATTCTATGATATATATTTGATGGTTGTTCTTAACCTACAGATGAGGAAGCTGAGGCTCAACTAATATAACTTACCCAAGGTCCTATTGCTAAAGTAACAGGCAGGATTCAATCCCAGGCAGTTTGAGGCTATAGTCCATGCATCTAACCATAAAATATACTGCCTCCCAGTCTGGTACCTGCACAAAATAATCACGCAATAAATAGAAATTGGACAGATGGGTGGATGGATATACAGACAAACTGATTGGATGGATGGATGGGCAGATGGATGAATGGACAGTTAAATTAATGGATTTACTATGCAGATCTACAACAGGAAACAGAGTGGCAGATAAAATGTGGTGTCTATTTCCAGGTTAGTGAGAACAGCATGTGATAGCTTTTCTCTTCTTACAAATCAATACCATTCCTCCAAGCCTGGGGCTTGTGGCCTCTTTCATTATGTGGGTGGTGGGGAGGTGCATTTTTTTAAGAGGGTCATGGAAAGGTGGTGAGGCAGATTTACGAGTTAAGAGGTAATGAGGTCTCAGGCAATGTGACTGCATAATTGTATAACCACTAATTATGTTTGTGGCTGCGTTGGCTGGGAATAATGACACAGGTTATCAAACCTCATGCTCAGGGGAGAAATGTATCACCTTTTCTATCCGTTTCCTAGGCACCGTACACTCTTGCATGATTCTATTAGAAACTCAGCATAACGAACTTCAGAGTGAACAGTGGGTAAATCTAGATGCTACAGCACCTCATCTGGAATGAGCACTGCCACTCAGCCCACAGTGGATGAGACATGCGTTGCAGTAAATATGGCATGAGAGCATACAGAAAACTGGAATCATGGGACAAGAAAAATTTCTGGTACATTAAGAACAGAGGCACCAAAGCAAGCATCTTAAAACCCAAGTCTACTCATGTTAGTCATCTGCTCAAGACTGTCATGGCTGCCCATCTCAACCCAGAGGAAAAGCTGAAGTCCCTTCAGTGGCTACGAAGGCTCTATATGAATGAGCTCCCAGGGAACTCTCCTCTTTCTCCATTCCACTCCAGACAGACTGGCCTTACCTCCCCCAGACACCTATCTGGCTAACTCCCTCATCTCTTCTTACCTAACACTCCCACCCACTTGACCCAGACCTGCTTTGTCTATTTCTATAATGCTTATCACCATGTGGCATATTATAAAAGGAAATTACTTGTAGTACTTATTTGTTATTGCCTCTCTCTCCATCTACCAGAATGTAAGATCTACAAAAAGAAGCATAGTTTTTCTCTTTTTGTTCAGTGATGTATTCTAGGCCCCTAAAGCAGTGTCTGGCCACATAGCAGACACTCAGTAAATATTTGTTGAATAAATGAATGCAGTTATATTTTCAGTGGACAAGAAAAGGAAATCACCTACTTCTCCATGCTTAGAGAAGTCGTTTCCCAAATTCAAAAGAAAATATTTCACATAAAAACTCCAAAACACCTGGGGGAAAAAAACATCCCAAATTGAAACAAATACAGTAAAACCTTGGATTGCGAGTAACTTGTTTTGCAAGTGTTCTGCAAGATGAGCAAACATTTCTAATACATTTTAACGTGGTAAACGAGTGGTATCTTGCAATACAAGTAGTGTGTTTCTGGAGAGAATTATGCTCGCGAAAGGTATTGCTGTGTTTTAAAAAGCTCCACTGTAGGGCTGTCCAAGTGGCGTGGTGGTTAAGCGCTGGCTTGGGAAGCCAGCGGCCCTGGTTCAGGTCCCACGTATGAGAGCCAGTGACACTGCCCTCAAAAAAAATAAAAAAAAAAAATAAAAAAAAAAAAAGCTCCACTGTATTCATCAAAACCTGGGGAAATTTTGGAGGCTGACTGTTTTCCCCCAATTTTAACTGTTATCTGAGGAAGTAAGCTTCCCTCTTGCTAATAATGTATAATGTAGATGATATGACAATAGTTGGTATTTTGGCTCTCTGCCCCACAACATTAAAACAAATCACAATTAAATTAAGTATCAAAGCGATGCCAGGAGATTCAGTCATTACTGGAAATTGTATTTGTTTCTGGTTCCTCCATTTGCTTTGATGAGGGCTCAAGCCCTCACAACCCCTATAATTGATGCGCTACCTTGTTAAGACTGTAGTATCAGTAAATGGGAGTAAAACACAGTGCTGAGGCAGAAGTGAGGAAAGTATTAAGATGGGAGGAGACCGTGGGTGGCCTAATTACCAGTGATGGCTGGGTTCTAATCATATAGTGTTCTTTGGGAGAAGAGTCAGCCAAGGCCGATGGAGTGGGCAGTAAGAGGGGCCAATAGCAACAGCGCCAGTCAAGGACCCAGTCAAGTATCACCCTGAGGAAGGGGCAGGGGTGAGCTGTAGGAACCTCAAAGCACTCAGTGCCTGCCATTTCCTGTACAACACATCAAAATGGGCCCCAAACAACAGATTTCCTGTCAAGGAATTTTTCCCTGTCCCTGATGTAATCAATCGAGGGCTCTTTCAATTTTTCTCTGAGAAGACTCACTAGTGTCATTTAAGAAACTCTAAAATTTATAGTTTTTGTTGCGGGTGGTGGGAACACTATTTTCTTGCTCACTGAAATTAACTAAGATAATAGTTAAAAGCCTGACACACAGTGGGTTTTCAGTGACTGCTACCTCTCTTCTCCTTTTCCTGCTGGGATACACATGGTAGGAACAAATCCAAGTAGCTCCTGGGATCACTGTGCTTTGCTTTAGAGAGCAAAAGATCATCTTTTATTTCAGCATTTAAGAAAAGCCTTAGCTATCTTCCTCCTAAGTAAAGTTAGCCACCATAATATACTTCAGTCTCTGGGATCTAACGGCTCCTTCTGGGCGTCCAGAGGTTGTCAGATTTGCTCATTCCAATAGAGCTGGAATGAAAATTGACAGGAGAGATGACAGTGACATCTCAAGTGTGTACTAACATGCAACTTCTCCCAAACACACACACACACACACACACACACACACACACACACACACACACACACACACACATTTGACAAAACAAAGAAGAGGAGGCAACAGGAAAAAAGCAAGAAAACAAAATTTTTTTAAGGTAATGCCAGGCTCCTCAGAAAGGGTTCTGAAAAGAACCCTGGAGCTTCTGAAAAGAAGCCTTCTAGGCAAACACTTCCATAGTCTATGGACCAATCCATCCTGCTTTATTTCTGAGTGACTTACTTGGAAGAGCTGTGCCCTCTACAAAGAGGCCAGTCTGATTAAGTTAAAGCATTGGTAAAATACACCTCTCCCTCAGAGGCACCTCAGGCTGTTAGGTAGTATTCCAGACTGTTACTTCATTAAAGGGAAAATGATGGGGACAACAGACAACACAAAGTCTGTGTTAATTTTTAATAGCAATGCATTTGTTCTGTTTGGGTGTTGATTTATTCATGTACTTCATAATAAATACATATGGTAGCCGAGAGATGTTTCTATCTACCTCTCAGGGCAAGAACCATATATTTGATTGGGACAGCTCTTGACAGAGAAGAGAAATATACCTAAATAGTCAAGGAGTTAGCTTGCGGGGCTGCAAATAAACTTCCAGTGACTATAGCCACATAATCTGTTGCTTTTGTCCCCACACTGACCCTTACCTACAGTTACAACTAACCATCCATCTCTGAAACCCCAACTCTGATAAGGTGGACTGTTTTTTTTCTTTGCCTATTTCTCTATCACTAAGTTTAAAGAAGGGAAATAAAACAAAAATAAAATCTTTGGAAAGCTTCTTCCAGCTCAGTGTGGTTTCATTCCCTTTACCCAAGCAGCCAGACAGGTTGGCGATGGATTTTAAGTGATTAGGAGTTAAGCATTTCTTCTGGCGCTGCTTCCAGCTGAATTAGAGACAATGGTTGAAAACCACCTCCCAAAAACCTATATTGGACCACTACTTGGCAGCCTGGGCGTAATATCTCCCATGTAGCAACAGCAACCATTGATGTCAATGATACCTAAAAAGTACAGTTTAATGGAAACTACCTCTGCTATGGATGGAAACTACTCCTTCACATTTGTGCTAAGTGAAAATAGCCAGGACTAAGGGACAGATTCACTGAGATCCATCTTCTAGGAGAACAAGCCAAAGGAAAAAAGCACTTTCTACTTCCAGGTAGGCACTTTACATTTAGAAAAAGATAGTTCTGCAGAATTCTTAAATTCTGGGATAACAAATCTGGGTTGTAAGTAGGTTTTGTTTTTCTATTAACCTAGTTTGATTTGGGGTGTTTGGTTTTGGTTTGGTTTTTGTTTGTATTTGTCATGATTTGGAATGCACTGGGGTTGTGGGGGCGGGCATTGAAATTATTATTTAAATCCATTTTACTAACTGACATCTATGTAATTCTCAGTTGCAAATGCATCTAAAAAAAGTTTCCTCCTTCCTCATCTTAAAAAAAAAAAAAGACTAATTTCTCTTTGAAATCCTACTTTGGGAGCCCCAGCTCTAGTAAGATGTTGCAGAAAGAATATAGCGTTTGGGACCACACAGGTGCTGGATTCAAATCATGCCTCTGCCACTTACTATTTGGGCATTGTTGACCCTGGGCAAGTTATTTATCTTTCCAACCTTCTGTTGCCTCATCAGTTAAAATTGGGAATAAATAATAATAACCCTGCAAGGCTGTTCTATATTTAGGAGGAAATGAAATAGTACACATGACATACATTCTAGGTCTATCATAGAGTAAAAGCTTAAAAAGAACCTCCTCTCACCTTCCATTTATCCAAGGGGTAGTGTATGAGATAGGTGTCACTTCCCAGTGGTAAGATCTCTTAGTGCAGTGATCCCAAGATTTCTGGATTTTTAATACTGGGAACAAATTTAGGACTGTTAAGATTTTTGTTATCTTTCGACAGGAGAAAGTTTGAATAGCACACACCCATATGATGCAGCAATCTGAGCTAAGGAGTTGGGACTCTCTGGCAGTATAAAAACTGCATCCTTAGCACAATTTCAACTCAGTCTTTGTTCTTAAAAACTCAAATACATGATGTTTACCAGACAGCGATCGTTTCCTGTATGTATATCTACATATATGTAATTATATGAGCACAGGCCGTATTAATTTGCTCTCTTGACAAGCACAGAATGTCAAGTCAGAAATTCCTGTCTCTATGACATGAGAAGACATTCTACTCCAAGGACTTTTGTGAGGCTCGAATGTCTACTAATCTTCCTTTTCTTCTGCCTCTTTCCCTACCAGCTTCTTTCAGAGAGGACAACACAGAGCCCACCCCCTTAACTCCCTCTGGACGTCATGGGCCTGTGACCTTGGACACATGGTAGTGGCAGGAAGGACTTGACAAGAATCGCATTTATTTTCCCTCCCCTTCTGGGTGGTCAATGAGCTGGAAAATGAAGGACACAATGCAGGTTTATGAGACTCATAATTAGGTCACAGCTGATCCCAGACCCCCTCATCTGGCAGCTGGGAGCAGTGGCCCAGCACATGCCATCCAACCACTTTTCAGTGGCTTGAAAACATCCTTTCTTTCTTCTAAGGCCTCTTCCCCAAAGCTGCTAGCACAGCAGCAGCAGCAGCAGATGCAAGGAGACCCAGCAATGCAGCTTTCCTTCGGATAGGTCAAAACACTGCTGGTGGACAGCGCCCTTTTTGAGAAAAACACTTTCAGGAGGAGGCACATGCAGAATGGAGCAAGGGAGAGGGAAGGGTGGTCTATCAAAGGGAATGATCAGAGAGGGCCAAATAATGGTCTTCCAATACTACACGTTGGCCATGAACAGAAAAACAAGGACCAGTGGGTAAAATTACAGCCACGTGACCTAAGATAAGTCACCTGACTTCTCTGCGCCTCCGTTTTCATATATACGAAGTTGGAATAATAACAGTGTCCACCTTACAGGGTTGCTAAGAGGAATGGTGCGAGTGAGCATCACACAAACATTAGCTCATCATTATTATTATTATTATTATTATTATTAGCCAGACTTGGGCTCACACAATTTTTTTTTTCTAAACCTCATGAATAAATGTGAAAAAAGAAAGACCCGCCTTAAAAGGAGTGGTAAACTGGTAAGTTCCCCACCACTACAGATATTCTACTGGGCAGGACATGGGGGCATAAAAGCAAGCACACAGCAGAGGTTCTGCAGGAAAGGACCATGGAGAGGTAGAGAGACATCAAAAGAAGAATATGTTCATGGCTCTTTAGTGCTTTCAGGATAGTTTCCCCACATGATTTTATTTTCAAAGCCAACCAGAGAAGTTAAGTAGGTTAGTAATATGCCCACTGCACAGGTGAAATGGAGACTCCGATAAGCCAAACGTCTTACCTAAAGCCAAACAGCCTCGTCCGAAAGTTTGGAAATCCAGTGTGCTTGTGTAGCATCTCAGAAACCACTTCTCCCTCTGTCTCACCTCCCTGCCTCATTGCAGACATGGCAGATTGATCCCTATAGACTCCCACCCTACCTGAACTCTCCCTTCTCAGTCTGCTCCTGAGGTCTGTGTGCTTGAGCTTCCAAAATCCCACTATCTCATAAATCTCCCCACCTAACCCTGCGTTTGTCTGTCAGCATAATGTGCTCACCAAGGGAAGGGGAAAGAAATTTCTCCCCAAGAAGAGAGGAGGCCTCTGCCACAGTTTAGCCTGAGACTTGACTCAGAGGTTGAGGAAGAGGCTTGGAAATCATAAACTCAGAAGGGCAAAGGCCCTCAGGAAACTAGTTATGCCCAGATGGAGATGCGTGAAAAAACCCTGTGTGTGTCTCTAGGTGTGCACGACACATTTTTCCATCATTCTTCCTAAATCGTATATCCCCAGGGCACGCTCCCATTGACCAGTCTTGCCCCATCTCAAAATTGGGGGAGGGGTAAAAAGGCCAATGGCACTGTGGCAAGGAGCGCAGGCTGGGTTTAGTTTCAAGAACATCTCTTAGGGGCCCAGGGGAGGCGGATGGCCTGGCAGCCACTAAGAGCTCCAGATCCATACACCAGATTGCCTGGGAGAGCAAGTCAGGTATTTTCTTATTCATGGTTTCCAATGGCGCCAACAAAGCTTGAGTCACCAGGCTTCCTGGAGAGACATTTCCAGCCTGTGCACACATTTGTGCTGACTACTGTTGGATGGTCCTTGGCCATCCACTCCAAACCTCAACACCTAAGCGCCCGCCCCTCACCACCTCCAAGGCCACTATTTACTTTTCCCCATTTGCACATTTGCATATAACTGATCTACTCTTCACCTTCTTGGAAGAAGCTGGGTCTCCTAAGAGAAGGAAACACATGGGCTCTCTTTTTCAACTGATGGGATAGTGCCACTAAGCTAATTTCTTCCCCTTTTCTGTCTCCCCCTTGGTCACTCTTTCTTCCCTCACTGCCTCTTTCCCTTCCCCCTTCTTAGGCCCCTCTCCTCTCTTGTCCCCTCCTCCTCTTTCTCTCACTGTCTTGCTCTTTCATCTGTCTTTCTTCTCTTGTCTGTTTTTCCTCCCTTTCCCACACTGACCTGACAGATTTCCCTCAACTTTTGACTCTCTCCCCTTATCCCCAATTCCCCTTTTCCCTCCACAATTTGTTGGTAATGCTAATGTTGCTTTCTTTAACACCAAAACAAGATAAAAGTTTACAGAGCCATAATTCTTTGGGCTCACTTTTTTAATTATCATTGTAAAATCACTTTCCTAAATTAATTTCCTATGAATAAGATGTTACAAACACACCTGAATGCAAGCTGCTGGAGGAGTCCCTACAATGTAGAGCAGAAGGGATCAGCTGCTCTTTTCTCTTTAAAGATATATCTCACTCTGTGTCACCCTGTGAACTGTGTCCCTCCAAAATCCATATGTTAAAGCGCCAGCCCCCATCACCTCAGAATGTGACTGTGTTTGGAGATGAGGCTTTTAAAGAGGCGATAAAGTTAAAATGAGGCCATTAGGGTTGGCTCTAATTCAGTGTGACTGGTGTCTTTATAAGAAGAGGAAATCTGGACGCAGGAAGAGACAATAGAGCTGGGCACAGAGGAAAGGCCATGTGAGGACAGAGTGAAAAGGAGGCCACCTGCACGCCAAGAACAGAGGCCTCCGAAGAAACCAAACCTGCTGACAATTTGATCTTGGACTTCCAGCCTCCAGAACTGTGAGAAAATGAATTTCCATTGTTTGAGCCACCCTGTCTATGGGATTTCGTTATGGCAGCCCTAGCAGATTTGTACACATTGTGAAGTAAATAGGGTATTTGTAGAAGTAAGTACAGGTCCTTGCCTGTATTCACTTACATTTTTTAATTTGGACAAAAATTACTCCGTGTCTATTAAGTTATTATTCTTTAAATTTAAGGATAAATCTTTTATAAGGGGAAAAAAAAAACTCTACCAAGATAAGTACCCCCTTGGCATTATGGTTCTTCCACCAGCAGGTCCCAGAGATGAAGATATCATCCCGAGGCAGCTAGTGTTCTGAACACCCGGGGAGCCTGCGCTGGCCTGCCCACGAATTGGCATGACACAAGGACACTTGTGTATCAAAAGGAATTCTTCAGAGTGGAATTGAACTGATTTAATCATGTTCTAAATATATAAACCAGATTCCTCCTGGGAAAAAAAAACATTTGAGAAACCAAACAACAAAATTTTTCAACTTTAATAAGAAATAAAGTTTACATAAGGTCTGCAACCAGGCAATACTGGATACATTAAGAAGGTCAACCAGCCCATGGAAGTGACTGGAAAAGGGAGATGATCAAATTTCAACCAATGGGAACCTATAGATTTGAGTTTGCTCTTGGGCACCTGTAGAAACTAGTTAGCTGATAGATTCTCATGTGTCGCAGCCAAATTCTAAACTCCTCTGGAAGCCTCTTTACTACCTAATCTTGAGGTCTGCATACAGACGCCCTTCTGTTGGGTGGTCAGTAGATAAAACAATCAGAATGGCCCATGAATAACTCTTCTCTTGACTATTATCAAAGTCCCACCTACTTTTATGAGCCGACTTGTGCCCAGATAAATCATTAATGCAGATGATTATTGTTCCTGATATTATCCACTAACAGACAAGCCCAGAGAAGCTGACAGACACAGAGACACATAGTTTGTGCGGTATCACTATCTCTAGTAAGCTAGCGAGGAAAAGGAAAAAAAAAAAAAACGAATATGGGGAACTTGTCTGTGATCCTATTCTCTTTGTTCCTTAAGCCCACTCTCTTACCAGACAAGCTGAGACTCTCAGAACATCCTTTCCACCATGCCAGGTGGGCAGAGGGTAACCATCACGAAGCTTAATAGATCTACTCAGATAAAGGGACTCTGTTGTGCTCTGGGAGAGCCACTGTTCCCAGGTAGAAGTAGATCTAGACTTGCCTGCTACATCAACAGTCAAAGGAAAGGCAAAGGCAGGGACTGAATGGGGCAGTGTGTACACCCATTCAGGCTACAGGTTGACCTCACAGACCTCCGGCAGGAACAGGAGGGACCTTATGTTAACATAATGCTCTTGACAAGTATGTTGAGCCATTCCAGGAATGCAGAGCATTCACTCTCCACCTTCCAACTTGGACTTGAAGGAACAGGGACAAGGAGGGGCCAGAGAAGACATTCACCCAGGCTTGCATTCCTAAAGGACCCATCACTCAACAGTTTTAGCCTAAGATACATTTAGTTAAAATGTTTTGTTTTGTTTTCAGCTGAGCCATCCTGCCATGTGTTGGCATCTCAGCAGCAGCTCAGCTCGGGCTGGGCACCGAACTGCTATTGCTCAGAGCTCAGCTGGCACTCTTGAGCGAGGTCTTAACCAACTGAGACACTCAGCTGGCCCTTAAAATGTAGTTTATAATGGCAACATTCAAACATTCACAAAAGTAGTAAGAATCACCACAAGCCTATTGCTCAGTTTTAACAATTCTTCCCAGCGTGGTTTCATCTAGCCCTCCTTGTTTGTTGTTCTGGAATATATTTAAGAAAATACCAAACACGATAATTCGGTCTCTTAATATGACTTGCAACTGAGTCTGCATTGAGAGCCACCACTAACAAAGGTACAAAAAGATGTAAGATGTCAACAAACAATTCTAGGCTGGAGTCCCATGACTGGGTCACCTGCCTCTAGTGTACAGCAAATTCATATCCTTTCTAACGTCAAGGATTCATATTTTGTGACTACAGCACTGGGGTTTTGTGCTAACAGCCCATAATTTCTTAAATGTTAGCATTTAAACTTTATTATAACTATGTTTTTGTATTTCTTCATTTTGCCAATGTGCCAAGAATTTTAAAGCAGAGAAGAAAAAGAAAGGAAAGGAGAAAAGAAACAAAAAAAGTAAAGAAGAGAAAGTGCTCAAGGGCCCTCTGAACCTCTGAAATTTCCTGACCCCAAAGAAAAATTCAATATGAATTAAATTCAATGAAATGATACTGAAAATAGCAGCAATTTGTTAAGTGTTTACTATGTGCCAAGCCCATTAGAAGAAAATTCCTTGAATATGGGCTATGACCTATTTATCTATGTCCATTCCACAGTGCCTTAGACATAGGAAGTGCCCAATCAATGTGTGTTTGCTGGACTTATTTGAAAATATTTCAAAGAAAAATAGCCTGAAGCACACACGCAAAAGCAGAGAAGGGTAGAGATTAATTACTGACAGTCCAGGGCTGGCCAGCCAAGGGGCATATTGGTTAAGAGCTGATTTGGGATGCTAGCGGCTCTGGTTCGGATCCCACATATGAGGGCCAGTGACACTGCCCTCTACAGCTAACAGCAGCTCCACCTGGAGCCGGGCTGTGCAAGCCCCAGCAACGGTGTGGGCTGCAGCCCCTGCTGCAGTGGGCTGCCATAGGCTACAGTGAGTGGCCGGCAGCCAGCATGAGCTGCCAATAGCTGCGGTGAGTGACCATCCAGAGGTCGGCGACCGATCTGCCTCTTCCGGGAAGAGCACAATGACAATACCAACACGGGCCAGTGAAGCAACATCCTCCACAACTATACTAAAGAACAAAAAAACAGCAACTTGTTTGTTCCCCTCCCCCAATTCCCCAATAAAATCTTAAAAAAAAAAAAAATTACTGACAGTCCAAAGGTAAACCTTGGCTTTGGGTGAGAGGGAGCCCCTTATTTTGAGGAACTATTCTCTTTTCTTTCCTGTAGCTGGCTGACTGTCTTTTTGAAACATTTCTCAGTTCCCTTAACCAGGGAACACTCAGCAGCAATTCCTTCTTTCTGGTGTGGTTTCACTAATCTATAAGCAGACATAGAGTTCTTTCATTTACACTCTAAAAGGATGCCGTCATCAGCTGGCCCTGTGTCTCCTGGAGCCTTAGGCTGTAATACTGTAGCCTGAGACTTTGCAGTGCAGAAGAGCTGGCCCAGAGTAACGGAAAGGCAGGACAAAGGATGAGGTAAGGGAAGCATTCATGCATTATGGAGGTGGGGGGTCCATCCCAAAGCAGTGTGCTGGTACGATTCATTTTCTACACCATTCCATTTCTTCCGTACTAATTCACAGTCATTATCATATCCGGACAAGCACCTCATGCCTCATTTACTGACATTAATGAATTCCCCACCCCCTGCTTTTTATCTTCTTACAAGAGTGAGGGGGTAAATATCCCATTTTTCTAGGGAAAGAGTACAGGTTTAATAGTGATGGGCAGCTGGCTTTCTCAAGTGCAGATGGGGAAAGTGAAGCACACGCCGGCTCAATGGAGAGCTTGCCGGACCGTAACTGTGACTATGCTTTTGCCTGCTGTCACCACCTTCCACGCACACCCCCACTCCCAGCCTCTTCCCACCTTCGGGCTCAGTGTTCTGACACCACCCTCTTCCATGCAGCGATTTCCAAAGAGTCGTGATGGGAGAGAATGAAGAACCTTAGACACATCTCCTCTTGCTAAAGGAAGATATCCAGTCATGACACCAAGCAAAGTAATAAATGCTTAAGAGGATTAACTGATAAGTGTTCAGGGAGCACAGCTCATACTTTCTGGCTCAGTTGCCGAAACCTGCACCTCTACTGCATCAACCAAAAGTCCCACCTGGGCAGCACATCTCTGAATGTCCTGCCTCCCTCTCAGATGGGGAAGCCAAAGAGCTGAAGGGGCGAGTACAACTGCAACACTTACGTGTTCCCATCAGAAACGCTCTTCTGTGAATGCGTGTGTGCTTCCCCTGTCATTTACTCCATAACCGAATTACATTATTCCCCAACTGTTTTATGTATTATCTATCATTAAACTCTGTGACACTATTATATTATTCAGCAACTATATTAACATTCTGCATTCCTGGCGTTCTACCCATATTAATAATTCTGCCTAGTGAATCAACACAGAAATGTATCTTCATGATGGATTTTGGGGGGAGAGAAGGGGTCGAGAACATGCTTTGGTTCATACTAAAGAACAACTTGGCCTTTCCTCAAAGGAGGCTTATATTGGACAATCTACCTGGCTGTCTAGCGAACACCAGCCATGAGCTAAAACTGCCATATTTAATTCATATCCTTGGCAAGCCATACTTCTGGGAGCGTTGATTTCCCCATTTACAAAATGAAGTTTTTGGGTGAGTTGAACTCTGGGGTCCCTTTTACACCCTCTAGAGTTCTGTCTACCTGGAGTTTAGCTAATGAGTTCCACTCCTCTCTCACCAGGAACTTCTCAAGGCCAGAGAACACAGAACATTCTGAGTTCTAATTCTGCCTGAATTTTCTTACTTTCTCCATGCCATTGGAAACGGGGCAGAGCATGGGTCAGAATTCTGTTTTGTGTGAATTAAAAATTTTTTTTTAAAGATACAAGCAAAAGCCAGGGGTTTGGAAAACAGAGAACATAGTTTAAATAGCAAAGATCATTATTCGCTGATTTGTTGAATTCTCTCTCGGAATCACCAGTGACTTGCAGTCAGCAGAAATCTCTAGCTCATCCTTTCCACAGCTGCTTCTTCTCCATGCCGGAGGCAGTAAGAAAACCTCAGCTGTGACATGGAACCAATTACTAGAAACATAAAATTAGGGGAACTTAAGAGAGTTACTAATTCATTCCCAACAAGTGAAGCAGCAGGTTGACCAGAAATGGAACTTTCCTGTGCAAGATTCAGAGTCACAGAGAATAGGTTCTAGATACACTTGGTTTCTTTTGCTTCAGCTGATGTCTGGACATGGCCGTTTTCATGATTACTAGCTCACCTTGTCTTTTATTGAGCTCACTCTTCCTAGGACACCTTGTAACAAATATTGAAAAATAAGTTACCATGTTAAGAAATTTTAAAAAAATAAATAAACTTATGGGGAAATGAGAAAGGCTGGGGGTGGTGGCATGGAGATGGGAAATAAGAGCACAGTAAAGAGGGACAAAGACCCCAAATGACCTACAAAATGGAGTCTAAAGTGACATCTAATTTAGAATAACAGTCTAGATTGATTAGTAACCAATGCAAAGTATGAGAAATGACATTAAAAGGAGTGAAGGGGCAATGCTAATTGTGCAGCCTGTCACACTCTAACATGTGTCTCTCTAAATAGTTAGGAAACTTTGTTCCAATTATCTCAAGGTTATTTACAGGAACAAATCCAGGCAGCCACTATGGTTGTAGTCATATTCTATTCTCTTTGTCAAAACTGAACAAGTTTGTTGAAGCATATGTATTAAAGCATTAAAGAACATAAGAGAGTCTGGAATCAGTCCTTCAGTCAATTTATTGGCAGGTATTTATTAAGGGCTCACACAGTACGCCTAGCACTGCTGTATCCTAACAGCAATTCCAGAAGCTTGGGGTCTGGCCCCAGCTATTTCATTGTCTACTTTTGTGTACCCAAACAAGCCATATGACCTAGTTGGACAATATTTATCAAGCCTCTGTTATGAGAGAGGCATAGCCCTGGGTATACAGGACAGTCAAGAATTATTAAGGTTCACTCTGACTCCATCAGACAGACCAGGGGAATGGTGAGCAAGTAAACAAATAACACTGAGAAACAGTGTATACAAAACCTGCGAATCACCAGGGTTTCCTGATCTACAGAATGTAAACAATACCAATTAACAAGAGTATACCAGCTATTTGTACTTTGGAGTTTGAGAAAAGAAAAAGTCCACTGATATAAACACATCCAAACTTTTGCATTTGTGGGAGATGGAATGAGCTCTTTGGTCAAAACTCTAAATTTTTTATTGAGATTTTACAATATGTGGTTTTTCTGTTTGGCTGAATCTTTTACATAGATAACATATCTTACTCAAGTGATTCAGGCTCTGGGAGGGACAGGGACAGAGCGGGGGAGATACCTTAAGAAGTAAAGGGAAACTCAAGAAACAAGTATTTCCTAAAAGAATGCTATGATATAAGAGTATTGACTGAGGAAAGGAATGAGCAAGCTGTCAAATGTCTGGGAAGGCCCTGGGAAGAAATTGCCTTTCTGTTAGTGGCAGCACCACGCACTAAACATTCGTACCATTTTTCTCCATAGAAAAGTCCTTAGTATTCTTTTTGCTACAAAGACAGAACACTACTTTCTCTGTGTGATTCACTATAACCCCTCCCTCAAATTGCCCTTTCTCTAGCTATTTTCCTCAGTCTCCTCTTTATCTACCTTAAAACTTATCAGTCCACTTCATTCTCCGTATTTCTCAGCACTCTCTCTTCTCTATGGGGTGTGCATGTGTGCCTGCACATGTGCATACATTTTAACAAAATAGCTATCTTAGTCTTTGGGAATCTCTCTTCTGCACCCAGTAAGAGACTTTTATGGAACCGGCCTGTGTACATGCTCCGCTTTTTGTCCTAGTTCAAATTTGGCAATTCCACTTCAGTACTTGTCTTAAGAAGGAAGGCAAAAATTACAAAAATAGAGAGAACAGCTTTAGCTAAGCTCTAAACTTCTTATTAAAGGTTACAGGCCACCCAGGGTGAAAGAGGAAAAGTGTAAAGAATACATATCACTTCTCTTAACTGTGCAATTCAAAACACACTGCAGTCATCCCTTTTGATGGCCACCACCCTCAGACGTTCCCTGGGCTCTACTACGGCTGTGGGTTTCCATGACAACTGATGAGCCAACCACAAAAGAACTTGCTGCCACACCTCAACCATTACCAGAATCCTCTCCCAGGTCTTTCCTTCCTTCTGATTGGGAGATGATTCTTCAGGGAAAGCTAACATTTTAGGAGGTGGGGATAACAAAGTCTGAAGCACAAAAACAAAAGAAATTATTCTATCGTATTCACTATGATCTAAAACAGTTGAGAGTTGGGCCGGCCAAGTGGCGCGGTGGATGGCCCTGGTTCAGGTCCCACATATGAGGGCCAGTGACACTGCCCTCAAAAAAAAAAAAAAAAAACAGTTGAGAGTTAGCTTGATGAGATTGGCCACCCATACTGTAAATCAATTAAGATTCTTTTTTTTTTTTTTTTTTAGCTGAGCCATCCTGCCACCTGTTGGTAGCTTAGCGGCATCTCGGGGCTGGGCATCGAACTGCTGTTGCTCAGAGCTCAGCTTGCACTCTTGAGCGAACTCTTAACCAACTGAGCCACTCTGCCGGCCCTAAGATTCATTTTTTCACAGGCTTTCCTCCCACAGAGATTATTTCTCACTCAAAAATGTTGATTGTTGTATAATAGATTCCCAGGCCTGTCTCTGTCTCACCTATGAACCCTGAATTTTGGTGAAAAATCATTTTACTTGGTTCTATTAACCTCACACTCACAAACCAAGATAGCATTTTCTTCTTCTGGCTTAGAACCTTCTGCCACTACCTCTGACCTCTGGGGAGAAAACCACAGATTGACAGTGCTTCCAGGGACCTTCTTTCCCCTCTTGCCCACTGAAATGGCCACAAAGAGAGAGCACAAAGGAAAGATGAAATATGGACTCATAGAGGGGGATGGGGAATGGAACAAAAGAGGAAGAAAAATAAGTTGGTCTAGACAAAGAGATGAAGGAGAAGAAAATTCAGCTAAATGCGAATTTGACCCAGTCGTCACCTGATCCACGTGTCCCTTCCATCTCCTCTATAAAAGGACAGAAACAAAAAAGCAAAGCCATACAATATCTAAATGAGAGAAAAAGAGACAGATGAGGGAAATAACATTACATCCTGAAAAAAATCGATCCTGAATTGACACTTATACCTAGCTCTTAGGACACTTAACTTACACAAACTGGAAAAAAAAAAAAAAAAGTCAACCTAAAGCAAATTCTCTACTAGCAACTCAGATTAACTCTAAAAATAATTTTTCTCCTTCACACTCCCTAATGTCTATTTCTTAAAATGAATTTCCAATACCTACTGTATCAGAATCACTTATTTTTGTTAGACAATCCTAGATGCGACCCAGGATTCAGACTCTGGAGCTGCAACTTGGGAACTGAACTTTTATCAAGTACTCGTGGTAATTCTACTATCCTCTAAAACATGAAAGATGCTCCCCAAACCCTTACACTACCTGTGCTGAGTGCAATTACCAAATTATGTTGAATTTTCAAAGCACGATTTTAATTTAAAAGTTTCCTCCCAAACATCTCCCATACAATCAGGACTGCTGCCACTGTGTGAACAGATGGCTCTGTTACTATCCTGTAAGCCCCATAAGAAAGCCTTTCCCACCAGGTTTGACCTTTTTATTTCTTCAGAGTCTCTAATACAATCCCAGCTCTCAAAAACTTGAGGTTTTTTCCGTATAAACATAGCATAAAATAATCACAAAATTCTTCATATAGTCACACATTCAATTTATGTAAAAATACTTGGAGCAAGATACAAAGGAAATGGAACTATTACGCTGCACAATAGTTCACAAGCAATAGAGCCCAAAATAAAAACCTGGAGATTTCACTTAAAATTGCATATTCTCAGGCATTCTAACTCAGTGGGTCAAGGGTCAAGGGAGGTACTCAGAATATACATTTTAGTAACTATGTTCAAGGGCCAAACTTTAGGAAATGTTCAGTATAATGTGGACCAGTTTGACGTCAATAGTTCAAATCAGTATTTCTTCAAGTGTGGTCAGCAGTGTCAGCATCACCTGAGGACACTTTAGAGCTACAAATGATTGGGTCCCATATACATCTAATGAATCAGAAACTCTGCAGGTGGGATCTAGCAGTCTGCGCTTTCAAAAGCTGTCCGGTACCATGCATGTACATCATCACTTAGAGTAGTGGATCAGAATCTTAGAATGACCTGGGGAGCTTTAGAAAACCCAGTGGTCAGACCACGTTTCAGACCAGCTGCATCTCTGGGGCAGAGGGAGGGGCTGGACCTCAGTAATTATTAAAGCTCCCCAGGTGGTCCTCATGTATGGCCAAGCTTGAAAACCACTGACTTAAGAGTAATTGCGCTTTCCTCATTCGGTAAGCACAGGGATAGTCACATCCCTTGCCACCCACTGTAACACACTGCTTTATCTTCAAAAAATTATTTACAGTTACCTTGGCTTTCATACTCTGTTTTGTTCCCTTTGACCTCTTGGATGTCAGCGATATGACAACGGTCACATCTCCGCACCAAGTTTGAGAGAGGAAGGAAAAGAGAGGCGCATCTAACTTGTTAGATCAAGTTACTTAGCTGAAATTATTTGAAAGTAGAAAGGGTTGAGTTTCTAAAATGTTCTCTCAGCTATGAACTCCCTCCCTCTAGATGAGAAACACATAATGGAGGGGGAAAAGCTACCCTGGGTCTTCTTTTTCCAATCTGTCATCAAACCCATGATTATTTCCTCCATCAACCTGGGTGAGTGGGCTGGGAGCCACTTACCCTCCTTTAAATTGCCCCATTTGTGTCAAGGTTACTTTGTACAAAATGATACGCATTACCCATTAATTCTCTTCTGTACCTCCTACATTTTTCCCCAAGCCTAGGCTCTTAGAAAAACTCTCCTTCTTCCTTCTAACCCCTTTTAGAAAGGCCTTTAAAACACAAATACCCTGCAGGTTTGTCATGCTTTTCCCTCCTCTAATCTCTAAGCCGACAGACAGCTAATCATTATTACAATAAAAATTAGATATTATCATTGCACTAAAAAGAAAATGATGCCCAGTTCTATATTTCCCCCCCAGGTCCAGTTGAATGTCTCCTCTTTCATGAAGCATTCCATGCAGGCCCTTCACGATATTAATAACTCTCCTTCCAGTCGATTCCTATCATTATTTGTATGTCTCCACTGCACTATCTAGTGTTGGCATGTACTGTTTTCGAGTTGTGTGTTATAAAATCCTTGCTTTTTTTTTTTTTTTTTTTTTTTTTTTTGCAACTCACTGGCCAACTTCCCAAGGGCAGGCACCAGGCCTTCAAGTTCTTTTATATGCTTCAAACCCACAATGCAGTTCTGGGCCAAACGCACACAGCAGAAATAAAATAAATATCTGATTATCTTTACACCTGATGTTTTATAGAGCATCAAAATCATTTAACCATTATTCCAGCTTCTCAGATACTTTCTCCTAGTTCGAAAGCCATACTAAGATCAGCATCCTGCCTCTAATTTCAATGTAAGTTGAGCCAAATTCTTACAGATCAGAAAGCATACTGACCGGTGTGTGTGTGTGTGTGTGTGGTGTGTGTGTGTGTGTGTGTGTGTGTGTGTGTGTGTGTGTGTGTGACAGACAGAGCCTGTCTCCCTCATGCTTCTAATGCAATGCCTTGAAACATCTCTGAAAATTAAATACATTTTAGTTTTTATAACTCAATCTTCGCTCTTGTTATTGCCTTCAAGTCTCTGCTTTTGTCCTTTTCAATTATTATTGGAATTTAAGAGTTATTTCTCAGATATAGTTAAACATTTTTATTATAGAAACCATTACAAATCTTGAAATTCAATTTTAATAATTGAAAAGACATTTGTTCCTTGTGGGTAGCATTTGCATTTTAAAGCTGATCAAGGCTGAGGTAGTGTAGAATTTCAAAGCTGATTTGAATTGGTCATGAAACATTAAATTTTCATTCTAAAAACAATACTGTATTTTGAGAAATCGTGCTCCATTCTTTGGAGAAGCATAAGGCTTACTGATTCATAATGTGGAAGTTACTAAATGTATTTTAGAGACTATACATTATACTCAAACCTACAGGAAACTTACATTAAAGATCTCCATTGCATTTTTACCATGTAAGTGAATTTCTATGCAACATGACCTACCCATCTGATCTTCACTTTTGCTTCTGTTAACAGTATAAATAGAAAGATGCTTTAGAGATGTGTGAAATGTAGAGGATGAGTGAGCATAATCTCTTGTAAGATTAACTGAGGAAAAGAGGACCCAATGGTATGGGGAGTGATCCTCTAGACAGCACAGGAAAAGGAATAGAGAAAGTGAAAAAATGGCGAACACCTATAAAAAGGATGGTTACCCTCCCTGGAGACACAAAAGAGGATTTGGGTGATACATGTACCGTGAATGCAGTGAAGCAGAGCACACAAAGCTACTCTTTGGGCAGGGGTTAAAGAGACCGTAGCATCCAGGAAGAGGAAGTGGAGACAGCTGATGGCTGAAGGCACTTTCCTGCTGCTCCAAAGTTCAGGCAGCTGGAAAGCTATCCACAAAGAAAGCACACCCCAAGATCTCAGATACCAGCCTGGAAAAGAAACACTGCATCTAAGATGGTGTAGAATATAAATGGATCTAATATTAACCAAGAATTCCCCATTACGACCTGAGTCAACACAATAACTGGCATATTGCTACACAGTATTTTTGTTAATTATACCATTGAATAAAATTTTATTATAACAATGCTTGCCTTGCATTTTGGATTTTCTCAGGGGTACTGGGGAAAAGAGAACTAATTACAGGAAGAAATTCATATTACAACATAGATCGATTTAAATGTTATACCTGTCTTTGATGGAAGAACTAGGTAATATTTGAATGGAAAGAAAAATAGTTTTCTAGGAGTTATACTGGCTCTCAAAGTCATGTTTACTAAAGCAGGTTATTTTGCCCCTTGATTACTCTAACCAGGCTCCCAATTGCCCCTTGGTTTATGAAGCCACAATGGCCTTCTTTCTGTTCCTGGATCTGCAAAGGCCTTCATCTTGGGGCCCCCTTATCTCAGCCCAGGATGCTTTCTCTCTGGCTGGCTCCTCTTTACAATTCAGATTTCACTTTAAATATCATCTCCTTGGAGAGGAACTCCATCAATGAAACTCAAGTAGCGTTCCCAGTTACTCTATCAGTTCCCCTTATCTTAAGTCTCTAGGTATCACTGTCTTATATATTTCTTGTGTATCTTTGTTTAATTGTTTATGGCCTTTTTCCTTCTCTGGAAAAAAAAAAAAAAAAAGCACCATGAAATCAGGAAATTTGTCTTGTCTTACCACTATATCTCTATCGCCCAGCACTATGTGTGGCACATATAAGAGGTGTCATCAAATAGTAGTTCAATGTGTTTATTAAAATAATAAAAGGTATTACTATTATTATCATTATTATATCAAAGCAGTTTACTTTAGAATGATATTTGCTCTAATTGTAGTTTCTGTTCCCTTCCCTTGCTTTATCTTTTTTACTGGCAATAATCACTATATGGCATTATATTATGTGTTTACTTATTCATTAGCTATCTCTTTAGCTAAAATGTAAGCTTCTGTGTTTCTTTGGTTTACCTTAATACCCCTAGCACCTGGAACAGATCCTAACACATAGCAGCAACTCAAATTATTGTTGGATGAAGCCAATAGTTATACTCGTATCATGCTCTTCCCTCCGTCATCTTCTCTAAGCAATACACAAGCAGCTTTGCTGCTCTGCTCTTTGCCACCGAGTGAGTGTCTTCCTGACCATGTTTTCGTCTCTGTGTCTGCCACCCTGGCATGCCCAGGTGTTCCTGGCTGACTGAAGTAGAGGTATTCAATATGGTTGAAACATATTCTGTCTGCTTTGTCCTTCATTCACAGTAATGTGAATTACTGTGCTCTCTTCAACTCTTCCATTTCTTATTCCAAAGACACAAACTTGGAGACAGCCGTTAATGCCATGACTGTTTCACTGTCACTACCCCCCTGGAGACACTCGGAAGAGAGAAGAAGGAAGTGAGAGGAGAGCTTGGCAATCCCTCCAGTCACTCATCTTCAGGAGCCCCAAAGCAGTCATCACAACATGCAACACACCCCAGAGGTGATGGACTAACCCCCACCCAGCATTCCCGGCCACCGCAAATGAATTTACTCCTATGTGTCATCACACCTATTGCCAGCCTGTTGCAGGTAGGGCACCTCACTAGCCTCTATGAGAATTACACTATTAAATAGCATATGGATCCTACCTCTAACAGCTTATCATCCTGGTGGAAGGTGAGCATTTACAAAAATCATGCGAATAAAATGTCTGTCCACACCTGTCCAGATCTCACTGTACCCCTTGTGTACATCAGCAGTTCACCTAGTGGCATCCGTACAAACGCTGTAAAGCACCCCCTTATATGTCAGCCACTCTATAGGTTGAACTCTTGCTGCTGGGGATTACATAAATATGAGGTCAATATATTGCAGTGAAGTTAGGTTGTACCTAGGACAGTGTATCTCAAAGTGTGTTCCCCAGACCTCTGGGGCACATTAGACCCACTGAATCGGAATTCCAAGGGCAGGCCTGAAGACCCAGACTTTTTAACTCTCTCCAAGTGATTCTTCTGGATATTCATATTTGAGAACCACTGGACTAAGATCTACGTAGAATGTGACAGTATTTCTGTACATGGTAATATAAGATGAGTCCTTGCATATGCTGATGTAGTATTATGATAACCTTTCAAACTATAATATTACTACTGGTAAGCAACCCAATGTCTATCTGTCTCTCTAGCAGCCCTTATGATATGGGAGCTTTCTACTACCCATGCCCCTTTAACAATATGGCATAGAGACAACACTGGCAGCCATGTATTCTAGCCCTTAGCAACTGAGTGCCCAATTTTGAGTTGGTTTTCTGAGGCCAAGAAAAATATCATGGATAGATGTTAGCCAAACAAACTGCCATTAGTCATGATTCTCATTCATCATAACTTGAGGCTACCATTGCCTAATAATGAGGCCATTACAGTGGGTCCCAAATGTACTGACTTGGAAACCTGATATCTGTATTTTAGGAAACACTTCGGTGGCTTCTGAGCAGCTGACACAACAATGGGGAACCAGTGATCCCATGTAGAGTCTGGGATCCAGCTCCCAAAGATTAAAGCATCACGACAGCTCTGCACACTTCAATATAGGCTTAACCACTTACCTGTGCATATGAATAATTTATTCTAAATCTACAAATAACTAGAAAGTTAACGATTCCCTCTTACTCTTTCCTTATCAGATACATGATGTTTAGTCCTCTCAGCTGGCTTCTCAGAGGATGGTCCAATAATACCACAAATGAACTCATGCTTAATATACCATCCTATCAGCCAGCCTCCAGGCAGGCCCCCAGTGATCCGTGCTTCCTGGTACCCATGCCCTGGGGCAGTCGCTTCCCCAGTGAAGAGCACTGAACCATGTAGTCAATAGGGCATTGAGGAAATAACAGAGTGTGAAATCTAAGGCTAGGTAATAAGACACTGCCATTTCTACCTTTGCTCCATTGGCTCACTTGCTGTGGGGACGTAGCTGCCATGTCATTGGGACACTTAAGGAGCCCTCTGGAGAAATCTACATGGTGAGACACTGAGGTTTCTGCCAATAGCCAGCATCCATCTAAGTGAGCCATCTTAGAAGTGAATCCTTCAGCTCCAGTCAAGCCTTCAGGTGGCTGCAGCCCTGGCTGATGCTTTGACTGTCACCTTTGGAAACCCTGAGCCCAAACCTCCCAGCTCAGCCACTCCTGAACTCCTGATCCACAGAAGCTGTACGAGATCATGAATGCTGGTTGTTGTCTACATTTTCTGGTAACCTGCTATACAGCAATAGCTTATACACCCAGTTTCACCCAAGATGGCATCACAGCTTCAAATTCTTAGGACCCTCTCTGTGGCCATAACTGAGCAAGCATGCCAGACAAAATTACTTCATCCTCTTCTTCCTTAATTTACTCTATTAAAAGGAAGTTTCATAGCACAGAGGGTTTTCTTTTAAAGAGCCTTAGTAACAGCCCTACTGTATCAAACAGGATGGGTTTTAAATGAATATCCTTGTGCTGCTCTACCTGGCAGGGGAGTTGTGAGGCTTAATTAATTACCGATCTTTGGATGAAAGGAGCACTGAGCATTGAGAATTATCATCAAACAGGACTAGGAAACATGAAAGAAAAAAAAAAAGACATTTTCTCTATGTGCTTGCTAAATCCATTTCACCTAAGATTTAGTGAAGGCTGAGTCACCTATTGTTTAGAGAATAGTTAATTTTTGCTGAGTGCAGAGTGGAAATAAGCCAACACGGCATCAGAACAGGGAGCCCCTGTCCTTTAGCTTAAAATAGGCCCCTTTCCCAAAATAAACGCCAGCCCCTCTTTTAGGAAACAACGCAGGCCTTTGGGTCATCTGAGCTCTCAAGGAGGAACACTGAGATGAAATAGACTCGTGATCCAAGCCCCATCTAGCAGAACTGTCTCCATTTATAACCAGAGGCTCCCTAAACCATGAGCCAAACAACCCCACCGACAGTAATGTCTTCCCTGTGCAACCGTAAGCAGAGGAAATCTATTCCGGGGGTTCTTTTTAATGTTCTAATGATAATACCCCTGCCAAAGGAAGCCAGGAGAGCAGAACTGATTCTCCACGGAAGAACCAGACAGTGGTTGGTACAGGCCAGGCAGGACAGTGCAAACATCACTAGCGTTTGTAGCCAAAATTCAGGACTTCAAATCTAATCTTGGCTCCTCCACTCCCTAAACAAATGATCTTGATTAAATAAATGACCCTCACCTTCCTCGTGGCAAAAACGCCAGCTCCTAGTCATATTGGCTGTGCTCTAGATCCCAAAGCTGGCACGCCCCCCTCCGGGCCCCGCAGCCCTCCAAATCACAGAAGCGTTGCCCAAGGTACCCAAGGAGGTGGAGAAATGGTTTCGCCGACCCTTCATGCTGGGGGTTTCCGTCACTGAGGGTCCTGTACACCCTCCCAGGCCTCAGGAAATAAGGTAAGGCCTGGGGCCTGCCACCTCACTCTCCAAGGATCTTTGGGGCTTTCTCTTCTGATGTGTCTCTTCCTGCAAAGCTACCAAATCCCCATCTTTAGTTTCTGCTCCCTTTCCTCTGGAGCTTCTCAGCAGGTGCAAAAGGATTGGGTTTTCACCTCACCAAAGTATTAAAATCAGAAAAGTAGGTTTGGCTTTTCAGATTGCTCAGGTCTTCCCAGGTCCTCCATGCGATGCAGCCGAGTTCACCAGAATCCTGCTCATTCTCTGGGAGGCCTAACCCCTAGCTGGCAATGAGTGGTTCCTTGGCCCTGGTTCACCCCCTCTGTGCATACTTTTACCTTAGTACTTCATGGTGAGGGTGGGCTGGTCTAGGGAATTACACAGGTATTCCTAGACCAATGCTATCATAATCATGGCTGGATAGTATAATTATCTACATCACAGGACTGTTGTCATAATCAAGAGGAATTAGGATGAAAAGGCTTAGAAACACTAAAGCATGGTACCCAGGTTAGTTATTATCATAGTCACAGGATGGTCAACACCAGCTCTAACCTAAAGCAAAGGGGCCTGGTCCATAAGAAAGAAAGAGGGAAAGGCCGGGCGTTGGTAGTGGAAGCTCTAACCAGGACCTATGGGCCTTCAGCCACAGTGGGTTAGACCAAGAAAACGTCTGCTGGTTGGAGCAGGGACGGCGATCCCAGCCACTTAATTTATCTTGTTGACTCCATTTGCCCCGATCATGCTGGCAGTCATTGCTACATGGCGTAGAGCTTCCTCATATCCCAGAGCTATCATTGCCTTTCTTGGTGTGTGTGCTGGATGCGTAGGAGAAAGGGAAAAATGGAGACATTGCAGCACTGACCAGTTTGGTTTTGTTTACAACATTTATCATGAGCTCTTTCAGCAAGCGTGTTAACCTTTATTATGTGGGTTTCAAAGGACCTCAAGGACCCCACTCCACTCACGTCCATGCCACGCACCTCCCCACACAGCCGCTCTACATCGTATCGCAAAAAGACACGGACCCAGATCGAAGGCCTCGTACTAACAAGAGCAAGTCAGGGTTGCACAGGCCTCGCACAGATTGGGAGAGACAGACAGATCCCTGCTCGAGGACTGAGTTCTCTGTTCGAGTTCCAGTCTTGCTTCTGACATGAACTAGCTATCTGACCTTGGGCAAGTTGCTGCCAGGAGTCTCAGTGTCTCCATCTCTGCAAAGTGGGTGCTCATCTCATCCAGGTCCAGTCACCCTAGGACAGTGGTAAGGATCACAAGTAGAAGGATTTGGTATAGCATAAAGGGCTTCGAGACACAAAACATCACACTGGACACTGCCCTAGACGACACTAGTCCGTTTTTCCACATATGCGTCTTCGTCATTTCCTCTCCCTCTCCATTTCGCTCTTCTCATCCGCCCCACATTTATCTCCTATACTCATGGATCCTCTTCTCTTCTCCTCTTGACTTCTGCTTGTACCTGAGGTGTGTCCATTGTACAAAATAAAATCCCTCCATGCTGACCAACTTTAGTCAAGACTGACGTGAAATGGTTATTCCCAGTGTAGAGTATCTGAAAACTCCTTAAGGAAGGGCTTATGTCTTGATTATAAACGAGATTTGTGGAGCAAAGCCTCCCCCACGAAAAATATAAACAAGCAGACTCATCTGACTTCTCCTCTCAGTAGAATATTGAGGTAATAACTACGGTAATAACAACTGCATGTGTAAGAATTCCCCCCAAACGTGAAAACTGCAGATGCCTGAGCCTCATCCTCACAGATCTGGGGTGGGACACAGACATGTGTCCTTTCCACAGTTTCCCCCACCCAAAGGCAATTTTGGCACCCACTTTGAGGAACCCTGAACCCGGGGGCACCGTCAGTGGCATACCTAACAGGAGTCAACTCGCATTATGCAATTAAACATTTTCCAAAAATAGGTGAGGATTATGAAGGCCAAAAATAAAGTAGAGGAAAGTCACAGAGGCAGCCAAAAACCCAAATGACTAAAGCTCTGCCAAGAATGATTTATGAACATGGAAAATAATTCTAAATATCTGTTGTTGACTCAGTGACTGCCTGTAGACAGATAATTGGTTTACAAATATTTATAAGACATTAACAATGAGAAGGTCCAAGAACTATCTAAGATGTGACAAGGTCAAAGCTCAGAGTAATGGGATGAATGCAAGGAAGAGGAGGGCTTAGGTTTGCAAAACACAGGCTGAGCTCTAAAGGTATTGTCAATTCACCTCCTCAAAAAGAAATGATGGAAGATGCATGGTCTGCTTGCTTCTAGCAAGAAAACTAAATTTGAATTGGAGGACAGGGGAGTCGGATGGCATCATGACCTTTTATATTCCAGACCTGTTCAGGGAGGGTTCCTGATAGCTCTCCCTGAAACAAGATTAACCCTGATATGCCCTTGTGCTGCAAGCTCCAGATGCTGATCCAGATTGAGTCCTCAGAATTTCTACTCTCATCCTCTGATGGCTCCTGTCCCCATGCCCTGGCTGGCACCCAGCAATTTCATGCTAATTCTAAGTCCACCCAGAGCTTAAAAAGACTCTGTCATACTGCCCCTTTGCCATGGCTAGCAACCTGAAAACATTGATTATTCACAGTGAAAACTAACTATCTAGGTCAGTGGTTCTCAACTGTAGCTGCACATTAAACCAAGAAAGACATTTTTTTTTCCCCAAATACATTTAGTTGCCTAATCCTTACTAGGCCAATGAAATAAACCCTTTGGTAGTGCAGCCCAGACATCAGTATTTGTTATAAGATCTCCAGGTGATTCTAATGTATGGGCAGAAGAACACTGATCTAGACAATGGTTCCTACTTAGGCTGTACATTAGAATTTCTTGGGAATATTTTTTTTTTAAATAATGCTAGGCCCCATTCCAAGACATTTAAACTTACTTGCTCTGGGATGAGGTCTAATTATCAGTAGTTTTTAAAAGCTGCTCAGGTGATTTTAATGTGCAACCAGGTAGACAAGGGTTGTCCTTATGGGAAGAGCCCCAGCAAGTGAAACTCAGCTCACTATCTCCCATCTTTGACCTCTTCCATCCTCATACCCTTCAGGATGAGCCCTGCTTTTCCTGCTGAATGTCTTATTTCAGCAGCTTTATCATCTTCTAAGTCACCCAGGCTAGGGCTCCTTAGAGCCATCTTTGACACTCTTCCTCATTCCCACACCAAAGAACCAACAGGGCATCTCATAAGCCCATCCCTTCCTAGGGCAGCCTCCCTCTCTCACAAAGAAAGGTAGTTTAACTTTCTAAACGGTCTCCATACCCCAAACTCATATCTACTGAGGTAGACTGATTACCTATGTGCTCAAATCCTTCACGCCTACCTGTAACCACACCTTTTGAATTGTGAATTTGCAGTTCCTCTTATCTAGAAATAGGCTGTGGGATTTATTTGCCCAACCCAGCAGTCTGGCTTTGAGACTTGCTCCAATCAATAGGATACAGCAGATAATCATATGCCAGCTCCAAGCCATCTCCTCAAGAGAACTTGCACGTGTCCACTCTTTCTTTCCTCTGTGATTGCCATAAGAACAAGCATAGGCTAACTAACCTACCAGAAGATATGAGACCACATGGAGCAAAGCCCAACCATTCGGCAAAGGGGGCACAGCCAAGATCACCAAAGCCCACTAGCTTCTCTGCAGTTGACTGCAGTGCACGAGGGAGCCTCTGTACCCCAAGACCAGACCAGCAGTTCTGTCCGGACAACCCAAGGCCCCTGAGAGATAATAAATGGTTGATAGCGTTAGAGCACGGAGCTTTGGGTCGGTTTGTTACAAGGCAATGGCCAACTGATACGCTCGCCAGATAAAAATATTTAGCTGTAATAAAACTACCGTTAACAATAATAATAAAACTTCTAGGAGACATACATATATATTCTTACAAAAAGGAGGTATTCAGCCACAGGAGGGGTGAGAACTGTGTGTGTGTAAAACTTTTCATACCAATAATATTTGAAAAACCACCTAGACGACCACCTCACAGTCGAGTACTCCTATGCAGTTTCAGTGTTCACTCTCACATATGTGTCTATGACTGCACTGGTGCCAGCAGGATAGTAATAGTGACGGGCCAGTGAGGAAAGCACAAAGGTGCACCCAATACATAGAAGGTGTGTTCATGCTACAAAAAAGGCCAAATAGTACCACAGTGCGCTACACAAGCAATATCTCCTGGGGGTGGAGTAGGGAAAAGTGAGGGGGAGAATTGGGTGAGCACAGCACATAGAGTATGGAAAAGACCAAACTTTAAATGACCTGCCCGAGGCAGAGGGTACCTACTATATTGGCATCATTCATGAAGATTTATTTTCATGTAGATGATAAACTGGCCACATTTAACTTATATTGCTTAATTTATAATTTTTGTATTGTTATTTGTAATGTGAAAACTTGTCTTGGTTTTATACCTGTAGCAGAGCATGAAAGTTAATTTATAACAAATTTTATTTTTGTAAATATTCAAGTAACATCATAAAAATAATTTAACACAGATTGGGGGGGTAGGGTGCTGCCAACATTTTTTATCTTTAAAAGAGAACTATTCACCATTCATGTCTGAGAAACTCTCTATCAGTTTGATTAACCCTCATGTTCACACTATACAGCTGTTATCTTGCCCCCAAGCAATGGCTGACAAAACGGATGATGAGTAAAGTTAAGTGATTTGCCTAAGCGTGATCCCTGGAAATGGGAAGAGCTGGGATTCTGCTTCCAGGCTTGTCTGATTCCAAAGATTGCATCTTTATGTTATAGGTCAAGTTCACCTCTATCTCTCCAAACTTCTCCATAGCTCTCTGTAGCCCTTAAATTAAATTCTAATTCTTCAGCAAAGCAGCCATGGTCCTCCACTAGCCATTAAGCCACTTTGTCAGCTTGGTTCCTTTCCGCACCTTTCAATCCACACATTATTTCAGCAACTTCAGGCAGCTCACCTCTCACCATTATGCACCTGCACACTTCATGTCCGGGAAGGCTCTCCCTGCCTACAGAAACCCTCCTGGCTCTTCATGGCACTGCTCAAATCCTATCTGTCAAAACTATGTGGACTCTGGGGACCTGATTGTCCTCCATCCCACAGACATCATGATGACTTGTTTAAATGTGTCTCCTCCACCAGATTGAGAATCTGCTCGCTGAGGGCAGTGACTATGGTTACTTTTTATTTTTGTGGAGATGATAGGGTGAACTTTTTGTAGTATAAAGACAACAGTTGTTCATTTTAGAAAATGTAGACAATACGAGAAAGGAGGTATTTAAAAAAGAGATTTTAAATCACTGTCACTTCAGGTGTACAATTCTGTAATACATCATCAATATATCACATTGTGTGTTCACCACCCAGAGTCAGTTCTCCTTCCATCTATATAACTTTGCTGACAACTGTCACTCTAATAAACTTTAATTTAAAACAACAAAAAAATCACTGTCACTTGGTGATATTTCCTTCCCACATCTATCATCTTTCATCTTTTTAAAGTCTTACAAAACTGAGATAATGCTATATAGACTCAGTTTTATAGCTTGTTTCCCTTTTTCTGCTAAATAATTAAAACATGAACATTTTGTCATCTCATTTAATATTTATAAAAAATGTGATTTTTAATGGTTGTGATACCATCACATGTGAGTTCCATAATTTATTTAATGTTTGTCAGTCTTTAGGCAGCTAAAAAATTTCCAGGGTACTGTTTTTCCCTCTAAACAATATTGTGATGACATCCTTATATGTAAATCTTTTCACAGAAAATTCTTAGAAACAGAACTGAAGTATACATTATGTGTTTCTTCTTGGCCAGAACTTATTCAATTGTTTTGCACACAACACTCTGAACACTTGCACATACTTTGCACATAGGCCCATGCCTGGCACAAAACAGGCACTCAATATTTGTTGAATGAATAAACAAATAAATGAATAACAGATGTTCAATTCAAACAAACTTTTTAGAATCAATTATATAAAAAACCTGACTATATTTAGAGAAGAGATATGAATTTTACTGTACCTTAATAATGGATAGGTAATAATAGTATGACTAACAGAATTCTGGAAAAGGAGTGATGGATAGAAGCGAGCATTTAGGGATATGGCTCTAAATCCCACCCAGCAAGGAGTCAAAAGGTTCTGTCTACATTTCATAAACCAAGAAATATATTAGAATCCTGCTGGTAGAAGAGAAGAACTATGACCAGAAACATTTTAAAGTTTTGTCACTAGAGAACAAGCCACAGGGGATATTATTTGGCTTTTGTGTTGCTTCTGTAAACATGTGAATATTTTTCCAATGTATACAAATTGCTTTTATAAATTTTGCTTTCCTTTTATTTTAACTAATATTATTTTAATTTTAAGCTATTAAGGACAAAAACATAGTTAACTCTTTGTGGTTGAGAGAGAGAGATTAAGTCAGTCTGTCTAGTTTAATTAAATCTTCAGATAATTCCTTCTGTAGATATAGATCAATAAGGTCTGAATTCTCCCTCCTACATGATTATATGATTGTAAGACAACTTTTCATCATTCCCCTTCACTCCCCAGTCACAAATGTGCTTCATCAAAAATTCTCCTTAAATAAAAAATAAATTAAAATAAAAATACATAAATAAGCATCATAAAAAGAACAGAAAATAACAAGGACAGCCAACCCCCATAGATAAAGGTCAAGGAATATTTTGTAAAGGGGCAATACTGAACATCTTTGCTTTGTATAATGATCTATATAAAAATAATACATAAAGGCTGGCTGGAAGAGTCAAATGACCCTTGGTTCTAAGCAAGAGTATTCAGCAAAAATTTACTGGTACCTGCTGTATCTAGAAGAACCCTGCAGTGGCCACAATGATTATCAGGAAGGAAAAGAATTCAATGACTCCCATACTCCTGGGGAAAAAATTGGGGGGGTGGGCAATTTACTTCTGTGCTGAACCTAGCATCCATCTATGCCTTTAATATAATTAATATGTAAGAGTATATTTAGTACCTACTGTGTGTCCACCATCATGGCAGAAATGAAGGAAGGAGAGAAAACAGTTAAGTTATTGAGCACTCACTGTGTGACAGACAAAATGATAATAATTGCTAAACATATGTCTATATGTGTTTGCTGTTGCTTAAAGAAATAGCAGGACATGAGATCTAAGATGTCAGAGTAGATAAACACTATGCCTGCTTCCTTCTGTGAGCAAATTAAAATTACAACCAAATTACAGAACAATCAATCATCTGAACCATCTAAAGTCTGGCTGAACAGCAGTTTTACAACTAAGGATATTAAGAAGAAGCTACATCAAGACTGGTAGGAGGGGCGGAGATGAGAAACCAGCTGGACCCAAACATCCATGTGCAGAGATTGGGAGGGAAACCCCAGCCACGGAGGTTCTCCCTGAAGGAGCAAAAGACTCCTGCCCAACTCCAGGCTCCCCAGTCCGGAACACTGGTGCTGAGAAGAGGAGCCCCCACAACTTCTGCCTATGAAAAACAGTGGGGATTCCAACCATCCAGGTGGGATGCAAGGCTGCAGGAAACCCAGATGTCTTCTTAAAGGGCCCACGCACAGACTCACAGGCACTCGCCTTCGGCTCCAGCAGAGGGAAGGTGACTCGGGGGACATCAGAGGCATATGGGGAGCAGACTGAGGTGTGTAGCTTTGAGGCCAGGACTGGAGGACAGTCCCATTTTCCCTGTGAGAGGTCCTGCTCCCATGGAGCTGGCAGGCGGCCACCATCTTTAATGTGTTGAGCCCACCCCCTATGCTTATGGCCTAATCTGATTCTGATTGGTCTGCTGAGCTCCAGCACTCCACCCTGCTGACTCACTGGGACTCTGCCTCACCCAACTCCCCCAACTCCGGAGGCACTTTCTCTGCAAGCAGCCAGCCCTGCCTGAATTGCACTCTTTCTTGGAAAACTGTCAGTATCCACAGGCCCCAGGTGGGGCCTCGGTGTGCTCTAAGCCTTTTGTTGAGTAGCTCCAGGTTCAGCACTGGAACCAAACTAGAGTGTGCCTTAACCTGGTGATCATAACACTTCCAACTGTAGTGACTCCCTGAGAACCTGCCTCCTCCAACTTGCATACCACTTGCTTTATGAGCAGCTCAATTTTAAGGGAGTTGGCAGGTGGCAGCAGGACTCAGTGTGTCCTGGCTTTTTGCAGAGCTACCCCAGGACCTGTATTGGTGCCAGATATCCTCAGTTCACAGTATAGTCTCTCCCATGGACCTCCAGGTTTAGCACAGGCAGCAAAAAAACATGGATCACATTGTAGTTCTTACCAGGTAGTCTCTAGCTGGTCACAGGCAGTGGGTAACCTGGGCCTGCAACAGAGTCCCTCCCAAGAGGCCCCAGGACCAGCACACCTGGAGATTGGCATCAGACCACAGCTGAGCACTGCCCAATTAACACCACAAGTGGCATACATAAAATGGCATCAACAGGCACCAGAACCTGCTGGGGCAAATCCCATTCAGTGGGGTAAGCCCCCTGCATGGAAGCCCATGAACTGTAGATGTGGCCAAATTCCACAGACTGCCAGCCTGAGAGTCAATCCCACTCACTGTTGTCCCAATAGCACTCAATGCTCAACTATAACAGGAGGGCACACACAACCCACACAAGGGTCACTCCTGGAGCACCCAAATCATGTGACCAGGGAGACAGTGCCAGGGCCCCACAGGGCACCTATCATATAGGGCCATCTGGCCAGGGCTGGGAGACATAGCATATCTACCTCATATATAGTAACAAACACAGGGAGACAGCCAAAATGAGGAAACAAAGAAATATGTCCCAAATAAAATAACACGAGAAAACTTCAGAAAAAAAACTAAACTAAACGGAGGCAAGCAACCTACCAGATACAGAGTTCAAAACACTGGTTATAAGGATGCTCAAGGAACTTAGTGAGAACTTAAACAAAGAGATAGCAAGCATAAAAAAGGATGTAGAAGCCGTAAGAAAAGAACCAGTCAGAAATGAAGAACACAATAGCTGGAATGAAGAATGCACTAGAAGGAATTACCGGTAGACTAGATGAAGCAGAGGATCGAATCAGCGATTTGGAAGATAAAGTAACAGAAAACACCCAACCAAAACGAGAAAAGAAAAAAGAATCCACAAAAACGAGGACAGCTTAAGAGACCTCTGAGACAAAACCAAGGGCAACAACAGTCGCATCATAGAGGTACCAGAAAGAGAAGAAAGAAAGCAAGGGATTGAGAACCTATTTGAAAAAAATGACTGATAACTTTCCTAACCTGTTGAAAGAAATGGACATACAAGTTGAAGAAGTTCATAGAGTTCCAAACAAGAAGAACCCAAACAGGCCCACACCAAGACACTTTATAATTAAAATGGCAAAGGTTAAAGACAAAGAGAGAATCCTAAAAGCGGCAAGAGAGAGGCAACTAGTAAATTATAAAGGAGCTTCCATTAGATTGTCAGCTGATTTCTCAACAGAAACTTTGCAGGCCAGAAGGGATTGGCACAAAATATTCAATGTGATGAAAAGAAAGGACCTACAGCCAAGACTACTCTACCCAGCAAGGCTATCATTTAAAATCAAAGGACAGATAAAGACAAGAAAAAGCTAAAGGAGTTCATCACCACCAAACTGGTATTACAAGGAACATTAGAGGAACTCCTTTAATATTGAAAGAAAAAAAAAAAAGATCAACATTATGAATAATAAAATGGCAATAGCTACATATCATTCAATAATGACTTTCAATGTAAATGGATGAAATGCTCCAATCAAAAGACATGGGAGGGTTGAATGGATAAGAAAACAACACCTTTACATATCCTGCCTAAAAGAGACTCACTTCAGATTGAAAGACACAGAGATGGAAAGTAAAGAGATGGAAAAAGATATTTCATAAAAATGGAAACAAACAAACAAAAAAGCTGGTGTAACCATACTTATACCAGACACAACAGACTTTAAAACAAAGGCTATAACAAGAGACAAAGAAGGACCCAGTAATCTCACTTCTGGGAATTTATCCAAAGAAACCATTTTGGGTTTCAAAATGCTACTTTGAGGAGACATGTGCATCCATATGTTCACTGCAGCATTGTTTACAATGGCCAAGATGTGGAGGCAGCCTGGGTGTCAGCTGATGAAAGAATGGATGAAGAGGAGGTGGTACATGTATACAATGGAATATTGCTTGACCATGGAAGGGAATGGGTTCTTGCCACCTGCAGTGGCATGGATGGACCTGGAGGGTATTGTGCTGAATGGAATACAGAGAAAGACAGATGCAATGTGATTTTGCTTATATGTGAAATCTAAAGAACAAAACAAACAAATGAAACAGAAACAAACTCATAGATAAAGAAAACATTTTGATGGTTGTCCAATGGAGGGTGGGGAGTCGGGGGTGGGAATATGGGTGAAAAAAGGAGAAGGGATTAAGAAGTACAAATTTGTTGTTACAAATAGTCATGGGGACGTAAAGTAAAGCATAGGAAATATAGTCAATGATATGGTAATAACTATGTATAGTGCCAGTTGGGTACTAGGCTAGTCAGGGGGATCACTTTTGAATTATGTAAATATCTAACCACTATGCTATATACCTGAAATTAATATAAAATAATATTGAATATCGATTATAAAGGAGGGGAAGGTGAAGGGAAATAACTGATTCCAATCTCCAGGTAGAAAACAAATAAGTCATGGGGATGAAACGTGCAGCATAGGGAATATAGTTAATAATGCTGTGATAGCATAGTATGGTGTGAGATGGCTGCTGGACTTATTATGGTGATCACTTCTTTAGGTATATAGATATTGAACAACTATGGTGTACCCATGAAACCCACATACTATTTGTATATTAGCTATGTTTTTTTAAAAAAGTAAGAAAGAAATAGCAGGACAGAGAATTTCAGCAGAAGCCGTAGTTCTTCCATTTTTAGACCATCATTCATACAAGAAGGTGAGGTAGACCACAGAAACAATTTTTCAAGGTCTCAGGAAAATGGCTTCTATGTCTGAGGCACCAGACCAGCTCCATTTCTGTCGCTGAGGTGGAGAACATCACTAGATTATTCCTAAATTATTATAAAACTATATTCACAGACTGACACTAAGGATGATAATGGGCCGTGGGATATACTGGAAATGGTGTACACTGACCCTTCAGTGGGAAAGGCCAAAAAAGGGAGTTTTTAAAAACAATCACATTCTCAACCAACTATTGGGAAGTGAGTAGAGAGGGTCAACAGTACAGAGCCTGCTGACAGATGGTGCTCCAAGGTCACGTAGTTGTTATTCAAAGGGTAGAAGAAAAAAAGATATTTGGGTCCTAGTCATATAGGACCCTGAGGTCAAGTGTACTCAAAGCAAAAAAGCCTTTTTACCCTCTACCCCTTTATTCTGTAAGATGGACTTGTCCCATGAGGGGAATAACAAGTCTGCCCCTGCTCACTCTAAAACAGAAGAAAGGGGCAGGGAAGATAGATAGATAGATGATAGATAGATAGATAGATAGATAGATAGATAGATAGATAGATAGATAGACAGACAGACAGACAATAGAGGTAGGCAGACATCAATGTAGATGGTAACATATGCCTGCAGATTGGGGAATTTACGTATGCAACTTTATCCTTTACTCTCGCCAAACAAACCATCCAATCTGACCAGTGACGCCAGTGACACTCAGCCAATCCAGGCTTACTCTAACTTCTTTCTAGTCCACTACTGTATCTCTCAGAGCTGTGTTCATTCTCCTCATTTGTTGAATGAGCTAATGAGTGAATGACTGTCACCAAGTTGAACACATAAAGATTCCAATCAGTGCCGAATTCTGGATGAAGAAGCCTGGGACTTCCAATGCCATTTGAAGCAGGAGCTATGTGTTGACTCCAGGTTATTACTGAAAGGAGATGGTCCATGGCTAATGACACATTCTGAGGCCCTGAGGCCTTACCTGGGAAAAGGATAAAGCCTTTAACCTGTGGGGAAAGCTTGGATCAGCTACCACCGATTCTCACCTTCATAATTGCCATCGTTCAACTAGTGTGTGTTCAAAGCAGGTCAAAATGAAGAGCAGGCATCCCTAAGATATGTTTTAAATTACAAGGTCATTGTCACTAGAAGAACTGCCAATGCTAGGGGAGGAAAGGTCCACACCAAATAAGAACTATGTTTAATTACAGTCATTTTATTTATTCATTTTGTCAAGATCAGTTAATGCGTAACAATGAAGGTAAAATAAAGGAGAAAAACAACAAAGTGCAAATTTTCCTCTTATTTTTTAATAAGTAAATAAATTGAGATGTCTGATAACAGGAGCTGCAGAGAGACAGATGCTTTAATTAGCACATCCTGATGTGCAATATGAGGCAGGGGAAAGAGAGGTTTATTTCTCATTGCAGTCGGTGTCAATTTATAATACAATTACTACTGTCATCTCAAATGTTGAACTCTAATGTATTGAATTTTAAGAAGTGGACAAGTCCCCATCTGCTTTTCAGAGCAAAGTCATAAACACAGAAAAAGGTGTCACCTGGTGACAGCCAGCCTGGGATATCTGTCCTTCTGCCTCTCTGTATTGCCTGCTCTCTGCAAGAGAAAAGAGGGAAAGTGGCTAGTTTGGAGACTGAACAGCATCACACCCATCTGGAGGGTGTCCATAACTCATCCAGGCATCCCAAAGGACCAGTGAGAATTTGGGGAGGCTTAGCAGAGGACAGGAAGCTGAGCCTCCTTCCAAGAAAGACAAAGTAAGTGACCATGTGCTGGGCATCATGTAACAGGAATTGTACTCTGGGCTTTATCTCATTCATCTCTCATACAATTCAGTGGGGAAAGTATTACTCTCCTCATTTTATTAGGAGGAAATTTAAAGATCACACAACTGTTAAGAACAAAGCTGGAATTCAGAACCAGTTCTCCTCAGCCCCAGAGCACTGCTTGCTCAATGGAAAAAAAAACACCACTGATCTTAGATCAGATCTGACTTCGCACACGTACATATTTTACTTAGGATGTGGTCTGGAAATGCACACTTCAGTTATTCTGGTTTGCTAATCGCATTTTCTGAGGTGCAAAAAGAGTTCTTAGGATCTGGGCCTCAGCAGTTCTCACAGCTCACAATTATCTCAGACAGCTGGGGAAACAAATTCAAAAGCCTTGAAGCTACTCTGCATGCTTAAAACAGGTCAATGTGTCATATCCATATTTCTCGTTTTCCCACAGTTCTCCAAATACCTCTATCCCTATTAAAATTTGGGCTTAGTCCTCTGACTAACTGGATTGCTAGATGCTGGAAATGGTCCCCCAGGAAAGAGGCAAATGTCCCATTACCAGGATTACCTGAATGCAAACTAGGGTAGAGCATAACAGAACACCCATGCAGAATGAGTTGCATATTGGCCATGACAGCAGAACTATGCATCTGAAGCATCTTTGCAAGAATCTTTCTTCACAAAAAGAAGGGAATAAAGGAACATCCAAGTGGCTACCAGGACACTCAGAGCAAAACCTCTGTGTCTGAAGTGGACTTAAGATTGGCAACATGCCTCTGGAAAAAGGTCTGTCTCTTTCAATGCAGGTTTTACATGATTGTATTTCTAAAGAATTCTGTAATAAATGATATGTAATTCTCCAGTCAATCTTTTCACTGAACACTTAGCTTTGCAATGTTAATTAACAGAGCATCTCACAGAGCTATACACACACATGCACACACACGAGATCCATGAGGGTTGTACCAGGAAAAAAATGTTGATCGATACTAGAACTTTCTAAAACAGTAGTGTTCGAATCCTGATTTGAATCTTGTGTTTAGGATTTTGAAAATCTATGTGTTAGTTTGTGGACATTCAAAAACGTTTCTTTGAGTATCTGTTTTTTCGGTTAAAGAGTGTTTAAACATGGGCTGACAGGCCTGATTTCAGAGGTGTTTATCTTCAGTTACACACAAGGTATAAATAAATATTTGTAGAGGGAGGGAGGGTGGGTAGGAGGAAGGGAGTTAGAAAAATAAGGAGCAGGCTAGTCCATTGGTCTATTTCTGAATTATCTTCAGATGACCACAGCAAGTAAAAAGACATTCCCATATTCCAGATCACTAGGCATCTTCCCAGTACATTAGCCACATATCAACTAATTAGTGACCCAAGAGGGGCACAATCTTGGATGCAGCCCATAACCCTTTCATTACACTTGTGTGCACAATTGGCCCTATTTTGACCCTCTTTTGACCTTCCCCTCCTCAGTACCACCAGCTCCTGCCCAAAAAGCAGCTCCCTGAGTCAAAGAACTGCCACCCCCTCTGCTATTCACAACCTCACCACACCCCACACTCTCCATCACCCAATGCCAATGTGAGGAGGCTTTGGGTCTTTTCACCATCACCCCACTCTCTAGGTATCTCACATTGCACCACAAATCCTCCATCAGGTACTTATGGGAAGTAATCCTGCTGGGACCAGGGAGGAAAGGCAGAATCATGGGATGACCCCATCCACGGGCTGAGATGAGGCGCAAAGAGGGTGATGACATTTGGTGCAGTGAAAGCAAACTTTACATTTAACCAGCATCTTTCCTTTGAGTACCTGATACACTGAACATGAACTCATTTGCTCAGCCAATATCCCCACAAGATAGGCAGCCAAGCAGGCATCATCCTCCTCATTTTCAAGATAGAATACCGAGGCATATAGAGGTTAGGTAACTCATCCAAGGTCATATAGCTAATCAGCATCCCCCCTATCCTTTCATGTCCTGCTCGAAGTTCATATACTTTTTCCATTATTCTCTTGATTCCTTTCATTTCGGCAATAATAAGATGTAACCAGGTGTCCAGTGGAAAGTCCAGTACATAAGCCACTTACCTCTACCCACTGAATAAATGCAGAAGCTGACACATAGGACATGAGAGTGGGGAGACTGCCTGTGCTGGGAGTAGAGTCCAAACTGACTCCCAGGGAAAGGGAGCGTCTTTCAAGTAGCCAGGGAGCATCACTGGCCCTGTTTCAGAGCTGGAAGTCATCTCAGACTTTATTCTGACACCGGATTCCCTTCTCCAAGCACACATGCCCCTGCGCCATATTTCTTTGAGTCTTCTGCTTAGTCAAAGGGTTCCAACAAAACCATCTAGTGGAATTGGGGAAATCTCTTTAGAGCCAATGGTGAGAAGGTGTTACAATGAACGACCATTCTTTGCATAATCTCTGTTTGGAACGAAAGCATCTCTAGATTAATAGCTAACGTTCTCATGGGTTCAAGATTAAACTGTGACCGCTGTTCGGTAGGATTAGGAAACTTCATATGAAAATCTCGAACCACAGAATTGCCTCAAAAGACAGGTTCTCCTTTTCCCCCACTAAGAGATAAATACATAGCCAGGTCCACAAAAGGAGAAAAAAGGAACACAAGAAAGAAATGTGGAGAATACAATTTTACACAACTAGAGTAGTTTAGGAAATAATCACCACAGTAGAGACTGCAGGGGTTTTGCACCAGAAAACCACAATTAGAGATGTCTGTCCTGGGCATAGATTTGGAGAGTGGTGGAACACACCCCACATTTTCCATGTCTGACTGAACTTCTCATTTAATTGCTCAGGGTCTTCCTCAAGAGACAATTCTCCAAGAATATCTCACCTTTCTGCATGGGCTGGACAAAGGGCACTGAGTAGTAAAAACATCCTTGGAAGCTAATGATAGTGTCTCTCTCCAAGTCAGAAGGCAGATTCATTTCCTGGCCAGTAAACAAAGACAGAGAACATCTCCCTCCTTAGAGCCATTCCAGGAAAGCAAGGTCCCCCTCCTCTCTCTGAGAAGACTGGCTTCCATTCCAGAGCAAAGAAAAGGGGAGGATGAGTAGGCACCAGCATCCCTAGATAATGTCAGAAAGTTTTCTAACTTGGGAGGGGGGGCCTTTCCTTGATATACCCCACTGTGGGGATTGGTACTCAGAGAACTATTGCAAGAGACTGTTTTTACCATAAGTAATTAATGTTTTTTTGTTTGTTTGCTTTTGTTTTTTAAAGATTTTGTTGGGGAATTGGGGAAGGGGACTAGCCAAGTTGTTGTCCTTCAATCTTAGTTGTGGAGGGCGCAGCTAGCTTGGCTCCATCTGGCTGCCCGGCGGCAGCCCGCGGCCACTTAGCTCAAGGTGCTGTGTTCAGTCTTAGTTGTGGATGGGCATAGCCCACCATCCCATACAGCAGTCGAGCCCAGCAACCAGCTGAGCCATCTTGCCACCTGTTGGCAGCTCAGGGGCAGCTCATCTTGGGCACAGCTCACTGGCTCATGTGGGAATCGAACTGGCAACGCTGTTGCTCAGAGCTTGCACTCTTAACCAACTGAGCCACTTGACCGGCCTAGTAATTAATGGTTTTTTTGTCTCCACCCCAGATCTTGTGTTTTCTGTCAGTATATATACTAACAGTAGTGTGTGTGTATACATATATACATATATACCCACATGTATATATATATATATATATATATATATATATATATATATATATATATATACATACCGATATGTGTGTATACAAGTGTGTATACAAGTGTATATGTCTACAAGGCCAGATAATTGAGTTCACAAACTCATCCTAGAAAAAGTGCTACATACTTCATTGCTGAATATCACTATGGTCACCTTCGAAATACTCCCCTTGGGAAGTTATTCACCAGTGCCAGTGCCTAGTCCACTCTTCAAAGCAATTTTGGAACTCTTTTTCTGGAATGGCCATCAGAGCTGTATTACTCTTGATATCCTGAATGTCATCAAAATGTCTTCCTTTCAATATTTTCTTTATCGTCAGGTAAAGAATGAAGTTATTAGGGGGCAGACCAGATGAGTAGAGAGGGTATTCCAATATAGTTATTTGTTTACTAACTAAAAACACCCTCACAGACAGTGCCATGTAGCTGGTGCATTGTCGTGATGCAAGAGCCATGAATTGTTGGTGGAAAAGTTTAGGTCGTCTAACTTTTTATGCACTTCCAAATAGTAAACTTGGTTAACTGTTTGTCCCGTTGGTACAAATTCATAATGAATAACCCTGTGATATCAAAAAAGGTTAGCAACTTCGTTGCAACTAGTTCGCGAATTTAATTGTCACACCTTCATATGTGTATATATACTATACATGGATATATACACATACATATATTTATCATACATGTGTACATTCACCATATCTATGGATATACACATATATATATTAATCACACACATATAATCACACAAATATATGTGTGTGCGTGTGTGTAAAACTGGCAGACTAACTTGTTAGCTTGCAAGTAGACTGCAGAAACTCATTCTGCAGTTTCTGATTTTAACCATCTTAATTCCCAGTTCAATGTTCTTTCCATTCACTATGATGTGTTGCCTTAGACCCTTTCTGTACCCATTAGTGCCACGTGCTCCTCCCCAGAAAGCAGCTCCCTGAGTCAAAGAATCCCCAACTCCCTTCTACTATTCACAACCTCACCCCACCCCACACCCTCTGCCACCCAATATCAATGTGAGGGGGCTTTGAGTCTCTCCACCATCATGCTCACTCTCTAGATGTCTCATACTGCACCACAAATCCTTCATCACACACTTACAGGAAGTAATCCTGCTGGGGCCAAGGAGGAAAGACAGAATCCTGGGATGACCCCATCAGAAAGAGCAGAGGCCCTTCCTTGGGCTGAGATGAGGCGCAGAGTAAGAGTGTGATGACATTTAGTGCCAAAGAAGGGAAAACATGAATAAAAATGAGAGAGATGGTAAGAAAGTAAGAGAAAGTCAGTCAGAGAAGGAATGCGATCGAAATGGAGTATGCGCAGAGAAGGCAAATGAAGATAGAAGAGTGGGGTAGAGATAGAAAATTAGTCAGTAGGATAGGTTTTAAAAGTGTGAGGTCAAAAATAGTGTTGTAAAACATCCCTTCCAAAATACTTGAGTCTTTAAGCAGAAAACTCCTCACATAAATTTTCATGAAGTCCCCACTTAACATATGAGAAAATCGAGGCACGGAGAGCTGAGCAAACCTATCAATATGCCTTATTCAACTGCACTGACACATCTCAGGGAAGCAAGCTCAAGCAGCTTTTGGTGCCTTCCTTTTTGAGGTTTATTTTCTCTCCCAATTCGTACAGAGATGCTGTCACCGGGAGCCTCTGAGTTGAGGTCTCCTATGGGAAGCGGGGGAGTTGTCATATGCAGAAGGACAACAGTGCCGTTTGCCCTGAGGTGTTTACAAAGGGACAGACCATGCCGGACACGTCCACAGCGCTGCTGACAGGCCTGTGAGCAGAGGCCCCGCTGAACACCATGTCTGGATGGTCAGCCAAGACATTTGATACCATCAGGAAATTGTACTTGCAAATTCATTCAAATTGACTAAGGGAAGACCAAGGCTTTTCTGAACTAAAACCACAAAACTGTAAGACTGGAGAAAAGGAATAACATTCAGAGAGTGAAGCCTGGAACTTAGAGTGATGGCGTGAGGGGTCAGACAGGCCCCTGAGGAGCTAGTGCTGCTCCATGAGTTGGGTTTCAGGCAAAAGGAGGGAGAATCATTCCCGCCCCTAAGGATTGGGGGTGGCTGGCTGCAGGGCTGTCCACAAATCAATGAACTCCCAATGGCCTTCTCTGTGGAATGGGGACAGTGGTACTAGTGGACTTCGTGGAGCTATTGCTTTGAAAAGAATAAAAATGTTCTGAAGGCACTTGGTAAATATGAAGTGCTGTACAAATGGTAATAATGTCAAATTTTATTTAGCATCTTCATTAAGGACTCATAGTGGAACAGGCACGCTGTTAATGAAATCTGCAGAGAGTACTAAATTGGGCACTGCTGGCAACAGCGTGGTTGGACAGGCAAATGCCCAAGGGATACCATGCACTGTGAACAAGCCTCCAGGATGGCGGGTCTGGTCCGTCCCTCAACTATCCATCTGCGCTGCTGAAGGGTCTTCCTTAAGGGCTGGCTGGGGGAAAACATACTGTGCCTTCTTCTCACCACACCCATGTTTAGCCAGTTGAAGTTGCATTACAATGAACAAACAATGCAAAAGGAGGGATGTCAAAGATGGCCCAGTGTCCATCCAAGGTGTGGAAGTGTGGAGTTTTGGGACTGCCTCGCTGCTCTCTTAGTGATGGCTGGTCACAGTAGGGAAGCTGGTCACAACTTCTCTCCGGGAAGTGGGTGATGCTCCTCTCAAGAGTTTGACCTACAGGCTGTGGGTTCCAAGCCTTCATCCCCATTCTGGGCTTCTGTCTTTAAAGAGGAAAAGGGCAGGATTCCAAGCCCACACCTGGACCTATGTGAGCACCAAGGCTATCATATCAAAACATCAGCCTTGAGAGCCCATGGCTATGCCCCCAAGGTAACCCCAATAAGTCTCTGGCAGAACCCAAACTCCTTACCATGGCCCAGTCCTTACTTCCATTTGGAGCCTTCCCTCTCAGCACCCACAGATGACACCCCATCCATGCTGAGCCATGTGCAACTCCTTGCCCACATGTACACACTATTTCCTCTGCCAGAAACACTCTTCTTTTCCCTCCCTGCCTGATGAAATCAACTTAACTTTTGCATCTCATCTCTCCCACAACTGCACTAAATTCTAAGTTCTGTGCACCCACTGGGCCTTATACTTTTCTCATCATAGATTTTGCTCAAACAATATTGATTGCTTGCCTACTCTGAGCAAGGCACTGCGGAAAGAATATGGCACTAAACAAAATACGCAATTCCTACCTTATAAGAGAGAGTGGTTCACAAACCCAGCTACACGTTAGAATCACCTGGAAAGTTTTTTAAAGGTATCATCATCATTCCAACTTTATTGGTCTGGAGGGGGGCCCTGAGAGTGAGTATATTTTAAAACATTCATTATCAACAATGGCATTCTTTGGAATTTCTTAGGAAGATGTATAACACATGATTAATATAATATATTGCCCTGTTGGGGATATTGGAAATTTAATTGAATATTCATGAATAAAGAAAAAAAAAACCCTACCAGCACCAGAAAGAATAAATATCTAAGGGTAGAAATGTAGGCATTTTGTCAGTGGAGGTCCAGAGAAACAAGTGTAGGTCAAAAGAAGATTGTTCGGTGAAACCCTCCACATCTAACCAATCCTCTTCATCTGAAACACATGGGGCCTTATTGGACTTGGCCCACTGAAGGTTTATTCTAGGGCACTCTAGGAAAGAGAAAAACTCTAGAAACTGTAACTTCTACTCTACATTCTATCCTGACACCATCAATGCTTAGTTACCATATTGTGTGAAGCAGTCTTTTTTTTTTCCCTAATGGAAACCCAGGGCTTGACCTATACTCACCACACAAGTTGACTCTTCGCTTAGGGTTGCACTAGCAGCAAAACCTCTGTGGACCCAGCCCAGTGGCAGCTGATACTGGACATGGTCCTACCCTAGGCACTGACCCCAGCACCACTTTTTAGTAAGTTCAATAATGGCTGCCGTAAGCCACAACTACCAAGCTAGAGTGGGCATATAAAATTGACTCCAGTTTGTGAGGAAACTATTTTTCAACATACTTCCAGGGATTAAAGTTTAATTAAACAGGCTCTCAACTCTTCAATTGTTCTTACCAAGGTTTTCAGCCATTCTGAAATACTGTTACTTATGATTGACAGCTGTCATGGGAGTTAATAATGTGGGGGATATAAAAGATTCTGCACATTTCCCTCATAGCAAGGAAAAAGTATTAGACCAAGAGTCATAAAGACATGGGTTTTTGACCTGGATCTGTCACCAGCTGGGTGTCATCAGGAAAATAACTTTCCCTCTTCTCATCCTCAGTGTTCTCAGATATAAAATGGGGATACTGATAGCCAGGCATTCTCCTAAACACTTTATGCACTGAATTACTTAATGCCCCAAACAGCCCTGTGAAGCAGTAGTATTATACTCTGCTTTAAATATAATGATACTGAAGCACAGAGAATTATTTTGCCTGAGTTCACACCACTAGGGACTAGGGAGCTGAAACTTGAACCAGGTAATCGGCTTCAGCTTTTTTTCTCTTAAACACTGTGCTGTAATAATGGTATAATAATAACAGTACCTATATCACCAGAAGTCACGAAGATAAAATGAGAAAATGCTCATATGAACTTGGCAAAATAGTTTTAACAAATGTTGGCTGTGTTATTATATCATGGAGTAGGACTTCAGTAATTTTGGGGGTAGGTAGGTGGCTGAATGCCTTCCCTGGAGTTGTTTAGAAGTCTTTTCCTGGGGATGTGATCCACTGTTTGCTAGAGTCCACTGTTTCCCAGGATTTATGGAGAAATGTGAAAAAGGAGAAAACCACATGAGTTTTGAGAAACATGTTTAGTTGAGCTAATGCACAGCTCCATTCTGATGCCTGCCAGACAGGGCTGGCTGGTCTATGACTAGACAGAGAGAGTGGTGAGAATTTCTCATCTAAAAGCAGCTCCCCTAGCTAGATGCTACCCTGCATAAAATGCTGCCATCTTTGTTTAAGGATTGCCCTCTACTTGCCCAGGCAGGACTCTTAAAATACGAATGCCCACCAGGAGAAGACAGTCACTAAGTCCCATCTGCTGTATCGTAAGTTAATTTATTCCAGTCTTTCTTGAGAGAATCACATGTGTGAGCTATGGATACCTATAAGGGGAGAGGGCATGGAAAGAAGGGGTAAAACATCCCAAACTCTGCATGTTTTATAACTTGAGTTGTCCTGGTTCCAAGCCATTGATTTTGCTTCTTATTTCAATCTGTCATGGAAGGCAATACAGGGTGCAGAATGGGACTAATTTTATAGAGCACAGATCAAATGTCAGGCACTTTGGAGTATTATTTCTGCAGTATTACTCCCTTTAATCCTCACAACAATATTGAAATGTACACACTCTCAACTCCCACACCCACCTCTGGATTTTTTTTTTTAATGGATAAAGAAAGGTCAGAGGTATAAGCAATTTGCTAAGGTCCCATACACTGTAATCAGTACACCTGGGACTAGAATGCAGATATGTCCAATTCTAAAGCTTGTTCCTTGTGCCACCCACATTGCATGTACAAGTCACTGGACCTCACACAGCCCCAGGACTCTTGGGTGACATGATGGGAGACATAACCAAAGAGAGGTCATATGAACCAGTGGATGAAAGAGCCCAGAAGAGCCCAGCCCCAGTCCGTTTCCCGCTGCCGTCACCGCTCATTCAGAAGCAAAGCTGCAGAGGCAACAGAAGGGGCAGCTGGTGAGGAAAAGCCCAAAGACAGTGCATACCTGTTCGTGTATATTCACACACACCCCTTCCCCCCCACATCAAGCACGGTCTTCTAAAGCATGGACTTCGCTACCAGCCAGGCCCCTGTGTGGCTGAAAGGAAAGTTATTTACAGCAAGGTCTGGCCTCTCACCCCACTGTGTAATTCAAGGCAATTGCACTTCCAAATAGATCTTTTTGGAGAAAATCAACAGTGGCTGTGCTTTCAATCTACTGGAAAATGAAGTCCTGTGAATGTGTTACATAAGTCCACAGCAGGCGGAAAGAGGAATGCAGGAGTCCACAGCTTTGCCAAGAGGGGCTGGGCTCTGGTCCCCTCACACCTCCAGGGGCCCCTCCCCACCTGCCCCAGGCTATGCTGTCTTGCACTATGGCTTTATGGAGTTGACCAGGGCTACCAGAAGGGAGCAAGGTGTGAGCAACGTCTGCCAGAACCATCAGCCCGGGCTTCAGGGGAGAAGCGGGCACCGGAGAGGCCCAGGGCACCCTGTTAGAGGAGAAGGTCTGAGAATAGTTTCTGTCTTACCGAGCCTCAGTTTAATCTAATGCAATATGGTAACAGCCACCACACGAGGCCACAAAAACATGCAATGCCTGTGCGAAAACCCTTTCTTTCTTTCTATTTTTTCATGTGTATTTTCCATTATAAAGTAATAAAGTCTCACTGAAGAAAATTTTGAAAATACAGAAGCACAGAAAGATGAAAGTAAATTACCCACAATCCCATCACTCAAACATATTGTTAACATTTTGATGGATGTCTTTCCAGTCTTTGTTTTTTATCCATTTTTAGCTTTAAAAATTTACTCCTGATGGGCTCCCCAGAATGGCCCAGGCATTCACCTCTGAGACCTTCTGTCCAGATGTTGATTGATGCACACCCAAGAGTTTTAAGAGGCTGGATGGTAAATTTATTGGCTGGATAGATAGCCAATGGTTTTTTAGATTATGGAAAAATTTCTTTAGTAGGATACAAAGTGCACTAAACTGAGAACCAATCAGGAGATGTTTGTTCTAGCCCTGTTTCTACCATTACTGAGTGTAGCGAGTTGGATATGTCATATATCATTTTTTACTTGAATCACCCAAAGTAAAAAGCAAAATGGTAGAATACATTAGGAGCCTGATGAATGGGTTCTTGCACTTCCTATATTTTCTGAGAAAACCACTTACTCTCCCTGTATATGAGTATTTTCATTTGTACAATGGGGATATTAATTCCTGTGATCCAACCCTTCTCATAGCTGTTGTGAAGGTCCAATTAAATGGTACATGCAAAATGGCTTTGAGAACTGTAAAGAACTACAAAAAATGAATGCTATCGTTACCATTTTTAAAAATAGAGACAAATACCTGTACCACTTATCTGGTGAAAATACAAGGAGATAATAAATATGATAGTTCTACAAAAAGAATAAAACATCACATAGGAGAGAGATGAGGTGATCCAGGGAAGAAACCAATAAAGGGGTGTTGTTCCTGCTGCTCAGACAAGAAATCCAGAATAATGGAGGGGCTGCATAGGGAACAAGGAAAAAAAGAAAGTTATTTTTCCTCCCTTCACCCCTTTGTCCTAAAAGGCACTGATTGTTCACCCTCTAAGAATCCAGATGGGAGAGATAAACACAGACGGCGTGATTTGAGTTTGGTTCTGAACCTTAGTGGGAGTTGGGATGCCGCCGAGGCACCTGGAATCCATCTCGGCCACAACCTTTCCAAGGGTGAAAGTCCCATGAGCAGCACTACCCAGCATCTTTTACATGGTGAAGAAGCAGAGTGGATGCAGATAGAGGAGGGGATAAGAAGGAGGCCCACTGAACCACATTAAAAGCAGAGGAGAGCTACCCACCAGAATGCCACATCAATTTGGGGGATCCCCAGGAGCAAAGCTGCCAGACCATGGAATTAGTGACAGTGCGCCATCTTCTGGTGGGCCTATATATTGCACAATTTATTGTGTCTGAATTCCGCCTCTTGTCTGTTTAGAGCTTAGAAGGTATCTTTCCAACTTAATATGCTGGTTCCACAGCATCTCCAAGACCAAGAACAGTCAGGGAAAAAACTGTTACAATTATGAAACGTGTCGTTAGCAGCTCCCACTTTCTTATGCAAATTGTTATCTCCACCTTTTCCGTTCCGCCCCCCATTTAGTCACCAAGACCAATGTTCTTAATTCATATATATGTACTCATATGCTTTAATATGAGTACAATTATTGAACTTTAAAGAAGAGTTAAGGAAATGGGCATTAATAACATCCATCCTACACATTCACTGAAACGGGTATTGGACATCTACTATGTACAGGATATAATCCCATCATCTAGGATCTCATAACGTATTGAGGAAACTAAAAATGTGCTGAAATAACTACACTACCACAGCGCAAAGGGTCAATCAGATGAAGAGTGATAACAACAGATTCTCTAGGATTCCAGAAAGGGGAAAAAAAATCACTTATGGTCGGGGTGGTCAGAGAAGGTGGCATTTGACCTTATATTTGAAGATTTTAACAGGAGGAGATGGATGAGAATAGGTACCTGGTGAAAGACACAGAACACACAAAACACACAACAGGGAAAAGGCAAGATCTGCTCATGAAATACTTCTACCAGAGCATGTCAGAGAACAATGACAACCAACGTTTATGTAATTTTATAAAGCCCCTTTTTTAAAATTTTATTTTCTCAAACATCCCATAAAGTAGGTATTATTATTATTATTGATCCCATTTTACAAATTGAGAAACTGAGTCTAGAAGAGGTTAAATTACTTGCTTTGTGAAGATTCTATAGCTAGTGAAAGAAGAACTTAAACCCAAGGATTCTGTCTTCAAATTCCAGGCCATAGCAAATATGATTCACTAAAAAGGGAGATTGCAACCATTCTGTGAAGGGCAAGGAATAACAAGCTAAAATATCAGGCTAGTGGTGAGATTTCAGGCCCTGTGACAGTAGAATAGAGCTCCCCTTTGGGGTCTGTGGAGGTGACCAGACGCAATCTTCTATGTCTTCTCTCCTTCTAGACAGGGGCTGACTCCTCACTGGTCATTATCTTTCTTCTTAAAGATACACCCCAGGCTCTACAATCAGACAGGAGCTTGCAAGCAACACAGAAAAGCTATTTCTTTTTCCCCCCAGTGCATTTATCTGTTTGTTTGATTTCCTGCTCACCACATTATATGTTATTAGGCCTTAGGGTGCCTCAGTGAATTAAAATGATATAGTCAAAATGTATGATTAAAAGACTGAGCAGCAATAATAACAGTATAATCATATTGTGCATTCATACTCCACTTTAGCATCTGTTATCTCATTTACTCACACAAAATCAGCAGCACTCTGAAACAGGAATGATAAGAATGTAGTAATCCAATTTTACTGATGGGAACATTGAAACAGAGAGGTGAGGTGGTTTGTCTGGGGCCACACAGAAAGTTATTGCAACTTAAACCGGATCTGTTAACTCCCAAGCCAGCCATCTTTTCACAGTAGTCCAGTCTCTCGGCTCAGGCAGGCTATGGAAATGAGAGGGACCATGTGGCACCATTTGCTTCCACCTCCCAAGAGCTCTGGGTTCAGCACCATGGACAGAGGCGCCCAGGCCCAACGCCATTCTTTAATGGCATACAATCCTAGTTTCCAAACTAGTTTGCAGACTAAATTCTGGAATGTTGAACCATGTCATGTGCCATAGGAACACTACACAGGTGCCTAGAGGTGATGGCAATAATAATCACTTAGAAACAAGTCAGAGGCTGGCACACACATCTTCACCAGCCTGACCTAGGCTGAGGCAAATGCAACTTTTAGGTATAGCAGCTACTCATTCTTCACTAGAGAATGTCTGGAATTGATGAATGATCAGCAATACTTATCCTGGTATCCAAGTGTTGGACTGTCTCCAATTAACCAACCTTCCCCGTCCCCCTACCCCACCCTCCATTTTACATCCCAGGATATTGAAAAACCCCAAGCTATCAAATGTGAAAATAACAGCAACATCAACTAATGTCAATGGAAGTCTTGCTTTCTGTCAGGGCCTGGGCTAGGCACCTGAATGCTATGTCATTATTTGATCCTTTTAGTGGCAAGTGTGAAATATATCTAAGGTAGAGACACTGTGAGCAAAGCACTTGGGAAACTAATGATGCTATATTGAAAAGAATACTGAGTCTGGAGTTACACATCCAGCTTCAAGTCCTACATCTGCCTCTCACTAGCTGTGTGATCATGGACATTTATTAAACTGCTCTGAGCCCCAGTCTCTGCATATGTAAATTGGAGAATCACAGTTTCTTCATAGGGCTGTTGAGGAGACTACAAATAATGCACAAAAAGCCCAGAGCACAATGTTAAGCACATAGTAGGTGTTCAGTGGACACTCCCCTCCCCCAATCCTGCACATGAATCTTTGGTCTTCAGCCTCTTTTCCCAGGCCCCCACTCCAACTCATTGACTTAATAGCAAGATAAAAATGAAATTTGGGGAATGGGGAGGAGAAAGCTAAGTGATATCTAGACAAATCTGAAGAGAATAGGACTTATACTGACTTTAAAAATGATAATGCCTCTACTGACAGTCCCAGAAGGATACAGGAGGGCGAAAGATGGTGCACATGATGGGTGTCTGACAGTTCTAGGAAAAGTCAGGTGTATATACTGTCAAGCTTACTACACCTGGCCACATGCCAGCAATGGGAATGGGAAAGCTGTGAGCCAACAAACATCATTCCTGGCCTGGTCTCCAACTCACACCATTTGCAGAGCAGTTTCACCACCCAAACAGGCCAGGGGCCAAAGGTGAGCAGACTTCTAACCTGAACCACAGGCACAACTTCCAGTGTTCACCTACACCTGCAAACATCAACTCACCTTCACCTACCCTTCCTAATATGAGCTTTAGAATCTGTTGTCCCATTGAGGAGAAGAGACCCAAAAAACAAAAGTGATGCATAAGTAACATCTCTAGAGAAACTAGAACCTAAAGGAGCTTGGTTGGTGCATTCATTCTTTCCATCACCACTCATTGATCATGAGAAATAGCCGGTCTCCTCCAACAAGGAGCTCACAGCCTGGTGAGGGACATGGCATGCAATGACACTAGAGTCTGTTGAATGCTTTAGTAAAGATGTGCCCAAGGCACTGTGCATGGTGATGCAGGGGGCCTAATGCCAACCACACTGCTCACCCCCATCAAGGACGATTTCTTCGCACTCTGCACATGTGCAGATAACCACTGCAGCTCCTTCGGAACCCAGCTGAATTTCTGCTTGTTCACTCTGATCAGAATCTCTGCCTCCCTTCACTTTCCAGGTCCTCTGGCTGCGCTAAGACTCAAAAAGCAACATGTGTTTATATTTGAAAGGACCCTAGATATTATCGTGCCTGATTTTTTATTGAACAAACTGAGTCCTAGAGAGATAACGACTTCTCCTAGGTTGTGAAGCTGGTGGATGTAGAATAGGACACAGGTCTCCCAACAGCCACGCAGGAAAATGTTATGTTACAAATGCTGTCCAAGCTTCAATGTGGTTCTTCAGCCTCTTCAGTGAGTTCACAATTCTGTCTCCTTTGTAAACCCATTTCCCTACAAGTCCTTTCACTGCTCTGCAAAGCCGAACAAGATGGCCAGAGCATTTAGTTAATTGATTAATAAAACACAGCTCTGGCGTTTAATTCAAGGAGAACTGATATCCTTTTTCTATGTGGACTCCAGCTACACTCACTCAAATAGCACCCTGCATTATAGTACATATCTTGGGTAGCTTCTCAAACACTCCTCAAAATCATAACAGGCATCAGGCCCCAAAACAGCAGGACAGAGGGGAAGGGAAGCCTCTCGGGTCCAACATTACATCATCGGTCAGGTTCTATGCAACCTCCTCTGCCGCTAAGAGCTGAATGGCTGGGAGAAACCCGCTCCCTGGAACCGTGTATTGTGCTCTTTGGCAACTGAGGATGATAATGATGTTCCTCTTCATTGATCCTCACACATAGTCCTTTCTGAGCCGTACTTCCCAGTGCTCCCAGGGAAGCAGCATGACAGAGCCTGAAGGCACTGGCACAGGAGTCAGGCAGCCCAGTTCAGAATGTGGTCTCTCTGCTTTGTGACCTTCAGCAACCAGAATTCTCTAAGTTTGCATTTCCTCACCTGTAAAATGGGTATATGATCGTTACCAATCTCACCAGGTTATTGTGAGAATCAAATATCTGGGTAAAGGGCTTATATTAGGGGGCCCAATAAACATTAATTTACTTCCCCTTCCATTAAAGGGGGAAAGGAGTATCCCTATTTCTATTTAAGCCCTAACTATGATTTGATTGGAATCTGAACATTTCATTTTCTCTCTTCAAGTCCCTAGCATCCTCTTAACAAAGAGGACATCTCCCTACTTTCTAGAGAATAATGTGACAGAATTACTCAGTGTTCCCTGGATACAAGTGTGGTTTATAATAAAAGCCATTCTAACAGTAGAATTATTAATCATGAGTGGGTAAGAAGAAAATAAATGATGACTAAGTATCTACTATGTACCAGGCAATTTAAACACATCGTTTCACATTACCCTTATAATAACACCCCTGGCGGGAGGGTATTTGTTATGATCCCATTTTACAGATGTGGTGTGGCAAGGCTAAGGAACTCAAACCAGTGTAGATATTAAGTAGCAGATTTGCAATGTGAACCTACCTCTGTCAGACTCCAAAGCCTACTGTCTTTCCATGTATGTAACACTCTCACTGTCCTTGAAGGGAGATGCCCCATTTGGGGAACAGAACCATCACTGAAACTCTTAAGGAGAGAGTGTACAAACAGAAACCATGCTAAATATAATATGTTGACCTTCCCTGGGATGTTTTTGCTAGAGAATGATCTTCCTTTCATTGGGATTTTAGATGATTGGGTGATGGATTTATGCCAGTGACCACCAGAGGGGGATAACAGCTGGCAGAGTGCAAAGTGCATGTGCATGCATGTGTGCAAACATGAGAGGGAGAGAGAGAGAGAGAGAGAGAGAGAGAGAGATTGGTTCCCTAGTAGCCTACCGAAACAATAACAGAGGATGAGCACACACAGAGATCCCTTTAAAACAAAGACCCTTGAATAAACTGGGCCTCCTCTCAGCTTCTTCACACTATTGCCAAAGCCGCTGAGTCTATGCACCCCTTAGAGGTGGAAAGGAAGAGCAGACATCACTCACTACCTCAGGCAACGGATATTCCTGTCTTGGAAAGAATAAAAAATAGATTTGACCTGTGGGTCTTATACTCAAAGACCATCATGTAGACAGTTCTAAAAAAATGGGTTTAGAACCAGATGACGGGGCTTTTGAAGTCTTGGCTATACCACACCAGTTACATGGCATATCCAAGTCCCTTTCCACCTCCAACTGTCCATTTCCTCACAAGTAAAGGGGATCGTGGGGTTATTGGAAAGACAGAATGAAATGAGGTGAGGCAAAGCAGTCTGTAAACTGCAGAGGTTATACAAATGCCAGCTGCTCTTACGGGTATTATAATGATGATTGTTTATTTAGTATGAATTCTTCAATGACAGCGAGGCCCTGTTCTGAACCACACATGACTCCATAACAGGGCAGAAGGAGCCAAGGTGGTAACAAGCAATGGTCTGGAAGGCAAGGTCCAGATTCCTCAAACTGATGGTTTTGTGTTCTTCCTGCCTCCCATCTTCCCTTTCAGCAGAGGCCCGCCAGCCTCTTAGTCTCCTAGGGCGGCTGTGACAAATTACACCAAACTGGATGGCTTGAAACAACAGAAATTTCTTCTCTCACAGTCCTAGAGGCCAGACATCTGAAATCAAGGTGTTGGTGGGGCCACATCCTCTGGGGGCTCTTGGTGAGTATCCTTCCTGCCTTTTCCCGCTTCCAGTGGTTGTGAGAACCCCTTGGATTCCTGGACTTGTGACCACATCCCTGCAATCTCTGCCCCTAAATTCACATCACCTCTCTTATGCGGGTCAAATCTTCCCTGTGTTGCTTTTAAGGACACGTATCAATGGACTTGGAACCCACCTGAATAATCCAGGGTGACCGATTTATCTTAAGATCTTTAGCTTAGTTACATCTGCAATGACCATTTTTCCCAATTCAGCAACCTTCATAGGTTCAAGAAATTAGGACATGCCATATCTTTTGAGAGTAAGGGGGTACCTTTCAACCCACAACAAAGCCAAAGCAGAACACACTCAAAAAGCCACAACACCATGAGAATTGTGTGATGGTGTACTGTCGGAGCCCCAGAATGCAATGCTAACCCTGACCCACAGAAGGGAGAGGTATGAGATGTGAGTAATCTGAAGCGCAGAACGCAAGCTTAATTCTGCCTGGGCAGGGACAATAGGAAGTCTTGCTGGGGAGGGGTGACATTTCAACTGAACTTTGAAGGATGGGTTTTGATGAGGAGTGATAAGACAACAGAAAAGTCTGGTGGAGGAAATAGCAAGAGCAAAGATGCAGAGGTTGAAAACGGGTATTTGGGGGAAGAAAACAGGAAGGAGAAAGAAGGATGAGGTAAAGGAGACATCCAGGTGGGAGGCTGGAGGTGGTAGGGTCTTGCCCAGGGTCCCAGGGCGAGGCAGAGAGAAAGCTAGAAATCGACCCCAGAAAAGGGCCAATCCCCCTACACTGTCCCCCTCCGACAGGCTCTGCTCTTTCATCAAGGGCCCACACACTCTTGCTCCCTGCTCCAGGGGTCTAACAGAACAGCTATCTGCCTGTCCAAACTAGGCCTAAAACATAAGCCTTGCCCTGGGTAATTCTGCCCCTGACTGGGATGCAAACAGTCCCCCAAAGAGGCACAGCCTCAAGGATGGGAGCAGGATGACTGAAGATAGACAGACAGATAGACAGACAGACTGCCAATGATGCCAAGCCACAGCAGCAAATACAGAAGCCCCAGCCCATTTCCTGTGCCTCGGGACACAGACAGTTGGACCCCGTTAATTGAAATATAAGCTTCAGGCAAAAGGATTTATCCAAACACCAAGAAAATAGCGGGAAGAACGCTAACAGCATGCAAATAGATGAGATGGGCCCCCTTTAAGACAATCATTCCTATTGGGCAGAGCAGGTGCAGACAGCACTCACTCAGCAAGCCCCCCGCCCCCCACTGAACCCCTTCCTCACCTCCTCCTGGCTCTCCCCTTCATCCCAAGGCACCTGGACAGGCCTGATTTGCTCTAACAAAAGCTGCCTCAGCCCCAAGCTGATTTCACCTCTTTAACCCTAGAAGTAGGAAAACAGCGAATGCTGACTCTGGCCATCCCAAGGGAGGCTCCGAGAGCTTTATCTCATGAGCAGCACGACCTCTAGGAACCTTTCTGCACAAGTGAGATAAACTCCCAGGCCCATGAGGAAACCTCCTTATCTCCCAACAAAGCATCTGTGCAAATGACTTCTTTTTTTTGCTTGCTTCTCAGGGAAGGGAGTACAGTACTTTTAAAAACTAATAGCTTCAGTAACAGTAATAATAATCCTCCCCTGCAGATGCCTACATTCTGGCCAGTGCCTCAGGGAAGGGGGGATGGGGACTGGCAGAGTGGTGTTGGGACTCTGGGTGACTCATGTGCCCAGGGTGGGCAGCTTCCCCGAGGGTCCTGAGAAGCCATGTCTGGTGTGAGAGACACAGCCGCCACCTCTCTTCACACAGAATAAACAAAGGATTAACTGTCTCATTAGCAACTGTACCGGAAGACACACAACTCATGTCCTGGCGGGTGGTGCAGCCAAGGGATTTATATTAGTTAACAATAAAAGCAAAACAAACGTGCTCTTCCACCCCCTGCCTGCCTGCTCGGGCTGCTCATGCTAAAGCAGGGGCACCTGACCAGGACACGGTGCCAGCCGAGAGGAGTGAGCGGGAACTGAACTACTAACTCCCTGGCATTTCAGGATTGGGGATAGCATGGGAACAGGGGTGGGGGCTGTGGGAACGGAGATAGAGCGAGGGAAGGAGATTGCTCAGGAATGCAACAGAATTTACTCAGGAACTATGTACGGGCATGCTCTTCCTGAGAAAGAGAGAACTCGAAATCAAGAGGCCAGCTCTAGCCATAGTTCTGACCCTGCCTAGATGTGCGACAAGTTGGGCAAATTCTACCTTGATTTCCACACCTGTAAAATGGGAAGAAGGGTGTTTTTTTTAAGTACTATGATAATGCAGGTCATTATCACTGCCTTTTTACCACGCTGTACAGTGTTTAAGGGATCAGACTCTGAACTCAGACTTCCTGGGGTCAAATGTCAGGTAACCAGCTATGTGACTAAAGACAACCTCTCTTTCTGGATTATGAAATGGGTATGCCAATTACATTTACCTCTTAGGATTTGAAAGGTTAACTCCAGATGAACACTAAACAATGCCAGGCACAAAAGAGCAGACATTTAGATGGTACAGATGTTACCATGTGTGTATTCTTTTTCCTCACCAACGCCCTCATTTTGAACAAAAAACACCAATTAATACTTCCAAATATTCTAGTTATGAATTCTTGCTCCTGTCTCTAAGCTATTCTCTATTTTTCCTCCTATCTAAAGAAAGAAGTACCCTAATTTTTTCCAAGATCTGATCCCATCTTCCCTCCTCTGGGGTTTTAATCCAAAAATCATCTCTTTTTTTTTTTTTTTAAGATTTTATTGGTGAATTGGGGAGGAGAACAGTATTGGGGAATCAGAGAAAGGGAACATTGTGTTTTTCCAGGACCCATCAGCTCCAATTCAAGTTGGTGCCCGTCAATCTTAGTTGTGGAGGGTGCAAGCTCAGCTCCAAGTCTAGTCACCACTTTCAATCTAGTTGTGGGGGGCGGGGAATGGGGGCTGTAGCCCACCATCCCATATGGGAGTCGAACCAGCAATCTTGTTGTTAACCGCACTCGCTCTCACCAGCTCAGCAGCAGCTCAGCTCAGGCGCAGCTCACTGGCCCATGTGGGAATCGAACCGTCAACCCTGTTGCTCAGAGCTCACATTCTAATCAACTGAGCCACTCAGCTGGCCCTCATCTCTTCTTTATGCTGTCTTCAGTTCCTTCTGTTCCACTGGCTCCAGGTTCCTACTTCCTACAAACCTGCTAGAGCCTCACACATTTTACATACAACCCTCTGTCAATCATGTCTCCCCACCCAAGTCAGCATCCTCCCTCTTCCTTTTCCCTCTGAAGAGAGTAATCCCTGTTCCTGGCATATATCTTACAACTTCCATCCACTCTCCTGACTTCCATCCCCCATCACTCCGCTGGCAGCAAAAGGCACCAAGCACGTCCAGCTTGTCAAGTCTGTCCCAGGAGCCGTCTCCAGGCTTCAGCTTGAGTTCTCGGTGGCCTGCGGCATTGCTGAAAAACCCTTTCTCTTGTCCTCCCCGGTCCTGCTCTGCCCTTCTTCTCTTCCCTCTTCTCTGTCTACTTTCCCTCTGCCTCTTTCACCAGTTCCTCTTCCTGGCCCTCCAACATTGTTCCCCAGGGGACGGGCCCTGGTGCCCTTCTCCTCTGGCATATGCTACATGCACCACATGCCTGCAGGCATTCAGGAGGGCCACACCCAGAGGGATGCTAAGGCTAAGGGCTTGGGGCAGCTTTGTTTGGCTGACAGTGTTTTCAAAAGCTGTGTGACTGGGTAGGTGTTGGACTGGCTGTAATAAAAGCAGTTTAACACCTGCAGTCTTATATCAGGCCGCTTCAGACATTTATGTCAGCTCCCCACCTTGGTAGATATTTCAGTGGGTGAGCCTTGTGACCAGGCCAGTCTCACCCACTGCATGGAGCAAGCACCATCCCTAGTGCTTAAATGCACAGACTCCTGCCATTATCATAACAAACATGAAATAGATGCTATTATTTACTCCATTTCCCAAATGTGGAAACTGAGGCACAGAGAGGTGAAGTCACTTGCCCAAACTTTACCCCTTTTGAACTCAAAAACAAATTTCCAGCTGTTTAATGGGCATCTCCCCCTGGATGTCCTCAAGTGTGCCCGAATTTTCTTTCCCCAATACCTGTCCATCTTGGTTAACAATATCACTACCCACCCTGGTGTTCTGAACACAAACCTCAGGATCCTTCTTGACCCCTCCCAATTAATTCTCTTGCCCCTCGATTTCTAGTGAGCTACTGTGTCCTGTCAATTTTACCTGCAAAATATCCAAAGGACCGTTTCCCTCCCTCTCTCCCTGTCCATCTTGTCACTGTCCTAGTGTGTCCCATTGCCTCCCAGGCACCCAGGTCTCTTTCTCATCAACTCTATCTCTATCACTTGCCACCAGAAAGCTCTTTCTCAATATAGATCTGTTTGCAAAATTGTTCCCCATACTTCTTACACCTCAAAACCCATCCTTTCCTTCACTTCCCTCCCTAGTAAAAATTTCCAGTTGTTTCTCATTGGTTAACATGTACATAAAAATTACCTGAGGAACGTCTTAAAATGCAGATTCCCAGGTCAACCCTGAACCATCTAAAGCAATCATTTTCAGTGAATGTAGGAGACTGTATTTTTAAGAAGCACCCTGGAGGGTTTTAATACCAATTCTCCACAAATCACACTTTTAGAAACTCTGAACAGAAATGACAGAGTTGTTAAAAGTCTGGACTTTGAAATCATTCTACCTGAGGGTTGAATTTCAACTCTTCTGCTGTGCCTTTCAGCATATTTTACTCTTTATGCCTTGGTTTACTCATTTAATGTCTTCTTCGCCCATGTATTGAATGCTTATTGTATGTCAAGTGCCATGCTATGTACTTCAAATTCACAGACTCTTGAAATCATCATAACAAACATATGATATAGATGTTATTATTCACTCCACTTCCCAAACGAGGAAAGTGAGGCACAGAGAGGAGAAGTCATTTGTCTGAGGTCACAGGGCTAACAAGTGGCAGAGCTGGGGTTGAATGCAAGCAGTTTGGACCCAGAATGCATGTGCAGGCTATTGGCCACAAGGCTGTCACGGTGTGTGACATAACCCACAGGAAGCACTCGGGATGTTGCCTTACCTACAGTAAGAGCTAATAAATGGCAGCCATTATTCCTGTGGTGTTTTTTAGTATGGGGTACTATTATTACAGACTCAACCCTACTCTCTCCAGTTTGAGAGGCAGCACAAGGTGACAATTAGTCATTCTGGCAAGCTGCATTGTCCAATACAGTGGTTACTAGCGACGTGTGCCTATTTCAACTTAAATACAACAATCAACATTGAACCAAATGTAAAATTCAGTTCCTTAGTCCCACTAGCCATGTTTCAAGGGCTCAACAGCCAAATGTGGTGAGTGGCTAGTAGGCTGGAAGTGTAGATTTAGAACATATCCACCATTATAGAATGTTCCAGTGGAGAGCACTGCTTTCGAGGAGAGGTTGTTGGAATAAAATCATGACTGCAAGTCCTGAGGGTTCTTTGGAATGATAATTTGCCTCTCTGTGCCTTAGTTTCCTCATCTGTAAATCAAGGATAATAATAGTGCCTACCTCATATGGCTGCTTTGAGGAATGTATGAGTTAATATAATTAATTGTACTTAGAATATAATTAATGTACCCTGGCATACAGTAGGGAACTGTATCATTATTAATATGACCATTTATACTTGGGCCACCTAGCACAACAAGGACTGACACTTGAATCTTTGTATCTTGCCTATACCTGAGGTGCCCTTCTCTCCCACCGTCTACTTCCTCCTGTCATGCTCCCATGCTCCTTTGAAATTCCTTCTAAGATCCATAATTCTCCTTGAAAATGAGAATAGGCCCTCATCTGGGGAACAGACTATGGTATGTCAGCAGATGGAGCCTTGCAAACCCTCTCATGATGAAATGTATCCAGAAAGAGATGCAAGTGCCTTGGGCACCACGTCCATCACAGATCCCTGGGCACTGGCATTTGTGACCTTTGGAGAAAGTCACACTGGCTGAAATGTCTCTGTATTGTTCATTATTTAGCAATGAATTATTCTGGGTAGAGATAACAATTTTTCCTTGAGTAATTTCTCAAATAGCTGCACTGGGAAGCCCAGGAGTTTGGAACTGGGAGGGGAATAAGAGGGTTTTGTTTTCAGAGGACATTTGCTGTTCTAAGTGCATCCTAGAGAAATAGAAGACTTTTTCAAAAAGAAGAAACTTGCCAAAGTTTAGAAGGGTTTGATGTGATTGTAGTGACTAAGCCAGAGTGATGTGAGACACAGAGCGTCTGTAACTTCAGACAAAGCCTGAAGCCCTTCCCAGACTCAGTTTCCCCACATGTGAAATGGAGGCAATGGTCTACCTTCTAGAAGGGGGACGAGAAATAATGTACAGGCACCCTTCTCCCAATACCAATTTCAAAGCTTCCCCTCCAAGAAAATCACATAAAATCTTAAAGGAATCAGAAAAGTGGGGGCCAAATAGAAATGTGCTCCTGTGATATTAAGACTGAGATTTACAGGGGCCATTAGTAAGAAAACATGAGTCTCCCCAAAGTATAACTCAGCAAGATTTCACACATACCTATTTGCAAAGGCCATTTAATAACATGTGGAGTTCTCCAAAATCCCCTGCGGGTGATAAGTCAAGTTTCCTTAGAAGTGGGTATGTGAACAACCAGAAACTTGGCTAGGCACAAGTCCCTCACTATTGGTTGTTTCCAGACAACAAACAAATAAGTCCCAGTTCTTTACACTCGGGTGAACTGTTAATCAACCCTATTTTCCTCTCCTTTCACCATGTGTCCTCCTCTTGGTCACAACTGCTTTAAGAGGGCAGCGGTCTCTGCCTTTTCTTCTTTTCCTGTTCATTCACAGCCTGTTGATCATGGCCTTCACTCTCTCCACTCCATTGATGCTGCTCTCACCACAGGCATCAGTGATTTCATGTTATTCATCATGGCTGTCCTCACATCCCAACCACCCCTTATTCAGGGCCTCAGTGACAAAATCCTAGGAATGACCCTCACTCTTGTCTAATCCCCATCCGTCTGAGTGTGGACAGAGCCTGTGAACTGGATGAGATACCATTGTCATGATTATGTTATGTTAGATGGTGCTATGGATTGAATTGTGTCCCTCCCCCCACAAGTCATATGTCAAAGTCTTAACCCCCAGTACCTTAAAATGTGACACTATTTGGAAATAAGGTTGTCACAGATGTAATTCATTATGATGAGCTCTTTAGAGTGAGTCCAAATCCGCTATGACTGGTGTCCTTATAAAAAGGGGAAATTTGAACACAGGCATGCACACAGGGAAAAGGGAGACAGCACTGTAGGTATACACATGGCAGAGAAGGGATCTGAGATGTCAGAAAAACAAAAACCCTGAACGCAGCATTTGAAGATGGCTCTGGCAAATCATGCACATGCCAAGCAGCAGCCTCGCAGATGAGCTGCTAGAATTCCCATCTGGAAATTCCACAGGGCAAGTCAACTTGACTAGAGTTCTGAATATGCCAACTTCGGGCAGTTGTGCACAGGGGACTCTGCATTCATTGTGCCTTCAGAATGCCCCATGTGCCCTCAAGGAACAAACTCCTTTTCTTTCACATAACTTCTTCCCCAAGCTCCAAACTCACCTCTCCTCCTAGGGGTCTCATGAGTGCCTCTAACTCATCCCATCCAGAATGAATGCATCATCTCTTCTCCCCCACCATAATGGCTCCACCACCATCTCTGAACACACTCAGTGGAATCCTGGCATTGGAAAGAATATAGTCTTGGGTTCAAATCCCAGCTCTGCCAATTACTGGCTTACTGACCACTGAGCCTTACTTTCTTCATCTGCAAAGCACATATCTCCAAAGACACTGTGAGGAAACAATGTAAATCCACGTACAGAAGAGAATCTATGTAATGCATATAGCTCAATAACTGCCTATAGAAAGCATGCAATGAGAAGTAAGATCAAATATTACTATTATTGTTGTTATTATTTTCTAATGTAGAAACAAAGAAGTAGACTAGATAATCTTTAAAGTCCATTTCAACTCTTAAGAGTCCATGAGTTCTACACTTAAAATTTCTCAGATGGTTTTCTCCTGCCTACCATTAATATTAAAACAAACATACCCCTATACACATCCTTTTCCTTCCATTTGTCTTGTCTTTATTCATGCCATTCCCTTGCCCAGATGATTTACACTTATTTCTAGCTAAATGCCATCAGTTTTCCAAAGTTAAACTGAATTGTCACATCATCACTGGAACTGTCCCCGTCTTTGAACCAGAATTAATCTCACTCATCCCTGAACACGTATTATAACATCTTCAGGGAACATCACATTGTTTATGGTATATGTGTCCAGTTAGATTTAAGCTTCTTGAGGTCAAGTGCCGAATCTGATTCACCTTAATTTTCCCTTAGGCCAATCAAATTCCCTGGGTCTAGGAGGAATCTAGAAGCATTATTTGAATGGATAGCTAAATGAGTACAGATCCCCCTATGAACCCTCTAGGTATTCAAGAACTAGTACCCAGGGAAAGTACATATGCTGCCTTCCTGATCCGTTTCATGTTTCCTAAATACATCAAGTCAGAATTGAAGGTAGATTTCAGTCCCCTATTTTAAAATAACAATTCATTCCATTGGTCTGGGTCTGTTTTTCTGCTAGTACCATGCTGTTTTGAATGTTGTTGCTCTACAGTACAAGCTGAAGTCAGGGAGTGTGATACCTCCTGCATTATTCTCTTTTCTTAGAATTGCTTTGGCTATTCTGCATCTTTTGTGATTCCATACAAATCTGATAACTTTTTTGTTCCATTTCTTTAAAAAATGTCATTGGGTTTTGATAGGGATTGCATTAAAATCTGTACTCCGATGTTCACTGCAGCACTATTTATGGTGGCCAAGACTTGGAAACAACCAAAGTGTCCTTCGATAGATGATTGGGTAAAGAAGATGTGGTACATACACACAATGGAATACTGCTCTGCCATAAGAAAAGATAAAATACTGCCATTTGTGACAACATGGATGGATCTTCAGATCATTATACTAAGTGAAATTAGTAGGCAGAAAAAGTAGAGAACCATATGACTTCACTCATATGTGGGATATAAAACTGAAAGCAACAAAGGGACAAGACAAGCAAATAGAGAAACAAAAACTCATAGACACAGACAACAGTTTAGTGGTAAGAGGGAAGAGGAGATAATAGAAGAGGGCAGAGAGGATCAAATATATGGTAAAGGAAGGAGAACTGCCTCTGGGTGGTGAACACAAATGGAATATACGGATGATGTATTATAGAATTATACACTTGAAACCTATGTAGTTTTATTGACCATTGTCACCCCAATAAACTTTAGTAATAACAAAATAATAACAATTCATTTAGTATAAGTTCACTAAAAGTCTAAAAACTTTTAAAAAATTAGTAAAGAAGGGAGTTGAACACAAAGGCAGGAGGATGGAGCAGACGCTAACGGCATGGGACCCACAATTCCCACAATGCTCCTTGGTGAACTCTCAGTGCCCAGAAGTAGCAACAACAATAGCAAAACTGACTCCCCAAAGTTGCAATCCATTTCTACTAGGTCAGTATTGAGTGAGTACTGTCTGGTCAGGGTTAGAGGATTAGGATTTTCTTTATTGTTCCAAATGGGTTAGGAGAGAACTGTTTTCGCCACTGTGCCCTTACCTCTCTGAACACAAGCTATCCAGTGCAGAGGAATGAAAGCCTTTAAGCTGGTGTCGGGGGAAGAGTTACACATGGGCTGGGCTGGCGTACCACTCGCCGTGAGGGTCCTGAGATGGGTCCTAAGTGGTGTTTCATTTTCAGGCTGTAAATCTGAGGACACAAGATGAGCAAAGGAATGCTGTTCTGACAAGGGCACTAGACTAGGAGTCATGGGACTTTGGGTGCTGGCTTTGCCCATAGGTATCTGATTTTATGAAAGTCACTTAGCTTCTTTGAATGTCACTCTTTCCATCTGTAAAATGAAGGGTTTGGGCTAGATTGGTGGGACCACTTGGCAGTGGTGGTGCTATAAGCAGACTTCTAAAAATACCAATGCTCAAGGCTTATCCCCAGAGATGGACCAATTGGTATAGGATGAGACCCAGTCACCAGCGATTTTAAAGATGAGAACCTCAGGGCTAGGAAATCACCCCTTTCAGTTCTAAACCTCTGATTCTATAGGAATCTTTCTAAGAAACAGGAAACTTCATTTTTCATCATGTGGGATAAACCTGAGAGAAGAATCTGGCAGAAACTAAGTGATCTATGTGAGCAGAAATACTGACAACATGTTTCCCTCTCACAGCGGTCTATAAACCTACATTCTGCACAATAAGATATATCTCTAGAGCATTGTGCCCAGGCCTCTGTCCCTCGCCATCCCAACTTCACACCGACCCTACGAACATAGGGGTTAGCCAAGAGAATGGGGCAGAAGCTGACACCAACCAATGGAAGTTTTTTTCTGTGCCAGAGAAGTTCCTCATGCCACAAGCAGATACTAATCACACTGGGTTACTATCTGAGTGAGAATCTACTTTCCAATCTCTTTCCTGTTCAATTCCATGCCCCAGAGCTGCATTATTAAATTGGATTTCTTTATAGTGTGACTTTATCACACTCATTAGCAAGTTTTAGCATCCAGGATAGGATTTGTATCCTCACTACAAAGAAGAAAACTGAGGCACTCACAGTGCCTAGAAAGACTGAATTGTAGTTATTAGGCTGGAATTGGGTTTAGCCTTGAGTTTGAAGTAAGGTTTGGGGGTTGGATTAGGGACAAGGTTGGTATAATGGTTACTTTTTTTTTTTAAAGATTTTATTGGGGAATTGGGAGAGGAGAATAGCACTGGGGAATCAGGGAAGGGGAACAGACAAGTTGCTGTCCTTTTGTTCTTCAGTCTAGTTGAGGAGGACGTTGCTTCACTGGCCCATGTTGGTATCGTCATTGCACTCTTCCCGGATGAGTCAGATCGGTCACCGGCCTCTGGATGATCGCTCACTGCGGCTACTGGCAGCTCACGCTGGCTGCCAGCCACTCACTCTGGCTGCTGGCTACTCACTGTAGCCTATGGCAGCCCACTGCAGCAGGGGCTGCAGCCTACAGAGTTGCCGGGGCTCGCAGCCCAGCTCCAGGTGGAGCTGTTGTTAGCTGTAGAGGGCAGTGTCACTGGCTCTCATATGTGGGATCTGAACCGGGGCCACTGGCATCCCAAACCCAGCTCTTAACCAATGTGCCACTCGGCTGGCCCGGTATAATGGTTAATTTTATGTGTTAGTTTGACTGGGACATATGGTATCCAGATATTTGCTCAACCATTATTCTGAGTACTTCCGTGAGGCTGGTTTTGGATAAGATTAACATTTAAATCAGTAGACTGAATAAAGCAAATGGCTCTCCCTAATGTAGGTGGGTCTCATCCAATCAGTTGAAGGACTGAATTGAACAAAAGGACTGACTCTCCACCAAGTAAGAGAGAATCCTTCCTGCCTGATGGTTTTTAAATGAGGACATCAGCTTTTTACCCTGTCTTCTGAGTCTACCCGAGACCTCGGCTTTCCCTCTTATCAAGCCTGCGGCCTTCAGATTAGAACTGCAGCTTTGGTTCCCCTGGGTCCCAGGCCTTTGGGCTCAGACTCAAAGTGCACCATCAGCTCTCCTACGTCTCCAGCTTGCCAACTCACCCTATAGATGTGGGACTTGCTGGCCTCCAAAATCACAGAAGCCAATTCCTTGTTCTTTTCATATATATATATATATATATATATATATATATATATATATATATATATATATCCCATTGGCTCTGTTCCTCTGAAGAGCCCTAACTAATGTAATTGGGATAGGGTTGGGAAGAGAGTCGGGGTTACAGTTCGGTATAGGGTTGGGTTTAGGGTGAAAGTTGATGAGCTGGACAAAATATCAAATATCTTTTCCTAATGTTATTATTGCTGATACGACTTTGAAAATGAGAACAGAAACTGACTGAGTGACCACCAAGTACCAAGTGCTATCCTTGACTCTCTTATTCACATTACGAGATTGGCAATAGTGGTTCATAAGACTCAACTGTATGTCACATGCTATATTACTTGTTTTGACTATTATATCATTTAATCCTCTTAAAAACCCTCTCAAATAGAGAAGTGTCCATATTTTGAACACAATAAGAAATTGAGGGCATACTGAGATAAAGAAACTCGTAAGTGGAGGACACGATGTTTAAACTCAACTCTTTCTGACTCCAAAGCCATTCTGAGCCGAAGAACTGGCTGGGATGGTGCCCTCCAGAGGATGAGAAACCAGAAGGAATGGTCCCTTCCTCAGGGGAGGGCCAGGGAATGCCCCGGGCTGGGGGGTGGAGGTGGGAAGCGGAAGATGTATTATTGTGCTTTCAGGGTGGCGGTGATACCTGTGTTCTCCACCTGGGCTCTGATTTATAAGTCCCTTCCCCGGGGCAAAGCTGGAGGCCTGCTTCCCTTCCAGGGTGGCCGCTGTCTTCCCTCAGCCTAAGCAACATGCAGCCTCCCTGACTACCCTCTGCTGGGTGACACCGTCAATGAATTAGTTTCCTTCTTCAGAGCAGCCCCTGCTGGGGCCGAACCCAAAGATGCAATTTCTTTGATATTTTTCTCCCCTTTCAGAAACCTCCTTCCAGAGACACATAAATGTCGGATTCATTATATCGCTCTCAGGTAGAAGCCTGTGTTAAAGAGGCTTCAATCAATCTCTTAAATAAAGCTGGCAAAATACTGCACTTACTCAGCCTTTCTGTTCCCTGATGGAGTCAGACCAGCCTCTCCTCCCGGCCCTGCCTAGAACCCCGCATCTCCCTTCTCCACCCCCTCCCTCCCCCATGGTTTGTCTCATAACAAACTTAGAATTTGAACAGGTCCTTTCATCAGCAGATTTTTAACTTTCTCATGAGGGAAAAGATAGCTTGCTCAATTCCTATTTCCCTGCCAGGGAAGTTGAAAGACAAAGTGAGATAACTTAAATCGGGTGAATCTAGAGAAAAGAGCTGCCGCTCTGATCGTTGTGCCTTCTTGGACCTAAAAAAACCCCTCGAGTTACCTTTCCTTACCTTGCCCTGACACTTCTACTCCTCCCTCTCCCCCAGAATCCTTTCCTCCCTGGTGCTTTTAAAAATAGTTTTCTCCTGAAGTAGTTAGGCAACTCCGAGGTCCTGCCAAAAGCATCATTATAACTCGGGGATTAGAAAGTTGTGTTCAAATCCCAGCTCTGCCCCTAGCTGATTAGGCAAGATTTTTTACCCCTCTGGGCCTCAGTCCTGTGGTCTATAACCTGTGAATGGCAGTGGCACCACCTTGAATGCACCAAGTCCCTACTATCAGGCTATTACATGAAGCTGGAACTCACACGCCTCTAGAAGAAGCCAAATGGAAACGTCCAGAGCAACTGCAGAGCTGCCGGGCCTTTGAGGGAACAGTGCTCAGGACACTCTACAAGGGACCCCACAGCCCTTCTCCAAGTCCCCCACAACCCCTATTCCAATTTCCTTTCTGCTTCCGCTCTGGCCTGGCCTTTGAAGTAACATTTCACTTGAGGAAAATGAATGTGCTGTCTAGGCCATGAGATGACTCAGAAAGGCCCTTGTGCTCCCCAGAATGGTCCCCTTGGGCCTCAGAGCAAGCGAGCCCCAGCTTCCAGCTGCCCGTGACCTCTGACTTCATTTCCTGGAACACCACAGGAAGTGCCACCTCTGGAGTTGCCAGGCGTCAGGAACCCAGGCCACTCACATGATGTATAGTTATAACTGCTCGGGCCTTGACTACAGGCCAAATGTTACATTCACAGCTAATTTCCTATTAATTAGGTGCTGTAGTTCCTCGGCTAAATGAACAATGAGCCAGACAGGAGCCCTGAAGTTCAGAAATGCCACAGAGGATACTGCAAATAGAAGATGGATGGAGGAGGGGCTGGGAGCCAAGATGGGACATGGGTGGGGAAGGGGGAGAAAATATACCATTCTGAGCATAGTTACTGCAATAATGAAAGAATTACTCACCGACCTTGTCAAGCCTTTAGTAGACTGCTTTGCTGAGAATGTTTCTAACACTTGCCTTTCAGGGTAAGAGGGTCTAGTCGAGGAAGCGGGGCTCTGTGGCCCCTGAACCAGGGTTTCTCGGAAGTGGTCTCGGAGCCTTTCTATCAGCATCACCTGGTCCAGCCTGGGGTGGAATCTGGGGAGGCCGCATTTTTAACACCTCATCCCAAAGGGACACTAAAGATTGGGAAACACTGCCCCCTAGTAACTGGGATTCCTACGCCATGCTATAAGGGGACAAAAGGCCTCAGCTAAAATGTATAAACATTCCTAAAACTCTTAACTGTTTACCAAGTACCAGCCAGTATTTTCCTTCCTCTCTTTAATCCTCACAACCCAATGTGGGGTAGAGGCTACTGTTACCCTGCTAATGAGACAACTGAGACTTTCAAAACGCAAGCAGCTTGGCGAAGTCAAAGATGTAGGAAGTGGCACAAGCAGGCTGGCTCACGCTATGACTGGGTCTCTTTGTCAAAGACATCTTCCAGTCCTGTTAAATCATCATGGTGAGGCTCCTGATAAACTTCTCAGGCTGCTGTTCAAGCCAATCAGGAGATGCAGCTCTAGGAAGCTGGAATGACTAGAGGAGTCAGGGTCACGAGGCAGTGAACAACCAAGGGGCCAGCTTATACACGGCAGGATTCCAGAGTGTTAAGAACACAGCTATGACACTAGGCTGCCTCTTTCCAAACCTAGACTCTGCTCTCCTTTCTCCCTTAGAAACTTTGGGCAAGGCAGTTTATTTCTCTGTGCCTCAGCTTCCCTATTGTATAATGATGATAACAGCGGTGAGAATCTCATTGTTGGGAATATTGGGACAGTACACAGAGCTTGTACCTCCTGCATATTCTAGGCTTATTTATTGAGTCAACCATCGTGATTCAAACCCCACCACCTCTAAATGTCTCATCCTGCTTCTCCCCAAAGGTAATGCCTGAATCATCAGCCCGTATACATTGCTTTTGCTCTGGGGATGTCTCCAATTACAAAGGCTGATTCCTTGATAAATGCTATTAGGACATTTCCTCTTGCACTATGAATGTCCTTTTATAAATAATTAAACTAAACTGGTTATTGAAAAAAATGATCAAAACCAACAGTGGGAGGATGATGGGAACTTGGTTCCATCACTCTGTCCAGGCAGTTCCTGAATCTCTTTGGAGCCCACAATGATGAAGAGAAAAAGCACAAACCATATGGCTAAAGAGCTTTCATACTGGACATGCTAAAGGAAAAAGCCCAGGATCCAAGGGTAAACTTTGGGCCCAAATTCAGAACAGACAGACATGAAGACTGACAAGGAAAGAAGACATCTACCTACTTTCCTAGGGCATGTCCCCCACAGGACAAATGCAATGATAATGTGGTAGCAAAACAAGTAGATGGCAGCAAAAATGCAAGAGATAAAATATGGGAGAGGAAAGCTCCACCCCAAAAGTGCAACACAGGATCCCTTTATTTCAAAGAGGGTCCTTCAGCTCTATTAAAGAGCCCCCACAAACGCATTTCTCTGTTGGACCAAGACTATGAATCACCTTTCCTGGAATTCACTTAGGATGCTCTGGCTCCCTAGCCTGAAGTTTTCGCATGGGCTTCTTCATAGATTTGTGTTCCTAGAGGAATAAACTATTTCCTTAAGCAGAAAGCCTTCCTCTCACTGCTAGTATCCCTTTTTTCTCCAACAATAATACAGTAAAACCTTGCTAATGGGCCCTAACTGGACTGCTCTAATGAAGTGGGCATTAAAAGACATTTAAGAATAAATTCAGACCTATTACTGTCTAGCACAGGAAATGACTATGTGGAGGCAGGGAGCAAGCAAGGGGTCTTGGCAAACCTAGAAATGTTTGCACCAGGAGATAAGATTCAGCTGTAACTAGGTTTGCAAAGAGTTTATTGGCCTTCATCTTAATTAACAAACTCCTTCCCTGCCCCCTACTCCCCACCTCCATTATATGGACAAACTGTAGCCCATCCAACGACCAGATTATTACAAATTCTACATTGATGAGGCCCTGTCATTCCAAAGACAACTCTGTTCAAAATCCCCAAACAATGTGTATCTGTTTGGGTGGGTGGGAGTGGGTATAAAGAGCTCCTAGCAGGTTATGAGTGTGGGGTGATGTGTTCACCACCCCTCTAACTGTGAACTTCAGTCATAGATTCCAGAAGGAGAAAAAGATTAGGCCAGTGGCTAAAAATGAGCAGTGGGTTTTGGTGTCTAAATGCATCTACAGACCATATATTCTTTCCCCAAACAGCCCATGTTTTCTCTTCCTGTCCTCGGTTTTCACATAAATGTGACAGAGGAGGAATTCTCCTTTTGCATTTTTAGGGAGCAACTAATTTCAGGGTGGCCATTTTATCATGTTTCAAGAGGGAAGGGCTAATTAAGCTAGCCCAACTCACTACCCCCTACCTTTCACCCCCATGTCTTCACCCTTAAAAGGCAGCGACCTGCTAAACCAACACAATTCTGAGCCGCTAGCTCCACAATTATTCCACTTGGAAAGAATTTGCTTTTTTATTTCATGCTTCCACGTTCTGGTAGGCATCTTGTGATATTTGTTTGTTCTTTTTTTGTTTTGTTTTGTTTGTTTTAAGAGCTGAGCCATCCTGCCACCTGTTGGCAGCTCAGCATCAGCTCAGCTTGGGCCGGGAATCGAACCAGCAACCCTGTTGCTCAGAGCTCGCACTCTTGACCAAGCTCTTAACCAACTAAGCCACTCGGCCAGCCCTTTTTTGTTTTTAAGATGACACCTTTGCAATAATTATCAGAGGCCTTTTCCTATCAACATCTTTCTTGGAGAAGATTAACTCTGAGTGTCTGGATGTTGGACCCCACAGTGAAATGCTGGGGCTCAAATGCCACTGGCTTTTCACAGCCCTTTTCCAGCCATTGCAAACATTGATCAGTTCACGCACCCCTGGCTCCTAGCTTTTGCACTCCCCTCCCTCCTGACTTCTGCAAGTCTTAATAACCCCATTTAATGAACCAAATAAAAGAGGCAAAGTACTTCTTAAAAGTCTTAGTGCCTCCACCACTGTGCTGGGCACATAGTCCATACTGGGTAAACAGGTATTGATTGATTCCTTGATTGCTGAATCACATCAGAATGCAAAGCCCTAGAGCTCTGGTATGCTGAATCATATACTCTTTCCCAGAAAAAAAAAAAAAAAAAAGACAATGACTCTGCTAGAAAGCTTTCTCTCAATTAACACTAGCATCCCTCCAATCCACCTCAAAATGTTAGATCCATCTCCTCAGCAGCTGACTCAAAAACTTTCCCTTGAAGAGTTTATTTATTCATTTAACAAACATTTGTGAGACTCTACCACATGCCAGTAACAAGGGATATTCAAAATGACAACATACAATTCAGAGGAGGTACCATATATTTATCTGATAACTTCAAGAATGGATATAAATGGGTGGTAATAAGAGTACTGAAGTGCTACAAGGACATTCAAAAGGGGAGTTCAGGGAAGATTACCTAGGAAAGCCCCAGTCAATCAAGTCCTGGAGGATGCAAAACAGTCACCTGGGGAAAAGGGGAGAATGCAGGCAGAGCAATGGCTTTGGCTGCAGACCTGCCCTTTCGGACAGCACAAGACACTCCTCCCATCCTCCAATGACCAGGCCTCTTGTTTCCCCTAGATTTGAAAGCTAAAGCTTACTACCCTCCATAAACCAATGAATAGATGGAGCGTCCAGCACTCAGACCCTCTGTCCTGCCTCCATTGCAATTCTGCATGGGATTAGCATGCTGCAGTAGAAATATCTGGTGTTTGTTGCTGTTTTATGGTTAGAAAAGTAATACATGACTATAGAAAAAAACTTGGCCAGGTATCATCTGGCACCCAGAAAAGACCACTGAAAAATGTGTTTCTTTAGAGAAGTTTTTCTAGGGATAGATATAGTTAACTTGCAAAACCCAAGACCATACTTTACACAAAGAAATGTTCTGTACTTTTATACCTAAATACTTCTATACCTATATTTATTAACTATATTCATGTTACTGAATATTCAAAAACATAATTTTAATGCCTGAAAACCATTCCTAATATTCCAGATTATTAGACATCATAATTTAACTACTGATGTCCTTCTTGTTGGGCCAGTGGGATACTTTTAACTGCTATTTCGAATGGTACAGTAATAACGCTCTAGCATCTAAAACAGGATCACAAGTCCTAAGGGAAAGGTTCCAGAGCGGGGAACGTGGCTCCCCGTGCTGTGCTCTCCTTCCCACCCCTCCCCATCAGCCGCGCACTGGGAGTCTTTGCCCATGGAGGCACAGGGCACTGTCTCCTGATGCCTCCTTTCTCCAATACCAGGGTCCACTTTCCAGGACCCATTTGGAAAGTCCTGCGGTAAGACCTAGGAGTGCTGCCTGCAGCGCTGGACCAAAGTCAGTGTCGCCAGACCACAAGGAAGCTGAAACCTTGTCCTGGGGCTTCTCAACATGTCAGCTATCAATGTCCTTCTCGGAAGCCCAGGATGTTTCAATGATCATTTTTCAGATCCACGAGGCATTCCTTACGTTGAGGCAGACCTCACGTGTGATCTTGGAATTCATAGTTTTTAGGTGAGCATACCCATGTTTAGTCTAGTTTCTAGTATTCCCTCTGCCTGCATCTTGTTCTTCCATCCTCAACCAAGAGCTGCACATTTGTCCTCAAGTGCGGCGATGGCAGCACCAGAAGGTGAGCAGTTGGGAAGTTTCACCTGGAGTAGAAAATGATCACATTCCTTTCCTGGTGACCCAGATAAAGAAAGGATGAAAAGGATAGATACATTTTATTGCATCCCTCCCAAGAACAGCCTCTTAGCTTTATTAATAATAGTATTTCAAAAGTCTGGCACTCGTATGTAAAGACATAAATCAGTAGTTGCAAACTGGTATAAATGTCACTTTATTACCTTTCCTGTATAAAGATTATGAGAGTCATGCTGCTTTATATAGGTATTGTGATTTCTAAAACTATTTGTAGGTTTTATAATTTCAGAAAGTTTGAAAATCCACTAATCACCCAAACTAGCAGATGAAAATATTGTCCATATACTCATCTGTCCACATGTCTCTGCTTAGACTTCCAGGTCAGCTTAGGACAAATGACACCATTTCATCTTTGTTTTCTTTTAATCTCTCCTGCCCCAAAACACAAGTACCCCCATACCCCCCAAATTTTTGCAGTACAAAAGGGGAGATCCACTTCCTGGGCTCAGATGCTTTTCACTTCTTGTACTTGTGTACTTCAAGGAGCATACATACTTTGGCTGGAAATATGGGAATGTGTTCTTTCTCCTTTCACTTCCCGAACTTACTCTCAGACTACTTATTTCTAAGGGCAGGATGAAGGCAAGAAACAGAAGGCAAATGGTCTGGGACCCTCAGTGAGATCTGGCATCTCCAAATCCACCAACACCAATGAAATGACCACCCAACCTTATCTCTAACTTAAGAAGGCCTCCAGGAATACAGCAGAACTCAAATTCATCAGTGTGAAGACTTGCTTAATTTCTCACTTAATACTAAATGTCAAAACGCCTCCAAACCTTACCAGGCTAATCTATCTCTGTGCCCTTGCCCAGGATTTTATCCCAGAGCCATATAAACATCACCTTCAGAGTGAATCCTCACACTACTTCCAATCCAGGTATATAACATCAAAACAGGAAACCCCTTAGCTAAACGGAAACTCAGATTCAGGGTGAAAATTCTACGTCTCCACTTCTGATGTGTTTCTGCGACAACCTAAAGAGTTATCTTCACAAATCCATGAATTCCACTAACATTTATTGTGCATCTTCTCTGGGCCCATCAGTCGTGTGCTGGTTGGTTGGGATACCCTGATTAAAATGAATTCCTGCTGTCCAGAAGCTCACAGTCTGTCTAGTGGTAGAGCTAGCAGTCTAAATAAGTCATGATAATGATAATGAACAATGAGGGGGTGCATCACGAGCATAGCCGGGGAGCATGTGCCGATGCTCCCAGGAGGCGCATCTTCCACAAGCGGGAGAGTTGGTTAGGCAAAGACGGTCAGTGTGGGACAGCTGGGGGAACGCATTATAGGCAGAGTAAAGGACATGGACAATGGTGTGGAGAAGCTGACCTTGGTGTGTGGAGGCAGAGCAGAAAGTTCAAGATGGGGAGCAGTGCAAGATGAGGCTGGCCAGGTGGGCAGGCGCCAAACCACGGAGGCTAGGCTAAGAAACGTGGACAATCCCCCACAGGCGGTGGTAGGCCATGATGGTTTCAAGCGAGGGGCTGGCATGGCTGTCTTTGCATCTGGGGAAGGTCACTGTGGGGGCTGCTGTGCAGGGTGGTTTTGTGGTGACTGGCAGTAAGCCCCGCAGGAGCCCAGGTAAGAGGTCATTTGAGCCTGATTCCTGACCAGTCTTTATTTCTCTATTTAAATAAGATCCTGGCCTTCAGTCACCAAAGCACTTATCATTCACTTACTAGAATTACTAGGTCCATGTGCATACAGGTTCTTGTCAATCTAAATTCCGCTGAAAAGTTTTCACACGTCACAAGACCACAGGTGTGCCTGACCTCAGCTAATCGGCGAAGGTTGCAATCATCCAGTTTCCCTACCCGCCTCTTGGTCCTGGCCATGGCCAAGCCAAAGGATGTGACAGCGCCTGTCTGGATCTATGTGCCTTCAAATGAGCGTAATTCAGCGCTGGAGCCAAAGCCGATGACATGCATTAGTTATTACTGTAAGATGGCAATTCGGTGATAAAATACAATATTGTCACTTTCAATATGTACTAAAAGTGATTTATCGAAGCTCAAGGAGAACAACTTAGATGACTATCTGATTACAATACACAGGATAAATCACCCTCATCTGAGGGTTAAATTATCCCATCTGACAAGTCCAGATCAATTTGACTCTTAAAATCAGGGTCCCCACCGCCCCTTCCCAACTCCTGCTGAGTTTGTCCTAGCTTGTTTGGGTGAGAAATCAAAACAATACACAAATCCTCTCCTTTTCCTTCCATACCAGTTTCTCTTTCTTCATTCAGGGTCTATCTTTAAAAACACTAACCCTCTCTACAGGGTATCAGCCTTCTTGGTGAATATCTGTAGCTCAGATGCAGCACTTAGTAGGACAGGAAGGTTTAGAATGAATGTTTCCATGAGGTAGTCTCCAAATATGGCTGCTCTGATGGTTAATTTTATGACTGGGCTAAGGGCTGCCCAGATAGCTGGTAAAACATTATTTCTAGATATGTCTATGAGGGTGTTTTTGGAAGAGATTAGCATTTTATTCAGCAGGCTGAATTAAGAGAACCACCCTCACCAATGTGGGTAGGCATCTTCTAATCTGTTAAGGGCCCAAGTACACCAAGAAGATGATAGAAGGGCAAATTCAGTCTTACTGCTTAAACTGAGACATTGGTTCTAGGGTTTTCAGACTCAGATCGGGACTTACACCACCAGCCCCATCCCACCCCACTTCCAGTTCTCAGGGCTTCAGACTCAGAGTGAATTACACCACCAGCTTTCCTTCTTCTACAGCTTGTAGATGGCAGATTGTGGACCTTCTTGGCTTTCATAACCATGTGAGCCAATCATAGATAGATAGATAGATAGATAGATAGATAGATAGATAGATAGATAGATAGATAGATAGATAGATAAATTTCCCACTGGTTCTGTTTTTCTGGAGAACCCTGACTAACAAAGCTGCCAATAATTGCTCCCCTTCTAGCACACCCATGACACTCTGCCCAATAAGATTTGGAGTCTGATTCCCCTCCACTTGACTCTGGATTGGCCATGTGACTTGCTTTCCCTATAGAAGTGACAGTGTGCCAACTCCAGGCCTGTGCCTTAAAAAGGCAGGGATGCTTCTACTTTGGGGCTGTTGGATCCAGTCACCATATAAGAAGCTCAAGGTAGACTACTGAGTGAGCACACGAAGGGGTCCTGCAGCCTTCTTGGACATCCCCTGTTGGAGCTCAGCTCAGCTCCCAGTTAATGCAACCACATGAGCAGCCAGGCTGAAATTATGTGAAACATAACTGCATGGTTCACTGAGTTAACACACACAAATAACCATGAGAAACAATAAACTATTATTGTTTTAAACCACTAAATTTTGTAGTAGTTTATTATTAAACTGTCTCTTCTCCCCAACTAGGATGAAATTTCCTCGGGATATATTATAATAATTGGTATGGAATGGGTGTTTTTTTACATGATGGGCATTTTACATACATGAAGTCATTTAATTAACATGAGATTCATGCATTTTTAAATCACGTATTTATTAAAACAGCTTGGGGCCAGCCAAGTGGCGCGGTGGTTAAGCGCTGGCTTGGGAAGCCAGCGGCCCCAGTTCAGTCCCACATGTGAGGGCCAGTGACACTGCCCTCAAAAAAAACAAAACAAAACATAAAAACAGCTTGGCAAAGACAGACAGCCCTGGAACCAAGGCCTCCAACCAGTAAGCCTTACTTGCTCTCCACCCCCACACTCAACATGGCAACATTTTGATATTAATCAAAAGAGTGGGACTTCCCTTTTGGACAGTACGATATTTTCTACTCTTGGGTGACCATTTTTCCTTGTTGCCTCCTAATCTTCCATTCTTTAACGATGTCATTTGTTTTCTTCACTACTTTTACCACACTGTTTTAACAGTGTATGTATAGACAAATTGCTCACCCTCCCTGATATTGTCCTGGACCATAAAATGGATTCTGTGATTTCTACCTTGCATGGTCATGGGGAGCATTCAACCAAATAGTAATACAGCTAAAGCTCCTGGCACACAGAAGGCACTTAAGAAATTGGGCTGGTGCTAGTGTATTTACAGTATTAGGCTGAATTGCTGAGTCTTGGCCTACCAGGTCAAAGCTGCCTATTTCACTAGGGAAAAGAATGCCAGAAAAATTGCCAAAACATTTTTGGCAACCACCTTGCCCATTTAAAAAGGTACGAAGTAAACAGAAAACTTTCCCAGGCAACCAGACAAAATGTTCAGTTCTAGATCCAAACATCAGGACAGAGTTCTATGCATCCTGCCCTCACAGTCACACACACACAGAACTTGGATGTCAACAAAAAGCATGGACTCAAGCCCTATGGAGATGACATTCCACTACTGTGTTACACACTTCACTGCCTCCCATTAACTTGACCCTATCATTCCCAGAAAAAGCACAAACCTGAAAAGGATGAGCCACTGACCTCAAACATGGCAGTGGGTGCTATTGGTGCATCCCCCAGGCCCTCTACCTGAGGTTTGCCTATCCCCCAATGACCGCTGGTGTTGGCTGCTAACTGGCTCATACCTGCATTCTTCTCTGGAGAACTATCTTTAGCCAGTGTGAATCACCTCACCTGGAGATGACTGGGAGGTAATATCCAAGGCCCATGACCAACTCACTTAAGGGAATAAAAAGCTCAGTCCTCTTGCTTCAATACAGGACAAGCTCTGCAGTGCAGATCATACTCGCCAGCTCTCCCATGCGATCAGGCTGGGGCTAGGCCTCAGCTATACCATCTTTGCTTAGCTTCTTTCCCTGCCCTATCCTGCCTCCCTGACTTCCTTACAGAGCAATCCCTCCAGAAATCACATACACAAGAATTTCCATCTCGGACTCTGCTTCTAGGAAGCCTGACTCAAGATAATGAGTTAGATGCCTTCAAGCAAAGGTAGAAAAAAAAAAAAAAAAAAAAAAAAAAACGCCTTCCATATTCTTAAAAGGTTTCTTGTCTCCATATCAAATATTTTGGTTTAAATAATAGGTTAAAACCCAAAAAGAGGTCAAGCAAAGCCAGGAAAATGAGAGACTTCCTGAGACAGCCTGAGCATTAGATAACCACAGCAGGCCACTCTGCTGACTTCCCAACCTCACCGCCACCCTGAAGGGTAACAGCCAACGGAGGAAATTGCTTCCAAATGAACCGACAGGGGATGCAGTTCAAGAGAAAGGGAAGGCTGAATTAATATTGGCTGATCAGACCAGGAAACCACAGGCCTATGGAGTCTGCAGAAAAGTGACTAAGTGCACAAGCTCTGAAGCAGGCAATGTGGATTTAAATCCTCACTCTAACACTTGCTAGCTGGGTGGCCTTGGGAAAGGTACTTAACTTAGTTTCCCCATTGAAGTTTCCCCATCTAAGTGTGAGGATAATACTCTTTCTAGAGTATTGCTGTAAAGTGTACATGTGCCTAGCACATAGCAAGTGCCCAAGTAATACTAGCTATTATTTGGGCCCAATACTGTGTGTATCAACCAGTATAGACTAGGTTATGCAACAGCAAAAACAGCTCCAAAATCTCAGTGCCTCAATACCCCAAAAGTTATTTTCCTCATATTACATGTCCACTATATGTCAGCCAGAGGTGGGAGAGTCAGATGGATTGAACAGCCATCATCCCGAATGTTAAGATGGCTGTGCCAGAAGTCACATGTCAGTGATTAAATGCTCTAACCCAGGAGTTACAGATCTAATCTTGGCTCTCATTGGTGGGTCATCGTCACATGGCCCGATCCAACAACAAGAGAGCCAGGAGGTGTCATCCTACTATGTCCCAACTTAGAAGAGAACGAGATGTCTGTAAGCACTAATATTCTGTGACACTGTGCTCAACAATTACATACATTTTCCATTCAAATCTCACAGCCATCCTAGGATGTAGGGATAAGAATTAGCCCCTTTGGAAAATTAAGAAATTGAAGAATACAGGGGTTAAGTCACTTGCTTGAGGCCACACCACTGGCAATTATAAGGGTCATTTCCCAAATGGAAATGATATTGTAGACCTAGAATCTCAGAGTTGGAAAAGGACACTGAGGTCCATGAAGTCTAACCTTTCATCCAATGTGGCAAGAAGCAGCCACCTTGGTCCCAGGCTTAGAGAGGGGACCCTCAGGGGCCACTGTCTGGTGGGCTTGGATTCTACACATCTGCATGCATAGCCAGCATAGGGTGCTCTAGGCCTACACCCCTCCAGGCACAGCCATGCATGGAAGTGACATTTTAAATTGTAAAATCCCAGGGAGTGGGCACTAACAATGTACAAAATCATACCAGGGCAGGCTTTACATGACTTGTCTCAAATCCTCACAGTAACTTTGTGGGCAGGTCTTATTAACCCCATTTTACTGACCAAGATCCTGAGGTTAGAGATTTAGTTCACTACCCAAGATCATACGGGTTGTCGGGGGGAGAGTAGGGATTTCAATACAGGTGCCTCTGAGCCAGTGTCTGTGTGCTAAAGCAAGGGAGGGGTCTGCTTAACCAGAACACCTCTATTTTTCTGTGGTCTGGTGCTACTGCTCAAAAAATACTAAATCAAAAAAAAGCATTAATGACCAGGGCATTTCAGCCACTCATTATCGATACGCTTAGTGTTATGAAGTCATGTGTTGAGTTGAGAGAAAAACCTCCAAGTTGTTGAGTATCTAGACTAGAGCTTACAGACAGGGAGAGAAAAGCTGAAACTGATATTGGTTAAATTGTGTATTGTGGGCCGAGCTTGGGCTAGTTTTTACATAACATTATTTCATTTAATTTTCATAATTTCTTCATGAAGTAGGTATTTGTATTATCCCCATTTACAGATTAGGAAATCTAATCTAGCCAAGATTAAGGGAATTATTCAAAGTCGAGCAGGTAGGTAGTATAAGCTTCCTCTACCAAGCTGCCTTCCCCTTGGGGAAAGGCAATTACTGACAAGAAGTACTCACGGCACGAGGTCCCGAGTGCCCTCGTAGGAGCCCCCAGACAATACCCCCCAAGGCCATGTCCAATAGAGTTTTAATCATGTCGGAGTTAGGCTTCTTTTTATCATCCTTACAGAGAGGCTGCCAGAATTTCACATCTTTCAGTTAAGGACATTTCTCTTCACCAACTGAAGCCTCAAGACTTTTCCTTTGATTTGAATCCAATGTTCCAACTCAGCCCTCCTGACGTCAGCTGCTCCCGCCCACATACCTCCCCATATGCGATATCCAACCAAAACCATCTGTAGGATCAAAGATGGTCTGGGTCCCTCTGCTCTGAATAAGAACCCTGACTAAGAAGCGAAGGGACTTCAGAGCCATTGAAAAAGCCAGTTTATGCCTTCTAGTCTCATTAGCTATTCCTTCCTCTTCTTCACGCCACGGAGCCATTTTGGCACACTGCTAAGAATACACATGTTGATTGGTAAGAAGGAGAACAAGGAGGTGTGGTCTTGTGGATGCTGCCAGCCTTGGAGAGAAAATACCATCTCAAGGAGCTATGGTATCAGTAATCACTTGAGATGTTTCCAGTGAAGGATGTTACCACCTTTCTCCAGGGCAAACTGAGTTTCCATGGGGGATCTGCCCATTCCCCATTCTTATTCCATTCTTGTACCCACTGGCTAAGCTAATCAATATAACTTCTTTCCCTGGGCACAGTGACTGTTCCAGGAATGAGCAGGCAACTTAGGAAGATCAATAGAAGAAAGCTCAGGATTCTTTTTCTGATTATCTAGGAAAGGGGTTCTGACACTGACCCCTCCCCCACTCCCACTCCCACTCCAGACAGGCGCTAAGCAGGGTGAGGTGTGGAGCTGCTGCATGAATCCTGTGATCCTGAGGCGAGAGGAGAACAGAACTAAGCTGAAAGATGAGAGCATGCAACCGTGACATCCCATGAGACTCTGCACCAAGCTGTATCTCTATCCAGAACAACCCCTAGACTTTCTTCTGGTGGAGTCCCCTAAGATGCTTTCTTGGCTTAAAGCTGTTTGGGTTGGGTTTCCAGTCATTCACTACCAAAACAGACATGATGGACGATCCTAAGTACAAAAGGTCTTAGGGTCACAATATCTAATGGAAATTGTGGAGACTGAGATCTACCTTCCCAACAACCTTCCTCCATCTGTGTGCCATTTTATTGGCTACTGCCTTTCAGCCTCTTGACCAGAAAGCGCCCTGGGAAAATCAAGAAGAAGGCCCAAACCATGTTAAATGCCCTCTGCCTCCTCTCCCGTCTCAGGTGCCAAGTGTTAAATTCCTATCAAGATGGTGGGGGTGTTTGTCCCTTCACAAGCTGTATAAGAGTGGGAGGAGGACGCCCAGTCCAAAGGAAAGGCAGGGCTATTTAGGTGGAGGCGGAGTCTTCACCCAGTGGAGATGTTCAGGTGCGTGTGTCCTGCTCCCTGACCACACTTCTTTTCTGTCTGCACTCACAGTGTCTTGTACATATTAGCTCTGCAACATTAGACAAGGTATGGAATACTCAGCATCCCAGTTCCCTCACCTGTAAAATAGGGATAAGCGTCTCATAGAGTTGTTGTGATAATGTAATGACTCAAGCACGTAGAGCACATAGAACAGTGCCTGGCATACAGTAAGCTATCTGTATTAGCTCCTGATTATTCTTAGGCTGGACTTCACCACCCAGATTGTACACTCCTGGGTGGTAGACAATATGACTTACTTTTCTTTGTATTTATAGCAACCAGCCAAGTGCTTGGCTCCAGGAGTATTTATTGAATGAGTGGCCCATGGCAGGAGTGCTTAGAGAAGATTCATTTATGTATATTTCATCCTGTGGTATTATGAATGGATCTCTAATAATGGAATTTCAAGCCCAGAAGTAGGGCATTGTGGGAGAGATTCTCGGGCACGTCATCCATCCTCACTTTGATAGTTTCTATTAATAGCTGAGAAACAAACAAGTTGAGTGGGACAGCCACTCAGAAACAGCTCTCAGCCTGAGATGGAGTCCCCATCCCTCTCTGCCAGAACCTCCACCCTCAACCTGACTTATGACTTTGGCTTAATGTATTTTTCCATTCCTCCAGCATGCAAAGGGAGACCCAAGAGGAATTCTCTCCCCTTCCTGCCTTGCGACCTGCTATCCCCATGAGAATTTTCTGAGCAGACGCTGGTCTTGCAGCACCCTAAAGCCAGCTCCTCAGAGGCACTACAGAACTGACTTGTGCTTCGGTCCCGAGGCTGCCATCAAACTGATGGAGAGTCAGTCGCGAGCTGTCAGCGAGGTGTTTGTTTTCAGAGGCAAAGAACCTTGAGCAGAGATACTGTAAAGAAAAATTTGTTGCAAGGTAAATGAGGGGAGGAAGGCAGTTCTGCTGGGGAAAGAGATGCACCACCACAGAAAAAAGCATCTTTATGTGCTCAATTTCTCTGGCATGCGGAATCATGAGTCCCATGCCATGTTAACAATTTCTTCTATTATCTTCTTGTTCTGACATATGCTTGGGAGATCAGAAGTGTAAACAGGTAATTCAACTGGGTAAGTAAATCGCCTCTCCTCCCTGCCAAGCTGTTAAGCAGGCACGTCTAGCTTTGCACAGGCTTGGGTCAGGTTTCCTGGGGGCTGGCTAGATGAGGATGATGAAATAAGATCTCCGAGAAGTAGAGAAGGGGATCGTGTCTCCTTTAGGACGTGGGAAGACGTGGGAGGTCTTCCCTGTGGAAACAAGCACCTTGGTTGATACGTACTTGTTAAACATCCTCACTTTATAAAATAGGGATATTTTGTAAAATGGAAATAGGTGACTTCAGATATATGGTATGTTGAACGCAAAAGGACCTAGTTCTTTCCAATAAATATTCCTAGAAACACCAACCCGTGCCTATCTTACAAACAGGAGAGATTTGCAAACTCAAGAGCCTAAATGTTTCTCTAAATTTCACCTGTCTCATTATCTTATTCCTTATTCCTTCAACAACCATTCACTGAGTACCTCTTTATGCCATGCACAACAAAGCAGTGGTTTTAAGAGTCCAGCGAGGGATGTGGCAGCAATGGAACACTGCAGGTGAATAGGATGGTGTGGGTGAAGAGTGATTTGGATATAAAATCAGTAGGACTTTGTTGACTGATGGGATGTGGAAAGGCAGCCCAGAGAGACTGAGCAGCAGAAAAAAGAGAGGTGAAATCATGGAATCTAGGATTATTCCCAAGTGTAACTGGGTGTGGTACGGCATCGCTCATGGAGGAATGGAGCACGGGTGAGGAAAGCTCAAAGGATGATTGCAGTGTGGGGCTCAGAGCCAATGCTCAGGACTCCGAGGGCCCCCTTGGAATCCTGGCTGCAATTCTATCAACTGTCAAGTCACTTCTGCAGCCTTTTGTATCTGCTAAATCCAATCTGACTCAAACATATCCAGAAAGGGCCTTCCAAAGCATAACCCCGGTTTCTCTGCTAGAATAAAGTTTGAATGTCAAATAATTCTACCTGAAGAAGGAAGAGACGAAAAACACTGTTGGCTTGCTAGCAGTCGGGCATGCTCTTGCCTACTTTCTTATTTGATGTTCACAAACCTGGGAGGAATTTGTACCCCCATTTCACAGATAAGACTGTGGCTCAGAAGTTAAAGTATACTTGTATACAAGTCAAACAAGGAACAGTAGTTAAAAGGCCCAGATCAAACTTGTGTCTCCTGATTCTTCCTAGGACAGTATGCTGTCTCATGAAAGATTGCCCCATGCTGCTTCTCTAAGAAAAACCACACGAGCTGTATGTTTTGATGGGCCAGACACTGAGCCTCCTACTCATGACCTCAGCATATGCCCCTAGATGCATAAGCCCCCTGAGCCCACCTAGGCATTGGTTGGTAGATGGTTAAAAACAACCAAAGTTGTATTCTCTTAGGACCATTCAGGCATGCTTCCAATCCCCGAGACTCTCTCTCTGTCTCCTTGCATCCTGCTTTATTCCTGAGTAGCTGCTAACATTTAATACCTAGGTTATACTGGACGGGATGGCCAGGAGCCAGTGTCAATGGGCCATTAGGGGCAGAACAGAGATAGGGAATCTTAGGAGCAACCAGGGGGAGGACCACCACGGATGTGATCCCACTCTATGGCGGTACTCATTTCTGCCTCAGTATTCTAGACCCCCTTGCAGTCTAAGAGGGAGCTCTCAAGCTGCAGCACTGTGGTTCCAAGGGTCAGAAGTCAGTGGTAAGAAGACATAGCTGGCAAAAGCAGAGTTGCAGGGCTGGCATCTTAACCCCTGACCGAAACCCAATCATTCTCAGTTGCCACCACTGCTCATGCTGTATTTCTGCTTCCCTTGCCTCTCTCAGTAGTCTGGTAGGGGATGCTGGTGGACAGCCAAACATTCATTCAGCCCCTCCCACCCTGATTTTCCTCTGGGGAATTTGCCTCTCTGCTATTACAGTTTCTCCCATGCACTCTGGGTGAAGGTGCTGAATGGCCTGTTATCTCCTGTCTTCCTACAGCTTCAGTTGGGTCCAGTAAAAAAAAAGTGAGCTGAGGAACAGTGTGGGGCCTGAAATTCCTGCAGTCATTATGCTGTCAGGGGAGGGCCTACAGCTGCTAGGGGAGGAGCTACAGCTGCTAGGGGAGGGGTTACAGCTGCTAGGAGAGGTTCTACAGCTGCTGGGGTTGGGCCTGCAGCTGCTAGGGAAGGGCCTGCAGCTGCTGGGGGAGGAGCTACAACTGTTAGGGGAGGGGCTACAGCTGCTGAGGGCGGGCCTGCAGCTGCTAGAGGAGGGCCTACAGCTGCTGGGGGAAGAGCTACAGCTGTTAGGGGAGGGTCTACAGCTGCAGAGGGCGGGCCTGCAGCTGCTAGGGGAGGGCCTACAGCTGCTGGGGGGAGGGGCTACAGCTGCTAGGGGAGAGGCTACAGCTACTGAGGGCGGGCCTGCAGGTGCTAGGGGAGGGCCTACAGCTGCTGGGGGAGGGGCTACAGCAGCTAAGGGTGGGGGACTGGAGGCCCCAGCAAAGGACAGACCCTGAGAATAAAGCCAATGCAGCAGGAGACAAGAACAGACAGAAAAAAAAAATAGCCCTTGGTGGCATTATCTGATCTTCTCAATTACATGAGCCAATAAACCCTCATTATTTAAGCCAGTTTGGGTTAGGTTTCTTTCATCATCTGCTCATCCTTCGAGGCCCACCCTTATTTCTCTTTCTGCAAGGGCCTTCCCTAACCAAACTTTCCAGTCTTTAATATAGCTTATAAATGACTCCTTTCCTTACAATGTGTAGTGTCATTGGAATAAAGCCCATACTTCAAAGTAAACAGTTTCAATCATGATTCACCTATTTATCTCGTCACTAGCTGTGCAATCTTAGGCAAGGTGCTTAAAACATGAGTCTCAGTTTCCTCATTCATGAAATGGGATAAGAGAAATAAATGAGACAATGAAACAGCACCTGCTTTGTGGGTAGCAGAGTGGCTTTCCTGGGGAAAAGGGACTCCTGAGGTTGACTCCCAAGTACGCCAAGAACTCGACCTACTCACAGCGACATTAAGTCAATATTTTTGTGCACGCCGAATGGATGACAGTGTCCCTCCCCAAGCTCCAGGTCAAAGCCCAGGAATATTAGCTGAGCCAAGTCGACCCAGCATGTAAAGCATCTGTCCACAATGCACTTGGCTTGCAGCCAGGCTCCCAGCCCTGGCAGTTGCAGGAATTCATCAGCATGCCCGGAAGCCCCTCCCTCCCATCCCCAGCACCAACTCGAAAGGCAATTGAAGCTCCAGGCAGCCTGTGTTGTTATTATGTAAACTGTGGCCAGTGACAAACACACTGAGCAAAGGAGGAAGTGATCAGCAATAATAGAATATTTTAGTAGTCCAGAAAATAATGGAATATTTTATTAAGCAGGAAGGGGAGGGAGAGCATGTTTCCGCTCCAAACATGGGGAGAAACCGTAAACAAAGCACCATGTAGCTATAAAAGAGCAGCCCGGCCTACAGAATGGAGAAGGACCACCCAAACATCTGCTTTATCACTTCCCAAGGTCAAAAGGTTCAACCAGTCCTCCATGTAATACCCAGTTACCTGTACGAATGGCCCCTGCTCTTCGCTAGTTTTACCTCTTGGAACTCCCAGAGAGCAGGGCCAGAGCACCTGCCTACTTTCCTCCATAGTCACACCATGTGGTGTGAGGTTGGTAGAAGAGATGGTTGAAAGAAATGCTAAATTAAAAATTATAGTTACTGTTACATTTCATTATCTATAGGTCATGTCACTGTAGAACCACAGAAGATCCACCTTTGGATGAAGGCTTATCTTTGATCATTTTTATCTCTAGTGATGCCAATTGGCATTGTCTGTCTTACAAACTGCCTGAAATTCCTCTGAAACCAGGTGGTTAATAAATGAGGGGGAATGGGGGAGATAAATAGATGGAAAGAGATAGATAGATAGATAGATAGATAGATAGATAGATAGATAGATAGTAGGCAGACTCTATTTGTGTGTCCCTATCCAATGATTCCACTTGAGGATATTATTCTGCTATTTAACAGAACTCATCTCTCCATAATTTACCCACCAATCAGCATTAGCCTCTCTTATTATCCCATCAGGTCATTCTATGCAGAACCCAGCATATCAATCCGAGCTCTCCCCAAAAGTACACATTGTGATGCTGATATTCAATCAACGTGCATTCCTTGAGTAGCCACTCCGATCCATGCACTGAATTGAATGAGGCATCATCCCTCCTCATTCCCTCAAGCCGATCACTACGGTCCTAATAATTGTCTCCAGGGTTATGTTACAATTTCTACCACATTTCAGAGCAGTAGAACACTTACTTATCCCACTGTAATTTCCTACTCCCTCATCCCTATCCCTTGCCTGGATATTCCCTCGCCCCCAAGGAAGCCAAGCCAGGTGCCTCTGGAAACTGGGAGGCTGCAGAGAACATCTGGTGCAGCTGGGCAACGTGTTCGTCTCAGCCCCACTCAAAATAGCATCTGACAAGCCTGAATCACACAAGTTCTGAAAAACTCACAAGAAATAACCTAAGAAATCTATAGCTGCCTCCTCTAATTTCACTCCCTGTCTGGCTGCTTATTGACTTCTGCAGCCTGTATTGACAACGTGCAACCCTGCTTCTGTCTGCCTGCTCCCATGCAGTGGTAACTAAAAAAAAAAAAAAGAAAAGAAAAGAAAAAAAGAAAAATAGGGATGATCATAGCTATAACTCGTGCCAAAGACCCTGCTCAGGAGCCAGGCACGAGCATAGAGGCAAAATGTTCAAGAAAAAAAAAAGATATTGACTAAGTGAAAATGCCTGAGTCCCCTTCCCTGCCTTTTATTCGTGCCCCTACCTCTCTCTCCCCCAGGGCCATGGAGTTCATCTGGCTGCTTCCAACCTCTGCTCCACATTTCAGCTTTCAGATACCTCTTTTGCACCAATAAAAAATGTCTGATGTAAGAGGATGGGGCATAGCCCACCCCCACCACAGCTCGCATACCTTTTTTTTTTTTATAAAGGTGACCTGAAAGACTTACCTGCCAAGCTCGAGAGACTTTCGCTGCAGAAACGGACGAACGTGCAGGGTGCATTTCTCTGGGCAAGCAAAACCTCAGGGAGCAGAAACAGCGAAGAGAGGGACCACCACTGTCCCTAAGCCCTGCAGTCCTGTGTGTCTCCCGGAGCAATTGATAATCTCACTAACACCTACAACAGTGTGCAGGAGGCTGCTTTCCCAACACCGCCCTCGCTGCTCGTGATTTTGCAACTCTCACCCTTCAAATCTTAGTGCAGCACTGGCAATTAGAAACCTGCACACATCTGGGGCCTGGGCCGGGGTGCTTTGTGCATACATCGGGAGCTTCAGCCGGCAAAGGGGACTCTCTCTCCGCAGGCTCATCCTCTCCCAGGGGATTTATCTGAATCTGCAGATTGCCAAACCTATCTGCTTGCTTAGTGTGAATCACCAACTCAGGAAGTCACATGGACCCAAGACTCCCCAAATCCGGGCTCTGTTCTGGGAACTACCAGGGGGATCTACTCACCTATTAGCCAAGCCTGCAAATAACTGCTTTGATCAGAATGCATGACTACAGAGAACATGATGAAGCTGAGCTGCCACTGCTATGAGCAGAAAAGAAGTCAGGGCAAAAGCTAGCATTCTTTTGACAGCAAACAGTTCCCTGGGGCCCCTTCTTCCCGTTGGCTGGTTCAGAGCTTTAAGGCAGGAGCAAACGTTTGGAATACTCAGGAATACAAGCAAGGGTCTTGAAATGCCTTGTTTCAGACCTAGGACAGAGGTCATAGCAGTCCTAAATCTCAGACCTAATCTCAGGGTTAGCTGAACGATCCAAAGATATTTTGGATTGAATCTGTCATTTCTTTGCTGCTACCTTACTTAGACAAGATGTGGAAATTAGGGGGTAGGATGCTAGATATGGATTTGTCATCCTGTAATACTAACACATATAGATTCAGTTATTACCCAAACCTCGCACAGGGAAAGAATATCATTTTTCTGACTTCTTGTTAATAATATTAATAATAGAAGCAGTTAGCCTTTATTATGTTGCAAGTACTTCTTGTAGCGATTTTTATGTATTATCTCATTCAGTATCCCAGTAATTTTATGAGATATGTGTGATTGGTATTCTCCTCATTTTCGAAATGAGGATACCTGGTGTTTTAGATGCTAAGCAACCTGCCCATAGTCACATGTTTTAGGGTGGTTTCAGGATTTTAATCCAGACCCATCTAACCTTGAAACAAGTAACTTTAACTATCACATTAAACAAGTGCTCAGAGTGAACCCTGAACCATTTCTAGCTTTCATATTTGAAATTGATGACTGTTTATGTGTAACTCACCTTCACGTTACCCTTTGGCTACATAAAAGGGTTTAAGGAGCTGTGTCATGTGCTCAAAATCTGAGAGAGACTGACCGAGTTTCTTAAAAGAACGAACTGCTTTTAAGCCCTTGGGCAGCACTTTCTTGCTTATAATTCATGTTAATATAAAGTTCCTAAGAATTATTATGTATTCAATAAAAACACTGATAAACCCACTTCATAGATCTTGATTCTCATTACTGAATGTTCTTGAATGTGATTTTTTTTTTAATTCTTAGTAATTACTTATCCTAGCTTTTCACTAATTCAGACTTTTCTTGTTATCAGATGATAAAAGTATGCTTATAGACTATTTCTTCATAAATGTTAGCTTATTAATACTTATAATTTCCTCAGGGCAGAAAGAAAGTGGCATTTCCCTCCTCTTATCAATATTCAGAAGAACATGCATAGACCCAAAGCAGGTCAGTGACACACAACACACGATGTACAATGTATAATAAGCCACATCCTTCAGAAGAGCTCGTCATCCATTCATCACGTGCTTGGTGTTGTGAGACTGAAACGCCATTTTAAACAGCACAATAACTCACTCAAGTTGTGTGACTCTGGAGTGTAGCAAACATGGGATCAAATCCAAGCTCTGTAACTTACCACTTTGATCTAGTCCAGCATAAAAGCTACCAAAGCTAGTTACTTATAGTAACTAACAAATGCATTCCTGTTGCACACTGCCGTCTGGATGGTGCTGATTCAGTCCACTGGTTAGATCAGAGTTAAATGTGAGTTACAGATTTAATCCTCATGTGGTCCAGTTAGCTTCATCCAAGTTAGAGAGTAGTCCGCGCCAGACACCAGCTATTGTGCAAGCAAAAGGGTGTAATGCCTGCCTTTCATTGCAAATATTTGAAGGGGAATACAAAGGAGATGGAGATGGTGAGGACGAATCATGATAATCCATCACTAGTAATCAGAGAGCAATCCAACATATGTGCCCAGTTTAGCAGTCGCTCAACGATTGCCTTAAATGCAGTGGAGAGAGTATCTCCACTTTGAAGGCAGGGAACAACATTTGCATACTAAATCCATAATGAGGTTTAATTAACTAACGCCTGTAAGGCATCATGTACAGTCCAGGGAACCAGTAGGTGAACTGCCTTTAAGACCCTTCACCAGCTCACTAGCATCCAAGCCCTCTGAGGATTCTTAGGTCCATGTATTTTCTTAGTGCATTTTTCAATGCCTGTAATTCCATGAAACAAACTAAGAACCAAAACAGCTAGGCAAAATTTCCATAAAAGATTCCTGTAAAGCTCAAGAAGAGAAAACTGTTGCCTATTGAGGGAGGGGGAGAGGGATGTCAAGACCTAAAAATACAACCAGTAAAAATACCATCAGATGAAGGAAGTCAGCTCAAACCTTCTTCAGGGGTCACTAAAATGTTCAGATTAATCTTTTTGCCTTTTACCTACTGCATTAGGAATGAAACGGGTGGAGGGAATAACTGCTACTTCTTGGCTCCAAGGTCAACTCATAATAAGGGACTGCTGTGTCTTTTCTATTTCTGAGAGAAATTTCTCTTCAAGGAGAAAAATGTCTTTCTCTGCCATGGCTGCATCATCCCCTTTCAATATTCCCAGTAGAATGAAGTAAAATGTTTTGCAGTTATATCTCTGCAGATATCCAAAATTGAAGGAAAGGAAAAGAACAAAACTCAAAATAGCCAATCATTTATTTTATTTTATGTTCTTTATACCTTAAAAGTGAATAACAATGAATGCAGTGTAGAAGACAGCTCTCAGAAAATTTCCCCTAGTTAAAATTAATTCTAGTTTCCTTCTGAATTATTTGCATATTGAGGGAAGGAGTTCTTTTCTGCTTTGCACTTTTCCAGAGGACTTGTTCTGTTCCACAAACAGGGCAACTCAGTGGCTACAGGAAGCAGTGACATAAGCAACTGAAAATCATGACAGTGCTGGGGACTTTGCAATGATCCAGCCAGACTAGGGGAAGGCTAGAGTGGCAGCAAACACAAATTATTGTCAAAAATAGCTAACACAGGGCTGGCCGAGTGGCACGGTGGTTAAGCGCTGGCTTGGGAAGCCAGTGGCCCTGGTTTGGATCCCACATATGAGTGCCAGTGACACTGCCCTCAAAAAAAAAAAAATAGCCAACACATAGCCAGTTATTTATGCCCAGATATGCATGGGTCTGTTCACAAGGCAGCAGTTAAAAGTTGAGTGTGACAGGGTAGGGCAGAGTAGTTGGAGGCTGGTACCAGAATAAGTGAAAACAGAAGAAAGGTTCGGGCCATTAGGAATAATAGTAAGACAGAGATGGAAAATTCTCATTCACTGAGCCAGAGAACTTTGAGGAGAGTCTTGTACCTTGGACAGCTCCCTGGGTAGCACTATGAGTCCCTAAAGTCAGCCTAGAACTGACCATAAAATGATTCATCAGTTATACATTTGTCAATTGCTTTTGTGTTTTCAAAACAAATGTACAGACTTACACTTCAGGGATGACGGAGTAAACATATTTGTTCTTATTCCTTCTATTAAATACAACTAAACTTTATATATAAAACAAACCTAAAAAGACTGAAAAAAAATGGAGATAAGCTTGACTGACTAGAAACCTCAGGGCCTAGAAAACAACTTATCAATGAGTTCCCTGAGTTTTTTGTTTTGTTTTGTTTTGTTCTGTTTTCATCAATCTCAGACTAGATGCTGGAGAAACTAGATGTGGAAACATCATAGAGTGCAAATGAATAAAAGGCCCTATCAAATGCCTGTTATCTCTAGCCAAAAAAATCAGGAAAGGTCTAGGAATACAGAAAACTTTTTAAAAATGTATGTCTTAATTACAGTTGACATATACTATTATATTAATTTCAGGTGTACAACATAGTGATTAGACATTGATATAATAATTGCTGTACTCCAGCCACACGCCACAATGAAAAGACATGGTCCTGCCCCCATCCAGACCAGCAAAGACCAAGAGGGAACCCTAAATCTCCATCCTTGCGAGGCTGCAATGAGGCATCCTAACTTCCCCATCTGTGTGTTATCAGAGACGGCCAGGTGGAATCCAGGACCTCCATCTCTGCCATGTAATAACAAAAAACTCCCATCCACATGGTGTTAATTGAGGCTGCAGGGGAAGCCTCTTTTTACTCCAGTTTGGCAGTAACAAGGCACCACTATCCAGCCCCTCTGGGTTTGTGTCAAAGAAGGACTTTTACTACCACCCAGCGGTAATGAGGCAACTCCTCTGCTACCATCACAGTATCAATGGAGTCCATACAGGGAGCAATAACAAGGCATCCACACCACTCCCAGACAGGGCAGTATCAGTGGAGGCCTGCTGGGGAAATAGGGCTCCAAACTCTGCCCAGGAGTAATAAGCCTCATCCTCGGGTATGAATGGTGAGTGGGAAAACTAGACTTCTACCTGGATCAGGCCATTAGAAGGTGGCTCTCCCCATCTCTCCCTGACAGATTAGTGTCAGACAAAGCCAGGTGAAACAGAAAGTTTAAATAAGATCCAGAGTATCATAACATACTAACCAAAGTGTTCAGATTTCAACTGAAGATCATGAGTCATGGCAAGAACTGTGATGATCTCAAAGGGAATGAAAAGAGACAATAGATGCCAGCAGTGAGATGACAGACATATTAGAATTACCTGACAAAAATCTTAAAGTGGCCATCATAAAAGATTACAAAGTCATTTGAAATAATTGAAAAAAAACAGTCTCAGCAAAGAGCTAAAAATATCACATAAAGAGATAGTGTAAATAAAACAAAATGGATATTTTAGAACTGAATAATAAAATAGCAAACGAAAAACTCAGTGGAAGGGCACAACAGCAGAATGGAGGACACAGAGGTAAAAATCATTGAACTGGAAGACAGAACAAAAGAAATGGCTTAATCTGAACAATAGAGAGAAAAGAGATAGGGAAAAAATTGAACAAAGTCATAGGAACCTGTGGACTCTAACAAAAGGTACAGCATGTATGACATTGAAGTCCCAGGAGGAAAGGAGAATAGAGGCATGGCTAAAAAAGTACTCAAAGAAATAATTACTTATAACTTCCCAAATTCAGTAAGAGGTATCGACCTACAGATTCAAGAAGATGAGTGATCCACAATCAGGTTAAATCACAAAAAATCCACACCATGACATATGCAATGGACTAAACTTGTCCCCAAAATTCCTATGTTGAGGTCCTAACCCCCAAAACGACTGTTTTTGGAAATGGCTTTTAGGAGGTAATTAAGGTTATATGGGTAGGGTCCTAATCCAATAGGGTTAGTGTCCTGCTATGAAGAGGAAGAGGGAGAGACCTCTCTGTGTTCCCATATGAGGACCAAATAAGGAGGCAGACATCTGCAAGCCAGGAAGAGAGCTCTCACCAGAACCCAACTATGCTGGCTCCCTGATCTCAGACTTCCAGCTTCCAAAACTGTGAGAAAATAAATTTCTGTTGTTTAAGACACCTAGTTAATGGTATGGCAGTCTGAGCTGACTAAGACAACACATCATAGTCAAATTTTCAAATTTAAGGAGAAAGAAAAATATTTGAAAAGATTCAGAGAAAAATGGCATCCTACCATTAATGGAAAAATAATTTAAATGACAGTGGCTTTCTCATCAGAAACTCTAAAGACCAGAAGGAAAAAGCAAAACATTTTTCAAATGCTGAGAGAAAACAACTGTCAACCTAGAATCTTTAATGAAAATGTCCTTCAGAAATTAGGGGAAATCAAGATATTTTCAGGTAAAAGAAAACCAAAAGAATTTGCTGCCAGCTCAGCTATGTTAAAATAATGGCTAATGGATGTTCTCTAAATAGAAAAAATGATAAAAGAATCTTAAAACATCAGAAAGGAAGAAGCAACACAGTAACCCAAAATATAGGTAAATAAAGAAGGCTTTTTATGTCCTTTTGACTCTTTTAAATCATGCCTGACAATTGAAGTAAAAAGTGTAACACTGTCTGACATGGTTATAAATGAACACAGACAAAATATTTAAGGTTAAATTGTAAATGGGAGAAGGTTAAGAGACATAAAGGAAAGTTTGTGAGATTTCTACACTTACATAAACTGTTAAAATGACACCAGTAGACTATGATGTGTGTGTGTGTGTGTGTGTGTGTGTGTGTGTGTGTAATACCTAAAACAACCAATAGAAAGTATACAAAAAGTACACTGAAAACACTATAGATATATAAAAATACTAAATCTAAAAAAAGTCCAAGTAATCAGCAGGAAGGCAGGAAAAATAAAAGAGAAATGAAAAACAAAAACAAAAACAAAAAACAGGAAAAAAACAATAAAATGGTAAATGTAAGTAAGCCCTAATATAAATAATGACATTAAATATAAAAGGTCTAAATATGATACTAAAACACAGAAAACAGCAGGATGGATTAAAAACATGACCCAACTAAATGCTATCTACAAGAAACTCATTTCCAATATAATATAGACCAGAATGAGAGTAAAATGATGGAAAAACATGTGTCATGTAAACATTAATCAAAAGAAAGCAGGAATGGTTTTATTAATATCAAGTAAATTAGACTTCAGAGCAAAAAAATTTACCATACAAGGACAGGATTATTATATAGTTAAAGGATCAATTTACCAAGAAAACATACTCCTAAATGTTAATGCACCAAACAACATGACTACAAGACATGTGACGCAAAACCTGTTCGAAATAAAAGGAGAAATAGACCAGTTACATACCCCCTCTCTCAACAATTGATAAAACAAGTAAATAGAAAATTGCAAAGATATAGAAAACTCCGTAACACCATCAACCAACTAAGTATCTAATTGACATTTATAGAACACCCCACCCAACAGAAGAAGAATACACATTATTTTCAAGTGTCCATGAAACATATACCAAAATATCCCACATCCTGGGCCATGAAATAAACTCAACAAAATTAAAAGAATTGAAATCATACAGAATGCACACCCCAATTAAAATGAAATAGAACTGGAAAGAAATAACAGGAAATTCTCCAAACAGTTGTAAACTAAAGAGGATACTTCTAAATAACACATGAGTTAAAGAAGAAGCCTCAAGAAAATCAAATAAAATATTAAACTGAAATAAAGTAAAAATACAACATATCAAAATTTGTGGGATACAGCCAAAGTAGGTCTGAGAGGGCAATTTATAGCATTAACTGCATGTATTCCAAAAGTGCAAAAGTCTCAAATCAATCATCTAACTCATGTCTAAAGAACCTAGAAAAGGAAGAGCAAAATAAACCCAAAGCAAGGAGAAGAAGGAATAAACACAGAGCAACAACTAATGAAAATGAAAATAGAAAAACAATCTAGAAAATCAATGAAACAAACAGAAGCTCCTTGAAAAGGTCAGTAAAATTGGGAAAAAAAATCTCTTGGCAAGACTGACAGAGGAAAAAAGAGAGAAGACACTAACTATCAACATCAAGAATGAAACAGGAGCTATCACTATACACTCTGCAGACTCCAAAAGAATAATAAAGGAATACTACAAACAATTCTACATACATATGTATGGCAATTGAATCCATAATTAAACTACTTCCCAAAATGAAATCTTTAGGCTCAGATGGTAATTCTACCAAAAAATTAAAGAATTAACAATAATTCTATAAAAGAGCTTAGTTAAAACGGAGGAGGAGAAAACATGACACTTCATTTCATGAAGCTAGTATTACCCTGGTACCAGAATGAGACAAATTACAAAAAAGAAAACTGTAGATCAGGATTTTTCATGATGATAGACATAACATTTTTTTTAGAAAATATTAGCAAATACAATTTAGCAATATATCCAAAGAATTATACACTATGACCAACTGGGGTTTATCCTAAGGAGGTAAGGTTAGTTCAGTATTCAAAAATGTATCAGTGTAATCCACCATGTTCTCAGGCTAAAGAAAATCCACGATTTCAGCTGATGCAGAAAAAGCATTTAACAAAAATTTAACACCCATTCATGATAAAAAAAAAAAAAAATTTAAAGTCTCAGAAAACTAGAATAGAAAGGAACTTCCTTATCTTGACAGAGAGCATTTACAAAAAAAAAAAAAAAAAAAAAAAAAAAAAAAAAACACAAAAAAAACTATAGTTAACAATGGCAGATGACAGAATGCTTTTTCCCCTTAAGATAAGGCAAGGATGTTTCACATTCTTATTCAACATAGTGCTGGAAATTCTACCCAGTGAAACAAAGCATGAAAAGAAAAGAAAATGCATACAGAATTGAATGAAGAAATAAAACCATCCCAATTTGCAGATGACATGATTTCCTACATAGAAAATCCCAAGGAATCTACACACACACATAGACCCCTAAAGCTTATATGTGAATTCAGCAAGATCACAGGACACAAGATAAACCTATAAAAATCTATTGTATTTCCGTATACTAAAATAAACATGAATGCCAAAATAAAAAATATAATAACAATTACAATTGCTTAGGAAAAATTAATTACTTAGATATAAATCTAAAGGACTTGTACGCTGATGAAAAAAGTCAGTTTTTAATAAATTAACAGACATACTATGTTTTGAATTAGAAAACCTGACATAGTAAATGTTCCAGTTTTCCCAAATTGATATGCAGGTTTAACATGAATTTTGTCAAATCACAGCAACACTTTTTGTAGACATATCCAGGATTATTTTAAAATTTATATGAAATGGAAAAAGAACTACAATAGCTAAGATAATATTTAAAAGAAGGATGAAGTAGGAGGAATCAGTCTATCCAATTTCTTTTTTTTTAAAAGATATCCACTTGTTTGACTTTATTTATTTATTTATTTATTTATTTTTATTTTTTTAAGAGGGCAGTGTCACTGGCCCTCATATGCGGGATCTGAACCGGTGCCGCTGGCATCCCAAGCCAGTTCTAAACCACCGCGCTACTCGGTCGGTCCCCCAACTTCATAACTTATTTAGCTAAAGTAATTACGTCTGTAAGGTATGAGTGGAGGGCTAGACATATAGACCAATGGAACAAAACAGACCTACACAAATATGCTCTACTGGTTTTTGATGAGGGTGCAAAAGCAAATCAATGGAAGAAAAGTACCCTTTTCAACAACTGGGGCTGGACCAACTGTACATCTATATGTTTAAGCAAAAATTGGACCTCGACTGAAGTTTCATACTTTATACAAAAGTTATCTCAAAATCAATCATGGGCTTAAAAGTATAGTAGTTCCCCCTTATCCATGGGGATATGTTCCACGAAGCCCAGTGGATGCTCAAACTTCAGATAGTACTGAGTCCTAAGTATGTTTTCTGTTCATGTCTTCCAGCCACAAATTGAATGCCTTTTCCATCCTAACTAAGCACTTACACTCACTGCCGCCATAATTCATGCAAGGCCAGCATGAATTTCTTTTTCTTTCTTCACAACTTCACAGACAGAAAATTTGTTCTTACTGTAGATCTTAGAAACCTCAACATATGATTTCTTTTTTCTTTCCTTAGTAAGTTGGGAGCCTTCGCCTTTTCACGTAAAGGCAGCATTTCATGGCATTTCCTTGGCATATCTGAATTGTCAGCATCACTACTCTTGTGCTTTGGGGCCATTATTAAGCAAAATAAGGGTTACTTGCATGCAAGCGCTGTGATACCTCAACCCTTGATTTGATAGCTAAGATGGCTACTAAGTGACAAAAGGGCATCTTCAGCATGGACATGTGACAAACGGGCATCTGCAGCACAGACACACTAGACAAAGCAGTAATTCATGTCCTGGGCAGGACAAAACAACATGGCGCAAGATTTCATCGTGCTCCTCAGCATGGTGTGCAATTTAAAACATGAATTGTTTATTTCTAGAATTTTCCATTTAATATTTTCAGACTGTGGTTGACCACGAGTAACTAAACCACAGAAAGTAAAACCACAGATAAAAAGAAGACTACTGTAAACTGTAAAAGTATAAAATTCTTAGACAAAAAAATCATGAGAGAAATTCTTCAGGATATAGGGTTAGGCAAAGAGTTCTTAGACTTGACACCAAAAGCACAATTCATAAAAGGGAAAACTTAATAAACTGGTCTTCTTCAAAATTATTAACTCTTGCTCTGTTAAAGACCATTTAAAAAGGAAGAAAAGACAAAGTATGGAACAGGAGAAACTACTTGTTCCTACGTATCTAACAAAGGACTAGTATCTAGAATATAAAAAGAAATCTCAACACTCAACAGAAAGAAAACCCATTTAGAAAACGGGCATAAGATCTGAAGAGATATTGCACTGAGGAGGATACACAGATGGCAAACAAGCAGATGAAAAGATGCTCAACATCATTAGCGATTAGGGAAATGCCAATTAAAACCACAATGAAATATCAGTACACACCTGTCAGAATGGCTAAACTAAAAAAAAAAAAAACAGTGACAACACCATGCTGGTAAGGAAGTGGAGAAAGTGGATCATACATACATTGCTAGTGGGGATATAAAACCATACAGCAACTCTGGAAAACTCTGTGGGTGTTTCATAAAAACCTAAATATGCAACTACCTGGCAACGGCACTACTGCATATTATTCCAGCAAAATAAAAATGTAGGTTCACACAAAAGTTTCTACATGAATATTTATAGCAGATCTCCCCATAATAGCCAGATCTGGAAACAACCCAGATATCCTTTAACAGGTGAATGGTTAACAAATTGTGGTATATATTTTGCTAAGTGAATCAAGTTAATCCCAAAGGCTGCATGATACGTGATTACATTTGTACAACATTCTTGAAATGGCGAAATTATACAAATGGAGAACAGATTAGCCCTCCATTAGAGATACGTGGCCAGGGTTTAATGAGGGTGTTAGGTGTGAAGGAAGTAGGTCTGGCTATGAAAGGGCAACTTGAAGGATCCTTGTGGTGGAAATTCTCTCTATCTGGACAGTATCACTGGCAACACCCTGATTGTGCTATTGTACAATAGTTCTATAAGATGTTACATGGGGTTCACTCAGGACCCCTCTGTATTATTTCTTACAACTGCATGTGACTATATAATTACTTCAAAATAAAAAGTTTAATTTTAAAGAAGTGGATGTGAGGGAGTTCACATATATTCTCTGATTATTTCATTGGCTGGGCTGTTCCCTGGAACTCTCTGTATGTAAAATAATCCTTGCCCCTATTTGTAAGGCATAAACATGAAAGAATGGTCTTCTCTTTTCTAGTAGATTAGTGAAAAATCTAGGGCTCTGAGAAGCAGAATGTCCTGTCTTCTAAATCATTCTCAGTCCTCAGGTTCTCAAAGATAATGCTAATGGAATCTCCCTTCCTTTTACCCACTTTATAATACTGTAGGAATTACAATTTTCTTTCAGTGAATAAAATTGCTTTAATGTTTAGCCTCATTCTTCCCAAATCACTCCCCTTTTTTATTTCAAAGCTTGGGGTACCCTATTTAACAAAAAATCTTATTCTTTTATCCTATGTGATGCATTTTTAGTCTGAAAGAAATAGTACCCAAAATATACCCAACCAACTTTCAAAGAGGTACCCGGCACCAAACATTTTCAGTAGACTTCTCCAGACTCAAGGTCTTCTTGTTGAAATCCACTAATGAAAATGACTACTATCTCCAGAAAATATATGTGCCCTTCAAAAAAAATTCCTTTTTCTTTTCTATTTTATTTCTCTTTTGTGTGTGTGTGTGCACGTGCACATTTCCACACACAACTTTTTAGGTGTTCCTGTCAGCCTTCAAGGAACTCAGACCAGCTATTAATACAACAAGCCTTCATAGCACGCTGCTAGGAGCAGAAGAGCCCCATTCTAGACCATACAAAGAGAATGCTAGCCCTTCCTATGGAGATAAGCCAGAGCTTCAAAAACGTCATAAAAATAAAGAACCAAGGACTTGTGTATCCTCTATGCAGTCTGGTCTGTCCTTGTGGAGATATCGCTATTCAATTTTTGAAAATCCATAGAAGTCCCCTTTTAGCGTCCCTCAAACACTCCATGAGCACAGGGCTCACACCTGCGACAGAGAAGGGTCATGCACCATTTTTTAGATACACCCACACCCTTGAAGAATTAACCTTCTAAGGGGCTCTTGTTGCCTTTCCTGAGCGCATACCTTTTTCTCCTCCCATCAAAGCTCTATAGGCTGCCTTATCTTAAACCCTCAGCTAATCCAGTCAACTTCTACAAACCTGGGCAAGTGGAGAGGGAACAATGATGAGACCTTCAAAACAGGGGATTATTTAAAATACTCACTTCACTCGCTATGAAAGGATCTTTCAAGCTGTCAATTCACATGGCAGTGCTTATTTTGTTTAGGTTAACACTGGACATTGCCACCTCCAAAAAGAAGTGTCTAGGATTGTAGAGAAAAGTCAGAATGGGAAGAAAGCTTGTTGTCAAAACAGCAATATAACCAATGGGAAGACCAACTGAAGATAAGAGAGTGTCAGCTCTATCTTAACTTCCTCCTTACTAAAGAAGCAAAGGCAGAGATGCAACAAGCTGGAGCAAATAGCCAGAGTCACACTTGGAATCTGTAACAAGTCCCAGGAAGTAGTGTCTGGACCTTGTGGCATTGGTTTCCTGTCTACTTGAATTCTTATCTCAAATTTTATAGACCAGATGTCAGCACATTTTCTATAAACAGCAAGACAGTAAATATTTGAGGCTTTGTGGTTCATAAAGTCTGTCAAAACTACTTAATTCAGTCATTGTAGTGCAAAAGACACAATAGACAATATGACACAAATGAGTGCGGTTGTGTTTCAATAAAACTTTATTTACAAAAACAAGTAGTGGGCCATGATAGGATTGTTGGCCAGAGTTTAACAACCCCTGCTCTAGATGCTTATTGGTAAAGCCCAATGAGCACTGACATTTTTTTTAACAATATGCATAAAAATAAAGAATAATAAAGGAATATTTGCCCTTCCAGGTATTAGCCTGTACTGTAAAGTTCTAACAGCTAAAATGGTATAAAACTGGTATAAGCATCACTGAAAGATTACAAAGTATAGCAGGGAGCCTACTATATCTAAAACTTTGTTATACAGGAATCCACAAATCAGTAAGAGGTAAGATGAATTACTTAATAAATCATGTTGGAAAAGTACAACTCGAAAAACAGAAAGAAGTAATTCAGTTTAATACTTTGTGCCAAAAATAAATTTATTAAAGTTAAATTTAAAAAAATAATAAAATGCAAATGAATACTTACCTCATCTCTAAATGGGGAAAGTATTTCTGAACACAGAAAAAGCAATTGGAAAAATGAAAGAAGGAAAAAAATCAGACAAAAACAAGATGGAAACAAATGGGCATGGCTGTGTTCCAATAAAACTTTATTTGTAAAAACAGGCAGCAGACCAGATTTTGGCCCACAAGTCTCAGTGTAGTAACCCCTGTTCTATGAGCACAGATTACTTTTTATAATAATAATAAAAAAAAGTTATATTTATGAAAGTGGGGTTGTTTTTGAAAAAAAAATTTTCAATTATAGTTGACATCCAATGTTATTTTATAATAGCTTCAGGTGTACAGCATACTGGTTAGCCAGGTGGGCATTAAAGTGTTTTTTAATAGATTGTATTTATTATTATCTTATCAGCACTCTCCTTCCTTGCTTTCCCTCTGAATTTCAGGATTACTGGAAAAATGTTGGTTATGAATTGGTTTCTCACTTGTGACTAAATGCAATGATTTACAAAAGCTCCATTTCACTGTGGCTAGTGCGATTCCCATAAGCCTAAGTGTAGTCAAAAGAACCTAATACCAGGTGTCAAAATCTTGGCTCAACGTTCAAACCCAAAGTTCAAACCCTGGCTCAGCCTCTTACTAGCTAAGTGATTTCAGGAACATTATTTAACCAGAACTTCAGTTTCTTCACCTGTAAAATAACTATGATGTCATCTACTACACCTGGTCAATTATTCAGAGGTCATACATGAGAGTATCTGTCCCTGGGCTGACACACAGTAGGTGCTCATTAGAGATCAGTGACATTTTCCTTTGGAAAGTACTAAGATGAGCTTCATTTTGAGAGTCAATTATACTTTGATAAGAGATGTTGCAGACATCGAGTAGAAAAACCTTCAAAACCTTCTCCTCTAACCCAAATCACATAACTATCAATCAGCCTAAGAACACAGTTCTGGAGATGACATCCATATGTTGACTGATTTTTACTCAATCAGCCAAATAATTTATATCAGCAAGAAAATACTTAAGACTATATTATAACGATTAATGCCACGAGAAAATAGGCAGCAGCTCTTTGGCACTCTGTATCACTGTTTGGGAGCCCTTATTGGGTCAGAAAGGTTCTGGGAGTACGAAGGACAGGTGGGAGGGATAGGGAGAGATGTGGATAGAAGATGGCAAGAGAGATTAGTCTGTCAAAGAATTGCCCAGTTCATAAACCGACTGCCTTGATTCCGAGGAGAGAAGCCACTTTGACCACATCTCGGCCAGAAGCCCCAGTCACTGCATATGCAACCAAGGCTTTGTAGTCAATCACTTCCACAACTTAAGATACTGTAAATAACCCTGAGGAATGAAGGGCGATCAAGCCCTTTATAGAAAGAAGCGATTCCAAGAAGCTAAGTCACTTACTTACTTAAGGTTCCTTCAAGGTCATGCGAAGTCTTCTAGCTGAATGTTTTTTTCCTATTAGTCAAGATCACTGTATATCTGAAATTGATGTTGTATAATATTGTATGCCAACTGTAATTGAATATATAGACAGTCACAGGATGTGGATTATATGGTGGAAGGGAGTCAAAGGAATTGTAATGGATAGTATGATATGGGGGGGAGGAGTCGGAGGGGAGAATTGGGGGAGGGGGGTTGTCACTTTCAGGGGTAAAAAGTATAACTATTGCACTTTGTTGTACACCCGAAGCTAATTAAAAGTATATATAAATAAAATAAAATAAAATTTAAAAAAAAATCATCTTCTGTCCATAAACCTCACTCCTAACTTTAAAAGGAGTTCATGAAGCTAACCCCAATGGAGTCAAATAATTCTGTCCGTCTTACTTGATAAGGATGAATGGCATTCTCCAAACAAGTAAAATATTATTTCCTTCAGTATTAAGGTAGAATGGACTTAAAGATGAAAATGCCATTTTATTGACATTTATTATACACAAAGCACTGCATTGGTACTGGGATCCGGGGTGAGCATGGCAGAGAACTCCCAAAATGAGATAAGGTATGATCTAGTCCTCACAGCTAAGGACGGGGTGGAGCAAACATAGCAGTGTCTTTAGAATCCAAAGTCCAGTACTCAAGTCCTGGCTGTGCCACTTGCTAGCTTTGTGACATTGGTCACTTATGTATTCTAGTCTTCAACGTGTTCATCCAGAAAATGAGAATAGCCATTTCGACCTTGCAGGTAAGTGAGGATTACATACGGCAAACACAAAAGTGTTCTGTAAACAAACATAAGGCATTGTCGTGCAAGGCAGAAACATGGGACCTGACTAAGGCCCACGAAAACTAGAATGACGTCCAGGTCCCTGGGTGAGGTACTCCAGGCTGCCCTCTCCCTCCTTCCTACACTTTCCTCCTCCTCCAGCCCCAAACCAACCTTCTTCGCAGTGGCCACCAGGCAGCCAGTTGCCTGTGACTCCTTGGAGCTACATTTGGAGCCATGACCACTGAGACCATGGAACAACTTTGGAAAGCAAATTTTGAAATTGATTTCTCTTTACCTTTATCTATTTCCTTTTAAATTACAACAAAGAGAGGAAGAAGAAAAACAATTTTAAGGCAAAACACTCAATTAACTCTGAAAATCAAACATAATAAACTGAATATAGATCTGTCTGACTACTGTAACCATTTATGTCTGCCTCCATCTATCAATCCATCTGTTATCCTCCCATCTCTCTTTAAGGAGACAGTCAGATACTGAAAATGGGACTTTTTAAATTTTTATTTGGCTGATGCAGTTAAACCTAATTACCTTAGAGTTCCCACAGAGGAGGAAAAGGAGTAAAATGCATAGTTTTCTTCAGTTGTTCTTTCCCCTCCTTGATTTTCACTGGAGTTAAAGGTCAAGGTGTATTTTAATGATTGTCACAAAGAGTCCCGAAGGCTTACCCTTGACCTTGGGATCTCACAGTATTTACCAAGTGCTCCTTGTGGGTGTCATTAGGCCAAGGCTATGGCAAACAGAAGGAACAAAGAGTGACCTATCTTCTAGGTCTTATAAAACAGTGTAGGACATGGTACCAGGAAATAAGGAGATTGCTTCTTAGATGTCTAAATTGAACCTGCCACCGGTCTAAACATCCATCTGTACCCAGCCAGGCATTACTGTCCAAAACAGTGAATCCTTTCCTCTGTGGCTGACCGGAATGATGGCCGCCAGCTAGCTGCCTCACACACAGAATATTTTCCAATCATTGGCCTTCTGTCCCTGGGGGAAGAAGGCACATTCATCATATGAAGGGCTTACGTAAGGGGGCCTCCTTCATAAGTTTAGGAAATGTGGGTTCTTACATTTATAACCGTGCTGGTTCATTGAGTTTCGAGTCAATAAAATGCTATTTTTTGGCAATATTAATTTCAATTTTTCTGCTGACTTAATAATTTTTTTAATTAACTTAATTAGTTTTGAATGAAAATGTGTTCATTTTTAATAATGGTTTTATAATTAGAAAAGTTATATATGTGTCTCTCTGTGTTGCTTGAAGTTCAGAAGATAGGGAGAAGTAAAAAAAAAAAAAAAAAAATCAAAAGTGCCCTTACCCCCAATATCCAAAAGTATCCCCCAATGCATTTTGCCTTCTTTTCTTTCCTTCTATTGTTTTTTCCTGTGCAGGTGAAATGACATGAAATACGTAAAGTATGGTGTTTTCTAAGGAGGATGTCCTTGATTGACTTGAACCAAATTTCTCCTCAGTTCGTTAGTAGATTCCTCTGGTCATTTCGCATATGGGACAACCATTGGCTAATAAACTGTAACAAGTAAACAGAATAAAAGTTGGGGCTTTCACAATGTTTTTCCCTGGTTGACATTGTTTTGGAAATAAAAGAAAGCCAAGTTTAATCAAACTGCCTAATGTGCTAAATGCTAAACCAAGATAACCCAAGTCTCCAAGAGTAGGTGCTGACAAATACAGGCAAAATTACTTGTAGCAGCATTCTAAATCCTTGTGTTATTATATCACCAAATGTTTGAAAGAGACCTGAACAACTACAGAACCCCGTGTTTTTTCAAACTGTGCTCCATGGAATCCTGGAAGATTTCGGAGGGCAGTGACAGGCTGAGGGGGACAAAGGATGGAGAATGAGGACACTGAGCAAAGTTCTCTGCTTCCATCCTCACCCCTTCCCCAACCGGAGCAGGTCTGCTTTTGCATCTTCTACATTTTGGGTATTGAAATAAGATTCCATTTGATAAAACTGATCAACTATTTAAGAAATAAAAGTTGAAAATTGCTGGTATAGTCCCAAACCTCTCATGTTACAGAGTAACAAACTGAGGGTCAGGAGTATGAAATGACTTTCCATAGTCACACAGCTAATTAACATCAGAGCATATGGATACTTATCTTTTAGGGGAGGTGATTATCTAACATTCCATCCACTTCCCTCCTTGGAGGAAATCCCTACTACGTGTAGTATGGTATGAAAGCAGATTTGGGGATAATCTGCCTTTTCTCATGCTCAACCAGCCAAGGCATGGACATTTGACATAGGCTCAACACACTGGATGCTGTTCACCCAGCTCTGAGTCTAAAGCAAATGGTTCTCAAATATATTCAGAGTGGCCAGCTTGTTCCTACTGCCTCGTCCCCCAAATCCCCTTTGGTTCCTATGTGTTTTAATCACCTGCTCCTCTAGGCCTCCAGTGATTCTGCCATCTTTAAATAAGTCATGTTTAGTTTAAGACAGAGTACTTCCTGGTACACAGGATGTGTGCTAGAACGCAGTTCTCCTAACTGCCAATCCACTTCTCTTTTCTTGGTACCACAGGGTCTCTCTATTAAGCGAGTTGGCCTTTTTCCAAGGAGATCCCACATGGAAGAAAGAATTACCCTCAGTTGGAAAAATGTACCCCTACTGGGAAAGGGTCCTCATTAGGAAATTTTATAAAGCCAAGATTTAAAATTTTTCCAGGTGGGAAGTTAGGTAAAGGCAAAGATTAACATTTGCTGAGCACCTACTATGTGCCAAACATAATTTCCCACCCTATCTGCCTCTGGCAGACAGACATTATGATCCCTGTTGTGCCAATGAGGAAAATTAACCCCAAAGACTATTTCATTAGTTGCATAGTCAGAAACAGAACTCAAAAACTACTGGCCTCAAAATGAAGAGATTTAATAAGTTCATATGTCTTACTAGGTTTTATTTTATATTGTAAATTAAAAGTTTTCTCCTAAAAGAGATAATTATACCTACTGTAAAGATCTTATCAAGAAATCTTAAAATTTCAGGGGCCGGCCAAATGGCGCAGTGGTTGGGCGCTGGCTTGGGAAGCCGGCGGCCCTGGTTCGGGTCCCTCGTACGAGGGCTAGTGACACTGCCCTCAAAAAAAAAAAAAAAAAGAAATCTTAAAATTTCAATACCTAGGTCCTCTAAAATCAACTCATTCCTACCTGGTCATCAAAAATTAGATAAAAGATAGACAGATATGATTAGATAAATAAATATGACAACAACAGAGTGATCTGTTCTCCAGGTATTTCTCTGCACTGGTTTTAAACCACATCGGGCTTTTTAGTTACCACATGGGGCTTTCCACTGTGCAGGAGGCTTCCCACTGGGGCCATCTTGCCCGACAGCTAACTGCATTACCCATTGCTCATGTTCACCCTGTTTTCCATAACTAAATGAGCATGGCCGGAGGAGACTGTGAACAAACCTTGGCAGAGCAGCATGATGCAGCAAAGAAGCCACGCCAAAAGTGGCCTCCAGATACTCCCAGTTCGCTCCAAGCACAGATGTCTACTCTCAGATACCAGACACCTGAGGGCAAAGCCTGGCCCCTGATTCACATGTAGGAGGGTCATCCAGGACAAAGTCTGGCACATGGCATCCTTTACTGGAAGGAATTTGATTAATCATTCTCATTACCTTTTAATTCCATGCACCTGAGCTCATTCACCCTCTGCCCAGAACCAGCAGTCAGTGGCTTAAATGGCACATAAACACCCAGGCTGACCATGATAAACAGATGGAGATAGGATTCCCCCCCACCCCCACGCCTTTCTGCAGTGTGCTCTTAGGTCACAGAGATCATCCAGACCTTGCAGTACTTCATCAGATCCCTCCATCCAGCCTCACGGCCCCAGGAGACAAGATCTCTACAGGTATCCCGAGCACTGCTACCTGAGATTCTAGGTACAATTTGGAAACAAAGATGGGGAGGAGGGGCCTATTCAGAATTTCTCCTTCACTAAGAAAAGGGACCAATAACCATGACTACATGCTAATAGAAAATGGATAGCAAGCGTCTGCAAGACAAGGAATGTCCACTGTGATTAGTATATATACATTTGGCCATTTCTCCTTGGTTCTCCTACTTACGCATATTTCAAGCTCTTCCCAGAATGAACTATCACCACAAGACTTGCTAACATTGACATATAACCTTTAAAAAGCTACATCTTCCATGGTTCAGTCTCATTGCAATATCACAATTAAAGAAACACATTGGTTAATTTCCTCCCCTGAAGGTCTAGAAAACAAGAAAGGTCCCCAAAATCCATAGCAAAATGTACCACTAACAAATATCTTTTTTTTCTATCTATTTCACATGTCCCGTGGCAGTTCTGGAGTATTTCTATCTACCAGTTCACAAATCTTCTCTCCCACTTCTGCTCACCCAACATTTGTCTTTCCCACTCTCTCATTATGTAAATCAAGGGGCTGCAAAGTAGAAGTGAACGCACAGTATGTGGCCTGAAAACATGTTCTGATTGGCCAAAAGTAATTTTTATTTTGGGCTAATTATACATTTACACACATGTTGTAAGAAATAATACAAGTGATCCCAAGTATTAAGTATTATTTATCCAGTCTTTCTCAGTGGTACCATCTTGCAAAACCTATAGTACAATGTGATATCCAGAATAGTGACATGGAGACAGTCACCATTTCAATCACATGGATCCTTTTCTGGCCACATCCATTCCTCCCTCCTCTATCCCTGGCTGTTGGAAACTATTGATCTGTTCTCCATTTCTATCATTTTTGTCGTTTCAGGAATGTCATATAAATGGAATCATACAGTATGCAAACTTGTGGGATGGGCTTTTTTCACTCATTATAATTCTCTAAAGATACATCCGTATTGCGGCGTGTATCAATAGTTTGTTCCTTTTTATTACTGGAAAAATATTCCATGGTATGGATGGCTCATGATTTGTTTAATCATTCATTGAAGGACATGTGGGTTATATGTAAACATGTCTATTCTTTCTCTGAGATAAATGGCCAGGACCATAATTGCTGGGTCATATGGTAATTGCGTGTTAAGTTTTTTCAAGATATAACCAAACTGTTTTCTCAAATAGTGGTATCATTTCACGTTATCAGCAATAATACATAAGTGATCCAGTTTCTCCACCTCTTCGCCAGCATTTGGTATGTCTCTCTTTTTTATTCTAGCTATTCTTATAGTGATATCTCCTTGTGGATTTAATTTCCATTCCCCTAATGGCTAATGATGATAAAAACATTTTAATGAGTTTATTTGCCATTTGTAGATACATTCAGTGAAATGTCTCTCCATTGTCTACAGGAGTGTCAGATTTTTGGTATTTTACTGTTGAGTTTTCAGAGTCCTTTATATATTATAAATATTTATCCTTTGCCACATATGTGGTTCACAAATATTTTTCTCCCACTCCATAGCTTGTCTTTTCATCATCTTAATAGGGTTTCACACAGAGCAAAAGTTTTTAATTTTTATGAATTTTAACTTATTAGTTTTTCCTTTTAATGATTGTGCTTTTGGTATCAAATATAAGAAGTTTTTTCATAGCCCTAGATCTTGGAAAAAAATAAGATTTTTGTAAAAGTTTTATACTTTTACATTTTACATTTATGCCTATGATCCATTTTGGTCTACTTTTCATATAAGTTGTGAGACTTAGGTTAAGGGTTTGGTTTTGTTTTTTCCTATGGCTGTCACGTGCTGCAGCACCTCTTGTGGAAATAGCTATCTTTTCTCCATTGAATTGCTTTTGCACTTTTTTCCAGTCATCAGTTGTGCACACTTTTGTGGCTCTGTTTCTGAGTTTTCTATTCCATTAATTTATCCCTCCACCAATACCAACCACATGGCTTTAATTACTATGTCTAGATAATATCTTAAAATTGAATAGGCTCAATCCCCCATTTTATTCATTTTCAGAACCATTTTGGCTATTTCAGTTATTTTTCTTTTTCATATAAATTTTACAATAATCTTTTCTATATCTATAAAAATATCTTACTAATATTTTAATAGGAATTGCATTAAATCTGTGTATTAGTTTCTGCAGCAGCTGTAACAAAGTACCACAATTCTGGGGGCTTCAAACAACAGAAATGTATTTTCTCATGGTTCTGGAGACCAGAAGTCTGAAAACAAGATGTCAGCAGGGCTGTACTCCCTTTGGATGCTGTAGGGAAGGACCCTTCCTTGACTATTCCAGTTTCTGGCACTGGCAGCATCCCGTGGCTTGTAACTGCATCTCTCTCTGCTCCATCTTCACATGCCTTCTTTGTGTCTACATTCTACTCTGTGTGTCTCTTATAAATATTTGTTGTTAGCTTTATATCCACCTTCATAATCCAGGATGATCTCATCATATCAAGATCCTTTAATTATATCTATAAATACTCTTTTTCCAAATAAGGTAACATTCACAGGTTTCAGGAATTAACAAGTAGATACATCACTGGGGAGGAAGAGCACCATTTAACCCACTACAACCTGGACATTAATTTGGAAAGAACTGACATCTTGACTATGTTGAGTCTTCCAACCATGACACATTATGGCTCTCCATTTATTTAGATCGTTGATTTTTTTTTTTATCAGCACTGTGTAGGTTTTCAGTATGCAAGTCATGCAATAGCTTTTCTAGATTTACACCTAAGTATTTCATTTCTTGAGCAATTATATTTTCCATTTTGATGTACATGGGTTCATTGCTTACATATAGAAATACAACTGATTTTTCTGTTTATAGTATATCCTGTAACACTGTTGAACTTATTAGTTCTAAGAGAGAGGGTCTTTTTGTTGATTTCCTGGGATTTTCTACATAGACAATCGAGTCATCTGCAAATAGGGACAGTTTTATTTTCTTTCTTTCCAGTTTGTATGCATTTTATTTCCTTCTTGCCTTATTTCATTGGCTAGAACTTCCAACACTACATTGACTAAAAGCAGGGACAGCAGACATCCTTGGCTTGTTCCTGATCTTGGGCAAAGCATTCAACCACTCAGTATTAAGTATCAAGTTAGCTTTAGGTGTTTAGTAGATGTTCTTTATCAAGTTGAGGATGTTTCCCTCTATTCTTATTTTTCTGAGAGTTTTGATCATGAGTGGGAGTTGAATTTCATCAAGTGCTTTTTCTGCATCAATTGATATGGTCATCTGATTTTTCTTCTTTAGCCTGTTAATATGGTAGGTTACATTGATTGATTTTCCAATATTAAACCAGCCTTGCACCTCTTGTACCCCACTTGTCCATGGTATATAATTTTTTGTATATACTGCTGAATTGTTAATATTTTGTTTAAGATTTTTGTGTCTGTATTCATGAAAGATATTGATACTAACTTCATAAAGTAAATTGGGATGTGATCTCTCCTTTTCTCTTTTCTGGAAGAGAATGCATACAATTGGTGTTAACTCTTCTGTTTGGTAGCATTCCTCAGTGCAACCATTTAAACCTGGAGATTTATTTTATAGGAGTTTTTAGACTATGGATTCAATTTCCTTAATAGTTATATGTCTACTCATTTTATTGATTTCATATTGGCTAAGTTGTGGTAGATTGTGTTTTTCCAGGAAGTGGTCTATTTCTTCTAAGTTATCAAATTTATGTGTGTAGGATTAATTTGTAGTATTCCCTTATTACCTTCTGTTGTCTGTGGTATCTGTACTTATATCCTCTGTTTCATTTTGATATTAGTAATTTGTGTCATTTTATTTTTTTCTTTATTATCCAACGTAGAGGTTTGTCAATTTTGTTGACCTACCTATTCAAGGAACCATTTCTTTTTTTCATTGATTTTCTAAATTGCTTTTCTATTTTTAATTTCACTAATTTTGCTCTTACCTTTCTTCTTTCCTTTCTTCTGCTTGTTTTGGATTTATTTTGCTCTTCATTCTATAGATTCTTGGGATGTGAGTTTATATTATTGAGACTTTTTCTAATATATGCATTTAGTTCTACAATGTGCCTCTGAGCATTGGTTTGTCTGTGTCACACAAATTTTGATACATTTTATTTTTCTTTCCATTCAGTTTAATGTATTATTTGATTTCTTAAAAACTTCCTCTGTGACACATGGGCTATTTAGAAGTATCTTATCTACTTCACAAGTATTTGGAGAATTTCCTGTTATCTTTCTGTTATTGATTTCTAGTTTGATTCCATTTTCTTAGTGAACACACTCTGTATGATTTAAATTCTTTCAAATTGGTTGAGGTTTGCTTGTATATGTTCCATGGACACTTGAAAAGTGCATTCTGCTGCTGTTGGGAGGAGTGTTCTATACATCTCAAGTAGATCCTTTTAGTTGATGGTGTTAAGTTCTATATTGTTCTGAACTAAATTGTGTCCCCTCCCCCAAAATTTATATGTTAAAATCCTAACCCCTGAATAGAATGTATTTAGAAATAGGGACTTTAAAGAGATAATTAAGATTAATTGAGGTTATGAGGGTGGGCACGAATCCAATAGGATCAGTAGCCTTATAATAAGAGAAAGAGACACTCGTGATGTGTGCACACACATGAGGATACAATGGGAAGGCAGCCATCCGCAAGCCAAGAAAAGAGACCTCAAGAGAAACAAAACCTTTTGATATGTTGATCTTTGACTTCTAGCCTCCAGAATTGTGAGAAAATAAATTTCTGTTGTTTAAGCCATCCAGTCTGTAGAATTTTGTCATGGTTGCCTAGCAAATTAATATATGAGGTCTAACAAGTTTGCTAGCTCATCCTAGAAGTGCTACATACCTCATTGCTGAATATCACTATGGTCACCTTTGAAGTCATCTCCTTGGGAAGCTATGCACCAACACCAGCACCTAGTCCATCCTTCAAAGCAATTTTGGAACTCTTTTTCTGGAATGGCCATCAAAGCTGTCATCGTATTACCCTTGGTGTCCTGAATGTCATCAAAATGTCTTCCTTTCAATATCTTTGGGTAAAGCAAGAAATCACTGGGGGCCAGATCAGGTGAGTAGGGAGGGTGTTCCAATACAGTGATTTGTTTACTGGCTAAACACTCCCACACAGAGCGTGTCATGTGAGCTGGTGCACTGTTGTGATGCAAGAGCCATGAATTGTTGGCAAAAAAGTTCAGGTTGTTTTCATCTAACTTTTTCACACAGGCTTTCCAGCACTTCCAAATAGTAAACTTGGTTAACTGTCCAGTTGGTACAAATTCGTAATGAAGGGCCCGCCCAGTGGCGCAGTAGTTAAGCCCTGGCTTGGGAAGCCAGTGGCCCCGGTTCGGGTCCCACATATGAAGGCCAGTGACACTGCCCTTAAAAAAAAAAAAATTCGTAATGAATAATCCCTCTGATATCAAAAAAGGTTAGCAACATCATTGCAACAAGTTCGTGAAATTGTCAGACCTCTTGTATATATTCTTGCTGATTTCTTGTCAGGTTGGTCTATTAATGTGTTGAGAAGACAGTTAAGTATCCAACTATAATTGTAGGGTTTGTGCATTTCTCCTTCCAGTTCTGTAAGTTTTTGTTTTACTTATTTTGCAGTTCTGTTGTTTAGTGCACACACATTTAGGATTGCTATCTTTTCTCAGTGCATTGACTCTTATTACTAAATAATGTCTCTTTGACTCTGGTAATAGTGTTTGCTACGAAGCCTAGTTTATCTTTTATTATTATAGCCACTCATACTTTCTTTCAATGTTGGCATGATACATCTTTTCCCATCATTTTACTTTCCTCCTGCCTATATTATTATATTGGGAGTGAGCTACTTATAAATATTATAGCATACAGTTGGTTCATGTTTTTAATCCATCCTGCCTATCTGTCTTTTAACTGGTATATTTACACAACTTACATTAATCTACATTTAATGCAATTATTGATAAGTTAAGGCTGAAGTCTATCATTTCATTGTTTATTCTCTTCATTTTTCATTTCCCTATTTTCTTTTTCCTGCCTTCCAGTTGATTATTTAAATATTTTTTAGAATTATATTTTGATTTATCTATAGCGTTTTGGAGTATACCTCTTTGTGTGGCTTTTTAAATGGTAGCTCTAGATATCACATTATATAATATATACATAACATCACAATCAAGTGAAGAATAGAATTGTTACCCTCCTTTACCCTCCCTTTTTTATGATATACTTGTCTTAAATATTTCTGTGCTATTTGGCTGGAATAGCGCAGTTATTTTTCAAATTTTTACGTCTTGCTAGGCTTCCCCTTTCCTATTTGGGAGCTAGAGAGAATAGGTTTTTTATTTGTTTGTTTGTTTGTTTGTTTTGAGGGCAGTGTCATTGGCTCTCATGTGGGGAACCCGAACAGGGGCCGCTGGCGTCCCAAGCCAGAGCTTAACCACTGCGCCACTCAGCCGGCCTGAGAATAGGTTTTTCTTGGGGTGTTTTTGTCTATACTTATTGGCATTTCCAGTTTTTCATCTATTTTAGCCCCAAGTCTGGAATATAGAAGGCAAAGAGAAAATTCAGATAACTCACTATAGTAAACTTCCTTGGGTCCAAAGGTCCTTAGGTAATTTGCCCTTTTCCCTGCATCTTTCAGAGTCTTCTTATATTTTTATATATAATGTCCAGCATTTTTTCTTATACTTAATGGATAAAATAGGGACAAATATGTCTATCCCCTCTTCCTAGAAGTGGAAGCCCCTATGGCAGTGTTTTTAAAATTGGAAAATTTCATATAAAAGCAGATTTGTTACTGTTCTTGAAAAATTGAGACATATGGCAATACTGGGTTTGCATTATGCATTCCAACAATATTCTCTAGTGGAATGGGAGTTGACCTGTTTATATGGGGTATGCCAAAATCAGAGCCATGACTCTTCATGGCATTACACCCAACCCGTATCACTTAATTATTATCATTCTTAGCCTCTGTAAGAATTTTGACTTTGCAAGTTCCCATGATGCCTCCCTGGGACACCCATTTTCCTCCTGCCACTCTAACTCTCTCTCTCTTCAGTCTTTCAATTCTGTATCACAAAATTCCTCAGAACTAATTTAGCAGAGATGATACTATCTTTAGGAAAATATGTGTGTGTATGTGTGACACATGCACATATGTGTGTGTGTCAAGGAGGAGGGAAGAAGTTGAACAGACGGAAAGGAGCATTTGCACTGAATTGAACCATGTAGATTTAACTTTAAAGAGTGCTTTGTTAGTCACGGGAAGGGGGAAAAGCTATGAACACCCATTCATTAGAAAACTTTTGTCACATCATTCCCACCTTAGAGCCTTTGCAATTGCTATTTCCCCACCTGTAATATTCTTCCTCAAGACAAGTGCACATACCTTGTATTGCACTCAGGTCTCAGGTCAGATGCCACTTACTCAGATAGGTCTTCCCTGACTACCTAGCTATCTAAAATCCTTTCCTATCTAAAATAGCCCTTCTCTATGGCCAAGAGTTTTCTACCCTTTACTGTGTTTTTCTTAACAGCACTTAATATTACCTGAAAACACATTATATATTTGTTTACTTGTTTATTGCCTGTACCTTTCAGAGACTTTGTCTGTCTTAGTCATCATTGTATCCTCAGTTCCTGGCACATAATAGGAGCTTAACAGGCCAGTAATGAATGAATGAATCATGTCTTAAAACATCTTAACAAGAACATTAACAAATTAGAAAGCATTCGGCATAGGACGGTAAAACATTTATAACCATGAAAACGCTGAACAACTGAGGGATCTAAGATAGAATATATTGAAAAGTAGGATGATCATGCTCTGAATATTTAAAGATTTTTGGTGTTTATAGGAAGAGGGAGCAGAGAGATATGTCCCATGTCATTCCAAATGGCACTCCAATAGTCAACTTGCAAAAAGACACATTTACTCCCACTCAAAAGGAGAATTTCCTAATAACTAGAAATTCTTCAACAGTGAAATACAGTGAGTTCCTAATCACTGAAGCTGGTTAAACAGAACCAGCTTAAGAGTCAGTTGTAAAAGGAATCCCAATTCCATCGGATAATTTTGGCAGTAACTTCCAAAGCCCCTTTCAGCCCCACAATTCTAACACATTTTATGGAAGACAGAGCCGGGATTTCACTTTTCAGAACTCCAAGAGTCACCACCAACAGTATTGCTGAGGCACAGGGTTAGTTTAAGAAGGTTAATTACAGGGAGTTTAGGAAACATAAATCCATCAAGCTGTTTAAGTCCCTGCAAGTATGAAATATGAAATCATTGATTTTTACTTAACAGTGTGTTACAATTGTTACTCAGGGACAGTTAGAGTAATTTAGAAACCAGGATAGGAAACATTTTATAACATTTTTTTTAATAAAGCTATTTTCCCCATATGGCTTTGAGTTTAAAATAATTAGTGTGTTTAAGGCTATTTCCTTGCAGATATTATGACTTTGATTTGGGCAGCTACCATGATTATACAATGTATCTCAAATCAGCATCTTATAGCATTATGCTGGGTATAGCACACTTTTTACGGAAATTATGTTTTTTAGTCAACATGGATTTTTAAAAGCATTAAAGATCATTATGAACTGTGTTACAACGTATTTTAAAGAACAATATATACAAGATTTAAAGAACTTGTTATAATTTGATATGTTCTCACTAACTCTTACTTTTAACAATTGCTGATTAATAAAGCTTTCCTATTTTAATATACAAACAACTGTAATACTCATACCAAAGATTTCCTTGGATTCAAAGACCCCTTAGGAACATAAACACTTCTGACTCAACCTACAGCATTTTACAAGTTGTTCCTCTAACCTGGTATGTGATCAAAGAATCCAAGACCTTGATATTGAATATGTACAGTATTATTTTGTAATTCTCATGCCCTAAAACTAAGCATGATTCAGTATGTGGGAAGTGTTAGGACCCACTAGGGATCTATTTTTACCATCCCACTTTCATGCTTGCATGGGTTTCAAACTGTCCATCTTCTATTTCTCAAACAAAACATAAAAGCTCGATAATTCACATTCCTAACACTGAATAAAAGCATACATCCAAAGCCAAAAATTTTTTTAAAAGACTATTTCAGATATAATTGTGGCAGCTCAAGTTAGCAGTCTCCTTCAGATTCAAGTTAACAGCCTGTAACATACGGGTCTTCTCCTCCCACAGAGATGACACAGTAAAGGAGGTGATAAGCTCTCCCACCTTCCTGAGCAAATCCATTTCGATGGCTCCACCAGAAATTCGGGAGGGTGCCATCTCATTTGCAGATGGCTCCCCTGTGTCACCTTGCCTTTCCATCACACCCACTCTTTTCTCCTCCCACCCCCACCCTCACCCCCACACATCCTTCCATTGCTGTTGGATCACCACACTGAGGGGAGAAGGGGCACTTTTCATCTCTGTTCCATCCAGGAGAGACACACAGATACAAGGGCAGTCTGCATGAACAGCTGTAATTCACGGGCATCGCAGAAAGAATACACAACCATGGCTTTGCCCCTGGTTTACAGATTTCCGGTAAATGTTCATGTATTTCAAATACAGCTGTTTTGCATTTAGTTGTCTCCACACAGGTGGAAGATCTGCTCATCAGTTCAAAAAGAGGACATCAAGGACCAAACAATGGACAGTTTCTGTGGGCTGCTGCCATAGTGGACACGCGTCCTCTGTGACACCTGCCTCACGGCTAAGGGCCTGAGGTTCCTGCACTCTACACAGCACCTTCCCCATCTCAGCCTGCCTGCTTCCAACCTACGGACCTTAGAGAAACACACATCTCTAAGGTGAAAGGCTCTCATTTCCTTTGTACTTGGCATTGCTGACCTCTAATGTTGAATATACTTGCAATACTTCAAATGCTGCAGTTCAGGGTTTAAACAGGACAAGGTTATATCTGGGTTTTGAGACTGCATGCCAGTTTAGATACTTCCTTTTCAGGAAGCCCAGAGCCATGGTGATGTCATGAATATTTGATAGAGAGCCTTTGGTGCGTTAACTCAGAACTAATTCATTATTCTACTTAAGCTTCCTGCCCTAATCATTCCAGTTGGCCTCTTCTAATGTCTTCTGCATTATGATACACTGCCATTTATTTTTTATAACACATATTTTACCTAATTTTATTCAAGAAGGAGGGAAAGAAGACTGACTATTGGGGAAAAAAAACAGTTCGAAATAAGTATTTAAACACCTACTATGTGTGAGTAGCTGTGGTCACAGTTTTCAACATACCTCATGGCCTTAATTTTTAGATAACCTCAAAGAATTCAACTCTAATAACATGCACAGTACCAACATCTTGCAACCAGAAATGAAATCCGGGACTGACTCCGCAGAAATTAGGCTTTCCTCTATGCCACACTCTCTCATATTGTTCTGCAATTCTGGAAGTATAATTATGCCACTGTGTAGATGTCACAGTATTGATTAAGAGACAGAATGCCTAGTCATCACTTCCCATCACTTTAAACCAGTTACTCACTTTGCCTTCATTTCCTGTAAAATGGAGGATGATACTAGTGCTTGTCTTCTCTAGCTTCAGTAAGGAACAAATGTGTTAATGTAATTATAGCTTAGAACAATACCTGATACATACTAAACACTACGTAAGTGTTAGTCATTCCTGTAAATCTCACTTGCCACATGGAGTATAAACTCTTTTGAAAATCAGAGTAATCTACTTTTTATATTCACACTGGTATGAAAAGCAGGTACTTTATAATTTCCTGGATTAATTCTTTTGTTGACAGATGCCCTTTCCAGGCTTTACTACACAATGTAGAAGGAACTTCATCTATCAAGACCTTTTCTCTCAGGATCGTAAGCACTGTTTCCAAAATTGACAGTGAAGTCCAATCTTAAACATCTATAGACCAGTGATTCCCATGCTTCCCATTTCTTTCTTCTTGTATGTAGATTATAGACTCTTTAGTATGGCGATTGATGCTGCTCAAAGTATGAAGATGATGTAAACTTAAGATTTGTTCATAACCCATTCATTTGCTCATTTATTCATTCATTCACTACACACTGTTTTTTATTAGGCATTATCATAACTACTAGGGAAAACTAGAGGTGAATAAAGATAAGTAAAGCAAATGATTACAATACAATGTAATAGGTGCTATAACAAATGGAATAAAAGTTGTAAGAGCCACTTAACTATTTCAGAGAAAGCATCCCAAGGGAGTAATTTGAGCAATGTCTAGAAGGGTGAGGAAACAGCTACAAAAGAGATTAATAAAGGAACAGGAAACAATTTGTGCAGTACACATACACAAAAAAAGTGTACTAGTAAAATCAGTAAGTTGTGTGTGGCTGGGACATGGGCTACATTGGGTGGGTGTCAATAGTTGAGACAGGAAAACTAAGTTTGGCGTCCAGGTCACTGTACTGGAATGATTGGAGCAAGCGGGGATTGGAGACAAGGAAATTGGTCAGGAGACAAGGAATGATGGGCAGGACAATAACACGATCTCAGTGGCACTGTAGATAAGCGACGTGAAGGGCTATGACAGGTCCTCAGAAAGTAGCATGGGTTGGACTGGTGACATGGGAGTGGTGAGGGGGAAAGAAGATGACCCCAAATTCCCTAATTTGCTTTTTTCAATGATAGATTTAACATAAGCAGACTTACAGGGTGAACTTATATTTTAAGAAACCCTCTTTAATTAGTGCTTAACATTTGTTCACTGGAATTATTGAGCTTCATCTTTTTCACAGTGTCTTTGACTTTTGCTTTCACAACTTTCTTCTTTGAACTGGCCCCCATAACATCTTAATTACACTTAACTAAGCCTGACAGCAAAGCGAGGCCATCTTCTTCACCAGAAGCTATGCCAGCTTCTAAATGTTGACTGGCGCCATAAAAAACCTTGACTTCTCAAACACACACAGTTCAGTCTCGGACTCTGGGTCAAAGTATTGCCAATAAATACCTGTAGAAATGCAAAAGGCCCGCCTTGGGCTGTTAATAAACTATCTCACTTAAAATATCAAAATAGCAGAGAGCAGGTTAGGACATATTTTGAAGGGAAACCCAGAATGGGTTCATTAACTTGATAAGAAACCCAAAATTGCCCAAAGCAGAAAACCCAAGAGAGGAAAGGTAAAAGAGTGGGCTGAGGGAAACTAAAAACATAGGAATAGTAATCAAACACCAGGCACTGGGAAGCAGGAAACAAAACTCCAAACATGGCAAGGGGAGGCCACATAGAAAGAAGCCTAGCCTAGCTGGGATTCTAAAGACTGCTTTCATATACATACAATAGCATTTGCATTTGCATAAACCTTTATCAACAAAGCACTATTTCATCTGGTAGTTCTACCATTTAATGGCTGTTGATGTGGGCCACATGATTTAAACCTCTCGGGGCCTGTTTCCTCATCTATAAAGCAGGGATGAAGAGTGCACTTTATCAAATCCATTTCACAGGTGGATAAATTTAAATGCACAGATGAAATGATTCATCTAGGGGCCCCAGAACAGGCACAATGAGGCTGGAGCTGGGATCCTCTGACATCAGGGTCAGTGAGTGTTTGTTCACCTATAGTGCCAGTCCAACCTGGGAGACCAGCCAGTAGTCGCAGGTGAGGAACAATTTGTAGAACATGAACAAATTGTGTTTACTCTGTAACTCTGCTCTAGTTTATAGCTGAACTAGGAGTTTTAGTGGTGGGGATATAACCGCTCATGACCATATCACAAGTGTTTCTGCAGACTTCCTAAAACCTCAGAAATCTATCCTTGGGGACTTGAAACTCATAACAGTTCGATATTGTCTAAATCCATAGCAGATGGCCACATCCATGACATTTTTACATCTCCGATTTTTTCATCTCCTGTTAGGAAGCATATGAACGGCATAGAGACAAAGTCCCACCAGGCATTGAATTCCAAACACCTCTGGTCACACAAGGGCTGGGCTCGCAGGCTCCCCATGCTAGGCGCCCTCCTAACTGGTAGTGTTTTCTGCATCATTCTGTAACTGCTCTTGAATTTTTCCATGTAAAACATGTTTCACTTTGCATGTCCAATTATAACATTCTCAAGAAACCTTAATCAGATAAGGAATAAGGAAGGCCAGGCACCCAATTTAGTAAAAAGACTAAATAACGGTATTTTAAATGGTAATTTTCTTACTTTCCCGTAGTGAAAAGTGTCAAGGCGCTACCTAGCAAAATTTTTGGAGTACCAGCTTCCGTGAATAGATAGGAGAGCCTTGTAATTATCATACCAATTGTCTGTAAGCAATAAGTACTTGCAAGACCTTTGAAAGTCCTTCCACAGACTTTTGTTGAAAACCTACCTATGTGGTAGGAATAAAGGAAATACTGGAATAAAGGAAATATTTGTCGTTATTGTTGCAATAAGTGCCCATTCCACTCACCCACAGCTTTGTTTACATTTTCAATTTGCATTATCTAGACCTTGGAAGAAAGCCTTTGAGAGGCACAAGTTAACTTGGACTCAGACAGGGAAAATCCAAATGAATTTAGGGCCAAATTCAAAAAAAATGTCAAGAAGTTCCAAATGCACAATTGCCAAAAACCTTCCCTCAGGCAGCTTTGTTTCAACAGAACCAAGTGCCCTACCCTGTGGTCTCTGTTTGTCTTAAGAGCTAATGGCACATATGAGAGGACATTACACATAGGGTCAGCACAGAGTAGTTGATGCCAAAATAAATGATTATTGATTGAGAATTGTAAGCATACAATCAATATCACAGGAGGATGAGAATCAGGTGACTACAAGAACATCATAAATATTGGGCCTCTTCATCCCTCAAAGGATGAAGAAAGTCTGATGGGTTTTATTTAGTCCTAGGGGGCTAGTAACTTCTGGGAGCCAAAATATGTCTCAGATGACCATAGATGAAGCAAGTAAAAGCCAGGAAACCACCTCTGTCTTTTGAGAGATGTATATTTTTATAAGTAGAACTGGTTCCAACAACTACCCAGGAGTATATAGCAGCAATATAAAGAAAAATGCTGGTTAGTATTCAGAGAACAGAAGTTTCCAGCACATTTCAAATACAAGAGCTGAAAGTGTACAGAGAGCATCAGTAATGAGAATCAGACAGTAGCAAAGAGCCCAAGAGGCTGGTTGAAGAGCTGTCCCTGCTGCTACAGAGACCCCCTTGTCTGATGGACTGTGGGGGGACAAGGAACAACTTTGGCTGTGGACCCTAAATAACTGGTGCCAAGCTGGGGACCTCACTCTGTGTCTTCCTCAACTTGAGCCCATGTAGAAAAAAGATAGGCAGGAAATACACCAAAGTGATAAAAATGATTATGTCTGAACAATAGGATTATGAGGGATTACCATGTTTCCTTCTGCTTTTTTGTAGTTTTAATATTTTCAACAACAAGTATGTATTGATTTTAAATAGATAATTTTTTGTTAACTATGCACTTTAATTTAAAACATTAAATATTAAGCACAACAATGACCTGATGACCAGTTGGGTGGCAAAAGGAGAAAGTTCTCTCAGACCTAACTTGCTCTGGCAAATCATTAGCCCAGGTAACCTATACGAGTAATGGGATCGTCTTTCCTAATAACTGTTATTATTTCCTTGGTGGTATCAACAGGGCTACCATTTACTGAGAGCTTACACTGTGTTAGGGTACCACACTAACTGCTTTATGTCTATTCTCTTATTTAGTTCTCAGAACATCCTTACACTGTCATTATCCCCATTTACCGAGGAAGAAACTGAGGTTTGAGAGGTTAGGTAACTCGCTAAAGAACGCATGGCAAGTAGGTGACTATCAAGACCAACATATAAAGCCGGATCTGAGTCCACAGTTCTAAACCACTTGGTAAAAATCTAAATAATTAGTACAAATATCACCTTTTACCCCTTTATCCACCCTGCATTGTTCCTACAATCACTTGAGCCTCTCTTGTTCAGGAAAACCTCTCAAAAGTAAGCTTCTTGGCAGAAGAAATTTTTGTTCACTGCTATGTCCCCAGAGCCCCCAAGCAGTGCCTCAAACATTTGTTGGATGGATGAGTAAATTTTAATACATCACATTCTAACCGCAATATTCTATGTTAGCAGTTGCCCAACTCCTACAAGCAAGGTAGTCTCCACACTTCTTTTTTTTTTTTCCTTTTTTTTAAATTAGTTTCAGGTGTACAAAACAATGCAAAAGTTATACTTTTCACCCCTCACAAAGTGACAATGCCCCTTCCCCAATCCGCCACCCCACTCCCCCCCGATATTATACATATCTATTACAATTCCATTGACTCCACTCCCACACTGTACTCCACATCCCGTGACTACATATATATTAAATTATAGTTGACATGCAATATTATTCAGCTTCAGCTTCAGGTGTACAGTGCAGTGGTCAGGCCTCTATACCATCCATGAAGTGGTCTCCCTAACAAGACATGTGTCCATCTGACACCCTACAAAACATTTACAACATTATTAATTATATTCCCCAAACTGTCTTTCACATCCCCATGGCAATATTGTAGTTACCAATTTATGCTGTCAAATCCCTTCCCCTTCTCCCTCATCCCCACCCCCTTCCCATCTAGCAACCATCAGTTTTTCCACACTTCTTCAATCAAGATTATCATAGTTCTACTGGCTAGTATTATAGTTCTATCATTCTCCAGGTAGTTTTCCTTTACACATGGACTCATATGCAGACAATGTTTCCTAGCTTCCCCTGCAGTGGGCATTACATTATGACTGAGTTTAAGCCAAGCAAAGATGGTGGAAGTGATGCTTCCACTTCTAAACCTGATCTGTATAAGCTAATCCTTCACAGTCCCTTCTTTTGTTTGCCAACTGGATGTATAACAGAAGCAGCAGGTGGAAGAAGCCAGGGTCTCTGAATGTCTGCATGGAATACAACCTACAATACTCAGCTGACCTACATGGGGCCTCTACATAAGATAGATATAAACCTTTATTCTCTTAAGCCAGTAGATCTTGGAGTCGTTTGTTACATAATCGCATCAGTTAAAAGTTGTTTGAGCATGCATTTTATACACACACAGACACACATACATGCATATATATAAATCAGATACAAGACTTACTATAAGATTACATAAATTATAAAACCTACATCAAAATGTAAAATTTGAAAAGAATGAGATGCAGATGAAATCAAAACATTTTTAAATTTCTTGCTGATCATACTAGTTTCATTGTATTACTAGGCAACATTTCAAGGCACATTGAGGCTTAGGGAAAGGTTGACAATGACGGAAACAAATCCATATTTCAAATGGTCTTGATGATTTTTTTGGTGGCTCACTTCGTGTCAGGCCTGAGTATGTCTTTATTGTTTTTATATCACCACATGGCTGACAAAGAGCTCAAATTCGGAGTACAGGTGACAGCTCTGCCATTTTTCTTTTGGTCACTTAGAATGTTGGTATCATTTTCAATCCACGACCTCCTTAATGGAGTTTGTATAAGCCACTTACTTATTTTGTGAAGGTTGGATTCATAAAAATTAGATCACAGAATCCATAAATCCATTTTAGTAGGCACAACAAAAATGTGCTGTATCCCAGTTCGCTGAGGCTAAATGAACATATAAAAGTAGCAGTGTCAAACTTTCCCTTCCTTTAAGATATGTGTGTGGGAAACCTGCTCTCCCTTCAGGATATGTGAATATTGTACGATACCTATAGCCACCTGACATCCGATCATTTGAGGATGTTAGTATAAACTCACATGTTAAACTTAAAAATTCTCTTTTTCATTCTAAAATACATGGATGGTTTAGTGCTTATGAACCCAGCAATGAGCACACTGTTTCTGAGGCCACTATTCTGTCACAGTGTTTAGGCGTTCAAATCTTAGTGATCTCAATGTTTGAAGTCTGTGATCTGCCTCCCAGCTATGCAGAGAGTAAGACAAATGATGTTAGTCCACCCCATTCTCTCTGTCATCCCAACCCTACACCAAAGCCAGCTGGACACATGACATCCAGCTGTCGTAGTATGGGCTAGAAGCCCTGGCGTTTTTTTCTCAAGCACACTGCTAGATATTAGTTAGGCTCTCTTTGATTTGCCCTATGACAAATTATAGAAGAAACAAAATCCTATTTTATCCACTCAGGTAAAGGCATATGGCTAACTAAAGTGACTGGCAGACAGTGTGATGTGGTGACAAGCCTCGGGGGCTATGAGTTATAATATCCAGGATCTACCTGGCTGTCTCTTCAATGATGTCAACACAGCCCTTTGTATATCAGTCTCCTCATCTATGGGACAGGAACAGTTGTGCATGTTCTGAAAGGAGTATAAAAACAAACAAACAAACAAACAAAAACAACACAGGAACTGTGGGAGAAGAGGACCCTTATAGCCCTGGCTGCATGGGCTTCATGAGGGCTCCATAGATGGAAAGTTGGCAATAATTTGAGAAAGGAAGGTCTCAAAAACAGTGAGCCTGTTATCTGATTCTGTCTTCCAGGGCACTTGGAGAGCAGTTTAGGACAACACAGGACAAAAAAAAAAAAAACCCTAAAAGATTTTTATTCCTTTAATCAAGAGCCTTGAGAAGATAAGTTCTCAGTAGATAAATGGAGGAGCTAGGCTCCCTGGATGCTCAAAGTGTAGAACACAGTACATTGTCCAACCAGGCAGAGAGCACCCAGCCAATGGCTGAATAGTCAGGATACGGAAAGTGTGTCACAGAGGGCTTGGAAGTCAGAGCTGAGTTCATGCTGAGACTGACACTGACTAGCTTTTGGTTAATCAACATGTATGTGCCTCAGTTTTATCATAAGTATGGACAATAATACCCTCTTGTGTCATGCTTATGAAGATTTAATGAAACAGCAGCTGTGCCTGATATAATCTAGGCCTTGGCACATAACAGGTTCTCAATAAATAGTTATCTTCTTTGCCATCATTATCATTCACTCTTTTTGCCCTTGCTTAGCCTATCTCTAAAAGGAAGTAGATGAGGCATAGCTAACATCTGCCAAGTACTTAAGAGTTAGGCTTGGCGAGCACTTATCAACAGAGGTTAGGGAAGTGCTTCATGGTAGGTCATGCAGAATGGATGCCCTGCAAGAATTTGCCAAAAACTCATGGGTGATGAGCAGTGGCAACAAAGCAACAAACCTTAGCCAGGTTGGGGGAGGGGCAGTGGGTAGGCAGCTGGCAGCCAGCAGCAGAAATGACCTTACTCACTAAAGGACACCCTAACTGAAGTGGATAAAGAGCAAAGAGGAAAACAGAAGGTGTGAAAGGTTTGACACCTTCTTCTTTTTTCTTCTTTTTTTTTTTTTTGTAGAAATAAAGCCATTTATTTGGTCTTTTGTTGTATTAGTTTCAGGTATACAACACAAGATAATGATTAGACATTTACAGACCTCATAAAGTGATCACCCCAACAAGTCTACTGCCCATCTGATACTGCACATAGCTATTACAGTACTACTAATTATGCACCCTGTGCTGCCCTTTACATCCAGTGGCTATATACAGAGGGTGCCAAAAATATATATATACATTTTAAGAAAGGAAAAAACTGTATTAAAATTGTAATACAATTAATGACATTAGCATTCATTTTATTAAAGCTACCTTCTGAGCGAATGTCATACTACACATTGCTATATAATTCAATTTCAAAAAGTAATATAATACAGAGATGTCATCTCTTAAAATGTGTATACATTTTTTGGCACCCCCAGTATATACAGAGAGTGCCAAAGAAATGTACACACATTTTAAGAAGAAAAACTGGCCCCCTGGTGTGTGTGTGTGTACTGATTCCTTCTTTAACCAACAAAGAGGACCCATGTGGTCTAATGTAAGAGAACCAATCTAACCTTTCTCATGAAATAGCTGTGACTTCAAGCTATGTCTGAGCAACCTGGCTCTCCATAGCTCACATTTCAAACTCTGTCATTACAGAAACAACCAGAAGGCCTCCCTAAACTGTGTCCCCTACTGCCACAACCCCCAATGTGCATATAGCATCTTTTCATCATTTTAGAGCATCTTGTGAGCTGTTTACCAAGTCCAAAGTCATGTGTACAGATCTCAGAGTGAATCGCGAACTTCAGTCTGCCTAATGCCCCACAAAACAAGGCCATATTTCTTATAGACATTTTTTATTTTTCACAAGAGCACCAAAAGGGATAGAGTAACTGGATGATGCAGTACATCCCCCTCACCAGAACTAGACAACTTGAAATTCTTTCCTTTTAATGGGAAGCCCTGCTTATGCATAATGATATGAGAAACATTCGTCTTAAGAACAGGTAGTGTTTGAAGTGTTCTCATATATGCCCTTTGAAAAAGATAGAGCAAATCCTTCTCGGCAAAGGAGAGGCATTAATTATTTAATTAAACAAAGTAGTTGTTGATTTTTTAAAAGAAATAGGCAATGTTTTCAACAAATCAACAGGATTTTTATAACACGTATATCTCTAGTTTCTGTTCCTGAAAATAAGCTATCTGAAAAATTAACCCCAGAGTAGGAAAAAAAAAAAAGTGTTTCCAGGGAGAAATCTGAAAGAAGTATCGTGCATGCAGAAACTAGAGTTTCTTCCTATATTTGTGACTTGGTCTTTGAAAAGTATCTTGACTTGATGTTGTTATTAATATAATATAAACCCTAAGAGCTTCACAAACAAGGGAAGTCATTTCAGGAAGTAAAGGTCCCAAATCCATAAAGGGTAATATTTTTAAAGTACCTTGTAGATAACACAAACTAGGCTACTTACTTGAGCATTAAAAAGGTTCAAATTAATTCTGGCTTCATGACAGTTAATACAAATGTCACAAGTCAATAAATCTTGATATTGATTAATCTATAACCCCCCACACACTCAATTCAATTTTTAAGTCCCACAAGTTCCCAAAGACAGAAGGGCCAGATGCGACAATAGCGATTTACAAAATCAATATAGCACAAGAGATCTAGAGAAATTAACTACAGGAGAGATGACCCACTAAATCATCCAGTCCATCTCCATCTCCCTGTTGGCCCTTGTAGGCTGTTCTCTTTCGATATATTTGAACCACTTCATCCAAGTAAGCGGTGGAGGTCAACAGATATGATGGTTTATTCCTTTTCCCAAGAAACTAGTCCCGTTCTCAACTTCCCAATGCTGAGTCCCATGTCTTACACTACATCGATAATTCTCAACTTCAGGAGCACAATAGAGTCACTCAGGAAGCTACTGAAATACACCAGGACCAGGCCTCATGCCCAGAGACTTTTATTTAATTGACCTGGGGTAGGACCTGGGCACTGATTTTTGTTGTTGTTTTGTCTTGTCTTGTCTTTTGATATCCAAGTGATTCTAATGTTTAGAAAGAGTTGAGAACCAGCTCTTCACAACTTTAACAGTCTGAGTCCTTCTCCAGCTTTTGAATCCTTTCTTGTTGGCCACACTAGATTTAACTCAATACTACCAGACAAGGAGTGAAATCATGGATGACAATGAATCAGTGAATCAGCTGGTTGAGGAGCACTAGCTGGGAATGCCTGTCATGGGAAACCATTATCACTGATGGGAGCATGGCATGTACCTCAGGAGGACAGGGCACCTGAGAAGAAAAAAATGGCTAAGGATTATGTTTATTTGTATTTTTTTTTTTTGGTTTTTGTTTGTTTGTTTTGTTTTGTTTTAGTCCAGGTGTACAAAGCAATGTAATAGTTAGACATTAACACCCCTCACAAAGTGATAACTCCCCTCCCCCAATCTACTATCCCTCTGACGTCATATATAGTTGTTGCAGTTTCGCTGACTCTATTCCTTATGCTGTACTCCACATCTCCATATTTCCACATATAAATATGAAAAATTATAGTTGGTATTTATTCTTATTCAGCTTCAGAGGACTATGTTTTGTTTTTATTTTGTTTTTTAGCTGAGCCATCCTGCTGCCTATTGGCAGCTCAGCTCAGCTCAGCTCGGGCTGGGCATTGAAATGCTGTTGCTCAGAGCTCAGCTCGCACTCTTGAACAAGCTCTTAACCAACTGAGCCACTCGGCTGGCCCCTGGAGGACTATGTTTTAAACTAAGAGAGAAAGGACAACTTTCCTAGTCACTACATCAGGAGCAATTAACCACAGGGAAATCTGGGAAAGGTGTAAACTTATTAGATTTGGGGTTCCTCTGTTGATCATTTAAACTTTAGGAGGAAAAAAAATTTAAATAACAAGCTAAAAGCTAACTTTTAAAAAAAATAAAGTAAAATAAAATAAAAGCTAACTTTTGTTGAATCCTTATCAGATGCAGGCATAATTCTAAGTGCCTTACATGTGTGACACCTAAGTCTCACCATAACCCTGTGAGGTGTTGGTAAGCGTTCATCTCATTGTAGACACGGAAAAATGGAAGCACCCCAGGTAACACAATAAGTGACAGAATTGGAATTCTAAATTAGGCAGAGTGGCTCCAAAGCCCATGCTCTTAATCATTAATCTGAATAAACTTACAGTAGTGTATAACTTAGACATAAAGCAAACACCTGAAATTTGAAACTGAAGGCGGCACATTAAATCTTACAAGTGCTAAGATGCAATTTCTTCAATAAATATTCCTAAAGCACTGGTTTCAAACACTACCATGCATAGAAATCATCAGAAGAGACTTTTAAAACAAGTGCTGGGCCCTTGCCCTAGAGATTCTGGTTCAGTAGTCTGGGTGGGGCCCATGAACTTGAATTTATCACAAAGTATAAACATCTTTTGACACCGTTAAGTTCACCAGAAAAGTTCAGGATAGAACTGAGATAAAACAATTCCAGCCACTGGGAGGGAACTAGCAGCCTTGCAAAAACATCCCAGCTGGGGTGGCAGAAGCCGAGCTATAGAGAGTTAAGAAAAGGTCATGAGGGCATGGGGCTGGTAAGGGGCAGCTCCTCTTCCAAGAAGCTTCTTGGTGAAGGGTAGTACTTTGAGGAGAAAGTGCCAGAAGAAAAGGAAGATTAAAAATTCAAGAAAGAGGAGGAAAAATTGATGATGGAACAAGGTTCCAGAAAAGGCAGAAGGGTGCACACAGCAACAGCAGGGAGTCCACCTGCCAAAGCCTCCATCGCAAGAGGCCTTTTAGAAAGTCAGGCTCATGCCAGACCTCTTGGCACCGTATCTGGCAGTACAACCGTGTACTTCCCAACCAGCACTGGATAGCAAGGTAAAGAACTGTCCTAGGAATGGTTTTTCAAAGTCCAATAAAAAGAAAACAAGAACCATAGGGTACAACATTACCAAGGCATGTCCAAACCCTCATGGGTACTAGTGCTATGCTGGATTGAAATATTGTTCCTATAAGGACCTGTCAAGTTTTCTTTTATGTGAGGTTGTTACTCTAGTCCAGGAGTTCTCAACTCCGGCTACAGAACTGGCTACATAATTTATGGGACTCTGCACAAAAATGAAAATGTGGAGCTCCTTGTTCAAAAATGATTAAGAATTCCAAGATGGCAACAATAGAGTATTAAACCAAGTATGGGGTCCTTCTAAGCATGGGGTTGCGTGTGACTGCAGTTTGCCTAACCATAAAGCCAGCCCTGCCTGGCTACACATTAAAATCACCTGAGGGTCCTTTAAAAATTCCAATGCCCAGAACACACCTGAGACCAATTAAACCAGAACCTCTGGGGATGAGAACCACACATTAGAATGTTGTTGTTTTTTGCTTTTTGTTTTTTGTTTTTGAGGGCAATGTCACTGGCCCTCATATGTGGGACCGAACCGGGGCTGCTAGCTTCCCAAGCCAGCGCTTAACCACCGCACCACTTGGCCGGCCCCACACATTAGAATGTTTTAAAGCTCCCCATTGATCCCAATGTGTAGCCAAGGTTGAGAAACTACTGCTTACTTGTCATAGAATCTGACTTAATATCAGCTTTGAAAATCATTTTCTTTAAATAAGAAATTCTACCTGAAAAAACACAAAAATACAATGGTCCCACTACTGAAGCCCATTTCTCCACCTACCCTTTCTTATAAATTGGCTCAAATTATTAGTATAAATGAAAAGGATGCAAATCTTTTCCTATAATAAATACATGTATTGCCATACAAGCCAAAAATAAAAGGCAATTTGGGCAATGGAGACCGTGCTAACTTCCTCTAAGGCCTCTGCCTACATTTTCTTGGCTCTAACAGATGATTTCTTCTAGGGTCTGGGCACTGGCCCAGAACTCATCCACTCTTCTAAATAATGCATGACACAAGGTCCTTCCAAGCAACAGTGAGCTTTGGGTGGTATGCTCAGTTAAGACAGGAGAATCTGATCCTTACCAAATCCAAAGCTTGACATTTATCCCAAGAGAGGGGATCAAATGCGGATGACCATCCAAGCAGTATAGCTGGGCGGTTCTCAGCCAGATGCGTAGTTACCCAAGAGTTCTTAGAAACAAACCCAGCCATCTAGGAAGAGCTGCTGGGGTAAAAAGAGGACAGGTGGGGCTTCCCACAGGAATCTAAGACCCAAATTGTATTAAGGAAGCCAATTCCTTCATAGGGGTTCTTTAGACAAACAGTAGGGACTAAGGCCAATTACAGAGACCTCCAATGGTGCCCCTCAGGATAACAGCAAGGACTAAGCTCTCTCATTATGATCCTACTAGCAACAGAGTGACAAGGAATGCTTTGGAAGTAGCTGTGTGACCTCTCTGTGCCTCAGTTTCCTCACCAGAAAAATGGAGCTAATTAAGTACCATACAGTCGCTATGAAGATTAAATGAAATAATCTATGTATGGGGCTTAGTTTAGAAGAGTGCTTAATGCATGGTAAGCATTCAGTACACATTAGCTTAGCTGCGATCATCACCACCACAGCATTCCACAAAACACACGACTCATTTCTCCCCCACTTTGCCCAAAATAAAGCTTCAAGGAGCTTAAGTGATTGGCTCCAAGTTCCTCAAGCCAGTAGGAGTACACTCTCGACTGGAAGCCATGTTTTCCATTCTCAACTTCCTCATCTTACCTAACTAGGGAACTGAGCAGAGACTCTATGCAGCCTGTCTGGTGTGGTAGGCAGCACAATCACAACTTGCTCTAAGTGAGACGATGTAGGTAAACCAGGGAAAAACTGTCCATCACATCATAAGCACTCAATCCATGTTAGCTACTGTTATCATACAATTGATGCACTACCAGGAAAACTGCATGTAAATCACCATATCCACCATCTTGGAGATTCACTTGAAGGGCTGGCTATCTTGAGAAATCTATGTCCAACCTTTTTAGTAAAAACAGAATTCACCCTGGTAACATGATTAAAACTACCCACTTAAATGATCCCATGTGTATGTTGGGAGCTTCCTGTATTGGCTATGCTTAAAATAATAAAAAACATTCTTCCAGGCTATCATGAGCAAGGGACAGGGCAAAGACGTAACTTTAGAAAAGAAGTCCAACTTCAAAATCCTACAGTCCCACAACCAGAGGTTGGCCAGTATGGAAATGAAGCCTTAAAGAAAAGAGAGCTGTGATCGTCATGTCTTTCTTAGGCCCCTGTTCAAGAGAAATTGTATACCACCATGCCAAACCCAACTCACCTTTTATTATTGATATTCATATTAACATAGTGCCATGCTTTTTGTGAGGGCCCATAGACAGCCATGCTAGGGTTATAACGCTACCATTTGGGAAAAACTTCCTGATCAATCAGATGGCATTAAGTCACTGATTTATTTTTCCACCCAAGTTTGCATCTCTTCCAGAAAGAAACTTGCCCTATGGCATCAATTTCCCTCTTTTGCTGAGTGGTCCATGAAAAAAAAAAAAATTTCAAAAAACAACAATGGATCTGTGACAATTAAACTGGCACATAATGAAAGCTACAAATACATAATTACCATGTCCCACTTGGTACAATACACTACAGAGTTGCCAAAAACTGCCCACTCTGATAGCAGTTGCCCTTCTGAGGGCCCTGGGCTCAGCAGCTGCATCTCAATGAGCCTAAGTCGGCTGCCTGGAATGGTTGCCCTGGTAACAGGGTTCTGGCTGAGAGGGACATTGATTACTCTGAGGAGTGAGTTTCCACTTGGAGGGAGATTGGGTGAATGCAAAAGCAGAGAATTTGGAAGAGAAGGCAGGGTCCAAAGGGGTATGGGAGTCACTAAAGACTTAGGAAGGGTCCCAAGGTTTTCCTTTTCTGAGATGCAGGAAAGTAACATGTAAACTTGGTGTCTTGAGGACTTTTAAGATGAGGCCTAGAGTTAAAATATGCCATCCACTCCTGACTTGCTCACATTCCTTATCAGAACTGGACCGGTTATCAAGAGGCCTGAATTCTAGTTTCAACTCTTACTAATTCACTGGGTGACCCTGGATAAAGCATATCTAGGTAAAATCAAGGGAGTTGGGACTAAGTGATTTTCTAAGGCTTAAATCTAAGACCATCTGAGACTAACGAGAGGGCCAATTTAGCTCATGACCAGGTGAGAGAGAATTTCTATGTTAACAACCATCCTTTCCCTTGGCATTCATATTTTTTAATTCTCCTCTCTTGTCTCAAGCATACTCTCCAGGACTAAGTTCAGATTTTCTACTGCCTGTTTCCAAGGTTGCCTTTATGAGAAAGGTTACCACCAGATTTGGCCATTTTCCACCACAAATGGAACAAATCTGATTGCTCCACAGGGATGAAGCCTCTCCACTGTGTCGCCCAGGGCTGGGAGCAGCTGGCGGACATAACCTTGCCATCCCATTTCCTATTATGATTGTGTGATTCTATGAATGGTTCACCCCTCCTCACCAATCATGCGTTACTGACTGATGAATGATAATTGCATGCAATGTCAGAGAAGGAACAAGGGAAAAGCATTCCAGGCAGAGGGAACAGCACAAGTAAAGGCTCTGTGGCTGAAGGAAGTGGGTTTATGTGAAGCCTAGAAAGTACCAATGTGGTTAGAAACCTGAAAACAAGGGTGAGTATATTGAGAGATGGGGTGGGTGGGAAGTGAGATAAGCAGGAGATGGATCATGTAAGCTCTGTCAGTGGCCATGTTAGTGGTTTAGCTTTTTCCTAAGTTTTGGAGGCTATTAGCAAGGGAGACAGGTGGAAGTAACATGACAAGATTTTATTTTGAAAACATGAATTTAGTGAAAGACATGCAGAAACCAATTAGGAGGCTACTGTCATGATCCAGGCCAGAGACGATATTGGCTTGATGGATAATTTTCAAACAGAGAGAAGAGCTGCTATGTGGGTGGCAGCTGCCGCCCTTCATACTGCTTCCCCCAGTTCCAGGTGAGGTCTCCTCGTTTACCTGCTTCACCTTGTCACCATCATCCCCTGGGGCTTGTGTGCTGACCATGACTGTCTCACCATGGAGAGTGGGTTCCCTCTGCCCCTCAGTAGCCTCGGTCCATTTACTTTGCACTGACATCATCCTCAATTAAAAGCCCGAAACTCTCCAGAGATTTTCTCGCTTTTGTTCCCTCAGAAAGCATATAAACCTTGTTACTGGTTGTTAAATTTTTATCTCAAAACAATCACTTGCAGTAAAGAGAATGTTCGGCAAACACACATCTTTTAGGCACAGGGAGACTAAAAAACAAACAAAATGAAACAGAAAAATCTTTTCTTACTACTGGGTGCCAAAAGGTAGTGTGAACCATGCCAGATGCCAGGAAACCTGGTGCTAGAGCCCTTCATGTGTCCAAAAGTACTCCAACAACTAAGGAAGAATTCCTTTCAAAATTGTCCCTTGTTGGGGCGGCCGGTTAGCTTAAATGGTTAGAGTTCAGGCTCTTACCACCAAGGTTGCCAGTTCGATTCCCAGATGGGCCAGTGAGCTTCACCCTCCACAACTAGACTGAAAGACAATGGCTTGACTTGGAGCTGAGCTGCCGGTGGGCCGCCAGTTGGCTCAGTTGGTTAGAGCGTGGTGCTCATAACGCCAAGACTGCGAGTTCGATTCCCACATGGGTCAGTGAGCTGCACCCTCCACAACTAGATTGAAAACAACGACTTGACTTACACCTGATGGGTCCTGGAAAAAACACATTGTTTCCAAAATAAAGTTTAAAAAAAAAAACCTGTCCCTTGCTCATTTGAGATTGTATCTGTCTTGGCTGAGTTCTAAACACACTGCTGGGTAGGGGACAGAAAGAGGCATACAATGTAGCTCTCAAGGTGGGTGATTTGGTGGTGTTAGATTGGGGGACTGCAGGAGAAGCTGGGGTAACAGTCTGGGTTTCAGATGGAAAGAGGTGGAAGGGAAGCATGGTAATCACATGTTCTTTGTTGTTTCTCTCATCAAGGATCTCTGTTCCGTGCCCTTGACTCAGCTCTGTCACCGCTCTGACCAATAGAATAATAGGATACAATGGATGTGATGCTTGCCGATTTCTCTTCCAAACTCCAGAAGTCTACAGGGGCTTCCCCTTTTGAAGATACAGATATAATTAAGTTAGATGGTTATATCTTATATTAAATGATGCTTCCCATTTCAGACAAATTTTCCAGGTTTTCTTTATGGGTGTAACTATTAGATAGCACCTGCTAAAATAAAAGAACCAAAAGCTATAGTGTGAATAGTCACTAACAAGTTAATATCAATTGGGAATGAAGCTAGAAGACTCTTCAAATAATAGTGCAGGTCAGTAGGAATTAAAGAGCTGTCTTTTTAGGTCTGATTTACAAGTGGCTTTTTAAGGAATGTAACAATAAAGTGAAGTTTACCTTTATAAATGCCCCGAGGAGACTCAAAATGCTTTTCTGTCAGAGAAACCAGAAGTTGAAGATTGTTGTAGGTTTATTTTATCCTCCTCTGAATTTTGATCTGTACCTCCCCTGGTGCCCATCTCCAAGGATACAAAAACTGCCCATTTCCAGGTACACATGTCTAGAAATGCAGCTTTTCCCTCAGCCCTGCAGCATAGGCTCCTCCACGCTCTCAAGGCCACTAGAGGAAAGGACACACATAAGAAGAGCTTTGCAGACTTTTTTTCCCCATCAAAGTCTTTTGCCCCAGTCAAGGAGAGCAGAGGGAAAAGTGAGCGTGAGTGAGAACCCAGGGACCTGATTCTCATGCTTCCTCTGCCTTTCCCCAGCACCGTAACCTAGACTAGCTACCCAACCGCTTGCTACCTCTGTGTCCTCATCTACACACACACACACACACACACACACACACACACACACACACACGCCGGACCAGATCATCTGGCAGGTCCTTCTAGTCCAAAGAGTCTAGGATTTTATGCTTCTGACAGAGGGTAGCATCTGTCCTCTTCGGTCATGACCTTGAGGAAGAGTCAGAAACCCCAGCCCGATCACGTCCTCCTTCTAACTGCCCAAGCACCTGGTTCACAATGTTGAGAGGAGCAGGTTGTCAGGAGGAAAGGCAAGATTTCAGAAAGCCAGACGGAGTCCTCGTAGGGGAGGGAGTGTCCACTCCAGGAAGTTTGGGCCAATGCACAGCAAGCCTGTGTGTGTGATCACAACGTGTCTTCTCCTCTTGTGCTGGGCTCATGATGCCAGTCTCCACAGCTTCCCAGAGCCTTCCTGAGGACAGGCTCCCCAAAGACAGGCCCAACTGCCAGCTGTGTGCTCCCTGCTTTACATTTCGGTCTGAGGTGTCACGGAGGCCTTCAATCTCTGAGACTTTTTTCTGCTCATGTCCTCATTCCCTCAGCCAATGGCAAATCTCTCTTCTTGTATCTCAAAACCATTTCTGAGATGGTGGAAAACTCCGGGATTTGCTTTTTGGGCTCTGATTTCCACACAAAGCCGGTTGACAGTACAGATGATAAACGTCCGCAAGGATCCCAGCCAGGAGAGCAGGTTTCCCCAACAATGGGTCACAGCAGGCTTAGACTTCACTGGACCTTTCCAGAATCACTGAAGGTAACTGAAGGGAGGTCTGTGGTAAAGTGGTGGCTACTTAAAACACTGTGCTCTCTGCTCATGGGACAGAAAAGAAAGTCCTCAAAGAGGCTAGGATCTATAAAGGATCTAGGTATATAATGAAGAGAGTACTATAAATCTGTGGGTAAAGTATGGGGTATTCAATAAATGTTGTGTGGTAATTGGCTTTTACAGGAAGAAAATAAATAGAATTATATTCCCTACATCTTGTGTTATACACAAAAAATTATATCCCTATTGTATTAGAGACTTAAGGGTCAGAAGCAAAACTTTAAGACTATTACAAGTAAATATAAGGTAATGCCTAGTAGCTTCATGACACTGAAAAAGAAAAGATTTTTGGACAAGGCATAAACAAATACAACTTAGGCCAGCCGAGTGGCGCGGTGGTTAAGCGTTGGCTTGGGACGCCAGCGGCCCCGGTTTGGGTCCCGCATATGAGGGCCAGTGACACTGCCCTCAAAAACAAAAAAAAAATACAACTCATGGAGAGTCAAATTAATAAATTTGACAACAACATCAATTTTTTTTTTCTTTTTTTTTGAGGGCAGGGTCACTGGCCCTCACATGTGGGATCCGAACCAGGGCCGCCGGCATCCCAAGCCAGCCCTCAACTACCGCGCCACTCGGCCGGCCCACAACATCAATTTTTTAAAAACGTCTTTTTGGCAGAACATACCATAAACAAAGTTAAAAAAAATAAAAATGAAAAAATGAGAGAAAATATTGTTTATACATATATACACACAAATATAGATGTATTTTATCTTTTATATATATATGTGTATGTATGTATGTATGTATGTATATATAGCAGGGGTGCCCAAAAAAATGTATACAAGTGGACACTTCGGTGAGCATTGCTGAAGCAGTAGTCACCATAATCAGAAGCATCTGGACGCTGATGGTAACCACTTTGAGCACCTCTTGTAATTGCAGAAGTCAGACGTGGCTTGTATTCATCTTTTGTTATTGGTATATATTGAGTATTATAATTAATACAGCTTTTTCCTTTCTTAAAATGTGTATATATTTTTTGTGGCACCCTCTGTATATACAGAGGAAGGATTGATATCCAGAATATATAAAGAACTCTAACAAATCAATTTAAAAACTGCAGCCCAAAAGAAGGTGAGCAAGGGGCTTGAACAAGAAACCGACAGTATATTCAGGCCAATACATCTACGAAAAATGACTCAATATCACTGGTAATCAAAGAATTGCAAAGAAAAATCACCACATTGGAGCGGCAAAACTTTATAAGGCCCATAATAGCACGTGTTGGAAGGACATGGAGCAACAGACCATCCACTGTTGGGAGTTTAAATTGGTATGATCATATCAGAAGGTCTTTGGCAGTATGTGTTAAACTTGAAAATGTGATTCCTTAAGACCAGCAATTCCATTTCTAATATATATCCTAGAAAGGTCCTCACTTACAGAAGTGTACAAAATAGTCACAGTAGCTGAAGCGTTTGCAAAGCCTAATAACTGTAAACACTCTGACTGTCCACTAATATAGAAATGGATAACATCTAACACACTCGGGATATAACCTAGTCATATGCTAGAACCCTAGGCAGCAGATAAAAGGGGCCAACGCTAAGTAAAACGATTTGCGGAACTATGGTAACCATTTCTGTAAATACACGTTTATTGATACTTAAATATGAGGCAAATGTAGAAAAACCTCGACTAGAAGGATGCATACCAGACTTAACAACGGTTACCTTTGGCAGGGGGTGGGTGTGGGGGGGCACGTAGTGCATGAAACTAAGCTAAGAAATTTTATCTGTATTTTAAAAAATTTTTATAATAAAAAATAGATCTGAAAAGCAAATACGACAAAACATAAATATATTTTTCAGAGTAATGGGCACACAGGTGTTTATATAATTCTCCAGGTTTTTCTATTTTAATTTGTTCATAACTAAGCAAAGAAAAGCAAATGATGTTCTCACACTAGATGTAAACCCTCCCATCCTGTCCTGAATAGGTGTGAGCTCTGTCCCGTCCATCTCCCTGCCTAAGCTCAGACCCCATCTCTTTTCCAACAGGCCATTACTGATGTCCCTGCCCCAGTTTCCACCTCTACAGTGCTATCAGGGTGATTTTTCTGAAATATAAATTTTACAAAATTGCAAGACAAAATGAAAATCGAACTTCCTTAATATAGACCCTCCACCTTCAGAATAAAGTCCTAGCTTCTTTGCACCATAGACCAAGTCCTCCATAACCCAGCCTCTGCTTCCTTCCCTGGCCCCAAACGACACACCCTGGGCTCTGGCGACAGGGCTGTCCCAGAGCCCCAGTTCCTACACACCTTTGTGTGGCACTCTTCCCCCCGCTGATCATTCCACTTAAATTACAGTCTGCCCTTCAACACTGGGCTCAGCCATCACCGCCTGGCTGCATCCAGGGTTCTTTCCAAGCCTCCTAGAGAGCCCTCTTCCAACCATGTCAGCAGTTAGCACGGCACATGCCAACCACCCTCTTCCCAGGGAGACTGCAAGCTCCCAGTCTGCAGAAACCACGACTCATAAAGCTTGCGCTCAGTTAATTTCATCAGATTAATACATTAAAATATGCATGCATGTATGAAACACCCCTGAACTCAAAGTCTTATCCCACGAGTTGTTTTATTCATTCATTTGACAATGACTGTGACTAACACTGACAACAACTGCCCTCCTTTGCTGAGTGTTTCTAATGCCCTTGCTAGGTCTTAAGAGGGACACAGAATACAGGCTGGGCACAAGCCTGGTCTTCAAGGAGCTTCCAGTCTTGTTGGGGAGATAACATTAAGATATGAAGCAACTTGAAGCCTTTAACTGCATAGTGTGTGACTGAAAGCTAAAGAAATGCCCAATTCCAGTAGATTTCCCTTAAAACATTTAGATACAGAGTTGCTAACAATGAGCAAGAGGTAGGAACTGGGAAAGAAGACAAACAGATAAGAAAGGAAGGAAAGTCCACAAAAATACTGAAGTTCACTCCGAAGTTCCCAGCTTACTACCCTTGATGGGAGTAGACGTTAGAGGCAAGAAGAGGCCCAAATCAGGTTAGGGCCCGCATGGATGCTGGCCTGTCAAAGTCCCGTAACCCCCAGGATTAATAATGTAGGGAGGAAGGGGCTGGCACTGACTGGCAACTTGGCCAGACAGCCCCAACCCACCCCTGTACTAGGCTCCGCTGCTCCAATCAATGTTTGTTAGTGGGCGGAATGAGCTCGTTTCATGCATGTTCTAATTAGACAATGGAGATTATTACAAAACACCTGCAATGTTTGTAATCGTTTAAAATAATGAGAATCAATATTAGCTTCCAAAAGCACCATATGGTAAATGCTCATTCCAGGCATGTGGTCCCTCATAGGCTCTGGATGTTTCAAAACTGATCATTAACATTTTTTAATTTGCCCGAAGTTGCTCCCGGTTAATGAATTGGCTGCTGATGTGCCCTCTGCTCAGTGACCACCTCTAAGTGATCATTTAATCGTAACATGGCCTCAGTGCCCATGGGAGCACTTGGGGTCTGCTGCACAGTCAGGCAGTACCTGCCACAACCCCACCACCCCCGGGCACTCTCAGATGCCACTGTCCAATCTGTGAGCCCCTAACGTGGTGGTTCTCAAGTCACCAGGGAACCTTGTGAAAACATAGAACGGCGTGTGCCACCCTCAAGTTTCTGACTCAGGCATAGAGGCCTGAGGTTCTTCATTTCCAACAGGTTCTCAGGTGATGCAGACGCCGTTGGTCTGGGGTCCACACTTTGAGAATCACTACAGGAGGACAATGCCCTCCTCCACCCCACCCCACCCCCCACACACACTCTCCAAGCTAACACCTTCCAGGTAGGCAAGAACTGCATGGGGGAAAGTGAAAATGGAGGAAAACACCTCAGTGACTCCCATGTTCCTTGAGCAAACTTCCGGGCCACACCTAGTGGAATGGGCAGCGGGCTTCACAGAACATGTGCTGAGCCAGGGGCTATGCTATAGGCATTTCCACATCTTTATTAATCCTCGCCACAATGCCACAGAGGAAATGGTACCAGCACATTTGATACAAAAGGAAACTGAGGTACAGGTCTGCCCAATATCAGCCTGGCCAGTACAAGGAGGATTCGGATTCAAACCAGGGTGTTGTACCTCCAAGTCCCATGTTCCGTCCATGACAGGGCGCTGTTCATATGACCACAGAGTAAGTGCATGCCACTCCATGCCTCGCCCAGAGCCTGATCGCCGCCCTGTGCACCTGGTCAGCACTTCCTCACCATACACTGAGCACACCGGCCCTTCTGGGGCATCGTTTCCACGTGCTTCTCAATTTTAAACATGCACAGCAATCACCTGGGGATCCTCTTAAGCTGGATTCTGAATGCTAGGTCTTAGGCCAACAAGTAGCCCTGCTACCTATTTCCAGGTGATGCTGAGTCACTCTGTACCAGCAGGAACACAGAGGGTCTGGTGTGGTGGAAAACATGAGTTTTGGAAGCAAACACACCTGTGTTCAAAGCACCTCCAATGTGTCTTTCCTAGAGAGATTTGCTTAACCTCTCAGAACCTCAGTTTCCTCATCTCCAAAATGGGGATTACACCTACTCCCTAGAATTATGACATAATATATGGAAGCCACTTAGTCTCCCAGCACCCTCTTGTTCCCTCCACAAAAACCCTCAATGACTCCACTCTCCTTTGATATCTCCCTCCTCTCACTTTTCACCACCCGAACTTATGAGCCAGGTGTCTACCTGATTTAACAGTGAGAAACTTATGGGCTTCCGACCGACTAAGTCTGAAGCCAGCCCATGGCAAGTCTCACATGCAACCAAGACCCCTGGTTCCAAGCTGAATGTTGTCACCCAGGCCCCAAGGGCTGAGGCCTCAGCAGTTCCCATTTGAGGGGGAGAAAACACACAAACAGGGTCACCACCTCACAGAATCAGCAGAGCTCTGCCGGAGTCCCAAAGAAGAAACAAATGGCTCCTACACACCTTTTTTTTTAAAGATTTTATTGGGAAATTTTGTGAGGGGAACAGGGGAATGGTGTTGGGGAACCGGGGAAGGGGAACAGACAGTTGCTGTCCTTTTGTTTTTCAGTCTAGTTGTAGAGGATGTCGCTTCACTGGCCCATGTTGGTATCATCATTGTGCTCTTCTCGGGTCGCCGGCCTCTGGACAGCTGCTCACGGTGGCTATTGGCAGCTCACTCCAGCTGCCAGCTGCTCACGCTGGCTGCCAGCCACTCACAGTAGCCTATGGCAGCCCACTGCAGCAGGGGCTACAGCTATGCCATCCTGGGGACTCACAGCAGCCCAGCTCCAGGTGGAGCTGTTGTTCACCATCTTAGCTATAGAGGGCAGTGTTACTGGCCCTCATATGTGGGATCCGAACCGGGGCCGCTGGCGTCCCAAGCCAGCTCCCAACCAATGCGCCACTCGGCCGGCCCCTCACCTTTTGTTATCTTGAAATAGACATATTAGGGGTAGGATGGGCAGGGGCAGATGTCAGCTGCCCAACAGCTTAAAAGTACTAGTTATACATTGTCTGATCTCTATTTGGAGTACTAGTCTCATCCAGGGAATGACTTGGTAAAAACACTTGTTGGGACAACACACAGGATACATCTTAGCCCCATGCAGTGCGCCTGGAGAAATGTACAATATCAAAAGAGAGAAAACAGATAAAAATCATATCGGTAGGATTTATAGCAAAGTTTGATCATGAGCAAGTAAATTCACTAGGTTCCCTGAGCTTTCTTTTTCTTCTTGCTTTGATGTTTTAAAATACATAAGACTGTTGTTTTAAATCATCCCCATAAAACATTGCCTGCTACCAAAGCTGCAATCAGGGATTCTTGGGGCATCAGCATTTGTCACCCAGCTTGTAATTCACAGCGATTCATAACTTTCCGGAAAGCTGTGAAAGTAACTTCAGGGGGTTAATAAAACAGCTTTCTCCTCTTCGACTTCTTTCCACTGATAACGTATTCAAATTGTAATTGTCTGTAATGTGCTCCGTCTATCACATTACTGCTCATGCCCCATACACTCTCCCACGCCATTCGTCACCCCCAGCCGGCAGCAGAGTCCTCCTTTCTGCCCTGCACACAGAAATGTGACTGCCTCTCTCCTCACATCTCATGGACAAGCCCTTGCCCACAGGCCACCCTCTCCCACTCCCTCCCACTGGTGTCCTAGATGGAGGATCCCACTGTTCCCTGCCCACTCTGTGGTAGGCATTTAGTCTCAGGGCTTCAATCACGCATCTTGTGGCATGGGGATTTGTGAGGTTAAATGGCTGGGCAGAGTTATCTGAGCATGTGCAGACAGTACAGTAACAGTGCAAGGCTCCCCTGGGTAAGGCGGGGTGTTGGGTGGGTCACAGATTTAAAAGTCAGAGACCTCATCTCATCCCAGCTGTACTGTGAACTCTCTGTGTGAATGTGGATAAGCCACTTAACCTCACTGAGCCGGTTTTGTCACCTAGAAAATAGAGGCCCTGATACCTGCCCTCCCTATCCTACAGGACCACTGCAACAGTTTTAAGGAGTGAATGAGATTATTTCTGAAGCTGACAATGACTCAGAGAGTCTGACATCTTCTTCCAGCTTTTCCCCAATGGAAAGAGCAAGTCCTGTGAGTTCTTGAAGGAGGCCTGGGCCCACGTAGACAGAGAGGTCATAAAGATGGGGCCCATCTTTTAGGAGCACGGAAAAAGCAGAATCAGTCCAATTGTCTGGTGTTGGGCAGAGGAGTATCCGATTCTGGTGACTCCAAGATGGCAGAAGCAGCGGTCGAGGCTGCAGGTGGGGGCCATCCAGTGGCCTTGGGCCTTCTGGGCACTGGGACAATAATGCATCAGACGATGGCCCTTTTGCCCACTCCCCCTGCTTCAGATCTCAGTGGCAGCAGCTCCAGAGCCTTGTGACTGACCCAGCACCAAGCACCTCTCCTCTCCTGAGCATCACCTCTTAAGCTCACAGAGTTGCCAGAGGATTATCGTAGACTTTCACAGCCTTCCCACACAAAACACTGCTACCTTCTCAGAATTCCTGTGTGTCGCAAAGCACACCAGGCCCTGCAGACTTACAGAATAGGCAGGACACTCAGGACCTGTCCCCAGGGATCTGACAGCACAGAAAAGCAGCACCTTCGCTTCCCAAGGTTCTTTGACGTCTCAGCACGCCCTTCCCCAGTCTGGTTAAAATTCCCAGCAACAAGTGGCAGCAGTAGGTTTACCCAGCAGGTGCCTGAATGTAACTGAGAAGAGGGAAGGGGAAGCTCAGAGATTGCCAAGAGACCTCCCAGGTCCCCCATCATTCTGTAATGGGTTCCTCTTTATAACACATGGGGGAAACCAACTGGTTTCCTGCACCCATTGAGGCAGAGAAGTGGCAATAAAAGAGAGGGGGAGGAGTGGAAAAGAAAAGTCTCTCTCTAAATCCGACAGTCATGCCTCTGGCCCTTTGCCTGAGCCCCTGGGAGCCGCTAGTCCCTTAGGAAGAGGCAGGTGTAGCAAGAAGCTTTTTCCCTGCAGCTGTTCCCACTTAGCACAAATCATGTAGTTCATCTTCTTAGCAAGCACAGAGTGTATCCAATGCCACTGACTGCTTTCTCAAAATCTTAAGACTTAGCATTCCAGGGTCGGACTTCCTCTCGAATGAGATTGCCTTCCTCATGCGATTTACATTAGCAAGGAGTCTGTTATTATTAGCTTGATATTTTATCTCTGACACTGTGAGAAATATTGCTGCCATAAACCTGGGTGCCCTTAGTAAAAGCTGAACTACTTGGCAAAAGCTAATAAAGGAACGATGGAAGTGATTGGCTGTGAATAAGCAGCAAATAGGACAGCTGCCCCCCAAGGCTGGGCCACAGGCATGCACACAGTTGCCCTCCCCTCCCAGTCCTGCTCCCTAGACACTGCCCCAAATCTTCTTCCTCCTGACTTACCTGAGCCATCCCCTCGAGTGGTCTCACTTGTTTACCCCTGAGAACTGGTGGATCCAGGCTTCCTAACCATGCCAAAGTTAGGGCAGTCACTCTCACACTTAAAAAGCACAAGAAAGCCACCAGGGGTGCTTGTTAAGGATTCTGGCCCCCTCCAGCGATTCTGAGATCCTGCATTTGCAACAAGCAACCCCAGGAGGTCCATGGGGACCAGGCTTGCCTGAAGGCTGTATTAGCAGGGATGCAATAGGCTGGATGATGGAGGGCCCCTATCCCTGTACCGCCATTAAGTGAAGAGTAGACTTCAGAATGAGGCAAGGCTGACTCAGTCATTTCGGAAGATGTGGTTATTCAGGTGCCCAAGAGGCCTCAGGTCAAAGCAGCTACACCAGAGCAGCAGCTTGCGCCATCATGAAAGCTGGTGCTAGCCCAGCTTATGGGAACGTGCCTCGTATGTAAGGGGAAGGCAGGATGCTTGCTCGGTTATATTAATGAGCATGGGTTGTTAATCAGTGGGCACTGCCCAAAGGAATTTTAATAAAGTCAGCATCTTTTCCTCTGGCTCTGGCTACCTATTAAAGAAGCTTTGCAGGGGAGAAAATCCTAAATGCAGTTGCTGGCGGTAAAGGCTGATGCATATACTTTGCACATGTTGGTTGAGGGACTCCAGTGTGCTCAGAGGTAGGAATGTTGGGCGTGGTTCCCAGAGGTAGTCCACCAGGTGCCTCTAGTTGTGAATAATGAAAAGAACACAAAACCACAAGCTGGACAAGCAGTGAACTATGCAGCATAGTTCCATGTTTCTAACAAGTGCTCCTTTGCCCTGTGATGAGGCTGGGAGGAGAGAAGAGCAGCAGCCACCATGATGGCTAGCAAGCCTGCTTGGAGTCAAAGAGAAGGTGAAATGCTGTGGTTCTCAACCCTGGCTACGTAGTAGAATCATCTGAGAAATTTAAAAATAACAGTAACCACCAACCCCTAGAGAGCCCAACTCTGTGATGTGGGACGGGGCAGGGGACAGGTATTTTTTTAGGGTTCCTCAGCTGACTCTAATGTGCAGCTGGAATACAGCATCCCTGCCTAATAAAACTTCCAGGGAGGATAAAGCTGAGTGCTCAATGTTGGCTGTGATCGAACCTCCTGGGGAGCTTTACAATACGTTGGTGCTGGGGTCCCATGCCCAGAGATTCGGAATAATTGGTCTGGGGACATTTAAAATCTCCCCAGGTGACTGCAATGTGCAGCCAAGGTGGAGAACAGCTGCCTGAAAGACATTTCATGCAGACAGCTGCCTGTCCTTTGTCTCTGGTTTTATCCAGACTGATCTAGTGGGAGCACTGGATATGGCATCAAGAGACTGAATTAAGCCTTAGCTCTGTCACAAACTTGCTGTGGCAACTTGGGCAAGTCATTAACACTGTAGGCCTCAGCTTCCTTATGATTTCATCTCACCGAGACTGGTGGAAGAAATTAAATAATATCATTTGAAAGTACTCTAAAATAGTGACAGGCTATATAAATATTGCTATACCCTTCCTTAGCCCAAAATAAGTTGCTATGGAGTTTACATCTCAGCAGGAAGGGAGAGTATGGGCTACAAGGAAGAGGGCCCCACGGGCAGATAATAATGGCAGATAATAACAAGAACAATGATGCTTTAATATTTTTTTTTTTGAGGGCAGTGTCACTGGCCCTCATATGTGGGACCGGACCGGGACTGCTGGCTTCCCAAGCCAGCGCTTAACCACCGCGCCACTCGGTCGGCCCTACTTTAATATTTAGAATGCATTTTCCCACCATTCTTCAATTTGATGTCACCCAAGATAGAACTTTGTGATGATGCTGTCCCATATTAAACGAAACAAAGGCTCTGAAAGTCCATAGGATGGGGTTGATGAGAGCATCGCCCAAATAGCAGAAGCAAAATGCAACTTGGTTCTGCTCATTTGAGACCCCAAGTTTTTTCCATTATACCAACAGCTCTCAAATCTGCAACAGATTGTTGGGCCTCATCCCCAGAATTTCTGATTCTGTAGCTCTAGAGCGGGGCTCAAGAAATTGGCATTTCTAACAGTTCGCAGGTGATGCTGCTGGTCCAGTGACTTTGAGAACCACTGAATTCCACCAAACTTTCTTTGACGGTAAAGAACTGACCTACAGAATAAGATAACTATGGCTGTGGCACAAAAAACGGGGAAGGAAGAAATGGACAATCTAAGTGTTATTAACTACCCTCCCTCCCCCCATTTTAAGCAAATGAAGAAACAGGCTCAGTGAACTACAATATCCTATTAAAGACTATTGCATAGAGTGCCAGGAAATGTGGCCCTAAGAAGCATTCCCCAGCTTCCATAGAAGGCAGTGACCTATGCTTGTATTATTCACAGCAGTGCCTCCTAGCTCAAGTTCAAGTGAAATAAAATGGATATTCCTTTGAGACTCTTCTAACTGCCTCTGAGTTCAGTGGGGATATGTTGTGTCATCACCAAATCATTATTGTGGCCATTGATCATCTGAGAGCTCACTGACTTTCTCCCTCACTCGATCCTGCTTTGCCCAGAACTTCCCAGGCTGCGGCACTGAAACGTCCACATCCCAGGTCATCTCTCTGTCCCAGGCACACAGGACACTTGATCAACTTTCCTCTCTATTATACACCTGAATACTCCGTAGTAAGATGGATATTTTGATTATCAGCACAAGAAAAGCGTACTTTAAAGGTGGAGAGCAAGCTGTCCTATCCTAGACAGTGTAAATGAGTTAGAGCCTCGCCATTCCTGTTCCAGGGTCCTTTTCCCCTATTTTCCTTCAAAAGGGATCCTAAATGCATTTATTCTAGGATATAAAGGCTGTTCGTTAGCTTAAAGGGATTGCTAGTTCCGGGAATTTGCATTTCGATAGGGAACCAAATATTAGTTGAAGATTTGAAGTCATTACCAGCAGGGACAGATTTGTATTTGGGGGTGAGGGATTTAAGGACAATCATTTCCGAGCCCATGGAATTGTAAATGTCTAGCACCAAGGACACAAGCCTTCCTTTCCTTGCACCACGGATTCTCATTAAAAGAGAGAGCATAGCAGAGTCATCACGCACGGGGGTCAGCAAATCACGGCCTTCTGTCGGCCAAATCCTCTCCACGGTCTATTTTTTGTAAATACAATTTTACTGGAACACAGCCATGCTCCTTTTTGTTACATCTCATCTGTGGCTGCTTTCCTCATAGAACACCAGAGTTGAGGTGTTACAAGAGTCTCTGTTGTAACTGCAAAGCCAAAAATATTTTCTCTCTGGCCCTTTACAGACCAAGCCTTCTTGCTATTCAAAGTGCAGGCTGTGAACTGGCAGGCTCAGCACCTGGGAGCTTGTTAGAAAGGCAGAATCTCAGGTCCTAACCCAAACCTTCTAAATCAGAACCTGCATCTTAACAAGATGCCCTGCAGATTCATATGCACATTAAAGTTTGAGAAGCACTGACCTGGGGGGATTCTTCAAATACCCATGTCTTCTGGATAACAATTTACTCCTAAGGTGCCCACCTGGGCCCCTCGAGACCATCTCCCTTGGAAAGCCACTATTACCACAGGGTAGGGTTGTGAGATAAAATATAAACTGGCCAGTTAAATTGGAATCTCTAATAAACAACAAATACTTTTTCAGTATAGGTAGGCACCAAAAATATTCCATGACATAAAGTTACAATAAAAAAAGATTCATTGTTTATCTAAAATTCAAATTTAACTGGGTGTTTTGTAATTTTAAGTGTTAAATAGTGCAATCTACCAAAGGGGGAGCCTCATGTAGGTTAGTTGGGCTAAGCAGGTTAAAAGAAAAAAGTATTATACTTCTTAAAATAAAACTGTTTCTCTACTCAAAACAGTTTTGACACCAAATGTGTAGGTTTTCCACATCAAACAATTCTCCAGTTCTGTGTGGACACCAACTGGGTACCCTACAATTTAATCTGGATGTGAACCACGCAGAGTTGGCACAAACCCCATACGTTAAGGGCTCAGTCCCACAAAACTGTCCCCTACTTCGGATGCCAAGTGCAGATCTGGGCCTCCCATGCTGCTGACTGATCAGCTATAAATTAGGGATTCAATAATGTGCCAGAACAGCTCACAGGACTCAGGCAGAGCCAAATGAAAGAGCTGCATAAGGCTTGGGCCGGCCGAGTGGCTCAGTTGGTTAAGAGCTCGCTCAAGAGTGCAAGCTAAGCTCTGAGCAATGGCAGTTCGATGCCAGCCCGAGCTGAGTTGCCGTTGAGCTGCCAACAGGTGGCAGGATGGCTCAGCTAAAAAAAAAAAAAAAAATGAAAGAGCTGCATAAGGCAAGGGAGGAAGGGAGGAACACACCACTCTCCCGGCCCTCAGTGTGTGCATCAGCCTCTCCGAACCTGTCATTTAGGGGTTTTATGGAGGTTCCATCACATAGGCATGATTGATTAAATCATTGGTCATTGGTGATTAACTCAATCAACTCTGGATGCTCTGAACAAAGAAAGTTAAAAAATAAAGACCCCAATCTCCTGGGAAAATAATGTCACTACTATGCACTGTGGCCTTTGCTCCAGGAGTGAGAATAAATTAGAATGCTTGAGAGGGAACTTTTGTTTAAATCTTACATCTCCAGAGAAAATCCCCAGGGCTCTACCTAAGATACAGGGTTGGATGACCCTTGCAAGCCCAGGGTGGGCCCCTGTGCGAGGGCACACAGCTACCAGTCCAAGAAATACTGCCTGGCTGCCTCCCAGTGATGCTGGCAGGGAGCTGTCCCTGAGCCCAGGTTAGCATTTACTCTATCATCCCCAAAGCGGCTTGGCTTCCCTCTGCCCCTGCTTTCCCCATCGCCTTTCCTTTCTGTGTAAGCCTCACTGCTGGCCTGCTTCAGTAGTTATCATTGGTACTACTGGTAAGATAGGTATGGGTAAGCCAGAACAAGCGTAGGGGGCAGCCGTTTGACGTGGGGTGGGGGTGGGATGGCTCCAACTTAAGTTTACATAAGATATGCAAGGTTTCCATAACAAGTTTAACCACACCTTCCCCCACCCCAATGGACAAAGCTGAACGCAATAGAAGATTCCATTATAGGCCAAAGCAAGTGACATCCTAGTTAGAAAAGTATAAAACCCCAGCTAAACAGAAACTCAATGCAGCTGTCTACTCCAGACTTTGTCCCTGGCAACTCCTCCGCTGGCATTTCTCTTCTTGTTTTAATTTCTTTTCCTTTTTTTTTTTTTTTTTTTTTTTTTTTGAGGGCAGTGTTACTGGCCCTCATATGTGGGACCAAACCAGGGCCGCTGGCTTCCCAAGCCAGCGCTTAACCACTGCGCCACTCAGCCAGCTGCATTTCTCTTCTTAAATAAACTTTCAAACTTCTATTCCTTTGTGCCTTGTGAATTCTTTCACAACCCGCAAGCAAGCAACCACGACACTTACAACCAAACAAGATCCACCACTAGGACAAGTGACTGGTGCTTTGTCCCAGGACACCAGAATTTAGAGAGTTTGTAAATGGGTGGTATCCCTGAGCTCAAGATCAAAGACATAAGGTCACGTACCTCCCTCTGTACAATTAGGGAACCCACCATCTCCCTTTTCCATTTGGGCCTTTGTTCTCCAATCTCAAGTATGTCCATTGCTATGAAAACATGTTTGATACCTACCCCTGGTAGTGAAAATTACAGCAAGCTATAACTTCTCTTCTCAAGATACCACTGAGGCAGTAACCAAATGGACAAAAGTCAGGGCTTAGACTGAATTCCAGAAAATTCTTAGAAATTAGAAATTCTAGAAAATTGGAGCAGCACGTAGGCTATAAACATATACTGGGGGTGCCAAAAATATATATACAAGTGGACACTTTGGTCAACGTTGCCCAAGCAGTAGTTCACCATAATCAGAAGGGTCTGGATGCTGATGGTAACCATTCTGAGCACCTCTTGTAATTGCAGAAGCCAAATGTGACTTGGGTTCATCTTTTGTTATCAGTATATATTGCGTATTACAATTTTAATACAGCTTTCCTTTCTTAAAATCTGTACACATTTTTTTTGCACCCTCTCTACATGACCCAAACACCACCGAAATGTGCTCATGAAGAGCTAGGGGCATTAGGGTTAAATGACCTGCCTTAACTCCTAGCAGAAAGCTACTGTCCCAGTAAAATCCATCTAAGAGGAAGGTGTCCCCTAGCACAAAAAGTGCTCTCACAGGACAGGTAAGAACAAGCCCTGGGGCAGTCCTATGTGATATATACCCTTTAGAGCATTCGTTAAAGTGTTTACAATAGCCAGAAACTGACACGACACCCTACCGGTCACAATTCTGGTAACTAAGAGTCAACTCACAGGCAGCCAGTTAGCTCAGGTGGACACAGAGCTCATAACACCAAGGTTGCTGGTTCAATCCCCACATGGGCCACTGAGCTGCGCCCTCCACAACCAGATTGAAACAACTACTAGACTTGGAGCTGATGGGTCTCGGGAAAAACACACTGTTTCCCAATTTAAAAAAAAAAAAATCACTTCAAACAAGTCACTCAACTTCAACAGGCCCTTGCTTTCCTCCTTGTCTATAAAATGAGGAGTGAAAGGCCTCTCTCTGCACAAGTGCCAAGCGCACCCGTGCTCACTGGAAGCCCTGGGGTTGTCTCAGAGCTTCAGGGAAGGGCCTCCTGTGACCATAAATGCAGACCCAGAAGCCTCCTAGGACAGAAGCTTCAGGAGGGCCGGGTCTCGGCCTTCTTCAATCCTGTTTACTCCAGGTGCCGAGAACAGCGCCAGGAGCAGAGCAGATAGATGCTCAGTAAACACTTATTAAATAAACGAATATATTGAAATCTTCTTTCTGCCTTTTAAAATACCGATTCAAACTCAGGCCTGGGAAAGCAGGCACAGCATAAATTCAACCAAGGGCCAAGGATACCCGGGAAACAGCAACTACTAGCAAAGGGTTAATTAACACATTGAAGACAATCAGACTAATTCAGAGAACCCAGGCCCAAGCCTCACTCACAACTTCAAGGAAAAGCATGGTAATTCTCTAACGTGTGGTCTCTAGAACCACCCACATTTATTTATTTATATAAAGTAAAATAAATAAAAACACTATACTGAATGCCGATTCCCAGGCCCCCCACCCCACACCTATTGAATCAGACTCGCTGGGAGAGGGGGCCCAGGGACCCAGTTTTTTTTTTTTTTTTTTTGAGGGCAGTGTCACTGGCCCTTACATGTGGGACCGAACCGGGGCCGCTGGCTTCCCAGGCCAGCGCTTAACCACCGCGCCACTCGGCCGGCCTGGACCCAGTTTTAATTTGCTTCCCCAGAGCTTCTGAGTAACTAGCTCTGGATTTTACAGACCATAGTTCCAAAGCACGTTCTCCTGAGTCTAGTTTGAGGAGTTCCTTTCCAAAATGGGAAGCTGGAAGGCTTTTTATGAACCCAGGCAAAACCTTCAAAGTTGGGGTGCTGGTTACCTTAGCAAGCTGTCTCTAGACTCCGGGTCTTGCCCATTAGCCTCACCTGATTGCCTGCGCCTTCCCCAAGGTTCCCAGATTTACACTTCCTGCATCTGATGTCTGAGCTTTCAGTAGAGAGGCTTTAGTCTCTGAAATCATTTCTGTCATTATCCAGGGACCTCAGTAGACCCCAACAGCCTCAGGCAATGCTCACCCGACATACTTAGCAAACTAAAAGGTAGTGGGAGGCGGGGAGATAAGCAGGCTACAGCTGCCTTCCTTTGGGCTCCTAGCTACTCTAAACAGTTTAATGAATGCTCTCATTTTATTTATTGGTGATTTGAGGCTTTTGAGCTAATGATATTAGTAATCAATCAATAAGTCATTACTATACACCGACAGGTGTAAGGCACTGACAGGGGAGAGGGATAGAAAAGGAGCCGGAAGTAGCTTAGGCAGAGTTCAGACTCTTAACGTTTTTACAGTCTAGCTTGAGAAATAAGACATCAACATATGAAAAGATAACTAATGATATAAAAGAGCTGACAACGTGCCTGAGGACCACAGACAACGGGTGAAATTAAGGCTTTCCTATAGAAGCTTAAAAGAGAGAAAGATTTTTCAAATGCAACAGCCGTTTTCCCTCCCAAAAGAGCCATTGCCCACAAGTTGGCATTGCTCAATTATTTTTATCGTTTCAAGTGGAGACTTGCAATTAGAAGAATGTTTTCTGAAACTGCAAAGGAATTTGGAGACAAAGAAGACACATTGTTTCAAATCAGGAATTCCATAGGGTGATGGTGGTCTAGAAGACAGCTGTCTGCAGAGAGAGCCTTAAAACATCTTCCCTAGTGTGAGTAAGGCTATCTGCTGGGCTCGTGCAGGTCCTGAAAAGGTCCTCACCATGGGCCCACCAGCACCTCGCCTCTGTTCCCATTCCTTCACGGGGAGGGACTCTGTGGTTCAACCTCCCAGGCTTGCTCTGAGGATATAATGCCGGTGAAAACGCCCATTACTCTGTCTGGCCCAAATGGGTTCCTTCAACAGGTGTTGGTAGAATCTGAATGTCCCCTAAAAAAGGGGATCTCTTCTACAATAGACAAACTGGGGTCCCTCTCACTACAATGGGGAGGAAGAAACAGTATGCCCAGATTCCTACCCTGTTGCCCCGAAAATAAGACCTAGCTGGGAAATAAGCCCTTGCATGATTTTAGGTGCCACAATATTTGGCACCTTGGCATACTGAATATTTTAAGCTGAAAGAGTTTGTGGAAAAGGCACCTTTCTCCCTGAAACAGGTCATAAAACCCTCATATGAGGGTGTGTGCCATCCATATCCCGGAGGAATCATGCTGGGGCTTCTTCTCTGGCTAGGTCTTATTTTGGGGGAAAGACGGTATCTGCCCCATCAGAGGCCCTGAATTAACAAACGTTTCCTCTCTCCTTCATTCACGCAGTGGTCTGTAAACTTCTTACATCTCCCACTTGGGAGATTTAAAAGTTTTTTAAAACACATATTCTTAATGTAAAATGTAAAGTTTAAAACATAAACTTATTTTATAAATTATAACCACATAGTATGTATATTATAAAACAAGCACACACATACACATATAAAAACAAAAGAAAATTTTCAGACAAGATCAAAGATCAATAGAAGTTCTAACATGTTCTTCCTAACACCCCAGTGGGTCATCTTGTACCCTCCTTGGGGAGCAGGCCCTCCACTCTGAAGACACCTGAATCCAACCAGGTATAAGCCTCAGATAGGTGGACAAAGTAGAAGTCAGCTACAGCTAGAGGCTACACCCAAATCCACTCTGGGAGAATATGAGTTCTGTCCAAGGCAGGAAAATCTCACTAAAAAGAAGTGATTCTGGAAAGTGGCCTGCCTTTAATTGCCATCTGTATGCTGATGACTCTCAAACTCATATCTCCAGCCCAGTCCTGTCCCCTGAACTTCAACCTCAAACCCAACCATCTCCTTGATGTCTCTCCTTGGATGTCAAAATTTGGGCATCTCTGACTTAGCATGACTCAACTAGGCTCCAGCTCTTTCTCCCTAACTTGTCTCCTCCCCAGTCTTCCCATCTTGATCAAGGGCAACCCCTTCCTTCCTGTTGCTCAGGACAAATTCCTGGGGTTGCCATTTGTCCCTCTCTTCTCACACCCCACATCTAGTCCAACAGCAAACCCTGTTGGTTCTACCTTCCAAAGAAGCCCAGAATATGACCACTCTTACCACCTTCACTGCTGCCAACTGTGGCAGGTGGGCCAAACCACGTCTACCTCTCTCCTGCATTACCCCAGGATTCTACTCTGGAGTCACCAGTTTCCACCCTAGCCCCCTACAGTCCATTTTCTGCATAGCACTCCAAAGGATCTATTAAAATATAAGTGAGGTTCTCAGCTCAAAACCTTCCATTGACTTCTCTTGTCTCTCAGAGTAAAAGCCATCATCTTCACAAGGGACACTAAGGCCCATAAGGCATCCCCTTCCTTCTACCTCCTGACTTATCTCCTATTCCTCTCCTTCTTGTTTAATTCAGGCATGTGGGCTCCTGGATGTTCTAAACCAATCAGAAGGCTTTCCCCTCAGAGCCTTTGCCAAATTTTTCCTTCTACCTTGACCACTCTCCACCCTGAGCTATAGCTCACCCCTATGTAGTATTCATTCAAATGTCACTTTTTCCGTGAGGTCTCTCTAACCACCTTATATAAAAGTGTGTTCTATCCCTCAGCCACACTTTCAGTCTACCTTTCCTATAGCACAAATCACCTTCCAACATATTATCTTCATCTATCATATATATATATATATATATATATATATAGATACACATATACACACACACAGAGAGTGCCAAAAAAAAATGTACACATAATTTTAAGAAAGGAAGAAAACTGTATTAAAATTGTAATGCTCAATATATACCAATAACAAAAGATGAATACAAGTCACATTTGACTTCTGCAATTACAAGAGGTGCTCAAAGTGGTTACTATCAGCGTCCAGACACTTCTGATTATGGAAAACTACTGCTTGAGCATAGATAACATCTCTTAAAATGTGTATACATTTTTTGGCACCCCAAGTGTGTGTGTGTGTGTGTGTGTGTGTGTGTGTGTGTATATATATATATATATATATATATATATATATATATATATAAAATGTATTATGATTATTCTTTGTTGTACCTCCCCACCCGTTCCCCCCCCATTAGAATGTAAGACCCCCAATAACAGGAATATTTCGTTGGTCTTATCCTCGGACCAATGCCTAGAATGTATTGTATGCACTCAATGAATCTCTGTTGAATTTGGACTTGGAAGCCACAGTGCAAATCCCTCAAAGCACTGACCTCGTAGGCCTCCCTTGCCACGTGCTCCCCAATTCCTTTCCCCTATACCTGCCTGGATGACCAGCTTCCCTCCAGGCCTGCAGAATCAGCCAGAGTCCAAGACCCTGCCAATCTAATGTCTAATGACCCAAGTAGACATAGGCCTGCCTTAGGTTTGAATGCTCTCCAGCAGCAACTAAATTAGCACTTGCAAATTCATCCAGGGACCAAATCAAGAAGCACAATCTCTGGAAAAGTCCAGCATAGTAGATTCACTAACGAAGCCGGGCACAGTGTCACTGGTATACTGGCCACTGGTATGGTAACTGTAAGTCATTCCCACTTCTGATCAGAGCAGTCCTGGGGAGACTTCCAACCAGAGCCAGGTGGCTTTACATGTAGATAGACAAAGGCCTACTTCAATGAAGGGGTGGGGGTGGGGGGAATGTTCAGAAATTTATAACTGTGATACCAAGATGGGAATGGTCCCAGACAAAACCGACTCCTGTACCAGCAAGCCAGGAACCAAAAATACCACCATTAGCAATTCATTCCTTTAGGTCGCAATAAGTTTTAAATCCTCCCAAGTTGCCTCTCAAAGGTTATAGGTACTAGGCTTAGGTTAGATGATATTCAAAGCCTTTGTTAGCCAGCTCCACGGAAGGGATAGTGTGATAGCACATGGAGAGCACAGCTCTGAGAAAATGTGGCTCAGGACGAGGGCCTGAGGCAGACAGGAAAACAGTGCTGGGGAGCAGGAAAAGAATTGAAGGGAAATAAAGGAAAAACATTTATCAAGGGCCTGTCCTGTGCCAAGCATCCTACTACTGGCTTTCCATACACTAATTTACTTCTAAAACACAGTGGTGAGGTCCTCATTATCAGCCCTATTTTAGAAGAGGAAACTAAGGCTCAGACAGGTTAAATGGTTTACCCAGTCACACAGCTGGTAAGGACAGAGTCAGGGCTCTGACTTCGGGTCAGCTTAGCTTCCAAGTTCACGGTCATTTCTCAACATCTAGCTCCAGAGTTGGTTAACCCTCAGCTATGTCATGGTTTCCTTCTGATTGGCCTGGCTGGCAAGATTCAGGTGGCCATGTTTTAAGGTAGCCTGTAGTACTGCTTACCAAGGGATGAGCAACGCCGTGGAATTCTGGATCTCAAGATAAAATTATTTTGATGTGGAGTCATCAAGCACTTCACGTTCAGATACATCGTGTAATAACAACTCGTCCCTGCACGCTCTCCGGCCTCCAGCATGCCAGTCACCACCCCCCCAACTCCCCCTACCGCTTCGGCGGCCTTCGCCTCTCTTGTCATTTCCCTGGAAGGGAACAGCACTTGTTTCTCAGTCCACAAATCCTGGAACTCTCAACTACCTGTTCCAGGAAATAGCCTTCGAGCACAATTTTCTGGATTGCATTTAACTATTATTGGTCCTTTCTGGGAAAAAAGCGTTTTCAAAGATTTGGTAAACACTCTGCCTTTTTTCGTAGCTGAGATTGGGGGTACCACGTGTAGTCTGCTCTCCCTACTCCAGAATGCTTTGCATCTTGGAATCTTGGAACATTTTCCTATTTGTCGCTTCACCTCATGTATCTGTCTTCTATCCCATTATACAGGTTTTAAATACATGTATTAAATACTGTTCATTCATTTGTTTTTTTTAAGAATAGTATATTTAAAGACAGTACTCAGTAGCTAAACTGGGAAATAAGTTGAAGGGCACGATGGGGAAAGGAGGCTGATCATCCCAAGGTATTTAAATCTCAAATCGAGCCAGGCTTTCCCAAACTTTAGTGAAGGTTTAAGATTTAATCATCTTCATTGCAAGCCTACAGGATCCACTTTCAAAGTCAACTTATCCATTTTGGTGACCTTTCTCAAACTGGGCTTGGTAAATCCTGTGGTTATTAGTTGACATTATAGGCTCATGATGAGCCAAATACCCTGCATTCAAACATAAGAGCCAGTGCCCTGACCCTTTAGAATTTGCATACTCAATCACAAAAGCAAATAGACTCTGGCCCCGATGTTTAAAATACTTGAGAACATAAAACTGAAGAACGTTAGGAAATTTACCAATATCTTCTATTTTATAAGGGGAAATGGGTGTGTATTTAGTGAGGAAGGAAGGACTGCTAGCGAATGAGTATACGTTATCATTTCATCTGCAAAGACATTAATCAGATATTACTGATATCTATATTAAGTACATCATAAAAATATCTAATTGCAAAGATTTTAATAATTAGTTATTATTGAAGTAGCATAAATACTTTTAGCCTGGATTCTATGCATCAGCCCATTAAAATATTGGCTGATCTTTGCTCCCGCCTGCAAAGCGCCACAGATGTGACAAATTTAAACAAAACACAAGTATATCATTACGTAATGATGGCTTTAGTCACACAGAGTATCTTACTTAAAGTGGATAAATTATGCTGGGGAAGAAAGAGCAGAGATTTGAACATTAAAAACCTGAATTCTAGATCAGCTCTAAAACTAATGTAATATAATCAAGAAAATTTTGTTTACTATAAGTCGCCTGAGAAAGATTTAAATTTGTTTGACAAAGGGGTTGGAGTAGAAGAAGAATTTACCCAGTCCACCTAAAATTAGGTGGGCTCACTCATTCTACAGGAAATGAGAGGAAGAAATTTTCTCTGTATTTTGGAGAAAGATCAGAAAGAAAGAACAGGAAAAAGGATGAGGATGGGAATCTAGGGTCTAATTCTCATCAGGCCATGTTTTGGGAGCTCCTATCAAACTTACCCAAACCTCTTAGGGTCACAGTGGCCCAGCTAACATCTGGGTTACACTTACCAATTACTTAATCCCTCTCAGCTTCATGAAAATGGAAGAGGAGTTTGAATTGTTTATCGCTAAGTATACTTAAAGCTCTAAGATCTTAAAATAGTGTCTGTTTAGCTGTGATACTACAAGTACAGAGACCAGCCTACTTTATAAAGAAATCAAAGTCTGTAACCGTTCATCAATATTGGGCCTTCCAGTGTCGACGGTGGACAGCACACCAAGTATTGCCCAGTGAGCATCAATTGCTTTGATGTTCAAAACAACAATAATCAACCAATGTGTGTGTATGCAGAGCAAGGCTCATGAAATCTCACCATTATGAGTGTTCCTTCTTGTGAGGCCTCTCTCTGTTAAGTCCTATCCCCAACAACCCGCCAATTGTAAAATAGTATGAGAAAAATGAGCTTCCCATTCTATTCCTTCACTTCATTTTGCCAACCAAGAGGCATTTAAACAAGAGTGGATAGAAAACACTTATAGAATTCCAGGTACTGATCCCAACTTCTTGAAAGAACCTCAAGGTCGGATGTACAAATAGATCTTGTGTTTGGATACTTCCCACTCATGCTCACTGGCTACCCGCCACCTCCTTTTTGGACTAATGGACAAAACTGTCAGTAGATGAGAGTCATTTGGCGGTGACTGCAAGAAACAACTGTGCATTTTCTAACAGTCCATTAGCGCAAAGCTCTTAATGAAAATGAAAGCTGTTAATGAAGCCAAAAGGCAGTGGAAGCCTCCACTCTGGAGAGGGCAATTAGACTGGAGCACAAGGGAGAAAAATAAATACAAATACAAAACAAGGTACTCCATGATCAAGCATTATACATGATGCAATCATGACAAAGCAGCCAATTTACTTCCTACTTTTTAAAGAGACATATACAAACACTGAAAACTGTCATCATCTGGGCACCCACCCCCTACCCCCAGACTCCATGTTACCAAATGATTCAACCTCAAAATTTGGAATCTATTGACACTTACAAAATATACACAGCAAGTGGGATTTTAACGTGGAGTACGGTTCCCCGTAGAGTGCCATAATTGAGAGCAAAGTGAGTCACAAAAGTGAACTTTGTAATTACTATATTATTTTTATAATTCCTCTGAATCAGAAGCTCTCTTATTTTTAACACACTGTAGACAAAGGCAACGATCGCAGGAGACCAGGCCTCTGCCAGGCATACTATTTCTGAGTAGGATATTTCCTGTGAAAAGACAAGTCTCTAGAAGCTGTGCGGCTCCTGGGATGAGCACACACAAAGGTCCCTGGTTTTCAAAGCTGTGAATGGCCATGTTCACGACTCCCACTCCAATTACCTGCTGCACCTCCTCGGTAGCCCAGGTTTGCAGTTATAAGAGAGTTCCTTGCCTTGCAGACATGTCGACTCCAACCATAAGAAATTTGAAAATGAACGTATCCCTTATATGCAGAAACTACGCTGTCCCAAAGCCCTTCTGCCTTGCCCAGAGGGTGCTTACACACTCCCTGCTGGTGGCATCTCCCCGCCGTACATACTTCTACTTGCACTGGATTAAAATTACATATCTGGAAAATTCTTGATATCAAGGTCCATCTCTGTATGGCTGGTGTTGCAGCATGTGTACATCACCTCCGTCCTTAGCCCATTAATGTGCTTGTGCTGAGCATAAATGTTTGTGGAGTAAGCGACTAAATGAATGATCAGATATAGCTGAAGAGTTGTCTCCACATTGGCATTAGCTTCTTTTTTTAAATCCACCCCCCGCCACAGCCAAGTTCTTGTTTAATATTTTATTCCTATTACGTAGGAATAATTACGTCAATCAAATTCTATTGCATCAAATAGCTGAATATGATGCTATAGTTAATGATGATTGAGTAACTAAAGTTTTCCACCCCGGGGAACCTGAATCAAATCTCCTTCCTATTAGTTACTGTCTGAGCATTTGGGTAACTGCTGGACAACCAAAAGGACCTTACCCTGAGAAACAGATTTAATGGAAGAGTCATTGCTTATGGGGCAAACAGTCAAGAAAGTCTCATGAAGATTTTTTTCTAGGTTTCCGTGGAGCACCCACCCACTCATGTGGTGTGAGCTTAGCTAGGCTGAACTAGGTTTACTAGAATTCCCTTTCTCGTATATTTCCACTCAGGGTGGACTCCAGGGGAGATTCTTGGGAGATCTGAAGGGTGGAAGAAAAGCAGGGGCCATTTTGCAGCCCATACACAATGTTAGTACGGCTGATCTGCTGATTCTCTTCATTAGTATAAGGAATGTTGAACCTGCAACAGGCAAATCCACTATATATATACATGGTCCCCGTGTCCCAGCCATTCTGCTTCTCTTGTTGAACCCTGACTGATATAACCGCTTCCTCTCTCGGTATCATCACCTACTACCCCCGTCTCCCTCATCTGGCTCCAACTTTACTGGCATCCTTGATGTTCTTCAAACACACCAACATATGCCCATTCTACAGATAGGGAAACTGAGGCACAGAAAGGTTTTTTTTTGGGGGGTTTTTTTTGTAACTTGCCTAAAGCAATGAAGTTAGTAGGTAAACCCATGCTTTTCACAACTACACATACTGCCCGCCTCCTCCGCTAGAATAAGGACAGGATGCTACTTATGCACTCCCCACACCTAGCACAAATCATGACACAGAGTAAGTAGATGTTAAATAAATATTGGTCAAATTAAATGTTTAACTATAGAGCAGTCTGCCTCCATCCACATTCGTCTTTGGATGCCTTGCCTCATCGAGCTCTCTCCTCCTGGGTGTCCTAGTTACCGTCTCTTGCCCTCCATGCACACACGTGTATCCTGCCTGACGCACGATCTTTTGTTCTTTTACTTCTTCTTATCAATTACTTCCTCTAGCTTGTCAATCATTTGGATGACTCCCTCACAACACCCTTCAATCTGTCACCTTTCTGGTTCCTGAAGAATCCCAAAGTGAACATGTTATTCCAGATAGAGCTCTGGGAAACAAGAGCAGCTCGACTTTTCAGTTCACTCTTTGCACAGACGAGCCTCACATTTATTGAGCCTGTGAAGTGTGCCCTCCTAAGACTTACTATCCTCCTCTCAGCACATAAGTCAAGGCTCGAAGCAGCTAAGAAGAACCCTGAGTAAAAGCATTACATGGGACTGGATCAAGGGAGATAGGAGTGGCCCCAAGAACCCTTCAGCACCTCCAACTATAATACTTCCCCTGGTAACACAACTTTGATCAGCCCACGCCTGCTGTGGACTGAATATTTGTGCTCTCCCCTCCCCAAAATCATACCTTGAAGCCTTAACCTCCAATATGAGGTATTTGGAGGTGGGGCCTTTGACAGATAACTAGATCATGAGGGTAGAGCCACTATAAGAAGAGACAAGAGAAATGATCTCTGTCTCCAGCATATGAGGAAGAAGGCATCCACCTGCAAACCAGGAAGAGAGTCCTCACCAGGAACTGAATTGACCTTCACCTTGATCTTTGATTTCCTAGCCTTCCAAATGTGAGAAATAAATGTCTGTTGTTTAAGCCACCCATTCTGTGGTAGTGTATGATAGCAGCCCAAACTGACTAAGACAATTACCCATGTGAAATGTTGAATGGCTCCCTAAGGACAGTTCCCATGAGCTCAATGGAACTATTCAGTGCTTACAGATGTGTACTCGGACTGCCATGCCACACTCCTACAGTCTGGCAATCATCCCATAGGCAGGCAGTGTGCCCACACTAAGATGGAGGGATGGCTCCTGGGATGCAGGACTTTCAGTGCTAAAAGTATATGAGTCAGTCAACTTACGAACAGGAAGCAATTGCTGGTAGATACTCCATCTGTACAGTGATATGTGCTGGAAAATATGCTCCAAAGCTGATAACTTGAATAATACAGAGCCCGACTGACTTTGTATTTTTTTTATAGACTCATGAACTTTTTGAGCTATAAAGGACCTCACAGACCACCAGGGTCATCCCCAGATATTTATGGATGTGGACACAGGAGCAAAGACGTCAAGTAACTCATTCAAGTTCACCTATAGCAGAGATTGAATGGGGACCCTCTGACCTTTTGCTCTTTATACTCTGTTAGTTGTTTCAAACTGTGTTCTCTGGATGTCTTTTCTCCACTTGAACCAGAAAGGCCATTATCTGTTTGGTATATTCCACCATAGAAACAGATGATGCACATGGGGCAATGATGATGCTGATGATGATAATGATGATGATGAAAATAATCATGATAATAATAAGTAATATTTACCAAGTACTTACTACATACCAGGCCTAGTGTAAGTCTACTTCATTTATCTGCTCCTCATAAAACCCCAAAAGTCAGTACTATTATTTTCCCATTTCACAGATTAAGTGATAGAGCCAGGAAACAAATGTGTACAGTACGTCATCAGAATCCCTGCCCTCAAGCAGGTCAATGACACTCTGAAATGATAGTCAGAGTAGTTTTGCCTCTAAGACTATCACATTAAAGAGAGAGGAAGGGGCTCAATCCAGTAGGACCATGGCTGTTAAAAACCCACCTTAGCTCAGGTGCCTTCCTGTTCCTCAAAACACACCTCCTGGTCACTCCTAACATTCAGCTCAATTCATGGAAGGATAAATCCTTGAACCACTCTCTCTCATTCCTGTCCTGATGCTACTATATATATAAATGTTTGCAGACCATCCTCAAGGAAATTCCCTCCATTTGTCCTTGCCTGCACCCTCCCCCATTGTTCCTGCCTGCATGGCCATGGCCTTCTGACCTTGACCGCCTTCCTCTTATTCTGTGCTTCCTTCCAGAGCCATCATAGTGACACCTCCCAATTTAGCATCATGTATGAAGGTCATTACCAGGAGCTTAGTCATTCTTCCAGGTCATTAAGGGATGATGGCTAAATCGGGTCTTCTCACCTGACCCCATCACATCCCGAGAGCTATGATCATTTGTCATCACACTCATCACGCCCATCTCCTGGCCGCTTCTCACTCTAAGTGGCATGGCTTGTACCCTGGCCAGTCTGAATTGACTTCTCGGGCAAGATTTCAGGTCATGTCTGCCTCATATGATTTTACTAACATCTAGATACACTATATCCACTGCACCCTCTCACCTTCTGGAATCGCGATTTGCTTTTTCATACTGATCGAAACACCCTGACCTGATTTGCTCTTTTATAACTGAACTCTCCTTTCTCTTTTGAACGGTAGCTGTAAATTTCCCACATTGCTTCATCTGTTAATTTGATTTGTTATTTATACTTGGGAAGGAAAGTAGCTTTAAAGGGCAATGGCCGCCCATTAACCTGACTTCTTCCTTTCTGAAAACACTATCATTCTTAGATGGCTGCATTTTTTTCTTCCCTTGTCACTTTGCAACAGCTCCCTCTGTTCACAGGTTGTGACTAGAATGTACCTCAGGGTGAGCAGGCACCTTGGCTGTCCCCTCCCCAACTATATCCTAGCACTTGGAGCAATGCCAGGCATGCACAAAGTGCTCTGTGAACCTTTGTATGCACCGCATTTACTCTGCAGTTGCACACGGTTCTTCCATATCCATTTTCTCCCCGGACCCTCACAACCCATGTGGTAAGCAGGGCAGGTATCATTATCCCCACAGTAGAGATGAGAAGACTGAGGTTCCCAGAGGCTGAAGGCAGCAGAGAATAGTGGGTAAGAGCTCAGGATTGGCAGAGAGGCCTGAGTTCCAATTCCAGCTCCTGTTTCTCACCAGTTGGTTACCTTGAGCTGGTCTGTTAACATCCCTGAACCTGTTCCCTCCTCTGCAGTAGAAAAGCAGCAGTGGTACTCAGCTTGTAGTGTTGCTGCAAGGCTGAAGTGAGATCGTGGCCATCAAGCACTCAATCTCTGGCACCTGATAGGCTCCATGCTGCATTTCTGGAAAGTGGTCACAGCTGGCAAGTACAGCGCAGGAACCACAACCCAGGTCCTCTGCTAGTTCCGATGCCCCACAACCTGTCTACAGTAACCATGGTATCTGGGACCCTTTAGCATGCTAGGACTGGCCTCCCACTCATACCCGTCCCAGGCAAGGCCAGGGCCCACACACCTCACCCTTCCTCCTCTCCCCCGGGCCTGTGGAAGCACGTTCCTGACACAAGAACATTTGCACGGAGGCAGCAGGACTGTGGGGCCTGCAGGATCTGACCACAGGCGCCTTCCAGTCTGGTCTCTTCCATCCTGTCACAATAGACCTAGCCATCGATCTATCCCCTGCCACAGTGTGGCTTTGGGAGGGTTCCAATGATAAACGATGATGCCATTTATAGTGAGAACACTCCTTCCCATTCACAATGCACTTTACAGTTTACAAATTGCTTTCATTTGATCTCCCAACAGACCAGGGAAGGAAAGGCAGAGTTGGCACATTCCCTCAACAGATGAGGTTCCACCTGTGCCATGACTTATCCCAGCGAAACAGCCGGAAACGCGGTCTAGACTTAAACCCGGGGCTCCTCAGTCCACACACGGGGCTCTTTGACTTGGGCTCTCTCTTCATTATTTTCCAACTCATCTTCTGTTTATTCTTTACCCCACTCTCAATTTCTGTATCCCCAAAATCACCCTCCTTCATTCTCCACAAAAAAATGAAACTACTACCTTCAAAATGTTCATAGGTTAAATTGGGGGTGCCATATAAAATTTTAAATTCACGTTCAATTCCCCAATTTCCTTTCCTATTTGTTCCCCATCCTGCAGTCATGCATTTATGTCTGGCCCTGCAAGAAACTCTGTGACATATCAGTTAATCAGATGCAGCCCCCTACCATCCTATAGCCATCAAGCATCTACCTATACAGGCATCAGGATGGTCACATCACAAGGAGCAGAAAAGGAGGAGCCTAACCTCTAAGAGTTTGCAGACATCAGGGAGACATGAAGAGAGAGATGTAAATGACAGAAAGGGACAATACTTGGTAAGTGGCCAGTGAGTGGTACTAGAAAATACTGTGGCATTCTGAAAAGCTGAGAGGATCAGGCAAAGTGGGCCAGAGGGAGTGAAACTTGAATTAAGCTTCAACAGATGGCTAGAGTTAGGGAAGATACAGAAGATAGGGGAAGCAGCATGAGCAGAGCCCCAGAGATAACACTGCACCTGGCATACTGGAGGGTCATGAGTTAGCAGGGCCTGGTTCTGGCAAAGGGTTTCATTAAACAGGATAGGAGCTGAGGGTGGGCCAAACTGGCATACTGAATGCCAGACTTAGCATCTTGGATGTTATATACTGGAAAGATATACTGTAAGGGGGGTGGGGACTCAAAGTTTTCATTGGGAGAGTGACATATGGAGCACAAATATTAGGGAAGTTTTATTTGTCTTCAGCCCTACGAAAGATCAGGTATCAAGGCAGGCAACATAACAGAGACAATCAGAGAACAAGAGAAATTTAATAAGACTCTACAACATACTGCAATACAGCAGTTGGGGCGCATGGGCTCCAGAGTTCATTTCCAGAGAGCAGCCAGAGCAAGGGGAAGACACCAGAGAGGCACATTCAGAGCAGAATCTAGGCGAAATGATCACTCGTCTCCAGATAGCCAGAGAGTGCAAGCCCGCTGGACGTCCCCTGAACACTGCGGGCTGCTTTCCTCTCATATCCACGGCTTTCCAATTACACATTTGACAGCTGTCTTCCCCAAAGGATTGTCAGTGTTCAGAAGCAAAGGTTGAGCCTATCTCATTCATGCTGTACACTCGGCCCCTAAAAATCCACAGGGGCTCAATAAAGTTTTCCAGTTTGCATTAAAGTGAAATTCAGGAGCCAATTAACAGAACAGCAAGACTGCCCTACAGATTCAGGTAATGTGGTAGAGAGGAATGAGAGGTGTGGAAGAAACAGGAATTTGATCTTAAATTCACGGAAGGAAGTGAACGGTCAAAAGTAGAAAGCATGTACCATAAGTCCCCGCCTGATAAGCCTTCAGAGCCCTCTCTCACCTGTACCCAGGTACCCTACAGGTAAGTAACTCCTGGCTGTCCAGGAACGTGACCTCCAAAGCCCTGACACCCACCATACAACAGACACTCAACAAGTGGATCTGGAAGGGGGAACCTTGGTTTGATGGTTTTTTAAATCTGTGGAGACCATGAAGACACAAGCACTGCATTCCTCTGTCTATGCTGGTTCAGAGACCTTGAAACTCCAAAAACTACAGAGGGCAGAAGTGTGCCCGGCCCCTCCTTCCCTCTCTCCCATGGAACCAGGGCTCTGCCTTGGTGACTGAAAACAGAAATATACAAAGCACCTAGACCTGCAGTGCCTTGCTTTAGGCAACTGTCTCAGAAATGTTTTAGCAAGAATAAGCTCAATCTAATAGAGACCCTGAAAGGAAACTTTTAATAACACTCAGTGTCTTCACCAAAAAGCAGGGGACAGGAAGAGAGAAAGACAGTAAAATAGAGTTTACACATACAAATATTTATGAACCCAGAAAGAAACAGAAAAAGGACAGGAGAGAGCAAAAGGGGAAGTAATGGTTTTTGATGGGGAATGAGTTCTGATCTGTCTTTACCGGTGGTTATAAGCCCCTGAACTATTTCCTTATCCCAGCCTAGCCTCAAGAAAGTTGTTTTTTTTTTAAGATTTCATTGGGGAATTGGGAGAGGGGAACAGCATTGGGGAACTGGGGAAGGGGAACAGACAAGTTGATGTCCTTTTGTTCTTCAGTCTAGTTGTGGAGGAGGTTGCTTCACTGGCCCATGTTGGTATTATCACTGCACTTTTCCCCGGTGAGGCAGTCGCTCACCTGCCATTGGACAGCCGCTCACAGCAGCTCACGGCAGCTCACGAAAGTGCACGCCAGCTGCCAGCCAGCCCCACTGCAGTCTAAGCTGTCATCGGCGACTCACGGCAGCCCAGCTCCAGGTCAAGCTGTTGTTCATCATCTTAACTGCAGAGGGCACAGTGACACTGGCCCTCATGTGGGATCCAAACCAGGGCCCTGCTCCTCAGAGCTGGCGTCCCAAGCCAACTCTTAACCTACATGCCACTCGGCCAGCCCTCAAGAAAGGTGTGTGTGTGTGTGTGTGTGTGTGTGTGTGTGTGTGTGTGTAACTGACCCTCATATGTCGGACCCGAAATGGGACCGCTGGCTTCGCAAGCCAGTGCTTAACCACCGTGCCACTCTGACCCTAAGAAAGTTTTTAAAGTGTTTTTATTGTAGTTGCTACTTTAGGGCAGTGGGAATAAGGTGAAATGGAGGTATGAGAGCACCCTACACTTGAATCCCAGCAAGGATAATTCAGAGCTGGGTGACCTTAGGTGGGATGCTGAATCTCTTGAAACCTCAACTTCCCCATCCGTGAAATGGGAACAATAGAAGCTCCCTCATTGGGTTACTGTGCAGAGTCAACAGCTGGTGCACATTTAGCTGGAACATGTTACTCGAGAAATCCACCCCCTCAGTACACCATCCAGTAGACCATCAGTGTGAGTCAGCCCATGCCTGCTTTTCCATCTCCCTTCAGACCTACTGGGAAATTGTGGAATTAAAAGAAATCACAGACGCAAGCACTTTGGGCTCCTCTGACCACATACTAGGTAAATATTCACATTCCTCTTGTGAACAGTAAGGTAAAGGGTCTTATTTGGATTATTCTGAAGGCGAATTAGTTGAAGCCGAGGTGTCTGGCCAGGAGCAGATAAGGTCAGATCTCGCACAACAACCTCTAGCCCACTCAGAAGCTCCTGTGCAAAGGAGATGAATGCCCACTCCATGCTTCTAGGACCTCCATGATGGAATAAATAAGTGATTTCCATCCATATTTGTCTTCCTGCTGCCTAGACGCAGATTTAACTTTCAAACACTTCCATTTGTAACTACAATAACAACCAAAATCCCGGTCAGGGCTCCCCCTGCCAAGTGGCGTGTTTTCTCTCTGACTCCCCCCCACCATGGATTAGTTCCCTGGGAAGCCCAAAGACCCAGGCTTTCACCTTTTGCAGAGCGGAATGATAAGCTAGCTCTCCTTACAGCTGTTTACACAGCATCCCTGAAGACACCAGGTAAACACCTGAACCCAGGCAACTGCCAGCTGGAAATCGGAGCCAAGCTTTGTCAGAAATCCATTAGCCAACACAGGCACAGGCGACCAGCGGTGAACTAAGAGCCTCCTGAGGCACTTCTGTTCCCCCGGCAGCCATCCCAACTTTTTTTTCCTCCTCCCTCTGGTCTAACTAAAACAATGGAGTCAACTTAGACGGTTAAATATCCTGCTTTGTCATATCATCGGATCCTATTTCTTAAGCATTTTCTCCTTTATGTTTCTGCTTACATCTGATTCCTTCTGGGAGATAATACAGACAGGAAATGGGGAAAGCAAGATCCAGTGAGGCTGGACAGAAGACCAAGGGGCCAGACCAAGACTGCATTTACAGAGCACACTTGACTGAGGTCATACCCAGGAAACAGCCCGTGTGTGGGACTGTGACCTCAGCCCCATGCTGGTGAGAACAGGTATTATCATCACCGCTATGTGTCCCTCGGACGTACGGCTGCCACTCCTGTGCGAGGGGAAGCTACTGGGAATAGGGGCAAGGGGGTGGGCCTTGGGGCTGGGACACATGTGATGTTCTTACCTGTTGGAATTACAATCAACATAAAATGGGAGTTTGTGGGTTGTGTAGATTCCCAGAAATGTATCCTGGAGCTGATTTGTTACAGAAACGACTTTTTCATTAGCATGGACTAGAGGATGGTGGAGACTGCATCATAAGCTAGCCTCCATATTTCTCCCCTTGTGAGAATAATGAAACAGCACTAGGTACCCATCACAAATGCCATGGCTGAATGTTCCCAACGCTCATGGGAAACTCCATACAGATGTGGAGACGGAGGCCAATCCACCTCTATCAGCCTAGGGGGAAGGGAGTTTCACCAGGCACCTACTTGGTTGCCTGAAGTTAACAACTGATACCTAAGAATTCAAGTCCCAGCTCTCCCATCTACTTCTGAAGAACCACTACTCTCCTCCTTTGCATTCTGACTTATTAAAAAACTAGATGGCCTCGCCTGCACGACCATTCAAGGTGACAGCCTTAAAGACTTGCTCCTCCAAAGTGTGGTCCACAGACCAGCAGCAGCATGGGTATCCCCAAGAAGCTTGTCAGAAAGACAGCATCTCAGGCTCCACCCCCGACCTCCCCCATCAGAACCTGCATGTTAACAAGATGGCCGGATGATGCATATGCACATTAAATTGTGAGAAGCCCTGGCCTAGAAAGCAGTTTGAGAAAGGTCAGGTGCAACCTTCTTGCTAAGGGGCAGCAGCCCATTCAAGAGGCAGCTTGCTCTTGTGGTGCTTGGTTTGGAGGCCATAATAACCACATCCTTCCAGCCACTGCACCTAAAGATGCATTCTGTTCTGCCTGCCACCCTGGCTACCCCTTTGGCCAAAGGCCTCTGCTGCACCAGGGTGTAAGGTAGGTAACAGGCATAAAGAGCACAGGTCAAGGTGGAGCTAACACCAGCAGTGGCACAGGAGAGGCACCACCTCAAAAGCCTAGATGAAACGTGTGGTTGAGAATTAGGTCAGTGTGCTAAAAGGGCAGCAGCTGATTAAGCAGCAGCTAAAAAGGAAGACTCCGTGAATGAGATGAGGCATTTTGAGAAAGAGATATTTACTGAGAGCGACTCTGTTAAAAACACACTTGAGACTAGAGGGCTGCTTCACTCAACTATCCATCAATAGCAATCCATGTCAGGTGACCTAAGCAGAGGCCTGAGCTCAAGGCGGAAGGAGCAGACGCCATCAGAATGGTTTTTACTTAAAGTAGGTTGAACCCGGCATTCACTCCACTGCTGTGGATAGTTCCCTGCCTCTTTTCACATGAGTGAACTAAGATCCCAACATGCTGACTCCATGATTACACAGATGCCAGGATACCAATGGCCTTCCTCTCCCAGCTCTCTGCCTCCAAATGGAGTCTCAGCTGGTCCCCCATTCACCTCCCCCTGCCCATGTGAAATAGGACCACCTGACAGCCAGATGGTGAGGGTGAAAGATACACACTATAAGTTTCCTGATTCCTAATGAAGAACTTAATTGTGTTTGGCTTTAGATTTGTGAAATGAAATTCTTCTACTCAGGTGTAGTTGACATTTGCTATCCAATATCCATCCCCCTATCCCCAAAATTTTGGGTCTAATACCTAGCCTCCCTCCGAATCCTATGGGCTGCAGGAAAAGCAAACACTTTCCTCTAATTCTAAAATCTGAGCACGTGACTCAGACCTAAGTTACCAGCAAAAGCCATCCCTCTGATACAGTGATTGGTTCAGAGATGAACATGTGACTTAAATTGGTCCAATGAGTTTGAGACCCCAGGATTTTTGTGGAATTGCTAGGGAAGAGAAGTACACTTTTTTACTTACAAGAACCAAAAGTAGATGGTACAGCCTGGGACTGGCCTTCAGCCATCTCAGGATCATAAAAGGGAGGTAGCCTATCAAATAGGAAGCTAACACCAAGTACATGAAGCCAAAATATGGGTGAAGTGAGACAGTAGGTCTTGGTCATATCCTTTGAGTTACTAGACTTCTCAGGAACTTAGCCCATAAATTCCCTTTGTTATTCAAGGCAGTTGAGCTGAAAGTTCTGTTATTTGCAGCTGAAAAGCATCCTAACTGACATACTAGGTTAATAAATCTTTCCCTGCTGGGAAGAAAGATAATGTCTCACCAAAATTCCCTTGGTCTGGGCATATATTAGATACTCTGGGCTTCCTTCTTCCCCCAGAATAAATTCAAACACACAAAAAAAGTGACTGGAAAAACAAGCTGCCAAGGAACAGAAAAGGGGCTGCCAGCTCTCCGAAACAACCACACCAAACCAGGTTAGGTTCTCACTTCCTCTTTCTGTCATCAGGAATTTCTGCTTTCACTCCATCTAGGGATTTACATATCAGAAGTAAATTGCCCACCCACCCCACACACCCCAGCTCTGCCCACCCCCTCCAGGTCTGCACTCCTTTCTTCACTACATTTAAAGCGGGTTCGGGGAGCCTTTATTCTAATCCCAGTACAATTCTCCCAGCTCTTTCCTAATCCCTCCACCTGTGAGATAATTGCTGGCATTTAGGGAAAAACTCAATAGTAATCACAGACTTGCACACAAAGACACGAAAAGAGGCAGATAAAATAGGAGAAAGAAAAAAAAAATCACAAGCCCAGAATTATCCACACTCTGACATCCATTCCAGAAGTACACAATGCAGCCAACTACTCTCGATGAGGGATAAAGGCACAGCTTTACAAGAAGGGGGTGCATTTCAAACTATCGTCATTTTTATGGTTCCTTACATAGAGTAAGATAATACAAATCTAGAAACTAAAACGGGTTGTCATCATTTAACTATTCACAATTCAGGCACAAGTAATAAGCAGGCCTATCAAACTTGAACTCCTCTTTATTGTCTTAATGCAACAAGAAAACTCTTTTTAACCAAGGGTGTCCCTTGTTAGGGGATAAAAAGGGAGAAAACGATGCAGTGATCAGAATAAAATAAAACCCAACTGAATCAGGCATTTGGCCTCACTCCATCAACTTCAACCATGCTTCTAGCTTTGGGTTTATGCATGCAAGGTAGAGATTAAGGCCCTTAAAAATTACAACAAAAATCTATGTGTAACAAATAGGTTTATAAACTAAGATAAATGCAAAACTTGTGTTAAACTATATAAAATTCAACACGATAATTTTTGCAGTCTCATACAGTCCCTTTTTTATTTTATTCTGTGGAATTTGGGATGTAACACTGTGTCTCACAATCACCTGATCGCAAGAATCACTCAGACCTGCAAGTTCTGTGGAGCGAAGGTGGGAACGCAAAGTCTTTAGTCTCACAAGTCCCCTGGGTGATTCTCATGGCTTTGAGAAACATCACTGTAACTCTGTAGAGTATGGTTTAAAATGAAATACATAGACATACTTGTATATTATAGAAAAGGGAATGAGCAGGGATCCTCTATGTCATAAAAACTATGGAGTCATTTTTGTTTCTTTGAGCAAAGGTAAGCTAAAGAACGCTAGCAGGCATGACATGATAAGTAGAATACAACTCATGCATTGGGACAGACTGCCATTGTATCCACCAAACCCCTTTCCCTTTCCTCCTGGACACATAGCTAAATTACATTTCCCAACCTCCTTTGCAATTAGGTGGGATCACGTCATTGAGTTCTGGCCAATAGTGACACTTGCTTCTCTCTCTCTCTCCCTCCCTCTCCCTTCTCTCTCTGTCTCTCTTTCACCCTCTCTCCCTCTCTCCCAATCCCGCACCCCAATAATTGAATGCAGTGAAGGAGGAAGTTCTAGAAAATGACAAAGCCACAGGATGGAAGGTGCCTGAATGACAACGTGGAACAGAGATCTCTCCTACACCACCCACCAATCTGCACTGTAAACTGTAATATGAGTGTAAAAGGTTTGGTTAGTATTAAGCCACTGGGACTTGGGAATTGTTTGTCATAGCAATTATCCCTCCCTAGTACATACCACTACCTCCCTGTACCTCTCTGTTTCCCAACACACTCTCTGGACTTTAGGATCAAGTAAATACAGACTAGTTAGGAAACAAGTCACAAGTAGCTACTACAGCAATGTCAGTATAATATCTCAATCCCACAGAGAACTATTTGTCTTCAGAAAGAGGCTCTCACATTTTAAGCAGATTTTGGTACAGACAAAGCCCAAGACAAGAGAAAAAAATATATAAAATAGCTTTTGGAATTCATTATATAGGTGTTTTCCTCCTACTAAATTGGGAGCTCTGCTTAAGAACAAAGACTGATTTTGTATTCATTTTGTGTATCCCTTGTGCTAGATGTTTATTAAATTCAATTATACCTTAATGTTACTGTCAAGAATAGAGGGAAGATATTATTTATTAAAACTGTAGCAAAAGCCAGAAATCTTGTTATGCACTTAAATGTGTTCGCTCATTTACTTCTCAATTTTACCAAAAGTAAACTAATATATTATTTATATTATATGTAATAGTATATGTATTATTATAAGTATACTTATAAGAATAGTATAATATACTATATATAAAATTATAATAATGTATTATTATCCCCATTTTGCAGAAAATAAAACTGAGGTACAGTAAAATTGATTGAAATGATGGTGTGCCATGTAGAATCAGTTTAGGCTTTGGGGGGGTCAGGCAAAACTAAGTTTATCTTGGTTCTGCTACTAGTTCTGTAGTTTTGTAACCTTGGACTTCTGTTTTCTTGTCTGTGAAAATGGAGAGAATACCATGCAATCATAAAGACGTTTCTTTAAAGTTACACAGGAAATAAAGTTAAAAAAAAAAATGTTTTGCTTTAGGTAGAGAGGAATTGGTAGAGAAATGTAAGGATCATTTCAGACAAGAGAAACTTTCCAAGAAAGAAGAGGCACTGGTCCTCATCTCTAAAACAAACTGCCAAGCAAGGGCCGACAGAAACGCAACTGCTCATCTCCAGAGAGAACGGCCACTCAATGGATGAAACAAAAATGCACAAAAGGCTGCCAGGTACTGAGTTGGCCAGAAAGGGCATAAAGGATGCAAGAGAGAGTGAGCCTGTGAACCCTCAAATGTATTTTTTTTCCTATTATTTTTGGAGGGAAGCCGACAAAAACAGGAAGGGATCTGGAAAGTTGACAAAAATCATTATTCTCCCCAAATTACTTTAACCTTGCCTAGGCAGTGACCTTGACACTACCACTGGCTTAATGGCATTTATTTCAGCAGTAGCTGATTTCACTATTACACAGAGATTCAGAGCACAAGATAATACAACTAAATCACTCTTGTAAATATTTAATATCATTGCCTTTCGTTTTTCCTTTTAACAAATCACTATTAACGCTGAGCACATAGCAGAAAACACACTTATTTATTCCACCCTGGAATAAAAGCTTAGTACTCATGCATTTTATCCATCTAGCTCTCCAAATGACTTTGACACTTGAGAGCCCTCATGATCAAAACAGTCTGAAGGAAGGCTATTTTGCAACAATTTAAGAGCGGATTTTATGTCCTGATCAACCATCCCCCAAAGTTGCCTCATGGAAAGGCACTAAACTTAATCCACCAGAACCATGGTGAACCCTGAAGGGGAAAATTTACTTTTAAAAGAAAACAAATGAATGATATTGGCTTAAAGATAATGCATTCTTACTTGAGAGAAAATGAATTTCCCCTTTTAGTTAAAAACAAAATGTAAATAAAACAACTACACTATTCTATAAAGGAAAAAAGGAAGTGGAAAAAAGTACTAAGCAACAGTTTGAAAATTAGTCCCAAGTGAATTTCTTCAAATCCATTCTGTTATAAATTATCAACATGAGGCAGTACAAAAAAAAAAAAAAAAATGGATGTAAAAGTTTTTTAAAGTCAACTGGTGCCACCATCTTACTTTAGCCGAGACAGAGCAGTCAACGGGGAAAGTCCAGAAGTGGTACTGAGCATTGTAAAATCCTGAAAGTCAGAGCAATTTACTGGCAACTTCAAAAGCTGTGGTTGAATCAGTTCTCAGGATAGTCAAGTTATTTAAGAGACAACTTGTTTAGAATGCTCACACTCCGTTATCTCCAGAACCTTTCTTACATAGCACTACCGATACTAATCTCAGCCGCCTGTGGATGATCTATATAACAAACACTACTCTCGCAGTGAAGATGACCAAGACAGCTTGATTGCACCTTAGTGGCCACTTGGTGGGATGGGAAAGAAACTAGCACTGGGAGTCAGAAGGTCTGTGTCCAACCCCGACATTGCCATGAATCACCAGTGCAGCGACAAACACACCACGTATGCCCGCTCAGCATATGTTCCGCCATCCACAAAATCACGGTGGGGTGGAGTAAAGGAACTCTAGCCTCCTATGGGCTCTGAAATTATATACTTCTAAGATTTGGGGAAGCAAATCAGCATTTTTTTTTTTTTTACAAAGTAAATCTTGGTTCAATGTTTTTGTTGTCTTCATGGCTCATATAGTTGCATCAAGTAATATAAGGAAACCCTATAGCACTTTGTGCACACAAAAAGAGCAAACACACCCATCAAAGACCTAGAGAACAAACAGGTTTTATCAGGATGGCATTATTATTGTTGTTGTTATTATTATTATTATTATTATTATTAATCATTAGAGGCTCTAAAGGAAGAGGCCAATGGTTCCCTCTTGCAATGGAGGTCCCCAAAGATCTTCTACTAAGAGTATAATAGGATTATAGGGAGGCTCAGGGCTCTGGGTGATACTGAACTCTGCTAACAGTTATTAGCTCAGTGATTCCTAGTGCCCATTCAACAAGTATTTACTGAGTGGTTTGCACTATGAGGCAGGACAAGCACTGCATATACCATGGTGAACAGCACAGATACCGCCCCTGATTTTGTGGAGCTTAAAATCTCATGGCTTACTAATTCCTTAATGTACTATAGTGCCATTTTAATTCACACAGCATTTTCATGTGCACAATTACTACCCAGAACAAACTTACCAAGTGGGACAAAAAAAATTGACTTGATTATTTCAAAGTTCCTAGCCCTATGGGGTGATATTGATAAGACGTATTTATGATGATGAAAACTAATGTTTATTTATGTTAGATCCAAGCTCTAGCATAAGCCTTTTACATCCATTGTCTCAAGGATCCTTCCAGCAGTTCTGGGAAGTGGGTAATATTACTATTCCCATTTTTCTGATTGGGATAACAAGGCTTAACAAGTTTGTAAGTGTCAGACACTACCATCAGTATGTAACCTGCCATGTTTTCTTCCCCAGCATCCTGAACTATACTTTTCTGACTTTTATCCTAGTACTCTTCTTATTCCACAGTGCTGACCCTGCATTACAATAATTCACACCAGGATATCTGATTCTCCAGGTTCAGTTGCCACATGGATCAGTTAGTTTAGACCTGGGAACCTCACCCATAACAATTTTGGCCATGGCATTTGTAAAGGCCCATTATCGGTCACTTAGGATAATGAGGAAGAATACGGCTGGCTCAGCAAACTACCTCTCCATGGCCAGATTAATAGCCCCAGGCAAATGGTCTACTACAGATGGATTAATGGCAGCCACTTCATACTGAACGAACAGCACATAAATAGGACGAAGTCCTCAGCCTTGCAAAGGGAGAGCCCACAAAATTCTTAGCTGGGCCAATGATTTCAAACAAAACACAGGTAATTCTTACGAAGAAGAACTTACTTCAACTACATACTCTGTCTGGAAAAAAAGCTGCTGAGAGCCAAATTCCCAGAGTGATAGAATGAATGATCTTAGATATACAGTGGAGAAATAATCACAGCGACAGTTGACCTGCTCAAAATTTCAAAGCAAATAAGACTTCAAGTTCCTAGTACTTTTCTTATGCTGAGATCAGCTCTTCCTAGAGTTACACAAGCCATTTTCAAAAGCATGGTTTATACACAGTATGTGGGTATCCGTTTAAGAACTCAGGTAATTCGAACTGGAAGTGTTTCAACAAAACTAGTGTCTTTAAAACTGCAGTTGTTGTAACATCTGTGTTATGCATTTTACCGGGAAATAGTAATTTTCCTATTGAAACCGACCCATCCAAAAAACTATTACCAATCAAAACAGAAAATGTGGTGAAAAGGATTCTTGATTAAGGCCATCCAAATTCTAGAGACATCACAACGTATATTAGACTTGGGAAAGACTTAAGAATTATCTTGCCCAAAGTTGCTTAACTGAACACTGGCTATAATTCTAGTTATTCTCATCCAAGATGTAAATTACAATAAAACGGATTTCATGTCAAATAAATTTGCGTAACATTGAAGACTAGATTTTCTTTCTTAGCGGTTCATAATTTGCATTGTCATAACAAAGGCTCTGACAAGGGCCGGCCAAGTGGCGCGGTGGTTAAGCGCGGGCTTGGGAAGCCAGTGGCCCCGGTTCGGGTCCCACATATGAGGGCCAGTGACACTGCCCTCAAAAAAAACACACACACAAAAAAAAACAAAGGCTCTGAGAAGTCCTACAGTGAAAAAAAAACCTGTTTAATTTTGTTTTAAACCTATGTTTTGAGAACTTATTTCCCCCAATACAGTTTTTCTTGAAACATTATTAGCATTTATCAAAATTCTTTCAGAAGATGGCACCTGGCTAAACATGCTATATAATATCCAATTCTGAAAGATGACAATACTTCTCTAAATTCATACTCACTTACATTTTTCCTTGGGGCTATTTTGAAACTAGATGATACATTAGTTTTAAAGAAACAACATTTAAAACATCTCCAGTTCCTCTAGACTTAAGCAATAAGCAAAATGGTTAGTATTTGAGTTAGTTTCACAGTCTTCCCATCAACTGCATAACACACAAATCACTACAGATGTGATATTGGACTACAGAACTCACACTCTCAAGTTCACGTGCAGAGATATCACCAATAATTGGAAAATGTGTTTTTTCAATGTGTATTTTAAGCCATTTAGCAATTCTTAACAGCAACATCGAGAAGCAACTGATCACAGTAACACATTAAATTTAAATGTTTCAAGAAAATGGGTCAAGGGATTTTCCTACCTTTGTTTGTTGTTTGATACACATTTTATTTTGTTTTGGGAGAAATGTAACACACAAACACACTAGTATTTGAGTTTTACATTATTTTTGGATAGTGTCAAGCCAAAGTAGTGACTCTCATTTCAATAACGGATCTGCAGGCGTTTGCAAGGCATATTTATTAGCTAATCTTTAAGTAAATATTTTGATTATCAGATAGCTAATTACAAACAAGGTTCTTTTCCAAACACTCACTCCTGATGCATCCAAGCCTACTTGCACATCACCCATTTAATAATCTGTGTCTGTGCTAAAATATAAAATCATCCTCAAGAAGTCAAAGTACAGAAAAAAGCATGTTTCACAGGCTTTCACTTAGAAGGGCTCCAGAGCGTGTGGAACCTGGTTCTCTTTCAGAACCCCAGTTTTCACTGTGCTACATTACCATAAAGCCTCGGAAATGAGCTATTACACACCATCATCCCTGCTCACCGCTATTAGAGAAAATCACACACTCACAAAACAGCATTAATTGTCAGAATTAGCAACCATTTCAAAGGCAGCTGTTCTTTCCCTCTTAAATAGGCTCCAAATTTCAGTTCTTCTCCCAGTATTGATCTATTGCTTTTACACACACACACACACACACACACACACACACACACACACACTGGATCCTTAGCCAAATATTTTAAATTCAAAAAAATCCAAGAAAATATTGTTTATTAAGCAACATTTTCCACTCTGATACTTGCCATCATTTTTACAATCGGCTGGAAAGCTTCCAACCTGCACAGAAGCACTTGTCACAGCTCCAGGTGAAAAGGGCTCTGCTTTTTGTGGTGAGGGGGGGAAAAAAAGAGCAGTATCTCTTTAAGAGTCAACAGTAAATTAACTTGCCCAAAAGAGTGAAATAATTAGCAGTTAGTAGCTTATTAAAAGGATGGCAAAGGCCAAGCTGCCATCTGGGATCTCCAGTTTCTTGTGATTGTTATTATGTCAAGATGTGGAAGTTGCATTAGCTTTCATGTCACCAGCGCCTGCCCTTACTTTACATGTAAATTTTAATGAAAGATACGGCACTTTTAAAATCAGACATCCATCAAAAAGTGTTATTAGTCTGGCTTTTTACAAAGCATATGGTCTTTTCTACCTCTGCTATTCTACTTGCCACTAAATGCCTTAGGAAGAAAAAAAGAGAGCGAAAAACCCAATAATATCAATTAGATAGTCTCTTTGTGCAGAGGGAAACCTGACCATCATCAAAAACAGGGCCAAGCTACACCCCTCCCAAGGACAACACTTTTGCCTCTATTTACACAGTGAAAACCACAATGCTTCCTTCTCACAAAATTAATTCTACTTAATGAAAATTAAAGCAATCTAGAGTCTGTCTGCTGATTACTACATGGATACACACAGTTGTGGAGGGTGGGGGGAAAATAAATGTATTTATTAAAAATAAACGCCAGAAAGTGGCATGACAGAACCTTGTGGAGGTGATGGATACACTGTATCTCAATCTGGACAGTATTCCCATGAGTGTGTAGAGGTTAAAAAGTATTTAAGCTACACACTTCAGAGTGTGGATTTTAGATACTTTACATGATGTGTACTATGCCTCAATAAAGATAAACAGATACATAAATGTACACCTACGTGAAAAATTCCCTGCGTGTTCACACACAATGCATATTCTCTTGCCTGATTCTGAGAATTTCAAGAGTGGGTGATTTGACTAGCTGAATTATTACCTGACAGTTTCCCTTTAAAATGAATTAATAAAATTAATTTTAAAACTTCATAAATATTAATAAGGTGAAAACAATTTATCTAAGGCTTTAGAAGAAGAGGTGGTTGTTACCTTTGAAAGCCGTTTTCAAACTCCTGTGAACTGCCAGGAAGGTGTTGGAGGGTAGGTTCCGTATCTGCTCGGTTCAGCCCTATGTCCAGAACACCTCGCATTTGGCCAGGCACATCCTGGACTCTGTCAATATTTGCTGAATGCCGAATCAACATTGCTTTCAAATCTTAAAGCTGACAATCAGCTAAATTCAAATGCATATCACCCTGGAATGGATTATTTTCAGTACTACAGATGGAAGAGCCACATGTGAGAACATACTCAACCAGCATAAACCTATTAATACGAGTATGTATTTGGAGAAACTGTAACTATACCCAGATACGCATACACTGCCCTGCACACCTGAGAAACAGACTGTGGTGTGTACAAGCCTAAGCACAAAGGGAAATGCACTTTGCTTGTTCTCTTATTTTTTTCATCACACTTCTGGTTTGAATTCTTTACAAACTATAAAGACAATACAGTTTAACTCAAAACATCCTTTACCTGTAATTACTATCAAAGTCAAGTTTATATATTTATACACAGATCTACAGTTGAAAATTACATATCCTCTAAGAACCAACTTGGCTTGATAAGCAAAAGTATGTACAAGTAGATCACTAATAACCTTCAAGGAGAAAGCGTTTTATGACATACATATATTTATGTCATATATATATGACATATATATATCATATATATGTCATACACACACACACACACACACACACACACAGAGGGTGCCAAAATAATGTGTACACATTTTAAAAAAGGAAAAAAATGGTATTAAAATTCTAATACTCAATATATACCAGTAACAAAAGATGAATACAAGTCACATTTGACTTCTACAATTTCAAGAGGTGCTCAAAACAGTTACCATCAGTGTAATTTTAATAGATTTTTCCTTTCTTATAATGTGTATACATTTTTTGGGACCCTCTGTATGTATGATATATATTATACATATGAGAGAAAAAGGAGAGACAAACATAAAATCTGTGCATAACCAATAAATCCAAATAGATAAATATGGTGCTTAGAAATCTGAAAAATATTTCCTTTATGTATTATCAATTAGAATTTAGTTGAAACATGAAACATCCCATTGATCATAGTACGTTTTACTGAATTTACTGTTCACATTTACACATTTTAAAAATGCTCCAAGTAACAACTGTTCTAAAAATATCTTTGGTATTCAATAAAAATTTCTAAACAAGGAAAGGAAAAAAACACTTTTCATATTTTTAAAGCATCATTTTAAAGACATCACTGTCAAAAAACAGAGTTGCTAAAATCAGGCAATTATACTTTTTATGTTTAAAATAAATCTATTTTCCCCCTGTAGACTTTCAAAACATTAGAAGGAAAAAAAAAAAAAACACAAAACATGGAAAACAGGCATCTTTAAAAAACAAAGTGATTTTATTCATTGTCAAGAGGACAAATCAGTGGTGGATGAGAAACAGATGAGGCAAGAGATGGAAATGTAATATTGCCCCTATTTTATTATAATTAGATATTTATAGAGCACAGATGAGTTTATTTTCATAATTACTAGCTGGTATTGCCTTTACTAATTTGCATAAACAGTTGGCAGGGCTCTTAAGTCCTAGCAGGGACAAGAGGGGGCTCAACTCCTTAAATCAGCTTTCTTAATGTCATTACTAGCAAAATACCATCTACATGAAACCATGTTCAAGTTCATGTAGCTTGATTATCTCTTGCCAGTTGGCCAGTGTTAATTAGTTCAGCATTGGAAGGCCAGTGGTCAACTCTACATGGAAAAAAAACATATAAATAAATCAGAAGGGTTTTCTAAATTCTGCAGGATTAAAGTAGATCTTAGGGTCAACATTAACAAGCAGTAAACAAAGAGTTCTATAGAGCAAAAGGAAAAAGAAATTAAGTGCCCTAGCTATGCTTGCTATTTAAAACTCCTGCCAGTGCTTAGCAATTGTCGAAGGTATCAGTTACCTCTCTTCCTGGTCATTCTCGACATTGTCCTACTATCCCCAAGAATGCCCACCCTACTTTACAGAACCAACTTCACCCAGCATACAGATCAGGCTCCCTGGCATTATTGCCAAAGGGAGGACCGATTCCTGGTGCCCTAACCACTGCTTTAGACAGAGAAGATTAATCAACCATGGTGCCAATGACTACCTGCCACTATTGACATTCAAGAAGAAATCTTGGAGGGATATTTTAACTCCTCCTTTCTCCTCAAGCCAAAGGTCAAAAACTTGTGGCTCGTGGGCCAAATGGGGTGTGTGTGTGTGTGTGTGTGTGTGTGTGTGTTTATGCATGCACACAGACAGAAGGACGCCATGATCTAACATTTTATAAAATCCACTTCCGGTTTATCTTAAGGGTCTGGTGACACCGGGCATGCATGGCAGCAATCAGCTAGAGCAGACTAGCGGCTGCTTCCCTTGACAGGATTTCTGCTCTCGTTTGCCACAGTCCCCACCACCCCCTATTATTTATCTTACACTAGGATTTTTTCTTACCAACCATGGGATCTGCTCCTTGACGATACCTATCAGGCCTCTGTAGGCATTTGATTCTGTAACACTCAAGTTCAGTTTCAAGGGAGAGTACTTGGTAACCTCAGCAGAATGTGCAATCCTCAATTTAACAAGGAAATGGAGGTGAAGGCCAAAACACACTCTAAACATTTAAACACAGGCAATCCAAATCAGGTCAAAAACGCTGACCAAGGCTGCTTGCTGAATCATTCCTTTGGTCAGCCACTTCTATTATAGGTAAAGCCACATTGGCTTTTGACTCAATGCAGCCCAGTGGTCTCTTGAATCTGGTGGTTATCATTATAGTCTAAACATCCTGCTCAGTTTTGTAGATTTAACTTCACAATCACTTCCACTATAAGTTTATTGCTTCATCACTCAGCTTTAAGGAATGACAAAATTTGAGGCACTCTTTTCTTTAACAAGCTTCTAAGAATAAATCCAAACTTTCCCACTTTTATCTGTTGTAATCTATAATCATTTCCCTTTGTCACTTGTAAACACAGGGTGAAGAAAAGGCCTGGGTGAGGCGAGAACTGGAGACAGAACATCTGGCCTTACTCCAGGACCCACTGAGGCTCCTTTGCTCAGTTGATTGGAGTAATGAGGGTAGCGATAAGGGGCAGAGGTTGGTGTACAACTCTGGACAAAGTTCTAAGCTAAGTACAGTGCAGGTGAGAGAGGTGGCCAAAACACAGCCTCTGTCCTTTAAGGAGGGGGTGGGTATTGACTGAAGCGCGTGAGTAAATCTGATTAAAGACAGCTTAGCATAGGTACTTTATACAGAAACACAAAGTCTGGTGGACCTAGGAGGCTTGGGTCTTAAAGGATGCTAAGGGGAAGAAGGGTGTTCCAAGGACATTCAAGAAAAGGGTAGAGCTTGAGGAAAAGACAGAAGGCAGGAAACAATCAGGCGGATTCAGGCAGTGAGAGTGGTTGACTTAAGGAGACAGGGGCACTGGCAGGGAAGACGGTGCTGAGTGGGCATGAAATTGTACAAAATAAAGCTGAGAAGGCACGTTAACAATTATGCAATGAGAATCCATCAAGAGCTTTTGAACAGATGAGCTACATGATCCGATTTCCCCTTAATTTTGCTTTATTTTCACTTTTATGAAGATGACTGACAGCAGGATAAGAAGGATTAGAGATTTTTGAGTCCCTTCCACACACAACCTACTATGCTAGATACATCTGGACATCAACAAATAAATATGTCTGCCTTATTCTTGCAATCTAGTAGAGGGGAGTGGCCCAATTCCCAACTAACTTTAATTTAAGATACATGGAGAGCTCATCTCAGAACGGAGCATTCAAGGACAGCATCAGCAAGGAAATCGATGTATGATTGCATTGGGCAGAAAAAGGGGAGAAGGGGCTGTTATAGGAGAGAGAAACAGGATAAGTAAAGCTAGTAGACAAGGAAAGGTCCAGTAAGGTTATCTGGTATTTTATTTGGCAGATATTTTGCATCTAGGATGAACAGGAGAGAAGATTAAAGGTAAACAGGGCCATATCAGAGATGGCTTTGAAACTGAGATAGCTAATTCCACACTCCGTTTGGTGGAGCTTCAACAGTTCTCAGGTGCTGGACAGACCGGAAGACAAGAAAAGCAGGAGGTTAATCAGGCTAGGGCAACAATCTTAGAAGGGCTGAGAACCGAACTAGTGTTGACAGGAGAGATGCAGGAGACATTCACGAAGAGAATCTCTACATCTCTCTCATCTGATCACCGGGAAACAGGAAAGTTTCAGAAGGACAAGTATAGAAAGCAATTCCCGGGTCTCAGTTCAGGTGATAGGACAGGGGCACCATTTACAAAACTAAGGAAGCTGGTTTGTAGCCAGATGGTGAGAAGGTTAACTTCAGACATACTGAGGTGACTGTCCTGGTGGGACATTTATATGGACATGTGTCACCAAGAATGCAAAGTGGCAGGCTGGAACTTGAGATAAGTCAGTGACAGGGAGGTAGCCAAGAGGCATACAGGGAGGTCGCCCTTGGATCCAAGAGGCAGTGCAGCATCGTGGTTAGGGACCCAGGTTCTGGGTGTTATTTCCACTTTGTAGCCATCCGACTTCAGTTAGTAAACTCTGTCAGCTTTGTTCTACTTATCCAGAAAGCATGAAACCATTGTGAGGACTCAGTGTGATAAGGCATATAAAACACATGGCACAATGAATGGCACATAGGAAACAATCAGTGTTAGCAGCAGCAGCCAGAGAAAGAAAATAAGATACCCATGTACAAAACATAAAAACAGTGAAAACATCTCTTTTATGGGATGTTTTAGGTGATTAGGGAAAGCAAAGGAGAGAGACGGGGGGGGGCAGAGAAAGGACACTGACTCTAGTGTATTCTCATAGAAACTAATGGGAGGAGGGACAGGTGACACAGTGCCACCTGCTTCAGAAAGGTTGAGTCCTGGGCCAGATTGGTGGCTTTGCCTATGAAGGGATCACTGGCAGCCTCTGGTTGAGTAAAGTTAAGAAGTGGAGGATACAGCCAGATGTACCCTTTCAATCATTCTTCCTCTCCTGCACCCCTCTTTCCTACCTCCTTTCAAAAGGTACCATGCTCAAAATGGGGTAAGGGTCCCCATGACAGATTTCTAAAAATGAACCCACCCATGATTAGCATAAAAGACAATTAGCCAACCCCAAAGCCAAAAGACTGAGCTGCTTCCAAGGTCACCACACATAACACTGAAAAAATTCAGAAAAGCATGAAACTCAAGTAAGACTAGCCAGCTCACAGACGAGTCATCGAATCAACGTTTTCAATAACATGGCAGTCCCTCCTTCTTCAACATCCTCACACCAGAATTCACATTTCCTACTTCTGTTATTAGCAGATCTTGGCAGGAAGCAACGGCACACAGCTTCACAGAGGAAGGAGCTAAGGAGTCGGGGAGAACGAGGGGAGAACCGGATATAGATACATATTTATGATTTATCAATTAACCTCTCTCTTCACTCCTGAACAGCTAATCCAATTGAGCTGGCGAGCCAGACTCTCCAGGCTCAGGTCTCTGACAGCTTTGATTAGGAATGGATGAGTGAGCCGTGCTACCCAAAGGTGTAAAGCTCTGAAAGGCATGTCAGAGCATTGGAGCAAGCCCGCCCACTCAGCGCAGCTCCTTTTCCAGCCTACCTGGCAAAAGGTTGACTTTGGAAGTGAAAATCAAGTGTTATCTCTTTCTCCACTTTCACCTTACGATGTAATGCACTGTCATTCCTATGTTCTTCCACACCCTCGGTCCTACCATTCTTAGCCCATCACCCCCAGTCAGAAATTATCCACTCCCCAAAATACCGGCAAAAAATAAATACCTCCCAAAGTTCACATTAAATAAGATTTCAAGCAATTTACCAATCTCCTTCCCTTCCTTATATCATTGTTCCCTCACTGATGTTATCCCCCCAAATCGGTTATTCCCAAGTAATAGAAACGTTGGTACATCTTTTCACATCTCTCTGGTTCCCTCAATATATGTATCTGGAGGGATTCTCAGGATATCTTGCAGTAAGTAAAATATATCCCCCCCACACTGCAGAACCACTTTCAGAGACCCCCATTCCTGCCTGAAACAGCACATCATAATGGATAAGGCTCATCCCAGAGTTAGTGGGAGGTTGGGCCAACTCGGAACCATCCCCAACCATCAAACATGAGGTGCACTGAAAGGAAACAACAGCATTAGATTTTTATTTGTTCTTTTAGTTTTTGTTAAAAGCAATAAGTTACGATCTGGACTGTATTCATAAGAATCAACAATGCCCCTTGGAGACATGAGTATTTCAGAAGGCAGATTGACAGTTATAATGATAAAAAGAAAATCATCTCTACCTTTACTTCTACCTACAGAAATGAAGTGGAAGGTCCAATTAAGTAGAGGAAGCATGGTGTCCACCATGGAGGCGGTGAGAGAGAGAGAAAGAGAGAGAGCAGGGAGAGTAAAACATCAGCACACTGCAGACACACACAGGAATGTCACACACATTAAAAACGCACACCAGTAACGTAACAGCACTACAAGTGCAATATCTTGAGAAGGCAGCACAAAACAAAGACACAATGCAAAGCGTAAACCAGTGGTAAAGCAGCAAAGCCGCTTCCGTCAGCTTCATGTTGAAGCGTTTCCCCATGAGTTTCCTCTGTCCCCACCTTAGAAACATGACCAAGTCCACATGCAAGCGCACTGCATAGCCACATGTATGCGACACTGCACACACTTACCCAATCTCAAACTGGCGAGGGCAAGTCTCCCAGAAGCTAAGTTCTCATATTTTCCCAACATTTATGAGTCATGAGGACCAAGAATGTAACATATAGGGGTAGGTGGTGCCATACAACATATAGAAGTATTTCCATGCATCTATGTACATCAAAACCAAATTCTGTACATTCAGTGGGAACCAGACAGAAGTCTCTCTCTTTCGTGTTGAAGGAATAAGGAGAAAGAAAGAAGTGTTGGTGGAAAGTAGAGTTTTGGGTTTTTTCAGGTGATCATCACAAAGGCAAGACCAGAAAAGAGCCTAGGGAACAGAAAACCATGAGAGGGGGAGGAATGACATGAAAGGACCTTCTTCAAAACAGATTAAACTGCAAGTTGCACCCTCAAATCTTAGTGGCACTGACCACCCAGAAGAATTCTGCATCCTTTCTTGGGAACCTCTCTAAAGAGGAATTCACCATATTCATGTGTCACTATTTAGTTGCCTAAAGACTCCTTTTCTAGAAGATACCTGACTTAACCCCCAGAGTGTGTGTACATGGGTGTGTCTGAGTTCTCTTGGGTGCCCAAGAGAAGTTGAGTAGTGGGTGGAAAAGTGGGCAAGGTATACAATTGAGGTTCTCCATATGTTTGTCATACCATCACTGGGATCTAGCCTTTCACAATACCTGTGCTGCATTAGTGGGTCTAAAATAAACCTTATTAAGATTAAAGAAGTCCCCACCAGCCTATCCCATCTGCCTGGGTTCCATCCTATGACATCAGCCAGGTGATGCACTCAGACCTGCAAGCCACTCTAAGAGCTGAGAGGACTCCTGAAGGGCAGCAGGGAGCACAGGTGAGAGAATGTAGAAGGGGGTCTCCTCATTAGGACTGTGAAGGCCTAAACAAGTGTAACTTATTATCATAGTTGGGCCACCGAATCCCAGCAATTCGTAGAGCTCGGGTCCACCCACTTCATAGAATTGTGCTTAACTTTGTCAAACTACCTGGACACTAGGTCACATCCCCAACTCACATCCACTTCATAGTCACCTGCTGTTGGCAGAAAACCTTGCCTCATAGGCAGATAGCTTCACCTACAAGAAGAATAGTGAGGCTTCATCCCAGCCTCTTCCAGAGCTCCATCTAACACTGGAAAACTCGCCTGACCTCCTCCTTCCAGCTCTGTTCTTAGACATCTGCTCTATACCAGACTGTGTCTCCACTGAAATGTCTGGAGGCTAAATTGTGGGTCTTGGCTCAGGTCTGGAGTCTATACTTCTATTGGAAAAGTGTGCTTCCTCCTTACCCTGCCTGATCAAGTCAGGATGCCCTCAACTGCCCATATGCATAGGGACCTGGAGGCCATAAACAAACATCTCTCAGCCTCAGGTGGTTCCTTGATCTGATCGGTCTCCCTTTTGTGGCTACACTGTCTGAGGGATCCGATATAAGGGAGCAGTGGGCGGGGGGAGGGGACCTTCAGTGGTGCCCCCACCCTCCTCCAAAGATTAAGAACAACAGAAGAAGGAGGAAGCACCTCTCCTTCCCCCTTTTTTTGGTTCTCCCAAAGAAGCAGTGAGTCCCGTAAGTATTTGGAAAAGAAACAGACAAGAGAAACTCAAGTACAGTCTTTTGATGTGACTGCAAGGCAGGTAGACCAATCTTGCAATCACCCCAAGGTTCAGAAGGAACACAATAATAGCAATTGGACAGCAAAGGAAAAGACAATTTTAAGTAGGCTTACTTCTCAAATCCTGATTTAGGCTGATAATGTGGAAAATTTTTATTTAGGAGAAAAAGGCTTCATTCACAGCCCACCCTGTGCTTTGCTGAGCTGAATTTCCTGCACAGTTCATTCCCTGCATATTTGAATATTTTAGGTTGCAGATGCTGAATTTACAGATCTTTATATGCAGCTTTCTTCAGGGTGTATAATGAGTTAGAATCCTGCCACGAGGACATTAGCATGTTCTCTCAGTGGTTTTGCTTTTATACAAAGCTGAACACAGTCAACCCCCAAGGGCTTCCTTTCACCTTGAGGGGCTGAAAGTCATTACAATGGGCAGTGGGATGGAGGGGGCGGCAAAAAACAAACCTTTACTTTGAGTGGAATTCAGGGAGAAGCCCAGCTCCTCTCCCCCAACCCCAGGCCCCAGCATGGGGTGTGGGGAGGAGCAGGAGGAAGTTAACCGCTCTGTTGCTCTGAAATTAGCTTCATTCACCCCCATTATCACCCCGTCATGCCTTGTTTCATGCTTCCCTCTTGGAGGCAGCCCAGCAGGGCCAGCACCCTGATGACAAATGGTGGTGCAGAATGGAGAAGCCAAGGGGATGATGGGGGCGGGGAACTACGATGCATTGGGAAAGGTGCCCCCCACTGCAGGGTGGCTCTGCTGCCAGCCTGGCCCATGACATGAGGGACAGGCAGCAAATGGCCTGCCAGCGACGATGAGGCTCTGAGCAACCAGCCAGAGGCACGAAGGCAAGCAATTCGGGCAGCTGTAGCACCTCGAGCAAAAAGCACCTACCTTGTTCGCTCATCATGAGGTGGGAGAGGCCTTGAGGGGGGAAGGGGAGGAGGAGAGGGGAAGGAGACGGAAAAAGAAAGAAGACAAAGTTAAAATTCTGAATGCAGTGCAATCTTCTCTTAATTCTTGAGTGGCAGGAGGGGTGGCAGGGCATGCACACACACTGGGGAGAATGCAGCAGCACTGAAAGGCCCAGCTCTCCAGGTGACAGAGTATTGTTTGTGTGCTGAGCCTTATCATGAGAACTTTCCTTCCACCGTTGTTGTATGCCACAGGTAGGATTGGAGATAAATCCACTAAAGATTAGGTCCCTTGGGAAAGAGACTGAAGATGCCAGGCGAAATAGGTTTCTTTCTTTCTTTTAAATTACTTTTAATAGTAATACATGAGAACGATAGGAACTTTGGAAAATTCAGAAAGAAAAAAAAAAAAAAACTGAGTTGTAATCTCACCATCCAGAGATTACAGTCCAATTTTTGTGCTGTTGTGGTTCTAGATGCAACATTCTTTTTCTACAAAAACTGAATGATACTGAATACCCCAAATGGGTGCCTGCTTGCACGAGCTGCATAGACAACTTGAAATTATTTCCCCTATGAGCCTCATCTTAGCCCAGTGACACCACCACCTCTTCCCTCCATTGCTTTTCCACCACAGTCTTTTCCTAGAACATCCTTCACCTTTAACCAGGGAGGCCTAGCCCAGCACTGAGTGGGTTAAAAAAAGGTGAGATGTACACACACACACACACACACACACACACACACACACACACACACTCCTAATTCACAAACAGCACAACCTCTGGCTATGTTCTTCTGGAAGTCAAGCAAGGTTATTAAGAGCTCATTACTTCCAAGGAAGCAAAAGCCCTGATAAATCTATTAAAAGATTTCCAACTAGTAACCAACTACACCAGTTATTTGCTCTCCCATTGCTTTTATTGCTACTGGAAATATTTGACAAAATCCAGATCGTGCCAGAGAACCTTTACCCAGAGCGAAATTTAGGGATATAGGGGATTAATAAAGGGAAAAAAATCTCTAAAGTATGGAAATCTCTAAATGTTTTTGGAGCTTACTAGAGATTTAGAAAAGTAATCAGAGGCAAAATATGGGTCAAGCAACTGACTTTTAAAAGATCAGTGATATATTAAATACATAGATACATGTGCCATAAATGTCATAAAGTCTATTTTTTAAACAAATTTCATTAAACTATAATCATATTTTAAATGTGCATTTCTGGCCTTTGTTACTTGAGGCCGAGGATTAACATTCATGGAGGAATGGAATCATGCCAAACAAGTCATTCTCATGACTTGTTTTGTTAAAAAAATAATACATTTTGGCCTTTTCTTGGAAAGGCATAGTAGGGAGAGAGAACAACGGGCCACAGATTTGGCTAAGAGAGACTTTGGCAGAAGTTACTATTTCAAAAATGCTGAATATTTCTGGACCAAACCATAGCATTCAGCATCCAGACCACTAGCATTAAGCACGGGGGTTGGGGGAGGGGGTGGGTCTGGGACAAGCAAGGTGGAATATGTGAGAAGCTAAACGGGAACAGAATACATGTGTGACTATAAGTGTTAAGAATTGAGAATAAGGAAGACCCAAGGAGATACCTAAGAGTAACAGAGGGTTAAACGTGAAAGGACTAATACTGTATTATATACTGCCAAGTTGCTAAGAGAGTAGATCTGAAAAAAAGGGAGTAGATCTGAAAATTTCTCACCATAAAAAGGGAAATGGTAATTATGGGATGGGATGGAGGTGTTAGCTATTGCTACGATGGTAGTCATTTTTGCAATATATACATGGTTCAAGTCAACACATTGTACACCTTATACTAATCCACCTTATAGAGGTAGATTGGTCTTTATCTGGCCCAAATAGGTATTTCGGAAATTTACCAGTGAAAATCAGGACACTTGGTAGTCAGTGGGTATTTATTCAAAGCCCTGAAGAAGACCCTCCACTTGGGGCCCATTTACATGCTCCATGTGCTTCTCCTCTAAAGCAATATTTCCCACCGACATTTCACTGACCCCCTACATGAACCACCTGGGGATCCTTATGAACAGGGAAGACCCTGGGCCTCTCCCCACACCTAACGAATGAGAATCTTGGGCAGGAGTTTGGGGAAATACCTGTATTTTAAACAAGTTGCCCAAGTGATTCCCCTGCTTGCTAGAACTTGAGAGCTACCCTTTCAGAGTGGCATGTAAATCAAATTTTGGTAAATTAAACTGTATGATAAATACAGTAAGAGGTATTGGATATTTAATGGAACACTGCAGTGTAAAAGGAAGAATCCTTTTAAAAATGCAAATAACCCACCACCTGTGTCTTTAAAATTCAAATATGTACTTAGCATGTTTTATTAAGCTACATATGTAGGTGCAGTATTGCAACTCAAATAAAAGGCCCCTATTCTTCAACTTATAACAATCTTAACTAGAAATCTTAGGCCAGGGATGCAGATCTGGGATCCTGATGTCAAAACTGGTTTTGCAGGCAGTAAAGCCAAAGGGACATGAACAAATATAGCAGGACAAAGCTGGAGGGAAGTAGGAACGAAACTGTATAACCATAATATGGTCTGAGTGGGTTTTTGCTTTCTGAGAAGGGAATTATATTCCATTTTCAACAGCTTTTATCAGGATCTTCCCTTGTAGAAACCTATCCTCATAGCTTACAGAGGTAAGAACTGGAAACCAAGAATCCCTGAGTGTCCTGGTCTATTATGAAATTCCGTTTCCCCTGCTTCCACCCCAAATCACTACTTGCTACCAATAATCCTAGGCTCCCCAAAAGTGCACAAAACAACAAGCAATCAATCAAAAGATTCAAGTACCTACTATACGCAAAGACTGGATGAGGCGGTGGGGATACAAGTGAGGTACACGGTCACTAACCTCCAGGCCTATGGTGTAGCTGGGAAGGTGTGTCTGTTTATAGCGACACAAACACTTATATATACTAGTACCTGACAGTGAAGTGTAAGGTCGAGGACTTCAGAGCCAGCTTTGAATCCCACCTTTGTTGCTTTCTAGCTTTTGACTTTGGGAAAGTTGCTAAGCAACTCTGTGCCCTGATCTCCCTATCTGTAAAACTTGAATAATAATAATTCCAAATTCATAGGTTGTTTTGAGAATTAAATAAATGAATATATATAAAGCTGTGCCTGCACATGGTAAGGACTATATAAGGGCTATTATTTATTTTTATTATGCTATAAAAATACACCGATGTGTGAGGCCACACCTAACATAGTGCCTGACACACAGTAGGTGCTTAGTGTGTATTTGGTGATTGAATGAGGAATGAATGAATAGTTAATTGCTAAGTGTCAAATGACTAGTTCAGACAATAAGGACAATAGGACAGTGAGGAGAGCTCTGAATGCACAGAAAAGGTTTCTGGAGGAAAGTGAAATTTGTAATCAGCCTTGAAAGATGGTTTAGAATTCAGATCAATAGAAAACATTCCAGGGAACACCACTAGTTCCCAAGACCACAAAACGCATTTGCATGGACTTTCCTATTCAACTTCCCAGAAGCACGCAGGACATAGCCAGGCATGTGGCAGGTATGAACACATACAAATAGTTCACATCAGGAAGAAGTGAGAGGTGATCTTAAGGACCAAAGGATGGAGCCAGGGTATGGAGGTCTTGAGTTTCCAGGCTAAGGAAAACGGGCTTAGTCTTGCAGCTAATGGGAGACACTGAGGGTTCATGAGCTGGAGGACGACCCAGGGAAAATGATGTCGGGGGAGGTTGCTTTGGCAACGGTGTGGACAAGATCGATTACAGGGTAAAGAGACAGAGGCAGAAAGATTAGTCATAGACAAAGGGCCTAAATTAATATCATGACAGAGGGAAGAAAAAAGGAAAAAGAGTATTCAATTGGCTTTGGGTGACCGATGAGATGCTGCAGCGGAGAGGATAGGAGGCTGCGTGCCGCACTGTCAGAAATGGGAAGGTGGGATGGGGGTGGGAAATGGATTTGGAGTGAGGGCAATAATGAGCTCAATTTCAGGCATGATGAGTTGAAGAAACCAAAGAATCACTCAAGTAAAACTGTCTAGGGTGCATTTAACAAGGTAGGACTGAGGTCTACGAGAAAGTTGGGGCCATACAAGGGTGTATCACGGGGCCCCTTCAAGGAAAAGAGCTCTGTGCCCATGTAAGTAAGTAATAAATCCTCAAAGAAAAAGTGGCTGGAACGCTGGGTCTTCTTAACCTGGAAGGGCTGGGGGACTGCGGAGGGGATAGTAAGATAGCCTAGAGGTTCTTTTTTTTTTTTAAGCATATTCAACCTTAAAATAAAATTTTACATTAAACAAAGGAACTATTTGGCTTTCCAATACAGATACAGAAAATAATGCTCAAAAAATCTTAATGGAGAAGGATACAATTAGTAAGGAAGGAAAAGGAATCTAGGCTGGGTGTGTAGTTGACGAGGAAGGGGCAAAAATGAAGATAGACACCTTGTCAACCTCAGAAACAGAGGGTCAAAATACATATCAGCAGCGGTCACCCATCTGCCACACAGCCAGCCCTGGGGCCAGCACCCTGGCTGGGTTTGGAGTCTGGCATTTATTCTGGGCCTGATGTTTAAGGGCTCCTGAAAGATAAGACATGGGCTGGAACAGGGGGCTCAGGGAAGCAAAGGGGTCCTCATCTTTCCAAAATAATCTCACCACGGACTCTGGGTTTGAATAGATGTTCAACTAACACTCAAAAGCCAGCTGCCTAGAAGTTTACCTAATGGTGGGTAGGAAACAGGGGGTGGGCTTGGATGACCCTTTGATAGGCAGGATATTAAGAATTGCCAACACAGAATTCTTGTATAACTATAATACCTTTTTTAAAAAAAATAATTACAAAAAAAATAAAAAGCATCTGCAGTCTCTCCGATCTATTGGGTTGTCGGAAAAGTCATGACACATTTTTGCAACAAAAAAACATAGAAAAAAATATGTCATGACTTTTCCGACAACCCAATAGATGTCACAGCCTAACAACGCGCTACCCTAGCTGGATCCAGGAACCATTCTGGATCCCAATAAGATATCTGATGTTTTTTTACCCTTCATCTCATTCTTTCCAGAGTTATATTCCACCCTTCTTGTGCCTCTCTAGCAAGAACAAGAGGAGGAAAAGATCGCCAGTAGGTAAGACATACACAGTTGAAACTGTCTTAGAACAGACTGCAAATCATATGTAAATGATATGCAAAATATACGTATGGTCCTCTAAAGTATGTTACATCCTTTGGGAAAATCCCCATGGAGATGGTTGCTTTTGCAGCTTGGGAGAATGGAAATGGCTATGAACATGAAGTCATTTGGAAGCAGCTGTGGCCATCATGAAGCCTGTCATGAGAATGACTAATCCAGAGACTAGAAACCATTTACTGAAACAGGCAAGAGGAAGATGTCATGTTCAGGAGCCAGGCCAGACGCTGAAGGCTTCCATCATTTAAGCTAATACTGTCTCCCCCTCAAACCTATAATATCCCACCTATCACGGATGAGTTTCAATCCAGGCTGCCTTCCTTCACTCTGGCTGGGTTATTGGGGAAAGTATTTCAGAGGAAGAAGGAAGTCACTCATGAGGGGAAAAAAAAAAAAATTCCGGGGGTAAAAAAAGCAAGTTATCTCTGCCAAGACTTTTCTTTCATTCACTTTCAGGGTAACTTTTATCACAGTGTAAAATCTACATATATCATCTCTTTTTCCATACCGAAGTAGAGAAATTAAATGTCACTAATTGCTGCAAGTGCCAAGTGCCAATGCTGAATTCTTATGAAGCCACAAGGACTTTTGTAAAGAATAACTACATAAAATCAGAAGGTGATGGAAACTTTCACCTGATGTTTCCGGAGGAACTAAGGAGATAGTGAAGGTGGTAGGGATGGGTAGAAGCCACAAGGGACCGCATCTGTAGGGTTACCAGGAATTTGGAAAAGGGAGAAGCGGGGGAAAGAAATACACATCTTAGCATTTTAAGCACTTGAAAGAGAGGAAATTCAGTAAACTTGGTAAAAAAAAAAAAAAAAGACAATCACAACAGTAGCTAATATCTGTTGACTGTTTACCATAGACAAGGCATGGCTATGTGCTATGTGTCATCTCATTAAATACAACTCTGTGGGGTAGGCATTGCTATAATTTCCATTTTACAGGTGAGGAAAGCAAAGCTGAAAGCCAAAGTCACACCACTCTGTAAGGGGTGAAGTGAGGATTCGAAGCCAACAGATGGGCTCTCCAGGCTGTGATGGTAACCATGACACTAGCGGTCCTGTCTAATTCAGTGCTGGTAGAGAAGAGAAGACACATGTCTTAGAGAATTCAGGAGCAGAAAGGAGTGCCTGGACATTAACTAAATTTCATCTCTGACCCTGGTTGAGCACAATATATGGAGCAGTGGGGGAGTGCTCCTTTTAAATGGCCACTGTCTCCCTCTCCTCAATCCCCCTCCACAGATTCTACTCCAACACAAGGCTTTTCCTTTCCCAGGTCACTTCTTAAGGTTATTACACTGCTTTCCTCATGAACATGCAAACCTGAACATAAGACGCACTCAGGCTTCTCAGTCATTGACTGTCCTGTGCTCAGGACCATCAGGAAGCCAAGCCAAAGACCTTTCTTCGGTGACAGGGGTGGCATGGGGACACGTGAGTGGAGGAGGACAGACATGCAGTCACAGGTTGAGGGAGTCGTCCACTGTGGGCAGGAGGGAGGGAGCAGGGGAAGGACAGGGTGGGACTGGGGAGAAGGATGCTTAAAGGGAAGAGGGGGCTCTGAAGAAAACCTCCACCTACGTCCATAATTGTGCCTCAGTTCAGCCCTTCACTAGGCCTTGCCCTGACCTCCATTATGGACTTTGGTTTCCTTGTTCTATCAGGGACTCGCCAGCATTCTGCAGCAAAGCCTGGGCCTGCTCAATGTTGTGATCAATGACCTGGCTGAGAACATCCATGCCATGCTGTCCGGATGTAGTGATGAACGAAAGCTGAAAGGAGTAGCTCGTTTGTTAGATATCAGAATCAGGGTCCAAAATGATGCAAACAGGCAGAGTGAAATTTAAAGGGACAAATGTAAACTCTGGCACTTAAGCACAATTCCCTATATCGCCCCACCCACCGAAATTAAAAGAACTCAATAATCCCACCTCTTCTCAGCACAGACTGTACTAAATCTAGGATTTTGGTTCAGAAAATGGGGCCGTATGTTAGGAGGGACATGAAGCAGGTGGGGTGTGTCCAAAGAAAAATCAGAATCGTAAGGCGTCCAAACCATGTCACATGCAGAATGGTGACAGCCCAAATAAGAGAGAGCTAGATACGGACATGAGAACTGCCTTCAGACATTTTAAAAGCTGCAAGACAAAAGAGCAAGCACATTCCACAAGAACAGAGGGACCATAGAAGAGATTCAGAGTGGGGTTTTGAATATAATTACCTAAAATCCAATCCAACTCCAAGACGCTATGCTCCTATGAACTAAGATGGTCTCCAAAGAGGCCAAACAGTTATTGGTTTGAGTCACGAAACTGCTGATACTTGGCTGGTTTTGACCTACAAAAATGACAATTTTAAATGGTTCAAACTGAGAATGCCACCCATTATCAGAAAGGTAAGCAGTTGACAAAACTTCAGTGAATCACCTAATAGAAATCATGAGCTGGCACTTGGGAAGATCGCCTGTTTACATATACGATTTGGGCTCTTCCACAAGCCTTGCACAGGACTGGGGATAAAATGAATAGTTTTTTAGACTGACGATAATGGTTTCCAGAAGAGAGCCTGGTGCTAATTCTCCAAGGCAGGTGCCACCCAGGTCCCAGCCTCTGGATTTGCCCTTCCATGATGCCACCATGTTCTGTCCTCGCCACTGAGCCCTTTGTAGGATGCAACCGTACTAGCCCATTCACTGTGTGCTTCTCACCCAACTTTCTTCTTCCAGCCTGGTGACTAGACTGAACAGAAATGATTTCTTTCATTATCACCTGTGAATTGCCAACAGCTTCTGTATGGCATAACCACAGGTTAGGGAAAAGGAGGTCTGCAGCACCTTCCCAATCAATTCCACCTCTTTAGGGGACAAGAAGCAGCGTTTCTTCATGTATGCACAGCGTGGAGGGGAGCGAGATGAAGGCCGTCATGCTTGACACTCTTAAGGATTAAAGGATAGGCAATTATGACTTTTAGAAGAAACTTCCCAAACAAAGTCTTTGCTTCCAACTTGTCAAGAACATCTCTAAAATAGCTCTTCAATCATGAATGGCATGAAGCTGAGAGGGACAGCTGGCTTGCTAGATGAAAGAACTGCACTCTCATAGATCATAGTATGCTAGATTTTTGAAATCCAGTTGAACAAAATCAAAGAATGGTCCCAAGTCTAAGTCGAATAAACCATTGCACAGTGCAGGAGCAGAAGAGAATGGCTTTGTGGCAGCACACACAAAATAGAAAAGATTTCCAGTGTCTTCAAGTTCAACTTAATACTATGATCACTAAAAAAAATGGCTAAGGTGATTCGTGTTATCATTAGTAGATACAGGGAGCCTAGAAAAAGGGGGTAGTGGGACCACTCTATAATGTACTGGTTGGGACATATCCATAATACCATATGTGATGTAAGCATCCTTGTTTGGAAAGGATAAAAAAAAAATAAAAATAAAAAGGCATTTTTCAGAGAAGAACATAAAATCCTTGTATGAGAATGCCCAAAGAAACTGGAGATGTTTTACCCTTTAGAAAAGAAAATCCTTAAAGACAAAAGCCCTGTCTTTAAACACTGGGAGTATAATTAGATCTATTCTGTGTGTCTCCAAGGGCTAGAAGCAATACAGGTGGGGAGCGCTATAATGACTCACAATAATAGCTTGGAAGGGAGCACGGAGTCGCTCATCACTGCAGGGGTTCAAGCCAAGTCTGAATAAACTCTTCTAGAAGGGATTCAAAAATTAGGTGCACAGAGGGACTTGACAACCTTTGGGGTCCTTTCCATCCTTGAAATGCTGATTTCAACAACCAAGTTTCAGAAGCACATATAATATGGCAAGTAGTGGGGATGCAGGCATGGACAAGCTCTCACAGAGTAGGACACTCCCTGTCCTTCCACAGCCCACGGTGGCCAGTGAAGGTCATGTGGAGGACAATACACAACTGACTACACTGTGTTATGATGATGGTTCTACTAGCCCCGTGACCTACGGTGCCATGGGTGCTCAGACAAAGGAGAGATCATTCATCCCAACTCCCACCCTCCCTGAATGTTTGGAGGGTCTAAAATAGTGGCTAAGCCTGAAGCTTTCAAGTCCCGTCACCCTCTAGCTCACTTTCCTTTAAAACAGTGGTTCTCAAACTTGGGTCTTTCAGAATTCCCTGGGGGAAATGTCTCACTTTAGTGAGCCTGGATCAAATTCATTAGGACTCCAGGTGATTTCTGGATGTTTACCAGAGTTTGCAAACCACTGCTCTAAATAATCCAAGGCCTGGATTCAAATCCCAGCTCTGTCTCTTACTAACTGTGGGATTTCGAGCAAGTTAACTTTCCTGTGCCTCTTTCCCTGTAAAATATCTGCCTCCTATTTTGAGAAGTTATCCATGCCTGCATCCCCACTACCTGCCATATTATATGTGCTCATAAAATATCTTCTCAGGATCACTATGACAATCACAAGCAGCCACGTATGGAAAGCACTCAGCACAGTTCATGGCACATGGGAAGAGCTCAAAAGCTTGCCGTCATTGCTGCCATTATTTAGGTGACTGGTGTAGCCAGGTCCGCTGACTACCCTACCCACCATCTCTCGTCAATGCCATTTCTCCAATAAGCTGGCAGCACTAGCAGCCCGCCAGCCAGGTGTCCTCACACCATGGTCACAGTCAGGTAAGCTGCCCCACACAGGGACCCACTGTCCTGAACTTTCAGCTGCATTCCATCTCCTCCTTCCTCCCGAGGCCCAGCGTTGCGAGCTGACTACCTCAGTGCAGGTCCTTTCCAGACTTCCCTAGGCAGGTCTACAGACTGGGAGCGTCACCGAGGCTGCATACGTAAGCTGTGTGACTTGGTTGAACTATACGGAAAGTCTATGGCCTCGGTTTCCCCTCCTGTACAAGGAAGGAATTGGTCTAGACTTGTTTCTCTTTGGTCTCCTCAATGGCATTTTGAGCAGTCCAAATCTTTTTGAATGAGACCTTCCCACACGTTGCAGCATGCTTAGCATTCATTGCCCCTTCCTAGGAAATGCCACCAATGCCTCCTCATCACTGGGGCAACAAATATCGTCCCCACACATTTGGCAAGGTCAGGGTGGGGCAGTATACTATCCCACTGAGACTACAGGGTATCTCTAATGACTTTTGCCAGCTCTAACTCTGACCTTGCCCTCTGGAACTGAGACACAAAATGGAGCCATAAGCAGCACTTCAGTGAGTCTGCCATGCCAAGACAGTAACGACAGGGATTTCAAAAGACCCTAAAAAACCAAGTCACCAAGGCCCAGGGATCTGCTTCCACGAGTTAGACAAAGCTGGAGACAGGCTGGGAAGCAGCTCATTACTCACACTTACTCATCAAGAATGACTACGGGAGCCAAGGGGGTCCTACCAGGCCCCAGCCAGGAAATTGGCTGAAAGCTGAGCACAGCTAGCCCAACCGAGGGCCCCTTTCCAATCCAATGACGCACAGCAGTAGTGGATTTCCCTCCAGCCTGCACCCCATACTGAGCCGAGCCCAAGATGGGCACTGAATAAAGATTGGTTCAGTTTCCTTCTATCTCAGGCTGAACTCCAATAAAAAGCAGAGGGATTTGGGGTAAAAAGAAGAGCTGAATCCTGAGCACCACGTATTCATTGAACCAACATTTATTCTGTGCCTACGATGTGTTGGCTCCGTCCTAGGCCCAGGGCATATAGGAGTGAGCAGGAGTGTATCTTCCCGGGTGTGCATCTGGTGCAGCTCCCTGTGAGGTGTCCCCAGGACCACACATACCAGGGATTGCACCCCACTCCATGACTTTTTACCGGGGAGTTATTGTCTCTGAGCCTCAGTTTGTTCCTGGGTGAAATAGGTCTAATGACAGAATCTACCTCCTGGGGATGTCAAAAGAAGTAAGAGATGCATGCAAAAACTTAGTATTTCAGGGCAGGCTCAAAATGCAAGCTCAATAAATGTCAGGTATTTTTTCTAATAAATAAGAGAGAAAGGTAAGTGGAACTATTGCCCAAAAGAGCAGGAAAAAAATATATATATTTCAGGTATTACTGGAGCTAGGAGCGGTAAGTCTTTGATAATAAAGAAGAAGGCATTTCCCTGACTGCTGTTCCCCAAGGCATCTCAGTCAGATGGCCTAATCATAGGTCCCGGAATGAAAGAAACCTGAGAGGTTATATGATTCCAACTCATCACATTAGAGAAAAGCAGCCTGATGCCCACAAAGCTCACATGACTTACCCAAGGCCACACAGCGCCCGGGGAAAGTGGCAGAGCCAGAGGAGGCAGAACACAGAGCAGAGATCCCAGGCCCGTACTTAAATCCTCATACCTGCTTCTCTCTTAGGCCCAGCATATAACGTCTCTAAGCCCACGGTTCTTCATCTGTGATGCGGTAGGTGCCTGGCACGTGAGGTCCTCTATAAGTTTCACTTTCCTTTCCGAGGATTCCCAAGCCTCACTTGACAGCAATATTGGCCGGGCTCTAAGTTTGAGGGAACTCTTCCCCGAAAGCAGAAAGATGAGGCCAGATGGGAGAGAATGTATGACAAGGAGAGAAGAGCAGGTGTGTTTAGGGAGGCTCGACAGCAAGGGGAGCATTCCTCCCAACAGTTAGGGAGACCAAGACACAGGTGAAAGAGTTTGTTTTGTTTTGTTCTGTTCTGAAACCTCTTTGAGCCTAAGTGTCTTCATTAACACATGTGGAAAAGAGCAAACCAGATCACTGATACTAATAGCTCATGGATGCTTTGCTTACTATGTGCCAGGCACTGTTCTAAAAGCATGACACGCTTAAGCTCACTTTACCTTCACTACAGCCTCCTGATGTAGGTACTTACTATCCCCAATTTACAGGTGAGGAAAGCAGGGTCCACAGAGGCAAAGTAACAGGTCATACTGTGATGCTGGGATACAGCCAGGTTGTCAACCCAGGCATCTGGCTCCGAGTCTGTGCTCTCCCTAAGGGGTGGCAAGCTTTTTCTGCAAAGCGCCAGGTGGTAAGTCTTTCAGGCTTTGCAGGCCGGAGGTCCCTGTCACAGCGACTGCACTCTGACTTTGCAAAGCAGCCATAGATGGCACGGAAACAAACAAGTGTGCCTTTGTTCCAAAAAATTTGATTTAAAAAAACTGAAACCAAATTTCATAAAATTGTTGTGTCACTAATTATTCTTCTTTAGATTGCTTTCAACTATCTAGGTTTTGTTTGTTTGGTTGGTTTTTTTTGAGGGCAGTGACACTGGCCCTCATATGTGGGACCCGAACCGGGGCCGCTGGCTTCCCAAGCCAGCGCTTAACTGTTGCGCCACTCGGCGGGCCCTGCTTTCAACTATCTAAAAAGTGGAAACCCATCCTTAGCTTGAAGGCCATAGGAAATGAGGCAACGGGCTGTATTTGGCCCATGGGCCTTAGTTTGCGGTACCCAGCTCTATCCTAAACTATCCTGCCTCAGAGCATATAAACTTTTATATGGAAACTGCCTGAACAATAACTGACGCACACTAAGGGGTCAATAACTGTTCATTCCCCTTTCCTTCCCTAATCTCTCTCTCCCTCTTAACTTCTATCAACCGAGAAAGTGGATATTTTGTGCTGTGCCCAGCAGGACAGATGAGGAAAGGGCTTTGGCAAGGTGGGGTGCACCTTCCTCAGTGAACGTGGCCTGGCTGGCCCCAAAGGGGAGGAGAGACTGGGAGTTTTAGGTCAGTGTGCCTCGAACATGAGGTTGTACACACCTCGGGGTCTGTCTGGGTGAAGCCTGAGATTCTGCCTTTCTAACGAGCTCCTGGGTGAGTCTGATGCTGCCTGGTGGGTGGGTCACCTCTGAGCAGGGAGCTTCTCAGGCAAACCCTTTGTGTCCATAAACACAATCCAGACATATCAGGTGCTGCCGCCTGACTTCAAGCAGCAGAGTTTTCAGAACAGAGTCTCTCAGGCTGGACTGAGTGACCCACCTCCCTGGAGACAGGGCAGGGCTCAGGACAAATAATTATGTCCCCAATCCAAGGACAGCACTGAGATGGCTTCAACTGAAAGTGGGCAGAGATCAAGAGACGGCAGAGAAAGGCTGCAGCAAAGGCAGCCAGCGGCTTTCAGCAGCAGCAGACCTCCTCTGGGCCCTGGCAGACAGCAGCCCCTCCTCCCGCACCTGCCAGGGCTCTGATGGACCGAAGTGAGAGGCCTATTTCCTCATCGGGCCTCTGAATAACTAGGGCACTTCCACAAGGTCACAGTTATTCATTTAAATTCCAGCTCTAATCAGCCGGCAGAGCCTGAGAAATTATCCCTTCTGAGGAGAGAGTCTATCATTGGAGCATCATAAACAGCCCCTTCTCGCTAGAGAGAGAAGCTTGGAGAGGGGAAAAAAGGGGTCTCATAGCCCCAGCACTGTTCCTTGCCTCCAAATCCTTCCTCTAAGCCCCCACCACCCCCACCCAAACAGCTTTCTCTCCCCTTGGTGGGGAATTCTGGAACACACGGGCAGAGGAGAGAGAGCTGAACGGTTCAGCAGGGCTGGGACTGGACTGTCCACTCCTGTCCTACAGGCAGCCTGGGGAGACCAGTGCCAAATCCCTGCAGGCTAGGAGCATGGGATAAGAGCCAGACAGTAGGCCCGTCCAGGTCACAAAAGGGTTCCATTGGCCTTGGAGATGTCCCCTCCCTTCCCTGGCCTCGGTTTCCTCCTCTGAAAAGTAAGCGAGTTGCACTCCTGGGGGAGGATACCCTCTGAGTTCCAGCATGTTCTGGGACCCTGCAGACTCACAATGATCCTGGTGCTTGTGGCCACACTTTCTGCTCAGCCAATGTTTTTGAGGTCCTGCTATGTGCTGTGTACCATATGAAGAGTTGGGAAGACAGGCACGGGTACGATGCACCCATAGCTCTGCCCTGGTTATGCCAGGGTTTCGAAGAAAAAGAGCACAGGCTCTGAAGGCAGACAGGCCTGAGATCCTGGTCTTGTATGAGCAGCTGGTCATAGTGGGCAGTTAAGGAATCTCTCTGAGTCTCGTTTTCCTCATCTGTAGAGAGGGTGGCAATACCTGCCTGGAGGGGTTGACATGAAGAGTCAAATCAAAGGACACTGAGCACCCCTCCCCTCCTTTAGGTCAACACACCGCAAATGCCCGTGGCTACTTTATGATGCTGAACCTCCTTCACAAAGACTAGAAGGGGCTGTGGAATTTTCCCACATGGAAGTCCAGTGAAATAGCACCTCCCCCTTTTTTCCTGGGTGTCCAAGATACTCGCTCCGAATCCCCAGCCCATCTCCTGGATCTGGGGAAAGGTGTTGCCTGCAGGCCCCATCTCTGCCTGTGTTTTACAGTAGGGTTACTTCTAACCAATCTTCTCAACATGTAAAATCAAACAATTCATCAATTGTCCCTTTAGAGTCTTTCCAGTGACTGCTGGATAAATAGTTACATTAGTTCATAAAATCCCCAATTTGCATCCCTAAGAGGAAGGGGAAACATCAGAGAGCACTAGAGGCTCTTGTTTCAGAGCCACAGTGCTGCTGACTCCAGACAGCCTGGCCAGGGGCTCAGAGAGGTGGGGGCCACCCTCTAACCTCAACCAGGGCCAAGCAGCTCAGGCTGCCTCCTGCCATACCCAGGGCCACAAAGGAAGACTCTGAATTAGTGATTTGCCTCAGGCTCAGAAGCCAGAAAAAAGCAAGTGGTCAATGGGGTGACAGAATTGGCAATCAGCTCTTGACACCTCACGGGAAGAACAGAGTGCAAGATTTGGAATTTGACTGAAATCCTCTCTTGGCCTGCTCCTCAGTAGCTTGGAGACATCGGCACAGCACTTAACCTCCTGGCCTCTACTTCCTCAGCAGTGGAACGGAGCACAGCACAGGCAACACAACTCAAAGGGTTATTAAGAGAATAAAACGAGATAATGGCCGTGAAATCAGAACAGCGCTAGTAATAGTTGCTGTTGTTTAAGGAAGGCTCACTCACTGACCTCCACTCCTTTGAAGAGATGGAAGGAAGCCTCTGGGTCCACTGCATTTCACTTGCCATGCTGTTTCACCCAGGACCAATATGGCGCTTTTGTGAGAATTAGCAAAAGGTGCCCCATGGTCAGAGGCAGCCCATGGCACAGGGTTGGTAAAAGGAATACAGACTGGGTTTCAGACCCCACTCATTCCCTCAGCTAGGTGCTGCTATGCAGGGCCCAGCATACAGGAGAGTCCCTGTGGGGACCTGAGTCACATCTCTGCTGGAAACCAGAAAGAGGAGCGGCTAAGCCAAGTGGCACTTTTACAAACAAAACTTGAAGTGTTGGCCTTACTCCCTCGCCTCCTTAAGGTACCCCAGCAAACATCACCTTAGACCACCCTCTATAAATTAACAACTTCATTTTTACCTGCTTCGTTTTCCTCCACAGCACTAATCACCCACCACCTGACACAAAAAATATGTAATATATACACATACATAATATATACGTATGTATGTGTATACATAGTTTTTTTTTAGTTCATTGTTTGTCCCCATTTAGGAAAAAAAAAAAGGTCCATGAGGACAGGGATTATCTTCTGTTTTATTCACTCTTTTATCCCTAGTGCCTAGAAGGGTGCCTGGTACATAGTTGGTTCTCAATAAATATTTGTTGAGTGATTAAACTAAAATATTATCAAATAGATAGAGTTTAATGGTATCTTCCTAGGAAATGCTGTCTTGTGCTTTGGTTCAAATACTGATTATTTCCAAAAGGGTGAGGGGTGAACAGAAGGAAAGAGATGGGGAAACCCTGTGAAGCAGCCAGGGACAACTGTATTATTCTCGTATGTTGTGAATTATCCCACGTAGGCCAATGATCAGCAGAAACTCTATCTAAGTTTGGTTGATTATTTTATAAATTCAAAAACAATTGAGTATAAATTCATTTGGAAAGAGGTCTGCTAATAATTAAAATATCACATTACGCCTAAGCAAAAATAAATAATCGTCCCATTAGGAAATACTTATGAGATCTTCAATCGCTGAGAATTGGGACCCATGTTCGAATGAAATGTACATGGGCTGCGGAGTCTGAAAATCCTATGTTCAAATCCCATTGCAACCCCTGCTGAGCTCTATTACCTTGGGCAAACTGCTTAACCTGTTGGTCCCTACATTTCCCTCATATTAAAATGAATACAACGTATTGATGTTATAAGAATTAAATGGTAAAGGACTAAACAAAAAAAATATGTGAAAATACCTTAAAAAGATGACACTCCCTTCTCATTTGCTAGGGTTAACTTTTTTTCTTAATTCAGGGTTCTAGCCAGTTTAAAATGATCTCCAAAGCATTCTAAATCATTTGACACTTTTTATCTATAAATGGTGGTAGCCTCTCATATGAGTCTGTGTGCATGTGTGTGTATGTGTGCATGTGTGTACATATATATGTGTCTATGCACACTGCTTAAAATTAGGACTCTGGCTGCGTATGCATTTAAAAAAGAGAAATGCACAATTATCATAAGGATGGTTCTTCATTTCATTGACAAAAAAAATCCTTTTTTTTATAGTGAGCATGTATTAGTAATAGTTACATAACCAAGAAAAAAGTATTGCTAATTTCACATGGAAAAGGAAAGCATTTCTTAGAATAAAAAGAAAGAAACCTTCTTTCACCCACATCATGTTTTCTATACTATGTCCTATCTGCATTGAAGTATGTCATATCTTCCATTTTCAACCACATGAAGCTATAGAAGATATATCGATTTACGGCAGACAAGGCAAAAAAATATCCATTAAATTGGAGAATACATATCTTAAACACAACATTTCAAAGTATTTTCAAAAAATGTCCATTTTCCATTCTTTCGATTCATCCAGAAATATGAATCAGAAGGAAGTGATTGTATGAGCATGGGAATCACATTCCTTTGACTTTAAAATGGTTCTTCAAAACCAATATGAATCCATCAATTCAAGACATTATTTCTTTAACCCTAAATCAATGAAAATGCAATATCCTTAGAATTTTATTCTGTTTAGGGTCCCTAGAAAAAGGTCTCACTCAGAGTCACACCATGCACAATCTGGTGGAGGGAAAATTTGCACAGCAGCTGTGCAAACACAAAGACTCACCTGGACCTTGACTGACATCTGTGGCAGCATTTTCAAAGAGAGGGAAAGGGAGAAGAGAGAAACAGAGAGAAAAAGGAAGAAGAGTGTTAGCACACACACACACACAATGCAATGTGCCCTTGCATGACCATCAAGTTCATGCAAGACCCCAAAGGTGCTCATCTTCTGAGCACTTAGCTCTACCTTCACCCACAAACCACCCATGCAAGCCGAGGGGCCAAGCTCCCTTTTCACTGTGCATGTAGCAAGAAAGATGAGCTTCACATCTGTCCGGAAAGACATCCTCCTGGAATCAGATAGTGCTCCAAAGAGCCAAGCAGACTGGAATCCTGCAAGAATATTGGTTAAAATATTCTGGTTGATTTCTGCATACCAACACACAAGCCAATCCTCTTCCCCTCCAGATACAGAACGCTGGACATGAAGTCAAGCAAGGTTTCCGAGCAGAGAGGAAAAATCATAAATAAACCACTGCCTTGAGGAACAAAGAAAAAGGGTCATACGAATTAAGAGCAAGTTGCAGCATTGTTCATCACATAGGACCGAAGGACACAAGATCTCAAAACATTTATAATTGACCCCCTCTCCAGTATTCCCAGTGACCATTCTTCATCACAGACAGCAGGATGTGTGTGCACATGAGATTGTGTGTGAGTAGATCATTTGCCAGATAAATTGTAATTCTGCCTCCCCCTTTAATGTTTCTTCTTCTCACCCCATCATTAATGACAGGAATTGCCACTTGCAATTCGCTCCTGACATCTACAAATAAATGTCCAGTCCTGGGAAGGTTGGCATTTGAATTAAGCCAATGAACTTTCAAAAATGAAGACTGGTTCACTCCCATCATCTTCGTGAACACAATCTCCTCCTCCTACCCTCAAATGTAAAACAGAATCATGCTGGAAAAATCCAATCCAAGAGCTGCCCAAAGCATTGACCCGTGAGGACACACTACAGCTGAGGAGAAGGAACCGGGGGGCTGCTTCAGGAAACCACTGGCCATCGGGGCAGTCCTGGGTGAGTCACTTAGAATCATTGAATGGTGGGCCTGCGGTATTCACAGACATTATCTAGTTTTATTCTTTGGTGTTAAGATGGAGGGTGAAAGAGGTTGTGAGACTTTTTCAAGGTCATACAACTAGTTCAGGGATAGAGACTAGGCAAAAAACGAAGATCTCTTGAATCCCACCCAGTTCAACATTCATTCAACAGAAACCCAGGACCCTCAAGGGCATACGGAACCTGAATTCAGTTTGCAAGCTAACGTGAGCACCTTGAAGCCATCGGGGAGCTGGGGGAGCGGCTCCCAGCTATCCCATGTGAAGGTCATGGGTTATCTTCTGTGTCTCTAATTTGCTGCCATCAGGTCTGTAAAGTTGCCCCCAGTTCCTTAAGGCTCCTGCTCCAGAAAACTCCAGGTGCTGACCTCAGGGGGTTGTGCCTCAGCCTGTGGGAGGGGTATCCCCCTAGCAACAGCTGAGCATTTCGCCAGCCCACGTCCTATCCTTGAGAAGCTGTATCTGCCCAGAGAGACAGCTAGAGGGCTCCGAATCATTCCCCAGCCACACCCCCTTTCAGGTTTTCTGATGAGTTGTTCGATTTAGGAGTGGAATGGCAGCAGGGAGGAAAAACAGAGGCAAAATAGAAGAGTCGGGAGGAGAAAACATGCTGCATAAATAACTAAGGAGGGCCATTAACTATGCCTGACAGATTGTCTATCGTCATTAAAATACCCCTTCATTAAACAGGATATCAAACTATTCACATGTGGCAGAGTTCAGCAGTGGGAGTGTCAACACTATTGTTCTCAGAAACACGCTCTTTGGGGGCACCAAGACCCCAGGGAGACAGGATACCTTGGATCCCAAAGCTCTTTCAACACTAAGGACATTATAGTTACAATCCTAAATTTTGGAGACAGATAGGTCTGGGTTCATCAGCCTGCTAGATGGCTTTGTGTCAATCATCAAACTCTGAGTCCTTTTCCTCAGCTATAAAATGGGAAGATAACAGAGCCTCCCTCATGACAATGTTACGAGAATTAAATGAGATTAAATACTTGTAAAGCACTTAACTCAGTACAAGGCAAACACGGCAGAAATGTTAGCTGCTTTGATTGTTATCATTTTGAATTACCACAGACAGAATTACCAAAAAACGTTGACCAGATGGCTCCCTGGAAATACCAAGAGGCCACAGGAATTACGCTGTATTTCTTTCGGTGATTTGCGTTCGATTCTTCTACTTGTGAGTGAACACGGCTCCTCCACCCCTCCGCTCCCCGGCTCTCTCTCCTCCCTCCCTGCTCCTCAGTGGGAAGTGGGGCAAGAGGGAGTTAACAGGTTCTGGGTGGGCAGAAGCAGGAGCCACAACAAATTCTATTCTTATTTCTTGTGTTTTCCCTCCTCAAGCCTTAAGTTGGCCTAGTTCTAGTCCTGTGCATAACAGATACAGCCTCTCTTCTTGCCAAAGAGGGCCAATAAGGCCACCAAGAAAAACCCTCTTCAGCTGGGGGTCAGGGTCCAAGCTCAGTTCCTGGCGACGGAACCGATCTAGAGGCAACTTTGAGCATTATGCCCAATTTGAGGAACAAAGAGGCACAGTATCTCCTGGTCCCTGGCCCAAGAAGCAATGAGTTACCTGACTCTCTGCATTCAATTCTGACCAACAGGATGAAATGGCAAAGGTAGAAGTGAAACAGGGGATGGTGTGGGCAGGATGCGGGGGTCAAAACCTCCACAGTACCCATCATCCTTTTCCCCTTCCTTTTACAGCAAGCCACACTTGTCTCCTGGGGAACCCCCTTTCCCACCCTTAACCCCTGAGGCTTGGTAGGCATGACCCCTACTCCCACCTTAGCTCAAGGGTAGGCATGTGACTCGGGCCAGGTCATGGGAATCCACAGCTGGATTTCCGGGCCTCAGGCTCTGGCTTTACAGGTTGTGTGACTTTGTGCCAGCTACCTAAGTTTTCTGTGTTCCAGTTTCCTTATCCATAAAACGGGTGTGATAATAGTTCCTACTTCCTAGGGTTGTTGTGAGGAGCTTAGAACAGTACCCAGCATATGGAAAGCCCCCCGTCAATGTTAGCTCGTAATTTGATTACCTTCATATATGAGAGGACATGGGTATTAACAAAAAACAAACAAACAAACAAAAAACACACCTTTTTTGTGGTCACACAGCAAGGAAGTCTGTCTTAGGATGTAGCTCTGGGGATGTGTGACTCCATGCCTTGCTGCCTCCGACTTCCAAGGTGACCATCCCCCACAGCACCCCATGTCTGTGGTTGCTATTGGTATACAGCCTGGGGTCTGTGCAGGGGAAGCAGCATCAGACCCCAGAATTAGCCAAAGGCAATATACACATGCAAATATGTATATCAATTTCTTACATAGATAAAAGTGGGGGCAATTCCAGAAGCAAAGGCAGCTGCCCACCAGCTGTGGTCGGTCCAGGGAAGAGGCCACGCTCTGCCAGCACTCCCCAGCTCCCTCCTGCTGGCTCATTTTCTCACACCGCTGGGCCTGTAGTTTTCCAGAGCCCCACTGCATTTAAATTTATATTCTATTTTCTCTCCTAGAAAATAGGTCACACCCAAGGCAGAGTTCACCAGGTGGGGTCCCGGAAGGTTTGGCTGGGCCTTGTCTACAGGACGCTGGCTGGGTGACCCAGCCCACGCTCCCCAAAGCTCCTGGGGGACTTGGGGGGCGCGGAGAATCTCAGACTCCTGCCTCTTGAGATGATCTAGTCCAAAAGAAGGGGCAAGCAGGAAGGCTCCTCACTAAGCTATACTCTGCAAGTGCAACAGTGGCCAATGGAGAGTCCTTGCTTTTCCCTCCCGTGCAGTTAAAAGAACCAAATCTCCCCAAACTGCAGGAAATTGTTTCCTGTGAACTTTAAAATAACTGCTGATCCTATGCACTTGTGGCTGAAGTGGTTGTTGCATGTGCCATAAGTGCCCGTGGGGCACTGAGTGGAGGTGGCAATGCTCTAATTTACTTCTTTCCTGGGTGTGAAGCCAAAGAGGGTGGGTGAAGGGTGGCGTTTCAAATCTTTCCTTTCAGGGTTTGCTCCCCCATCCCGGGTTTGAGCATGGCCTTCCTCACAGAGGTGGCTGCAGACTGGGCCAGAATTTGTTTTCACCAGGATCCTCCTGCCCTAGTATGTTTTGAGCACCTGCTATCCATGAAGGTCAGTATAAACGCCAGAGCAAGGAGGACGGAAAAAGGAAGATGCCAGGTTATGTGAGGTGCCAGCCCTCAGCCCTCCTGCCACAACAGTAGAAGCAATTAGCACTAACTGATCAGGTCCCGCCTAGACCCAGTGCACTGTCTACCTTCCTGCCTGAACAGTCTTTGTCAGGCAGATGGAAGGCTGGTCTTCACTTTCTTCAAGTATCAGCTCAGACATTCCTTCCTCAGAAAGGCCTTCTTTAACCACCTTCCCTAAAATAGGGCCCCTCCCCCACCACTTGCCCTGCTTTTCCTTTCATCATGGCACTAATCACTATTTGACATTACATGACAGGTCTGTATTTGTGTATGCCCCATTCAAACACAAGCTTCATGAGAGCAGGAGTATTGTCTATTGTACTAATGGCTCATATGCCTCATGTTTAAGCAGGGTCTAGCCCATAACGGGTGCTCAGCAATATGTATCAGATGGTAACCAGATCGTCTCAATCAATACAATCCACTGAGATAGATTCTATTAGTATCTCCATTTACACACGAAAAAGCTGAGACAGAGACATTGAGGCATGTGCCTGTGGAGAGAGGGGCAAAGCTGAGATTTGACCCTGAGTCTGTCTTCATCCCTTTACAGTATCTAGAAACCCTGTTTTCTTCTGTGTTGGCCTCATTATCAGGTGGCTTGTCTTCAAGTGGTAACAAAGATGGAATCTAGCAGCCCCAGGGAAGAGAGAGCAGCCTATTTCCTGGTAATTCGAGTACAATTTCCTGGGAAGGCTTTACTTGGTTTGGCTTAGGTCAAATGTCTGTTTCTGAGCCACCTGCTCTGTCCAGAATCACACGTCAGAGGGTGACTGCGGGGACAAAATGGGATCATGTCTCCAGTCCCTGACACAAAGCCATACTGCTAATAATAAAGCTTCCATTTATTGAACATTCTCTGTGTGCTGGGCACTGTGCCAAGTGCTTTACATACATCTTATTGAATTCTCACCACAACCCTAACAGGTAGGGCTGAACACCATTCATCCCATTTTACAAATAAAAAGACTGAGATCCAGATCTCTCTGTCATTATTAATACCTCTCATAGTCAGAGGAGCGCCCATCAGAGAAGGGTCAAGCTATATATTGGAATAAGAGAAATAGTCTTAAACCAGGACAGATGCCCATCCAGCTACAAATTAGGGATAAGAATATCGGGCATCTCTCAGAGGTAAGAAAAATGCACAGTCCAGGGCAGAGGCAAGGGGTCAAAGGCAGTACAACCACAGGCCTGGATAACTGGGGCTGCTGACCTGCGCTCTCTGCTTTAGATGAGCCTGTGCTTGGCCTTCTGCAGCCACATCCTACCCCAGGAACAGCAGAGTCCACAGGGTCAAATGGATGTTCCCACCCAGAACCAGCAGCACTTGCCATGGACCCCTTCCTTGTGGCATACGCATCGGCACTTGGAACTCCTTGCCCAAATTTCCCCAATCTACATGGGCTTCTACCTCTTTCCATGGTCCATTTTCCCCACAGCAGCCCAACCCTCTGATGTGTGTACTCTAGTGTCAGAAAATGGCCAACGGGAGGCTGTTTGCAGGAGCTGTGGCCTCCTGGAGGCTGAGTGCCCACACGAATGGGGTGCTGACGGAGAGAGAAGAGGCTGCCCAGTGGCCTCTGTGTACAATATATTCTTGCCCCAGGCCCACAAATATCAGGGCAGGCTTTCCACTGAGGACTATACCTGACTACTACATTATGAGGAAAGGGGAAAAAAAGGCAAAGACTGCATCTTCTAGAGGCCTGTCTTTTCCTGCCGCTCCCCCACCCCCCAAGAATGAGCACAGGGTTCTTCCCTCGCCTTCAGGAACAAATACAGAAAGGATGTTTTCAGTTGAAAGCTAAAGAAACTTCCAGCAGGGAGGGGCTGGGTTTCCTGCATTCTGGGGCTGTTTCCCCGCTCTCAGTGTGTGAGCTCTTCAAACACAGGAAGAGTTGTCTCTCCACAAAAGGCCAGGTGGTGTTAGCTTCATCCCGACACAGAGCCCATTTATCCGCCTTTGTAGAAGCCAGGGCCCCCCAAACCCTGGTGCTGTTTGCTTTTGTTCTTTGATGCTAATAACTCCAGATTGCAAGATGGAGCTGTGTCAGGTGCCAGCCAGCCTGGGAAGGCGGTAGCAGGGAGAGGAGCAGGATGAAAGCAGGAAGGAAACAGAATGGCACTCCTGGGCTGGGTCACTGCTGTGCCCCAATACCTGAGGGGCTCTAGCATACTTACAGCGGCTCTGGCTGGAGGAAACAGAACTTGACTGACAGCTGGGGGATGAGGCAGTTTACTTGTTACAGATACAACCAGAGATCAGTGCATATAGCAATTTTTTTTGTTTAAGCTTTAGGAGTTTTGAACACAGATATGGGGCCAAAGTAACCAGGGCTTTGATCCCTGGCTTTGTCACTTGTTATTAAAAACATCTGGGGCCAATTTCTTTGCGTCACCTTCCTCTTCAGGTACATGGGAATAATGTCTGTGGAGTCAGTTCTGCTAGCAGCACCTATGCATCCCTAAAAGTCACTCTGCTGTGCAAAATCACATAGTCAAAACCACAGGCTTCTAGGGAAAAGGGATTTGGATCCCGACACCCCAAAACATCATCGGTGATATGTAATAAAGATGGTGAAAACAACTTTCACTGTTATAGTTCTTAGTCTTTCCTTTGTTCATGTCTTTGCAAAAATCGGGTTGTGCTTTGATGTCATATAGTGTCTTTAATGAGTGATTCAAGTTGCTGGGATGATAGGAGACTGACAGACTGCAAGTTTAAAACGCCTCGGCAGTTCATACCTATAAAATGGAAATAAAACCAAAATAATCAAGTGCTTACTGTTAAATGCTTTCCATGTATTAACTCATTTTATTCTCACAACAGCCCTATGAAATCATGTAGAAGATTGTCCCATAAAAAATAAATAAAAATAAAATATGGGAACCCATTTTTACATGTGTTAAATGGTTAATAAGTACATAAACACTACAGGGAGTAGAGCACTTGACAAAGGCCTGAAGCTTGCTGTGGAAGTGGAAAGCTCATGAGCTGTTGGGAAGGAATAAGAGAAGGGTCATCTGAAATTGGATGGAAAGTCGTAACACCAGGTGTGGATGGGCATGGCCCATAATACACATGGAAACTGCGTTCGAGGTGTGTGCATTCTGTGTGTTCCTACACCACGTGATTCAGCTGGCTGCAGTTTTCTGCCTTCACCTAGTGTTTCTCACGGATAAAGTCATGCATAATCAAAAGCAAAATTATTATGCTCAAATAGTTCCCTAATATATCAATCGTGTTGGAACAAATTTGCATTTTCAAAACACGCATTATAGCAGAACTGACTGTACCTCATTTATATGACTGTTGGGATCAAATGAGATGATCCATATAAAGTGCTTAGCACAATGCCAGGCACAGAGGAAACATTCAACCAGAACTTATGGAAACGGTTCTTATTAATGTCTCTGCTGGCTTGTTGACACAACCCTTATAAACTGAAAGTGCCAAGTTGAGCTCCTATCAAGCCGTTGAAGCCTTGCAAACAAAAGCATCTCTAGCTACATAATATATCCAGCTTTAGGTCATGAGGTTCGCACCTACAATGTGCTCCCACCCAACAGGACAAGGGCTTTAGAAAAGTCCTCCTAGCAGATGGACGCTGCAGGGGATGGGGCCCAAATGTCATCTTACTAGGTGAAGAATTGAATGCTGACCTCCCCAGATGAGTGACCCATCAGGGAGAGAGGTACACACTTACAGCTCAGAGAACACCAGGAAATCAAGAGAGACACTGACCTAAATGAGAGACTGCCCCCATCTTCTAGTAGGAGAGAGAGAGGAGTACATCACAGAAGGGGAAAGGAATCAATCAATCCTTGTGTTACAAAAGCATCCTAGATGCAGACATCTTGGATTTCCCCACCTCTTGCAGATATCATGAGGCTCTGGAGGCAGGAAGACCTGGGTAAAAATCCTGGCTCTTCCACACACTATGTATTTGATCCTGGGCATGTTAACTAACTTCTCTGAGCCTTTACTTCCCCATCTGCAAAATGGGGACAATCTCCTGACCTTGTAGGACTGATGTAAGGGTTCTAAAGAGCTAATGTATGCAAGAGCACGGAGAGGGAGTCTGGCACAGAGGAAGCACTAATCAATGTTGGCACATCATAATCATTGCATTACTTGACTTCAGTGATTTCCTTGAGAAAAAACCATCAGCCCTCTTTCCAAGAATTCCTTGCTTGCTGGAAAGGCAAACTCCTCAGGGCTCATGCCAATGGGAAGTATGGTCTGGGAAAAGCAAGTGGGTCTCCCAGAGTTTCAGTGGAGGTGAGTTCTACAAATTTTGCAATTCAGCACAAAAAGAGCCTTGTAAAAAGAGGCTAACTGGCAGCTCCTCTGCCGGGGCGCTGCCATGGGGAGCAGGGAAGAGTCCCAGGTTTAGAATTAGAGCCCATGATTTTTTTTGTTTCATTCCCTAACTTTCTTATTGTGGTAAAATACACATAGCAAAATTTACCATTTAACCATGTTTAAGTGTATAATTCAGTGGTATAGAGTACATTCATATTGTTGTGCAACCATCACCACCGCCTATCTCCAGAACTCTTTTCACCTTGCAAAACTGAAACTCTGTACCCATTAAACAATACCTCCCCAAACCACCTACTCCCAGCCCCTGGCAACCACCATCCCACTTTCTCTAGTTACAAATTTGACTACTCTAGGAACCTCATATGAGTAGAATCATACAGGATTTGTCATTTTGTGTCTGGCTTATTTCACTTAGCACAGTGTCCTCAAGTTTCATCCGTGTTATGTTTTCTGTCAGAATGTCCTTCCTTTTAAAAGCTGAATATGCTGTGGATATGCCAGTTTTTGCTTATAGAAACTCTGGTTTTGAGCCCTAACTTTCCAGCCGAGTACTAACCGTGTGATTTTGGGCAACTCACTCAGCTTCTCTGAGCCTCAGTTTTCACATCCATAACTTGTGGACACAATGACACTAATTACATGACCAGGTTTCAGTGAGGTTTAAGTGATACCATAAACATGGAAGCCCTTTTTAAACGGTTAAGTGCTATGTCACTCATCTACTCACTCCAGAAATATTAATTTAGTGGCAATTCCTTATTAGCCACTAAGCTAGATCTGGCGGAAAAAAGACTAAGTAGGGCCCCTATTCACAATGACATTATATAAGAATTCAAAATATGACGAAGAAGACAAGTGCAGGGATAACTGTCCATTCTAATCTCTGCTAGTTACTGAAGGCCTCTCTGTGGCAGGCACCTGTGACAGCATTGTATACAAATGACCTCATTTAATCCTAACGGTTGTTAATCCTTAACAAACAAGGAAACCAAGACTCTGGAAAGTTACTATCCCTAAGTCCACTCAATTCATAAGTAGTAGCCAGGATTTAAAGTCAATTTCTCTGAATCCAAAGTCATTTTCCTTCCCACAGTACCATCTAGGCAGACCCTATTAGCTCTTCCCTTGCTGGTCTATCCACTCAGATCTATCACCCTATGGGACATGGGGGCAAATTTCAAGAAACTGGTGCAGAAAACTGATAGGAAGAACTGCTGGTCATTAAGTATCTCAGAGTATCCAAAACTCCTGCTGCTGAGCGAGATCCCAGGACCCATATTTCAGAGAAAGGATTATAAGTTGGGCAACTTATCCAAAACTGAATTCCATAAAAATAAACATCCATCAAGATGTGATAGGGGTTCCTTCTCCCTCTCCAACCCCACCCCTACCCCTGCACCCCTGCAAAAAAAAAAAAATTCTGTGGTCAAATAAATTTAGAAAATAGTGAGTTAAAGAAAGGTAATCAATTATCTCTATGACAAAACTTCAAAAACCCTCACCAACACTAAGAGATATATTGGGAGGTCCAAGAGGGGATATAGTGTGCAGTTTTCCCAAAGTTTTTGAAACATTAGACACTTTTCCTTCCATAAAACACCTAGTAACATCTCACAGAACACAGTTTGAGCAAGGCTGGCTTTAAGGTTCTCAGAACAGCTGGGAAGGCTCTTTCATCCTAAGCCTTTATCTTTACCCTTTTCGTTCCCATACTGAGTCTTTGTGTCTGGTTCATTTCGAAAGCACTAACATTTATTGACCATTACTACAGGCCAGACACTGACTTAGGCACTAAGAGACTCAAAATAATTGCAGGCGATGCCATTAGTAAATCTAGTAAACCAAGAGAGTACATAAACATGGCAGGACAGCATATGTATATGGTCATCTGCTATTGCATTTAGTACTAATGGGGCATCAGGGCTGACAGGGGATGCTTCAAAAATCCTCGCTGCAGAAACCTTGATGTGGCCCGCATAGGACAGCCAGCAACAATTAAGGGGAGAGAAATCTTAAAAGAACGTTTCACCAAATCCAACCAGTGGTCAGGTTGACACCCCTGAATGTTGGGCTCCCTGGGAGGCATGTAGTGCACCAGAAAGACCATAAACTTTGAGTTCAAATACCCACTTTGCCATTTAGTCTATGACCCTGGTTAAGTTACTTAAACTATGTCTGTAAAATGGGATCATTTCAAATTCAGGATTGTCAAATGCACATAAAATGCCTAATGATCTGCCTGGTGCCATGCTCAGCACACATTAGTTCTCTTTTCTTTGATTGATGACATCCTCCAGCAATGTGTTAAGAAAGAGTCTGAAGCTGCATATGACTGATTGGCCATGCCTGCCATGGGCTTGAGAAAGAGGGGGGCATACACTGGCTCAAGGGAGCTGGAGGCTTTCAAATGAATGCTTCCCCAACAGTCCGTGACCGGTGAAAAGGAGTCTTCCGGAGCCTAGGGAACCTCAGGAAAAAGCAAGTAGCCCTAATAGGAGACTCTCTAACTACAAAGCCCCTGTCAGCCTTTCTGCTTTCCCTTATACTCCTCCCTTGTTTCATTTTCAGAAAATAAGCAAGGTTGATTTCTTCCCTTTGTAAAGCAAGGGCATCTCATGATGTGACATTAGTACAGTATCTGCTCTGGACCTAAAAGAATCTGTTTTGAGTCTGAGAACCTGGCATGTAGCCTACTCATCATTGCCAGTCCCGTTCTGAAGGGTTCCACAGGGTTCTGCAGGCCCTTCCAGAGGGAACTCGGGTACCCAGGCAAGGAGGCATTCCACTGCCAGGAATGAGAGCGATCAAGTAAGCAGAGGGGCAGCCCCTGGAAGGAACTTCACATTTTATGTTTCAAAAACGTTCTTTCTTTTTCAGTTGTAAGTATTATTAATCGCCATTTTTATCTTGTAACTTCTGTGATACTACAGCTGCACAACAGTAAAAAACATTAAAATGGGGCAGGGGGCGGGGTATGTGATTGTTTCAAAGAGAACAGAGTAGAGTTGCTGCAGGGAATTTTAGAAGTGGGAGAGTTCTAGGATGTCGAGCAGATCCATTCCTTTCGTTGTCAGGTTCATTCCACTGACACATACATATCCGTTACACAGACTCATGTCTGTGTACTGGGGAGATGGCAAATGGACAAGACAGATATGGGTCCTGCATTCTTGGAGCTCCAAGTCCAGCTGGGGAGACAAACCACCAGGCAGACAATTAGCTATTGACTTATAATTATGATCAGTGCCATGAAGTTGTACAGGACACTTTGAGGCTCAGACGGGAGACACAGACCCAAGACAGGGCAACTGACATGTCCACCCAGCTGGACGATGCTGAAGAGGAAAGAATTCCAGTCACCTGTGCCCCCATTCACTGCTATTCCCACCGGGCCACAGGTGGGGCACCAGCGCCCTGACAGGGGTCTGGGAGAAGCATCCAGCACTGAGAGCACAACAGTGGCCACTAGGAGAAAAAAGCAAGTGGCCACATCTCTGCAGCTTCCAGGGAGGAACAAGAAACTTGGAGGTGTCACTGCCTTCCTTGAACACTCACTCATGCATTATGGTGGTGGGAAATGATTTCAGCTACCCCAGGGCGGGAGCCTAAATGCTATTGCCTTCAACAATCAGGACAACAAGGAAGAAAGGGGAAAGCCTCCCCCAGAACCAATCAGGAAGGCCAGGAAATTGGGGGTATAAACCCCCCCACCCAGGCTGAACTCTATCTGCTGTACTTTGCTTGAGAATTAATCACACAAATCCCTTGATAAATCTGAGGTTGTTGTTAGACAACACTAATATCTCCCTTAGAGTAGTCCAGAAAAATACACTGAGAAGGGGGCGCAGTTTCCAGTGGCTGAAAGGCACACTGCGTTTACATTCGCACGCATGCGCACACGAACACGTTCAGAGGCACGGCCCGCCTCCCAGCCCCAACCCCAGATGTCTGTTCCCAGTAGCACCAAGGGGCAGGCCTCTGTCCTGATTGCTTCAGGCAAGCACGGGAAACGGAAGGATGGGAGAACAAGGCCAGATTCCCTCTCTTCCCCAACTCAGCCACTGACCTAATTCTCCACAGGAGAGAATTTTTTTCTTTTTGGTCCTGCTTGTTTGTAAACCATGCCACTCTAGAGCACACATAGCCTAAGGCAGGCCCAGCTAGGAAGCAGGCAAAGGCCAAGAGACTTCAAACTGCAGCCCCAGCTGCCATTTCTTAGGGAGGTGGGTGGGTGGCAAGTCTGTTAGGCTCAGAAGAGGAGTTGAGAGAGAGCAGAAAGAGGCAAGCACACCACCAAGACCCTCCCAATTTCATATTCTCACTCTGCCCTCTGAACTAGAAGAGCTGTATATTCTAAAATGACTCAACTGAACTCTGCTGCTAACTTGATCTATGACCTTGGGTGGGTTTCTTAATCCTCCTGAGTCCCTGGCCTCTATAAACAATACAAGATATTTTGACCCTGAGGTTGTGACCCCTCAGGTATGTTTCAGACAGGCTTAAAAAAAAAAAAAAAAAGTCAGGAAAGAGGCTGACTTTAGTTGTAGGAAGATGTGGTTCTTCGAACTGCAGAAATTGACCTGGAAAAGAATTAGACCTGTCAGGAAAAAAATAAACACAAAATGGAACTGACAGCCGCTAAAAATGCACATGGTAAAATTTGTTATTGACTAAAAAATTGAAGGAAGAATCAAACATTCACGACAAAATTTAGACCAGCAAATCTGATGTGAGAAAATTGGATGTGGTAGAAATAATGACCACAAGAGAAACGTCCACAACTGTAGAAGCTATATAGGCGAAATTTGATAGGCACACATAAAAACAACTGATCGATGAGTCAAATCTTCACTGGAAAAGACACATGGAGTAGAATTGATCTTGTTAGAAAGAATTCAGTAAAACAGAAATGAATTGGAAAAAGAAGAAATGGTTTAACTATGCTGGAGAGAAAATGGATTGGAGAATTATGAGCCCCACATTGTTTGCTTCTGAAAAATACTCTCTTGATAAAAAAAATTTCAGTGTTTGTATAAACCTGATTATACCAATATAGAGTTGAAAGGTCAAAAGTGTACAATCAAAGCCTCTTGATAAATGCTGAAGAAAAAGAAATTATATGGTCTCAAAGGTCCTGTCTGGTTGCAATTTTTTTTCTGATAAAAGATCAGAAGAGAAAGTGAATACAGTTATCCAAATGCTTTACTCCTGGGAAGAAGAAAGCATAGAAACCAGATGTTGCTTCCAACAATGGTTCTCGGACTAATAGATTTTATTTACCTGTAACATATTTAAAGCAACTTGGGAACATAGGATGACTATATTTTTATTTTGCCAACAAAGAATAAAAACCCCAAACTGACACTTTGTATCCATATGTTCTTAAAAAGAAAAGGCATTTAACATCACAAAAATAAAAGGGCATAATCTCAGAAATTTTCTAAAATATGACTTTACAATAAACTTCCTGCATTATGTTTTTTTTTCCCTGTTTTCCTAAGGAGTGGTAAAATTTCATTCTAGCCCCTTTGTGTGTCTGGGTTGAGGGTAGACCGGGAGTTTCCTTGTCAATAAAATAAGAGATAAAAAGTAAAGCTATTCACACATTGCTTGAAACATAGTAAGTGTTCGATAAATGTTAGCCTAAAACCCAGGAAGCAAAGGCCATTTCGGAGCAAGCTGATACCCAGCCTCAGATTGTACCCCTACTCCTCCAAGCTGAGAATCTTTAGACAAGAGCCAAAGTTCTAATAACAAGAGGCAAAGAGCTGGATTGGTCAGGGTAATCCCCATTTCTCTTCACACACACCAAGAAAACACACTGTAGTAGGTGGGAGGACCAGAGATGGAAGGACCACAAACACAATAAACACTAGAAAGAAAGGGCAGGTCTTTGGAAACGTTCAAGCTGATTTCTGGCCTGCAGGTGGGACTCACGCTGTGCAGCTATTTGAGGAATAAGTCGCCTTAGGCTGGCAGCAGATGACACTCACTGTGACTGTCTTGTTTCAGCAGCCTTTCATCTTCACCTTCTCCACAAAAGAGATTCCGCTATATAGAAATTCTACCCCTAAATCCTCACCTCTGGGACTCTGAACTCTGGATGTCCATGAGTATGCCCACTTACCAGATAAGATCAGCTGTCCTCATCCTATCACACTTCTCTCTTTCCCCATCCCCAGAAAGTCCTTCATCCATCCATCCATCCATCCATCCATCCATCCATCCATCCATCTGCATTACCCCTCAACCACATTCTGAACAAATACATAGACGTAAAAAACATCGTTCCTGCCAAGGATATCACACTAGTCAACCTTGTCCTTAGGCCAAGCAAGGGGCAATGAACATGTACAAACCCTCTCCATTGCTTTCTCCCTGTTCCTTCTCATGTTTAGATGTTACCTCCTCAGAGGAGTCTCCCTAGCCATCCTCTGATCTCATTAGATCTCCCATCAGCTTTCTTTCCATCTATAGCACTCATCACAACTGTAATTATACATTTATTGGTTTATATTTTTCATAGCGGTATTTTCTCCTAATTTGTGAAGTCCACAAAGAAAGCTACCATAGCTGTTTTGATCCCCACAGATTATGCTTGGCAATCAATTCTCTTTTGAATGAATCAGTTCTCTTGAGCTTCATATCTTTTCTCAGTGTGATGTAGGGGAATGGATGCTAGACTGAGAATCAGAATACCTGGGCTCTAGTCCCAGTCCCCTAACCCATGGCTAGCTGAGTGGCCTATTGTAAGTTACCTTGCTTCTGTAGGTCACTGTTTCATAAAAGGAGGGGATATCAGACTGTGATGCTCAAAGGGGGGAGATAGATAATAAAATGTATGTATTAGTGGCAGATATGTAAATGGAAACAATTTTCATTTTACAATTTAATTCAAGCAAGTGAGTTTTGTTAAGCAAAGCTTGACAAAAGACCTTTTGGATAGTGGGACTGATTATGCTGACAACAGACCAACAACAACAAAAAACTCCTTGGGGATCATGGGTTACAAAAGATTGACAAAATATGGGATTCCAGCTCAAGTAATCCATGGTTCGATGGATTATTGGATTATTTGATGAGATGGAATAAGACACCAAGGATAAAATAGAAGGGGGTCCAGGAAAGCTTGCATTTTTCTCTTTGCAACACGTGTCTGAATCAGGATCAAAATCAGTCATGTGCAGACAGGGATAAGGTCAGAAGACAGGTCAGTGAAGAAAGGCAGAACCCCACACACACACATGCTAGAGGCACCCCGGTTGGGCCAGCAGAGAACAAGGTTGAGTCGCCAATGGCCTCAGGAGCCACTGCTCAGTGCCAGGCTAAAGAGGGGGCAGAGTGGAGTGAGTGAAAGCCCAAACTCCGGATCATCTGCCCAGGCTCATTTCTTAGGCAGATAGATTGCTGTCTCTCTTCAACTCCAGTTTCCTCATCTATAAAATCAGGAAAACAATAGTAGAACCTCCTAGTTAAGAGTGGTTGGGGGTATTAAAAGAAATCACATTTGAAAGCAGCATGTACAAGTCGCTTCACGAGAATTAGTGCATCATCATCATCATGATTAAATCTAGTCGGTTGAAATAAGCAGGTGATAAATGTTAAGACTTCCATGAAAGTAAGATGGCATCTCTGAGGCTACATGCAATAGTATGACTGGGGTACTGAGCTACACTCAGCCCACTGGCTCAGCCTGTGACTCTCAGCCAGCAGATTCAGGCTGGGAGAGCTGGCCTGAGAACTGGATCTAAAGAAAACCCTGAAACTCTTGGAGTGTCTTATCATACCCCTGAACTTCACAGAGCCTTTGCTCTGCTGGGCATGAAGAGGGACCCCAACATGCACAGAGACCACTGTTATGCTATGCTCCTCCTTTCCAAGCATCCATCACCTGATCATTGCTTGGCTAATAAAGCAGGATGGAGGCACGCCCGTCTGGTTCATCACGCTACACCCAGGGCTTCTCTGACACACAGTGGGCCTTCAGTAAGTGCTTGTCGCTAATGTAGGAGGTGGAACGAGGCACCTCTCGATCATCACCGGGTTTCAGTAAGAGATCTCATATGAGCATGCATGCTCATGTAGACTCCATTGCTTGGTTCCCATCACACGCCAGCTGGGCCCCTAACACCTCAATTTCTTCTGCTTAGAAAAATGTTCGGAGGCTTCCCCCCTCCACCCGCCCTACGCTCCCCATTCTGACTTACGCTGGATAAGCAACTTCAGATTGCTGAACAGCAATACACAACACAGCTGGGCAAAAATTCCTGTGTCCTGAAATTCCTGGAAAACTATAGTGCACAGCAAGCATTCGAAGCACAGCCCTACCCCCAGCCCTGGAGAGTCAGAGACAGGAGGAAGGCAGCAAGCAGGCAACCAGAACTGAGCCTCAGTTTCCTTAAGAAAGTCTTTTGCTTTCTTTCTAAGCACCTCAGCCCTGTGCAGAAATAGAGAAACCACAAGTGAATACATGACCAGCAAGAACCTCACGGGCTACTGAGCCAGGGGCTTCCGTGCCTCCAGCAGGGGAGATCTCGCTTTTTCAGCTTACAGGGACCAGAGACAGGCCTCTGTCCCCAACACCAGGAGAAGGTGTGTGGCTTTGAGCTGCACGTCAGTGCTGGTACCCCCACGAGTCTAATGCCCAACTCCAAGATAAAGGTAGCCAAGGCATTTATTTCATGTTTAACTCACATGGTCTCCAAAAAAAGCAAAGTGCAAATCTACATGCCAACTTGCTGCCCTTGGGCAAATCACCTCATTTCCCTGGGTTAGTTTCTTTCAGATGGTTAAGTCCTTAATTCCCGATGCTCTAGGGAGGTCAATGAATCCCATTGGATCCAGAAACTCCATCATCAGCAGAGTATCCAAAACCCTGGGGGTTATTATCATCAATACATGAGATTTAAGTTCCTATTTGTAGAATTCTTCTCACATTTCTATTTGCAGAAACTTTCTCAATTACCTCAGTAAATCGGAGGCAGACGAAAAGCCAACATGAATAGTTTTTGAAACTAAATTATGTAATTTTTCAATGCCATTCAAATGTATCCAAATGCATGCCCCAACTTCCACCAGGTTAAGGTGTACTTTTTCATTGTTTGACCAGTAAAGAATTTTAAGGAACTTCCTTTTGTTTTTACTTTCCTTCTGCATCTCTGGTCACTTGCTTTAATCTATCTCATAGATTCTTTTGCCTCTACTATAAGAAACATTAAGGTTCCTGAAAGTTCTGAGGTTAGCCTTCTTCACCTTGCCTGAACAACTCATCCATGTGCAAGCCTTCCCTCACCCCCGAAAACAACAATGTTAACATCTTCTCTTCCCCAGCACAACCATTGCTCCCACCTGCCTCTGCCTATCTCCCTGCAGGTGTCCAGTGGGTTCCAAAGAGAAGGCAGGATATGGACAAACCAAAATTTATTATTATGCCTCTCCCATCTCCACCCCAAATCTGTGCCTCCCACTGACTTTCTTGTCCCAGTTATACCTGAAACCAAAGGAGCATGTTATCAAAGCTCCTCCTTCCCCTTCCCAATAATAATAATAATAATAATAATAACAATAATAGGTAATCAACAATAATTCATAATAATGGCTAACATTCACTGAATGCTTACTATGTGCCAAGCACTGTTCTAAGCATTTTACATGCAATATCTTGTTTAAGCCTCATAGCAATCCTAAATGGTGGGCAGTATTAATACCCCCATTGTAGAGATGATCAAACTGAAATACAGAAATGTTAAGTCGGATGCCCAAGTTGGCACAGCCCATGTGTGTCAGAGCCAGGTAACCTGAGTCTGAAATCACTAAGGGTCACTGCCTTTCCGATTATTACATTTCTCTCCTTAACATCACTGCAGTTGGCCCTCCTGCCATTACTACTCACCCAGTACAGACTCATCTCTCACCAAAACCACAAATAGCCTCTACCTGGCCTCTCTGCTTTAAGCCTTTTAATCACCATCCAATCCATCAGGCAAACAGCCCCCATAGCCATCTTTCCAAAATTTGAATCTGACTGTCACTAATCAACTGAAAAAACTTCCAATGGCTCTCATTTGTAGGAAAAAAGTAATGTCCAAAATCCTTACATAACATTTAAGACCCACCTGCCTACTTCCTTCTTTTATTACTCCCCATGGGCCTCAACCCCTCAATCCAACCATTTTAATGACTGCGGACTACTGGAAATAGCATCCTGCTATTATTTCACAGGGCTATCCTGACTGCCACTTCCTCCCAGTCAAAAAAATTAAGTTCCCAAGTTTCCACTGTGGCATTTCCTCCAACCCCATCCCCACCCCAAGCAGGGTGGAACACTCCCTTGCAAGCTACTTTCTCTGCAAACAGTCCACCTCGTAGTTTAGCAGCTCCCATGCGTATTGCACCTCTTAGCCTGACAGGCTTTCCAACCAGACCATAAGCTCCTCCACAGCAGGGACTACACTGGACATTACAGGCACTCACTCCATGAATATTAGAAGAATAAACTTGTTCCAATAAACAGACAGCCTATTCCAACAAATAGATGGTTATACATCAATGGCTGCTTTGCAAATGCTTGAAGATACCTCAGAGACTTTGTTCTCTTACATGATCCAAAGTTGCCCCAGTTGCCCCATGATTTCTATGCCGAAAGAAGCTCTGAAATAGTATAGGATAATAGTCCCTATAAGCCCATTGTAAGTTGAAAATATCATAAGTTGAAATGCATTTAATACACCTAACCTACTGAACATCACAGCTTAGCCTGGCCTGCCTTAGATGTACTCAGAACACTAAGTTTAGCCTGCAGGTGGGCGAAATCATCTAACACAGTGAATACCCTGTAGAGTATCGGTCATTTACCCTCGTGGTGACGGGGAGCTGCGGCTCATGGCCACTGCCCAGCATCATGAGGGAGTCTGTACTGCATATTGCCAGCCCAAAAGAAACCCCAAAATTCAAAATTCGAAGTACGGTTTCCACTGAGTGTTATCACTTTTGCACTATCATAAAGTCAAAAAAATCATTGACTGAACCACACTGGAAGTCAGGGACCACCTCTTTGGTCATTCCTAACAGTGAGGACTCAGAAGGAGGGAGGTGTGACCAAAGTACCTTTCCATAGGGCTCCCCCAAACCACCTGGCCAGGTGGATCGAGACCACCATACACAGGGGTTCAGACAGAGTACAGGAGCCCACACACACACCAGTGGCATCAGGAATACTTGGGGCATCAGCCTCCACCTGAAAGCTACCAGCCCAGGAGGTGAGGCATTTTACCAGGAAGACTATAACCAATTAAAGAGAAATAAATGTAGACTTGAGTGGCCTCCAAACCCTTCCGACCGAACTCCCCATTAAATAAATTTACTGTGTTCTCCTAACAGACATATATTTGTTTGTAAATAATTTGCATATACATTAACCATACATTTTATTGTCTCCTTCCTATATCCCTAAAGAATAGTCTTGCATGCGCCCCTTTTTGAAGGCCACTGATCTAGAGGATAACCTTCCCACCCCCTGAAAGGCAGAGGATGTATATGATCATGCCAGGGTGGAGCTGGCTGCTGAGATCCCCAGAGCCACGGAACCCTTGGTTTGAAGGCACGTACACAGCTTCACACATTCCTGACAGATGTCATTTAGGTTGTACCCTGACAATGACTGGGCTTGGCAAAGCTATGTATTTCATGGTCCAACATCTCTAAGCATCAAAATTCTTCCTCGGTAGCTCTGATCTCTTCACGTCTCCTTCCCGGTAACCACTCCCTCCTCTATACGGCGGCAGCTCTTCCGATATCCGAGGACAATTATCCTGTCCCTGGCGAGCCTCGTCTTCTCCAGGGAATCCACATGAGCTAATGGGGCCTCTCCATCTCCAGTGACAACAACGTGCCTGCCTCAAACAGCCGTTCCACAAGCATTTACATGGTCACAGGCTGGCTGCTGCCTATAATTGTTACAGGAAACCATTGGTTTGTAAACAACAACAACAAAAAAGTCTAGTCTGTCTTCAGCTAGATCAAACCAAGTGGAATGTGTATGTGCTTGACACAGATTCCGTAAAAACGTTCCCACAGTAAACATGATACTTTTCCCATTAAAAGAGAGAAGGCATTCCCAATGGTGGTCCATTCCTCTGAGGTCCAAGAAATATCTGACCTTATTGATTAAATTATTAAACAGCCATCATTGAGCTCACATTCCTAGGACCCTGCATCTCTCCATGGCCCACGTTAGTAAGCACCCCGACTCACATATATATGAGCGGACAGGTGTGTACTCATACAAAACATGAACGTACCACACACACATGCACACACACAACGTACTTTATTAAGGCTACAAACAATTATTGGGCACCTGGTTTGGGTCAGATACCAGAGACATAGCATTTAGCACTCAAGTCATTAACAAATAGAAACAGAGTTCCACTTTGGTTTCACGTCTTCTAGTTCTCAAAGAGAGAGAACCTCTTCACATACATTCCTGCAACGAGAATCGGAAAACCCAGCTGAGCTATTACAACTTGCATTAAGGATGTGAAAGCCAAAGGGTGCCAAGAGACCATTAAGACCGTAGCCACTGGTTATATATTCTCCTCAGGGATAAAATAGCCCGATCTGCATTTAACACAAGGCTGAAAACTCAACATCAGGATAAGCGAACACCAAAGTTTCCACAGCAACTGACACCTAACCATCTTCTTCCCACGTGGCATTACCACATGACTGTGAGATGGCCAGGACCATTTCTCAGCACATGCATACAGTCAGCCCATGGAGCCTGGCTGGACAATGGGACTGCAGAGTAGAAGTCAGTAACTCTGGGTACATTTCAATGCTTGCACTCAAAATGATGAGTGTGGACTTCGCTCTTAAATTATTTTAAACCACAAAATTGTACGACGGGTTCCCCTTTCTTTGCTGTAGTATCAGTAAAGTGACTGCCCATGGGGAGGTGGCTGAGAGCCAAAACAAGCCTTATCCCCTTTGGGGTGCAGGAGGGAATTTGTTTGGCAGGTTTTCCGTCTATGACAATGTGGGAGCAACATCAGCTAGCCCTGCCTAATCCCTCTCCCTAGGAGACTTATCCCCAAGCAGTGCCAAAAACATGGGATCCCCAGGGCAACCTGGCAGAGGAGGAAGCATTCTCAGATTGGCATATGCTTCCAAGGCCGATTTCCAGGAGCGGCCACTCAATACTGCTTCCTCTCATACTCTCACCTTTTAAGCATCCTGTTAGGTTTTTTACCAAAACCTTGATACCTGTTGGGGTATCTGACCCTAGCTTCCAGGATGGGCTTGTCAAGCAAGTCCAATCCTATTCCATTTTTCCTCTATTCATAGCATTCTAGAACATCTCATCTTATTGCTGAGCCAGAGGAGATTTCTAGGTGGGTTCTTGGAAATTCAGAGATGCTGAAAGCTAGCTGTATGGAGGAAGATGGGACATCGTAGGGGGATGAAAGGAGGCACAGATAATAGAGCTGGGGATGGGCTAACCATGAATCTTTCCCAGTGCAAGCTCCCCAGGAATGGAATGACTGGAGCATGAATCACCTGCTTACATCAGACTCTCTTCCTACATCAATCCCTCCCACATTGTTTAAGATTAATCACAAGTACTTAATTCTAAATAACTCAGTGGTGTGTGCTCTGCTGGTGCCATATGAGAGAATCCCTGATGAACTGTATTTTGGCACAGAGGTTATTTCCTGCAAAGCATCATCCAGAGATGCTGTGACCCACCCATTCCCCTCACCCACAAGGCCCATTGCAAAGGTCAGATTGCTTTCAGGAGAATGAGGACCAGTGAAAGGAAGTGACTAGGAGACTAATTTGAGCCTGATGTAGATTTCCCTGATAGCAGTGATCAGAGATACATTAGGTTGCCTTGAGAAGCACTGAGCCCTCCTGACGGCAGTTGACTAGGAGGATTTCTGGGTAGAAAGGGGAACAAATATACAGTGGAGAAGAGGATGAGAAATCAGTAGTTAGCCCCAGTGACCTTTAAAATCCCCTCCAAAGTTATTACCCCATGATTCTTCACAATATGCCGTGGTTTCCAGGGCACTACACAGGGCAAAGCCATGACTCTCCGGAGGCAATATAAATGTCACGTTGTCTTCTACATGGGTCAGGGGATCCCTTACAGAAGATTTCTCCTGTACCCCCCAAATTCAGTGTGTCTCCTAAAAATCAAGAAAGGGCTCACAGGATATCGCCTCAGCCTGAACTCAGGTCAAGCAAACACAATGGGGGATGATTCCTTTTTCAGGAATTCCATGGGTAAGAGGCTTAACACCCTTTAAGTCCAACTCTTTCCCCATTCCCTCAGATGAACAAAGCTAGCCACGCAAGAGATCAGACCCCTTCTAGAGAGGAAAAAAGCCTGAGAGAAATAAAGAGGGAAAAAAGGACTGTGTCTGATGACTTCCCAGCTTTGCCAGCCCTTTTCCACTGTATCACAGATAAGTGATTTCAGCCTTGTTCATCTCTCCTAGCAAGTAAGGTACTTGTTTTTACTTGAAAGCACTTATTAAATAAGTAAGCTACACTCTCTCGCACTGCACTTTCTTTATTCTCCAGGGGCTGTGGGCAGCACATTGCCAGTCATACCTGGAGGAGAGGTTATGGAATTGCCTGGAATGCAGCCCTAACACTGCCAACAACCACTGGCCTATTGAGACTCTGTCCTCTACGGACTTCACACTGGCAAATAGGACCACTTCGGGAGAGCCAAACCAGCAGGCGAGAGACAAAACTGTCAGGAGAGGGTCAGATGAATAACTCCCAGAGTCATTTTCTTAGCTGCAAAGATACTGTTTTTAAATAAGAGCCTCAGTAAAACCAAAAGGATCCTAAACGCATTTCACAGCTTAAACCAGGAGTTTCACGTTGCCTACAGCTCATGTGTCTTCCTTTCTTTCATCTCTTTTTAGGGCCTTGCATACTCTTACAGGATAGTTTCCCCGGAAGGAGCTAAAAGCACTCACCATTCCAGGACAACATGCAAAGTCAGTTTTATCAGAGAGGATCTGGATGGTTTGGTTGGATGACTAGGAGATGAATTTGTTTCTAAAAGCTGCTGGTACTGGTTGATACCTGGATTTTAAAACACTTTTTCTTTTTTTTTTAACTTTGGAAAATACATTATTCGGGAACACTGCGGACATCAGTGAAGGTTTGAGAGCAGATACAGACAATGACACATTTAAAGGGAGTCCCTTACTGCTTTTAAGTAGGTCACCCAAAGCCATCAGTTTCTAGAGAACAACAGCAGTAATGACAACCCACTGGCACTGTCAGTTCCTGAACAGATCACTGAGACAGGCCTGCAGAGCCACGCCTCGTCTCTCCTCTGTCAGCCACAGGCTGTCACCCGTAACACAGCCCCCCAGTGAGCTGTGGCAGACCAAACATCCCAACTTCAGTGGGGAAAATCTCACGAGGCGGACTGGGGTGTTCAAACACTAGCTTGCTCCTCTAAACCTATAGCAAACATTTCCAAACACTTCTCTTTAGCCACTGGATATCCTGGATGTCTCCTCCGCCCCCCACACCTTGCCAAATGATATTCCTATGCGCCCCACATCCTCCCTCTCTATGGCTTGTCCTGCCCTGTTGGTTATGAGGTGAAGGGAAATGCGTCTGTGATGAAGGGTCATATGAAAGTCTGGACACTTAAGTTCGCGAACTTAATTGTCTAATTTTGTAGGTCATCGGGGAATCACACACACCCAGAGCCACATTGCTGTCACCGGACAGCAACACATCTTCTCAACAGAGGCAGATCCACAGAGCTGGGGCCGGAAGCTTATGATACTGGGGATTCCTTAAGGAAAAAACTTACAAATACAAAATTCGGTGTGGGGCCTTAGAAGGGGTCCATGCAAGTGAGGATATATGAAAGGTTTAGTTTCATGGTAAATCCACCTCTGTAATGATCACCCTAGGCACACATACGCACACACAAGGGATAAAAGAATAAACACAGAGAAAGGGAGTTTGGTCTTATTATCGTGAAGAGAGTCAGAAGGCAGCAGGAGAGCAAGAGGGAATCTAACAGAGTAACCCAGGAGCTCCATCTTTTACCGCCAATCCTGGGTGGGATGTTGGGCGCTTCCTGTCACCTGGGAAACCAAAGGTAAGTCTGAAGAGGTCGTGCTGTCCAGCGATGCTCCAGCATGGCGTAGCTGTGCTCCAAATGCTGGGGGACCCATGGATCTAATCCCAGGCACTTCATTTCAAACCAGGGTCTTGAGAGTGGGAACTGAATACTCAGGTTCATTCATTTCATTCTCTCTCATATTCTGTCTTTCTCTCCAAATGGGAGGAGCCAGGCTCTTGGGACTGGCCTAGCTGATAACCTCATATACCAGGCATTTGACATTTTGCTTATCATCACTATCCAGGGACGCAATGCTCCATTTCACCATGGAGACACAGGCTATTGGTGTTAATGAAGGGAGCCTAGGAGCAGAAATAAACGCCATGGTGGGGATCTGGGCTTGCAGGTCCCAGGGATACCAGCCCAACAGCAGCATCTGGGCCTGCCCTCACACCCTCTACCTACAACACGTCTGAGCGTCTCACCTGTTCAGTGGGATGGTAAGGCCCGCCCTCCCTGCCCCATCGGGTTGCTGTGGGAACCAGAACACCACATGTTTGCACGCAAAGAGCTCCAAATATGGTCCACCAGGCACAGCCACTGTCAGAGACCCCAGACTCTGAGGCAAGAGCAAATGGCAATGAAATTGGAGTCTATACTCTCCTGAAATCCCCTCCTTCGATCCCAGCCACCTCTCAAATGGGCAAAGGAAAATGGCGGAGGTGAGGAGGACCCAAAGAGAAGGTTCAAACCTGTGAAACCAAATGGACACACACTTCGGTCTTAGGTGCATCAGGAGACCAATAGCCCAGAGTCAGGACTTGTTCTTTCACAGAGACTCTGCTTATAATTGTATAGGTTTCGTCTCATTTCATGCTGTCAATAACTCCATAATGTATAATTTCTTCTTATCCCTGCTTTGCTGCAAGGCAGGATAGCACAGAGGTTAGAGTGTGGGCTCTGAGGCCAGACTGCCTACATGCAAAGTACAGCGTTGCCTCTTATTAGCTGTGTGACCTCGGACAAGTTATTTAACCTCTTGTCCCTCGGCTTCCTTATTTACAAAGTGAGAATAATCATAGTGTGTCAAGAGTGGTTAAGAGGGTTACAAGAGCTAATACATGCCAAGCAGTTAATACAGTTCAGGCATGGAATGAGTCCTCTATGATTGTCAGCTATCATTATTATTATTATTATTATTATTATTATTATTGATGAGGATACTGAAGCTCGCAAAACCTTCTCCAAAGATATATGACTTGTCAGTGGACAAGCCCAGATTCTACTACAAATGTTTTTCACTCCAGAAGGCATGCTCTTAACCACTACACTAAATTTTGTCCAAGTTCCAACTTTCTCTGCCCCTCAGTTTCCTCATCTGTAAAATGGGGCTGGTTAAGAATATCAATGACACAGGGGTGTGTGAGGGTTCGATAACACATATAAAGCACCTAGGATGTCAGGCACATGGTGGTATTTACTAATTGTAATAGTAGCAATAATGTCATTATCATTTTTGTCCCAGGAAGGGTACCTGACGTTCAGAGCCCTGTCCCAAAGCCTCTCTCATTCTAGTTCCATCTCTGGGGCTCACTGCTCTGCACTGTGGGGCCAATGACTACAGGGCAATAGGAGTCATTAGGTAGGACACTTAGGTCCCATCCCCCACACACAGCCCACACTCCACCGCTTCTGTCCTGTGAAGGAGGGACAGGGCCCAGATGATGGGCAGCTGCCCCAGGAACTGGAAGCCATCTTTCTGGGGCAGCCTGCAAAGGGAGATAGGGGACCTGAAGATAATTAGCCCCCAGTGCTAGGCCTGTGGTGTCTCATTACCAATGCAAATACAAGTTCAGGAGCCACTCAAGGCTCCTGGCAAAATGCCTGCCAGCCCTCAACCCTGCTGCATTTGGACAGAAGCCTTAGCCCAGGCCCACCCCCTTTGCAGCTGGTGTGCAGGCTCTGCAAAGGGAGAAGGCTGCTCTCATCCCACTGAAGGGGGTCTCGTTTCTTTAAAGAAGGCAGAGATGCTATGGGGGGAGGGGGTAAAAAAAATTGCTCTTCCCTCAGCAGTTAAAAGAGGGATAATTGGAGCAAGTGGCAGGCGGCTGCTCTGCCATTTAGCATACAGCATACCCAGGAAATCTCACTTGGTAATCAGGAGGAGAGGAGGAAAAAGGAGCAATCAGACCCCTATTCAGGCTCCGTTTAGTGACAGCCCCTGCTGCTGGGCTGGTCCCACCTAATGCCTGAATATGGGTGAGGCACCATGTCTCAGAAGCAGCAGCCCTCCTTTGTGTGTGTGTTTTAAGGCCTTGCTTCTGAGCTAGTTTCCAAACCAGGGAGAAGGATCCTGAAGTGAGTTAGCCTTTACTCTGATTACTCACCACTTCCCTCTAGCACGGCCCCCACCCCACTCCCCCACGCCCACCCCCAGGCCTTTCAGGACTGATACAGATTAGGAACAAAGCCCAATTACAATCCTGGCAGGGTGTGCGCTGGGGAGAGGGATGGGAGAGAGTTGTGTTTTTACACAAGTGCCCACAATAGGAGGCTCCGGCTGGGGCGATCCCTGGTCCCTAAGAACAGTATCCAATGTCTTTGGGGCTTGGTGAATGCTCAGGGGTGGGCACCGCCTCTTGGAATACCATTCCATCCTAGTCGTGGCTTTGAGAAGTGGGGGAAGACTCACACAGATTCTCAATAAAAATACATTTTTCAATTTTGTTTTCCCCTTGAAATTCACCTTCAGGAAGGCATACCAAGGCCACACAGCGGTGTTGAGCCATCAATCAAATCACCCTGAGTAGGATGTCAGCTTCAGGCAGCAGAAGAGAAGGGGATGGGAGGTTAGTGGGCACTGCACAACAGCTTGTAATACTTCTCTGGCCCCTGTCACCAACACCCACCACTACATTTCACAGTAGGATCCCAACACCTGAAAACTGGACAGCTGAGACTCAAGACCAGCAGCTTCTAGTCTGTGCACCTGCCCACATCAGCAGGAAAAGAGAGTTGGCCTACGTAATGAGATTTGTGAGTAGAGATCAATCTGTAAAGCCTTCTCCATCTTTCCCTGACCCTACCTCGCCTGCAACAGGCTGACATCGTGCTTAATGAACTCCTCAGGGAGACTGGCACTGAAATTTATACACCTTGGATGCGAATCAATTCTTCATGACCGTAAGATTATTGAGAAATTCAATACATGCACATGCGTAACCAAGAATGGATTAAACATAAACAATCATGTTTCAACTCATTTCAAGGTAATGACAAATTCTCAATGACCCATGAGGGAACTGCTTTCTAGAGGGCAGTCAGGCGACCTCCTCACTGCCCAGTGAAAACTTTAAGACACCCTATAACAGGACGGATTGGGCTAAACAAAAACCAGGTGAACATGGTCCAGTCGCTCAACTAAATTCCAAACCAGATATATATATATATATATATATATATATATATATATATATATATATATATATCTTTAAAATCATTTTGAATTACCTGCACTTCTTCTATCCTCAAGACCATTACTGACTGAGAAGGCAAGATTAAATAGCAGCATGAACAAGTCTAAAGTTAAGAGTACCAAAACATTTTATTTATAAATATAACACCTGGAAGTAAAAATCTGGGACCTTGTCTCCTTCCAGAATGTTCGAGGTGGGCATTAATTGTGTTGGGAGTCTTGGAATAAAGTCTTCCCATGTAGGCCATGTGGAGTTCAGTTGGCAGCCGGAGCTAACAGCCTTTCACCACACGAAAGGAAGCGTGCTGTGTCCACTTCCCATTAGGCTCAACTCTCCCACAGCAGCTATCTCTGGTGACTTCTGGGTCTTACCCAGAGAAGAAAGCCAACAGGGGATCAAAATAGCCCAAAGCACATAAAAGAGATGGGCCCCTGTATGCATTCTTCCTGGGGTGCAGCAGGGAGACATTTTGGAGCCACTGAGGCGAGAAAGCCAGACAAGCCAAGAAAACATCAGAGCTACCAGCATGCTAGGAACTAATGGACCACAGAGAGCGCCTCCAACAGGCCCTGACCGCATCTATCCATCTGAAGCGGCAGGAGCCCTCTCAACTCTTCCTGCTCTTGAACTGCTAAAGCGTGAAGTACAAAACGGACCTTCCATGCCAAATGCAAGCGCTCACACAATCAAATGGCCGGGCCCATCCCACAAATTGGGACAATAGGATGCCTGCTCCACAGGACCCACTGCTGGCTCTAAGCCCCCTGGTTTCAGTTCTGTGACATGTGCAATTTAAAGAGGGGAGGGGAGAGCAATGGATGTACCCTCACTACCTGCTTCACCAAATTGTCTTTAGGAAAATGGGTAGGCATTTGTTTAGGCTATCTATGCTGTGTTATGCAGATCTGCTTGACACTCAGCAGCAGCTGTGATTTTTTTTTTTCCCCCCTTAATATGTTACAGGTGAGTTCCCCCACACACACCCGCTTTAACAATTAACTAAGTGTGGAGAGGGTGGATATTTTCTAAAAGCCTGCAATGCATTTTTGTGATTGATTAGACATGATGACAATTACCAGGATCAACAGGCTTCAAGTTATCAAGAGTGAATCCCGACAGTTCCCTCAATAGTCGCCCTCACCTCAGCCTTTGCACTGCTCTGTCCCAAGCCAACCAGTGTTCCTCTTACTACAGATGTTGTTTACTCTATTTACATATCAGGGGAATAAGTGAGCTATGCTGTGTGTTTGCCTTCTACAGATGGGAGTATCAGTCCATAGCCACGAGATGATCTGAACCCTGTAGAAAGGACTATTATTAAAATATACATATTGTATATAACTATTAAAAAGTTGTCTTCAATCTCTTCCAGAAAATTCCACTGGAGGCCTCACATGCGCGCGTGCGCGCGCGCGCACACACACACACACACACACACACACACACACTCTCATGCACATACACACAAAACAAAACAAACAAAAACGAAAAAACGAGAGGGAAGGCAAATTGTCAGTATAGAGATTCTTCCTGCAGAAAAGTGCTGATCCAGACCTGCCCAGAGGAAATGAGTTCTTTTTAAACACAAAAAATGCAATCAGGGATAATCAGCAAGTTAACAACACACTTGCAAACACCCTGTCCCTAGAAAGGAAGAATGCCAGCTTTCAATACAAGTTCTGAGAACTGAGCAGATCCTCTGTGCGAATGAAAAACAAGTCATCATGTCAGCGTCTTCAGGCAGAACTTTCTCCAATGCCAAGAAGCTCTGCAACAGCAGTCAGCTCCAGAAGGCACCTGCTTGTGAGAAGTGCTTCAGTAACCACATTCCCAGAGTGGCCCCGTGGGGTAGGCTGGCCTCACCCCCTTTTTCCAATGGATTCACTGGGAGGAAAGCAGACGCCAGAAAAGGATGACACGCATGTCTTGCCTCTGCCTCTCCTGCAGCCCACCCACAAGAGGGAGAAACAGTGACCAACCCAGTACAAGAAAGAAGCCAAGACTCAGGGAGCGCTCCTGCAGTACTCCATCCATGACCCACACAGAGGCCTCCAGCAAGCCCCTGAGAGTGTCCTAGGCTCCAGCACATACCACCTGTGAAATAAACTTACTTGATTTTTTTTTAAATGTTTTTAATAGTTACTAGTAGCAAAAATTCTTATCAACTACAACCTGCTTTAGGGCTTCGGCTGTTCTGGAAAAGCTTGAGGAATACCTGCAGACGCTATTTTTCATTACACATATCAAGGCAGTGGGGCTTCACTTGAACGAAGAGATCCTGGGAATCAGTGCTAAGACACTTACCTGGCCCCACCTACCCAACCTCTCTTGACCTATTGGTTCTCAATCTTGCTGCACAAAGAATCACCCAGGGAGCCTCAAAAATATACAGACACTGGGATCCCTCCCCCTTTCCCCCCAACTCCACTTCTGAATGAATTGGTCCATGGTGTGGCCTGATAATTTTTAAACTCCACCAGGTGATTCTAATGGGCAGCCAACATTGAGAATCAGTGCTCTGCTCCATTCTATCCCACCATCTCCCTGGGAAGCTAGCATGAGATGGCAACACAAACATCTCTAGAAGAACTCAGGGCTTAACTTAAGAAGAAGGCGGGAGGGGGAAACGTAATTTCCTTGCCTCTTCCTCATGCCAACCTCCCAACCTATACCCATATGGCCAGTTCTCACACACTCGGTCACTTCCGTGGGTCTTCCTACCGAAACCCAGACCTCTAGTGAGTCCAGGAGTCCAGGAATCTGGATTTTAAGTAAAGTCTGGACCACTTCTCTCAACTCTAATCCCAAACAGTCAGAATTTGGTGACAGGTGAGGGCAGTCTAAGCCCTTGGGCATGAGTCCCTTCCTCCCTCTCCCTGGAAAATCGTAGTTGAACTTGGGAGGTCCTCCAAGGCTATGAGTGTTGCCAGCTTTCTCAGAGGCTTGGCTGGACAAGGTTCCTGTCATTCTCTGTGCCTTCCTGCACTGTCCTCACACATGGAGAGGACTGGATAGAAGAGAGGAAATTCACATGAAAGATCCTACAGCTAGAAGGAGGAGGTGAAAAGGCCCACCCCCAGATGCCTCATCCACCCTCTGGATGCCTCCCAAAAGATTATGCTGTGTGTCCATAACCAAGAATGCATTAAACATAAACAATCAAGTTTCAACTCATTTCAAGGTAATGACAAATTCTCAATGACCCACGAGGGAACTGCTCTCTAGAGGGAGCTCAGGCGACCTCCTCATTGCCCAGTGAGCTTCCAGGCTGCCCATAATGGGACAGACTGGGCTAAACAGCTTGAAGAGCTGGGTTTACAGCTGGGCGGAGCATGGACCAGCAGTCCATCTGACCTCATTCTTCTCTGCACCGGCATTTGTTCCTTACACTGGGGACTACAAGGAGGAGGTCATGGGAGTTTCCCATCTATCCCCAAGGGTCCCATCTCAAGGGATCGGGAGGGACAGAGATAGCCACTTTGACCATTTCTATCTGATTTCTTGCCCTGTGTTGATCCCGTTCCTCTGTGCTGTGGCGGAATGAGCTGAGCTGGGCACAGGTTCTGCAGTCTACTCCATCTGGCCTTGAGGACAGCCAAACATTTGAGTAAGGAGGCATGGCTGCGTAGCCAGGATTCTCTTTCTGCGGAGATCTGATGTATTTTCCATTGAGGGCAAGTGAACGATTTGTACCACCTCCTTGGGAAAAGAAACCAGTTACTTCACATGCAGCTAAAGATTCACTTCAGTGTTACAGCTGATTTCTATTAGGGGTCTTGGCCTTCCCCAACCCATGGGATGTGTCTTTAACAACAGAGGAATCGGGTAGAGGGCCTTACCTTCCGAGCAGAGCTTGCCACCATAGCCAGTGGTCGAACAGTCACAGGTGGGGTGGCCATCCAGAAGAAAGCAGATCCCACCATTTTCACAGGGACGCTCACCGCAGGCTCCCTCAGCATCCAGCTGGATGCCCTGGCTTCCCAGAAGCCGAGGCTCTGAGTTGCCATATTTGAGATCTAGGATGAATCCCTTGAAGCCGGGCATGGCCTGTACTCCCTCGAGGGTCAGGGCAGAAGGTCGGATGTCCGCGGGGACTCCACCCAGGAACAAGTCGCTGACCACATCCATGTAGGGCCGCTGGGGCTGCAGTTCCCCAGACTGACCCTCGCCATCCAACACCAGAGCCGTACGCAGCCGGTCGCGGCTCACCATGAGGAAGTGCCAACTACTGTCATCCACCTGTTTGTTGGACAGCACGGTGGTCTCGGCGCAGTCCATGCTGAGGCGGAGCTGCATGCGGCCGTCCACCAACGAGAGGCAGAGGAAGTCGCAGACACCGCCATCGTCCAGGTAGAGGAGCAGCCCCGTGGAGACGTTGGTCTTGAACTGGAAGCTCAGGTCGCTGCGCGTGCTGGCATCCCAGCGGAGGTAGCGGGCCCACTGGTTGGGGAGGCCCATGAACTCGAGGCCCAGGCAGAGCCCCAGCAGGGACCCCAGCAGGACACTCACCTTCAGGGTGAGAAACACAGAGTGCACGGGGAAGCTCATTGTGGCTGTGGGGAGGAGCAGACAGCCAGGGAACAGCCCTCGGGGGACGGTCCCCCTTCGCAGGGAGGGGAGAGAGGAAGAGGAGATGGGTTGGGGGACAAAGAGCACACAAGAGGAAGGAGGCACGCTCACGGGTTCCGAGAGGGTGAGGAAGGAGAAGGGTGAGCAAGGCAGCCCCAGATGGGCACACGAGGAAGAAATTCACTGGAGGCAGAGGGAAGAGACAGGGCAAAGGAGAGGAGGGAAATCGGGTGGGGGAAGTGAGGGCCTGGAGTGAGGAGCAGAATGTCTTTCTCCAAGAAAAGATCTCAGCTATCCATGTGGATCCAGAGGCCTTGATTCAAGGAGGAAAAGGTACACGGAGAGGGTAGAAGCCGTCCGAGATGCACTCCTCCCTCCGGACCCCCAAACACCCCAGCCAGGGAAGCCAGGACAGGGCTGGAGTCGGGGATGCCGTGATGGAGCAGGAGTGAGCGGTGAGATGAGCCAGGTGAGAGAAGAAACAGGCCAAGGACCAGTCCTGAAGTTCCAGCTCCTAGCAGCAGGGGACTGCGGGGAGAGGGGCAGCTGGCAGCTGCGTGCTCAGGCAGAGCAGGGCCCCAGGCAGAGCGGAAGCAGACTCAGGCTTCATGGTGCAGGCCAGAGGCAGTCCTGCCCATAACCTGCCTCCCAGGACTCCAGAGAAAGACCTGCGCGAAGAAGGGGGACAGGGAGAAAGGAGAGAAGGAGAGGAAGATTAGGGCATGTGTCAGGAAAGTATCACATTCCATTTCACAAATATTAATGGGGTGCTGATTGTGAGCCAGGCTATCCTAGAGAATTCCCACAGTGCTTTGTGCTGCAAACAGGAGGGAAGACTGGATTCTTCCAGAGCCATTTCAGGACCCCAGGCTCAGCTCCTAAGAATGCACTCAGCTTTTCCATATGCAAAAGTATCCTAAAACCCCCAAAGCCATATCAGCACATTTTTACAATATTCATATCACAGGGTCACATAGCAAACATTTATTTTAAGATAAGTGCTAACTTCTACACACTCAGATATACACACAATTTTAACTTATTTACCTATTAAAAGACAAGAAAATGACTTTTGTTTTTTGGGGTTTTTTTAGATTTTTCTTTTTTTCTTTTTTCAGTTTGATGATCCAATGCTTGGGTACAGGTGGTCTTTAATTTTTGAAAGATATATTCATAAAAATCAGTGGAAATAAATTAGAAAGTGAATAATGAGCAAAATCGTTCTCATTTCTTACTAAATGTTGGGGAGAAAGGTCTTACTGAATAAAATATGTGCTTTAGGGCTTTAAAAATAAAAAGGTTGACTTTGAATCCTAGTTCTTGTATGTGGAACTTTAAGCCAGTGTCTTAGCCTATTTGAGCTTCTATTTCTTCATTTGTAAGGAAGAGAAAATAATAGCCTCTTTCCAAGGTTGCAGAGAGAATTAAATGAAATCATATATGGGAAGGTCCTAGTATGAAGCTATATACATAGTAGGTGATCAATAAACACTAGGTTCCTTCCTTTCTTATTTCCAGATAGGAAGGTATGAGAAGAGGGGTCATCCACATATGTATGATGTACATGAGTGTGTGTATGTCTGTGGAGCAGGGACAGTATATTAAAACACAAATATGTTTCTAAAATTTATGAAAACTGCCGAATGGGCAACAAATGAGTGGTTATGGAACGTCACAAACCTAGACTATATTACACGTATTTTATACTGGTTGGAAAAGCACCAGCACCCTGTCACGCGGGTGCTCTGGTCTCTGAAGACAGACTCTGGCCCATCTAGCTGAGTGGAGATGCCTCTGTTCGCATGAGAAAATGAGTGTAACTTCCAAGAGCTGTGTGAGGTGCTGCTTGCTCTAATAATAGGCATATTTGATAATTCACCATGGTCTCTGTCAGACCATTACCATTCACTATTTGTATGATGATGACAATAGCAAAGCTAGTTATTACCCCTATTTTGAAGAGGAAAATGCTGTTCCTTCACCAGGAACGAACACCTATTCCCACCGAACAAATAAATCCAATCGACAAGAGGCCGATTGAACCAATCACAAGGAAAGCCTCGCTCTGGAAAAGGTCTTGTGCACGCAGTGTTTCCCAAAGCGTGGCATGGACACCGCCAGTGCACAACAGATGCTTAACTGGAGCAGGGACACAGTGATATGGAGGTGCCAGCTCATACCGCTGGCAAGAACCAACTGTTAAAATTTCAGAAAGTTTTTGAACTGGTTCATGTCATTTTGGTAGCATGGAATCAACTATGCGAGGAGTAGCCATACCATGGAACTAGATAAACGCCACAAATCCGAGTCTTTGGGAAGGTGGGATTAAAGGAAGGCCTTGAGGGAATCGGCCATGTAAATATCTGGGAAGAATGTTCCAGAAGTAATAGTCCGTGCAAAGGCCTTCAGACTGGAGCAGGCTGGTATGTTGGGAGGCCGGTGCTATTGGAGTGGAATAAGTGAAAGGCATGAAGCCAGAGGTGGACATCAGGAGGCTACGTGATGAGACGTGACCCAATCTCTAAGACTGTGCTCCTGGTATGAGATGAAGGATGCCAACCAAGGCAAAAGGCAACATCCTAAGGGAGAGAGGAGGCCCTTGTCCTAAAAAGGGGGGTCCTTCCAGTCTCGACAACTACCACATCTATGTATTTCCGTAAGTCAAATTGTTGAAAAGGGTCCAATTTTGGAAAATGTGCTCAGAGGACAGCTGCTCCCCTGTCTGCTCTTCACCGTCATGCATTTGATTCAGACAAGAGGGAAGCAAGGCAGGTGCAAGCTGAAAGAACACGCCTCTCACAAGGGGTATCCCAAGCCTGGAATTACTGATGAATGTCAGTAATCATGTGATACGTCATGGAGCCAAGAGATATGTGAGCCCAGGAGGCTTAGGAAAGTGTTTTCACAGTGACACTACGTTGGCTGTGCCACCTCCCTCTCCATTCCTTGTCCTGCCAGTTCAGACCTAAGAGTGCACTGGCTGACAAGAAAAGCACAGGCTTCGATGGCTAAAGCCAGTGGAACCCTCACTGGGAGGCAAAGACATGCAGATGGAGGGCCCAGTGTTAGGGATGGGTAGGGACATGGGAAACTCTCTAAATGGACAGTCCCAGAAGCTTTCAGACTGGTCTATACTATCAACTCATCTCTGGGCCTCTGAAAGTCACTTATTTGTCTGTATAAATTATATGACTTGCTCAAGTCAATTTAACTGTTCACTGAGCTCTGATTCCTTCTAGCCACTGCTGTATCAAAACAGAAGAAGGCATTCTCACACCCTTGAGGACATCAAAAAGTAGTGGGGGCAAGAGGCACAAAGGCCAGCCCAGCAAGGAAGAGTCCAGGCTTTGGAAGCTCAATGGGCAGTTTCCTGGGGAGGGTCAGCTTCACCATGATGCCTGCCACAGGGCCGTGGCATGGAGTGGGAGCTCAGGAAACGTGTAGAAAGAATGAAGAGTGAAAACAGAAGCATCCCTGTGGATTATTTTGCTTCTGTTCCATGCAGCAGCCTCACCCCGATTTACACAATGACAGCAATCCTGAGCCCCACACTTCTCTGGATGCCAATTCAGATGACACCAAAGGGCAAAGCAGCATAAGCCTAGTGACCTGGGGCAACCTATGAATTAAGAACTAAGCTTCCCAGGAACAGTGCCCTGTGAGGAGGATCATGGGAATTTATCCAGCCTGCTCTGGAGTAGCCACTCTATTCTGCCTACTGAGCCTCTCCCATCAGATTCGCAGTCCTTCCCTCTAGCCCAGCCCATCATTGGGGATACCAACATTCCCCTGCCTGCATTGTGGGGGATCAAAAAGGTTAACTGAAGAAAAACCAAGCTTTCTTTCCCACAGGTGCCAGGTAGAATCTGATTTCAGGACTGGTAACACCAGAATTGGGTTGATCTAAACTTCATATCCTAGGGTCTGCCCACATTCTCTCCTAAAGCTGCTCCATTTATTTCTTGGATTGTGGACAGTCCTGTGGTCTCGGGGAAATTGCCAAAATGGCCAAAAGCTAAAGATCACCTTGCGTTAAATATCACAGGCCTTGAGCCAACTGTCCCAAGCATTTATCCTTTAGCCCTCTTTAGCCCTCTGGTGGACTATGGCAAGGCTCAAGAAATGGGAAAATGGGAGTCAGGGAGTCCTCCCCAACCAGTCAGCAAACTGCCACCCTCTCTTGAGCCGTAGGATGGCCCAAGCAGCCTCATGTGCACGTGGTTTGCCCAGAGTCTGCATGGAGGGTTTAGGCTGGTGCAGAAGCTTCAAAAACAGTTATCGGTTGTATGGAAATCTAGCGGTAGAAGGAAAGTGAGTGACATTACCTAATTGCCAGCTAATTTACATAATTATTGAACAGCACGCTCTTTATGTGGGGTTAACATCTTTTTGCAAATGTCTCAGTACTGGCTGCTTAGGAGGCGGGGTGGGGGTGGGGGCTCACACAACTCTGACATGTGGGCTATTTACCACAGGCATGGTCCCCTTGCTCCTATTCCTCTAGGACAGACTAGGGAGAAAATCAGGCTCCCTTGAGACAGACTCGGGAGAAAGTCAGGCCTGGGTCTAGAACCAGGGCAGGTATTGACAGCCTGATGATGACACTCGTCATGCCTAGCCCGTGCTGGTATGCCACAGTCCCCAGGCTGGGCTGGCCAGTTTTTCCTCTAGAACTTCTTAGTAGCTTCCCTCATATGTTCCTCACCAGGACCTGAAAATCTATATAATGGCTCTCAATTGGTTTCACCTGCCCCCCTTTCACTGTATCCCTGCTCCATTTTGAAAGTAAACTGATTTTTACCACCAGCCTCAGTCCAGATGATTCAGGTGGGGTTCATCCAAATGCCAGATTCTGCGACCCAGTTTAGCTAATTAGCACATTCCAACCTCCTGCCAGTATGATTAGTTTAGAGATGGGCCTGTCACCCAAACTGAGTCAAATTGGAACTTTTGCTGGAATTATTGGGAGAAGGGCCCTCTCTTCTTACCATGTTGTCAAACTATTAGAATGAAGTCCAGAATAGATGATAGAAACCATTATTACTATTCAAGATGGTCTTGTCTAAGGATGAAGACAAAGAAGAAAACAGAGTCAAGAGAAAGACAGAGGCAGATTTCTAGAGATTGTTTTTTAGCACCTAGAGGCAGCCATGCCTGAAGCTCTATCCATTGAGATTTCTGTGGACTTTCATTACATAAACCAAAAAAATTTGTTTTTGCTCAAGCAATGTTGAGTTGGGTTATAACCAGAAGTCCTGACTGATACACTCCCAATGCTAGAAACCTTCAAAAACATTGTCATTGACGCATTGACCGAAGCTTCCATCCCATATGACCACCCAGACCTAGCAGGACTTCCTGTGACCTGAAACGCATGTCAGATGTCTCACCCCCATTAACAATGCTCTGCACTCCCACTTGGCAGAGGATGTGGGCACACTCTCCCCTGAGGTGCTTTGGAGGGGAATGCAGGCTCGTTCTCACACAACAGCCTCAGAGATTTACTCCATCAACTACAGTGTGGTTCTCCTGACCCCACACCATCAGGGCAGCCTCGCACACTCAGTCTTCTCTGCCTTAATGCAACAGCAAAGGCTCTACTGCAGGCAGTGAGGGAGGTGAAGGCATGAATTCTCTCCAAGACACAAAGACAGGTCAAGGTAGTGATGAAAAGCATGGGCTTGGGCATCAGGCAGCGCTGGATTGAAACCCAGACTCATTCCTATAGCTAGCAAGCCTTGGGCAACTCTGTGAGCCTCTGTTCTTCCCAAAACACGAGAATGATAATACCTATCTCACAGAGGAGTTTTGAGTTTTATTAAATTTGAAAAGGTATAGCAGTACCACTTTGGGGGAAACTACATGGCAGGAGCTACTAAAGCTGAACATTTTTGCCCTGTTTCTGCAATTTCCCTCCTAGGCATATACCAACAGATATGCTTACATATGTCCAACCAAAGACACTCATGACAATGTTGATAACGATGCTGTGCATAATAGCCAAACCCTAGAAAATGTCCAATTGCAGTAGATAAATTGCAGCCTATTCATGTAAAACGCTACGTAGCATGGAGAATGACTGGTCTTCAATCTCCAGACAACATCATGGATGAATCTCACAGAAAAGCGAATACTGTATGCATTTCATTTGTTTCAAAATTATTCTATGTTGTTCAATGTCAGAACAGTGGTTACCCTTGGGGGAGCTCAGAACTAGAGGAAGGCAAAGGGAATAAAGGCAGAAGTTCTGTTTCTTGGTCTGTGTGATGTGGCACCTTGTCCCCAGCGTGTGAAAATGCACTGGCTGAGCTGTACATTTATGGCGGGTGTCCTTTTCTATATGTACGTTATATTTCAAATCAGTGCCAATCTCTTATCTAGGAAAATACCAGCCAACAGCCACAGGCTTTACAACAGGGAGCTCACTGTCCTTCTCTCTTCCCCGTCCAGTTTGTAACCCAGTTTTTGCTTTTACAACTTTTTCATGTCTATCTTCTCTTCATCCCCTGAACTATGCTGGACTACTTCCAGTCTTAAAGTGCTTCAGCCACCAAGCGTACCCTACCCTCTGTTCGCTGTCCCTACCTCTTTAGGAAATGGAAGGGAGACAGCCTCAGAGGACCTCAATTCCAGTCTGTCCAAAGGACACACAGAAAAGGACGCTTGAAACTGATACTGTGCTGAAAAGAGGAAAGAGATGGGGAATGAAGAGATTTTTTTTTTAAAAAAAAACCTTGAACTCTCATACTTTTCTTCCTTTAAAAACCAAGTTTTCCATAAGGACTACGAAGGAGTCATGTCAGACTAACCTCAATTCCTTTCCTGTCCAGAATACTAATCTGTTATAGTAGAGACACACAGGGATTGATATATGTGGACTTCAGCCTGTCTTTAAGGCATGTTTCTCATGATATGAGGAACATGAGGAGGACACAACCAAGGTTGTCACTGGCTAAACAACGGCATTCAAAAAAGGTGTGGTGATAAACACTTTGGGAGGCAGTTCCTGGGGTGAGTTGAGGCCCTGTGTCCCATTCCTCACATTCATCAAGCGTTTGGATGAAATGGGAAGAGCTTGGATGGAACCGGTCATGTCTGCGGATGAACAGATACTGAGAGTGAACATATAGTTTGATGCTGTGGGATTTCGAGGCCATGGTCAGCTTCAACTATAGCCTATGTCTGCCAAGCCCAAAGCAGATGGAGGAAAATGGAAAGCTATACAACTTATTCCCCAAAATAGACAACCCATAAGAATGGCAGGTACAATTTGTAATACATGGTAAACAAGTACTGAGGAATTGGCGTTGGGGTGAGAATGCATTAATTAATCAAAATAGAACTTCTAGAAGAAAAGAAGCTGGTCACTATGTCAATTTGGTCATCAGATTTTTACTCTTTGAGAGAGGTGTAAGTAAGCGGGAGGATAGTAGATTGAAAGGAACCCTTTTTAACATATTTTTTTTAGCCATGGAGCACTCATAGTGCAGATATAAAGACTAAAAATAAAGTAGCTCAAATCCTGCAAGGCACTTACATGCTAGGAGAGAGGAAAGACATGAGCTTTAATAATATAAGAAAGTAGACCAAAGGTGAGAGGCAGGCTCTGCCGTGTGGGTCAGTCTGCAGGGTCCAAATAGAAAACTGACGTTAGGATAAGTGCCCCTTTCATAGAGGTTAAAGGCATGTGCTCTGGAGCCAGGCTTCCTGGGTTCAAATCCCAGACCAAGCACATGCTTCCTGTGTGGCCTGGAGCAAGTCACTTATCCTCCCTATGCCTCAGTTGCCTCATTTGTGCAATGGGGGTGAAAGTAATGAGATGCCATACTAAGGCACTTAGTCAACAAGGTAAAGCCCTTACAACAGTGCTCAGCACAGAGGCACTTAGTCAACGTGAGCCACCGCTGCCGCTGCTGTTGATACGGTTGTCCTTAATGTCCTAGCAGCATGGCTGGTGTTGGTCTCACCTGCTCAGGGAGAGTAAGCTGGATAGATGGACATCTTCTCAACTTCATCCAATGACACAGACAACGTGAAGAGCCCTACCTGAGTCTCTTTATAGGAGAGCCCTTTGGAGGTAGCAGTGTGCTTGGGCTTATGGAGGCCACTCAGCTCAGCACGAGTGGCATCTTCAGGGGTCTGAAGCATTCTTACACTGGAAGAGAGATCCCACGGGCTCTCTATGGCGCTCGAGGAGCGAACCTGTCTCGTGAATGGAAGATCTGGGGAGAGTATTTATGGCTTTATTTTACAAGCAGACACCTCCAGATGAAGTGGGCTGGTTGGTCACTAGGGACACCCCTTGGAGTGGTATGTCCAGTACGAAACAGGTCTATGCATGGAGTGCCATAGAGTCCAGAAGAACAACCAATGCCCCTGGCCTAGTGTGGTCAGAAAACGCTTCTCAGAGGTGAGGGAAACTACATGGGAATGTGGGGGAAGAGTAGGGCATAGGTGACTAGGAAGGAGAAGCCTGGTGCGGGGGAAAGACCACTAGACTGGAGGTCAGAACCAGGCTCTGTCTTTCCACTCACTACTGGCCAAGTGAACTTATGGGAAACTTCATGATCCATTCAATTCTTAGTTGTTCTCTTATAAATTGGGGAGAATAATGAATACACCTTCCAGGATGTTGTGACCATCCAATGAGGTCAAAGGCTACAAGCATAAGGTAATAGTCATGCCTTTTGACCATGAGTGACAATCCCTTAAGGTAGATTTCAGAAGCAACTCTCAGGGCATTGGTCTCCTCCCTGCTTACCACCTCTACTCCACCCCGCAGGGAACCCTGAGCTGTCCAGTGGGCAAAAACCAACAACAAACTCTTCCCTGCAGACCACAGGATGCAGGCCTTGCAAGAGAGTGACAAGCTCCCCAGCATCCCAGGTGCAGCCGGGAACCCAAGAAGCTGTGGTCACTCACCAGTCAGCCTCCTCCCTTCTCTCATCTCCCAGCCAGCAGGCCTCCCAAACCCAGACTTCCAAGCCACGGGATGGGAAGCCATCTGGCTGCTGGGAGAGTTAATAATTTATAATGAAGATAATCACGCTTCAAGATCCTTGCCTCTTGGGACTATTAAAAAAAGGTTTCAATTGAGAGTCAGTGAGTTCTTTACATGAGGGGACAAGGGACAGGAGAGAGGGGAGAGGGGAGGGCTGGCAGGAGAGGGGAAACAGGGAAGAGAAAGGGAGGGTAAAATTAACTAGCTGCTCAGCCAATGTTCACCCCTGAAGGGGGCTGGGGGACAGGGGAATTATCCAGTCCTAGAAGACAATCTTATCCAGCTTTTGCAGCACCAGCCCAGCAAGAGTGCAATTTATGGGGCTTTTCTCCCAGCCAACTCCCTCTACACAAAGAGAAAAAAATCAAATGCATGCAAGAGATGGGGGAGAGAGGCGCAGACAAGAGAAATAAGCCTGACTGCAATCATGTCTGGGCTGCGGGATGGCTCTCTGTTCTCTTTCCAGGACACAATAAGGCTCCCACTGTGCTAATTATTCCCATTACTTGACAAATTCCCCATTAACGAAGCAAGTGGTGCCAGAGCTGGCAGAGGGAGGGCAAAAAGGAATGGCAGAGGCCCTGGACAGACTCAAGATGTACGGACCCCACACCGGACAGCCTCCAGCTTCACCACTGGGCAAATGTGAAACCTGGCACAGCCCCAAAGTGGGGTACACTGTGGAGGTGTGAGGTGCCAAACATGCCTCCTGCCGTGCAATGGGATGGCTCATCGTGGAGCGCACGAGGGCAGGAGGCACAGGCAGGGAATATCGTCTCTAGGAAGGATTGAAATGGGGGTGAGGGCCAAGGCTCGCGGAATAAGGGCAGCCCCTAAGAAGGGGGTAGTGCTGATCAGTGTGCTCAGGACCAAGGCCATTAGGTCCGCTCATGATCTTGGCAAACCACTGGTAAGGCTGTTACACCTTTCTCCCAGCACACACACCTTTCAACAATAGCCGCAGCAGCCATAGCAAGCACTCAATCTTACTCTGTGCAAGGCACAACGCCAAGTGTGTTACACTTGAAGTCATTGAATTTTTGCAGAAATTCTAAGAAGTAGCAACTATTATTACCTCTATTTTACAGATGAGTATATTGAAGTTCCCAAGAGACTAAATAATTTTCCCAAAGTTACACACAGCTTAATAAGAGGCAGAATTAGGTCTGGCTCCAGTCCATGCGACTCCCCACCACCCCCCACAATGGGCCATCTCCCTTTCCCCACTTTCAGGCTCCCCGGGGTTCCCTGCTCTTTGGCAGGATATGCCAGCCTTGCCCCAGCACCCCAAGACCTCATAAGGGAGAGCTTTGGCTGCACTCTGATCAATTTAACTCACCAGTGTTTCTCTCTCTCTCCCCTGAACTATATACCAACATTCTCACAGGTCTCCCTGTTTCCATCCTTGCCCCTTATGGAATAATTTCTACACAGCAGTCAGAGTGACCTTTCAAAAGGGAAGTCATCACTCCCTTATTCAAAATCATCCCATGACTTCTCTACACTCTCAGAATGAAGTCCCAAATCCTCCCTGTGGTCTACAAGATCTGTGGTTTACATGGTCTGACCCCGGCCACCTCTCCAATCTCATCTACTATTATACTTCTCATGTCCTTGCGTGCTGGGCCCCCTTGGTGTTTACGGAACCCATTAAAGGAAGTTCAACCTCAGAAACTTGGCACTTGCTGTTCCCACTGCCTGGAATGCCGTTCCCCAAACCTTCCCATGTTCCACATCCTCTCCTCCAGGTCCTCAGGTCTCCACTCCAGGATCTCCTCTATCTAAAACAGCTTCCGGGGCCCAGTGAGCACTCTCTAGTCTTCTTCCCTTCCATAGTTTGTGGAGGAACTGTGTCCTTCCATATCTCCCCAACCTGTCTGTTGCCTAGAAACTGAGAACAGGAGATGCAGGTATTGCCACCAAACAACCAAACTCAGGACGTTACCACCTGGGAAAGGTTGGGGACCAGAGGGAAGGGGTCTGAATCAGGAAAGTCCTTTGGTCAGATAAATATCCCTGTGGGTAGCTGAGGAAGGCTGTGCAAGGCACAGTGACCCCATGATCACACCTGTTGCAACACCCCAAGATCCCCACTGACCACTGGCCCAACTGCCAACCCCTACAGAGTAAAAATTGTTACCAACCCTCATACTCTGCAGAAAGACATGAACATGTGAGGTAGAAAGAGAAGAAAGGAAGATGGTGGCAAGGAGGAGACACAGCTAGGGGGCGCTCTTGGGACGCTCCCAGACCAAGGCAAGTATTAGTTTGGGACCTTGGAAGAAAGGTGGGTGTGGTGCCTGGCACAGAGTCTGTCAGTCACAGATAAACATTTGCTGACTGGACTAAGATGAGAAGACAGATGAAAGTCTGAAAATTTCAAGTAAAAGATTCCTGAGTCACACCATTGCCAAAACAGTTCTAGAATTCCATTCCTGACAGTATAACAGGCATAGCTGCCCCCATGACGATAAAGAAGATCACAGCAGGTGAAGACAGGGAAGATCACCAAGTTCAAAGCCCTCATTCTATAGATGAGGGAGAAAGCAAGGACCCCAGAGACGGCCCAGCAAGTGCCCAAGATCACACAACTGGGCCATGGCAGAGGTGACAGCAGACCCCGGGACTGGAGCCCTTGACCAGGGATCTTTCCACAAGAGCAATGGATTTCCTTTTTCAGGCTACCAGGACCCTTATTTCTTCCGAAACAAAATACTGCACCAAACTCCAAATTGTGACAGTTAAAAGCAGAACTGTTCTGCAGAATGGGAGATGAAACCTCACTGCCTCTATAACAGTTCTCCAGACGCCATCACCAAACACTCCGGAGTCCAGAAGAACAGTTTCCAAACCTCTGCACCCTACCATCCTCAACATGTAAAGGGCTACCCCTAACATCTCCTACTCTCCCCTCAAAAAGCCACAAAGGAACAGCCACTTTATATCAAGTTTCCCTGAACAGACCTGCCTTTTCATTCATACTAGCTCAGGACCAAGTCTTATCACCTTTGCGTCGCTCACAGGTCCCAGCATCAGTAAATACACTAGGGCCACAGTCCTTGAGTTTAACACCCTCTTTATGAAATGGGGCTGCCCATATTTGTCCTAAGCTTCTCTCCAATAAATTTCAAGGGGTGTCCCTGCCCCCGGGTTCTGATATTCTGGGGTTTAGTTAAGAGCGACACAGACCTGCATTCTTATCCCAGCTCCCCCACTGAGGAGCTATGTCACTTCTGGCAATTACTGAATCCCTCTGAACCTCCGCGTTCTCATTTGTAAAATGGGAGCAGGAAGACTGGTACCTACAGCAAGGTGTTGTTGGAAGGGTTCAGTGGGAGTGGGGGGTGGGGGGAGCGATGCATGGGAAGCCCCTAGCACAGAGACTGGTCCATAGGCAGCATTCAGTAAACATGATCCAGCGCCATCATCATCACATCATCTGTTCACTTATTCACAGCATGGTCTTAGCCATCCCTCCCATAACAATGCACAGTAATTCCATAGCATGAATTCACCCTTCCCTGACTCCATAGCCTTTGCCATCTAACGTCACTGTGCCCAGCCTGTGACACCAAGTTCAGACATGGGACTTGCTTTGGCCAAATGGGATGTTAGCAAAATGACACAAGCAGAGGCTTGGAAACCACTTTTACATTTTTTTCTTGCTCACTCTGGCTCCTCTGCCATGAGAACACCCCCCTTGCCTTCTAGAGAGCGAGACACGTGGCATAGAACTGAGTTGTCCCAGTTACCCTGCTCAAGGCTTAGCTCCAGGAGGTTCTAAAGCCCCAATCCTGGGGCAGCTAAGGAGAGAAAGTCCAAGTCCTTAGCTCCACATTTACTATGAGCACTTAACAGGGAACTCGCAAGCCTATGAACCCCACGATGGGGTCCAACCTCATCAGCTTCAGTGTAACTGCCTATACTGAGGGACATCATGGCAGAGAACCAGAAAAGTGGGAGCCTGGTGAGAGCCCGGGCTAGGTGGCAGGCCAGGTCAGTGCGTGAGCACAGCTTCTGTGCACCGTGAGCTGAGAATGTCAAACAGACAATACTCAGGAAAACTATCATCTATAACATGCGCAGAGCCAATGAAAGGTACTCAGTACATACAGCAATGATCTCACAAGCCTCATTAGAAAGAGGCAGAATACTACTAGAAATACGACTAGTACCATTAGAAATGTGTGCAGAGTACTTCAGAGTTCACAAGAGTCTCTCATCTAACTTTCATAGCAACAAGATACCAATTTTTTTCAACTCTCTTTTGCATATGAAGAAACTGAAGCTCAGAGAGAATACATGGTTTATTCAGGGACACAGAACCAGCCAGTGATGTAATTGAATCTTAAATGCAGGCATTTGAACAATAAGTCCCATGTTTCTATCATTATGTCACACTGATGAGCATTCTACGACTGATTAGCATTATATGTTTCTGGGATCTGTTAGATAAGGACGATAAACACGTGTGTCTTCCACCACCCGTCAATTACAACAGGCTATGAAATGAAACCTATGGGCTCATCTCACAGTAATTAAACATTTGGATGGCACACAATGGACCCACCTATGCCAGACCCTGCCCTATAACAGTGAGTTATTATGTAACAATAAACTTTTTCACCTCACTGTTGCTAGTCCAGAATTTGTAATCATTCAAATGCAGTTTTCATCATCCTCAAAGGGCAGAAAGTTCCAGTTGCATCTTACTCTAAAAAGTTCTATGTTTTACTTGACAGCACAAATATTTTGAAGTTTTAAAAATAAGAATCAGTACCTTTTCCAACTTCAAGTCTCAAAACATTAACTATCCTATCAACACGGCTTCAACTTCGGGGCTCTGAAAAATTCTGGAATGTTTATGGTCTTTTGTTTATGATGCATTCTGATACAACCAGGACTAACAACCTGAAATTTTGTATTAATTTTCCCACTTTACTTATTAGTACCTATTTATATCTTAGCTTTTTAAAATGTGCTATGCTTGAAAGGTAACAAAATTACATCCTATAACCCCCACCCCTTTCTCTGCTAAGCCAGGCTGGGCTTCTGTTGTTGCAAACCAGGGAAGTCTTTTTATATATACAGAAAGGTGAGTGCCTGAGAGAGGGTGACCAGAGGGAGTTAAGAGATTACAATCTCCATTTCATTCAACACAACTCACACTCATTCCACAAAGCTCCAGTAAATACCTGCTCCTCACCAGGCACCATGTAAGGCCTTGACATCCTCCTGGTCCCAGCCAGGGCTTAAAAAGCGAGGAAGACAGACATGCGAGCAACCATCAGAAGGGGAAGTGATATCCTGAATAAAGATATGTACAAGTGTCATGCAAGCACAAAAGATACAGCCAACAACTAGTCAAAAGTCAAAGAAGGCTTCTGAGCTGCACTTCAAAGAATGAGGGGTTGTGTAGACCAAGCCCCAATGGAGGTACATCAGCAGAGGGAAAGGCATGAACCCCAGTAGAGAAGTGTGACAGACCATGGCGGGTTCAGGAAACAATAAGAAGTTCCATCTGGCTGGAATGTAGGGGGAGTGGGAGGGAAGAGTGGGGAAAAGCTGAAGGTAAAAAGTCATGTTTGGGACAGAGTTCCAGACGTCTTGGGTGCAAACCTAAGGAGGCACTGGGGAGATACTGAGAGATTTTAAACAGAGGGAGTAATGGGACAAAGTCTGTGTTTTAGGTGGTGTGGGAGCTGGTTTGGAAAGGAATACCTCATGACACAGAGAGACCAATTAGGAGGCCACTGCTCTTACTCAGAGGAGACATAAGGGAGCCTGAATTCGATCTCTATATCCAGTTCTTAACCATCCCGGCCATTGTCCATACACCTGAACAGCCAGGTTGATCCAATACCTGACTCCATGTCCTATCAACATAGATAATCCAAAAGAGGGAGAAAACAGCTAATAGCCCCGATTGCAGATTCAGCGCCTTACCTTGGAACTGGCTGATTTTCAGAATTCCTGATTCTATGCTATGTTGACATGTTCATGCCTCTCAACCTCAGGCCACATCCCTATATAACCCAGTCCCTTTGTTCCCAGGCATCCAGAGAGTTATCCTAAATGCCTCAAATCCACCCTAGAGGGCTGGGTGCTCAGGAGTGAACCAGGGCTGCTCTAGGGATTGTGCATCACAGAAGCTTAGCAGGTACGACCCAATCACGAAACCTGAACATCCATTTCCAACATCATCAGGACAAAAAATAACCAGATGTCCGAAACCATTGGGTACTCTAGCAAACAGCTGGCCTCATCCTAAGCATAGAAAAAAAAGATAACAAAAATGACCACCATTAGCTTGGTGCCTATGAAGGTGGGATGGAAAGTGCCTTTCAGAAGAAACGCTACAACAAGGATTGGTCCACCAGAATTATCCTAAACCCACATTTCCTAACGGGTATACCCCCTTAGAAAACCTGCCCCATGAAATGCTCAAAAGAAAGAAAAGTCTTCATGGTCAATTATGTTTCAGAAACACTGCGTTGACAGGATGTGTGTCAACAGCAGAATTCCTGTGTGGAGCCTGATCCGCAGGGTGATGTTATTCGGAGGCGGGGCCTTTGGGGGTGACTAAGACTTGAAGGTGAAGCCCTTGTGAATGGCATTAGGGTCTCATAAGGAGAGACATATGAGAGCTCGCTTCCTCCTCTCTCTGCTTTCTACCTGTGAGGCTGCAAGAAGACAGCCATCTGCAAACCAGGAAGCCGTTCCTCTCCAGACACCACATCTGCCAGCACCTGGACCTCGAGATATAAATTATTTGTTGTTTAAGCCACCCACTCCACCGTATATTTGTGTTAGCAGCCCAAGCTAACTAAGACAGACACCAAACTGCCTTCCCTGTTTTAGAGATTCCCAATGAACAATAGAATATTAAAGGCTCCAAGGAGCCTTGTAAGGAAGAAACCAGAAACTGATTGAACCTCCCCCTTTTGTAGATTGGCAAACTGAGGCTTGAAACATTTCTATATAGCTCTGCATTGATAGTTCCCTAAGCTGCAAGTGAATAAAAACAACCATCTGGCAAGGATTGTGTCTCTCTCTCTATGAATGCCCAGAGCCTGATCACCTGCTTGATATTCAAGAGGTTCCTGTACTGACTGATGTGACCAAAAGACAGCTTGGAGTTCTTCTAAGTGGAGATGGACATACAAACTTTTAAATGTTTTATCATTCACTCACTCATCCATCCAAAAATATTTATTGACCACCTATTATGTTTTGGTGTGCTGATAGCATGGGGACAGAGCTATCAACAGCACAGGCTACTTTACCCTCAATGAGCTTACAGCCCACTTGGGGAGGGAAGGTCAAGAACACTTGAAGATAGTGAGAGGATTTGCAAAGAGAGAAAGCACAGGTTTGTGGTGCTGCACCCCCACCCATCTTTCTCCTACAGTCTCTCTTTCCAAGGATGAATGTTATTTCTATCACTGTAGTTTCCTTCCCACACCCACCCTCTTGCTTCCTTATTTGTAGTGGGGAAAAAAAAAATCCCAGCACCCTGTCAGAGTAAAAGCAATTGTGAAATCCCAAGTATAGTAGGGAGCTGTGACAGCCTCTCCCTGGAAGCATCAGCCCCCTGGGAAGCATCTGCCCTCATCAGTTAGTCAGAAAGAGCTAGCACACAGAACCCCATTCAAAGCAACATGGGGGCTGGACTCTCCGACACCTTCCCAAAGTGATAAGGCCCCTGGAGGGTTTACCTTGGGTCAGTCAGCCCAAGCTCTTCTATCCTAGCTGCTTTGTGCATGTGTGAAGTCTGCCAGTTTTATTCCCCGAGGCTAGGATTTCCCTGCTTAGGCAGTTGCTGTCCAGCGCTGGCTATCCAGCTGCCTCCGGATCCCTCTTTTCCACTCTCCCCTGTGGCCTCTGGACTTCCTGCTGCTCATATGTGACTCCTCATGATACAGAACCTGTATCCTCTCTAATCAAATAATCTCTCTGCCAAATGCTCGCAGTTGGGGCCACCTGCATCTCAGGATGGAAGCAGAGCAGACAGCATCCTTTCCTCCCCCTTTTGCTCCTCTTGTCATTTCAGGGTCCTGTGTGATCTGCAACCTACCCTCTCTCCATCCTCATTTTGCTTATCTACCACCTGTGGTCTCTTAGGTTATTGTTCAAAAATATTTGATCCCCGCCCCTTGATGACGTCAATGGCCTCCATGGATACAGTGTGCTTCCCTAGTCAATGACTTTGGCCACAAAAATGGTAGTGAGCATGATGTGACCAAAGGTTTAAAACCTTTAGGTTTAAAACCTTTAGGTTTAAAACCAAAGGTTTAAAACCTGCTTGCTCTTTTGCACCTCTGCCCTCATGATGAGAAGAGCAGCCTGGACTAGCCAGCCAGTCCCATGAGGTAAATGACCAGAACCATTCTAGCCAGCACCCCCAACCATAGCCAACCCAGATCAGCCAGATCTTGCATCTGACCTGCAGATGCAAGATCAACAGAATGATCCAGATGAGACAGACCTAAATTGACTATCTCCAGATGTGGAAGCTAAATCAATGTTTTCTGTTGCATGCCACCAAGACTTCTGCGATTGTTATACAGTAATAACTGACCGAGACATCATCCCAAGGTTACTCTGCCACATTCACTGAGCTATTTCACTCTTAGCTATCAGTTCCCTCCTGCACCCTGACTTCTGCCATTGTGTGCAATGCCCATATGCACAGCACCCTCGTTTCCTGGCCCTTTGTTCTCCTCTGCTCCAATCACCTTCACCTTCATCCTCACTTCCTTCAGAGCCACCTGAACTTTGGCTTCACCCAGAACTACTTCTCCACCAAATGCCTATCTCAGAAAAACCTTGTTTCTATCTCCCATCTCTTTCTAATCCTCTTCATTAACCTTATAAAGCCATAACACCCCAATCTCTTCACTCTCACCCTTCTCCATTCCCTACTCTTAACTTCTAACCCACACTGGGTTTCATGGTCAATCACTCCTTTACTCCCTCAACTCCCAAGCATCCACCCTGACAGTCCTCTACTTTGGGGGAAATCTAAGTGCCCACCTCCCTTGCCCTTGAGCAACTGCTCAGTACCAGAAACCAAGAGACCATCTCTGCCAATGAATGCGACTATAATTCTGTTCCTCTCACACTTGGTGACTCAGCAAGCCTTCAACTTTTTCCTAGTCTGCTCTCTCTTTAGCTCTTCCAAATCTTTTCCACCTTCTTCACTCAGCAGATGCTACACAGGCTCCTATTTTACTGAGAAAATTGAGGCCATTAGTCCATGAAGGCCTGTACTTCTCTCCCCTAAAGATACTTACTTTTTCTCCTACCTACCTTCCCTCTTTCCTTCTCAATTAAAAATGATCCCTTCAAGACTGACTCCTCCCCAGTGCTCTTTCCCCGAATCCTCCCCGCTCCCAGAACCTTGTTCTATCAATACTTCCCTAAACTCTCTTCCATACCCTCTCCATTCACTCCTTTCCCATCCCACCCACCTCTTAGTAGCATGCCTGTAAACTTAAAACCAAACAAAAGTCTTCCCTCTTCCCTTACCTTTGAGGCATGTTCTGTCATTCTTTTCTCCACCAGCACTTATAATTTCCATTCCTCCCTTTCTGTCTGCATCCTTTGCATTCCAACTTCTATCCCCACAAAGTCCCTAATTCACAAGTTACCAGTGACTTTAGAAATACCCAAACCAGAGCCTCTTCTAAGTTCCCACCCTCCAAAGACTTCCTGCTGCTTTTGAACCCCCTTTTAAGAATCTCCTGCCCCTTTCCTCCTCCTTTGAAAATCACTCTTTCAAAGTCATTCCACCTTTGAAAGTCACTCTCAGTTGCTACTCTTCTCCCCACATCCTTTGGATGTCAGTGTCCCCTGGAGCTCTGTCCCCAGATCCCTTCCCAAACTACTCACTCCTGGTCCTGCATGTCCCCCAGGTAACTCAGACATACTCTCACTAAAACCAAATTTATTGTTTTCCTCTTCCATGCCCTCTCTTCACTGTCCCTTCTGATTTGTTATCTTCCTATATCATCATCCATTCAGTAAGCCCAGCTGCCAACCTGGGCATTATCCCATTATCTCCATCTCCTCTGGCTCACCACCCAAATCCAGGCAGTCTTCACATGTTCTGACGTCCCTTCATAAGTTCCTCATCTCTGTCTCTTTACCTCTCTCCACATCCCTCTTCCCTCCTTCCTTTCCTACTCCACCCACCTATTCACTCAGTTCAGGTGGGTCCTTCTCTCTCTCTCTCTCTCTCTCTCTCTCTCTCTCTCTCTCTCTCTCTCTCTCTCGGATTATTTCAAAAGCCTAATAACTGATCTTTACACTTCCAACTTCTTCCTACTTCCAACTGTCCTCCTATACTGCCTCCAATCCAGAATTAACTTTCTAAAACTCGCATTTAAACCTATCACTCCCATGCTGCTAAAGAAACTCCAAAACCTTCCTTGTTGCCAATAGGAAAGAGTCCAACCTCTTTAGATTTCAGACTCCAGGATCAACTAACACTTTTGAAAACCTACCAGATACCAAACTCTGTTCTCATTTTATCCCTGCAGAAATACACTGATGTTTTATTACCTCCATTCTAGAGATAGGGAAAATTGAAACTTAAAGGCTAAGTAACTTGTTCAAGGTCACACAGCTAGAAAGTAGCTGAACTCAAACTCAAACCTTCTAACTCAGATTGGGGTGCCTTCCATTGAGTCCTTTAGTGACTAGCCTTTGGGATTGATTAATAACTTGGACTTTGGCTGTATGATAGTCTATGTATACCTGATGAAGCTCCTCAAAAGTGGCCTCCCTGTTCCAAATCTGTCACCCTATTCAATTTCTTCTGGAAACCAAAATTGGAGTGGACCTCACTTTAATCTTGGCTTTTCTGGTCCTACCACCATTAATTTGGAGCTGTTTCACAATTCCGTTTTCTCCACCAGCTTACTGAGGACGCTCAGGGCCTTCGATAATGCTAGTCTCAGAGGATTAAATTCTCAGAGAGAATTAACATCCCAGAATATGGATCTGCCTGCCAGTCAGCATGGGGGGTGTCTAGTCTTGGGTTTCCAGACTTAGAGACAACATGGGGAAACCAAATTTGATCCTCCCCAAAAGAGAGCAAGCCTACCATGGGACATAGGGTTATCAATTTTCTATTTCATCAAGATATTTTCAAAAACAGCCAACTATAGCATGGTGACTATAGTTAATAATACTGTATTGTATATTTGAAAAGTTGCAAGGAGAGAAGACTTTAGAAGTTCTCATCACAAGGAAAAAAATGTAACTGTATATGGTGATGGGTGTTAAGTTGAAGTTCTAGTGATCATGTCACAATATACACAAATATGAAACCATTATTTTTTATACCTGAAAATAATATAATGTTATATGTCAGCTATATCTCAATTAAAAAACTGCAAACTATAGACCAATTAAGAGAAATTTATATATATATATATATATATATATATATATATATATATGTATATATATCTCAAGGTAGATAGATCTAAAAAATGTTGAAAAGATAAACAAAGCAGAAATGTTATGATACTATTTATATAAATTAAAATAATATTCATGCACAACATATAATACCATATATTACTCATTCAGGCTTGTAAATATATGCAAAGTATTAAAAACTTTTCTAAAAGGGTACACATCAATATCATTGCAGTGCTTCTCTCTTAAAATAGAGATTCTCAATGTGGGTACAATATTAACACTTGGGACCAAATAATCCTTTGTTGGGGGGCTGGGGAGGGCCTTGTCTTATGCACTGTAGGATGTTTCGCAACATCCCTGGCCCCTACCAACTAGATGACAGTAACACCCCCCAAACTGCCTGGTTGATAACCACTGCTCGAAGAGAAAGGAGAGGATAATGTAACTCAGGAGAAGATGGTTAACAGTAATTTTTAATTCTACATTTGTAATATTTTTGTTCTCAAAAAATACTGGAATCAAATATATGTCAATCATTCATTTAAGTGATAGGAACATGAGGGGTTGTATTTTTCTGAATCTTATACATTTACAAAATAAAAAAATACCATCTATACAAAACCATAATTTCGTAAAAAAGAATGACATTTGAAAAATCAAACAAGTAAAAAGGGTAGGCTAAAATCAGGTGTTGGGGGTCACACTGTGTCTGTCAAAAAGCTATGTCTAAGTCCTAGCCCCTGGGACCTATGAATGTGACCTTATTTGGGTATAGGGTCTTTGCAGATGTCATCAAGTTAAGATGAGGTCACACTGCAGTAAAGCAGGCCCTAAAGTCAATGACTGGTACCCTTACAAGGAGGGAGATTTGGACACAAACCTATGCAGAGAGAAGGCCATATGATGATAGATCCAGAGACTGGAGTGATGCAGCTACAAGCCATCACGTGTATGGAACACCATGGGTTGTCGGCAGCCACCAAAGCTAAGAAGCAAGGAAGGCGTCGTTGAGTGTGCAGAGAGAGCACGGCCCTGCCAATGCCTTGATTTGGGGCTTCTAACCTCAAGAACTACAAGAGAGTCAATTTCTTGTCTTAAGCTACCCCATGTTTTGGCAGTTTGTTAGAGCAGTCCTAGGAAACCAATACACCCAGGAAGGCTATTCACCTTTTCCAAGTCCCTGCATTCCCGGGAAGGTTCTCATCCCGCCACCAACCAGTGAAGACTTTGTCTCAGACTTGCCTTTTCCCGCCACCGTCCAACTCATGTTCAAGGGGACCTTGTGGCTTTCCCACTGCCTGTCAGAGCTGTGGGTGGCAGTGGATCAAGGTGAGAATGGGGCAGTGCTATCCAGGAGCTGTGAGGTTTGCCAAGTTGGGCCTCAGTTTGCTTATCTGGGAAGCAGGGAGAAAAACATCTACTAGGCCCAGGGAACATTCGAAGCACAAAATACACCTGGAGACCAGGTACACCTGAAAAACACCTACAAAGGCAACTGGTACTAGCCCCAAGCAGTCTTTTCACACCTGGACCAAAGAAAAGACAATTAGCCCCAGAAAAAAACAATTAACTTGATACCTTTAGGAAAAAAAAATCCATCTTTGAATATAATTACTTTTACACTTGCTTGGGAAATCTCTATCCAGTCTCAAGAGGGTTAAAAATGAGGAAGGGAGACAGATACATGCTGAAAACGGTAGCAAAAAATAAAACCAATTAAAGTTTTTACATCATGCTCCCTCAAATTTTTTCATCAAAATGCTCCTCTGTGTTCTCCGTAGTTGGTCATCTGGGCAGAAAATGCCCCACACTATCCTTAAACAGCAGTGGTTGTCTGTCGCCATGTTGAGCTTTACTGACCTGGATAGCTGCTGGCCCCAGGACCACTTTCAGGGAAGGATGCTAGACAAGGAGGAAGCGGAAGCGGCAGACAGAGGGAGGGGCCACAGTTCAGGACCCAGAACAGAATGGGGAGGCCGGGAGAGCTTTCCCCCAGGTACACACACCGCCAAGCAGCAGCAGGACACAGGTGTGTGGACCAGGAAAGAGTGTGTGGAAAGGGCATCTCAACGCTGAAACCTCCAGGGATGCAGGGTGTTATCTGCAGGGTGGGAGTGACTACAGACACTTTCTAGTCTAATTCCCCAGTTCCAACATGGCTACAGCAGGTTTCTCTTCTCTTTATGAAGACCAGAAAGCAATTTCCACAAACTCTGGTGCCTTCTCCATTTCTAGCATCTCACTACCCTCCATGCCAGAAAGCTCTTTCTGGACCTAATGCGGCTCTCAAGCCAGAGGCCAAGGCAGCCTCCTCCTACTGTGTCCTGTGTTTGCGAGTCTGTGTGGTATAGCCTCTTCCTTCCTTACTTGAGCTCTTCCCAATCATGAGTGTTTATGGGGCTTCCTATTGAAAGGAGCCTTTAGACATCAGTTACCACATCCCTTCCTCTCACAAAGGAAGCGACTGGCCCGAAACCAGAGAGGCTAAGCGACTGGCCCGAGCCATCTCTCACGCTTCCTCTTTTCTTCATTGAGCTGATGCTCCAAAATTTTAACTTTTTCAACTCCTTTGAAGAAATAAAAAAATATATCCGATCCTCAGAAGAGGTGCCAGCGTGAGCAGGAGCAGGAGCGGTGTCGGGTCTGGATGGTATTGCTACCTACCCCCTTGACTTGAGGCTTCTTTTACCAAACAGTAATAAAGCATGGTACAGTAATAACATTCGTAAGACCCTTTCGAGTTCATGAAAAGCATTCTTTTATTATATTATATTATCTCATTTAATCATTGTTTCCATTTAAAATACACATTATGATACCCATTTTACAGAAGAGGAAACAGAGCCTGCTAATGACACACTCAAGGTCAGGTCAACAGTAAGAGCATAGCCCATATGGAAGCCAGGCATCTGCCTTCAAATCACATGCCATGTAACCACACACGGCCTCACCTAGGAAAGAGAGCACTGGACTTGAAGTTGAGAGACTAAGGTGTGAATCCCAGCCCTGGTACCCACCGCCATGTGAACACCAGAAGTCGTCCCATCTCCCCAAGCAACACAAGGAGGATGAGCAAACAAGGACCTCGAACGTCATCACTGCCAGCTCTGGAGGAGTCCGTCTCCTCTTCCCTTTCATTTCATTTCTATTCATACTTTATTTTCACTTATTGGATATCCGAATCCTTTCTTCACCTCCTCCTTTGTGGACTATTCACTGGAACAAACCTGATTGAGTATCTCCAGTGTGCCAGGCACAGAGAGTACAAATGATCAGCAAAGAGAGATGCAGCCCTGCCCTTGTGGAGCTTCTAGTCTAGTATGAGAGCCATGGATTAAATGAACAATCAGCCAGAAAAGACATAAACTGTGCCTGTGACAAATGCCATCAAGGGAAGGAGCATGGTACAGTAAGAGCCACTATAAGGGGACACAGGTCCGCCCTGAGGAAGTGAGCTTTGACCTAAGGTCTGAAGGAGACAGAAGAACATCCAGACAGGCGAAACATCTTGGATAAAGCCCTGCAGTGGAAATGAGCAAGCCAAAGACAAGGGACTGAGAGGTCAGTGGGGCGGGAACAGAGACAGGATGGGGAGTGGGGTATGCACTAAGGATGGACGGATGCACAGGCCAAAATGGCCAGGATAAAGGGAGTGGCCCTTATCCCAAGTGCAGTTGAAGCCCAGTAGAAGGGTTTAGGAAACTAGGGTACCAGGATGATATGACCAGTCACGTCAGGGTATCTTTAGGTAATAAAGAGGGATTTTTATTATAGGCCTGCTCCCTACAAACTCAGAGAACATGCTCAAACAAGCTGAGCAGAATCCCACTCACTGGGACACTGAGTTTCTGGGAAATAAACACGCAGTATTTCACTATGGCTGTCCCCTGGTCTGGAAAAGCATGCCTTACTCTCCCTCCTCTCCTTGTTTCAGCAAATGCCTCATTGCTCTCTGGGTGGCTCTCTCCTACAGGGGTGGCCATGGAGGTGCACCACTCAGATCTCCGTCAAGAGGACTTGCTGCAGGCAGCAGAGTTGACACCCCAGCTGCCACCCCTGTGGAACCACCACTGCACTCAGGCTGAGGCCAGAGTCCCCCAGAGCCACTCCCAGGCGATGACCAAGCTCCTAGGAGCACTGGTGCCAGCCATTCCTGTGCAGTGCAAAGTTCCTATAACAAACAACGTTTGCTTGAGGACTTCGCATCAGCCTGGCTGAGATTTTCTCAGAGCTGTGCTGCAGTGAGGCTCTTTCTGTCTGATTCCTCTTTCCTTGCTCCTTTCACAGATGTCAGATCCGCATTAAGGTCCAAATGCTCTCTCTGCCTACTCCTGCTCCCACCACCTTCATCCTTCACAAGCATTTCCCCCAATAAGGTTCTGACACACCTACCATGTCACTCTGCTTCCATTCTTTCCCCCACATCAGATGACTCCTTCTAAGAGGACTGAGAAGATCCCCACTATCCTGGTCTTACTTTTGCAAGGACTTTGGGACTCAGGCAGCATACTCTGTCATTTCTGATAGAGTCTTGCTCAACACCTAGACTTCCAGCCATACGAACATGTCAAGAACCATTTGTTTCTAGGGAAAACAACAGATGAGCTTTGCCAAAGCTGTGGATCCTCAAAGTCAGTCACCCATGGGGTTCCTTAGAGTTTTTCAAACCATACCCATGAAACCCAGGTACTTACAGATGGTCTATGTGGATCCAATAAAGAGGAGGCCTGGTTGGCAAGGTTTGAGGGTCTCTAGCTCCATTTTAGCCAGAACTGCTCTACTTTTACCTGTTTTGTTTTGTTTACTTTTGACATTGAGATATTATGCAAGATTTCATTTGACAAAAAAAAAAAAAAAAAAAAAAGTTTTGCTCTCCTAAGTAAAAACATATGTAATTTAAAAACCACGGTATCAGGGACTTTCTGGTAATTACAGGCTACTACCACTGAAAACAACAAAAAATCTAGATAAAATATACCATACATCTTTCTAAAATCATCCACATGCTGATCAGATACTAAGGAAATTCTAGTTCAACACTGAAGGGAATCAGGAACCTGGAGAAGAATGGACATCACTTTTTCCCCAAAGGCATTTTCTGAGTCTGGCAAATTTGAACTTTGATAGCCTGGCAGGGTTAGGGAAATAGAAATCAATACCCAGAACCTGCATACAATGGGCAAGCCAAAAGCAGATGTTTCTCACAATAAACTGGGACCCTCAAGGTGAGGATGAACCAGAATTTGACTCATCCTGAAGAGGACCTGCACATTGGGTCTGAACTGTTGTTGTTGAACCTCAAGCTTTTAAATTGGTTTGGGAGGTGGGGTCCTAAATTTACACTGCTTTCAAATACTTTCCAGAAAAAAATTTCTCTGCAGAGAAAGGCATCTGACTTATCTCAGCCCTGTTCTACTTATAAATTGTTTTCATGTACAATGACCAACACATAATCAAAGATAACCAGGCAGACTATAAAACCACGAGTTGAGAACCCACAGAACTAACAGATACAAATGAGTTCTCTTTCCCTCAGCTCTGAAACCCTGTTGGGACTAAAAATATTTCCACTGAGTCACAGTAACCTAGTTAGTTCTGCTAGGACAACCACCTGGGATCTGACCAGCCCTATCTATAATCTCCCTCCTAACAAAGTGGGAGCCTCCATTCTCTAACCAAAAAGGTCAGCTCCCTTCTTCCTAAAGGATACCTCCAGACCAGGAGCATATGATCCCAGAGTCAGCCTTGTGCTTTCATCACAGGGGGAAAGTTTCACAAGTCCATCCCTGTGAGAAGGTGGAACCACTTAGATGAGAAAGATAACAGTGTTTCCCATTCAGGCCACTACCACCACATCACAGCCCCCCTTTTCCACCTTCTTCCTCCTCCCCAATAGTTCTGACCCTGCCTGTCCTCCCTCTTGATCAAGACTGCTCTCCTAATTAAAATAAACAAATGTCAGGAAGCAATTACTGCAGAGAAGGAGGCAGATGGTAGAATAGTGGCACTCTGGTATTACATTAAGCAGTAACTTGCTATCTCTTCAAAGTTTATGCACTTTAATTAAGCATCGTTATAGACAGGTTCAATGAGCTTTAGAGTGGGGTTTATCAAATTGGCTTCTTGCAGAGCTGATGTTGTGTGATTGCAAGAGGTGTTCCTGATGCAGAGCTCAGCTGCCTGAGAGGCCTGGGAGGGGAGCAAAGGGCAAGAAGCCCCAATCTCAGCCCCTCCGTAGGCCAAAGGAGGGGGTGAAACTCCACCCACAGCAGCAGAGATGGTGAAATAGACAGTGATAGCCTAACGAACACTGAGGTAGGGAAGCCTGAGGCCCCAAGCTGTTCTCCTTCCTGTGTGTGTGGAAGGGGAAGGACCAGAAGCTGGGAGATGGTGGAACACAGGGGTTAAATAGACGGACTTGGGTTCTGATCCTTCCTGCAATCCAAATAACACTGAGTAAATTACTTTACTTTTCTGTGTCTCAGGGTTTTTTCGTTCATTTGCACAGTGGAAGTAATCACACTGAAAATTATTGAACACTCACTATGTGCCAGGCACCATCCTAAGCACTTTATGTGTTTATCTCATTTAATTCTTCTCCCAAAAATCCTAGAGGTAGGTATGATCATCACCCCATTTAACAGATGAGAGGCCCAAGGCACAGGGAAGATAAACTTGCCCAAAGCCACACAGCTGGAAAATGGAAGAGCCAGAATCCCAACCAGGCAGCCTGGATCCAGAGGCCATGCTCACTCGTAGTCACCAAAACTACAAAGCAAAATAAGAAATTATTTTCTTCTACTCAGCAAGAAAATCGAACAAAGCACTGCCATACGCAACATGGATAAATCTTAAAACATTAGGCTGAGCAAAACAAGACCTGAGTCCATTTATATGATATTCTAGAAAAATCAGAGCCAATAATTAATGATAAAAACTACATCAGCAATTGCCTAGGGCCAGGGGCGGGACCAGGATCAACCACAAAGAAGTACAAGAAAATCTTCTGGGGTGATGGGAATGTTTTATATCTTCATTGTGGTGTTGATTATAGAAGTGTACATATTTTCATTGAACTGTACACTTAAAATAGATGCACTTTATTGTATGCAACTTATACCTCAAACACATCTTTTAAAAACCTAGGTACGTAATGACTGATACATGAATAGCAGTTATCCTTGTGTGGTGGGATTCACTCAACAAATATTTATTAAGCACTTATTATGTGTTGGGAAATGTTTCAGGTGCTGGAGACATAGCAGTGTAAACAGATTAAGGAACTTTCCTTTGTGGATCTTAAATTCTATTGGGGGAAGACAGATAATAAGCAAACACATAGTATAACAAATAGTGTGTCCAATGGTGATAAGGGGGGAAGGTGCAATTGAAAACAAGGGGCTTGGAGAAGGCCCCCTTCCCAGCAAGACATGTGGGAAGAGGTAGGAAAGTGGGCGGGGTAATCTTGTGTGCCATGAGAGCCAGCCCTTCCAGCCTCTGTGTTCTTCCTCAGCCCTTCCCCTGGATTCTCCACCCAAAAGCTCCTCCCAAGCACACATGCAGCTACCTCATTTCCTTCAGGCTTTCTAGACTCTCCTTGCCTTGCTGGCCTCTTCCCACAGCCAGCACAGTCCTGCCTACCAAGGTCTTTGGGTCCTCCTCTCTCTCCCTCAGTTCATCCCCCCACCCCCCACACACAGACACACACCTCCCAAGCAAGCCTTCACACCTTGCTTCACACTACCTGCTCAGTTTGGAACATCTTGCCACCTCCCAGGTGCAGACTCACCTTCAGATAGGCTCCATCAAGAAAACAAAGCAGGCCCCCTGGGGGCAAGGATTGGGAGGTCTGCATGGCCAGGACACTGACTTCATCCCAAGTGAGATGGCCAGTGTCCATGTCCAGGGGTTCAGGTAACTAACTGTCACCATCAGTGATCATCTACTAGGGGAGATACTGGGATTATAAACCTGAGTATTCAGGGCCCCAACTTTCAGGGAGACACATATGTAAACCATAAATTAAATAATGTGTGATGCCTGTATTCATGGAAATATTGTACAATATTCAAGTATTGTACAATACTTGCCATGAGCTTAGTACGTGCTGGGAGACGGACCCAGCCCCTCAAATGCATAGTACCAAATAACCCTCATAATAGCCTTATGAGGTAGGTAAGGAAACTTATTACTCCCATTCTACAGATGAGGCTCAGAGAAGTTCAAGAACTTGCCTGAGGCCAGGCAGCTTGTAAGTGGCTGAATCAGAATTCGAATAGTGTCTGTCCCACCCCAGAGCCTGCAGACTAATAACCACTCTGATGAAATATGCCCAGATATGGAAGTGGCTCATGGAAGAAGTGTTATTTCTGTCCAGTGTTGTGGGGATAGCTCCAGATGGGAGGCATTCATTCTGGATTTTAAAAGATAAATAATTGATTTGAAGGTTCATAAGGGGGAGGAGAGACTGGAAGGCAGAGGGAATAAGAATAATCCAGGGATAAAAGGAAACACAAGGAATAGCAGAATGATATGAAAGACAGCAAAACTGTTGGGTATTGCTGGAGGCACAGTGCCCAGGGTGGGAGGATTGAGAACTTGAACTCAGAGAGGTCAACAGGGGCCCAGGTTTGAAAGGCCTCTATGTCAGCCTAAGGAGGTATATGTTTATTTTATTTAAGAAACACTTACGTAGTATTTTCTATGTGCTAAGCACTGTTTTAAGCACTTCACAATTATTAACTCATTTAATCCTTATAACAATCCTATGAAGTTGGTATTACTATTGCCCCCCATTTTATCATTAAAGAAATTGAGAAATAGAGAGGTTACATAATCAGCCCAAGGTAACTCAGCTAGGCAATGGAATTTGAACCCAGGGAGTCTGAGTCCAGAGTTCAGACCCCTAGTCACTACCTACTACACACTAAAGAGATTTTACAGGAAAGAAGGTGTTTTAGGCACAGAATGGTGTGACTGGGTTTTTGTTTCCTTACAATCCTCCCCCATGTTATGTGTGAGAGGAAGAGAAGGACAAAAAGAACGGACGGTACAAAGGTCACCTGAAAAGACACCAAACTGTTCTGGATGAAAGCTGATGATGGCCCATTGGCAAAAAAAAAAAAAAAAAAAAAAAAAAAAAAAAAGACACAGAGAAGCAAATGGATTCCACAGATATTTAAAAGGAAAAACCAAAGGGGTGTGATGACTAATGGGGTGGGGAGAGCGGGATACTGCAGCTGGCTATCACCTTTCCAGCACACATTCCTGGGTAGACAGGGATGCTGCCCACTGGGAAGAGCAGACGTGGGTGTGTTATATTTGATTCTCAACTTACTACTGATTCTCAATTGGAAGAACCAGTAAGCAGTTGTATATGTAGGTCTGAAGCCAACACTGTTGGTTTTACAGCTGTCAATTTTAATGTGCCAGTGGGAAGAGAGGACCAGGATGTGGGTGATCTAATGTGTATGAGGGAGCAAAGGTGGGGAGGTACCACTGGGGAGTTGTCCACCTCTGAAGAGCAGAGAAAACCATAAGAGGAGATAAGGCCACACAGAAAGAGGAAGGAGAGTATAAGAGAAGAGGGTGAGTGGCAGGGTTCTAGAAAAGTCAGACACTTACAGGTCACGTAGAAGAAATGAATCATAGAGCCTTTAAGATGCAAATATTCCTTGTAGGTCTGTGGCCAAGGATTTTTTTTTTTTTTAAGTTCAACATGGTGAAATGGGAAAAGAAGCCAGGAGACTAACTCTTATGACCTTGGACAAGTAGCTTTCCATCCCACTGAGCCACAATTTGGATTTAATGATCTTCAGTGTCCCTGACAGTTATGAATGTCTGAAATAGGTCAACAGCAGGACCATGGGGTGACCCCAAAATGGGGTCTATTAAACCAACCCGGGAGTGTTCAGGAAGGTAATGTCCACAGAAGGAGTACAAGCCAACTAACCAAAGAGGCCACCATCAGGGAATGGAAGCAATTCCATCTCGGCCTTCCACCTGCTGTTTGACTTTCTCTCTTAGCCTCTCCAGGCCTTTGCTCCTCTCTACTTACAGAGAGAAAAATCTTCCTTCACAGAACACAATATTGAGTTCTTTCTCTATCCCCGCCACTCTCTTCTGGGCAGACTAAAGAAGGGGAACCATGGTGTTCCTGGGATATGAGTGACCCAATCAGAGAGAGTGAAAACTGTCTGAGAACACAGAGACGCCATTTTTTGGAGTACTGACTCTGAATGCTGTGCCTGGAGAGAAACTCCCCTACTCCACTTCACAGGAATGGTGTGACGATCTGTGAGAACTAGTCATGAAAGCGTTTTGGAAGAAAAGTCCCATTGTATACAGAGAAACCCCTCTACGGTATCAGGTGACAAAAATGAGTCTCCTTTGGGTGGTTTACACACTAGAAAGAAAGGATGATCTCCACTTCTGTGTCCCACCGGCATTTTAAATACATGTCTCAAACTGGACTCCTCAGCATCCCACTAACCGCAAAATCTGCTGTCTCAACGAATGGCACCAACCTCTCATTAGCTCAATACAAACTGTTCCATCCCGGCTGCCCACCCACATCTCTCCTCACTGCCACTACAGTAGGTTAATTCCACCATTACCTCTTACCTGAATTACTGAAATAGAGTCTTAACTGGTCTCCCTGCAGCCAGTCTTGGTCCCCTCCAACCCACTGGAACCAACACGGTATTTCCAAAAGTTGAGGCAGATCACACAACTTCTTTCCTTAAAGCTCTTCAATGACTCTTTGTTGTTTTCAACATGAATTCCGAACTCTGACCTACTTCATCAGCCTCATGGCTGTCATCACTTGCCTCTCCCCCAGCAACTGGTGTCTCTAACACAGTAGGTTGTCCCTTCACCTTTGCACAGGCTGTTCCCTCTACTCTTCTTCACCCTCTTGGCCTAACCAAGTCAGTCATGTTTTTAGGTCTTTCACCTCACTCTTTCCAGAAAGACTCCATGATTCACCCCAAGCTAAGCTGGGTGCCTTTCCTATGTGAGTTTATAGCACCCTATACTTTACTAGGTTGGTTTTGGACTTATATCTTACAATAATCTATTTATCATTTATCTCCTTCAGTGGATTATAAGCTCAAGGATCTTATGTTTTGTTCACCATTATATCTCCAACACCTAGCAGAACATGACAAGCATAGTAAATGCTTAATAAACAGTGAACAATGAATGGATGATATACCCAGTCAGTAGACAGAAACACCAAGTTTTGGAGGAGCAAACCTGGAATGGCCTTTTGTGGTCATCTAGAACAACTCCCCACCCACTGCAGGAATCTCCTCTGATAAACATCTGGAAACCCCGCTGGACACTTTCATTAGTCCACTGACCACTGTTGGGAGGCTCTACTTTCTGGAAAGGTCTTCCTTATACTGAGCTGAAATGAGTCTCCCCATAACATCCCCTTCATCAATCACAGCTCCATCTGAGTCACACAGAACCAGTTTCTTCTTTGTTCCTTATGACAGCCGTTCACACACTTGAAGGCAGCTGTCATGCCCTGCTCGTTCCCTACTATACACTTCATTTGTTTTATGAGCTCTTTTCTGGTGATAAATTCCAGTCCTCTCCCACCCTAACTACTGCGTCCTCAGGACAGACCCACAGACCAAAAAGTGATGCCCAAAGGAACTCAGTGTCTTGATTCTCAAGCACTAATAGCCAAAGACCAACAAGGTAACATAGTACAAGGCTTTCAGTCATAAAGACGAATGGTATCTCCAGTTCCCAGAGTTCTCATTCACCCAGGATGAAAGACATAATAGGAGAAAAAGTGGTGCCTTTGATTGCCTGCAACTCAGAAAACAAGGGCATCTCCATGTAGAACCTCAAAAATGGCAAAAATAAATCCATTCTACCACTGACTCATCTCTCTGCCAGCTGTCCTAGTTCACCCCTCTCCATCAGAAAGTTCAAAATTCCCTCTTTCTCTGTATATTATTTAATAATGATTATAACATAATTAGAAAAAGACTGACACTGACCCCTCCACCACCAACAACCAATCCTACTACTCAGAGAGTTAAATAACCCTCTTTCATCCAAACTTTCACCAAGCAACTTTAATGACTTCAAAACCATCCAAGTATGCTGTAAATCATCTCAGCCCATCAGACATACTCAAAACATGATATACTGTACCATCCCAGTGGGACAATCTGATGGGGGAAAAAGACACTGGCTTAGGCAAGTGACTCAATCCATCTGGGACTCCATTTCTCATCAGTAAGTGAGGGGAGGATTCTCTCCCCAGTATACCTGCCGTTATCAGAAGCACAAACACAACCCAATCAGTCCCTCCAGATGACATTTAGAGATGAGTCCTCCGGCGTTCCCTGCTTTCCGTTTCCAAACATCATCTCCAATGGTCCTGAGAGCCATCGGTACCTTGGAAGGCATGTCCTATATACCCTGTGGCCCAGGGGAGTGAGCATCATAAATAGTTTTCTTCCCCCACCACCTTCAGCCCCTAAGTCCACACAACGGGCAGAAGGGCAGATAACAGCTATTTCTGATCTTTTTACTTGGGCCTCTAGTCCCTGTTATAAAATGGTTCTAAGTGATCCAGAGCCTAGTTACTCAGAGCTCTTTATTTCCATGTATAATATTTTAGATTTTGCTGGCTATCATCGGTTTTGGATATGATTACAGTGGTAAATATGTGCCTATTCAAAATATTTGAAAATACAGGGAAAAAAGCATAATTACACCATTCAGAAATGATTAACATTAACCTTTATAGCCTTTTTTCTATTACACATTATTTAACTGAGATCGTAATGTACATTCTATTTTATAGCCTGATATTTTCCCCATGCCATTAAATTATTTTAATGATTGCATAGTATTCCATGATCATCATTAATTTAACTAATTTCCTATTGTAGGCACTTAGGCTATTTCAACTTTTTTGCTCTTATAAATAAAGCTATGACAAATATCCTTTAAAAGATATTTATATATACCTCTTTCCTTAGGGTAGAGATCTAGTATCTTTGCATTACACTGACAAAGGGAAAATCAAAGGAGGCCAATAAAAAAACAAACTGAGATGGCTGACATCTTTTTTGCCTTACAGTCCCAATAAATCCATTCACACATGCTCATGCTCTTTCTTAGAACTGCTCAAGGATGAAACAATGAGATATCTCTCTCTTTTTTTTTTTTTGTCCTATCAGATAGGCAAAGATTAACAAAAATACTTTGTAAGGGTTCTGGAAAATGTTTATTCTTATACACTTTGGGTGGAATAGTAAAGCGGCCTAACTTTTAGAGGGAGAAACAGTAATATTTCTAGTTATAGAAAATGTAAGGTCAAAATATCCAACAATCAGGGATAAAGTAAATTGTTACATCTATATAATAGAATATTTTATATCCTTGCAACCTTTTAAATGAAAGGTTAAAGAATGTTTATTGACACAGTAATACACTCACATTATAATACTAAAAGTAATAAAAAAGTAGAGTATACAGTGTTTCATTTCTGAAAAAAATAAGTGAACACAATCACACACACACACACACACATCTGGGGTAATCAATAAATGTGAATAATGATACATGGTGGGAAAACTGTGGTTTTTGCTTTAGACTCTGTTTTCCTGAGTTTTTAACATTTTCAGTATCATGTATTACTTGCATTAAATAAAACACTGTAGTAATAAAAAATTACCAAATTAGTGAACAAAATTAACTCAAGTTTCTGGACTCTGAGGTGGTCAGTACAACTCACTTTTGTCTCCTTTCTCAACCTCTGCACTTCTGCCTATACCCAAAACGGAAAAAGAATAAAAAAGAAAAAAACACACCAACTAGCAAAGAGCCTGTAAAGTTTCCCGGCCCAGTTCTGAAACGGAGCCAAGTCACTGAGAAACACTGGGATCAAAGGAACACATCAAACTTGGGAGCGGCAGCCAAACACCAGGCTACAAGTCGCTGATGTCGTCTAACTTTACCCAGCTCCAAAATGCCAACAATGAGTAATTAATACTCCCCCAGGCCCCAGGAAGCCTCATCTCACACAGGGGAGGGGCCTCCCTCAGGAAACAAGCCTCCCTCAGCACACCTGGCACCTCACACCTGCCCAGTAACTCCCCAGGCCCCAGAGGGCACTCTCCACTCCTCTCAGCCCTGCTCAGAGAGCCCTCTCTCTGGTATGAATGGAAACATCTCTCATATAAACAGGAAAGCACAAGGACACAGGTATGAACCTTTGCATGTTAGCATCTTCTTTACAACTGTCTTCAAAGAGACAACATGCCCCCAGCCCAGCCAGGGAGGTAGAGTGGGGGTCAAAGCCCCAAACAGGGCTGTGTGTTGTATGTCTCTACTTGCTGGCTCTGCAACCATATTCAAGCATTTGATGTCTCTGCCCTTCCATGTCCGTTTCTGGAACATGGAGAGGAGTAATCCTATCCTTCCCATCGGATTACATGCTGATTAAATTGAATAATTCACACCGAGAATCTCACCCCCTGTCTGGCACATGGTACCTGGAGATTGGTTTCATCTCCCTCTCTTGACTTGGCCCTGGAAAAGGCCAGGGGGTCTTAGCCTACAGGGACATGCTCCCCACCCCCCCACCCCCAGCAACTAAGCCTTGCCTCTCTGGGTGTTAGTAGGAGACCAGGCTCCATGTAAGGGATCTTACTCCACTCAACCAACACATATGGTCGAGTTTGGCCCACTCGACCAACACATATGGAACAAGAAGGTCCACCCATCACTTTCATTTATTTTTCCCATCTCGCAGGGTTTTTTTCACAGGAATCACAGAGTTAAAAGTTGGGAGGGATGGTAAGGATACCTAGTTGAACCTCCTCCCCCGACTTTATATCCCTGACAAGAGACCTTCCAGGGATACCCCAGCGGCACCTTCTGATTACGGTCAACCCAAGCACTTGACAAACATCACATCACTGTACTCCTGACGTCCCCAGAAACAGAAAAATCATGCTGCAACATCTTTAACCGACAGGAAATGCACAAAGTCCTTTTGCAGAGGTTGATTTAAATTCCTTCATTTCACTTTTTTTTTTATTTTAAAAATCCTGTCAAATCCTCTCTGGCTGGAGACAGGAATAGGTGTTCCCTGCATTTTTCAGGCAGGGAAATGGAGTCACACTAGTTTCAGATCACTCAGCCTTTTGTTTCCTCAGGACACCCCTCTGCTCTCTGATCTTGGAAGCTGCGACAAGGCTCACCCAAGGCAGCATCACACCTCCTGAGATAACGGTGGAAAAGGAGGTTCAGGGAGGATAAAAGGGGGCCACTATGGGAGTTTCTTCCATTCGGAGCTGCTCTGAATCGCCCATTCCTCCCTCTGGTGGAGACCCTGGCCTGAAATGGCCTGGGTCACTTTAGCCTGTTTCTGCCCTGGTGACCTCGCTCAGAGACAGGTTTTCATGTGCACCCCAGCTGCACTTCCTTCTTGGGCCCCCGGTCACACTTCAGAAGTGTGCCCTCAGAGAAGATGGCAGAGTGGCGCGTCGGAGCGTCTGCCAATGTCACAGCCGCTCTGGCTCTGCCCACAGCTCCATCTCTCACCAGCCCGACCTCCATTCCTGAGACAGTGATATTTCTCCTTTCTCCTCCACCTTCTGCCTCCAGCCCCAGACTTGTCTGCAGCCCCTTCATGTAGCAAACATAAAGTTGGTTTGGCTTAAAAGGTCAATTGCAGCAGATATGTACGTGTTCTCTGCCTCTGACGCCAAAGTCCCGTGGAAGCAAAGGGAGTACAAGCAGTCCTGGGCGCCAGCTCCCCCTGTTCCCGCCCCCGGCTTCTCACTCCTTCACCAGCACCCCCATGCCTGAACAAGGCCCTTCAGCCAAGGAAGAACAGAATGCTCCCAGGCTGGGCGCTTCTCCACCGCCTTTCCTGCTAAGGCTGCTGAGCTTGGCACACATCTCCATTCAAGTCACCCCATGGAAGCCATCAGACCCACAAGTCTCAAGGGGGTCAGACGGATAGAGGCCTGAGGCTGGAGGAACGATCCTCTTGTGTAGATTAACCTCTGCCCTCAAAAGGCTTGACAGCGTCAAGAATTTAACCTGTTACAAAATCAGGGAGCCTATTTGGCTACATTCTCAGGAAGTCATTTCTATTAATGAGGCACCTGTCCTAAACCGAAGCTCTCGAATCAGGGTCCAGAGCCTTCGATGCCCTGGGAGATTCTTCCAGATGGTCAGCAGGCTGTCGCTTCCAATATTAATGCTTAAAATGTGACAGCATCAACACTTCTGTTTCCAGCATGACGTAACCACGGCCTCTTCTTGGGACATCTCTGAGAACTGTGGTGTATCACCACAGGGAGAAGGTTCCAAATCCATCCTCATTTCACAGATGAAGAAGCTGAGCCCAGGAGCCAGGAAGAGGCGTGCCCCAGCCCATGAGCCTCGTGAATGGCAGTGCCAGAGCCCAGGACACAGCTCATTCAACTACACCATACCACCTTACGGAAACACCTGTCAAAACCCATGATCGAGTCATAGATCTCCTCCCACTCAAGTCCAGGTTTTTTGTGTGACGAGGGTGGTTGGAGTAGCTGGACCATGGGGAACCTAGCCTGAATTATTGGAGAAACTTGATTGTTAATGGGATTATATCTAAAGAGGATTTATTAAGCACATTTTTCATTACGCAGTATGAAGCCAGCAAGCACAGGGTTTTCTCTCACTCTGAGAGCTGTAGACTCTGTCCAGGACACCACACCACCACTTACCCTAGTTTATGTTCCAACTGTAGTTCTCAACCATGAGCATGCATCAGAGTCACCTGGAAAGGGTTTAAAAACACAGCTTACTGGGCCCCATCCTCGGAGTTTCAGACCCAGGAAGTCTGGGCTGGGAATGTGCATGTCACACAAGTTCCCAGGTGACACCAGGACTCATTTGGAGACCATGTACTTGATTTGCACTTAGACTGACACTTCCATTTCCACGCCCCTACCCCCACCCCCCACGCTACACATTCACAACTAAGACACACTCGTTCAGTCTCCTCCCACGGCTGCAGCCCTATCTGATGGTTCTGCCCAATTAAGGTGACTCTCCCGCGCTACAGCATAATCGATGGCCCCATTAACGGATGGCTGACGATTCAGGCTGGCCCCCTTCCCACAGGCTGGCCGCTGTGCTGCACCAACTTCCCCCAATCCATATTGAGCAGATGAATCTGCGAGGAGTTTCCAACCACCATCCTGACAGCAAATCATTCCTGAAATGCCCCCCATCACACCAGCTTTGCCTGGGATTGCTAGACCCCAGGAGTTACCACAACCTGGAGGAGGAACCCCCAAGGAAGCCTACACCCTTGGTCTCCTCCTCCATCCATCCCCAGCTTCCAGGGCTTTGATTCACTTCCAGGAGCAGCTGGCACCTCCTGCCGCAGGTACAAAAGCCTAAGACAACCATTCTGTGTGGACCGCCACTCCTACATAATGTATTGAGTCTTTGGCTCAGAGCAGGTGGGACTGCCTCCACCTCAGAAAGGGCAAGGCAGCTGGCTCACACCAACAGGTATCTTCCAGCAAGGCAGCTGTCTGGGCTCGGCAAACCTCCTGGGACACTGGGCTGCTCACTGGGACACGGCCAAAGTGAGGAAACGGGACCTCAACTAAGGTTCCAGGTGCAGGTGCATATTAACCAAGAAAGTAGCAGCGTGGGCTTAAAAGCATGCTGTGTGGTCAGAGGCCAGGATCTGCCATCCACGCACCTCGGGCTAATTGTGTGGCCTTGGAAAAGCCAGTTAAGTTTTCTGCACCCCAGTTTCCTCACCTGTAATAATGATACCTGTTGACTCTATTGACTCATAACTCTGTTGATGAGAATTAACAAAAAAAGATGCATGTGAAATGCTTAGCAGAGTACCTGGCACAATAAATGTACGCTGCTCTCACTATTGTTATGATCAAGGGAAACTAGAAGGCCTGACACCTAACTCAAGCTGCCACATTTCAAAGTCCTAAAGGAGGGACCTCAGATTCAAGAAGGACCCCTGTGGACACTGGGCTGGGTGCCTCTCTGACCACCCCTGGCGCCCACTCGCTCTTCCTCTAACCGCCAGGAGCTCTGGCCAAAATCCGGCCTCTGGCTGATGCCCTTGGCTCCTCTTCTCTTGCTGTTTTCTAGGTAGTTCATCTTGGCCTCTCATTAACATCCATTTTAAGCCACAATGCAGCCTCTGGCAATATGCTTCTGCTGACTTCAAGGCTTTCCCATTCCTGACATCACTAGATCTTTCCTTGGAGCCCGGAATCCTGTCCCAAAGCCAGGGATCAGCCAGAGGGTTTTGTTTTGTTTTTTTCCCTCTATCACCATATAACCAAGACACTCCCATCACCTACCCTGACAGGAATCTGCCAGCTATGAACCAAGCTAAGGGATTTTCAAGGAATTTTTCTCAAACTACAGGAAATGAGCTGACCTCTGAAGCTTGACTGGAGGTACCTGAAATGAAACACAACTCTAAAACCTACTCCCAGCTATCCATTTGAGAAAAGTCTGTTTTCTTGCCCTCACCTAAGTGCTGGACAACTCAGAGAAGACTTGCACCGTTTAATAAACCTTAGATTTGCAGGAAACAAAGAGCCCTCCCACTCCAACTATAGTTAGGATAACGGCTTCTTGGGAGGACAGGCTGGAACCACAAAACCATCAGCAAAGGGAGTAGCTACAGCCTCTTTTTCTTTCCTTCAAAGTCCCAGGTTTTGCTTTCTGTGCCATGCTCCATTCCCCCCATTCTGCTGGTCACCATCTCCCAACCTAAGTTAAATCATGATCTTTGAGCTCAAGAACCACTACCACCCCACCACCACCACAACAACAACAACCACCCCAACAACAACTTGGTTTCCCAATTCCAAACTGCCAGGGACCAAAACCATCAGCCTGAATCATCTTTTTAAGCTCTAGACTGTAGGCCACGGCATGGCTCGGCAGCCTGGGTGCTCACGCTGGATACATCAAGACATGGCTATGAGATGGGGGTGGTCGGGTCACAGGATACAAAGCAGGACTGCTGTCCATTCAGCAGGGTGATGGGAAGATCAACTCAGAAGAGAATGAGGCTAGGTAGGGAGGGAGACAAAAGAAAATCAAACTCACGTGCCGGGCAGAAACCAGGCCAGCAGAGCACTTCCCCACTCAGACCTGCGCCAAGACCTTAGATCCATGATGAGCAAAACAGCAGCCAAAGGACAAGTGTGAAGAACAGAGCCTGGTTCCAGGGCTTTCCAAAAGTGGGCACAGATTCCACCTGGGTCACATTCATTTGTTAACTGCAAACATTTCCAAATGTCCATTGCTCTGGGTTGGAAGAGCTCTAAGGTAGTTCATGTTTTTTTAAAATATACAGGCAGCACTCAATCCATGTTTCAGAATGGACAATAGGAAAGGGTGGAGGGGGAAGGTATCAGATATAATGACCACATCTGCCACAGACTGGAGGTGGTTTAGAAGCCACCCCTTCTCCTCCTTGATCTGGGCAGGAAAGGAGGGGGCAATGGGGAGAAAATGACTCCAGTAATGTCTCAAAGAGATAATCCTGGGTCATGGATACCCCTGGGGGGGAGGGGTCTTGTCAGGACCCACACAGCTCTTCTCACCAAGTGAGGGGGAGGCAAGACTGTTAATAGCCACCCAGTCACTACCCAACCAGGAAAGGAACAAGGGTGCTCCTACCCTCTCTTGCCAGCCTGTCTACCAAACCTTGGGCACTTCAGATGGGTCAGAAGCCCCAGCAGTGCCAAGAATAGCAAGAGGAAAAGCAAAGGAAAGGTGCAGCATGCCAGCGGCCAAGCTCTCCAGATTGAGCTAAGGCATAACCAAGCACCTCCCCAGCTGTTGAATATGAGGGTTTGGGGCAGTCACAGGAACCGTGGGCCACCTGCAAAATGCTGCCATGCAGCCTGACAGAGTTAAGTGGAAGCAGAAGAAGCAAGAAGGAGGAGAACGGGGAGAATAAATGCCAGTGTGCAGCTGAGCTCCGTGAAAAAGGTTCTTCTCCAGCCCCCCAGCTAAAAGCTGTGGCAGCCTCCTGTGTTGATTATACATGCATGCCACTGAGCAAACAGGCTGGCTGGGCCAGGGCTGAGGCCTGCTGGGTAATTTATATGCTAGCATTGGCATTCACAGAGCTGTGGGCAGAGTTCAAAGGCAAGAGCTGGAGAACAGTCCTTCTAGACATAAGCAAGCTGCCACACTTCTGCAGCTTCCCGTGGGGCAGAAAAGTCTCCTAAGGCAATCACGCAGAGTGATGCCAAAACGTGTGTGCGCGTGACACACCACTCCCACTGCCTATGACACACCCTCCCGCCCTGAATCCCAGCCACCCCCTCGCCTGGTAGGCTCCTTTAAGACCAGGGGGGTGTCACCACCTGGGGGAAGCTTGAGCTGTACTCCCAAATCGGGCGCGGTGACCTCCATGGTGCTCCTCTGATAACCTATGGCTGCCATCATTGACGGCTTCCATGTCATCCATCTGTTCACAGTATTTCTTCCATAGAGAGCCTTGTCCAAAGCTCTCAACAAAGGCAGTCCTCCCGTTACATTCAAACAGCTCCTGATGCCTCTCCTTCACAGCTCTATCCCAGATTCCACTCCGATTTTCCATACTTTTGTGGTCCCTTTCCCTCCTCCGATCCCCAGAGGTAAGCGCCATGAGGAAGGGGCCTTCTTGTCCCTTTTTATCACTGCACCAGCCACAGTACCTGGCCTGCACTGAAACTCAACAGATAGCAATTTTAAAAATGAATAAATGAGTCCTACTACAACATATTATGGTCATATTTATTGCTCTTTCTTTCCAACTAGACTGTGAGATCCTTTAGGGCAAAGACGATGTCTAAATGGTCTTTTCTCCCTCGCACGACTAGAAGGAGGGGTGGGGTCAAGCGTTTCTGGCACCCTCAGGCAATTATTTCCCATCACCCAGATGAACCAGACAATTCACTCACCTCATTTTGTTCTTTTATAGTACTTAGTATAATTCCTAACCCGTAACAGGTGTTCAGTGTCTATTTTCAGATGGTTTACCTTTTAAGGAGCCCACACCTAAGACTGGGAACGTGTACTCTACGCTACACAGTAGCAAGCAGGCCTCCGAGTGATGGTGACACAGCCAAGCAGTCCATCAGGGCCACCAGACACGGACAGAGGCAGTAATTAGAGCAGACAGAGGCTGCCCAGGAGCTGGGAGACCCGAGTGTACATAGCCACCCTACACTTTCTGGCTGGGTGACATGGGGAAATCATTAAGCTCCTTGGTGTTCAGTTGTCTCTAAAAGTGAAGGACATTTCCCCTGGCCCCCAGGCATCAAATCCACTTTCCCATGGGTGTTAACTATTATAAATACAACAATGAGTCACATAGTCCTGAGTTTGAATCCTACCTTCTCCGATTTTCAGCTGTTTGACCTTAAATAAGGTACTTGACTGAGACTTGAGTCTCCATTTCTTCATCTGTAGAATAGGGTTAATAATAGTTTACAAGGACAGTATAAGATGATGCATGAAAAAGACTTTGTGCAAACGAACACAGCTAGCATTGTATTGGTGGCAGGAGGTTATAATGGAAAGATCATGGGTTTGAATTTAGGAGATCTACTCTGGCTTGCTGGGAACAATGGACAAGCTAGGTTCTAAGGTTCAGTTTCCTCATCTGGAAAATGAAAAAACAAAACCGTCTCTCCTCACTTTGGCCACACTCACTCCCATCGGGGGACACATGCACTTACTGTTCCAGGGTGGTCCCCTCCCCAGCTCTCCGTGACTGTCTCATCATTCAGGTCTTAGCTCAGATGTCATCTTCTTACCTCGGCTTTCCCTGCACCTCTCCAAAGTGACCCACCTGCCCTATACTTTATTTTATTTCTTTCCTGGCAGTTACATCTGTCTGTCTGAAATTGTCTAATTTTTATGTTTTTATCATCTATCACCCTTCTCACTAGAATCTCAGCAATAGGAGAGCAGAAAACCTGGTCTACCCTATTCTCTGCTATATCACCAGAGTCTCAAATGCTACCTTACACACATTAGGTGCTCAACAAACACTGAAGGAATGCATGATTGAGTGAATGAATGAATGAATAAATACCCTTCAGGATCACAGTGAAGAAACAAGTGAACAATGCAAATGAAAATGCCTAGCACAGTGCCTGGTTCATAGTAGGCTCTTTGTGTTAATTTTCTTTACTTTCCCTGGGAACTAATTTTTTAAGAACTACAGTCCTTAAACATTCTCTCAATTTGAAGTTTAAAACGTGCTTAAATTGAACCATAATTAACCTCCCCATGTAGATCTCTACCAGGCACTTCTTAACACCTCGGAATGTCTGAGCAAGTGAGCCCCCCAGGATCCCCCGAGGGCTCAGAAGACAGGTCATCAATTGAGCCACTTCTGCATCTGCACACGTTGCAGATCAGACACAAAGACAAATGGCGCTCAATTCAGTGCCAAGGGGTCCGTGCCAGCTGGGGTGTGGATTGCAGGCTGGGGGCCCCTGAGAGGGCTCAAGTCTGAAATGCAGGCTCAGTCGGGTGTGACCAGGATGGGGACTGAGATATCTTCCCTAGGATGCTGGAGCATCCTGCCCCATTCTGCAACTGCTGTCCCCTCCACTTAGTCATTCATCTCTGGGCCCCTCAGCTTATTCTGGGACATCTCCACTATTCTCCCCTTAATCCACCCATCTTGGGTGGCTCTCCTCTGAGTCTGTTCCTTCTCCAGCCAGATGCAGCCAGACTATCCCAGGTCAAGTACTGATCCCCAGGGGATAAAAGTGGCAATGACCTCAACTTGTCCACATAGTCTAGCTCTATATCCTGAGCTATTGAGCCACAGCAGCCAGAGCTCACAGAAGTTGCGCATCAGAGGTCAAGAGGCTGACACTGGTCGCTGTCAGGACTCTGTCACACCAATGCGCTGAGCTTCAGCTCTAGATGCCAGCCAGAACTCATAGCCCAGACCCTCCCCTAACTGCTGGGCAAAGCATGAGAAATGCCAGATGTGAAACATCATTTTAAATGTCAAAGGAAAAGTCTGTTGTTCTCTATGCTCAGATACCACACTATTTATCAAAATGCTCAAGCAAGGCCACGATGGGATTAATCTGTTGTCCTGACCACTGCGCTCGGCACTGTGCACCCAGAAAACACTTCCCATGTGGACGGCACGGACTGATATGGGTTGCACATCATGCCCCTGGCCCAAACCCAGTTTGCATCATCTCCACTGGACGAGAGCGGGAGCACAGCATCCTTTCCATCCCCATAGGCACAGGGAGAGACTCAGCCTGAAAACCAGCTGCAGACAATAGGCACTGTGATACCAAGTCTAGCAGAACAGGTGGGGTGAGACAAGGGAGACACAAAGGGGACGGCCCCCAAGCTACCACACATCAATGGCTCCAGTGCCTAATGGAGGCTTTCCAGGCACGGGCTCACAGGTGACCTTCACTTCTGTCTTCTAGCTAGTTCAGCTGTAACCTTGACCCCTTCAGTCCCACTTCCGCTTGATACTGAAGTTTCTTAGTGAAATTGAGAGCCAGTTCTGTTTATAGGACAGGATCCTCTACCCTTCACTCCAGCAGACTGCTGGGCAAGCCTGTTCTTCCTAAATAGCACTTCCCTGACTCTTGGGGTCCCTTCATTTGGTGCTTTTCCAGCCTCCCCACCCCAACTTTACAGTTACTCAAGCTATACTGTGTCCCTGTGTCCAGTCAGACCAACCTGTTATGTGACTTGATGTCATCCTTAACCTTTTGGAGCCTCAGTTTATGTATCCTTAGAATGGGTGGTTAAATTAGACAAGCTCCAAAGTTTCATTTTAGCACTAATATTCCATAATTCCATAACTGTTTGGAAGATTATCAGCTGGAGTCATCTGTGACAATGATATCCATTTTATCAAAATTTGCCCATGACCTATATGCCTTCCTGGGTCCCAAGTTGAACAGGTTTTCTGAAGTTGTCCTTAGCTTGGTAAAATGCTCTATTAATATAAATGTCTCTTCCCCACATTCTTATTCCATGTAGAGGTGGGGGATCAGGCAGGTAGGAGGCACTGGGAAGTTTGAGGAGAAACCGGGAAGTACTGGTAAATGGCAACTCCTTGTAAGAAAGAGAAGAATGCACATGGTCAGCCTCAATGGCTGACACTTCTCAGGGCCTCCCCTTTCTAAAATATGTGAAATCTACCCTTACAGTCTGGAGCCGCACCACACTTCTTGGGAGAAGAGATCTGATACCAAGCTTCTCAGGGCTACTCACATCACACCCTGGGAGTCAACCCCCACGCTGATCTCTCCCTCATCCCATATCCAATTTGTCATCAATTCTGGTCAATGGTACCACCAAAACATGTCTCAACTGCCGGCTGTCACCCACACCACTGCCTGTACTCCATCTCTGTCACGTAGCACAGTGTCTGGACCCAGCCGGTGCTCAGTAAAGATTTGTTGCATGAGTGGAGCCCAAGAGGACTTCTTTCTCCCTGAGAAACACAACTGAGAGGTGGGCTATTTTTGCAGGGCAATGCTGACTTCAGTATTTCCTTCTCAGCTAAAGCATAAATAAGTATCTCACCTCAAACCCTGCACCACCCCTGAGTTCAGAATCCTTCTCACCCTTCTTCCCACTCAAGACTCAAGAATGACAATGAAACCACAGGCATCTCCCCACTCTGCAGATAAGATCTGAGTGTAAGGATCAGTTTAACATCTGAACAGCATTAATTCCCAGGAGAGCCATCTCCTGTCCTTAGGCAGTATAACAATATCCAAATAATACATAGCCTACACACACACACACACACACACACACACACACACACACGCACACACCATGCTCGGGCAGCAGAAAGCAGCAGGGCTATAACTCAGTTCCCTCTTCTGGGGCCAAGTGGCACCACCCCTAAAGGACTATTAAGAGTCTGTACTTTGGTCCACAGGGCCAGCTGGGATGGTGTTCATAAATGCAAAGGACAGCCCGCCCACCCCCCTCACCAGGGCCAGGTACTCAGAGTTTGCACACAGCTTGAAGAGGAGAAGGGATGATTTAGTACCCTTGCTCACCCCCAGTTTCTGGAGCCCTACATCCATCTGCAAGGAATCACTTGCTACAGAAGTCCTGAGCTAGAGCATCATGTGGGTGGCTCTCTGGTTTCCCTGCCATGTCCATCTCAAGGTTTTCCTCATCATTTCTCACTGTTGGCACCACCTCCAAACTTTCAATGCCATCACACCAGCTTTGGACATGTTTAGGAGTCAACCTCCCCACCAAAGACACAGAACCAGCCTCTCACAGCCCACCTGACCCACACAGAAGAGCAAGTCTGGGGTCTGGGGGATCCCCACACAGGGTTCTCCCCTGAAAAGTCCCAGCCTTCTCCCTCAACTTCTTGGACTGCCCTTCCATGTGGGCCCACCCGCCCCTCCGTCCTCACTGATCTGGGAGCACAGTTTCATCATGGTTGTGTGGTTAAGCTCTGCAGTCAGACAGCCCGCATTCAGATCATGGGGTAGACCTGGGGAAGCCACATGACCTTGCTAAGCCTCCATGCTCTGGTCTGTAAAACGTGAGTCACAGTGCCTGCCACACAAGATTGCTATGAGAATTCAGTGGGTTCACTACTGGGTGTTAAGCTCCCAGCGTGGAGTACATAGTCCTTCAACTGTTGTCAGTTCCCATGCTCCTGGCCCAGCCCTACACACCCCACGAGTTATGAGTCTGGTTGCATTGAAACACACAGTTCTCATGGCCTTAAAGAAAGTTCCATCCAGGTAGATGCTTTGAAAAATAGGCAAAATCAGGGGAAAGTGAATTGCTCTTGGACCTTTCCTGAGGGGTCTCTGTCTTCCTTGTATCAGACCCTTATCTGGTTAGAAACAGAACGCTTGGCTACTACAGTTGTCCTCCCATGAGTAATCCTACTCACCGCTTCACTTTCTGTGGTTTCAGTTACCCATGGCCAACCGCGATCTGAAAATAGTAAATGGAAAAATCCAGAAATAAACAATTCACATGTTTTCAATTGTGTGCCATTCTGAGTGGCATCCTGAAATCTCTTGGCCCAGACGTGAACCATCACTTTGTCTGGCATCTCCATGCTGTATACCCTCCCCACCCACTGATCACTTAGTAGGCTTCTCACTTATCAGATCGGTTATCAGATAGAGAGGCCACATTCACATAGCTTTTATTATAGCAGTGTTATAGTTGTTCTGTTTTATTAGTAGTTATAATTATCTCTCACTGTGCCGAATATAGATGTTAAACTTTATCACAGGTATGCATGTGTAGGAAAACAGTATATAGACGGTTCAATACTCTCCAGTTTCAGGCATCTACTGGGGATCCTGGGATGTAGCCCCTTAGCATAAGGGAGAACTACTGTATATAAGAGTGAGTCACTGATGGAGGCCAAATTCTTCCAATTCCTGGTCACACCCTTTCCACCACACAACATTGCTGGTTACCATTGTCATTTTGTCACCAGTTTCTTTAATGATATGCTTCATTTGTAGAATGCCCCGCCCCCCCCCAGTTCATCCCTCTCCCCAAGAAAGAAACCCCATGACTCTGAGGAAAGCCTGAGGGGTGTGCAGGAAGACAGTAACACTGGTTCTTTCTGGGAAGTGGGATTCCAGGTGATCTTCATTTTCTTCTTTATGCATTTCTCTTTCCTGGGTTTGGGTTTTTTTCCCTTCTTTTGCAATGTACATGGCACATGTATCCCTTTTGAAAATGAGAAAAAATATAAAGCTATTTCCAACAGCTCCAGGCCTCTTCATGAAGGAAACTAAAGATGATGATACATTCTCATTTGACCCTCAAGGACGAGGCAGGAAGGGGCCGACTATACCAAGTGGCCTGAACAGCGGACGCGAGAAGGAGGGGTATTCACTCATCTAGCAGCTGTTCACTGAGTGCTCCCCCCCATGCAAGGTGTCATGTGTGAACAAAACAAACTCCCACCCAGCCCTCGGGGCGGTTAGGGCCTATTCAGGCAGACAGAAAAGAAGCAAAACAAACACATATGTAATATGTCAGATGGGTGAGGCGCTATGAAAATTAAGTAAGGCAGGAGGATGAGAGTCCTGGGGAGGGAAATGCCATTCAGGAACAGGTGGTTGAGGAAGGCTTGAGCAACGAGGTTCATTTGTGCAGAGATCTGGGGAAGAGCAACAGCCTTGACAAAGGCTGGGAGGTTGGACGGGGCTTCGCGAGTTCAAGGAGCAGCGAGGTGGCCAGTGTGACTGAGGCAGCAGCACACGCGACGCGAGGAGAGGGTGGGAAGCTGTGGGGACCAGATCTGGGTGGCGGGGGGGAGCTCACAGGTCACACTTGAGACTCTGGGCTCACTTTGAGAGGCATGGGAAGCCACTGGAGATGTCTGAGCGGAGTAATGTAACTTGACTTCTGTTTCAAAGGATCATTCCAACCTGCTGTGTGGAGGGAAAAAAAAGTGGATGGAGTCAAGAGTGGAAGCAAGGTTCCAATGAGGAGGACCCAGACGAGAGGTGGTGGCACGTGGTTTGGACCACAGGAGTGAGAAGTCACGTTCTGGGTCCATTTTTTAAGGAAGAGCCTACAGGCTTTGCTGATCGACGAAACATGGGCTGTGAGAGAAGAAAGGCATCAAAACTAGCTCTAAGTGTGTTAGGTACGAGCAACTAGGACAATAGAGTTGCTGCTTCTAAACCAAGAAGCCTAGGTGGCGCTGTTCAGGGCAGGAGGTAAAATTAAAAGCTGTTAAAGCATATAAAATGTGATTGCATTAGTATTAGACAAGCAGGTAGAGAGCTACTGATCAAGCAGGTGGATGTACAAACCTGAGTGCAAGTGAGAAGTCCAGGCCAAACGTATAATGCTGAGAGCACTGAACCAGGTACTCCCGTGACAATTCCTCATTTAATATTCCCAACCACTCCGTAGGGCATGTGTGACTTTAGTCCTGTTTTTAAAATGTCAAAGCTGAGACTCTGAGAGGGGAAGGAACTTGTCCTAAGTTGGTACACACAGAACAGACTCTCTTGCATTCACATGTGGGTCAGTCTGATTCCAGAGCCCATGTCTCAGGCCTTAAGGAATTTAGACATAACAACCACAGAACCAATAACTTAGTGGCCATGGCAGCTTGCACCTTCTCCATCAGTGAGCTGAGCCCACCTCCTTACACAATCCGCCATTCTTCTAGTTGCCTGAGCACCAGCAGCATTCAGGCCCCAGAGTGCCATCTAGCTCTTCTGCATGGGCTTCTGTCTTGGTTTCCTGATCTGCCCCCTAATCCTCCAAGGGACCTGAAATTCAGAGCTAACGACCAGCCAACAGCACGGTAGCCCTAATGCCCCATTCGTGATTATATTCCTGCGTAGGCAGGCACTCCAGGTATCTGCGCAGCCTTTGAGAGGGAACCATGAGCTTGCAGATGCCCTGACCCTGATCTCAGATGGCTCTTCCCACTGTGGAACCTTGGTCAAATCATTTGACCTCTAACCCTCAGTTTCCTCAACTGTCAAAGGGTGGGAGGGAATTAGAGTAGAATCTTTTGAGTCTGTGAACTATGTAGAAAGAGGCAAGTTTGTCTAAACACAGATACTTTACTGAAAAGCCTTCAGCCCTCTTTTGAATCCTGGTACTCACTGGCTGCGGAGCCATGAGCAAATTTAATCCCTCCATCCTGTTCCTCTAAAAGAAGGGTGACAATATCAACCCATCAGGAGTGTGGGTAGCACAATCACACAGTTCATGGGTGCTCAATACTGGCTAGTTTCCTGAATAATCATGTTAGAGAAGCCCAAGAGTACACAGCGAGTCCAAGTTCCCAGCTCCACCTGCGGACTCCCCTTCCGCCACAGCACACACGGCAGACAGGTCCTAGCATGTTCCACTCAGCCACCTGACGATGTCACTCACCTTCTACCTTGACCACATCCCAAAAAAACCTGAGATCCTAACAACTCACCTTTCCACTCAGCCCTCATCTCAGCTCTTCAACTCCTATTCCCAAGAAAACCTTTATAGAGACATTAAGAGTGAAAGGGAAAGATGAAAATAAAACCTCCTTGCTTGTCCTACCCATCTCCAGAGCAGAAGCTAACTATTAGCAGAATCTGACTAACACAAAATAAAATCAGCACCATCATTATTATCATGGCCATGGCTCATTATTACCGTACTCTGGGCAGAACCACACAGCGGCATGGAGCATAGAGTATGGATCTGGCATCGGACCCTGTGGGTTCGAATTCTGGCTGTACCGACTACTAGTTAGATGACCTTGCACAAGTCACTTGATTCTGAGACTTCCTCCACTACAATGATTATGCCATTACATCTGATTTATAGATAACGACCTTTAGGCTCAGGAGGTGACGTATCCACTCAGCTGGTAAATAACAAGCAAAGCAGGGAGTGGCCTGATCTCTGCACATGTAACCCCAAAGCTCAGCCTTTCCCCACCACATCTGGATACCCAGAGCAGGCTCTAAAGTCAGAAAATACTACATTTGTTTCTCAGTTGCTGAGAGGATTTGGGCAAATTATTTCATCTCTCTGAGGTTCCATTTTTCTCATCTCCCTGCTTCCTGGAGCACTACAAGGGTCTGGATAGCACATGAATAGTCTGGGCACAGAGTGTACACAACGCAGCCCCTCCATGACCTGGAGCTCCATTCTCACCACTACCTCAAGGACAATTCAAACTAAGAAACATCCACATACGCTACGCGGTCCTGGACCCAGCACGTCCTCCATAGCTGTTCTCTGAAACTTGAAAGCCAAGTGCCCCAGACCAGATGGCTATGAACGAGAAAGCTAATATTCAAACACAACTCTTCTGCCCCAAGTCTAGGACTCACCCAAACCAGCTCAGAGCAGCTCAACCATCCTGAAACCTGAGAGCTACATGCTACCACCAGCAGCCTGCTTCCTTTATCCCCCTACTCTAGCTCAATTTCCAGCTACCTAAAACGGCGGGGAATCGCAAATCAGAAAAGCCCCCTTTCGCTGGCTCAGATTGGAACCCCTAAGAAAGAGGCTTCTACCTCCATTTCATGGAACAGGGACAAAGAACGTCCTATTGACTTAAAGACATAAAGCAAATTAATTCTCCAAACATAGTCCAGTGCACATAACGCACCAGCGAGGGGCAGCTAAATGCAAATGGAAGCTAGCACAGCAGTTCCGAAGCCCTCAGATCCCTGAGGACATGGTGATGTTGAGAAGGCACCTATCAATCAAAGCTGATCCTGGAGGAGCCATGCATGGACACACTGCCAAAAGAATTAAAAACTCAAATCCATAAAGCATGAACTCAGGTTCTTGTACCTCAGGCTCTGCCTGGGAAACCACTTCGCCCTTGAGAAGTATTTTGCAAGAAGTACCAATCTTTGGGCTTCCTTACCCCTTTTTCTCTGAAGAATGACCAAACCACAGAAGGAAAATGTTGACAGATGAAGACTGGCAAGGTCCTTCACAGTTACCCTCTTGCTCTGCCCTTCCTCCTTCCTGTCCATTTGCCAGGATGAGTCACATGCACCCACATGGACCATATTCTGGACTTGGCCCAGTGGTCCACAACCAAAATGAAGGCCAAGACTTTTGTTCAGTGGCTGGGGGAAGAGAAGTTCTCTGTAGCTCTCCTAAGGGTGACGTGTGCTGACCTGTGTTCTAGAGCTTCAGAGCCATTTTACTAACATGGACAGAGCCAGCCTGAGGCCCTGATACTATTGGCCACTCCTAGACTGAACCAAAGTTGAGGTGCATTCTCTAAAATGTGGGTTGTGTGAACCCAACCCCCTTGGAAAAAAAAATAAATCCCTCTATGGTTAAGCCAGATTGAGTGGGGATTCTTGCCACAGGGATCATCCTAACCGAAACAACTACCAATCCAGGTTCTTCAAAAACTTGCCTGAACGTAACTCTCCAGTCATATCTCCTACTCAGCCCTCCACCCATGTGCTATAAAGGTCACTCTGTGTACTAAAGAGAGTTCCTTCTTTTCTTTTCTTCTTTTTTCCTCATGCTGTTTCCTTGGCCCATCATCCTTAGTCCTTCTTCCAATCTGCTGATGTCATACTTTATGAATTCCACTTCTGCAGTGAAGCCTTCCTCACACTCCCTTCCCTGGCAGGAAGTAAGCATCCCCTCTAAGGAAACCCCCATCCTCTACATGGAAACCCCCATCCTTTCCCTGGAAACCCCTAGAATCCCTTCTATTCTGGATCCAGGCTTCTAGCTATGACTATATACATTCATAATGTCCTCTACTACAGAATGTCAACTACTACTTTTCTTGGTATCCCTGCACTAAATACAATGTCCTGGGAAACGAAGTAGATTGCAAAACTGAATCTGTGGGAGCCTGCACCTGGCCAGCTTTGTCTGTGAGGAGTGCTGGCATTCCAGAGGGCATCTTTCTCACCCCTCAGCCCTCCATGGACCCACAGATGTGCATTGGAGAGATGATGGCATGGGGTACACTGTGGACAAGAAAGTGGGTAGGGGACCAGCGAATCAAAACTGTAACCTCTTTTAAACACAGTATCCAAACTTAAGGAAGGCCACTGGCATGCCTTCATCTGCCCAGCAAGGGCTCTCTTTGAACTAGTTCCATCAAATCTACCCCCAACCATCATGCAACTCTCCCTAGCTCAGCTCCCCAGGTTCCAGTCCCACCTGTGCCATCCACCACTCGTGTCCTTGGGCAAGTCATTTAGCTGCTCCTGGCCCTCAGCTCTATGTTAAAGAAACTGAACTAGCCATGCTCTAATGTTCTACCCACTCTCTAAGATGCTAGGGTTCTGTACTGGAGAATGGATTCTCTTTGTTCCAAACCCTTCATTTGGAGAAATCCCAGATTCTACTACTAAATAAAAGGTTGGCATTTTCCCCACCCTCTAAACTTTCTTCTGTCCCTTCCTTATTTCCTAGGGAAAGGGACACATTTTCTCTCAAGGACGCTAACATGGTGCCTGCGTTAGATGCCAAGGAAAGAGAAGCTCAGCAATCCTTCCTTCCTTAAGACATAAGACCTAAGAGGCCACACTTTGCCAACTGCCTCATTATACCCAAACTCTAAATCTGGAAGTTCGGTGGCATGAGTGGCCGCTGTGGAAAAGTGCTCATGATGCATCTTTAAATGAAAAATCAAGCTAGTGTGACAGCTTCCAAAATGTAATTTCAGTGCCTGGCACAGAGTGAGTGCTCAATTAGTACTCGTTAAATGAGTGAATGAACTTCTTTCAAAACGAAATAGCAAACCCTGGCTTGTGGGTGCTTAGAAATTAAGCTAGAAAGACAAATATCAGAATTTCCCATTAGTTATTTCTGGAGGGGGAAACTTACAAATGACTTTTTATTTTTCTTTATGGTGTTTTTGAAATGTTTTATAACAAACATACAATATTTTGTAATAAGAAAATTAAGTCACTTTTATAAGGAGGTAACTGTTGTAAAAAAAAATAAATAAATAAGTAACCACACACATACAAAAAAAGAGTGACTGTCATCCAAAATCTACAACCCACACACAAGCCAACCTTCTCCCACCCACACATCCTGCCCCTTCTCAAAGAAAGCTCCCCGCCTTCTCTTTTGTCTTGAGTCCAAGAACCTGGGGATTCGGGCAATTGCCTTTAAGTCTGAGCCTCCTCACGTTCAGAGCCCAGTATTAAGGCAGCTCCCATTACTCCAAGACCTAGAGGTAAGCCGACGAAAAGCTCGCCTGTCCACTTGTGGCATCGCCCTTGCCAGAACCATCCCATAACCCTGGAAGGGAAGCCAGGCAGGGCCCGGAGAAGCCTCCTCGTGGGGCACCCGTTCCTTCACCTGCAAGCCAGGGAAAGGGGGTTGATGAGAGGAACTCCTGTGTCTTGGCCAACTTTTCAGGAATGTAACGTTTGATCAGTGCCCCATTCACACATCTCCTTTCTCCTCCCACATCATCCTGCCTGTCCTGGTGGCTCTGGACCAAGTCCATGCCTAAGTCCCTGTCCTTCTCACCTCGCCTCACATCTGCTCAGTGGAGATGAGCTCCAGATGGTGGGGGGACGACACAACTTGGGGGCAGGGGAGGGAGTTCAGAAAGACACCAGATAGGGGAGGAGAGATGGAACTGCAGGTGACAAGCACTAATAACAGCAGGTGGGGAGGACAGGTAGGACAGAGAAGTGGGGGATGGAGGGCAAACATTTGCTATGAGCTCCCGGGCCAGACCTAGAAGAAGGCTGGCCTGGGGCTTTGACTAGAGGGAAGACAAATGGAAATCCCTTGCAATCATACCACAAAGGGGCAGCCATGCCCCCAAAGGAGTCCTTTGACTCCTCTGTCCTCTGGGTTCTGCCTGACCCGGAGCAAGCAGGCCTGTGGGCTCTAGGGGAACTCCTTTATCCCCCACTCTCCTGATTGACACTACCCAGCAGGTGAGGTCCAAGCAGCCCAGGCAGGGCAGAATCCCAAGGGGTCCAGCGTCTGTGAACTTAACCTCTCCACGCCTGCACCTCACCTGCCAAAAGGGGATAAGAATTCCCACATTTCCTAGCTGTTGTGGGGTTTTAATGAGATCGTTTTGGTACAGTGCTTGGCATCTACAATCCATACTTGGCCAGGATATCAGCATTTTCTTAACTTCTCTGGCTTTTTCTCATCCTTCAGCTCTCAGAACTAATACCAGTTCTCCCAGTCCACCTTCCCACACTGAGGAGGGATGTTAGAGGAGGGCCAGACCGATCTCAGTCTCAGTCCCAGCCTGGGCGCCTCTCTGTGCCTCAGTTTCTTCATCTGTAACAAGGCAACGATAAGAATCGTATCTCCTTCCAAGGCTCACTGTGAGAATTGAGTGAGGCCCTTACCGTAGCATCTGCACAGAGGGAGTACTTGATAAATTCCAGCTATCATTTCCCCCTGACCTCATCATTCTAAATTAAGTCTCCATAATTCCCTGAGCCCCCAGTAATTTTCTTTCAGAGTGCACATCATAATTTGTAATTACATATTTATTTGTGTCATTTACTGTTTGCCCTTCCACACAAGCTTAAATTCCGTGAGGGATAAACCACGTGTCTCTCTCGAATGTGGCTGTATTCCCAGGACTGTGCCGGGACATAGTAGGTGTTTAATAAATATCTGTTGGGTGGATAAATGCCTAAGTAAATGAATAGAGTATTAGCATTGGCATGGGTGACCACCAAGGTCCCTTCCAACTCTGAAGAGTCTCCACTAGTCTCTATTTTTTGACAGCTCTTGAAGGAACACTTAAAACGAGCCCTCCCAGAGAAGCTGTTTCACCAATCCCCGGGGAAGGCTCAGAATGTTTGCTGCTGACAGACTTCCAAACACTCAAGTTGTGCAGAGAGTTACTGGGATTTTTCTAAGCCTGAGAAGGGAGCCTGCCGAATTTCCGGGTTGGGATCCTCCTCTGCTCCCTCAGGGATGCTCACACACAGGGCACTAAACCAGGTTCTGTGCTGGGCGGCAGGACCTGGGCCAGGAGGGCAGGCCTTCCTGTGTCAGCAGCGGGCAGCCGGTCCAGAGCAAAGGAGGCCAAGCCTCAGGGAGCCACAGGCGAGCACAGTAGCCTGTCCTCAGCTTTTCATGCCTCCGAAGAGAGAAGATTTCACACATGTGTGCATGGGGCTGGCCTTGGACACCACAACTTCACGTGGCCACAGAAAGTGCTTGCTTTTCATGCAGGTTCCCAGGTGCGCCCCCAGAACTCCCAGATCAGATCTGTAGTGAGGCCTGAAGACATGCACTTCATAAAAATCCCTGAGGCGTTTTGATGCACAGCAAAGCCTGAAAGCTGCTATTTGACTGAGAAGAAAACAGGTCACTACAAGCATTGCCCTCCTGGAGGCTGGGTGCATACGTGTATAACCAGTTACCCCCGCGCTTCTAACCTAACTCTGGACACAGAAGCTGGCCCAGCATGCCGACACCTGCTTTACAGCAGAGACTATTCTGAAACACTGGTTTGCAAGCCTGATGGAGTCAATGAGGAGCTTGAAAACATTATATTGATGTTCCTAAAGATTCTGATTTAATTTGTAGGAGGTGCAGCCTAACTTTGGGATTTTAATATGTTGCTTCTGACATGCAGCAAAGTTTGAGAACTACTGCTCTAACTTACTCTCACCACCCAGCTCCCAGCTCACCAGTGCTGACTCCAACCACCACCAGCACCCCAGAACAGCCTTCACCCAATTAGCGGCTCAGCCTGAGCTGCCATGGGCTGAGAAAGGGATAGAAAGAAAGTGGGGTTCATATTGTAAGACCCTGGGATGTTGGGGCACAGGACCTGGTCAGAGGATGTACCCTAAAAGCCCCAAGTCTTTATCTCCTAGAAGCTATACGTGACTTGCTGAGCAGGCATCGTGTGCTCGGTGTGTATGAGGCCATAGAACACAGATGTAAATAGGTCCCAAAGTCCTCCTTACTGAAGCTGTATCCCAGCGCCACCATTTACCAACTCTGCAACCTCAGGCAAGTCGGTTAACATCCCCAAGCCCCACCTTCCTCATCTGTAAAATGGGAATAACACAACCTAACACTTGTTCACTGCATCCTCACAACTTTATGTACAAAGCACTTAACACACTTGCTGGCAGACAGCAAAAAGCTCAGTCAATCTTAGCCAACGATAAGATATCAAATGGCTCTTTTGGTTGCTTCTTAGATACTTCATTCTGTTCTTTCTTTAGAGGGGCTTGGATCCTTGTCGGCCATTCTGCCAACCTTGGGTATCTTCTACTCTTCTAGGGCCTCTTTTCTTGTCAAGATTGTCCAGTTCTTCACTCTTGAGCTTGCCACTTAACTTCTCTTAGCCTCAGTCTCCTCATCTGCAAAGTTAGGGTATGAAAGTACTACCACATTCATTTAAGGAACCAATGAGCTCATTTACGTGGATTGCCAACAAGAGACCTAGCCCAGGGTCACTCAATAAACCACAGATGCAGTGGGGGGTGAGAACAACTCTTCCTCCCCCTTTACCTGAGGCCTGACACAGTCCTCGCCATCTACCATGGCAGCCAAGGGGCAGAGAAGGTGACTCCTGAAGGCTCTTGGGGAGCTGGCAACTCCAAATTTAGAGCCAGGGGGAGCAGTAGCCCTGCATCCCCTCACCTGCCCCGCCTGGCGATGCTGAAGAATGCTGACTCCAGCTTGGGGCCCCTCTCACCAGCCACCCATCCTCCTCACTCCATTTAGCTCTGGCAATCCAATTCCCTTTCCTCCACCCGGAAATCGATGTTTAATTAACACATTATTGGAAAAATAAACACAGTCTTCAATGGGACTGCAATGAAGCTAATGCAGCTCAGCTTGGGGGCCAAGACCATCCCTTCAGTCAGTAAAATACTTTTCCCTTTCCTGCCTCTCAACCGAGAAAATGTCACCTTTTCTCCCTGGAGTCCTCGCCTGGGGAGTCCCGGCTTCTTCTCTCTGTTTCCTCTCGCCCTGTCTCTAGGCAGAGAGACCACCCATCCCTTCTTATCCCTGATGCTGTAACATAGACATGGGGAAGGAGGACTTTGGGGTCAGTATATAAATCACTGCTCCGTGGGGGAAAGACGTACCTCCTTCTGAACATCCCCAGCCTTCCTCTGTGAGGCTGTAGATGGTCCCATCTCCCCCTTTTCTCCAGACTATACGAGCACTCATCCAACTGAGGGGTCAGCAGCTGTCTTACTCTGGCTGGAGTTGGGGAGAAGGCCCAGGGGTGACGAGGGTGAGCCCCAGGGTCCTCTCCAGCCCTCGGACCTCAGAGGTCACCTGAAGACCTCCCCCTGGAGAATTTTTTCCTCTAGCCCTCATTTTAGATGCTCCAACTCCTACCCGCCTCTTCTCCACTGATCAGAGTGGAGGGCCATGCACAGTCTCAGAAACAGCATGAATTCTGGAGTCAGACCCAAGCTTGGATCCAGGGTCAGCTACGTCTCATTGGTGTGATCCTAGACAAGCTATCTAAACGTACTGACCCCAGGTTTCCTCATCGGTCAAACGAGAACACTACCCATCTAAGGAAATAGAGCAGAACATGAGGCTCTGCTAACAGCAACGCTAGATGGTTGTCCATTCACTGAATCTCCCACTGAGGTCCAGGCCCTCCTGCAACGGCCATGGGGAGGGTGGGCCCATCTGGGATCAGGGCCACAGAGCAAAGCAGAGATAGATAGGCTGCAGGTTCTCTGCCTTCTGCCAACCCACCACCGCCCCAAGCAACCCAAACTTCTCCTCTGACAAAGTGCCTGAGCAATGCAGAAGGTACCTGAGATACCATGGGAAACAGAGTTTCCAAAGTGCCATCCAAAAGACAACCAGAAGTGCCACTGCTGGACCGGAGGCTTCCTCCCCCTAAGCCTTATGTGCCTGACAAGCAGGAACATCTCAGCAGGTCCCAGAGTTGTGAGCCAGACTGCTCAGCAAGTGGGTCAGCTCTAAGCATCAAGTTCCCAGACTTGGGGGACCAGGAGGATGGCCGACAGAGCTGGGGTGACACAGTGGTAAAGATCACAGGCTTCAGAGCCAGCCCACTGGGTTTGAATCATGACTTTGCCACTTCCTACCTGGTGACCTTGGACATGTTATTTAACTTCTCTAGGCCTCAGTTTCTCGTTTGTAATACAGAGATGATAACAGTACCTACCCCTCATAGGGTCATGGGAAGATTAAGTGAGATAATGCATGTCAAGTGCTTAGCAGAGTGTCTGGCACATAGTCAGGATTCAAACATTGGCTGGGAGAAGTAATTACAGTAAGAGTTCATAAATTAGTCGTAGTAGTGATGTCGGCAGCAGGTCTTTTCAGAAGATTCGGGTCTTAATTGTTTAAATAGGGAATAAGTGGAAGTATCTCTGGAGAAAGGCTCTATTCTCAGCTACCTTCTTGCCCTAAAATTGGATTTCCCTCTCTGCCATGCCCCTTCCCTCTCTCTATGCCATTAACAGAAAGTGGGTGAACTCATCTTAAAGACGGATGACCATGTATTTTATCATCCAAACCAGGACACTTCTGAGAGTTAATAATTACACTAGTACAATGGCCTAAACAGGAACTGTCTCTACAAACCAGGGCATCTGGGCACTCCAGCTCAAGGTGACACAGCAACGGCGTCACGCCCTATCTCAAGGTCCTGGAGAAAGGTAACGCTTCCCCGTTCTGAGAATCCACTTCAGTGTAGCTCCCTTTTCCCCTGTATGCTGACCCCCGCAAAACACACACACACACACACACACACACACACACACACACACAACTAGAACAACCAACCCCTCCACAATTCAAGGTCAAGGCCAACCACAATACAAGGTGAAGGCCAACCATAGGGGTGGAGCAGAGGGACTGGTTGGGCCCTTCACCCACATTTCACAACATCACGCTCCCCAGCCAGGCCCTGGAAACAGGATGAAACATACTGAGGCTAGTGCCTGGGCCCAAGCCTCCACCTCCTGAGAAATGAAGCCTTAGCCAGTCTGGGAGATGCACAAAGCTCCCAGGGCATCAGGATCTAGACACCAGGTGCGTGGACCTCTGAATGGAGGCCCTGCTCTACCTGAGAGTAACCTTGATGGGTAGGGCTACATGGGATTGAGAACCCGGAACAGCCCACTGGGGTCTCCTCTTCCAGCACATTCAGAAGGTGACCTTGATCAGCATTCAGTGACTCCAGTGACCTTGGAATAGAGCTCTGCAGGAGTCAAGGCTGCCCTCCTTAGAGGCACACCTCTAAGCTTACCGAGACCCCACTTCCCTCTGGTAGCCACCAGCACGATACCCTTTGAGAGAGGGCGCACGATGGGGTGGTAAGAGCACTACCTGGGCAGCCAGGACACCAAATCTGGCATATACTGGACAAGGCATTTAATCTCTCTAGGCCTCAGTTTTCTCATCTGTATTTGAGGACACTGAATGAGATGACGGTTCATCTCCTTTTATCCCTAACAGGACAACGTAAGAATCACAAACTTGGGCTTCGGAATAAGACACATCTGAGTTCAAATCCTTGATCTAGCTTACTTTATGTCAGTTTAAACCTGTCTCCTCCTCTGTCAAGGGCAGGTATTAATAGTATCCTGCACTGAGTAGTCTGAACAATTAAATGAGGTACTGAATGTAAAAAAAAAAAAAAAAACTTAGTATAGATTAAGCACCTCAGAAATGATAGCTTTATTACTATTGTTGCTACTGCTGCTACTACCATGATGGTGATAATGATTACTACCGTATTTCCCCCAAAATAAGACCAGGTCTTATATTAATTTCTGCTCCAACAATCTACATTTATTCATTTTTTTTTTTTTTTGAGGGCAGTGTCACTGGCCCTCATATGTGGGACCAAACCGGGGCCGCTGGCTTCCCAGGCCAGCGCTTAACCACCGCGCCACTCGGCCGGCCCCATTTATTCATTTATTCATGTACAAAAATCTACATTTATTCAAACAGTCATGTCTGACTGACGATCCTAACCGGGGCTTATGTTTGGGTAGGGCTTATATTACGAGCATCCTGAAAAAAATCATGCTAGGGCTTATTTTCTGGTTAGGTCTTATTTTCGAGGAAACCTGATAATATTCGAGGGATTGTGAAGGAGGCAGAACCACTGTGACGGGCATGGAGAGGACCTTTCTATTGAGCTCAGAAAGTTTAGCACTTTGCAGTTCCTCTGGCAGATCTGGCACTTGCAGACAGGGATGAGACAGCCCGAGACAAAGTTCAGCTTTCCCAAAAGACAGGCCCCAAGGTGCTGGGGAAGAACAGAGAATCCCAACACCAAACCCACATGGCTCCTTTCTCCAATCAACACGCATTTGTTGAGCACCTCCTATGTGCCGGGAAATGTCCTAGGCACTGGAAACACTGCAATGAACAAAAACGGACAGAGTCCCTGACCTCCTGGACCTAGCATTCTAGAGTGGGAGACAGACAAGATCGCTTTAGCACTTCAACATACAACACAGTGTTAGGCAGTGATTAGCTGATTAGAATAAAAGGCAGGGTAATGGGCTGGAAAGTGGCTGGGGGCTAGAGTGAGGGGGCTATTTTAGAAAGCCAGCCAGGAGAAGCCTCTGTGAGGGTATCACTTGAGCAGAGACCTGAAGAAGAAGGCAAGGAGCAGGCCCCATGCACAGCCCCCGCCAGAGCCCAGTCCTGCCACCTGTGGCTGGCCCTGGTCATCTGCGGAGCTGCCAGGGCTGGCTTCAAGGGTCAGAGGTGCAGCTCATCCGCTCTGCCTCCAGCAGCATCTTGCCAGGCGGAGACAGGGCCTGACTACAGCAGGAACCTATGCGCCAGGCTGGCTGCGCATTTCTCACAGTGGCGAGCTTTGGAAGGGGCGCCTCTTCCCCACACAAGAGGGTCACGTCAGGAGCACGCACCAGGGGGTCCCAAAAGCATTCTCTTCTCTGCGTTCGGCGCAATCATTCAACCCTAAGGCATCCTACTCCCCATTTCTCCTCTTTCTCTGGCAATGACGTAACCCTTTCTCCCTAGCTCCCCAAGGTCAGCCCCGGAAGGGAGAGGGACATCAGCAACGCAGGACAATCAGCATCTTGCTCTGAGGGTTTTCTTTTTCTCTGAGGCAAAATCTTTTCCAATTTCATATATAATTGCTAATAAAGACGGACACACCTTTAGCCAAAGGAGAAGGAAAATGGCGTCTGGTAGCTAAGGCAGCCCTGGGGCTCAGGCTGCTGCCCTGGCCGAGGGCAACTGCAGCTCCTTGGGGCTGCAGCCTCCGACAAGGCCGAGCTGCCCAAGGGTGGCTGACACCGTGGAGAGCAGGACCATCCTCCTGAGCTCTGCCCAGGCTCCCAAGGTGGCAGGGGAAACCCTCAATTTCGCCTACCTTCAGTCTGCATCTGCCCACAGTCCTATCCATGAGCACACCCACCCACGGGCTTGCCTGGGGCCGTGGGGACCTCTTACAGGCTTCCCACTGGGGACCGGAGCTGCTTCTCCCTGGGCCACGCTCTTCTCAACTACCCTAAACGCTCCATTGTCCTCTCTTCCCCCACCCCAGCATCTCTGCTTTTTTGCCTTCCTCCCCCTCCAAGTGAGGGAAGGTAAGCATCCCTTCCCTGTCACCCCCACACCTCTCCAGAGCCACTCGCATGTACATGTCCAACACACACACTCACGCAGCACATACAGGCAGGCATCCTCCTGCTTGAACCGCACGCACAGTGGTGACAATCCCGTGTTGTCCAATTGGAGGCACACCGGCGCTGGACCAACACAAACACCCCTCCTGCCCCCCACCCAAAAGGCAACACAAAGGCCACCAAGATTCTCAAGACCAGACGATATCCGTAGAGTGAGAGCTGGGTAGGACAAAGACATCACTCCATCCTCCCAACGAACCACGACAACTCTGGGATATTCTGCAGTGCCCTCTGGCTTGACACAGCCCACTGAGCAGAGCTGTGTGTGTTGGTGTGTGTGAGAGAGCGTACATATGAGTGCGGGAGGGGGAGGGGGTGTCTGTGTTTCTTGTCGAGGCATCAAATCTCCCCAGAGGTAACCCAGTCCAGACTCTGCTTTTGCTGGGTAACCTTCCTCTGATGTGCCGCAAACATATTACACGGATGGTTAAATTGGATCATTATCACCGGGTGGTTATTTGGCAAAAAAGAAAAACCATTAATATCACCTACCCCCATTCGAATCCCCTTCTCATGAGGTCCCCTCCCCACAAAGACTCTCCTCCAACAAGCTAATCCCATGAACTGCGACACACCACAGCTTTCAGGAAAGAATAATGGCGAAAAGAAAGAAGAGAGCGAAGTAGGGAGAAGACATGGAGAATGGTACTGCAATCCCCGTATGAAGATGGGTGAATAGGAGCCATGGTGAAGGTAGGGGTGGGGAGAGCGGTAAAAGGGGATAAAGCCAAACAAAATCAAGCCCTTGGGCGCCCGTGTCTGTGTGACAGAGAATGTGTGTGCAAGAGTGTGTGCAAGTGCATGTGTCGATGTGCCGACTTAGCCCTCCTATCAGAAGGCTGCATCCGTGTGGTATGTAGGAAAGCCATCGCACCACTGTTGTGTTGCAAAAAAAAAAAAAAAAAGGAAAAGAAAAAAGAGCCGCAGAGCCATCAGAATCAGAATTTTCTTATCGAGATGGAATGGGCTGGGGGAGGAGGGGTGTAGGGGGTAGAGGAGAAAGGTGTGTGGAAATAGAAGGCAAGAGCATGGCAGAATTGGTGGTGGGGTGGAAAAAATTGCACATACACAGAGACATAAACACACACAATACCCAAACGTCAACCCCACCGCTCCACTGTTCCTCCAAGACTGACAACCCGTCCCCCATCTCTCCGCTGCCTCTCTGTGGCCCCCAAGCCGGCGCCGAAGGATTTCTGTATCTCAGTTTTGCAGCAGTGGGCTAATTACAACCAAGCCCCCTCACCAAATTAACCCCTCCCCTCCCTCTCTTTTTTTCTCTAAAAGGCCAATTGAAGAATAATGTGTTTTTAGAGATAATGGATTTTTTTTTCCCAAGAAGCGAGAGAACGGGGGACGCAGGACAGAAATTCTGCAAACCAGTGACTTCCGACCTCACCTCCGTCTCCCCTCATGTCTCCATTCGCTGTAGCATCTCATGTACAATTTCCAACTGTCCCCTTGTCCCCACCACCCAGAAGAAAAGACCGTCCTACCATGCACATCGACAAACACACCAACCGTCACCCAATCTCAGTAGCCGATCTCAAAACCCCAAGCATCAACCCACCTCAATACATCCTTTCCCTTATATAAGCAGCAAATCATCAACATATTCAGTAAAACACAGCATTAAAAAGAAATCAACAAGAAAGGAGGCCAGACCCCCGTCAAACCCCCAATAATTAATAACAGGGAGCTACAGAGAAGCAAAGACATAGATGTCTCTCAAAATCTAGAATCCCTTTGATTTCTGGCCCCTTCATCTTAAGAAGCAATTTTTTAAAAATTATTTCACTAGAAAGGGCCAGAAAGCTCCAGAAAAGGGTATTCACACAGTCCAGTTGTTTTAAAAAAAATTAACCCAGCCCTGTTGCTCACTTTAATAGCGAACTTCCAGCGTCCAGCCTTTTTCCCCTCTTCCAGAAGGAAGACTGGCTCACAGGATGAACCCCGGGCTGCAGAAAATGGGCCAAGAGCCCTTACTCTCCACTCCCCCCGGAAAAAAAAAAAATTCTAACAATAGGAATATCTCTGCACAACCAGCACCCATCTGAAATGTCGTTTGCCCCAGTATGACTTAGGCAGATTAAGCCAGAAGATTAAAAAATAATAATAATACCAGCCTTGCTATGTCTCTCTCCCCTCCATTCTTCCACCACGTACCCAGTAGCCCTTAGGTAAACTTGCCCATCATAACCAGCGGGACCATTTTAACTTGAAAGACGATGCAGAAGCCCTTGAACGATGAAGGGAGGCTGTCCCCAGAACAGCAAATTCATAAAGGGTTAGTTCTTCAGGCTCCCCAGACCTAACCTCCAGGTGCCCCCAGATACACTATCCTGGGTACAGAGTCACCCAGCGCGCTGGCAGTTCAAATTTCCATTGGAACCTTCATCACGAAGGCAAACGGTCATCTGACCCCCGAAACTACACCGTCTCCCAGGTGTGACGAGGCGTGTCCCTCTCCCTCCCAGGGCCGTCCGTCCACAAGACCCTGAGCAGAGAAAGAATTAAGAATGTTGGTGGGTAGTGGTAGTAAAAGCAAAGTATCTCCCCAAGCGGGAATGACCGGAGGAAGCGGGCTGATGGCAGTTGCTCCTCTCCCAGTTCTGTTTGGTCAGACCATGTCTCGCTCCATCCTACACTAGCTCTGAATGATCTCTGACCTTTGCATTAATTTTTTTTTAATTGATGATGGGGGAGAGGAATCCTACTTTACCTAAACACCAATCATGGTTAGAAAAAAATTTTTTTTCTCACTGCATGACAATATTTCTACATCCACATCAAAAGAAGAAGGCATTTAATGGAGGGAGGGAGAAATTTATTTTTCTAACAATTACAGGGTAAGTCACCTGCAAAGCAGCCGAGCCCATAGGTTGGTATTACATCACTGGCCTAGGAAGGGATGGGGGGTTGGTGAGTGGGACAGATTTTTTTTTTTCCCCTTGTCATCAGAAAGATGTTTCTAAAGCAGTGAAGTTTTGTGGTTCAAAAACAGACAGGGAAAAAGCTAAAACTCTGGGTACAACACAATGCCTTGAGAAAAAAAAAAATACATCGAACCAGCCTCTAAGGTCACTGAGAGCCTGCAAAACCCACAGTGCTTACACGGAGTGGAAGTTTTCAGGCAAGCCTGCTACTAAATCATTAATATAAACAAATGGAAGGCAGGGGAGGAAGACTCCCTTGTAACAGATCCAAACAGGAGTGCATACGCGCATGCACACTCACACACACTCCCTTTTCACCTTCGCCAAGTATTCCCACCTTCACAAGAAGGTAGCGGGAGTCCAACGTGAACCACCAGGCTCAAGAACCACCTCCTCACACTCCCACCCCCCCACCCCCAAAAATCACACTCAAGCACACACACGTACACACCGCAGTTCCTCAACAGTTAAGGGAATCCCTGTCTCCATTCAATTTTGTCTTCTTGTGATCCTCACAGTGTCCCTTCTCTGAATCAGCCCCTTCCCCAGAAAAAGTAGCTACAAAATGCCAAAAAAAAGTATCTGCCCAAAAGGAAGTGATGGGCACATATCGTTTCAGACTAACAATCCAAGGAAATAGGAGAAAGACTTTAAAAAAGAAAAAAGGTAAAACATTCTCTGAGTTTTTGAACATCTGGAGCGAAAGGACCCAACTTCCAGGAGAAAACTGTCAGAAGCGAAAGGCAGTTCAAAAGCCATTCCCATGGTCAGCCGAGGCTCTCGGGTCCAACATTCAGAAAAAAAATCTAGGTTGGTCGCTCCCAACTGAAAACTTCTACCCTCTCAGGAGCAACCGCCTCCCAGAACGAAAGAGAACCTTGAGTTGTTTCGCATCCTTGCCAGTCTTCCTGTCCCCGCGAATCTTACCTTTCCAGTTGACCAGAAGATGTGGGATCTGTTTGTTTGTTTGATGTTTAATCAACTGAGTTTGCTGGGTATGTTTCCTCTTTGGGAAGGTTCAAATTCCAGAATCTTTCTCTCTCTCTCTCTCTCTCTCTCTCTCTCTCTCTCTCTCTCTCTCTCTCTCTCTCTCTCTCTCTCTCTCTCTCTCTCTCTCTCTCTCTCGGAGGGAGTGGCGGGGAAGAAGGGAAGGGGGTGTTGAAGTGCGAAAATCAAGTCCTTGGTGGCTGGAGATGCTGGCACTGCGAGAGAGAGGACACGCTCGCCGCTCCCTCTCAGTGAGTCGCATGCGAGAGGAGATGTGTAGGGCTGAGCTCTGAGCCCGAGACTGCCGGAGGAGCCCAGGAATTTCACGCACTCCAGAGCCGGCCCCTCCCTCTCCCACACAGACCCCGGCATTTAAAGAGACAGCCAGGCTGCCTGGCTCAGGGCTTTACCTCCTCCCTGACTGTTTTGCAAACAGCTGAGAAGATAGCATCAGGGAGGGGCACTCTGCAGCCCCCCCTAAGACTCAGAGGCAGCGTCTGGAGCTCGGATCTCCCCTCACCCCAGCTTGAGGGAGGCTCTTGGCTAGAGCTGGAGCAGGAATTAAAATAAAAGACAACATCCTCAGTTACAGCTTCAGTAACCAAGCCACTTCTCGCTCCTGAGGATGCACGTGTCTCATGCAGACTGAGGAAGTGGAGGGGACCTGAACCTAGAAGTGTGCCTCAGTTTCCCTGAGTGGTCATTCCTCCTTGTGAAATCAGGGCAATCCTTGCACATCTGGTGGAGGTTAGAGCTGTAACTAGGACAGAAATCCATTCCTTCAACAGGCATTTTGAAGGTCTGTTAGGATGACGCACACTGCATATGATGAGGGGTGGGGACATAGAAATGGAGGTGACAAAGGGGGCTTTCCCTCCAATGGCTCCTAGTCAACAAGACAGATGGAAACACAACCCACCCTTTCCCTGGGAGCTATGAGCTACAAGAGATGGAGGCAGGGACCAGGTGCGGTGGTGGGTCAGGGCGACGGCTCCTTTCTGTGACTTACATCCTGAGCTCAGGACCTAAGCGTTTCCACTGCACCCCCAAACTCTTCAAAATCCATCGCCAGTTTTGCCGAACTAGTGAAGTGTCTGTGGAAACGTTTCTCCAGTCAAGCCTAAACAAGAGATGACAGTCGGTGGCACTACACACAAGGTTTTGTTCAGCATAAGGCCCTGGTGCCTCATGGTGGGAAAACAGCCCCACCCCCTTTCTCTCCAGCCTCCTCTTTCTCAGGGCTGCATGGTGGGTCCTTCCTCTCTAGCCAGCACCAATGGCAAGAATAGCAGCTAACAGTTGTTGGGCCCTTACCATGTGCCAGCCCTTGGGTCATCTCATTCGGTCCAGTGAAGTTGGTACTATTTGACAGCTGTCCATCTTACAGTGGAGGAAATCAAAGCTTTAGGGCGACTCCACAAAGTCACACAGCTGTACGTAACCAAGAATGAATTTGAACTCGGATATATCTGACTGGGAAGCCTGCTAGCTCAGCCACAATGCCCTACTGCCTCCCTTACTCCTTATATTTCTGCCCTTTACTGGACATTCTTCCAGCCATGCTAGCATTGCCCAACCCAGCAAATCTGAGAGCACGTGTACTGACACTGTGCTCACGGGAAACAAAACAAGTCAATCAAGGTCCCTGCCCCAAGGAGTCCACTTTGCTTTGAAGGAAGACGGGCATGTTCCTGTAAAGCCAGGGGAGAGAACAGGCATATAGAGGAAGCTCGATGAGACTGTCAAGAAGCAAGTGAGAAATTATGATTTGGAGAGAGGGGCTATCAAGGCAAGCTTAGTGGATAAAGTGGCATTTGGGTGGGGCTTAGACAGACATGTGTAATTCCAGCATTACTAGCCTACATTTTAGTTTGTTTTACCTTTCAGACTATAATCTCATTTTCTTATGTTTCTTTGGGTCCCCCACCTTCAACACCTCCGTGGTACCCAGCACGTATTCAGAACACAAACAAGCACGCCTAACAATGACACCTGACATTATACCTGCTTCTGTCAGGCCTGAACTGCCCTGCCACCTGATCATATATATATCCTCCTTACCTGGATTTTTTTTGAAGCCCATGTACCTTATTTGTCCTCAGAGGGTGGAAAAGAAATTCAGAGGGCATCGTGCATGGACTTGGGCAAACTGCCTGGAGATGCTGGGGCAAGGACCATGTAAAGGAACCACCATGATCCAGAAGGACATTAGGCACAACGAGGGCAGCTGTAGCCTCACCTTTGGGAAAGAGACCTAAGGGACCCAGGGGATAGGAGGGCATAAGCCCAAAGGGAGAGCCGGAGAACTCACTGCCTTACAGGTGTCAGCTCCCATGGGACTCCCCCGTCAAACACCAGCCTTAGAAGGATGCCCCCTGAGAAGTCTACATCTGCAGGATAACCTAGAGGTCAGGTCACATACCTGTACTCCAATCCCAACTTGGCCACCTAAATTCCATGTGGTTTGAATGGTTTTCTTTTCCCTCTCTAAGTCTCAGCATCTTCACCTATAAAATGGTGTTAATAACACCTGTACTTACTTCCTAGGATTGTTGCAAGGATTAAGGGATAAAATACACACAGAACACCTGCCCCCAAAAATGCTTAACAAATGTCCACTGCCTCTGCCCAAAGATCTGCTTCTGCCCCTGCATGGGATTATTAATTTTGGACTGCCCCCTATAGTTAGCATTCCCTTATTTCATCATTTCACTTTTCATATTTGAGCTTACCAGGGTATCACTGTAATTACTATCATTTACTTGTTTTTAGCCCTTTTGCTTCCTAATCTGCTTTACCTTGTATATTTTGAACATACTGGTTATTGTCATTTTATTCCATTTAGTGTGGATGTGGGCTTCTTAAGTGTTATTTATCTTTGAATTACTCCAGAGTATCGTTTTAGTCTGCCTTTTATCATAAAACCTCTGGGCTCACTCTGTGTCATTCCTCCATCACATTTTAGCTAACTACCTCTCCGCTCATCCCCAGTGATCCAGTGTTCCCCTCAGATAGCTCCAAACTGATGAGGGTGGATCTGTACAAAAGGCAGAGAAAGACAATAAGGCTGGTCTCCTTGAAGACATGTAATGCAACCATAAGCATAAAGCAATATCAGGTGTTTGCCCCAATGATGGTGCCATGCCAGCAGTGACACTGACTTTTCTTTTTTTTAGTGGCAGACTCAATGGGGGCAACTGAAGCCTGAGACTGGACTTCTACTGCCTGCCCCGCTGTCCTGGGCTAAGAGGGCCATGATCAGAGGCTGTTAGGTTAGAAGTGTCCTGTGTGGGCCTACCTTCCTTCACTCAGCTGTGAGGCTGCTGCCTTCACTCAGTTAATGGGGAGAATAAAACGGGGCAGGATTTGTTTCAGCTTTTCTCAAATGTGCCAGACCAGCGCTTTCAGGGTGAAGCAAGGAACAATTTCATTGCCAATCAAAGGATAAGTTGTCCATGAAGTTCTGGGGGAAAAGAAAATCAAGGTAATGTAATGATGATAACCACAACAATAACAATAACCAGCAACACCACATGTCACCCTGCAGGCCCTCTGCTGGGCATCATAGTGGTTAAGATCCCAAAGCTCTGCCAAGAGGACATTGGGGTTCAAATCCCAACTCCACCATGTGCCGGCCATGGCCTTAGCCAAGTTCCTAACATTTCGAGCCTCGATTTTCTCATCTGTAAAATAGAATTGATGTCATCCTCAAACATCATATCCTGTGACAATTATATCAAAAATACCTATAAAAGTAAACGGCATGTGAAATGTTTATAATAAAGAGTATTGGCTATCATTATCAGAGTGATTTAAAACATTTAATGAGATGGTACTGGCAGCAACCAATCAGAGTAGGAGCTGGCCATAAGCCACTGGTTTCACCCTCCCAGTTCACAGCAGCGATCAGTCTGGTCCTTAGCATCATTACCCCCACCAGGCACTCAGGTAAGCACTTGCAAGCACTAAGGTAAGCTCTTGCAAGCACTAATGTGTTATCTCATTTAATCTTCACAGCAAGTTGGCTTTATCATGTTATTTATTGAAATATATTGAATTGCATATTTGTAAATATGACTATGCCTATAAAATCAGGGTTATAGATAAACAGACTTAACATATATATTCTTGTTGCCCTAGAGACTCTTGAATGTGAATTTCAGGGGTTGCTTTGGCTGGGAGTTTTATAGCTTCACGGTAGAGGTTCTTTATTTTACTTGCTGATTCTTTCAATAATCTTTGGAAGACAATGATAAGGGTCAATGACCTCAGTTTTCCCATCCATTAAATGGGTGTACATACTGTTCTTTCTTTCTGAGTTCTCACTGCTCTACTCCAACCAACGCTGGGACTATCGAAGGCTTCTCAACTCACTAGAAACTGGGCATTAGATATTTCTGCTAATCCCCAGCCAGCACTTGAGTAGAGAAAAGGCCTCAGGTCCCACATGCCTTGCTCCTGGGCAGATTTCAAATTCAGCCTCAACTGCTCAATTGGCTCAAAGCAGTTTGCCCAGCACCCCTCACAAATACCCCTTCTGTTCTTCTCTGTCCTCCCCCAAGCTGTGCTGCATTGTTGGCTTACTGGAGTTTATTTGACTTTCTGTCACCCATATGATGAAGTTGCCAGTGTTATTAATAAGTGACTGCTTACTAACTAGTATAATTAGACATGCACCATGCAGTGTGCACACAGTACCACAGAGGGGTCTGGCAGCTTCAAGGAGGGAACTTGGACAGAAAGAGTTGTCCCTATAGCCCAGTTAGAGGACATGGGGCCAGCAGTGAGTGCCAGGGAACCAACAGCAGTACTCCCAAACTACAAAAGCCATGACCTGATCAGGAGAACAGTTTTCTGGAGTAAGACAGAAGGAGAACGAATGGATGTACGATTTGCAGGCAGGTGAGAGTATCTGCGCAAAGGGGAGCCTGAGCATTCATGCCTGGAGGAGGTTAGTTCCCGGGGAATGTGTCTAGCTCCCATCACCTCTTCCACCAGGGGATCAGCCACCCCAAGAGACTGCAGGAAAAGCTAGCTCCCGGGAAGGCCAAAAGTCTCCACTTTTCTACTGCAATGGGGAGCTCTCTACCCTCATTTTCCTTTCCTGGCTACCCCATTGAAATAAAATATTTTCGGGACTTGCAGCCAGTAGAAGCCTCCCAGCTGCTTCCCTGAAATCAGCAGCCTTTTGCCAGCTGAGAGGAACCAGCCCTCGGGGCAGGGCTCCCATCTCCAGCTTTAGGGAGATCCCAGCTCGGATGTGGAATGGCATTCCCACGCCTGCACCCAGGAGAAAGCAACTCGGTTAGACTGATGATGACAAAACGCCTCACCAGAAAACTTTACCAGGCAAAAACATGAGAAGGAAACTATCTCCTCCCACTCTAATAATTTTCAGAGCAATTCTCAAATTTCCTGCTTGGGGATCAAACTTTAACATAGTCCAGGTGTATTTGGAATGTTTAATGGGTTCGAACATTTGACTGGCAGGGAGTTTACCTATCAATACTTGGCTGCTTTCAAAAAATCATCATTTTCTCCATTTATGATGGAAGCTCTTACATATGTCCAACTTCATTCCCCCTCCCAGACAGGTACGAGCATGCTATGGGCCAGCATAGCTGCTCTCTGACTGAGCACCAAGAGGACAGATCCCACATCTCCAGGAGAAGCAGTGTCGTGACGAAGGTCATGAATTCAGGTCCGGACAGCACAGCTGCAACCCAGCTCTCCCACACACAACCTTTAGGACCTCAGGCAAGTTGTCTGACCACCCCGCACCTCGGTTCCCCCTTCTGTGCGACGGGGACCATGATGGGGCCTACCTCATAGGGTTGTTATGAGGATTCAATGAGTTAATATGTTTAAACTATTCCAAGAGTGGTTGTCACAATGTAGAGGCTATGTAAGTGTTTGTTCAATAAAAAAAAAAAATAAAACAGCTTCCCATGGGCCTTTCTCCCAGAAGGCCCTTAATAAAATCTTCCTAATAATGGCAAGTGGAAAGTGCTGGTTCTGGAATGTCTCAGGATTGCAGGCAGGAAAGATGTCAATTCTGCTATCAGGGCTGGAGACTCAGCTTGCAGAGGTTCGACCAGGCCCACTTCTGACGCCTGTTGCCCCGTGCCCCTACCTAGCCCCTCCTTCCCATCGCCTCTCTCCCCCTCTGCTGGGCAGCCCTCATACCATCCCTGCCCCTTCACCCTGTACAGCTAGCTCAGCCTCACGGTGCAGGCCGGAAAGGCAGCCCCAGCAGCCATGATTCTGTGGAGTCCAAAGCACGCCCATCTCCATCCTCATCCCCAGCAACCATTCTCTCTGACCCACGCACTAGAACTATTTTTAAATGATATACTTTTGCCCGGTTGTGGGGGAAAAAAAAAAAAAAAAGAAACACCGTCCTCAGGATTCAAGCTGAAGATGGAGTGATTGCCAAATGCAAACAGCTTTTCAAACAAGACGCAGTTAAAAATATGTCTGAAATGGTTTCAACTCAAACTGAAAAAATAGATTAACTGACTGGAGAGCCTTAGGCAGTGGGGGTGGGGAAGCGGAAGAGGGATTCCCTCCGAGGGACCTATGGGCCTATGGCAAACCTCACTACAGGGACACAGGACAGATGCCTGGTTTATTTTCCCACATGACGAATACCTTTCAAAAACACAGACCAGGGCCGGCCGAGTGGTGCGGTGGTTAAGCGCTGGCTTGGGTCGCCAGCGGCCCCGGTTCGGGTCCCACATGTGAGGACCAGTGACACTGCCCTCAAAAAAAAAACAAACAAACAAAAAAAACCCACAAACCAGATCTCCAGGGAAAGGAGTGACACCAGGAACCTGTGGCTGCTCCTTATGAGGAGACACTCCTGACCCTCACTACTCTGAGTGCGGCCACCAGCATTACTCCGAGCCCAGCAGCAGTGCTGAAACTCGGCCCCCAGCCCCACCCCAGCAGACCTGCTCTTTCAGAATCTGCACCGGATAAGATGTCCAGGTGATTCGAATCCAAATTACAATGCCATGGGTACCATCCTAGACTCCATCATGACACCTTAACCCTAAAAGGGACTGGGCTCCAAATAGTTCTCCCCATTTGACATATGAGGACACTGAGACCCAAGGAGGGACTCATCTAAGGTCACCAGCTGAGTCAGTCTCACAGCATCATCCAGAATCCCACCCTCTCCTCCTGGGCATGAAGCCCCCAAACAGGCTTCATCATCAGCCTTCCTTCTAGGGGCAGAGGACTTGGAACATAAGACAATCGCTTACAGTGTTTCTCAACATAGGTTCAGCAGGTCGCTAATCCTACCAGATCCTCTGTGAAAAAGGCTCCATTGTCAAATAGATGTTGGAAATTCATAATGCACACTAATATATTTAAGTCTCTGAGGAGTCCTGCATTGAAGAAGCTTGCTTAACATTGTTTAATCCAGTGTTTTCCACTTATTTTACTAAAAAAAAAAAATCTTTTTTCTCCTCACAGAAAACCTATTAATGTGCAAAACATTATGTCCTGAAAAATACATGATGGGATTCACCACCGTTTATCACTTAATCATATGCTCAGCCAGTCTGCAGGAAAGCATAATGTTTCATAGTGTTTCTTAATGGTGGGCAGGGGGCAGAATTCCTTTTATAACAACCCCTAAAATGTCATCATTCAGCAACCTATGATTGATCACTTCCTATAACAGGGAGCTCACTACCTTACAAAGCAACCCAACCGAACATTAGACAACTCCAATATTTAGAAACATTTTTCATCAAGCCAAAACCCTCTACTTCCTAACACCTTAGGTAACAATTGCCTGAAATCTATCTTCACTACCAGTGTGCACAGGGAATTCATCACTGTTTCTCAGCTATTCTTCACATTCACCTATAATAGTGGCAGACTAATAAGTCCACCCTCTCCTCCACAGGCCAGGCCTTCAAATATTCCTCAGAATCACAGCATTTTAGAGCTTAAGAGCATTTTAAGTATTGCCCAATCCAGCCCTTTTATTCTACACATGAGAAAACCATGTCCAGGAGCAATCAAATGACTTGCCCAAGGTCAACAGGCGATGGAAACTTAACCTGGGAGATTGCATTTGAATACAGCAAGGAGCTTAAATTCTTTTCTTGGTAGGAGAGCTTTCTTTCCACACCAGAAATTCCTGGATGCTTGAGGTTCATGTCTAACCTCCATGGCCCATCACAGAGAATCGCATAGTCTTCCCCCATTCTTCCTCTTGGTACCCTCATCAGATGCCACATTGGGGGCCAGATGAGTCACAGAGCTCACCCAGCATGGGGAGTCATGTTCCAGCCTCTCCCCTCCTAGAGTGGCCGAGCTGGGACTGTTCTTCACCCCACGCTACCTCCTCGCCCCACTGCCATCTGCGCCCTCCTTCTCGAGGATCACCATCTGCTTTCCTGCTACCACTCAGCCGCCCCCAGCACTTTGCTCGGTTTCCTAACCCACTGCTTGAGCCACTCTTTCGGCAACTTGTGATTTTCCTTCTTTCTTCCCTTGCCACAGTTTTCATCCACTCCATCTTCATCTCTTTAGTCCACAACTTCAGGAGCCTGCAAGCTTGCAAGCTCCTCTTTTCTCACTTGCTCTCATACCAAGCCTCCACTAACCTGGAAATGCTATCAGAGCCCTTGGCTTGGGCTAAGATTTTGCTGCTATGCTATATATGTCTGCTGAGTAAATAAAGGAGGTTTGTTCTTTCTGTCCTTTTTTTGTCCCAGTCTGGTCTCCCATATTCTGAATCACCATTCACTTAAGCCCACTTGCTCTTCCTATAGGTATAGTCCCTTTCTACAAAGCAGGCAAGGACGGGTACTAGGAGCAAATGTAAGCGCAGAGCGATAGTGTTAGCTCACTTAGACATTTCCCTAAAGATGACTGCTGCTCTTTTTCTCCCCAGAAAGGTCTAAACTGCAGGAGGGCAGTGCTCACCCCTATATGATCATAGTCAGCACTTCAAAAGCTCTCAATAAATATGTGAGAAATGACTACAAAAATATTGGGGACACATATGAAGCCCATAACAATTTCTACTTGTTTAGCATCTCTTTTGTGCCAAGCACTTCACATATATTACCTGATTGAATACTTGGAAGAATTCTACAAGGCTGGGAAAGGAGGTTCAGGAAAGGGATTCCATATAGGGCTTTCAGGCTTCCATACCTGTGCACTGCCCTCTGCCTCTCTGTACCCCCAAAAGTATCCAGCAAAAGTGCCCGGCCCCAGCTCCTTCATCCCCTGCTTCCTTTTAATAGAGACCAGCTTCAGTTTTCTATTTTCTTTCCCACCTTTCCAATCAGTAGTTCTCCTCTTCCCTAACCAACCCCCTTTCCATGCCTGCAGCCCCCTGGGAAGCCCTTCCCACCCTTTGCATTCTTCACTCCATTGGACATTTGGCAAATACAGACATCAGCAAACAAAAATTTTGCATCCAAGGCTGCTCTGGAAGCAAACCAGAGTCCTGTGTGAAGGGTAACTGTGAGAAACAGATTTCAGTGATTAATGCCCTATGCACAGTGGCAGTGAAAATAGATTTTAGGCAATTATTGACTAAGGAAACCTCACAATGTAGAAATCTGGCATGTAACTATGGGGAAAAGGGAAGCAACCTCTTCCCCCACCAAATGCTCTAATGCATCTGCCTCCAAACTCTGAATTAACTGGTTCAAGTCTTCTCTCTACTCTGCAGACTCTGGTAAGTGAATTGGTAAGCACTCTCCATGCCAAAAACTCTCCATGCCAAGCACTCTCCATGCAAAGAAAATTATCTAGAAGTCCAGAAAAATCAACCAAGTATGAAAAAACCACCTCTGAAAAACCCAAATATATCAATAACTTCACATTCTTAGTTTTTTTAAAAATTAACTCTCTACTTTGTTCTTCCATGCCCCATCATCACGTTTTCTCCAATGTACCTTCTAATTAAGAACTGTGCATCACTTAGGAAACAGATGATCCTACCCCCTCTTAGAACTGCTGCTTGGGTCTGAAGTATGAGGACTGTGTTGCTGGGGATGGGT